>JAPDNY010000005.1:128163949-129530645 GCA_029375565.1 Gekko gecko
TAGCAAGCAGCTGGGCCTGCATGAGTTGCATGGTGTCAAGTTGTCCAGTGGCTGCTGGCAGGCCTGACATGCTCTCTCCCCCTACATTTTACTGACAGAAACAAATGCTTGAAAGCTAGAAATACTGCTGTGGTTGACAAACAATGGCCACTGAGAGAATTCCTTTCATATATAGCTACAGGTGCTGCTTCTATTATGGGTGAGGGTTGATCCAATGAGGGAGGGCTTTGAGAGTTCTGGCCCTGCTGGTGGACCTCCTGATTGCACCTGGGTTTTGGCCACTGTGTGACACAGAGTGTTGGACTCGCTTGATCTAATATATGTTCTTAATGAACAACATATGTTCTTAAGTGTATCTGCCTAGGATCGTGCTCGCCCCATTGCCACTTCATTGCCTGCACATTAGCAAAGGAAGTCCCCCCCGCATCATCCTCCCTCCCTCCCTATCTCCACACACATACACACACTCCCCTTCCCATTCACTCACTGCTCTCCCTAGACTTTTCTTTCTTTTCCCACCCCATCCCCAAAGCTCAAATGCAGCGAATTCCCTCTTCACAGAGAGAAAGACAGAGAGGGTGGAAGAGAGGGGGGGGGACAGTGAGAGAGGGGAACAGAGAGAAAGAGAAATACAGAGGAGGGAAAGAGAGAGAGAGAAAAAGACAGAGGAGGGGAGAGAGAGAGAGAAAGGAGGGCACCCACAGCCTTCCCACCCCAACCTGGCTTGCACGCACACACAAACACACACACACACTCCTGCCTCCCCCGACAGTGCTGGCCATGGCAGACCCACGAGGGCTGCTGGGCCACATTGCCAAGGGGAGAAGGAGAGTGCCCATGACCTCCTCACCCCGGCTTTCTCTCTCACACACACATGCTGCAAGTGTATAGAGAAACTGGAGTCATTTATCGAAATCAGATTGAAAATTGAGCTACATCCAAGTAATGCCCTTGTGTGGGACTGTGACAGTCCCCGTGCCAGACCAACAAAAACAATCCCCACCAGCCCACCTGAGCCTGACAAAAACAATCCCCACCAGCCCACTCTTGGCCACCCACCCCCAAAACAGTCCCCTCCAGCCTATGTCGGAGTGCACGAGTGACCTGTGGACCCATGTGCTCCTGGCCACCCCCACCCCAAAAAACAGTCCCCGCCAGCCCGCATCAGAATGCACAGGCCACCTGCGGCCTATGCACTCCTGGCTACTCCCCCCAAAAAACAGTTCCCACCAGCCCTGTGCTGGACTGCACAAGCTGCCTGCGGCCCATACGCTCCCAGCCGCCCTCCCCAAAGTCCACACCTGCCCCATGCCAGAACACACAAGCTGCCTGCAGGCCCGTGTGCTCCCAGCCACCCCTCAAAAAACAGTCCCTGCCAGCCCTGCACCAAACCGCATAGGCCACCTGTAGCCCGTGCACTTCCAACCACCCCTCCACCCCAAAAAACCCTCCCCACTAGCCTGCGTCGGAGTGCAGAGGCCACCTCCAGCCACCCACCCACCCCCAAAAACAGTCCCTGCCAGCCCACCACCTGCCCACCCCACCTCAAGCAGTCCCTGCTACCCACACCCAGCCCAACTTACCTTTCTAGCTCCAGGCGGCAGCATGAGGAGATAGCATGTGAGGGCTATTGCCATTGAGGGCTGCTGGAAGCTGGGGGCAGGGCCTGTTTACTGCCGGAATGCCGTTACAGCCCATTCCGGCCCAAAATGAACCCTGACACACATAGATGTACATGAGTTCCCTGTAACATGGGAACATGGCTTTTGTAATGGCAGCATGGAACCTTCCTGCTACCCCCTCCCACTGCAGCCCAGTGACGTCCCTGAAAGCCTGTTGCTGGGGAACAGGAGACTCAGAGGGGTGACAGGAGGGGGTATGCAGGGGGAAGAAGGAATTGATGGAAACGGCAGATCTAGTTTCGATCCAATCCTATGTACAGAGAAGGATTTGGTTCACAATCTCTTGCCTTGACCTTTACATACAGCTGTCAGAAGTGAGTGATTGTCTCTCATTTGAGCTGAAATTCCCTGTTGGTCAAGTAACCATCTACTCTGTTTCCTTTCTCAAAAAGCAATTACTCAAAAATTTGCTTCATTTACCTTAACAGTTATCAAACTTAAACTTAGATGATGGATTGTCATACAGGTATTCTGGACTAAAATGGACACACATGGTATAAGGTTGACTCAATATACATTCCAGGACCAAGAACCTGGATTACTAATTTTCTTTTTGAGCCACCATCCCCCATGGCAATAAGTACTGGCACAACTAGGCCCTTAAAATAGTAATACATCTTTCAAGAAGCTTTTATGGTTGCCAGCTCTGGCTTGAGAAATTCCTGGAGAATTTGGAGGCACAGGGTATGTTTTGGGGAGGAACTTCAGCAGGGTGTAATGCCATAGAATCCACCTTCCAAAGCAGCCATTTTCTCCAGGGTAAATGATCTCTGTAGCCTGGAGATCAGGTTTAATTCCAAGAGATCTCCAGCCACCACCTAGAGATTGGCAACTGTAAACTATGTCCAATTTGTAATTCAGTAAACTGACTATATATAAATAAAATCTAGAAATAAGACTGATCAGCAGCAGCTCATACAACAAAGTACCCTGATTGTCCCTGGTGTAGAATCTGGCTCTGTTTCCACACTCCCAAGTATCTCAGTGTGTGGTTTCACATAGGGAATTGTGTGCGAAAATCTGCAGGGCTTTTATTAGGGAAGATCAGTCCATTTTCATGTTTTCCCCAGGATTCTATATCATGTCATTGTTACACTTTTCAATCTGTTTCATTTCCACTACTTTTATTAAGGACTCCTTTGTGTCATTTATAGTCTTTACATGTCGTTTATACACAGATTATATGAAGCTGACACCCTCCCCAAATGTTGAACACAGTGTTCATTTTTTAAAGAAAAACATTTAGGGCAAGTAAGCAGCAAAAGCTGCAGAAATAACAATTTATGGGAACATTCAAATAGAACTAGCAAGCTTACAAAATCCAGCTTTCTTTCTGTGGGTCCAGCCCCCTCTTTTGCATATGCACATACCTAGATAGTGTAAAGCTGCTCCTTATATACTTGTGTGATATTCAGTTAGAGATCTCTGTATGTCCAAATATTTATTCTTATTACCCAAATTGGGATTTGGAGAGCAGGATTCTAGACACCATAAAACTCATCATTATAAATGAACAGAAATACATACTCAGATATTTGTCCAGACCCACTGCAACCATTTACCTGATCAACTTGAGACCAAAGAACATCAGGATATAAATACAGATATAAATACAGATGTACATCTGCACACACACACACAGAGAGCTCTTGCTGAAACTTAACACTTTGTTTCTGCAACCAGTTTCTATAATAGATTAAATCTGTAAATAAACCATCAGTAAGTAAAACAGAAGAAAACAGTGGAACAATGGTCTACACTACACTGAAACCACATTAGTAATTAATTTCCCATGTAAAAGGCCTACACAGTTGGATGGTAAAAAGCTGCCTTAAGCATAGGCAGGGAGAGGCATTATGAAATTCTAGCTCTTCACAAAGATTAATCAGAGACTGGAACAATACAAAATGCTGTAGGCAGCACATGCTCAGATCCACAGTATCATACATAAAAAAGAGCTGACAAGAATTCTTATATTGGCCAACATGGCCAAGGGCCTTTGTTTATGATAATCCCAATGCAGTTCCCATGTCAAACTGAATATCCTATTTGCCTAACTACTGCAACCTTTTATTTACCTCCAAGGAGTTTGTTATTTTAGTGTGTGGATCCCATTGTGATCCCATTTGAGCAAGGACACAATTAAATCATCTCTGGCTTCCACACTGTGCAATTACGGGGCCATGCTTCACCACCCAATTAATATTCACTTGTCATCAGCAGCATCTAAAACAAATATCTTTGAGACATTGCCTTCTTGCCATCACCATTTGAAATCACTGCATTACAGCATCGCAGTGACAAGGAAAGAACACTGGCAGCCAAGAACTGAGAATTGTTAGTTTGGGAAAACAACAACACTTTAACCAAACAGCAGTACATGAAATATGAATGTTTGATAGTAAGAACACCATGTGAATTTAAGCAAACAACAGAGGGTGGATTGTTCCTTTAGTGATCAGTATCTCCTCCAGAGAAGAGGAATGAACTTATCCCAGCCTGTAATCAAAGCCTGAGAGATACCCTGTCTGTGCCTATCCAATACACTTTTATTCTGGCCTTCCTCCCAGGAGCTCAGATTAAAAAATATCAGAAACATCCAGTTAGGTTCTGGATATTTTGGTGTCTGAAGGGAAAAGTCCAAATGGCACACACACTGTGGTAAAAATATAAACTAAATAATTGACCATGTGTACTTCACAGAGGCTGCCTTTACTAATATTAGGGCTGCCAGTCCCCTGATGGGGGTGTTTCCCATCTCCACTCTAAGCAGCAGCAGGAGAAAAATGTAATTTTAAAAATGGCTGCTGGCCAATGGTGTGATGTCACTTCTGGGTTCTCCCAGAAGTGACATCACACCATTGGCCAACAGCCAATATCATGCCTCTCTGGTAACTGGCCAAAACTCTATGGTAAAAGCAGAGTTTTCAGTAATTCTTATAGAAATTTGATGTCACTTCCAGGTTTTCCTAAAACCTATGTCACACAATTGACCAATGACTTCATGTACCTCCTTTGGTTTCCCACTGGTGCCATACCTGGTTGTTCAGTCACACAGTCGAGTCCAACTCTTCGCTACCCAATGGACAAGATCACGCCAGGCCCTCCTGTCTTCCGCTGTCCTCTGAAGTTTCCTCAATTTCATGTCCGTTGCATTGATGACACTTTCTAACCATCTCATTCTTTGCCATCCCCTTCTTCTTTGACCTTCAATCTTTCCCAGAATCAGGGTCTTCTCCAGTGAGTGCTCCCTTCTCATTTGGTGGCCAAAGTATTTGAGCTTCAACTTCAGGATCTGGCCTTCCAGGGAACAGTCAGGGTTGATTTCTTTTAGGATTGAATGATTTGATCTCCTTGTAGTCCAAGGGACTCTCAAGAGTCTTCTCCAGCACCATAGTTCAAAAGAATCTATTCTTCGGCGCTTGGCCTTCCTTATAGTCTAACTCTCGTAGCCATACATTACTAACTGGGAATAACATTGCTTTGACCATGCAGACTTTTGTTGGCAGGGTGATGTCTCTACTTTTTATCATGCTGTTTAGGTTTGCCATCACTTTTCTCCCCAGGAGCAGACATCTTTTAATTTCATGGCTGCAGTCACCATCTGCAATGATCTGGGATCCTAGGAACGTGAAGTCTGTCACTACTTCTACGACTTCCCCTTCTATTTGCCAAGGAGTGATGGGGCCAGATGCCATGATCTTAGTTTTTTTGATGTTGAGCTTCAAGCCCACTTTTGCACTCTCCTCTTTCATTCTGAGCAAGAGGCTCTTTAGGTCCTCTTCACTTTCTGCCATTGGAGTGGTATCATCTGCATATCTGAGGTTATTGATCTTTTCCCCAGCAATCTTAACTCCAGCTTGTGATTCATCCAGACCAGCATTTTGCATGATGTACTCGGCATATAAATTAAATAAGCAAGGTGACAATATACATCCTTGTCGTACTCCTTTTCCTATGCTAAACCAATCAGTTGTTTCATATCCAGTTCTAACTGTTGCTTCTTGACCCTTATACAGGTTTCTCAGGAGACATGTGAGGTGGTCTGGTACTCCCATCTCTTTAAGAACCTGCCATAGTTTATTGTGATCCACACAATCAAAGGCTTTAGCATAGTCAGTGAAGCAGAAGCAGATGTTTTTCTGGTACTCCCTTGCTTTCTCCATAATCCAGCGAATGTTGGCAATTTGATCTCTAGTTCCTCTACCTCTTCGAAACCCAGCTTGTATTTCTGGCAGTTCTCGATCCACGTACTGTTGGAGCCTAGCTTGTAGGATCTTTAGCATGACCTTGCTAGCATGTGAAATGAGTGTAATTGTGCGATAGTTTGGACATTCCTTGGCATTGCCCTTCTTTGGGATTGGCCCTTTTCCAATCCTGTGGCCACTATTGTGTTTTCCAAATTTGTTGGCAAATTGAGTGCAGCACTTTAGCAGCATCTTCTTTTAAGACTTTGAATAGTTCAGCTGGGATACCATCACCTCCACTAGCTTTGTTGTTAGTAATGCTTTCTAAGGCCCATTTAACTGCCTGGAAAACCTACCTAATATTAGGGTCAAATTTTCTCTGCAAAAGCTAAAACATACCTTCCAACAGAGAGTTTATTCTTCATGTAAAATAAATGTATGAAATTCTGTCTTTGAAGTTCAAAATGTGGATACCCTCATTTAAAATTGTGTCAGTGGTGTTCTAACAAGGCAAAATGATCCAGTCAATGATTGGCTTTCAAAACTCAACCTCAAAAACAGAATTCTGTTAACTCTGCATATAGAGTTCTCTCAGTTCTGCAATATGCTCATTGTGGGGGTTCAGCCTGGCCCTCACAAGGTACCAAGTTCCTTCCTCACTGGGAGTTCAGAAGTTTCTGGGATGTCCCAAATCACTGCTTGGCAACTAGCTTACTTCCCTCTTCTCCCTTTCTTCAGTCACCACTACCATCCACTCCATGGATACAGTATAACAGACAGCAAGTGTGCAACCCCAGCCATCTCTGACTTTAGATCCTTGAGCTGGCTCTGCCTTCATACTGCATTGACTACCTTGCTCAGCTGAGCTCCAGCAGAAAGGAGCAGATGCCCTTTTGCATCCTCAGGATGAAGGAACCAACTGGTCCCCACACTTTATCTCGCCTTTAGTAACATGATTGAGAGTAGGATGTGGTATTGGAGGCATACATAAATCAGACTTTCAGCATTCAAGCAATAAAGGTTTAATAAAAGATTCATGCACATACTCCAGATTACCTATGAGCCAAAGATCAAAAATAAAATGGCAACCTGCTGTCTGTCTTGCCCTGATGAGACTTGTCCCTAAGTAATGTAATTAAAGGAACAGGCACTTAATTCTTAGACATACTAGCCCTCAGAGAAGTTCCATTACCTTGAGTATGAGATCTGGCTTCTTCCCATTGTGTGGCTACACATGGTCAAAATGGAGTACAAGGGTGCCAGCCAACATTAAGCCAGAGGTCCATGTAAAACAAGAAAGCCTGGAACAGAGAAAGAGAGAGAGCTTCCCTTTTGTGTTCAGGAAATTTACAGTACCCTTTAGTGAGGGTGAACATTTGTCTCTTCCTGTTAGGCAGGGAAGGTGACCTAGCTGTCCTTTGATCCCACTCCCTCTTTGGTGGAAGCGTGATTTCTCCTTCCTTTGTGCCCATTTGCACACCCATTAGCTTGATTGTCCTTCACTGAAAGTCAGCATACAGCCTGCTAGTTTGTTCCTGATGCCTTATTATCCCTGAGAGATGGACATTACACTGACCCAGCAAAGGAGGCCACGTACAATGAACTTCAAGACAAAACTGTGGCATGAATGAATGGATATTCTCCACACTATATATGAGGCTGCCTTTGAAATGTGTCCACAACTACAGTCAGTGCAGCATGTGGCAACCAAAGGGCTGGATCCAAAAAAGAGTTCATGGAAGGAGTTAGCAGACTGGATCTTTCCCTGCCTTCCCATCCACAAGCAGCCCGTTGTTTGTTCCAAAACTTCTCTCTCAGGACCAAGAGATCATTGCAAGCAAAATGTGCCATGGGATGAGGGCTGCCAAGCCCCTAGGTTTTACCATTGAGTTTCCAGTGATTCCTAGAGCTTCCCTTTGTCATTTCTCTAAGAATTTTTGGTAAGTATATGGATCTGCATTTTAAAAAAAATCCTGCAATGCAGAGTCTTCAAGGTGATAAGAAACCATTAGAACAACTGATTCTTATATTAAAATTCTCTAGGGAAAGTGCAGAAAGAGGATGTTATGTATCAGGACTATATACCAGAGACTGGCTGAGCTTGGAGCTCTAGAACAATAGCCCACAAGGACATTGGAAGCGACCAACGAGAAACTTATGTTATGTAAATAGCCTATAGTTGGGAGTGGGGTGTGTTTGGGTGTGTTTTATTGCATTCTATTTAAACAGGGCTGTCGCCCTGGTGTTACAGTCTTGTTCCTGAAATCACTAAATAAATTAGAGCTGTTCACTGCAATGCATCTTGGACCCAGTATTTAACACTGGTGATGAAGGTGGGATCCTGCTGAGCAAGCCAAGAGCCCTTCTGCACCACACCGTGTACCAAACTCCAGTGCCACACATATCACACTGCAACTGGGACCATGGGTGCCACTCCAGGACACTTCAACACATTCAATGCCACTGCAGAGGACTGGGATTCCTACATTTCCCACTTCAAATTCTTCCTTGAGTCCTCTGATGTTGCCAATAATGCAAAAAAGTGTGCCACTTTCTTCCAGGCCTGTGGCCACTCCATGTTCGAGATCGCTCGCTAGCTGCTAGCACTGGCAGAACTACAAAACATCCCATACCAGAAGATTATAGATCGGATGAGGGGGCACTTTGCACTGACATGCTCCATCATTGCAGTCCGCCATACATTCTACACAAGGAACCAGATGATGGGAGAATGTCGATCACGGCCTCCGATGTGCCACCCAACACTGTAACATCCATGATCTCGAGGAAGCACTCCATGACTGGCTGGTGTGCAGATTTCGGGACAAGCGAATCCAATGTCGGCTCAATGCCAAGTGGGACCACACATTCAAGGCTGCGCTGGAAAAAGCCCTCTCTGCCAAAGCCACCGACCAGTTCACTGCAGAAGTCCACCAAGCTCAGAGCCCACCAGCTTCACAGAGACCCAGCACCACAGCCCACCACATGGACACAGGACCTCATCGGAGGTCCTGAAAATACATCCACCAGGCCACCACAGCACTAGCACACCCACCATAGCTCATGCCAGTGAATCCACCTCGACACCATTAGCCAGCTGCGAGGAGCCCCACAAGCTGAAATCTTGCCATTCCTGAAATGCCACATGTTGGAACTGCAGAAAGGTTGGCCACATCGCCCGCACCTGCCATTCCAAGGGAACCTAGAGATGACAATACGCACATTGGGAGTCTGCGCACCCTACAGAACTGCACACCACCACTGTCCAACCGCACCAGGTACTGCACTTGCCCTGAGACACATCTGATAAAATTAAAGTAAATGTTCTCATTGAGAGGGCCCTCCATCTCTATAATTTTGGAGGATACCCTCCATAAGCTCTGCCCTAAAGGGGGCTCCTGCCTCCAGTTTCACCCTACGGGATTTCCAACAAAATGAAGTGGCTGTAAAAGGGGTGGGAAAGTTTTGGGTGCAGTACCGGAACTTTGAAGGACTCTTGGATTTGCTGGTGGTGGAGGGCCGTTGTATGAGTTTATTGGGATTGACCTGGCTCGAGCCCTTGGGGTTACGGGTTACGAGCATACAATGAATTGCCTGAGTAGACTTTCAGTGGGTGTGTGACAAGTTCCTAGCCGTATTTGATGGAACACTCAGTTGCTATACCAGACCCCCCCCCATTTCCCTCCAGCTCAACCTGGAGGTGTGGTCCATAAGGCTTAAGGCCAGGCATATCCCTTTGCACTGAAGCCAAAGATTGTTGAGGAGCTGGATCATTTGGTGGGACAAATCGGAAACCCCGATTGTTACATCCATTAAGCCCAATGGGGATGTCTACATCTGCGTGGACTATAAATGTACCATAAATAAGGCACTGCAGGACCATGCCTACCCAGCCCTGGTGGTCAGCCATGTCTTGGCCTCCTTGGCAAGTGCCAAGATTTTTGGAAAGTTAGTCTTGGCCCAGGCCTACCAGCAACTCCCAGTGGATGATGCGACAGCAGAGGCCCAGACTATAGTCATGCACAGGGGTGCATTCAGAGTATGGCATCTGCAATTTGGTGGCAGTGTGGCCCCAGGAATTTCCCAAAATCTCATGGACTCTCTCCTAAAAGGAATCCCTGGGGTCCAGCCCTTCTTCGATGATGTTCTGATCACCACCACCATGGAGGAGGACTTTGTCAGCCGGTTGCACGCTGTCCTACCACAGTTCCAGTCAGCCAGCCTGAAGGTGAAGTGGGAAAAGTGCCTCCTGGGTATTCCACGGGTTGAGTTTATGGGGTTCTCCACAGATGCCAAAGGCATCCACCCAGCCCCTGACAAAGTCTGTGCCATCATCAATGCCCCTGGACCCACTTCCAAGCAGGAGCTCCAGGCTTTCTTGGGGCTATTGAAGTTTTATCATTCCTTTCTTGCCCCATAAAGCTTTGCTGGTGGAGCCACTTCACCTCCTCTTTGACAAGAAGGCTCTGTCGGTCTGGGGCTGACAGCAAGCTGCTGAGTTCTGGGCCATGAAGGAGCTGCTCATCTCCAACACAGTCCTAGCCCACTTTGATGAAAATCTGCCCATTGTGCTCACTTGTGATACTTCTCTGTATGGGGTTGGTGCCATCCTGGGCCACCAGCTGCTGGATGGCAGGGAAGTCCCCATGGCCTATTACTCCTGCACCCTCTTTGGCCAAGCACAACTACATGCAAATCAATAAAGAAGTGCTGGCCGTCATTGCAGGGGTCAAGAAGTTTCATGGCTACCTCTATGGGTGGCTGTTCACCATTGTGATGGATCACAAGCCTCTGCTCGGGCTTCTCACCCCAGTTTGCCAAACATCCCAGATGCTCTCACCTCAGGTGCTCCTTTGGTCCATTTTCCTTGTGGGGTACCAGTACACCCTCCACCACCATCCTGGGAAGGCAATGGGACATGCTTACATGTTCAGCCACTTGCCACTCTGCTCCATCATCCCAACCCGGCTCCTGCGCACCAGATCCTGCTCATAGAGGAGCTTTCTGTCCACCTTCTGCACACCATGGATGTTTCCCGCCACATGGTGAAGGACCTGGTCCTCTCCCATGTTCTGGACTGGGTGGAGAGGGGTTGGCCCACCAGCTGAGTGGGGCTGGACTTTATGGCCTTCTCATCCCACTGGGATGAGCTCTCCACTCAGAAAGGGTGCTTACTGTGGGGCAGTCGGGTAGTGGTTCCTGCTGCCCTGCACCAGTGAGTCTTGTTGGCCCTGCATGAGATGCACACCAAAATTGTGCAGATCAAGGCACTTGCCTGGAGCTATGTGTGGTAGCCGTTACTGTGATAGTGAAATAGAGGCCTGGGTCTGGTGCTGCCAGGCCTGCCAAGAAACCCAACCGGAACCACCCCACGCTCCCATGCAGCATCGGGAGTCCAACCACAACACATGGTCCCAGGTACATTTGGACTTCACCGGCCCCTTCCAAGGTCAAATATTTTTCATTTTGCTGGACTCCTACACCAAATGGCTGGAGATTGTGCCTGTGGCCTCCACTTCCTCCATAGCAGCAATCCGGGCCCTCAGACGAATCTTCAGCACACACAGCATACCTGACAAGGTCGTGATGGATAACGGAACTGCCTTCACCAGGGGAGTTCCAGGAATTTTGGGGCTGCTACCTCATATGGTATATCCACTCTATGCCCTTCCACCCAGCCACCAACGGGTAAGCAGAAAGGATGGTATGGATCATGAAAGAGTCCCTCAGGCAAATCATCCATGGGAACTGGGACCATAGGCTCACAGCGTTCCTTTTTGGCCATCAGGTGACCCCAAGTGTTACCACTGACCGCAGCCCTGCAGAGCTCCTCATGGGTCAACATTTAACCATCTGACTGGACAGACTGCACCCAGACTGAGCCCTAGAACAACGCCAATCATCTGAGAGCCAGGAACTGCCCAGAGGGTTTTCCCCAGGTGACCCCATCTATGCACGGAACTTCTCCAGCAGTCCAGCTTGGGTTCCAGCCAGAGTCATCAGATTCATCGGCCTCCTTTCATACAAGGTCTCAACCGATGGTGGGCAGATCATACAGAGGCATATCAACCAGCTTCACAGTCATCTCCTGCCAGAGGTAGCCAATCCAGCACCAGTCAACATGGAGGCCAGCCACCAGGGATCACTACTGCCACCATCAGAATGCAACGGGGACCATCCTGACTCCACAGAACCACCCACATCCATACAGGCGATTCCAGAGCCCCGGGACTCTGCTCCAGACCTGCCACCATTCCCCAGTGCTGTGGCTGGGACCCCAGACAAGGCCCCCGACACTGTGCCCACACCATCACAGCCAAGATACTTTCAGCAGGAAAGGCACAGACCCACATACCTTGAGGACTATGAGTGTTAAGAAGCTTTGGAACTTAGGGGGGATGGGTGTTATGTATCAGGACGACATACCAGAGACTGGCTGAGCTTGGAACTCTAGAACAATAGCCCACAAGGAGTCTGGATGTGACCAATGAGAAACTTCTGTTATGTAAATAGCCTATAGTTGGGAGTGGGGTGTGTTTGGGTATGGTTTATTGCATGCTATCTAGACAGGGCTGTCGCCCTGGGGTTTCATTCTTGTTCCTGAAATCACTAAATAAAGTAGAGAACTGCAATGCGTCTTGAACCCAATATTTAACAGAGGAACTGCATTTTACCCTTGTTGTTTGGATCTCTTGCTCAATCTGGTGCTGTGCTGAGACATTTTAACAAATGCTTAATAACTTTTAATTTGGCTTTCCAGTGCCCAGATCAGGGTGGGGGCTTCTCCCTGCTGCTGGTCAGTTGGCCAGTTGGGGGAACCCTGCCCCCAAACAGCCACATCCCAATGTGACTTCTCTGGTGTGATAACATCACCCAAAAGTAATGTCATCACACTGGGGGTGTCATGCAGAGACACTCTGGTATGGGAGCAAAACTCTGTGGTTTTAAGCTGGCTTTTCAATAAAGTTTTTTCCTTAAATCAGAGCATCCCTGTGCAACATCCCCAGCATGATAGCATCACTTCTGGGTGATGTCATCACATCAGGGACATCCTGGAACATCCCCCAAATCCCCCCGCTAGAGCAACGATGTGACCTGGTAACCCTACTTTTAATGCCAGTAGAGGTTCTCTGTATCACATTAGACTTCCATAGCTCTGGGCATGCCATTTTTAAAAAGAATGCCCAGGGATGGGGAAGGCAGTCAGTCAGTGGCACATAAGGCAATAAGCTGTCTTCATGCTAACCAGATGTTGTATAGTGGGAAACATGGAGGCAAAGTATCAAAACAGGGAAAGGAAAAGAAAGAAGCAGAAGCAGTAGAAGAAGAGGAGGAGGAGTTGGATTTATACCCCACCCTTCCCTTGGAGTCTCAGAGTGGCTTACAATTGCTTTCCTTTCCTCTCCCCACAACAGACACCCTATGAGGTAGGTGGGGCTGAGAGAGCTCTGAATCATAGAGTTGGAAGGAACCTCCGGGGCCATCTAGTCCAACCCACTGTGCAGTGCAGGAAATTCACAAATATCTTCCCCTCTGCACTCCCAGTGACCACTGTTCCACACCGAGAAGATGACGAAAAACCTCCAAGATCCCTGGCCAAACTGGCCTGGAGAAAAATTGCTTCCTGATCCCAAAGTGGCAATCAGCATTTCCCTGGGAGTGTAAGAAATGGCCACAAGTACTAAGCACTAAGGCAACCCTTCCCGCCCTCCCTCTCATAATCTTCCTAAGTTCACAGAATCCACATTGCTGTCAGATGGCCATCCATCCTCTGTCCAAAGGAGAGCCATCTACCTCCTGAGGAAGCCTGTTCTACTGAGGAACCGCTCTAATTGTCAGGAAGGTCTTCCAAATGTTTAACCGAAAACTCTTCTGATTTAATTTTAACCCGTTGGTTCTGGTCCAACCTTCTGAGGCAACAGAAAACAATTCCACACCATCCTCTATATGATAGCCCTTCAAGTACTTAAAGATGGTTATCATATCACCTCTCCGTCATCTCCTCTCCAGACTAAACATACCCAGCTCCTTCAACCTTTCCTCACAGGACTTGGTCTCCAGACCTTTCACCATCTTTGTTGCCCTCCTCTGGACACATTCCAACTTGTCTATATCTTAAATTGTGGTGCCCCTCTAGGTGAGGTCTATCCAGAGCAGAGTAAGATGGTACCATAATTTTGCGTGATCTGGACACTATACTTCTGTTGATACAGCCCAAAATTGCATTTGCCTTTTTAGCAACCACATCACACTGCTGACTCATATTCAGTGTATGGTCTACTATGACTCCTAGATCCTTTTTGCACATACTACTGCCAAGACAAGTCTCCCCCAACCTATAATTATGCATTTGATTTTTCCTACCTAAACGCAGAATTCTATATTTATCCCCATTGAAATTCATTTTATTTGTTTTAGCCCAGTTTTCCAGCCTGTCAAGATCATCCTGTACTCTGTCTTCTACCGTTATTTGCTACACCTCCCAATTTAGTATCATCTGCAAATGTAATAAGCATTCCCTCTATCCCTTCATCCAAATGGTTGATAAAGATGTTGAACAAAACACGTCCCAGGACAGATCCTTGAGGCACTCCACTTGTCATTCCTCTCCAAGAAGATAAGGAACCATTCACAAACACTCTTTGGGTGCAATCCGTCAACCAGGTACAGATCCACCTAACAATCATATGATCCAAACCACATTTTTCCAATTTGTCAACAAGAATATTATGTGGAATCTTATCAAAAGCCTTACTGAAATCAAGATAAACTATGTCTACAGCATTCCCCTGATCCAGCAAGGTAGTAACTTTGTCAAAAAAGAGATAACTGCTCTTGAAAGAATAGCTCTGACAGAGCTATGACTGATCCAAGGTCACCCAGCTGACGGCATGTGAAGGAGTGGGGAATCAAACCTGGCTCTCCAGATTAGAATCTGCCACTCTTAACCGTTAGACCAAACTGGCAGCCCTGGCCCTCTCAGTGGGCAATTCTTACAAAGGCCAGGTGGTGGCAGCAGTTGGAGATGGAGAGAAAAGCCCCTCCAGATGTTGGGAAAGCCAGGTGAGTGGCATGTGCAAGGCAGAGACTTTAGATGGTCACTGGTACCCAGATACTTCAGAGGGCATGATGGAATAGGGCCTCTAGGTCAGAGCAGGCCATTCAGCCACCCACCACCAAACATGTGAAATTACTCCTACTTGTGTTTACATGGGTGTCAGAACTCCCACCAGAGCTGCACTGTGGCGAGCAGCTTCTTCCCCGGGCCTGAGACCCTGGAGAGCAACTACCAGTCTAAATAGCCAGTACTGACTTTATTTATTTATTTTTTAAAAAAAATATTAGTCACCTTTCTCCCTTGTGGATCTCAAGGCAGCTTACAATATTAACCTTGGTGGCCTAATAGTCTGATCCAGTATAAACCAGTATGATGAACCAACTGTCTGGCAGATTTTTCCTGCCAGATCTTCAGTTTCCCTCAGAGACTGAGTAGCCCTTCAGTAGCATCCCACCCTGCATTTGAGATTTTAGTTTAGGCTTTTTCTCAGCTCAAGAACTCTACTGAAAATGCAGGAGCTGTCCAGTTTTGTAAACCCTTGAGAAATGGCACTTGAGGCAAATTAACTTTCAAAAACAAAATAAAGGTTTTATGCAGCTGCTAGTGTGATCCTGGGTCTGTTACAAGTTCTTTCAGAGCTATTCTTGAAAGAACAGTTTCTGTCAGACCTCTCTCAGCCCTACCTACCTCACAGGGTGTTTGTTGTAGGCAGGGGAAGGGAAGGGAGTTTGTAAGCCGCTCTGAGACTCTGAGTGAAGGGCGGGGTATAAATCCAATATCCTCTTCTATTAAACAGGCAAGGAATCCTGTCCTATTAAATAAAAGGGTAGTGGTCTGGCAAGATTCTATGCTTGGCAAAATCAATTCGCTCCCTGGTATGTCGCTCAGAATCTGTCCCTATCCACTAGCTGTGTTGCCTGAGTTCTCTTCCACCCACTGCAGCCTAGGCCACTCTTCTCTGATTGGGCCAGCATTTCAAGCTCATTTGCCTACAGAAGTTGATTGGACTTCACTCCATTTCGCTCCTCAAACTCCCCCCCCCCGCCGCAAGACAGTTGGAATTGTCAGTCGTTTATGCAACCTGTTGTATTCTGAGGTGAAATATGTCCTCACTAACAACAACACTTCCCCTTCAAAAGAAACAAACCCAATAACACAACCATGCCACATCACAAAAAAGACAGGTCACACCGCAAGCAGAATACCACAAGGCAAAAAAAGCTCTGGTACTAATTCTGGCAGGGGACTCTGTGAGTGTAGAAAATGATTTATCGACACAGTGGAAAATCTTCAGGAATTTTTTGGTGCATTTACCATGGGGCACCCACCCAGAGTCTCTGGCATTTCCTTACTCCATTGGCATCAAAACCAATTGAAGGCAAAATAGAGATATGGAGACTTTTCCATCCTGCTTTGCATCAATTTGTCTTTGTTGGCAATGGCAACCCTAGGCCTGGCTGCTTGCTCCTGTTCAGCAGGAGCATCCCTATGGAAACTGCCTGGGTGATTTCAGACCAGCCGGAGACTTTCTGCCTAACCTGCCTTACAGGGTTGCTGTACAGATCACAAAGCCGAAAAGAATGAAGTAAACTGCTTTGCTCCCCGCTAATGAGAAAGACAGAATTTTGCCTAGGAAGAGGCTGCTGAGAGGGGATGAGATAAAGTTGCCAACTATAGGTATGGAAATTCCTGGAGATTTGAGGGGTGGAGCCCAGAGAGGGTGAGGTTTGAGGAGGGGTGGGACCTCAGACAGGTACAGTGCCATAGACTCCACCCTCCAAACCAGCCATTTTCTCCTGGGGAACTATTGTTGCCAATCTTGGCCCAGTCACCATCAAACCATTCTCTTCCAGCCCCTGCTGTGCAGCTGTCTTTCCCCTAGGGTTGCCAGTCTCCAGGTGGGACCTGAAGATCTCCTGCTGTTACAATTGATCTCCAGATGACCGAGATCAGTTCCCCTGGAGAAAATGGCTGCTTTGGAGGGTAGACCCTATGGCATTATACCCTGCTGAGTCCTTCCGCCTCCCCCTCAATGCTGCCCTCCACAGGATCCACCCCCCAAATCTCCAGGTATTTCCCCACTTAGAGCTGGCAACCCTACTTTCCCCTCAGTGCCTGTTGGTAGGCAACCAAGCTTGGTCCTGTCACCTGTTTTGGCCTTTGAGAGAAAACTCATTGGGGCCAGTCCTGATAGAGTTGCCAACTCCAGATGGGAAATTCCTGGAGATTTGAGGGATGGAGCCTGAAGCGGGTGAGGTTTCAGGAGGGGTGGGCCCTCAGACAGGTACAATGCCATAGACTCCACCTATCAAACTAGCCATTCCATCCTGGGGAACCATTGTTGCCAATCTCCAGGTAGGAACTGGAGATCAATCAGAATTACAATTGCTCTCCAGGAGGGAGGGGGGAGGAGATGGAAAGCTGAAGTCAGGGGACAGATAATGGTAGGTTGACAATTGGCTGAGAGGGAGATAGGGTTGCCAACTCCAGGTTGGGAAATTTCTGGAGATTTGAGGGGTAGAGCCTGGAGATGGTGAGGTTTGAGGAGGGGTGGGGTCTCAGACAGGTACAATGACATAGGCTCCACCCTTCAAACCAACCAGTCCCTCATGGGGAGCCATTGTTGCCAATCTCCAGTTGAGGGCTAGAGACCACTCAGAATTACAACTGCTCTGTAGGAGAGAGGGCAGAAGTCAGCTGCAGTCAGAGAAGCAGATAACAGTAGGTTGATGGTTAGTTAGGAAGGATATGGGGTTGCCAACTCCAGGTTGGCAAATTCCTGGGGATTTGAGGGGTGGAACCTGGAGAGGGTGGGGTTTGAGGAGGGGTTGGACCTCAGGCAGGTAGAATGCCATAGATGCCACCCTCCAAACCAGCCATTTCCTCCTTGGGTATCAATTGTTGCCAATCTCCCAGTGAGGGCTGGGGATCACTCAAAACTACAACAGCTCTTCAGGTAGCAGAGATCAGTTCCTCTGGAGAAAATGGTGGTCTCTGTCATTATACCCTGCTGAGGTCACCAAAGCAAATTCACACTGTGTGCCCAAAGCCAGGGCACTCTCTCAGAGCCTCTTTCTAGAGCCCATTGTATTTATTTCCACAATGGGCCTTACTCCTAGTATATGTATAAATGCAATAGTCAAGGTTTTGAGATTGCTAAGGTAAAATCTTCCTAATATTTACAGAGTTGAATTCATAGAACGTTCAAGAGAGTGTACTTCTAGTTTTGCTTCATGGCTTTCCGTTTCTTTCTTTGACAGGTATTTTGTTTAGTATAATTCAGTACTACACAGTTTTCATTAATGTTTCTAGATTTCTTCCTTCAAATATTATAGGATTTTCTTTAGATAATACAGCTTTTCATTAACTCCTGAGGTGTCTAAACTACTCTCCAGGGTTCCCAACCCCTTTAACTGGCAGTTATTCTCCTTGTCCCTAAGGGGAAATAACTCTTTTTATTATTTGGCTTGCCTGGGAGTTTTGTCTGACTTCCCAGACCTTCTGCTAAATCCTTCTCCAGTGTCCTTGTCTGTATAAGGTTGTTCTGTAGCTTTGCTTAGGTCGGATCTTGGGTCCAAGTACTCTTGCAACACTCTTGAGGTAGCAAGATTTGTTTATTGAGAGTTATAGGTCACCAAGCATACACAGAGTTTCTGCTGGAACTATCAGCCCCAGGCTTGAGCCAAACCTATACAGAGTGTGGGCCCACCCCTGGTTCCCCAAGTGCCCAATCATCCATTCCCATATAGCCCACTAAAGCTTCCAGGTCAACCCCATGGCTGCGACCAGCACCTGCAAACTAACCGTTATCTATGCTGCACGGTCATGTTGACCTCTATGAGCTCTAGGCCAGAGAAGCAAAGATTCACACACACATTCACTCTCACAGAATGCACATAAATGAAAGTAGTGGGAAAAATCAGAGAGGAGGATTGATGTAACAGAACAGTAGTGTCAGTGGAAAACAACCCACGACAATTGAGTCACAAGACTGACATTCTGCCCCCCCCAGCCCCCCCCCCCAGCCACCAGTCTAGTGAGGGTATTTTTAATGGAAAGTGCAAAGCAAATGTTTAGCATTAATACGATCCTCCTGAACCCACTCATTATGGCTCGGGTCAAGGTCACGCCACACTGGCCCCATTTGATTTTAGAATCCAATACTCCATACTCTTCCAGTGAAGGTGGTATCGGACAGAGGGTCCCAGTTCGTTTCCCATTTCTGGGGGGAGTTGATGCTGCTGCTAGGGGTGGAGAGGGTGGTCAGCAGTGCATATCACCCCGAAACAGATGGGCAAACTGAAAGAGTGAACCAGACCTTGGAGCAGTATCTCAGGTGTTTTACTAATTTCCAACAGGACGATTGGGAATCATTGTTGCCACTGGCGGAATTTTGCTACAATAACACATGTCATTCCTCCACGGGAGTGTCCCCGTTTATGGCAGTCCACAGTTATGAGGCCCCACCTCTGCCTTTTTTAACTTCTCCCGACCTCCCGCCAGGAGATGCGGGGGATTGGTGCAAACGCCTTCAGGACGCATGGCCCTTGTTGGCAAAGACACTGGAGGATGCTAAAGCTGCCTACAAGGAGCAAGCTGACAAGAAGCGGGATCACACATGGACTCCCAAATGTGGAGACTTTGTTTATCTCTCTACGCAGAACTTAAAGGGCTTGCAGCCGAGTAGAAAACTGGGGTGGAAGTACGTGGGGCCTTTTCAAGTCAAACAGGTGTTAAACAATGTAACGGTTGAACTTTTGTTGCCTAAGTCACTGAACTCTATCCATCCTGTGTTTCATGTAAGGCTTTTGCGACGTTCACCTGCCGAGAATGTGTGGAGACCGCATCGCCCCGCCCCACCTCCGCTGATGGGGGGGGGGGAGCCACACTATGAAGTCGCTCAGATTCTGGACTCCAAGATTTCGTGCAACCGGCTGTATTATTTCATCGAATGGGTGAACTTTGGGCCTGAACAGAGGGAGTGAGTGAGGGCAGAACATGTTCGTGCCCCGAAATTAGTCCGCCAGTTTCATAAATTGTACCCCTTGAAGCCTGGAGGGTAAGATGTATTATCAGGGGGGCAGGATGTCAGGTACCCCTGCCATAGGGGTGAAGGGAGGGGAGGAGGTGTCAATGGATGTATCTGTGTTTTCTCTGGTATGTGGGGAGGTGACAAGGTTGCCTGGGAGACGGTGCAGTTTCCATCTCGGGCTATCTCTAAACGGGCCAAATGGCCTTGAGAGCCAGGCTGTTTGTCTCCTTTCTTTTTCCTAAGACAACACCTAGGCATGGGAATTTATTGCTTTGTGGGAATGTAGTAATGTAGCACCTTTTGCTCTTTTCCCGCGCGCGGGCTCTGTCGCCATTGGTAGAAGGTAGGGGGGGTTCCACCTCTGTAGAGTATAACCAGAGATGCTTCTTTTATATGGGTCATTCCTGACAATGCCTATGTTCTAGTGCTTTAGCTTTGCAGTATAATAAATGCTATCCTTTTTCATGAGGCCTGGTGTGGACTGACTATCTGAAGCGCCTGACACTCATCAAGTTAAAATAGCCACATGGAATGCAAGAGGTTTGAATAACAAAATTAAGATTAAGAGAGCTTCAAATTACTGGGCTAAGGAACAGGTCAATATACTGTGCATACAAGAAACTCATATAAAAACAGTCAACAAAATGGTCTTGAAATCTTGGTTTCAACAACAATTTCAAGCTCCTGGCACATCGAAGGCTAGAGGGGCTGCAATATTAATTTCAAAAAATCTTCCTTTTAGCTGTGCTGCCTCCAAAGTAGATTCAAGAGGACGCTTCATTTTTATTAAAGGAGACTTACAAGGAGAACCAATAACCATAGCATCAATATATGCCCCTAATAATGATCAAATTTCTTTTCTTAAAGAAGTCCTTCAACAACTAATGGATTTTAAGAGTGGTGAATTGATCATAGGAGGTGATTTAAATTTCATTGTAAACCCAAATGTAGATAAAACTAATAAACCCGAAGTTTACGTAGAAAACATTGGAAAAATATTGAATTGGAAAAGATTTTTCAATTTTATGATTTAGCTGATGTTTGGAGAATTCTGAATCCTGGTACTCGACAATACACCTACTATTCTCCTAGACATGACGTGTATACACGTATTGATTTCATTTTAACGTCTAAAAATTTAATCAAAAACATTTCAAAGGCAGATATTGGTTCTTGCATCATTTCTGACCATTCATGGGTTTCCTGTCAATTAATAAAACTACAAAATGACAATAAAGGCTGGAATTGGTGTTTAAACAAACTTTTATTACAAAATGATATAATTTCTGAGGAAATTGGGTCCAAAATTACAGAATATTTTGACTTCAATGGAGAGTGTGAAGCCACGCAACCAAATAAGTGGGATGCATTTAAGGCTTTATTGCGTGGACATCTAATTTCACTGGCTGCTACCTATAAAAGAAATAGATTAAAATTAGTATCTGAACTTCAATTTAAGATTAAACCCTTAGAAAGCAAACACATGCAGTTTGGAGGGAAAAAGACCCTTCAAAAACTAAATATAGAAAGGAAAAAGCTTGATCTCCTGGAAACTTCTCATACCCAGAGACAACTCTTGATTTTAAAACAAAAATATATTACTAAAACTCCAAAATCAATAAAAATGCTAAAATTCAGAGTTGCTCAAAAGATTTCATCAAATGTAATATTTGCTATTAAAGACAAAACAGGAAAAATATCTACCACTCCTTCTAATATCACTTCTGTTTTTGCTGATTATTACTCCAAACTATATACATCTACAAATCCACAGAAAACTGATATTATTAATTATTTTAAATTAATCCATTACAACAATAAGTTATCAGAGGAACATAAAGTTTTTTTGGAACAACCGGCCTCCTTTCAAGAACTTTCTTCTATTATTTCAAAGATGAAAAATAATAAATCTCCGGGTAAGGATGGATACCCAGTAGAATTTTTTTTAAAAAATTAGACCACAACTTGAAACACACCTTTTAAAAACAATAAATCATGTTCTCTCTTCGGGTAAAATGCCCGATACATGGGGGGAAGCAAGAGTGGTTTTATTGCATAAACCTGGAAAGGACAAATTAACCCCTACCTCTTATAGGCCTATTTCTTTATTAAATGTAGATTTTAATTTTTTTTCTTCTTTATTAGCAGCAAGACTTAACAAGATTATTACAGATTATGTGCATAAATGCCAAGCTGGTTTCATGCCAGGAAGAAATATAGTAGATAATATACGAAAAACCTTGAATATAATATCCCATTGTAAAAGTAAAAAACTTAAGCCATTTTATCAGTTGATGCTGATAAAGCTTTTGATAGGGGTGGAACCTAAATATCTCCTACAATTATTAGAACACATGAATTTTGGCCCCAACTATTTACAAGCCATCAAAGCAATTTATTTCAAACCAAAAACTCAACTCTATATTAGTCAGTATCGTTCAGATGACATTTATTTACAAAGAGGCACGAGACAGGGATGTCCCCTGTCTCCTCTTCTTTTTGCTATTTCTTTAGAGCCTCTCGCTTTCGCAGTATGATCAGACCCTAAAATTAAAGGAATAGAAATTACTCCAGAATTATGCAAATTAAGTCTTTTTGCAGATGATACTATTTTTTATTTGCAAGATCCCGAAAAATCATTACCACCTCTAATACAACATATCAACAGCTTTGGACAGATTTCGGGTTATGTGATAAATTACTCGAAATCCGAGTTTTTCCCTATTTTTTTAAATGAAAATGAAATTGTAGAAATACTCAATTCCTTCCCCTTTAAAAAAACAAATATTTATTGGAAACACCTGGGTATTCATATCCCTTTAGAATTGGATAACCTTTATCAACTTAATTTTAAGCCGTTAACGCAAGTATTCAATACCAGTTTGCAGTCCTGGCAAAAACTCAACTTTACATTGTTGGAAAAAAATGAATTGTTTAAATCCTTTTTCCTTCCCAAGTTTTTATCTCTTTCAAAATCTCCCTATAGAAGTACCTCTGAAAGACTTTCGTGGGTGGGAAGCTACTTTGACAAAGTTCCTTTGGAACAATAAAAAACCTAGACTTAAATTTTCTTTTCTCAATAAACCTCGCAGTAAGGGAGGGTTGGGTCTTCCCAAACAGCTCAAAGCTATTATTTATTATTCTGATTCATTGTGTGAAAAATCATGGGTACGGATAGAGGCCTTTTCGATACGTCCAGAATTGTTACATGAAGTTGTATGGAACAATTCAAAAGAAAGACCAATTGGAGTGAAAGAAAATAGATTTTTAAGCTTTACATTGAAGTTATGGGACAAACTTCGTAGCACCCTCATTTTGGGGGTATCTCCAGTTACTTCTTTTCTGGGACAATCCTGGTTTATGCCAGGAAAAAATATGCTAGACTATTCTTCTTTTAGGGAGAAAAAAATTTTTAGGCTCTCTGATCTCATTGTACAAGGTAAACTAGGTACAATTGAACAATTGCAGCACAAATTTAAATTACATTTTCATTGGCTTCAATACCAGCAACTCAGTCATATGTATTTTAAATTAGATAGGGCAACGAATTTACATAGACCACTGAACTCATTTGAGAAATTAATTCTAAAAAATGATCATAATGCCAAAGGTGCTATTTCTCATATTTATCAGTTACTTAGTGAGAGAAATTGGAGTCAGATTTCTAATTCTCAACTGGTGTGGGAAAGAGAATGCTCCGCTCTGAATATAACTCTAGATTGGAAAAAGATTTGGACTTCTTTCTCTTTTACCACAAATAATCAATTAATACGGTTACAAACTTTTAAAATATATTCACGCTGGTACCTAACTCCTCAACGTTTATTTTATTGTAAATTGAAACCTAATCCAATTTGTTGGAAAGACTGTGGGTTACAAGGCTCATTCCTACACTGTTGGTGGGATTGTCCCTTTATTAAGCAATTTTGGTCTGAAATAATATCTATAATTTCGAATATCGTCAATTGTCAAATTCCATTTACACCGGCTGCTGTACTATTGAACCACTGGCCGGATATTTCTTTGAATTCACTTCTTCGTTAACTTCTTACTATATTATTTTCAGCTGCAAAGAGTTTAATTGCCCAAGTATGGAATCAAGTTAAAATCCCATCACTTCGGCAATGGATAGAGAAATGCTGGGATTTGGCGGTGGCGGATAAAATAGCTACACAATTACTGATAGATCAATCTCCTAATCTACCAAATAATTTTCTGGAACGTTGGTTTCCATTTTTTGATTTTACCTCTTCTAATTCAAATTTCAATTTACTATATAAATTACCAAACAGATATTTACATTTTGTCCTATATTAAACATTGAAATATATGTCTAAAGGGTGAATTTTATATTGTGGCTATTATTTAGTTAGTGTTATTGTTATTGTTAGAATTTTGAGTGTTGTTAATGTTATTGTTATATTTATTGTTACTGATAATATTTGATACTTAAGTCTTCCCAGTTACCTTTATTGCATGATATACTCCATTTTACAGTGTAAATGTATAGTATAGTGAAAAATAAAAAAGTTTTGGTTTAAAAAAAAGTAATGCTTTCTAAGGCCGATTTGACTTCACACTCCAGGATGTCTGGCTCAAGGTCAGTGATCACACCGTTGTGGTTGTCAAGGACATTGAGGTCCTTCTTGTATAGTTCTTCTGTGTATTCTTGCCATCTCTTCCTAATCTCTTCTGCTTCTGTTAGGTCCCTACTGTTTTTGTTCTTTATCATGGCCAACTTTGCATGGAATGTTCCCTTGATTTCTCCAATTTTCTTGATCTCTAGTCCTTCCCATTCTATTGTTTTCCTCTATTATTTTGCATTGTTCATTCAGGAAAGCGGTTCCTTATCTCTCCTTTCTGTTCTCTGGAAATCTGCATTCAGTTGGGTAAATCTTTCCTTTTCACCTTTGCCTTTTGCTTTCCTTCTTTCCTCTGCTATTTGTAAAGCCTCATCAGACAGCCACTTTGGTTTTTTGCATTTCTGTTTCTTTGGAATGGTGCTGATTGCTGCCTCCTGTAAAACGTCACAAACCTCATCCATAGTTCTTCAGGCACTCTGTCTATCAAATCTACTACTAACCACCACTGAGACCCTGTTCAATGCCCAATAGCTTCAAGAGTTCTTTTCAAAAAGTGGAGACAAACTGGGATCCCCTATCTGATATGATCTTTTTGGGGATTGACTGAAACCTCATGGCTGTGCTGCATAAATAACTGAGCCAGTTTCTTAGCACTTACTTATAGGGGATGAAGTGGGCCTGTATTGAGAACAGGTCTACCACCACCCACACAACAGTCCTCTGTTTACTGGGCAGCAAGTCAGTTATGAAGTCCATGGAAATGACTGATCACAGCCTCTCTGGTGTCTCCAAAGGTTTTAATAATCTGGGGGGCTTTCCCCCCCTTTCTTTCCCATTAAGCACACTTGACATGAGGACACATACTTGGAAATATCAGCCCTCATGAGTGGCCACCAGAATTGTCTTTGTGCCAAATGTAAAGTCTTTAGATATCCGAAATGCCCCGCCAGTTTGCTATCAGTCTGAGGATCTCCCCCTGCAAGGACTGGGGCACAAACAGCCAATGCTGTTATATTATCTATGCTGCAAGGTCATGCCAACCGCTATGAGCTCTAGGCCAGTGAAGCAAAGATTCACACATGCACTCACTCCCAAAGAATGCACATAAATGAAAGCAGTGGGAAAAATCAGAGAGGAGGAAAGGAGTTAAACCTTAATGTAACAGAACAGTAGTGTCAGTGGAAAACAACACATGACAAGCGAGGCATGAGCAAACTTGATGTAACAGAACAGTAGTGTCAGTGGAAAACAACACATGACAAGTGAGGCATGAGCTTGACAGCTTACTGAGAATCTAAGTTCTCCCTCAGAGCAGTGTTAATATACTTAGACAATGGAGTTTTTCTTTGTCTTTCTGTAGAAGTACTTTTCTGACTATTGCCTGTCAGAAAACACTGACTCCCCAAATTTCTCTTCCCTCAAAAGCCAAACCCTCTGGCTACTGATCCAGACATTAGAAAGACCAAAAAGACCAAGACCAATTTGTGAAAGACCAAATTGTGAAAGACCACTTTTCCCTCCAGATCTGCTGTTTTATTTTCTTCCTTAGCTGATGCTGGCCAATCAGAGAGTGAGCAGAGCAGCCAATCACCTAAGTTCTTCTCTCCAGGGAAGATTAATTCTTGCACTCCCTGACTCTCTGATACAAGCAGCATTTCAGAAAAGACTGCTTTTCTGTGCAATTCTGTCACAGCAGCTTCATGAACCCACCTGCCATGTCTTTCCTTGGGCCTATTAAGAAGCCCCTTTAAATAATCACATATGTTTTGGGATCTATTTCTGAATGGTCTATTATGCCACATCTCAAGAAGGTCCTATCACATGTAACATTCATTGAGTGAAATAATTCTGCTTAAACCACAGTTCACTTTATTTTAGTTTATTTCAGATTGCTATCCCACCTTTCTGTCCCTGACCACACTTTCAAAGCACTCGTGTGAGCTTTGCAAAGTAACAGTCTGACTAAATACCTATATTTTGCACATCTGGGACACACTTCTATCTTTTTCTGTTGGTCTGTTAACCTAGCCTCCACTTTTCTCCTCACCTTATGAAGATTTGTTCAGTTGTTGAAGGATTTTACTTATTATAACCACAGAAAGTTTTACTTTTGAGGCTCCTCCTCAACAAAAACATCTGAGAATTCTGAAGAAAACTACACGGGGTTTTGATCAAACTTGTGACAATTCTCAGGGATCTTTTGTACATCCTTAAAGTGTTAATTTTGTGTCAAATTCTGTGGAAAATTTCCCAATAGAAGGAGGAAATTTTCACCAGTTCCCCCCCTTCTGCTGTTCCTGGACATCCTCTATCCTTTGGGGCAGTGTTTGAGGGGCAATTTGGTTTCTGATAGGAGGGGGAAGATGAGGAAGACACACTGCTAAAGGAGATCCCTTCCCTCATTTGATATTTGTTGTGGAATCCAAGTCATTGTCTCCTTCATATTTATGAAATCAAACAACCAAAAATCAGTCCTGTTACTACAATATTAAAAGTCTTGAGTCTCTTTAATACAAGACTAGGAGTAAGGCCTGTTGTGGAAATAAATACAACAAGCTCTAGAAAGAGGCTCTGGGAGAGTGCCCTGGCTTTGGGCACACAGTGTGAATTTGCTGTGGCGACCTCAGCAGGGTATAATGGCAGAGACCACCATTTTCTCCAGAGGAACTGATCTCTGCTACCTGAAGAGCAGTTGTAGTTTTGAGTGATCTTCAGCCCTCACTGGGAGATTGGCAACAATTGTTACCCAGGAGGAAATGGCTGGTTTGGAGGGTGGCGTCTATGGCATTCTACCTGCCTGAGGTCCAACCCCTCCTCAAACCCCACCCTCTCCTGGTTACACCCCTCAAATCCCCAGGAATTTGCCAACCTAGAGTTGGCAACCCCATCTCCTTCCCAGCTAACCATCAACCTACTGTTATCTGCCCCACTGACTTCAGCTGACTTCTGCCCTCTCTCCTGCAGAGCAGTTGTAATTCTGAGTGGTCTCCAGCCCTCACCTGGAGATTGGCAACAATGGCTCCCCATGAGGGACTGGCTGGTTTGGAGGATGGAGTCTATGGCATTGCACCTGTCTGAGACCCCACCCCTCCTCAAACCTCACCATCTCCAGGGTCTACCCCTCAAATCTCCAGAAATTTCTCAACCTGGAGTTGGCAACCCTATCTCCCTCTCAGCCAATTGTCAACCTACCATTATCTGTCCCCTGACTTCAGCTTTCCATCTCCTCCCCCCTCCCTCCTGGAGAGCAGTTGTAATTCTGATTGATCTCAAATCTCCAGGAATTTCCCATCTGGAGTTGGCAACTCTATCAGGACTGGCCCCAATGAGTTTTCTCTCAAAGGCCAAAACAGGTGACAGGACCAAGCTTGGTTGCCTACCAACAGGCACTGAGGGGAAAGTAGGGTTGCCAGCTCTAAGTAGGGAAATACCTGGAGATTTGGGGGGTGGATCCTGGGGGGGGGGGCGGAAGGACTCAGCAGGGTATAATGCCATAGGGTCTACTCTCCAAAGCAGCCATTTTCTCCAGGGGAACTGATCTCGGTCATCTGGAGATCAATTGTAACAGCAGGAGATCTCCAGGTCCCACCTGGAGATTGGCAACCCTAGGGGAAAGACAGCTGCACAGCAGGGGGTGGAAGAGAATGGTTTGATGGTGACTGGGCCAAGATTGGCAACAATAGTTCCCCAGGAGAAAATGGCTGGTTTGGAGGGTGGAGTCTATGGCACTATACCTGTCTGAGGTCCCAGCCCTCCTCAAACCTCACTCTCTCTGGGCTCCACCCCTCACATCTCCAGGAATTTCCATACCTATAATTGGCAACTTTATCTCATCCCCTCTCAGCAGCCTCTTCCTAGGCAAAATTCTGTCTTTCTCATTAGCGGGGAGCAAAGCAGTTTACTTCATTCTTTTCAGCTTTGTGATCTGTACAGTAACCCTGTAAGGCAGGTTAGGCAGAAAGTCTCCGGCTGGTCTGAAATCACCCAGGCAGTTTCCATAGGGATGCTCCTGCTGAACAGGAGCAAGCAGCCAGGCCTAGGGTTGCCATTGCCAACAAAGACAAATTGATGCAAAGGAGGATGGAAAAGTCTCCATATCTCTATTTTGCCTTCAGTTGGTTTTGATGCCAGCAGAGTGAGAAAATGCCAGAGGCTCTGGGTGGGTGCCCCATGGTAAACGCACCAAACAATTCCTAAAGATTTTCCACTGTGTCGATAAATCATTTTCTACACTCACAGCGTCCCCTTCCAGAATTAGTACCAGAGCTTTTTTTGCCTTGTGGTATTCTGTTTGTGGTGTGACCTGTCTTTTTTGTGATGTGGCATGGTTGTGTTATTGGGTTTGTTTCTTTTGAAGGGAAAGTGTTGTGAGTGAGGACATATTTCACCTCAGAATACAACAGGTTGCATAAACGACTGACAATTCCAACTGTCTTGCGGGGGGGTGGGGAAGTTTGAGGTGTGAAATGGAGTAAAGTCCAATCAGCTTCCATATGCAAATGAGCTTGAAATGCTGGCCCAATCAGAGAAGAGTGGCCTAGGCTGCAGTGGGTGGGAGAGAACTCAGGCAACGCAGCTAGTGGATAGGGACAGATTCTGAGCGACATACCAGGGAGTGAACTGATTTTGCCAAGCATACAATCTTGCCAGACCACTACCCTTTTATATAATAGGACAGGATGGCCACAATGCAGCGTCACTTTCCTCTTCTTCATTGGTCTATCTGGTGGATTTTCCATTGTATAACTGAATCTTGCCCTTCATTCAACACAACACTATAGAACAACTCTTGCTGCTATCAAACATCTGAAATTCTGCACTATTTTACTCCATCCTCCAGTTTTTTTCAAGGCTTTCCCCATCCTCAATTAACTTTTCTTCCCTCTCCTTAGAGACAGCTGATTTATGAGTCAGAAAATAAAACAGAACTTGGGGGGGATTCATCTCATCATGGAAGACTCTACGGGCATAAATTAGTCAAACATACTAATTGCAGATTTAATAAAAATAAACCACACATTTTTCTGCCTCTGGAAATAATAGCAAATTCAACGTATTTCTGCTAATTACTTTCCTTTCAGTCATTCAACCAGGGTTCCTTTATTCATATTATTTGCCTCAATCAGCTGCATAAAAGAGCCCTGAATGACTGCCCTCTTGGACAATGAGTAATCACTGGGAGCCTTTTAACCATTCACTGGAAGCCTTTTCGCCATTCTCTTCAGGTACAGCATTGCGTTTCCCCCCTAAACACTTAAGTGCCCAGGTGAAGTGCTCCTGTGGGAAAAGCTGTAATGACGTTGAAGAGGAAAGTTAGTCAAGTGTCGCTTGTATCTGGGTTGGATTCAACCGGTATTGCTGCTGGTGGGAAAATGAGGAGAGGTCTCCTTTGATCTTCCAAAGAGGTTGTGCTGAAGATCATGGAACCTTGATGGACAAAAGCCATATGGGATGAAGGCATTAATAAGGAGGAGAACTGTGCAAGAATGAGTGAAAAAAATGGTTGGATACCATCTTATATCTCTTTTAATACTTTCAGAAGTTGTAACAATATTATCCTCCTCTTCTTTTCCCAAGTAACCCCAGCATAATTTAGAGGCAAGCTGCACAAGATACTTGAAGACCAACACATAAACCTTCTAGTACAGTGTTAATTGCTAAATAGCAATAGCACCACCCTCCACACATTTTGGATCAGAATGCAGGTAATTCTTTCTTTTGCCAATTTCAAACAGCCTATTGGAACTACTGTCTGTTCCTTGTAGCAAAACATACCCATGTATTGCCTGTATGATTGTCCTAACTGGAAAAATAGCAATTCCTGTGCACTGAAAATAGCAAAATCACAAGTTAACCCCAGTGGCATACCTAGCATATTTGACACCCAGAGTGGATCATTTCTTAACACCTCCTCCTCTATACGACAAAATTTTATTTTACTGAACTGTGCAATGCCTCCAATCCTGCCCATGCTGCCTGGTGCCTCAGCACCCCTCCATTCCCCCAAATCAGGTGTGCCTCAGGAAACACTGCTTGCTTGCATTCCCCACAGCCTCACCCATCTCCTATTTTGCTTTCTGACCAGGAAAACTCTGGAGAAGCTGCCTCCAGGGTCCACTGCCCAGTTGGAGGGGCCAGAGAGCCCCAAGTCCACCCAATTGCCCCAGGTTATTGCTGCAGCACACCTGGCACTCACCTCTTTAGACTGTGTGCTCCATTGGCCCATGCACACCATTGGCCCAGGAAAACTCTGGCAGTGCATTGGTGATAGGGTGCCCCCTTCCTGCTGTTCCCCTCTGCCCATATGCTGGTTGTCTGCCTGTTCCAATATGGCATCTTCACTCTCAGTAAGTCACTCAATACAGTGGGCAAGGGGAGGGAAACACCACCCACCTCTTTAACTCTTTGTCCCCCAAGAGAATCACTTGGCTTTGGGACAGCCACTTTCCAATCAATGCCATACTTAGCTGTTAGCTAGATCTGCCCAGGCTTTGGAAAAATAAGTTGCGTGTTAAATTGCAGACCAGCTCTTTTTTCCATTTGGCAATTTTACATTTTGGAACCATTTTAATTTTATAATTTGCTTGTATGTGGAACAATTACATACATAAATTATTTTTTGAAAAAAATGAAGTTTAATAGAAAAAGACCTAATGCCAATAAACTTCTGTGGCAAATAGATTTTTCCCTTCCATCAGTTCTGAGGTACAACAATGCACCCCTGCATCTGGGGCAGACCACTCCCACTGCCCCGCTCTTGGTACACCACTGATTAACTCCATGCTGTAGTCCCTGATCAGACTGGAGACCTCCAAAACTTATAGAATGGCCTGCCTATTGAGGTCAGGAAGACTCCCACCCTCCCACATCAGACATGGGCATGCAGTCGTGACTGCCTGGTAAGAGGGGGACAAGCTGGAACCTCATCCATACCATCAATGAAGTACAACACCGTGAGTACACTGTAAAGCAACATCAGAGAGTCTACCATCTATCGTGAAGCCCCTTTAATAATAATAATAATAATAATAATAATAATAATAATACCTTTCAATTTATTTAATCGCCCAATCCGGCAAAGCTGCTGGCCCTGAGCAATAATTACAGTTAATCATATAGACAGTGAACTAACAATAATTCATAGGGGATGAGGGAGGACACAACATATAAATCTTTTTAAATTGCACACATTTGCAGCTGGTGGGACATGTTTAGCTGAGGGTCAGACATATTCCAGAGACATTTCAGAGGTGTTCGGAGATGTTCAGATGGCTCGACTGGATGACGTCAGTTGTTCTTCCAGGACTTCTTCAAGTCATGGTGCCGCACTGCCACCGCCTGGCCAGATCGACCCATCACAGGCTTCCAACGCCGCAGATTCCTCTCTTAAGCTTTCGAGCTCATGAGCTGGACATTCCGATTTGCCGGCTAACACCTCCCCCACCGGGGGGGGGGGGTTAGTGTGCCCACCCTCTCTAAGGAGTGGTACCCATTTTATCTATTTGCTGAAGCTTTCGAACCACTGGGTGGGCGGCAAGCTAGGGACAGGGCTGGTAGCTCACACCAGCGCGGGGCTAGAACTGACAGACGTTCTGTTCAGTTCAGATGTTACTATAGCCAGAGGATAAATCCTCTGTGCCACCGCTTAAAGTTTTAAAAGACATTGGAATGGAGGAGTGAAGAATTCACCTCCTGGCCCCCTCCTTCCTTTCCAGCAGCTACAAAAAGAATTCAAAGCAACTTCTCAAATAGCCTCTTGGGCAAAGAAAATAAAGCAAAAGATCTTGTCTAAGACTGTATTTTGTAGAATATAAAATTTACTCTGAAACTTAGTGAACAGAAATGGAATCTCCCCCCCTCCCTGTTTTTTTCTTGTCTGGAAATAAAAAGAAAGCAGCTGGAACAACATGAAGACCTTCTAAAGCATTAAACCAAAGCTGCTGAAATAAGGACTAAAGTTGATTATACTTTAAATAAATGGAATATAAAGACTTGATCTCTTAAGGGGAAAAAGAAAATTGGACCTTACTCTGATTTTTTCACTTATTACATTCCCATAACAATTTTATGCTTTCCTTTACTGAAATTACAAATCTCTATTTTGTTCTGACTGCAATGTCTTGAAATGTAAATAACAGATAACATTCCCAACTTATGTTGATATTGTCTTTGTGTTTAATATGAATATAACAGTTGTTGATATATGCTTATTAGATGTGGTGCCATTGTAAAACTTTGTTGGAAAATATTTCTAGAGATTCTTTGGTTTTAACATGTTGTTGAAAAAATGGATGGCACAGATATACTTCAAATGGTGCCAGAGGCTTTATTCTCTGATACAATGGAACTTACAAGCATTGAATTATTACAGGTCTCCGTAAAAGATCTGCATAGTTTAATTCAAAACACAGTTATGGTAGCTGGAAAAAGGGCAATCAAAGGAATTTTTTACCCTACACAAGAGGAAACAGAAATGCTGATGCAATAAACACTTGGATCCACAAACTACTCTAACGATTGAGTACAGATGTTTATATTCAGAAGATTTCTACACTTATAAGGGAAAAAGACACAGAATTAAGACTTTAAAACTTAAGAGGAGAAATCAGAAAATCAAGAAGAAGAGGAAAGCTACAAAAGGGATGGGAAATTTCTGAGGGAACTTCTGAGACTGATAATGGAGTAAGACCATTACATTAATAGCCAGAAGAAAATAAAGAATTATGCCTTTTTATATATCCAAAGAAAGAATTTAACAATATGCTTAGACAAAATCTATATTAGTAGAATAAAAGAAACTGTATACCTATATATTTGCAAATATTATATGATAACAGTAGGTGGAAAAATGATATAGATTTAGTTAATGTATGAAGTAGTTTAATAGAGGGGGGGAAAGACTGAAACGTTGTACCCCAATTTTATGTTTGTTTGTTATGAAAATAAAAAAATTGTGTTTGTGTGTTGTTGTTGTTGTTGTTTTTAAAAGGAAGACTCCCACCCTGCTGGACTTCTGCAAACTAAATTATTCAGGAGGGCTTTATTCACCAAAAATGGGTCTACAAAATGGGGTAACAAAATTATTCAAAAAGAAGCTTCAGTTAAAGATTTAGGGACTTTAGACTATACTACTGTATATAGTTCGTATTATCTGTTGCTGTAAGTAGGTTCCTACTATGTAATTTTTGTATTGTCTAATGTGTCATGTTAATATTTCCATTGTTTCTGATTTCTGGTTAGTTCCACATATCTATAAGTCTCATCCTGTTGCCTTGTCTATTAGATGTTCCACCCTGTTGATTGTATTGACCTATTCTGTATAATCTGCCTAGAGTCCCAGCAAGAAAGGCAGAATATAAATAAATAAGAAAATAATAAATAAAACCATTACTTACTAATAAAGATGTTCTAGAATTCTTTTCATAGATTTTCAAGCATTTCATTTACTTTAAGAGTCTAAATATTAACTTTGCAAGTAATCTTATTTCATAAAAAATAAAATGCTATGTTACTGCCCCCCTAAAAGATAAGCAAAATTTACAAATAAAGGAATCTTTGCAGTAGAGTACTGCAATAACTGTGTCAATAGTGATACAATTTAAAAGTTCAAAGCACCGATCACAAAAATGCACTGTAAGGCACCATAATACATGGCCACAGTAACTAAAGTAGGTCAGTATTCTTATCTGCATATTGCAGATGGAGGCTGAGACAACAGTGGCTTGCCAAAAAACATCTAGTAAATTCACAGCTGATGTGACATTTGTACTTGGGACTTCCTACTTCACAGCATGCACACACTTAGTCACCGTATGCATTAGTTCTCACCAATCTTATTTTACTACTGCAAAGCACAGGACTGTAGAGAATGATGACTAGGTTTAACTTTGTTCTGTTTCTGTCCTACCTTTAATTTCTCTTCTGGATTCCTAAAAACCTTAGAGAGAGATTCTTTATGAAACAAAAATACTCATGAGCAAGACATCCCACTGGGTGAACTTAGTCGCTAAGGCAGGATGCACTTGTCAGTACTGAATACTACAAGTGTGTACCTTCTAGATTTCCCTCTGCAGACAGGAAAAAAAACAGAGGGTGAATTATCATAGTACAATAACTTCAAAGGGGTTATTTGGGGGGGCAGAGGGTGCTGGGCAACAAAATATGATGTGAACAAATGTATTTTCTTAGATTTCTTAAAGGATAACATTTTTGTGGCAGAAGTCTTTCTGCACTATACCATGTCTTCATAGGGTTGCCAACCTCCTGGTAGGACCTGGAATCTCCTGAAATTATAACTGATCTCCAGACAAGAGCAATAAGTTCTGCTGGTGAAAATGGCTGCTTTGGAGGGTGGAATTCATTACATTATACCCTGCTGAGCTGTCAACCCTCCCCAAACCCTGCCCACCCCAGACTCCATCCCCCATATCTCCAGTAATATATTTATGCAACTAACTATGCTTAACCCACTGACTATGCTTAACCCACTGCTATTCTTAGATGTTTGTTTTGATGGGGAAATGAGACTGGAGGCCTAGACAGGGGGGGAAACCCATCACTTTTGGAAAAAAGCAGGATTTGAGAAAAGAGGGCATGTTAGCACCAGGCTGGTATTCTGGGAGGCATTACGGCAGAGAAATGTCAAAGAAAATGAAGGGAAGAGTAAGTAGAAATTGTGTTGCCATTCAGTTCCTTAAAAGTGCAGTTCTCATTCCTTTCAAATAAACAGCAGAACTCATAAGGACTTTAATGGCTCTCCTCATAAACACAAGGCCACATGTTAATGCAACATAAAAACAGGGCCATCCTAAGCAGAATTATATTCTTCCAAATCCATTGATATCAATGTACTTAGAAGGGTATAAATTCAGATAGGATTACACTGATAATGACCTAGTTTCATGAGCTATGCTGAAGCTTCTTAGCAGGTGAAGTGCCAGTGCTGTACTCTTTAATTTCATTTCTATCTAACGATGTACCATTCAAAGTGAGTATTAATATTTCAATATTAGGGACACGTTATTGGTGACCTCCAAGGATTCAATCTGGTCCTGACACACCAATATCCTTATCATACACCTTACTCTCTTTTCCTGAATCTTAAAGCCTGGTTTTTAAAATGTATTATTAAGAGGAGGGCTCTTCCAGCAGAGAAAGGGATTGAAGAGACCTTTACCTGTGTGTGCTTCAATTAATGGTCTTCAGACGATATGCACACAGTCCATGCAGTCTTTCCATGGCTCAGTCTACATTTCATGTTTAAACTATTTGATGACCAAGTTCCCACAATGCAGTTAATTTAAAGCAAAAACCATATTGTTGTCATTTCATAAGGGATGTGCCACCTTTGTGTCCGCCACAAGTGCAGAAGGTAGTCTTTACAAAGTGAAAGGAAACATCAGGCAAACAAGGCCAAAGGCGGAAAGAGATGATCAGCTGGAGACAAACCCGGTGTTATTGTTTATCTGGTGCTGAAGAACGGCATTGTCAGCACTTAATGAAAATGCATCCCACTATGAAGTTCCAAGAGTAATTACAATGTTCATCAGAAACACAGCAGAATTCACTATATTCCTAGAGTCACTGTTGTATGAAATGGTCAATCTGTATTCAACCAAAGCATTAGAACATTAATTTTTTTGCCAGCAATCCAACTGGTCGTTATTTTAATCCAATGTAGTCTGGGCCTAGTCTTGAGACTTTTGGAAACTGAATTTTAGGTTGCAAATGTAGACAGTGTTATTCCATTCCAGTGTGTAATGTGTACAGATCAAATTCATATGTTATAAAACATGAGCCATCTCCACTGATGAATTTTTAAAATATATATCCTGCTTTTCCCTCCAGTGGGAATCCCAAGCAGTTTACATCATTCTCTTCTCCTCTGTATTAGCCTCACAACGACACTGTGAGGTTGTTGTCAACTGGCAGGGTGCTTTTCTCTCAGCTGCTGTGAATATTTATAGTCTGGGCATGGCTGAGGCCATGAGCCAAAGAGGCTTGGCTCATATCTTTGGGCAGATGAATTAACCTGGTAGACACCAACCCAGGATGTCTCATCTATTTTTTTGGTCTTTTTTAAATTAAAAAGAAAACACTTATTTTAATGTACATTTGTTTAAAGGTGTATTTTTGGGTCTCCGCTGTGGAGAAAAGCAGGATAAAAATAATATACTAGATTAGGGTTCAGCTGGGAAAAATTGATTGGCCTAGGTCACCCAGAAAGCTTCCCTGACAGAGTAGATATTATGCCTTCAGTGGCATAACCTCCATTCACTATTTGAGGGCCATATTATCTGACTGTGTACAAAAAGAAAAAAACAGTCCTCAAGGTAAAAGAAATCATGACAGACACAGAAGAATCTTTTTAAAAGAATACTCAGTATCTTAATCAAATGCTTCTTCCAATGCCTTGACAATGTATAATAGTGTGGGGAAATAATAAAGGATATAAGTGGGTGTTACTTAGTCCTGAAAGTTGCATGCATCGATTCAACTATGTTGCCCTGTTTATTTCTTAAGTGACATATCAGAACACTGTAGCCACAGGGGATTTTAAAAAACCCAACCTTGATAGTTTAGGAGAATAATTGCAGATGCCTCTTATTGTTCGTTTTGGAAATTAGTGGTGCATAATAATGCACTCCATTACTGTGACTGAAAGCCATTGGAGAAATTGTTATTGAATTTTAATGAATGAGGTAAATGCCTGGGATTCTCAACTCTGCTGGAGAAATAATTATCAGAGAAAAATTAATTCTGACATCCAGTAATTACTACTTCAAATATTGCAGGACCCCAGTGAAAGGAACCTTTGTCTTAAGGCTTTGTAGCAAAAACAGAGAGTGTGATAACAAAAACATGTTACCATTTCCACATCTGAAGAGTAAAAATTGATATTTAAATATTTGGAGCAGGGCATGGAGAAGTATAGATTGAAGTCCCCAAGTGGTTCCTGTCTCACAACATGTAAATCTGAGCAACAAACATGCAATTTCTGTAGCTGCAATAAACCCTAGCACTTTCATTACAGAGTTGTAAGGGGGTTCAGAGGCCATCTAATCCAACACCCGGTTCAGTGCAGGACATCAGAAAATACAACATTCCTCCCAGACAGATGGGAAGTCCAGGCTCTTCTTGAAGACTTCCAGTGAGAGATAGCCTATGGTGAACTGTAGAGTGGTTTCCCAGTTTTGCAAAGGAATATCAAGTGTGGGAACTTATGCAATTTCCTCACACGTATGCCACTGAGATGCTTTATGCTGAACAGAAATTTATTTGTTCAAAAACACAGACAAATCTTACTGATATGAGGTGAATTTTGTTTGAAAGGATGCAGCTTTGGTTTGTTAAGTATTTCTACAAGTAGTGTAAATGGACAAATAGAGAGTTAGTCAAGGTGAGACCAGGAGTATTTTGGGGGTGGAGCCTCAGGAGGATGGGGCTTGGGAAGGGGAAGGACTTCGATGGGATACAATGCCATAGAGTCCAGTTCTAAATTGGCCATTTTCTCTGGATGAAATGTGTTAATATCACTTGGAGATAAATTGTAATCCCAGGAGATCTCCAGCCACCACCTAGAGGCTAGTAACTCTATGCGTGAATGGTTTGTATTTTCTGTTTTTAGGGTTCTTATAACATCCTAAATGGGAAAGAGAGGGATGGGGCTGTGGATCTCCCTTATGGGGAAATGCATGTTTTTCTAGGGAAATGTTTAACCTCCCCATTTTGTAGGCTATAAGCCACTGCACTTCTCCCCCCCTCCTCAGGATTTTCTGGATTTTGATGTGACCACAGCTATCCATGCTCTGATGACAGATGGGTTACAGTATTGTAATGTGCTCTACATAGCCCATGGAAACTCTATGGAAGGGTTCTTTTTTTGTCTGTTTGTCCTGCTGTTTTTATTGATCTTTTACTGTTTTTATACTTATATGCTGGAATGGCATAGAATTTTTAAAAACAAATACATGTCATTCCATCTCCAGATAAATAATCTTGCCTGGTATCCTTGGGGTTGAGTTTCCTACTTGACCTATTGTCAGAGCTGATTAGACAATTACTGAACTATACGAAGGGTTTAAATGATTTTGAGATATTTCTAATAATCCAAGAAACTGGGTGAGTTTAGAAAATGGCCAACTATGGGCCCATCTCTGGAGCAAAAAATCATTGCCAGTTCTGTTGCACATTCTATCGTGTAATTCAGGAACAAATTCTGCATTTGACAATGGAAATTATAACTGTGTTAAACAGAGGAAGAAGACAAATGTGGACAATCATGACCTAATCAGATGTAAAGAAAATGCTTTTTGTATATTATGGTCAAAAGCACTACAACACAATACAATAAACAAATTCCTTCAAATCATCAGAAGAGAATCCTAATGGATCCCATTAGAAGCTTAGCAGCATATCTGAGCCTGAATACTTATTGAGATCAGCATCCTACCTGAATGTATTATCTTTCATGACTTTTTGTAAAGCACTTTATGAGCAAGAGAGCTTTTATACTACTCTAATATTTCCTAATCCGGAGACGATGTTGATGATGTATTTTTACACTAGGATTTTCTTATGATTTGAAGGAATTTGTTTATTGTATAGTGTTGTAGTGCTTTTGACTGTAATATACAGAAAGCATTTTCTTTGCAAGTCTTATTGACTGCTTGATCTGTGGGTCAGACTCTCACGACTGATTTCTTTACATTTGTTCTGAAACAGAGGAAGAAGACAGCCTGCAGAAGTTACACAGAATTACATCAACTTCCTGCCCATCCATCAGTCTTTTTATCAGAACCTGACCACACCAACTTTTTAATTCTGTGGGAGCCTATTGCTGAGGAACAGGGTCCCATGACCAGACACAATTCTAGGCATTTTAACAGAATTCCTGATTCTGCTTCAGAGTCAATCACACATAGTTTATTAAAATACTAATGTAAATGTAAGGAGTTAACTGAGAATGTAGATCTGTAGACTGTATTTCTTTAAAATGATCCAGATGTAAGAAGACAATGTTACCCTTTGTTAACAAGCCTGCCATCTCATTACTATTTTCCCACATATTTCTTGTGACATATCAGTAATTGGATGCATAAGCTGTCAGACACCAGCTCTTCAGGCTCCTTTTCAATTTGGTGTTTCACAGGCTGAGTTCAGACTGGCAGTTTGAAGTGGGAGCCAGTCATAGCAAAAAAGCCCCGGAACCAACTGTTCCGGGTTTTTCCAGTCACACTGCTCCGACTGATGCAGGAGCATACTGGGAGGAGGTGCGTGGGAGTGTTCAGGCTGCTGGCCCGGAGGTGCAGCTATAAATGGCTTTTTCCTGGTGAATTGACTGGATGCCTATGTGTGCATGAGGGCATGAGCAGATGAGCACACATGCGCTCATCAACACATAGGCATCTGGCCGATTTGGGGAGGATCCTGTTGCACCGGCACCACACTGGGCAGTAGAGCGGAGCACAGCCAATCATATCGCTGCTGCCTTATGCGCAACGTGGGTTGCTCCTGGCTTTTTGGCTGAGTGTTCACACTTCCGGGAAGTGGAATGCAGCGGGATAAACGGGCTCTCCGGGATTTGCTACCACTTTCAACAGGTATCTTTTAATCCTGGGAGTGAAGCAGAACAGCACGGCTTGCCTACAGGTGGGGAACACGAGGCAGATGTGCTTGTGTGAATGCCTCCTTTAATCCACTTGGGAAATGTGGCTATAGCAGGGCAAATTACCAGTCTAAACAGCCACAGTATGTCAGGATCCCCCCCCCAAATTTCCTAAATAAAACCGTGGTATTAAAAAACATTTTAATAACATTCAATAGTTATGGAGACTGGAAATGGAGATAATGACATTTCAATATATCTTTGCCATATTGGTACTTCTGAGAATTTTCAAATGTTGTAGTGTAGCCCAGAGGTGCTGCCTTTACCCTAGGGTCTTCCTCCCCCACCACAAGAGAGGTATGCATATGAAACAATGGGTTCCACCAGGTAGGTATCTTAATTTCTAAAGGCTATTCAGTTGCCACCTGGCAAATAGTCCTCCTATCTCCAGAACTTCATCTAGCCCTTTTGTGTGACCCCATGCCTATGTAAGAGTCCTTTGTCTCGAAACCTCTTTCCTGCTCCTTCCCTCAGGATGCTGAGATAAACCAATCATACACTGAAATGTTTAGCAATCCTTCCTGACGCTAATCAGGGACTCATCTCCCACCTTTTGTCTATACTGGGGGAACTTTTCACCTCAAAAAGGATATTATATTTTTGGCCACTGTGTGACAGAGTGTTGGGCTGGATGGGCCATTGGCCTGATCCAACATTGGCTTCTCTTATGTTCTTAGGACTGGACCATTAATGGTCAGAAAACCCATTCAACTAGCCACCCAGCACCTGGCTGATTTAATCAAGACCATTGTTAAGCCTGCCCCTCTGGAACATCATTGGTTACATCCAGGCCTGGCTCCTCCTGATGCCACACCCCCAAGAGTTGGCCCAGGTAATCTTTTGTCATCACCTGGGGCAAGACCCTCAAGATCTCCCATTGGTCAGCATTGTTTTCCAAAGTCTGTATCTGTCCACACATACCCCCACTCTCTCTCTTTCTCTGCCCCCCTCATAGCGCATAATGCTGGCCGTTGGCACTATTCTCTTCCAGGACTTCTGCATGTCTGGACAGGTAATATTACCCAGTAAATAACCCCTCTATTCACTACCAATCACCTCTGCTTTCTTAGTTCTGTATTGCTTGCTCTTTTGAATATTTAGTGTGCTTGTAGTTAGGGAAATACTTTAATAAAAATATTTAATTTACTCTTCAAATCTGGAGTTTTCCTACTGTGCCGGACCTCAGTATACAAGTGGTGTGCGATTCCTGTACCCTTCTGGCCTATCCTGCCGTATAGCTAAATTCCCCAAACAACAAGGCAGGCCATTGGTGGTAACAGTAGTACCTGAATCCATGGGTTGTGTCTCCAGCACACACATTTATCATTGTTTATGTGGTATAAATGCTGTTGGAATTTCTCTTAGTTTGGTAAAATCTGCCCTTCTCCAAAATTTGTGAAAATTTGGTGACATGTCCACACCTAGTGAACCTGAAAGATATTCAGAGAGGAAACTTAAGTAGATCTACTCAGAAGCAAGTCCCATTTTATTTAATGGGACTTCCTCCCAGGAAAATATCTTTAGGATTGCCACCTGAGCCATCCTGGCTGAGCTGGCAACTCCATTCAGTGAAACTGTTGGGGAGGAAGAATGAATCCTCTGGAATGAATCCTAGAGTCAGTAATCCAGTGGTCTACAAGTAGCCAGCTAGAGCCCCCAGAATTCATAGGGTTGGATCCAGATTTCCACCAATTCCCCCTTCCCTCTGCATACTCTCATCATACCACTCCTCAAGGTATCATCTCCCCCAGGAATAGCATTTTGTTAAGATTATTGGGCTGCAGTGGGAAGAGGAAGGCAGGAATGTTCCATTCTGCTGACAGAAAATTTAGTCTGGATCTAACCCCTATATCCAAACAGTACTCTCAAAGTTCTGTAAGCCTCCCAGAGACATTTGGCTAACCAGTGTTGCAAACAGACAGCAGACAAGTAGCTTGTCTAGAACCATAAATGGAATACAAGGCAAATGTGGGGTCTACCAAAACCACCAAATGATTTAAAGGAATCCAACTTTGCAAGTACATTATCCATCTTATAGAAGACTGAGTGAATAAGGCTACAATAGAAGACTACAAACTTGAGAGTAGAAAGAGTGGGGGAGGAGACTTTTGCCCAAAGAACTTTATATATTTGTGTATGTGGGAGAGGGGGATCACATGAAGAAAGAAGACTGGGGAAAGAAATAATGCATTGCTCAAAAACCATACCCATAATGTCCCAGACATGCCACAACTCTCCATGGGTACAGCACAAGTTTTTAAAATAGCAGAAGGAGCCTCAAGACAAGAGAGAGCAGGCTAAAGAAGAATGCTGTTCCATTACTAATCCATTCAGAAGAGAATGGAAAATGTGAAGAACTTATCAGGTTAGTGGAAGGGGGGCTTGGTGGGCTACCTGTAATTGCTATAACCACTTCTGGGGTCTTTCCTTGTCCTGTTCTGGACTCTGGAGGGTGGCCATACCTGGCCACCATGCCCAGTCCAGACTCCAGAGTGCCTTTATTCTCCTGTCTGCAATTAAAGAACAAAGTTATGGAATGTAATAGGTTGAGTGACCACTGTCCCATCAGCTTCCAGCCCATCTCCACCATTAATTCCTCTTGCGTCTGCCAGTGTTGCCATAGCATGGACTTCCATATAGTACTCCACAATCTCTCTCCCTCTCTTTTAAGAGCACACAAGGAGCAAAACTTCTGAACCAAGTTTTTAACCAGTGTTAAAACATTTTTAAAAAACCTAGCAACCCTTAAACAAATGTTTAATGAATAACAGCTGTGCACATATGTGTTGATAACTTTTTGTTGTTTTTCAAAATGTCAGGTAAGCATTTTTAAGTGATCAAGTTGGACAGCATTTTCATGCATATCATTAAAAGCATCTTTCGGCCTCTAATGCTATTTGTGTTGCTCTGTAAATGTCATTTCAAAGCAGTTATTATTAAATCAAAGGTGCATTCGGCTTAGCATAAGTTTAGATGTGAATTATGGTCATGAAAAATGCAAAGACTACTCTTTGTGACATGTCGGAAACTTTATCCTATAGCATTCTGAATTAGTACTGAAGGAATAATGGAACAAATTTTCTGTTCTAAAAACAGGAATATAGACAATACAGGATAATTACTAAGCACTCCAGCATTACAAGATGGTTTCCTGTGAAGGGGGATAGACCTCAGCACATTGAAGGCTGATCAGCATTCTTTTATCCTTGATGTGTTTGTCAATAAACTAGTCATTGTTAATGTTCATCTGTTATTGGTACTGATTCATCACTCACCTTTGGTAGCAAAGATGAGCTTTACTCTTTACAGAGGCTAGAGAGGAATTAATACACTCTGAGTACAACCAAGCTTCATGGAAACCAGAAGGTTGCACTTGTGACACAACAACCTCAAGGTTATATTACTGCAATGTACTCTAAGTGGGGCTGCCATTGATGATGACTTGGAAGCTTCAGTTGATAAAAATATGGCCAACTGATAAAAATATGGCCATACAGAGCATATTAATCCTGTATTTTAATATCTGCACTGGCTGCCATTTGTTTTTGGGTCCAAATCAAGGTGCAGGTTCTTAGTTTAAAGGCAGTTTACATACAGGAATCCCTGTAACCAGGGCTATTTTGGGGCAGGAACACACAGGAACAGAGTTCCAGCTGGCTCTTGAGTTGGCCACGCCCAGCAGGAACTCATTAGCATAACAGGCCACATCCAACAGCAGAAACTCATTACGATTGGCTACATGAGCGGTGTGTGGCCTAACATGCAAAGGAGTTCCTGCTACAAAAAAGCCCTGGGTTTCAACAACAAACAAGGTAAACAGAATAAGAAGCAAAAGGTAGATGTGACTGGATGACCACACTTCTGGTAACATGGGGGTGTGGCCTAATATGCTATTGACTTTCTGCCTGTTATGCTAATGAGTTCCTGCTGGTTTTTTTCTATCAAAAAAGCCCTGCCTGTAACTATTTGACTGCATCTCCCAATACACCATACCTTGTTCTTGCTGTGCCTTCTATTATATGTGTCTGTTTTCTCTCAGAGCAGACAAGGGCATTTTTCAGTTGTACAGACTGGTGCTATGGTACAGTTTGCCTGAAGGTATGTGAAAGGCACCTTAACCTTCTACTTTTCATAAAGTTTGTAAAGCTGTATTATTTCAGATAACATTCTGTGAGAGACAGAGGTATGTCGGATCTCAAGGACTACAGTGTGTATGTTTGACTGCATTATTTGTGGTAGTGTTGAATCACTGAAGAAATACAATGTATAAGTCTGAGGTCCACAACTTGCTGAGCTTGTGGGCACTGTTGGAATTCTGAGAATAGGTAGTAGGTATCACCATAAAATTGCTGCTCTGAATCATGGGCCAATTACAAAATGTTGGGAGGTTCTAAGTTAAATGTCATCCTAAAATGAAGGTTTAGGGTGCTTCCTGCAGACATAAAGCTGATAGCTCCTGGCCTCTTCTGAAGATCTTCCTGATACTGTGAGGTGGAAACAAAGCAATGTAAAGTTGAAGGGGACCCCAAGAGTCATCTAGATCTACCCCCTACACAATGCCGGAAATTCACAGCTATCCCCCCTCCCCTGGTGACCCCTGTGGCTTGCACAGAGGAAGATTAAAAAAACCCTCTCCACGAGCCCTGGGTCATTCTGGCCTGGATGAAAATTCCTTCCTGAAACTAAAGTAGCAATCAGCATTACCTTGGTCATATAAAAAAAGGCCATACAGCTGAGCACCAGCTCATCCCTATCTGCCCTCCTTCTCACAATCTGCCTAAATTCATAGTGAGTCATAGAATCTGCATTGCTATCAAGTGGCCATATAGCTACGGTTGCCAGGTGCTTACTGTCTGCTGGCAGGGGGCTCCTGCCTGCTGCCCAGGGCCCTCTGGCACATGCACATAGCATGCATGCTGCAATGATGTCTCCCAGAAGTGATGTCATCATGCTGGGCACATCATGTAGGAGATGCTCTAGCATTCAGCCAAAAACTCTGTGATCACCATAGAGTTTTTAGCCAAACACTAGAGCATCTCCTGCACGATGTGCCCAGTGTGATAACATCACCTCTGGGTGCAAATTGGGGCCCCTGAAATCAGGGGAAAACCCACCCCCATCAGGGGATGGCAACCCTACATATAGCCTCTGCTTAAAAGCCTCTGAAGGAGAGTCCACCACCTCCTGAGGAAGCCTGTTCCACTGAGGAACCACTCTAACTGTGAGGAAATTTAGCTGAAAACTTTTTTGATTTAATTTCAATTGGTTGGTTCTCATCCAATCTCCTGGGGCAACAGAAAACAACACTGCTCCATTCTCTACATGACAGCTCTTCAAACAGGAAAGTCAGGATTGGTTGTTTGCTCTGGGAAAGAGTAGTTTTGGAGAAGAAAGGGGCACCAGGAAACACATTGGCAGGGCACCCTGAGGCACTATGTTGGGGATCACTGCCATGGAAGGAAGGAAGGAAGGAAGGAAGGAAGGAAGGAAGGAAGGAAGGAAGGAAGGAAGGAAGGAAGGAAGGAAGGAAGGAAGGAAGGAAGGAAGGAAGGTGCTGCTGCTGCTTTGGAAGGCTGTAGAGGATGGTGGGAGATACAAAATACAGAGCAAGAAGCCAAGGAGATCTCGCACACACACAAAATGTTTTTAGTGGTATCCTAAGCAGAGTTACATCCTTGTAGTTATTGACTTCTTTGGTTGGCAAGCACTGAGTAGTGGGCAGGAAGGGCACCTTCTTTAATTCTTTCCTGACCTTAAAAGAAGTCCTGCTGAAAATTCTTCCTAACACGGCAGGAGATGTGGGAAGAGAAGGCTCCTGGGGACAGAGCTCTCCTAACCTGGATACCTTGATCGTCTGTATCATTCTGTCAAGTAGTAAGGAGACTTGTAGCACATATCTGGTGCCATTGTGAAGTAAACGTGGTAGAATGCTTATCTGGTGGGTCATACACTTCTTCTGTAAAGGTTCACAGGGATATTTTGTAGCTATGGAGACCTCAGGTTTCCAATGAAGCATACAAGATATGTGAATGGAATTGAAAAAAGATGCACCACAGTATTTCTGAACTGCAGCATCTTCAAATGAGGAAATATATCAAGTCTGATGCATACAAGCCTACTGGTATTACAGTAGAGGATAGCATGGCCAGCGTTAACATTTTATGCACTGTGCAATTTACACATCAAATATGTATATGATGGTGTCATTGGAGCTTGACTGAAGGACAGCTGCTGGCTGATACAAGCTGCACCACAAAATGAAATAATGGATGGTAGATGTCTGCAAAGCAGGAAAAGGACAAAAGAAACAACTCAACTGCTCTAGCAGCTTTTTTGAACAGGCGCTGGAATACATTTGGCAGTTTCCAAAGGATATAATAAATATTGGTTTGAAATTTAAATTAGTTGAAAGGTAACAGTCTGGAACACTTGTTTCCATATTATTTTTACCATTCTGAAGAAACAAACATATAAACTTGCCCTAAATGGAATCAGACCATCGGTTTATCAAGGTCAGTACTATCTAGTCTGACTGGCAGCAGCTCTCCAGGATTTCTTTTGTATCATCTCTTACCTGTCCCTTTTAACTGACGATTCCAAAGACTGAACCAGGGGCTTTCTGCATGCAAAGCAGATGCTGCAGATTCTCTATCACTAAGCCATTATCCCTCCCTAATTTTAGATATAGTGGTTTGGTGCATACACATAATTACTGTGTAATCGGTCCTAAATTTCAGTGAGAAAGGTAGACGACAAATAAAGTAACTAATTAACTTAGATTTGCTTCCCAATTTTTCTGTGAGCCTTCCCAAATTAAGTTTGCAATGTCATCAGGGAATATGCATGTATGAGCCATTTGCACCATACACTTGCATGTATTCCTATTTGATTCTGCAAATAACTTTCAAGAGTCAAATCATACCAAGGAACTTGCTGATTTTGTACTTGTTTCCAACACTAGACTAGAACAGCATGGTAGAATCTGCCATCAACTTTAAAATGGCATTTGATTTGGAGGGCATTTGGAAGTCATTTGCTCATGTTTAGCTTCACACCCCATGATAACCTGTTTATACAAACTGTGTTCAGAAACAGAATACCAGTGTTCAGAAGTTTTGCAGATTCAGATGACATTTGTTTCCTGTTTTGAACCAAAGAAAGATATGAATAGCTGAAATTCAAAGAAATGCTATATGCTATCATATACTATATTTATTTATATAAATATTTATATTCCACTTTTCTCCCCAAAGGGATCCAAAGCTGCTCACAACAAAAAAAAACCACAAAACAAATAAACCAAAAAAAATTAAAACCAATATTTCAATCATGGGTAAGCCCTGGCTACAGTGGGTAGCTCATTTCAAAGAACACACAACAAACCAAAGGGAGAAGAGCCCTTTGGATCTTGCCTTTCAGCTCGTGCCCAAGGCCTTGTACTTCTGGCCACAGCCAGCCCTTATACCTGCAGACAGGAAGGTGGGGAAAAAAAACCAGTTGAGAAGCAGAAGGGCCCGGGTGGGCCGGGCCCGCCATTTGCGGGGACGGGCAGGGACAGCGAGGTCGCTGGCCGGGAAGGGGCGGGGGGCCTGGTGCGTGACGGGAAGAGAAAAGACGCACCTCCCCCCCTTCCCCAGCCAATAGAGGGCAGGGGGTGGTCAGGGAGGGGGAGGCATTAAAAGCGGAAGGCGAGCTGCTCCCCCTCCCCACTTGACCACGAGGCGAGCCCGGTTTGGTTCGCAGGAAGAAAGCCGTTTTGTCCCTTACAGGTAGGCCCGGGCCCCTTCTGGGTGGGGGGGAATGCCAGCGGCTAGGGGGGAGGGAGGGGGGGAGATGGATGGCTTCCTTCTCCCTTGCCACTTCCCCCCTGCATCCTGCCCGCAGCCGCCGGGCGCTCCCGGCGGCCGGGTGCGGCTGCCGCGGCTGGGCCCGGCCATCAGCAGCCGGGTCCAGGGGCCTCCAAGCACTCCTCGCCGCACCCGCGCTGGACCTCCGGCCTGCCCGGGCGGCGGGGGAGGGGGGGGACAGGGCCTGCCTCCTCCCGCTCGCTCGCCGTTTGGGCACAGACTGGCAGCCGTCCACGCGGACGGCGCCTGGGAGGGCACTCTGGGGCCTACCCCGGGTTCCCGGGTCGGGGAGGGGAGGGAAGCCGGCCCACCCTTCCCGGCTCGCTGCGGGGCTACCTCGGGCCCGGCCCGCGCCGCCGGGCCGACGACGGAGGGGTGGGGCACGGCCTGCTGCCTCCCCGGCCCGCAGGCTCCGGGCGCGGCTCTCGGAGCCGGGCGGGGGACGGCTCCGGCGCTTCGCCGACCCCCAGCCGGCCCGGGCCGGGCCATTGGGCCTGCCCGGGCCATGGGGTCGCGCGGGGGCCGCTTCCTAGGCCCTTGGGCCTGCCCCGCCGCCCTGGGCCCAGAGCGGAAGCGGGGGACAGGCCACCGCCTTCCCTGCACGGGCGCTGGGCCAGCGAGCCGCCCGGGGGCGGCGCGGGGCTGCATCCGGGGCCCTCGGGCATGCCCCGGCGCCTGGGGGGGGCGCGGCCTGTAGCCTCCTCGGCCCGCCGGCTTCGGGCGCGGCTCTCGGAGCCGGGCGGGGGACGGCTCCGGCGCGTGCATTGGGGGGGCTTCGCCGGCCCCCAGCCGGCCCGGCCCGGGCCATTGGGCCTGCCCGGGCCATGGGGCGGCGCGGGGCCACTTCCTAGGCCCGTGGGCCTGCCCCGCCGCCCTGGGCCCAGAGCGGATGCGGGGGACGGGCCGCCGCCTTCCCTGCACGGGCGCTGCCCCGGCGCCTAGGGGTGACGGCGGGGGGGGACGTGGCCACTGCCGCTCCAGCCGGCGGTCCTCAATGCCGCTCGCAGCTGTTACTTCCATTATGGTGAACATTGCAAAAAAAAAAAAAAATTACAATAAAATTGAGGTTTATTTTACATGCAGTCCAGTGAATGCAAGGGGCCCTGGTTTTGTCATCTGCTTCGCATCTTGCACATCCCCTCTGTGTACTGTGAATGTCTGAACATGACTTAAGTGTCCAGGGGCAGAAGTTAGGAAGCTCCTCCTAGCTCACATTTGGCCACCAAATGAGAAGGGAGCACTCCCTGGAGAAGGCCCTGATGCTGGGAAAGATTGCAGGTAACAGAAGGAGGGGATGGCAAAGGATGAGATGTCTTTTTGGACTAGGTCGCCTCTTCCACCTCAGGCCATCCGCCTTGGGGGGAGGGTTCACCTCACCTCTTGTGACATGGAGAGCCCAGGGCAGCCTGATCTTGTCAGATCTCAGAAGCTAAGCAGAGTTAGCCCTGGTCAGTAATTGGATGGGAGACCACCAAAGTCCGGGGTCACTATGCAGAGGCAGGCAATGGCAAACCACCTCTGTTCATCTCTCCGCCTCGAAAACCCCACAGGGTTGGGCTTAATTGCAGCTGAGTGTCATTCTCAGGACACATTTATGGCGCGCTCCAGCCGCTCGCACAAGCCTTCTAGTCATTTGGGGGCGGGTAAAAGGGAACTGGGGGTTTTAACGTGTTGTGTTTTGGTGTCCTGAGCAGGTATGAGGCCCCCATCACGCAGCACACGGCGCACGGGCACAGTGGCTGGGGTAACACCCCGGTCAGCACCCAAGGGGCGAGCACGGCCCGCAGCAGTCGGGCAACCGGTGGGAGCGACGGCGAAAAGGAAGGCGGTCCCGCGCGGCGCAGATGGGTCTGAAGGTGTTGCGGAGCTCGCTGACACCATGCGGGGCCTTCAGCAGGCTTTTGATCAACTCTCGGAAAAGGTGGCCAAGATGAGCCAGGAGCCGGCGGCCAAACGAACCCGGAAGGCTGGGGCGGAGGGAAGCTTAGCCCAGCAGCGAGGGGGGGCTTCCTCCAGCTCGGCCAGTCACCAGGCTTCACGGCCTGCAGCACGCACCGCAGACGGGGGACAGGAGAGGGGTAGCTCGGGCTCTTCCGCGCACTCCCGCGATGAGGCAGAGGGCGTGGGCTCCTCAGGTGAGGGTGCGACTGCAGGGCGAAGTGCGCAGCCGCCGAGCGATTACTGGGCAGCAGCGGCCCATGTGCCAGGGCTGCCGGCTTGGGCCATACACCGCAGGGCGCTGGCTGCACAAGCCAGGCAGAAAGCCGGGCGGGGCCCTGGGGTGGTATGGGATAACGTTGACGTCTCTGACCCTTCTACAATCCTATCCACGTACTTGAATGGAGAGGAGCCGCCGGGGCTCCATTTATCTGAGGAACTGAGGGACAGCATTCTGGATGGGTATTACGTTAATGTCTTCACGTTGCTTCACAAACGGGGGCCGAGGCCCGCACGGTGAAATCTGACAAGAGGGAGAAGAAGGAGAAGACCGAGGAAGCGGAGCGCACCTTCCTCAACTGGGTTTCCGGTTACCTGGTGTATGCGGGGGTTGTCGCTACCGCGTACCCGGACAGGGGCTGGCACCTGCTCAACCACATGAGCAACGTGGTCGAGGCGAGGGTTTTGGCTGGCGAGGGTCCGGCTATAGATTACGACGAGACCTGCCGTAAACTGGCGTCACTCAATGACAGGGCTCGATGGGACTTGCTGCAGGACAAGGTTTGGCTCAGGGAGGTCGGCCCGTGCATTAAAGGAAAAGGGGAGGTAAAGACAGATCGCTGGGCCGTGCGCAAGGAACGGGCGCGGGGGGTCTGCTGGGAATATAATCAGGGCCGGTGTCGCCGGGCGCGGTGCAAGTTCCACCATAGCTGCGAGGTGTGCGGGGGCGGGCACGGGCGGGTGTATTGCCCACGGTCCGCCGGCACCCAGCAGCCCTTTCGGGGTGGAAAACCCTTCTCCGGTGGTGCCAACACAAAAGGGGGAGGGGGGTCATCAGGCACCGCAGCCCCTTCTGCTTCCAGACATTAGTGCTCCACAGGACTGGTGGTCATTGGCGGCCACCCCGGTTCGGGCGGATGCCCTGAGACCCCTCTTGGCACAATACCCCTTGAGGGAGGCCGGACAATACATCCTGGATGGGTTCACGAAGGGTTTCCCCATTCCCGCCTGCGGCCCGCGCATAGCTACCGATTCCAACAACCTGAAGTCGGCCAGGGAAATGCCTGAGGTGGTTGCTGCAAAACTGCAGAAAGAATTGGCGGCGGGGCGTATTGCGGGCCCATTTAGCACGCCCCCTATGGACCACCTGCGAGTGTCCCCCTGGGGGTGGTGCCAAAGAAAACACCAGGCGAGTATCGCCTTATTCAGCATCTCTCGTACCCGAGGGGATCTTCGGTGAATGACGGTATCCCCCCCGAGCTTTGCTCGGTCAAATATGCTTCCTTCGATCACGCAGTGGGACTGGTCCGGGCTTGCGGGCAAGGGGCACTCATGGCCAAGTGTGACATTCAGTCGGCATTCCGACTGCTCCCGGTAAGCCCCGACTCCTTTTCGTTGCTGGGTTTCAAGTTCCAAGGGGCATGGTACTTTGACAAGGCCATGCCTATGGGTTGCGCAGTGGCCTGCGCGGCATTTGAGACATTTAGTACTTTTCTTGAATGGGCGGTGAAGTCGAGGACCGGGCTTACGGGGATTACTCATTACCTGGATGACTTCTTTTTTGTCGGCCCTGGGAATGACGAGACTTGCGCGGAGTCCCTACGAGCATTTCAGCGGCTTGCTGAAGAGCTCGGCGTCCCATTGGCAGCAGACAAGACCGAAGGGCCGGCCACTAGTTTAACGTACCTGGGTATCCAATTAGACTCTGTAGCTGGGGCATCCAGGTTGCCAGAGGACAAACTCTTTGCCCTCCAAGCGCTCATTTCCTTGGTTAGGGCACGGGCGAAGTGCACGTTGAAGGAACTGCAGTCACTGATGGGGCATTTGAACTTTGCTTGCCAGGTCGTGTCGCCCGGCAGGGGTTTCTGCGCTAGGCTGGCCAGAGCGATGGCTGGGGTCAGGGTGCCACATCACCGGGTATGGGTGACCAGGGGTATGAAGGAGGACTTAGGCATGTGGCTCCGGTTCCTGGAGGGCTACAACGGGGTTACCATTTGGCAGCACCCGATGGATTTGCAGGATGCCATCCAGATCCACTCTGATGCAGCAGGCAGCGCTGGGTTCGGCGTCTACTATGACAGCAGGTGGTGTGCACGGCCCTGGCCCAAGGAGTGGGAGGGTTCTGTAGTGCTCAAAGATCTCACCTTCTTGGAACTCTTCCCAATACTGGTGGCGGTGATCATTTGGAAGGATCTCTTTAGGGACAAAAGGGTGCGGTTTTGGTGCGACAACCAGGCGGTGGTGCGGGTGGTGAACAAGCAAACGTCCAAGTCTGAACGGGTGATGCGGTTGGTTCGCTGCCTGGTTCTGGCCTGCTTGGCTGATAACATTACATTTTCTGCACGCCATGTGCCAGGCGTGGATAATAGCATAGCGGACGCTTTGTCTCGCCAACAGGAGGAACGTTTCCGCATACTGGCGCCAGGAGCCAACCGCGTTTCAGACCCCTTTCCGGAGGAGCTGTGGGAACTTGGGAAGGTACAATAAGGCGGGGCATCTATGGGTCCATCGCCCCTCCACTCTCGCCAAGTATGCGAGGGCTATCGACGCCTTTTTTGACTTTACTGCGGGATTCGGGGGCCCGCAGACCTTGCCGGTGGAAGGGGACTGGGTGCTTCGCTATATGGCATGCCTGCAGGACGGCGGGTTCTCCCACAGTACCATCAGGGGTCGCATGGCCACCATCACATTCTTTAGCAAGGCGGAGGGGTTTACGGACCCGTGCCACTCATTCCAAGCCCATAGAGCAGTCGAAGGCTGGCGGAGGCAAGCCGCACGGCCTCCAGATCACAGACGGCCCGTGACCTTCGAGCTGTTGAAGGGGATTTTGTGGGAGCTTCCAGTGCTGTGTTGGTCCCGATACGAGGCTGCACTCTTTGAGACTGCATTCGTCTTGGCCTTTTTTGGGGCCTTGAGGGTTGGGGAACTGGTGGCGAAAATCTTGTTCACCAACACACCCCTGGGTGTTCAGGATGTTTACCTCGGGAAAAAGGGGATGTCATTGTATATTCGGAGGTCAAAGACAGACCAACTGGGAAAAGGGGCGCGCCTGCACTTGGGGCCACTACCGGGTGGCCCGTGTCCCGTGCAGACCACTCGAGCCTTTTTAGCAATGCGTCCGGAAGGCGGTGGCCCCCTGCTTATCCATAGAGACGGGGCCCCATTGACCAGGTATCAGTTTACGGGGGTTTTCAGGTTGGCTCTGGGGGCTTTGGGCTTACCAGGCAAGGAATTCGGGCCTCACTCCTTCAGGATTGGGGCAGCCACCACGGCTGTGGACGTCGGCCTGCCGGAGGTACGCATACGGGCTATAGGCCGCTGGCGCTCTACGGCCTTTAGGGCATACATCAGGCCACAGCCGGAGTCCAGCCAGTGACCGGCTCTCTGACTCCTCAGTTCCAGGACAGAGGTACAGGACAGTCTGGATTTTTGGGCACAGCATCGTTCATCGGGCAGGTTTGTATGCATCCTCATCGGGCTGGGGCAAAGACTTGGGCTTGGGAGATGCGGCACACATTACATGGATGGCGCAGCAAGGCATGCGATGGAGGTCCCTGTTGCCCTGGTTGGGGCGCGTAGCAGCGAGGTGCCACCCTCCCGACGTTCTGCTGCTACAGCTGGGGGAAAATGATTTGACTGAGTGCCCCGGAGTGGCCCTCGAGCGCCAGGTACTGGCCGACCTGGCCTTAGTGCGTGAGATTCTGCCCGGCACTGTCATCTTCTGGTCGGATTGGTTGGAACGGAGGTCGTGGCGAGGCGCAGCTCATCCCAAGAAGGTGGACGTGGCAAGGCGGAAAGTGTCCGGCAGGCTGGGCCGGGTAGTCGAGTCGGCAGGCGGTATCTGGATTCGCCATCCAGACATATCTCACAAGATGGAGGCCATGTTCCGAGCGGATGGCGTACATCTATCGGCCTGGGGAATGGATGTCTGGTTACACGGAATCAGGCATAGCTTGCTTTCTTGGCTGCAGCTGTAAGGGCGTTGGCGGGAACAGGACTAATGGGGGTGTCCTGTTCTTGTGGCGGTAACAGCATGGGGCCGGATCTGTTGGCGGAATTTGGCCTGCGAGCCAATTCCGGAGCTGGGGACCCTTTAAGGGTCTTGGCATGAGGGCTGAACAGAGCTGGCTAGCTCAAGGAATAACAGTGCTTGCCCTCACAGCCAGAGGGCAGGGGAGCTCACAAAGGGGCAAGCGTCCGTGTGAATTCCGATAACCTGCCCTCCCGCCTTCTCTACCCATGCCGGCTGGCTGGGTAACGGTTAACTCGGCTGGCACATGGGCCAGCCGATAGATCGGATCCGGTGGACCCATGCTGTGCCAATGCTCTACAGCTGTAACCAATAAAAGTTGTGGCCAAGTTTATCCACCTAATTTTCCAAAGAAACTGGTTGTGTGAGTTCATCCAAAGGGGGGGGTGTATTAGGAGCCGACCTCGGGGTCCCAGGTAAGACATGGAACCGCAAGCAGAAGGGCCCGGGTGGGCCAGGCCCGCCATTTGCGGGGACGGGCAGGGACAGCGAGGTCGCTGGCCGGGAAGGGGCGGGGGGCCTGGTGTGTGACGGGAAGAGAAAAGACGCACCTCCCCCCCCTTCCCCAGCCAATAGAGGGCAGGGGGTGGTCAGGGAGGGGGAGGCATTAAAAGCGGAAGGGGAGCTGCTCCCCCCTCCCCACTTGACCACGAGGCGAGCCCGGTTTGCCCACCCATCCCTCCCCAGGTATTCTGGTGCTGGGGTTTGGTGTTTGGAAGTTGAGGGAACGCAGAAGGGGTGTTTACTGGGTCTTTGTAGGTATGGTATTCTTAGTGTTTATTTACAGTTTTTGCATTGCACAATCTGTCACAGCTTTCAGCGGTAACAGCATGGGGCCGGATCTGTTGGCGGAATTTGGCCTGCGAGCCAATTCCGGAGCTGGGGACCCTTTAAGGGTCTTGGCGTGAGGGCTGAACGGAGCTGGCTAGCTCAAGGAATAACAGTGCTTGCCCTCACAGCCAGAGGGCAGGGGAGCTCACAAAGGGGCAAGCGTCCGTGTGAATTCCGATAACCTGCCCTCCCGCCTTCTCTACCCATGCCGGCTGGCTGGGTAACGGTTAACTCGGCTGGCACATGGGCCAGCCGATAGATCGGATCCGGTGGACCCATGCTGTGCCAATGCTCTACAGCTGTAACCAATAAAAGTTGTGGCCAAGTTTATCCACCTAATTTTCCAAAGAAACTGGTTGTGTGAGTTCATCCAAAGGGGGGGTGTATTAGGAGCCGACCTCGGGGTCCCAGGTAAGACATGGAACCGCAAAATATGCAGCTGATAATATGTTCCCCAGTGAAATTTCCCATCTCTGCCTCTAGATGGTAAACAAACTGGATGTTGGCCTGGATGGCTTCTTCCAGCTCTATGATTTTATATATGATATTGAAGAAGAAGGAGGAGGAGGAGGAGATTGGATCTATACCCCACCCTTCACAACCCGAAGGAGTCTCAGAGTGGCTTACAGTCTCTTTCCCTCCCCACAACAGACACTCTGTGAGGTAGGTGGGGCTGAGAGAGCTCTTTCAAAAACTGCTCCTGAGAGCACAGCTCTGAAAGAACTTATGACTGACCCAAGGTCACGCCAGTAGCTGCATGTGAAGAAGTGGAGAAGCAAACCCGGTTCTCCCAGATTAGAGTCCATGCTCTAACCTCTACACCAAACTGTCTCTATATGATCAATTACGATATTGATCAATTATGATAGTTATTATTTTGGAATGTAATGTTTTTTTCACTCTGTCCATTGTTAAAAAAAAATCTCCCCTCATTTCAATTTAGTGGCATTTCAATATAAGAATCTAGTTTTGAAAGAAACATCTCCAGCATTCCACTTCATCACTTTCAATTATGCCAAAGTATTACAAGTCTGCCTACAGCATCATTCAGTATTCTTTTTAACAATCTACACTGAATATTTATTATATGCAAGAACCGTACCAAGCAATTAGCATTTAACACAGATTCCTTTGTAAGAATCGCTGTGCCCTGACTTTTTAAAATCTGAGCTATTAAGGAAGGAAGGCATACCTTGGTAGGTATGTAACACAAACACCACATATATGCACAATGCACTGAATTGCAGGGGTCTTGATTGAAATGTTAGTCATACCTACGTTACAGGGTAGGAAGGCAAAAGAGTCATTTTCTTTTCAGATCTCATGAAAATGACTGCCTGCAGTTGCTGAAAATGTGCTTTCGTCAACATCCAGCATTATGTCTGAAGCAACAAAACAAACAAACAGGTAATACAGAATATAGAAATTATAGAGAGAAGAAATTATTGGATAGACCAATGTTTGATTACCGGCTTCTCAATTCACATATCAGTTATGTTTGGACTTATGATGAATGCTATTACTGTAACTGTTATTATAATGCCTAGTATTTTATTGATGGAATGAGTTATTGATATTTTATGTTGTAAACTGCCACCTGAGGCTCATCTGAGGCAGGGGATAAATTGCGGTCAAATATTTAATATTTGGATTCACAAAGAAGCAGTTGTTACTTTATAGGAACAAAAGTGATATTGTTCTTGCCCAGCAAGTTTATAGGCTGCCTCAAAGACACAAGGGCTGACCATGGACTGACAAGTGAATAGCAACAATAGAATGGGTGAGAGTCCTGTAGCAGGTCAGGAACTTTCAGAAAAAAATTAAAGCCATCTCTTAAGGTAGATTCACACATGATATACATCACTGAAGAATGTGATTTCTAGAGGAGATGTTTCTGAATCCACATTACAGCCACTTTCACAAAGGTAGCATCAACACATCACTAGATATTGCACAATAGCTATCATTTGCAACTAGATTATCCTGTAAATGGGAATATCCAGCTGTAACACCCCCCCCCCGAATGAACAGGCAGAATTTCAGGCAGAAGAATACATGACCAAAGTGTGGGATGATAGACAATTCTTCCTCACTACAGAGTGCCACAGTTGGGACACTACTATAAAAAAACGCTATTGTGCACTCCAGGGGCAATTCCCATAGTAAAAGAAGATGCCCAGAGCGGGACCCTGTCAGAAAACATTCATATCCAGAGAAGTACTCATATTATTTTACCCAGGATGTGTTAATAAGAATATGTGTGCCAAAGGACTTGGCTCTTCAAGGTCTTTTAAATATATAGTACTAGGAATAAGGCCCGTTGTGGAAATAAATACAATGAGCTCTAGAAAGCGGGTCTGGGAGAGTGCCCCGGCTTTGGGCACACAGTGTGAATTTGCTGTGGTGACCTCAGCAGGGTATAATGACAGAGACCACCATTTTCTCCAGAGGAACTGATCACTGCTACCTGAAGAGCAGTTGAAGTTTTGAGTGATCTCCAGCCCTCACCTGAAGATTGGCAACAATTGTTATCCAGGAGGAAATGGCTGGTTTGGAGGGTAGAGTCTATGGCATTCTACCTGGCTGAGGTCCAACCCCTCCTCAAACCCCACTCTCTCCAGGCTCCACTCCTCAAATCCCCAGGAACTTGCCAACCTGGAGTTGGCAACCCCATCTCCTTCCCAGCTAACCATCAACCTACTGTTATCTGCCCCTCTGACTTCAGCTGACTTCTGCCCTCCCGTCTGCAGAGCAGTTGTAATTCTGAGTGGTCTCCAGTCCTCACCTGAAAATTGGCAACAATGGTTCCCCATGAGGGACTGGCTGGTTTGGAGGGTGGAGTCTATGGCATTGCACCTGTCTGAGACACCACCCCTCCTCAAACCTCACCATCTCCAGGCTCCACCCCTCAATTTTCCAGAAATTTCTCAACCTGGAGTTGGCAACCCTATCTCCCTCCCAGCCAATTGTCAGCCTACTGGTATCTGCCCCCTGACTTCAGGTTTCCATCTCCTCCCCCCTCCCTCCTGGAGAGCAGTTGTAATTCTGATTGATCTCCAGCCCCCACCTGGAGATTGGCAACAATGGTTCCCCAGGATGGCATGGCTAGTTTGATGGCTGGAGTCTATGGCATTGTACCTGTCTGAGGTCTCATCCCTCCTGAAACATCACCCTCTTCAAGCTCCATCCCTCAAATCTCCAGGAATTTCCCATCTGAAGTTGGCAACCCTATCAGGACTGGCCCCAATGAGTTTTCTTCCAAAGGCCAAAAGGTGACAGGACCAAGCTTGGTTGCCTACCAACAGGCGCTGAGAGGAAAGTAGGGTTGCCAGCTCTAAGTAGGGAAATACCTGGAGATTTAGGGGGTGGATCCTGTGGAGGGCAGCATTGGGAGGGGCGGAAGGACTCAGCAGGGTATAATGCCATAGGGTCTACCCTCCAAAGCAGCCATTTTCTTCAGGGCAACTGATCTCTGTCATCTGGAGATCAATTGTAACAGTGGGAGATCTCCAGGTCCCACCTGGAGATTGGCAACCCTAGCTGCACTGCAGGGGATCGAAGAGAATGGTTTGATGGCGACTGGGCCAAGATTGGCAACAATAGTTCCCCAGGAGAAAATGGCTGGTTTGGAGGGTGGAGTCTATGGCACTGTACCTGTCTGAGGTCCCACCCCTCCTCAAACCTCACTGTCTCTGGGCTCCACCACTCAAATCTCCAGGAATTTCCATACCTAAAGTTGGCAACTTTATCTCATCCCCTCTCAGCAGCCTCTTCCTAGGCAAAATTCTGTCTTTCTCATTAGCGGGAAGCAAAGCAGTTTACTTCATTCTTTTCGGCTTTGTGATCTGTACAACAATCCTGTAAGGCAGGTTAGGCAGAAAGTCGGTGGCTTGTACGAAATCACCCAGGCAGTTTCCATAGGGATGCTCCTGCTGAACAGGAGCAAGCAGCCAGGATTAGTGATGCCATGCCAGTCATGAGGCATGAAGTTAGCCTGAGAGTGCTGGCAGGCCTAGGGTTGCCATTGCCAAAAAAGACAAATTGATGCAAAGGAGGATGAAAAGTCTCCATATCTCTATTTTTCCTTAAATTGGTTTTGATGCCAGCAGAGTGAGAAAATGCCAGAGGCTCTGGGTGGATGCCCCATGGTAAATGCACCAAACAATTCCTAAAAAATTTCCAAAACACTACTGTGTAGATAAATCATTTTCTACACTCACAGCGTCCCCTGCCACACTCATCCCCAGCACTTTGAATTAGTACCAGAGCATTTTTTTGCCTTGTGGTATTCTGCTTGTGGTGTGATCTGTCTTTTTTGTGGTGTGGCATGGTTGTGTTATTGGGTTTGTTTCTTTTGAAGGAGAAGTGTTGTGAGTGAGGACATATTTTACCTCAGAATACAACAGGTTGCATAAGCAACTGACAATTCCAACTGTCTTGTGGGGGGGAGTTTGAGGTGTGGAATGAAGTGAAGTCCAATCAGCTTCCATATGTAAATGATCTTGAAATGCTGGCCCAATCAGAGATGAGTGGCCTAGGCTGCAGTGGTGGGAGAGAACTCAGGCAATGCAGCTAGTGGATAGGGACAGCTTCTGAGTTGACATATCAGGGAGTGAACTGATTTTGCCAAGCATAGAACCTTGCCAGACCACTACCTTTTTATATAATAAGGCAGGATTATTGCATCGTGCCCCCCCTTCCAACTGAAGTAAGAAGGCATTGAGTAGCCTTAAGCCAATTGTTCAGCCTTAAAATATGAAGTGCTGGCTAGAGAGTTATCTTTACTAGAATGTGTGGTTTTTCAAAGTTGGATCCAGCTGTTAGCTTTCAGCACATGAAGTTATACTGAAACTTTGCAATGGAAACATTAGCTTCGACTAAGTGCTAATTCCTTCATTCTGAATTGATACTTGCACACTCCACTGAGGGTGAACTCTGATCTTGGCTAAGCAAAATGAAAAGCAATTGTTCCCAAATGAACTTAGAGATGCCATTAATAAGGCTTTTCATTAGCAGTCTAATAAAGCCAGCGAGGGGTATGAAGCACATGTAAATGAGTAAAATAATTTATGCTACTTCCTTCTTTCTCAGCTCTTCCTCTCCCTTTTAGTTGGCTCCTCTTTTGTTTCCCTCTTCTCTCATCACAGAATGCCTAGCTTCTCTTGCCCCACACTCCCCTTTCCAAACCACTCATTTGATACCTCATCAACTGCAGTCTGGTTTCTTTGCAGCTCAGCTATCCTCAAGCCATCTAACCCACTGGAGTAAAAAATGATCTTTTTTGCTTGCCTCCCTCACATATGATGCTTCCTTCACACACATGGATTTTGCAACACCTGGTAAAGGCCATGGCCTCTATGTCTTGTTTGTTGGCCCTCTGGGGCAATTGGGTGGCTGCTGTGTGAAACAGGATGCTGGACTAGATGGATCACTGGTCTGATCCAGCAGGGCTCTTCTTCAGTTGTTAATGCTACAACTGTACACCACTTCTGTGGTTAAAATCCATAGAGATGTCAAACACAAAAGTTTATCTAAACAGAGTGGCATGATCATTGTTCTCTTTTCTTTCTCTTTATAAGACTTCTAAGAAGGGATGGTGACATGTTCTTCCATCCTGTACTGTTGGTGCATAGAGCTCTGTCAATAGGGTTGCCAACCTCCAGATGGGGCCTGGATATTTCTCAGAATTGCAACTGATCTCCAGGCTACAAAGATCAGTTCCCCTGGAGAAAATGGCTGCTTTGCAGGGTGGACTCCGGGGCATTATACCCTGCTGAGGTCCCTCTTCTCTCCAAGCCCCATCCTTGTCAGGCTCCACACCCAAATTGGAATTGGAAATTCTAGTCGGAGACTGCTAACTGCATTGAATGGGATACAAAAGCTACTTTAACTCACCTAGTAGCTTTTCCGCATAGAAATTGCTGATCCTTCTTGTCAATTCACACAATTTTGGAAGCTCCCCTTAATTTCAGATGCATGGCATTCAGGCTAATGATTGAGAAAAATGAACCTAAAACCGTCAAGGGCTTTTATCACTCACACTGGTTCTCTAATCTGTTTTATCACTAGCATTTCTTTTTAAGTTTTATAATACTTTTTTATTAACATCAGCCAAAATAGCACAAAACCACCTTGAGCCTGCTTACAAGGAAGAGTGGTATAAAAGTCTAATAAATAAATAAAACAGTGAGCAAGATTTTATGTCCCCCAGAATGTTTTAATTACTTCTGGAAAAACTGGAAGTGACATCACACCTCTCTTGGAACTGGCTGAAAAACTTATCTGTAACTGCTGTTCATTGAGTGGTCACCTGAGCAGTCACACATGAGTACTGTACACACACAGGTCCGCCACAGAGAGAATTTTTTGGCACTCGAATCACCTAGAGATGCTCCACCCCTCTCCTCCATGCCGATTCCTGCCTTTTCCAGTATGATAAGGAGGGAGACAAGTGCCCTTTCCTCAGTTCCTCTTTATTGCTGTTAGAATGAGATAGATTGCTATATTAAGAGCACACAGAGGGGCAGGAGGGAGGGTTGCATGACTGCACAGGTGATTATTCAATGAACAACCAGTTACAGGTAACTGCAACCCTGTTTTCATCATCGTGGTACTTGTGCAATCCCATATGGGAGAGTAGTGAGTTGACTTACCAGTCTAAGAAAGGCAGTTGAAAAGAGATTGCAGTACCGCTCTTCCAACAGCCACATCTCTCATGGTATCTATGTCCACTGAGTAGTGTCTTGCAAAGATGCAGGAGGAGGACCATGTTGTAGCCTTGCAGATGGAGACAATGGGGATACCATTGCAGAAAGCAGCTGATGTAGACTGCACTCAGATGGAGTGAGCATGGAGTTGCAGCAGACAGTCAGTGCGCACTGGTTCATAACATGGTTTGATACATGCAAGTACCCATCTAGAGATGGATTGGGCTGACAATTTTCTGCCCATGTTAGGGCTCCTGAAGGAAATAAGGAGTCTGCTATCTTTTTAGAAAGGCTTTGTTCTATCTACATACAAGAGAAGTGCTCTAAGGAGTGGAAGGCACATTCTCTGTCATTTTGCAGTTGTGGATATAACACTGGAAGGGTTACATCTTGGTTCAAGGGAATTTGGATGTCACCTTAGAGAGGAATTGTAGCAACATATGGATGACTACCCTAGCATCAAAAACTTTCAAAAAGGGTAGGTCATGCCACAGTGCTTGTAACTGGCTAACCGTCCTGGCTGATGTAACTGCTATTAGGAATATAATTTTCATAGTAAGGAGACGAAGGGAACAGTTAGACATGGGCTCAAATGATTTCCCTATAAGCTGAGAAAGCATAATTGACAGGCTCATTGAGGTACAAGTAGATGGAGAAAATTACTGCAGTAGCCCTTTAAGGAACAGTTTGGACTCCCTGTGAGCAAATAGTGACTGCCTCTCAACATGAATGTGGAAGCATGCTATGGCCACTAGGTGGACTCTTATGGAAGGAGCCCTCCTTGAACTAGAATGATTAGGTATTCGAAGGCCCTTGATTTTTAGGGATTTGGCCATTCAAATGAGTCGCTTATTATATAGACATGTGTCTCCACTAGAAAAGTATATGAATGGTTACAGCATGATGTCCCTCGGATTAAAGTTCTGAAGCATAGTCTGGCTCTATGTCCTCTTAAGGAGGTTGATTATAATTGAAGACTAAGTGAACTAGAGATTGGAGGCCCTCATGTGGGTCCTGAGGTAGGTCTGGATCATCAGTTGGATAGGATCCTGCTTCTGTTTGGTTGGAACAGAAAGGCACATATGGATCTTGATCATAGTAGTCATTCTGGAGGTCTTGGCACAGTAATCAGGAGGATGATAAATACAAATACATTGAAACCAGCTGGTGTAGTGGCTTAGAATGGTAAGATGAGGGAGGCTGACAAAATAAGATAGGCGTTTCCAAGTCCTTTACACCCCCTTCTGAAGAAGAACAGGATGAGGGTAGTGCATAAAGTGTTCTTGGAATAGGGATTGACTTTTTGATCAGTTCCAGTGATGATTTGCACAAGACTGGTTCTTTATGCCAAGTGCGAGAACGAGTGGATGATGACGTCAACTTAGAAGGCTTCTCCAGGTGTTTTTGTGTGTGATATGCTGTTTTCAGTGGCAATTCCATTTATCATCATCATCATCATCATCATCATCATCATCATTTTCATTATTATCATTATTATCATTATTATTATTATTATTTATTATTAAGTTCATAAAAAAGAGCAATCCAAAAGGAAAACTATTATAACATTATCATCGAGTAGAGACTCCCAGAAAACCTAGGCTAAACCTAAATTTTTGTAGACTCATATAACAACTCATATTGACACATGTTTGCAATAACCTTGCGATTTTAACCAGATTCTATAATCATTTCTACATGGAAGAACTTCATTGTGTCTCAGAAGCACAGTAACTGGAGTCCAGATTTCATTTTAGTCACAGGTGCGAAAGACAACTGGGAACCAACAAAGAAAGAATTGTTTTCTGTTTTCTCCATGATATAAATATACCAGTGATACAGGAGCAGAGCCTGAGGTCTTCCCTGAATTTTTTGGCAGGTCCAGAGTGGTCAGATTCAGTAATGGAACTATTAGAACCAAGGAAACTCAGATATGTCTGATGGTGGTAGAAGATGGTGTGTTTATTTATTTATTTATTTATTTATTTATTTATTTATTTCTTCGGCTTATATCCCGCTCGAACCCCCGAAGGGGTCTCTGAGCGGTTTACAGTTACTCTCAAGTCCTATCTAAGGCCACATAGATGATTGGGAAGGGACTGCCCTACCAGCACCCCATGGAGAGATGTTCTTTGTTAATTTCATCCTGGGTCGGCTCGGCGTCCGCAGGTCCCTCCGGCGCGTGGTTCCTGCGTCAGCGCGGCTCCGGCTCTGTCCTCCGACTCCGCCGCACCTGCGCTTCTACGCTCCCCTCGCGCCGTCCTGGTTCCGCCTTCTGCCGTCCAGAGTTCTTGCCATCTTGCCACCCGCCTCGCTGCTGCCGGTGCTCCACTACCCCCACAAGGGGGGAGAAGGGTACTCCCTGCCATCTAAGACAGGTACCCATTTTATCTACTTGCTTTTTTGTTGTTATTTGACAGCTTTCGAACCGCTGGGTAGACGGGAGCTGGGACTTGGGCCAGGTGCTCACCCTGGCCGCGGCGGGATTCGAGTGTTGCTTGGATCTTTGTCTCAAACAATACTAGAAAAGGCTTTTTCCCAAAGTGCCACTTTTAGGTGGTAAGCCCTGTCATGGCTAGTGAACTGGTGACAAATAGACCAGAATTTAACATCATAGTATTTGCCAAGGCATAAAAAACATTGTTCATGGGCATCTGAGTGATGGATTTTAGCCCCACAGGACCTGTATTTCTTGAAGAGGGCTTTTTGAGCCTTTTCAAGGCACTAGTTTTCACAGGACTGAGGCTGAGGTAGTTAGCTGTGGGCAGTTAATTGCTGGTAGTTCAACGATAGAGCTTCTTGTTGGCAAGCCTATCTCAGCAGTAGCAAAGAGAGTACTGAAGGAAAGGCACTCTGCCCTCTCCTAATCATGCTGGAAAAGGTAGGAAACAGTGGGGGCGGGAACGGGACAGAACACCTCTAATCAACTAGAGCTTCAAAACAATCTCTCCACTTCAGGGCTGTGTGTGTGCAGTAGCCATATGGGACTCCACGAGTATCTCAGGATGATAAACTCAATGGTGAAACCCAGAACCTGGAAGTTACATCTATACTCCTCAGGAATGTCTGAAAACTTTATCGTTTCACCATAGAGTTTGGGCCAAATTTCTAAAAAGGTATGGTGTCATTGCTTGGGTTTCCATGAAGTAACATCCCATTGTCAGCTGATGGCCATTAGTTAATTTTATTTTTCTCCCACCACTGTTCAGAGAGGTGGTGGAAAGTGCCAGCTGGGAGGTTGACTGAGGAGATATCTACAAGGTTTAAGGGGAAAAGACCATTCTTTTGTTACAGGCTGTGGTTTGTATAGGGCTGACACTTGCCTGGTTCTGGCAGACAATCTCCTGGCAATGCTCTCCATCCCCTGCCCTTAACCAATGGAGTGGTGGTCAGGAAATGGGGGAGAACAATATTGATCAGTGCTGTGACATCACTTTATCTTTCAGAACAGGACATAACATCTTAATGCTCTAGGGATTTTCAAATCTCTATGGTTGCTCCAACAGTACGTGGATAGAGAATTGCCAGAAGTACAAGCTGGGTTTCGAAGAGGTAGAGGAACTAGAGATCAAATTGCCAACATTTGCTGGATTATGGAGAAAGCAAGAGAGTACCAGAAAAACATCTACTTCTACTTCATTGACTATGCTAAAGCCTTTGATTGTGTGGATCACAATAAATTATGGCAGGTTCTTAAAGAGATGGGAGTACCGGACCACCTCACATGTCTCCTGAGAAACCTGTATAAGGGTCAAGAAGCAACAGTTAGAACCGGATATGGAACAACTGATTGGTTTAGCATAGGAAAAGGAGTACGACAAGGATGTATATTGTCACCTTGCTTATTTAATTTATATGCCGAGTACATCATGCGAAATGCTGACCTGGATGACTCACAAGCTGGAGTTAAGATTGCTGGGGAAAAGATCAATAACCTCAGATATGCAGACGATACCACTCTGATGGCAGAAAGTGAAGAGGACCTAAAGAGCCTCTTGCTCAGGGTGAAAGAGGAGAGCGCAAAAGTGGGCTTGAAGCTCAACATCAAAAAAACTAAGATCATGGCATCTGGCCCCATCACTCCTTGGCAAATAGAAGGGGAAGTCGTAGAAGTAGTGACAGACTTCACGTTCCTAGGATCCCAGATCACTGCAGATGGTGACTGCAGCCATGAAATTAAAAGACGCCTGCTCCTTGGGAGGAAAGCGATGGCAAACCTAAACAGCATGATAAAAAGCAGAGACATCACCTTGCCAACAAAAGTCCGCATGGTCAAAGCAATGGTATTCCCCGTAGTAATGTATGGCTGCGAGAGTTGGACTATAAGGAAGGCCGAGTGCCGAAGAATAGATTCTTTTGAACTATGGTGCTGGAGAAGACTCTTGAGAGTCCCTTGGACTGCCAGGAGATCAAATCAGTCAATCCTAAAAGAAATCAACCCTGATTGTTCCTTGGAAGGCCAGATCCTGAAGCTGAAGCTCAAATACTTTGGCCACCAAATGAGAAGGGAGCATTCACTGGAGAAGACCCTGATGCTGGGAAAGATTGAAGGTCAAAGAGGAAGGGGATGGCAAAGGATGAGATGGTTAGACAGTGTTATTGATGCAACGAACATGAAATTGAGCAAACTTCAGTGGACAGCGGAAGACAGGAGGGCCTGGCATAATCTGGTCCATGGGGTCGCGAAGAGTCGGACTCGACTGTGCGACTGAACAACAACAACAATGGTTGTTGACATCACTTCCTATTCCAAAACAAGAAGTGACATCCTAGCAGTCTCTCTCCTCCCTGTGCAATACTCTCTGGGATTTCCAGTTGAACGCTGGTCTCTTTAGGCCCAGCCCATAGGATAGAACCATTAACTATAAATTCATAGCAGTACTGTGCTTATACAGTGCAGAATTCCTGATTCTTAGAAAACAGGTTGAGATTATATGGCTAACCAGGAAGAACAAAACTGCAAACCTCCACACAGTTACCTGCATTTACATTCCGTTAAGAATTAGCAGTGTTTTCTGAATCTGTCATCATTAGGCTTCACAGTACACGTAAATCTTCACTAATGGGGCTTCTATCACTGAATAAAAATTCCTGTGGGCCTCTTTGAATGATCTGTTTTCTAATTTGTAAACACAGTTACTGCAGGCAACAAAAAGTACCTGTAAATAACTATTAATGAAGCATCCACCAAGGGTTTAGATCATATTACTCAAGGACTCACTGAGCCTAACAAGGTTTCAGCCACCAGTGATGAAAGGAAAGTCCTGTTTTAAAAACCAGTAGCCTAGGAGAAAAAGAAAATATACTGCTTGGCCTTCATGGACTGGTAACATAGCCAGCACACACTGTTCTTGGCTGTAAAGTTTAATTCCTGTTAACAGATTTTAAAACGGGAACACTGCTGAACACTTCCTATGAGGAGTTCAACAAATGTCTGTCTGCAACAGGGTTCACAAACCTTCATCCACCATTGGCTCTAACTGACAATCTCCAAAGATCTGAATGTGCCCAGGGATTGTACTGCCTTCCATCTCCTGCTTCAAATTGACATTTCCAGCTCATGAAGGAAGGACACAAGCAGGAAGCTGAAAGGAGAACCCGAACTATCACTACAATAGTACACCAGCATAAACCAAGGACAAATTAAATGAAATAGGAGTTCTGTCCAACAGCACAGCTTGGAGGGCCCCATGACTGCTTGCATACAGGTGATCATCTTATTATCTAGTGGTTTTAACAGTGGTATAACAGGTGGTGATCCAACAGGTGCTGCATTTCCATACGGGGGTAAAACTACTTTTCTTTATTTATATTAGACTGGAATCCACGGTTCCCTTCTGGTTCATGAGTAATGTTCCATGGGAGAAAGGCTCCTTCCATTGGAAGATTCATCCCAGAAAGGCAGCATGAAGTCTGATCCTCACCCTTGTGAGAACAGGGTAAATAAGGATATGCTCTGAGTGCAAGTTCATATTACCATAAAGACATGGCAAAATCTGTCTGTCAAGTACATGTTTGCCTCACTTTTTCTCTAAGAAGCTCAGAGGAAGCTACATGGTTCTCTATTCCTCATTTTATCCCTGCTAGTTGCAGGGTGGTTGTGAAACCCAAGGTCACCCAGCAGGCTTCATGACAGGGCTTGGGGATTATCACAAGATTATCACAAGATCACAAAACATCATCAATTTGTATAGTGCCTTAGTCAGAAGACTGACAAGCTGATTTTTTTAAAAAAAATAAATATTCTAAATTAAAAGAAGGAAACTAATCAAATTATCATTCTTGATTTCAAATAGCTCAAAGTTTTATATTTTCTTACAATTTAATTTTACTGCAATAGGAGATAAAACAGTGTCACTATTTCAAAAGTAATGGGCTTTTAGTTTTAAAGCCTTCCCAAGGCCTTTTATAATGTCTCTTTCATACCAAATGTTTCATACCAAAGTTTGCTTACCCATAGATAGAAGCTGTCATTTTATGCAATAATAAGGATACATGTGGCAATTATGAAATTTCCAAATAATTCCCAGTGATTTTATCAAACTACATGCTTCATAGAAGCTAATAGAATTTCACTCCAAATAATATGTTTTATAAACTGGAAGCCCATTGGCCATCTTTGGGTCCAGTTTTGGACCACTTCATTCTGCTGTCCCAGGAGTTGACAAAACCTTGGCAGCTGTGAAACCTTCCACATGCCCCCTGGACCCCTGCCCCTCGTGGCTGGTCAAAGCCTGCAGCAATGAGGTACAACCCCCCCTGAGGGAGATTATCAACTTGTCCCTTTCAATGGGGACCTTTCCAGGGGGACTGAAGGAGGCAATGGTCTATACTCTCCTTAAAAGATCTTCTTTGGCCCCTACGGTCCTTAGTAACTATTGCCCAGTGTCTAACTTACCATTCCTGGGTAAGGTAATAGAGATGGCAGTGACAACGCAGCTTTAGGTTTTCTTGGATGATGCTAAAGTCCTGGATCCCTTCCAGTCCAGCTTTTGCCCTGCCCATGGGATAGAGGTGGTGTTGATTGCCCTGGTGGATAGTCTCCAGAGACTTCTGAATCGAGGCAGATCGGCACTGCTGATACTTCTTGATCAGTCAGCAGCATTCAATATGATTGACCATGATGTGTTAGCCCACTGCCTTACTGACACCAGGATACGGGTGCTTGCCTTGCAGTGGCTGACCTCCTTTCTCCAGGGTTGGGGACAGAGGGTGGTATTTGGGGGGGAGTACTGGAATGTGGCATGCTGCAGGGAGCAATTCTCTCCCCTATGCTAATATCTATATGTGCCCCCTCACCCAGATTATCCAGAGGTGTGTCCTGGGTTTTCACCAGTATGCAGATGACACCCAGCTCTATCTACTGACGGATGACTACCCAGACACGGCCCCAGGAAATCTGGACCGGGCATTACAAGCTGTGGCTAGATGGCTATGACAGAGCTGACTGAAGTCATATCCATCCAAGATGGAGATCCTGCACCTGAGTCATGGGGGAGTGGGACAGGGAATCAGGCTCCCAGCTTTCAGTGGAGCTCCTTGGTGCTGACGTTGAGGGTGAAGAGCCTGGGGGTGTTTCTGGATGCCTCTCTCTCTATGGAGGCCCAGGTCACCATCATTGCCAGATCTGCCTTTTACCATCTGAGGCAGATCAGGCAGTTGGCCCCATATCTCACTCCCCAAAACCTGGCTACAGTCACCTATGCAATAGTCACTTCTAGATTATTGTAATTCTCTCTACATGGGACTGCCCTTGATCGTGCTCTGGATGTTGCAGCTAGTGCAGAATGCAGCAGCATGGGTATTGACAGCGACACCTATGTGGACTCACATCCACCTAGTGCTGTGCAAACTGCACCGGCTGCCTACTGAATACCAGATCTGTTTCAAGGTGCTGGTGCTTATGTTTAAATTCCTATATGGCCAGGGACTAGCATACCTTTGGGACTGCCTCTCCCCATATGAGCCCCATAAAGCACTGAGGTCTACTAAACAACATCCCTCAGTAGTCCCTGCCCCAGGGATGTCCAACTCGCCTCAACTAAGGCCAGGGCCTTTTCGGCCCGGGCCTGCATCTGATGAAATGTGCTCCCATATGAGATCAGGGCCCTGCAGGATTTCTTACAATTCTGTGGGGCCTCTAAGATAGAGCTCTTCCACAAGACTTTTGGTTGAGGCAGCTGACACCCCCCATCAGTGACAGAGATCCTTAATTTCATCTTAATCGCTAAGACATCTGATCAGAATTTTCATGGTATTTTAGGATTTTGTGCTATTTTATATTGTTGATTTAAGTGGTTTTAATTGTATTATATATTGTATTTATATTGTTGGAACCTGCCCTGAGCCTGCTTGCAGGAGGGTGGGATAGAAGTCCAAATAAATAAATAAAGTTTATAATCAGTTGCTGTAGATTTTCTGGGTTGTGTGGCTGTGGTGTTGGCATTGTAGGACCTGATGTTTCGCCAGTAGCTGTGACTGGCATCCTCAGAAGTATAACACAGAAAGATGGAGTACTCTGTATGTCAAGGTAAGCAGAAAAATGGTAGGCAAGTAATTTATTTCTCCCTTGGAAGGTGGGGCAGGGCTGAGTCAATTATCTTGTGTAGTTCTCCAGGCTATGAACACGCTAATGGAGGTGCTTTCCTGAGGAGGTTCTTTTGTCTATGGATTGTTTCCTGAGGAGGTTTGAGGAGGTTCTTTTGTGTGTCGAATGGCTATTGAAACTCTAATCTTATCTGTAGTGCTATTGCCAGCTGTAGAGCATTTTGTGTTTTTCAGGACAGGAAACCATTCCCTATTTATTCTTAAACTCTCTTCTTTCCTGTTGAAATTGTGTTTATGTTTATGAATTTCAATGGCTTCCCTGTGTAATCTGACATGGTAATTGGAAGTGTTGTCCAATCTTTCATTGTCTTGGAACAAAATGCTGTGTCCTGTTTGGGTTAGGCTATGTTCAGCCACTGCTGATTTTTTAGGTTGGCCAAGTCTGCAGTGTCTTTCATGTTCTTTTATTCTTGTCTTAATGCTACACTGTGTGGTCCCTATGTAAACTTGTCCACAACTGCCTGGTATGCAGTATACTCCTGCAGAAGTGTGGGGGTCTCTTCTGTCTTTTGCAGATTGTAGCATCTGTTGTATTTTTCTGGTGGGTCTGAATACTGTTTGTAGGTTGTGTTTTTTCATAAGTTTTCCCATCTGATCCGTGATTCCTTTGATATATGGTAAAAACACTTTTCCTGTGGGAGACTGTTTTTCCTCAGTTGTTTGTTTCACCTTTGGTTTAATCACTCTTCTGATTTCATTCTTAGAGTAGCCATTTGCTTGAAGTGCGTGGTTAAGATGATTTAGTTCGTCATTGAGAAAGTGTGGTTCGCATATCCGTATTGCATGGTCTACTAATGTTTTTAATATGCCTCTTTTTTGCTGAGGGTGATGATTGGAGTTTTTGTGTAAATAACGGTCCGTCTGAGTTGGTTTTCTGTAGACCTTCTGACCTAATTGAAGGTTTGCTTTGCGGATGACCATGATATCTAGAAATGGGAGTTTTCCCTCGACTTCTTTTTCCACGGTGAATCCTATGTTGGGGTGGATGTTGTTGAGGTGGTCTAAAAACTTCATCAATTCTACTTCTCCATGGCTCCATATGATAAAGGTATCATCTACATACCGGAACCAGACTGTTGGTTCGTGAGGTGCAGATTCTAAAGCTGTTTTTTCAAAATGTTCCATGTAGAAGTTTGCTATAACTGGGCTGAGAGGGCTTCCCATGGCAATCCCATCCATCTGTTCATAGAATTTGTTATCCCATTGTTAGTAACTGGTTGTCAAACAATGGTGGAATAAGGCTATGTCATCTGGAAAAATCTGATTAACCAGCGTGAGTGTGTCTCTTACTGGAACCCTGGTAAAAAGAGATACCACATAAAGTTTATAAATAAAGTTTATAATATCTTCCAAAAATCTCAGCATTTAAATTTTACCAAATATGAATCAAATCAATATTCAAGATATTTTCCCAACAACTGGCAGTAAATGTTCTCAAATCTATTCAAATGGAATACTTCTAAATTTCTTCTTTATGGAACCTCCTTGTAAAAATAAGCTCATGCTACTTTCTGCTGTCTCAGTGCATCAGTTACATCAGTTAACAATGAACAACTTTATATTTCATATTGTAGCTCACAGGTGCTGCCTTACTTGTGGGGTAACCCCAACAGTGGGGAATCTCACTTCTGACCTGAACCAGAAACCCACAGAACCAGGCCAAAGAGAACACTTTTGACCTGTGCTAAAGAGCTAGCCAAAGCCCTGCAAAGGGTTTCAGTCTAAGGTTGCACAAGGTGCCCTCAAGGGCAATCTCCAGTCTCCCCTCCACCCAGCAAAGGTATGCATATGGAATGACCATGAGTTCCTTCAGGTAAAGTATCTGCATTCTCAAAGCCATTCAGGAAACGTCTGGCGAACCTTCTCTGTCTCCATAACCCCACTTAATCCCCTTTATGTGATACCTGTGCAGATGTGGAAATCTTTTGGCTCAACACCTACCCTTCCTGTACTCCCTCTCAGGATACCAAGGCAAATTTATGGAATATTAAATCATTAATTAATCTTCCTGACACCTATCAGAGACCCACTTCCCCCTTTTGTCTAAGCCTCGGAACCCATTCAACCTACCCTGATAAAACCATCAACAATCATTAAACCCATCAAGTCCTGATCAAGGAGACTGCCCCTCAAGTTCCTGTAAAAATAGAGAGTAAGCCCCACCTCGGTGTGCACTCTGAGGGCACCTACTATAGGGTACACCCCCAAAGCCTCTACTTCGGGTCTCTTAGCGTGAAATGTTGGCCATTTGTGGTTTCTTCTACATGGACACCTGCACATCTGGAAAGGTAATATAACCCCTATAACTGCTCCTTAATACATCTATCATCACATCTTTATTTCTTAGTTCTGGATTGTGTGTACATTTTGATTGCTTCACATGATTGTATGCAGGGATATTCTCTAATAAAACTATTAAATACTCTTTGAATCTGGAGTCTTAAACTGAACTAGACCTTGGTATATAAAGGTGTGTGATCCCTTGTAGCCTTCTGTCCTCCTCATAGCTAATTTCCCCCAATATTAAGACAGGCCATTTATGGTAACAATATATGTCATTGTATATATTTCATTCATTTCTTAATATATATATTATTGAACAACAGGCTGTACTTCATTGCCATTTTGTACATTATGCAGAAGTAAATAAAAATTTACTGTTATGTTTCACTTCCTTCCCCCTGTCCTCACAACCCACCTGTGAGAGAGTCATGAGCCAGTTTGGGGTCTCAGTCCATCACTGCTCTAATCTACAGTGCACAGTTCCTGCAAAGGTTTTTAGATTTTAGATATTTTTTCCTGGATAACAGGAATAATAATTAATTTTCCAAATTTTATCTGTGGTCCAAAAGTATTAAAATTCTTGTGCAATCCTCTGAACAACTTCTTAATATGGAAATACTAATCAAAGGAAGGTGACTGGCCAATTAATTGTTGTATATTGTGCTATTGTTGAGCTATCATGGCCATTCAGCTCCTGAGTGGTCTTGCTGTGAATGAGTATCGTAGTGCAATGATAATGCAGTATCTAGTGATATGTGGGTGCCAGCTTAGTACCATGTGTGAAGACAGGTTATATCCAACCACTTTTTTCTTTGGGTATCACATATCTTCCCCTCATTACTACAGCCACCACCCCACATGACCTTTGTCCATGTGGTCCCTTGATACCAAACATAAGACATTTGGGGGTTAAAAGGAACTCTCTCCTTCCTTTTTCACCAGCAGAAATGTTGGATGGACCCAACCCACTGACTAGATTCTCCATGTTATTCTTTTATTATAACAGAATTTTACTCTGTACTGTTTCACCTTCCCCTCTTGAATCCAGTTTAATCCAATTAATTCTATCTATACATTTTGATCATGCCTTCTTTCAAGAGCACTGTGCACAGCTGTGTACAGTTCTGTGAGACAGGCTAGGCTGAGAGTAGATGTCTGGCCAAGAAAAATTCAAGACAATCCTCCTTAATCCAAGGTCATGATTTCTACCCACATTAGTCATTTTCACTGAAAATGTTACTAGCATCTGTCCCTTTTTAACTTACAGCACATTTTATGCTGTAGCCAGAAACCAAGATTCCTTTGCAACCAAATTATTGAGAGTCATTATTTGTGAATTCTGAAAAATGCCTTAATTCATTTCCACCTTCTTTCTTGCTTTTGCTTTGTGTTCTGCAGGAGGATATTTCAAGCATGATCAGACATGCTGCACAACAGCTAATAAAATAATAGCCTACTAATCACTGCATTGTTTTTCTGACAAAACCCACCAGCTTCTTGGTGATGGGCACATGTGGAGAGGTTCTACCAAATGATGATATGTTAACAGAGAGAATAATTTAAGGGTATTCAAATGCTAGTGAATAGTCTCTTAAGCAGCAAAATCCATCACTTTGCTTAACACTCCTGCTGAACAATTGGTTGCGACACTTGGGTGTGTGCCTGAAGTGTGCATTTATTTGGTTTAGCTATTTTTAAAGGTTGTTACTGTGGTGCTTTGTTTGATCATTTTGAACAGTTCAGTGCCAAAGGATAAACTAAAGACGATCAAGCGGATGTGCTAATACAATCACAAAGGACCATTTGATAATGCCATCTTTAGATTTATGTGTGTTATTAACAGTGACAAAAAAGCTAATTTTAACAAAGTAGTGTGAGGCAATTGGTTAGCCCTGGAGATCCAGCAGCTCGGACTGGGGCAATATGGAATCAAGCAAAGATTGACAACTGCACCTGTGTCATAACCCAATAATTCATTAAACAAGCTGCTAGTCAGAATGAGTACAAGACCATATACCAGGAACAGGTTATTTACTCTGTATAATGAGGCATCTGCTGAGGCAAATGAAACTCTCAACCTGCTTTCACACATCAGCACATTTACCTCACAGTAAAGCAGTAGGAAAATGACCCTAACACACCACCACATTTCTGGTAGATGCACACTCATGCTGTATTTATGCCCATAAAGTCCCAATTATCTCAGTGAAGGCTGAGCTAGAGTGAGTCCTACAGAAATGGCTCCTGAAGAAATTTATGTGGCATGCCTTGAAAATATAGGTTGTTGGTACAACCTCAGTCTCTTGCTTCTTTATAACTCCACTATAACATTTTCTGAACTGCTCTCCATGCACGGAATTCTAATAATGACATCTATATATCTAATTTCCAAGTGGATATCCCCTGCATGTGGATATCTAAATCTGCACAACGGGGGCACTTGGGGGGCAGGGAGATTTTCCTGCGCACGTGGGGCAGTCCCCAGGTGTGCAGAAAAATCTAAAAAGTTGAAAAAAGTATACGGGGAAATTTAAATCCCCAAAAAAGTAAAACAACATTCCCTGCACATGCGCAGGGAATGCTCTGCGGACTGCCTTGCCACCACCGCTGCCACCACAGGGGATGGGAGGGCAGGAGAAGGCTTGGTGGGCCAGATGGCCTCTCCGCTGCCACTGCAGAGGGAGGAAGGAAGGGGAAGCTTGGCAGGCTGGCCAGCCTTGCCTCCGCTGCTGTTGCTGGGGAGGGAGAAAGAGGGAGGCTTGGCAGGCTGGTTGGCCTCGCCGCTGCTGCTGCTGGGGAGGGAGGAAGGGGGAGGCTTGGCTGGCCAGCCTTGCTGCCACTGCTGGAGAGGGAGGGTGAAGGTTGGTGGGCCGGCTGGCCTTGCCGCTGCACTGCTGCTGCTGCTGCTGCTCGGGAGGGAGGGAGGGAGGGGGAAGCTTGGTGGGCTGGCCGGCCTCACCTCTGCTGCTGCTGCTGGGGAGGGGGAAGCTTGGTGGGCTGGCTGGCCTTGCCACTGCCGCCGCCGCTGCTGGGGGAGGGAGGGGGAAGCTTGGTGGGCCGGAATACTCCCCCCTGCAAGTATCGTGGGTCCCACCTCTTGTATTTTTAAATTTCTGTAAACAGATGTGCTTTTCTCTTTACTCAGATTTCTTATTTCCAGCTTTCCTTACAGAACTTCTGGCAATACTTTAGGGTGTTCCAAAGGCTTTACATTATATTTCATACTGCAGCTTCATATATAACATTGTCCAAAGCACCTTTCAGTTTAAATACAGTGTTTGGCAATTCATATAAGCAAAGTGTTATGAGCAGAATTTAGGCTCAGCTTACACAGAATGAGTTCTGAAATATCTGTGTGATGCTTCTACCACAAACACGCTATGACTACATGAAAACCACTTATACAAAATAGGGTTGCTAGGTCCTCTCGTTGCTCTGGTGGGGGATTTGGGGGTCTTCTGGGGGTAGACAGGGATGCCCCAAGCCCCACCCCCAAGAGTGACCACCCACCTGGCCACCCCTCTCCCACCCCTCCTGCCTGATTTAAAGGGCTTTGGCTGATTGACAGGGACCCATGGCCTGCCAACCGGCTGGAGGGCTCTTTAAATCTAGCAGGAGGAAGGGAGAAGGGTGGTTGCGGGTCTTTTTGTGAGCAGGGTGGGGGCTGTGGTGCACAGGGTTGGATAAACAGCTTTCTAATGACCTGAAATTTAAAATACACATTTAGAAAGTGGAAGGAGATCCATATAACCAAACATGAATATAAACAAATAGCCAATGCTTATAGGGAAAGTGTTAGAAAAGCTAAAACTTATTATGAGCTTAACTAACAACAAAAGAGAGTTATTTGGTTATTATTGGAGCAAGAATAAGAACAAGGAAGTAGTAGGCACATTCCAGGGAGAGGAAAGTGAAATTTTAAAAGGTGATGAAGAGAGGGCAAGGCTGCTCAATTCCTACTTTGTCTCAGTTTTCTCTTGCAAGGTAAATGGTGCTAGCCAAAAAAACAACAACACATGATGAGGGAATGAAGTTGCAGCCTAGGACAGGCATAGGGTGGTACATAAACACCTAGTTTTTTAAATGAAATTAATTCCTCAAAGCCAGATGAATTGTATCCAAGGGTGCTAATAATTTCAGAACCATTATTTTTGAGAATTCTTGGAGAATAGGTGAGGTGCCAGAAGATTGAAGGTGGGCAAATGTTGTCCCCATCTTCAAGAAGGGGGAAAAGGAAGGTCCAGGTAACAACTGACCCATCAGCTTGATGTCTATATCTGGATAGGTTTTAGAACAAATCATCCAAGGGTACTAAAAGATTGGAGGTGGGCAGAATGTTGTTCCCATCTTAAAGTAGGGGGAAAAGGAGGATCTGATTAACTACCAACCTGTCAGCTTGAGATCTATACCCGGAAAAGTTTTAGAAGAAATTATCAGACAGTCCTTGAGCATTTAGAAAGGATGGCTGTAATTACTAAGAACCAGCATGGGTTTCTCAAGAACAAATAATGTCAGACTAACCTTATCTCTTTTTTCAAGAAAGTTACTACTTTGCTGGATCAGCGGAATGCTATAGACATAGTTTATCTTGATTTCAGTAAGGCTTTTGATAAGGTTCCACATAATATTCTTATCGACAAGGTGGATTTGTAACTGGTTGACAGATCACACTCAAAGAGTGCTTGTTAATGGTTCCTCATCCTCTTGGAGAGAAGTGACAATGTGAGTGCTTCAGGGGTCTCTCCTGTATTGTTAAACATCTTTGCAAATGATTTGGATGAAGGAATAGTGGAAATGCTTATTAAATTTGCAGATGATACTAAATTGGGAGGGGCAGCAAATATAGTAGACGACAAAGTCAGGGTACAGGATGATCTTGACAGGCTGGAAAACTAGGCTAAAACAAATAAAATGAATTTCAATGGAGATAAATGTAAAGTTCTGCATTTAGGTAGGGAAAATCAAATGCATACTTATAGGATGGGGGAGACTTGTCTTGGCAGAAGAGTGAGGGAGAAGATAGTTGTAAATTCCCTGTATTGTGCAGAGGGTTGGACTAGATGACCTTGAGGTCCCTTCCAGCTCTTTTTCTGTGTTTCTCCCCTTTCTCTATTCGTTTCTTCTCCTCCTCCTCACTCCCCCATACTCACGTCAGAGGTTTTTCTATGGTGTTCCAGTGGCTGAAGAGCCATCTCCTGCGTGGTGGCTACATATGAAGATTTTTTTGTAGAACAGTAGATCTAATTATATCAACAAATCTGATATAAATGAATGTAATGTGAAGGAACTAGTGGGTGAACATTTTAATTTTCCTGGACATACTGTGCAGATCTGACATTAACTGTCCTACCAAAAACAAAAAAAATCCTTCAAAAAAGTCAACAGAAATTTATAATATGGAAGTGCGGAATTAGAACTCACCAAGAATTCAAAAACTTTTTGTCATCCTGGCTTAAACCACGACTTGGATTCCTCACTCATTAGCAATACCTAATTCTCACCATGGCCAAATGTGTGGATAGTTAAACCCAGAGATTGTAGCCATGGTCAGACAAGACACATCTTTCTACAAACCTAAAAAATACTGCAGGCTTGCTGAAAAAAATTGAAATCTAAAAAACAAAAAACAGATTAGGGGGTTAAAACTTTCCAGAATAATAGAAGCATCATCTGTAGTTTTAAGAATGCCTTCACTGGCTGTTGCTAGGTAACTACAACATTATTGTCAACACTGAAACCTTGGTTTTGGTCAATAAAAGGCAGGGGAATGGGGCAAGGCTGTTTCCAGGGCTGTTTTGGCCTTTGAGGGAGGATTCATTGGAGTGACTTGATACCACTCATTTGGACCAGCCCTGGCAGCAACCACCAAACAACTGGATGTCTCATGACTTGTATGATTCAGCCAGGACTGGCTGCTTGCTATTGTTCAAAGCAGCTACTCCATAAAACCCAATGTGATGTCAGGGTATAAATGAAGTAAATAAATAATAAATGGACCTGAAAATGGGGAACAGATAAAATATTGACTGCTGCGTGGGTGAGAAGGAGGAAAGGAAGCAGAAAAAGGGGAGAGGCTATGAGGGTTGTCAGGGAAGTGAAAGAGGAAATAATGTGGGAGGAGAAAATGAGATGCCCCCCACAAGTCCTTGCAAGTTCTCTGCTTATAATTTATAATAAGTCAATGGGACCTACATTCTTAACAGCTTGTATCATACCATATCCCTTTACTGATGATGGTTAATTCTTTCATACTTCAAATTGCCTCTTCCTTAATTAGTTTATTTACCCTACTTTATTGCACTTCTATTTATTTTCCTCACACAAAAAAATCAGCTAAAATCTCTCTCATCATCCATTATGTATAACTCATACCTGACTTATGATACCAGGTCTTTGTTCAACTCCTGCCCCTTTCCCTCTCTCCTTCTGCAGCTTTTTTAAAATGAGGAAGATTATTTACTTTCTTTCTACTATATCCAAGAAAGGGAATTCATTAAAGCTTATGCTGGAATGAGCATTGCCTCTGGTCTTCCATTTTGCTTTGCTGCTAACACAGCTACCCTTCTGGAATTATCATAAATTTCCCTGCCTAGACCATTATTCTTTACAAATATCTCTTTTGTTATTAAGATTTGTATTGTTTTCCCACAAAAAACTTAACAGAGCAAACAAGCCCATATAGCCCTCCCCCTCCCTCTTCCCTGATGTGGCCCATTAGCACAGAAGGAAAGAGAGAGGAAAAGGGGAGGGCAGGAGTTCAGGTTAGGAAAGTAAGGTGCAACATTATGGATTCAACTAAGCAGGGAATAAAAGTGATGAAATATCATTGCTCAAACAGGTATACAAAGTCATGCCAAATGGAGGTGAAGGTTCTGGGAGCTTCTCCCGTTATATACTATTCTCTCTTTTATACAAAGGTCTAACATATCATTGACCAAGACCACCCTTGTTTTCATGGGTTGTCTCCACAGAGCATCCAGCCTTCAGATTCAGACATGGATAATGATGCTGCTTTTCAGATCTGAGAAGCTCTTCATTTATAAATCTGACATTATGAGTTGTTTTAGAAATAGTAGGAAGTCCACTGGAAGATTCCAGTAGTTTCCAATGTATCCTAAACTATTAAAGAAAAGACACAGGCGAAACCCTGGACAAAGCATTTGTCCTGACCTAATTTCTCCATCACTGCAGGAAACCAGACAGCCAAGCTAGCACACCATTAGCAAGAAATGAGAAATGTTGAGGACTGGCACCCACAGTAAAATTTCATAGAAGTCCCCATACAAAGTTAGTTACCACAGCAGGGGCATAACTAGAAATTCATTCACAATGTGGTAAGATTTGTTGGTTGAAATCAAGGATCTGCTGGAAGCCTCCAGATGTGATCTGACTTTCAAATTCTCTTTCCAAACAGTCTGAAATAAGCAATTGAGATAAATGTATGAAACTGGAGAACAGTATGACACTAGCATGCCTAATATTATTAAAATTACAATGTGTGTCATGTCAAGAACACTATACTGCTTTTTCCATTGCTTCTCTTTTCCTTTGACTCCACTTTTATTTTCTTTTTATTGTCAGATTCTCTTTACTTTTTCCTTCCTCTTGTCAGGCTTGTTGTCTTTTGTTGTTCTCCTTCCAGAACTTCTTGCTATTTTTTTCCTTGCTGTGATGTTAACTTTTACACAACAATCCTAAGCAAAATAATTGTATTAAAATTGGGAATGATTTCTAAGTCACATCTAGAAAGTAACTTTTGTTAATTTATTGCTGTAAAAATACCAGGTCTTTTTTGTTGTTTTAGTGAGCTCAAACACACCCAGAGATTTGTTCTGATTATTAATCATTGTATTTCAATAAAACCAATTAGGTGTCTTGGGGTCAACCTACACTGGACTTTCATAAATGGAACTCTTTACCCATATTGTGAGTGTATGCAAAGTGCCATCAAGTTGTAGCTGACTCATGGCGACCCTAGCAAGGGGCTTCAAGGTAAGTGAAAAGCAGAGGTGGTTTGTCATTGCTTTCTTCTGCAGAGTCTTCCTCGGTGACCTCCCATCCAAGTACCCAACATGCTTAGCTTCAGAGATCTGACAAGCTCAGGCTATACCATGCAACCTTCCCTCCCCCTTACCCATATTGTTCCTTTCCTTTTTTTTCCTGATGGGGCTACTAACAGCCTTGAAAGGGCATTTTCTCTGGAGAAACCATGCAGGTGCAAAATTTAACCACCCCCTTACCCAGGACTACAACTCAGCCCATGTCCAGGGCCCCCTCTGGCTCCATTTTAGGAATAATTTGTTTGAAAATTTTATATGCCACCTCTCTAGAGACATTCTGAAATGTGATGTACCGTTAAAAGCCTTGATTTCCTAGCTACAACAACCTCCTTTGGGCTGAGCATTGCTTGTCTGCTAACAAGGAGAGACCAAGGCAGCAAATCATTTGGCCATTTCAATAATCAATTTACATCCATTTGCAGTTCAGGAAGGGCCTGTAAAACTGTCTGCAAGGGTGATATAGGCAAGGAGGCAGTTTGACCAGAAGAAAAAACACAAGCTATTCTAAGTTTTGTTTTGGAGCTGGCTGGCAGGTGCCTTGGGAGTCAAAGTAATGGAATTGATGCAGCTCTGGGACAAAGTATTGCCTGCTTACTTGCTAAATAATCAACCTGTGTATTTATAAATTCACTGAGATTTCAAAGACTCCAGTACTCTTTCCTTGAAAGATGATCTTATAAAACTGTCCTGGGGATAGGACATTCTGAGGAAATGTGGAGCCAACAGAATTTTTCCATCCCCACCCCCAGAGCCTACATTTCTTACAGTGCAATTATAGACAGAGTTACACCATTTATGTCCCCTGAAGTCCATGAGTTTAGAAGGGTATAACTCTGCTTTGGATCATCCTATTAATGTGGTAAGAAAAGGGAGTGGAAGAGAAATGCTTTTGAAAAAATGACAACAAACCAGACAAGAAATGGAGACATCTCTACAATGCACTATCACTTATTAATGAATCATTCAATGAAGGGCTGTCATATTGTATCAAAATCCCATTTTTGTATAAGAATTCTTCTCAATATGCCATCACTGTCAAATCACAAAGATATATATCACCTTTCTGCAGGAGGGGGCTTCCAGTTTCTCTAGGCTATTCACTTAGTCACTGTTTGGCAATCCCAGAACTCTTACTTTTCTCAGAGGCCTTTTTTGATCTCAGAGAAAACTGAAAATGCACCAGAGCTATGCAACTGAAGTGACACTGGACTCCTGCACTGCAGATGTGTCTAGCTGCCCATCCACCACCACTCCTCAGCTCAATCTCTGCAGCCTATACCAGCTGTGCAGACAACATGACATTCAGTGTATTAATCAAAATGCACACGTGGCTGCTGGGAGAGCTAGGAAAAGAAGCTTATGAACTGAAGGAACTAAAACTTGTGGCAAGCAGCATGTGTCCAAGTATTCTGCAAAACGTTTTTTAAAAATTAAAACCCATAGGCCAATGGAGAATTTCTAATGTGTTGGCCCCTGTCAGAAACAAGATTCTTGACACCCAGGGAATTTTTTTTTTCTTATGTATCTGGAATCTGAAATGGACAGCACCAGCAAAGTTTGAATCTGTTCAATGTATTTATTTTTATTTGCTCCATTTACGATCCACCTTTCTTCCCAATCAGGACCCAAAGCAGCTTATATCATTCTCCTCTCCTCCATTTCATCTTCCAAAAACACTGTGAGGTAAAAGGCTGAGAGTATGTGACTGATCCAAGGTCACCCAGTAAGCTTCCATGGCAGACTGGAGATCTGGGACTGGGTCTCCCAGATCCTAGTCTGAAACTCTAACCACTGCACCACAGTGAGCAACAGATCCTTCTCTGCCCTAAGGAATCTCAAAGCAGCTTACAATCACATCTGTTAAAACATCTTCATTATGCTGTGTGCTAATTTGCTGTTCACCCTCTACCTATGAGACTTTTCCGACTGCCTATGTATTCTGTTTCAGTAACTGATTATTAACTTTTTTCCCTGTCATTTCAGACTGACCCATTTTAGTAACTTGCTGCTAGTGGAATTTATTTACCTTTTCATACAATCCTGGTTGCCTCCTGTTAGTGAAGTGTGCCTGAGGCGTTGTTGACGAAAACTGTTTTATTCCCATTTTCAATCTCTTCTTGTGTTTCTGAATTGCTATGGTGCACTGTTTGAAATGCCTGCTTTGCCACTTTTTTCCTGCCCTTTTTCATTGTGAGCAAGCTTCCTCAGAGGTGTTTTTTTTAACATTCTCTTGGGAGCACTATGGCACTGAAACAGGACCTCAGATCGGTCTACGTGAAATGCCTCTATATGCATGGACTGAGAACAATGCTATCTGGTTTAGAAAAGTAATGTGAAATGCCTCTATATGTATGGACTGATAACTTCCATTTCAATGTATCTGAGAAAGTGTGCATGCACATGAAAGCTCATACCTTGAATAAAATTTTGTTGGTCTTAAAGGTGCCACTGGACTCAAACTTTGTTCTATTTCTCCACAACAGTCTCCTTGTGAAGTAGGTGGGGCTGAGAGAGAACTGTGACTGGCCCAAGGTCACCCAGCAGGCTGGTTCTCCAGATTAGAGTCTACTGCTCTTCACCACTTCACCACATTGGATTAAGCACCAAAGTGGAGAAATAGGGAGTTCTGTGGAGTTATTTCCAAAGACTGGATGTCTGATTGATGGTTGTTTCCATATTGAAGTTCATGATTTTTTTTCCATTATGTTATTTCAATCGATGGCAAAAAAAGGAGTTCATTTCCCAAGGTCCTATTTTTTAGTCTCCAAGCCTGAAGAATACGTTGATTCATGCTGAGGGTCATGCCATCACAGTGCTGGCCTTCAAAATATTTTGGTATTTCCCTGTCCCCACTCACATGTTATCATTGCCCTTGTCTTGGGGCCATTTCAGTTCATGATACCTAACAGACAGGAGATTGTAACTTTGTAAGCAACAGGAACAAGAAAAATGACATAAACAAAAGATTGTGTTAATAGAAAAGGAGGAGGAGGAGGATCTGGCTGGTGGCAGAGTTGCCAGGGTAACAGGGCTGCTTTCATTCAGATTTTTCTCTTTTCAGCTTCAGGACATTTTCTACTAGTTGTGGTACATATTGTGTTGTAGTTCTGTCCCCACCTCTGCAAGCACATTTTATATATGCAAGTGCTCGCTTAATTTTTATGAGGCAGGAGATGTAGTCAAAATCAAAGGAACAGCAGAGAAATCCAAACTGTGCTGGCAGAATTTTCTTTCCAGGCTCTAGAATTGAGGGTCGTTCATATGGATGTTTTGAATAGATTGTTCAAATGACAAAGTGGTCCTGGAAAAACTCTCCATATGGGCAATGTTCTAGCAGTTTTTAAGCCTGTGAATTTGTATTCTTATTATAATAGTGGAATTTTTGCAAGACCACTTTGCCTAGAGAAAAACAATGAGGATGTAAGTCACCTCATGGGAACTACACAAATACATAACATGAAGCTGTCTTATGCTAGCCCTGTTCACAACTTACAGTGAACATATGTACAATTCATGCACAGTGTACACTTAATTTTTCTTTATATGCACATTGAGTAATTCTCATGTACATTCAACACATGTACAGCTACTTGAAACAGCACTTTTATCCAGGTACTGTACTTAGTTTCATTTGTAAAGCAAATGTGTGTGGGCTCTTTCTTACATACAAATATATGCATCTACATGTAGGATGTGCAGGCAATCAATGTAACATGTAAACAAGGCAACTGTGTCAGATCATTGGTCTGTCAAGGTCAGTACTGTCTATTCTTTGCCCCCCCAACCGGAATAATGAGACAGACAACAGTGTGGAATTAAACAAGGGCCACTTTATTAACTATTTATCAGAACATTGCAGCAATGGAAAACTAAGCAAGCATGGAACAGGCAAGGCAGGCGTCACTTCCCTGACCAACCCCTTGTCCTTAAAGGGCGGGTCACCCAGCTCCAGCCGTGAGCCATTTACTCAATGGCTCGTGGCCAGCAGCCCAGCAACTGGTTGCCCTCTAGGAGCGCCTACCCCTGAAGCCTTTCAACTTGCAGGGAGGAGCCTGCCCTAAAAGGTTCCCAGAGGTGATCACCATTCCCCACCCTGGACCCTGAAATCCGAAGGCAGTTCCTGATGACCCCCTGTTCCCTAACGGGATATGCCATGAGGTGCTCACCAGTTCCATTTTCTTGCTTGCACAAACCTGCCACAGCCAAGGTCAAGCCTCTGCTTTGGCCTTTGCTCCCCATTTAGCATCCTAATGCCACCTAATCCCTTGCTGCAAGTCCTGCAAAATTATCCCGTTGCCCTTGTCATACAAATACACCCCGTCAGCCTTATACAGGTCTAGAACCAGACCTGTATGGCGGGGTGCAGCAAAAACTGCCCTATACCACCCTCCACAAACTTCCTCAGCTCGTGGTTAGGCTTTACGCCTAGCGAGGGTCTTCCACAATTGTGCCATACCTGGCAGGGCAAAATTAGCCAACCCGAAGAACAGCACACTGGGCCACCTTGCCTCAGCGTGTAACACAAGGGCCTTAACAGCCAGACTATCTGCACACCGGGCCACCTTGCTCTTATCATCACAAGGACTGCCTCAGCGTGTAAAACAAGGGCCTTGATGGCCTGACTATCACCACACCCGGCCACCTTGCTCTTATCATCACAAGGTCTGCCTCAGTATGGAACACAAGGGCCTTGATGGCCTGACTATCAGCACACTGGGCCACCTTGCTCTTATCATCACAAGGTCTGCCTCAGCGTGTAACACAAGGGCCTCAACAGCCAGACTATCTGCACACCGGGCCACCTTGCTCTTATCATCACAAGGTCTGCCGCAGTGTGAAACACAAGGGCCTTGATGGCCTGACTATCAGCACACTGGGCCACCTTGCTCTTATCATCACAAGGTCTGCCTCAGCGTGTAACACAAGGGCCTCAACAGCCAGACTATCTGCACACCGGGCCACCTTGCTCTTACCATCACAAGATCGGCCTCAGCATGTACACAAGGGCCTTGATGGCCTGACTATCCACACACCGGGCCACCCCGCTCTTATCATCACAAGGTATGCCTCTGTGTGTAACACAAGGCCTTAATGGCCAGACTATCTGCACAATGGGCCAACTTGCTCGTATCATCACAAGGTCGGCCTCAGCGCGTAACACAAGGGCCTTATTGGCCAGCTATCAGCACCCCATGCCGTTTTGGTCTCATCAACACCATATCCACATTGGCCTGCAACATGAGGACCTTGCCGGCCAGCTATTGGCACACTGGGCCATCTTGCTCCTATCATCGCAATGACTGCCTCAGCTTGTAACACAAGGCTTTGCCATGCTGTGGCCGCAGACGGTGACTCATCATCTCACCCCCCGGCCTGCAGCACCTGAAAGAAGAACCACATTAACAACATTACATTTTCAATCCCAACTAGTTCCCTAATCTGCTGTGCCTGAAGGCTTACCAGCCCTTATATGAGCTCCCCAGGTGGAAGGGGCAAGAGCATCCAACCAGGGAACTGGGGAGCCTCTGTAGGACCAGCAAAGGCAGATGTAACCTGCCACTTGGCTTCAACCAGAAAGTCCTCCCACCAAAAATACCCAATCATATGAATTCAAATTGTTTTTCATATGAACTCGTCTCTTAGGCTCCTGAGGACCCTAGTTCTATAGTGTATTAGGCTCAAGCCCATCAGGGACTCAATAGTCTTATAACAAATGCCTGGCTGGGCACCACAAATTTGCATGCACAGCTAAGGCAGCCAACCCACTGCTGCAGCTACAGCAAAGTAATCTTCTTTTCCCTGACCGTGTAAATTGAATGTCTGGTCAGTAAAATTCACACTGCCCTGCATCTTTCCTCCTTACCCATAGGCAGTCATCAAAATAATGGGCAACGCTGCATAGTCCTGTCCTGCAGCACAAGGCCCATTCCAAAAAGAACTGAACCTATCGAATGCCGCACCGGACACCGAGCATCCCATGGGAAGGGTCCTATCCATGTGGAATTTGCCCTTTAAAGCACCACCCAGCAGCACAAAAATCTGGTGGGTAGACAGGGAGGTAGAAGGCTGACTTGATGTCCCATTTTGCCAATTCCTCACTCTGTCCACAACGGTGTACCACTCAGATGGCCTGATCAAATGACATATACCTAACTGAACATAACTCCCCAGGTATCACGTCATTCCACAACTCCCCACGTAGGCATGACAAGTGGTGAATGAGATGATATTCACCAGGTGCCTTTTTCAACAACTCCCACTGGGGAAACCTTAAAAATGGTAACTGGCAGGAATGGAAATGGGCAAGGACCAATGCCCCCAGTAAGCTGTGGAGTCCTGTGAGCAAAATAATAATAATAATAATAGTAATAGTAATAATAGTAGTAATAGTAATAGTAATAATAATAATAATAATTCCACCCTGTGATCCCCAGCATCAAAGCTGTGAGCAGGCAACCCGGCCACCCACAACCAGCCTGTTCGGAGCCATCCCTCCCGAGTCAAGATAAAAACTGTGTGAGCCAGAGGCCCAGAAAACTGAGCTAGCCTGCACCAACACAGCTATGAAAGAACACCGCCAAGGCCCCACCCTACTTGCGTTCCTTGGCAATTCCCCCAAAGTATGTTTTCACTCCCCTTAACTGAGTTCAAGTTAGGAACACTATAAAGTCACCTTCTCCCAGCTAAATTAACCTAAACCTTAAAGTAAAACCTTCCAAGAAGCAAACGGGAGCCTGTCAGCTGGGATAATTCCTCACCCCATGCTCAAGAACCTTAACTTGAATTGGGCTGGGACACTATGTCTGGGGGAGGGGGTTGTAGCCACACCTCCTCCTGAACACTTACTTCCCCAGCCCCCTACCCATCTTTTTATTTTGGGGGGCAAACAAAAAATGCATGGGGCCTCCCAGCAAAGTGGGCATCGCTAAACTGCCTGGGCATGGGTACCTGCCTGCCTTGGGATCACTGAACTGAATGACCACTACCAGACCTCATTGCTAAATCTGGACTCTGCCCCCCCCCCTTTTGGGTGATGATGGAGCAATGAACAGAATCATGAACAAGTTCTTTAATGTCCCCTTAAAGTTGTGTAATTCCCCAGTAGTCTCATTGATGGTCAGCTGTAATCCAACTTGTGGCACTTTCTGCCAATAATGTGGTGCCTTCAGCCTAAATAAATAAATTTCTCAAACTGTTAATGTGCCTTCCACCAATTGTTACTGCACCTTCGCTTCAGTCTAATCCAGTTGTCCTTATGATGTGTCCTGCACATAGATCAAGAGAGAGATAAACGATATTAATCTGTCAGTTTTACTGATTAGAAACCAACCTGTTGTCCATACCCAGTCCTAACAATACCCTCTTGCCCAGAGTACAAGTTTGAACATCCCAACAAAACAATGTATGGGACATTCATCACTTTTAAAACCAACACCAGCTTGTCAAGATTTACACAGTAAGAAGCTTATTGGTAATCCGTAAAACACAAGCTGACGTTTTTGCTTTTAAATTCTCTTGTAATTCTCGGTAACCAACATAAATTTTGGCAATATGATCTCAGTGCTTCTTCCCTTTCTGTACTTGTCTTGAACATCTGTAAAAAGACACAAGAGCCAGGATGATTAAAGGGTTGGTGTGCCTTTTGTATGACAAGATGGGACCTTTCAGTTCAGATAATGGCCCCAAATCCTGACTTCAAACCCTGCACAAGCCCCATGCACCATTCCCTTTCTCCCAGTGCATTTATTCTGCAGCCACAATTATTATGTAACATATAGTGATGTATTTTTAAAGGAAAACCCAAATACACCTCCATGGAAACCGATCACTCATCTGTGGTGTATTATTGATTACTGATCTGTGGTGTAGTACTGAGGAGCCACCTGGTTAAAGTCTGATATGTCATGGACTAGCACCTCTAAAGACAGAGAGTAAAAGAAGAAGAGGAGATTGGATTTATATCCCACCGCCCACTCAAAGTCTCAGAGTAGGTACAAACTCCTCTCCCATCCCCCATCACAGCAAACACCGTGAGGTAGGTGGGGCTGACAGAGCCTTTCAAGATTTGAAATGTAACTAAAATAAATAACTAAGAGCTGCCCTTTCACTGACATCACTTGTCAAAACTATAGCTGGCCCTGCTCCTGCCAAAAGCCCCTCAAGCCCTTGAAGAATCGCTGGGTTGACAGGATCATCCCACTCATGATGGCTGCCCCCATGAGCTCCACTCAAATGGCCACCCCCACAGCTCCACTCAAATGGCCTCATCCTGAAGTAGTAATAATAATAACAATAATAATAATTGGCCGCCCCATTGCCCAATTGTCTACAAATGGCACCAATTGGTGCACAGAAGTGGGAGGGAATATGGGGGAAGGAGGGAACTGGGGCCTCAGCAGCAGCACCAACTGCACCCTTGCTACCCAGGGGCCCTCCAAAGAACTCCCCCTAACCAAAAGTGTGTTTCCGCCTGTGGGATTTTTTTTTTTTTAATATATATATATATTAAACAGAGGGTGAGGCGCTGTGGCCAGCAATAGCGCCTCCGCCTCACGCTTCAGTCCCAAGGGTCCGCCTTGATGGGCCGCTGCAGGAATGGGCATCGATGCCCGTGGGGAATGGGCATCGCAACCATTGCTGCTTGGAGTGGCTGCTCCCTCTGTGAAAGGGCTGCCGCCGCCCCCACCAGGCATGGGCCACTGCTGCTGGCAGGACTAGGCTGCCGCCGCCATGAGCGGGCCGCTGCCGCCACGAGCAGGCCGCTGTCAATGCCGCCGCTGCCGCGAGCAGGCCGCTGCCGCTGTCGCCGCAAGTGGGCCGCTGCCCCCATGAGCGAGTGGCCGCTGCCGCCACGAGCGGGCTGCTGCCAACGTCGCCGCAAGCAGGCCGCTGCCGCCGCAAGCGGGCCGCTGCCCCCAGGAGCGAGCGGCCACTGCCCCCAGGAGCGAGCGGGCCGCTACTGCTGCCGCCGCCAACACAAGCAGGCTGCCCCCGCCAATGCCAGCAGGCCACCGCCGCTGAGGTGGGCCCACACGCACACTCCTTCTGTGCGCTTCGAGCGCACAAAGCAACTGACAAGGTGGGGATGGAGCCCCAGCCGTTTTAGAAAGGCTGGCTCCGCCCCCAGCCATGTCGGGACGAATCAGTCCCGGCTGCTGTTGCTGCCCAGATTCCTCAGGGCGGCAAAGCAGCCCCCGCCCACCAGCGGCGTTGCCGGGTGGGCAGGAGCTTCGTACTAGCAGCTACTCTTCAGAGTCTCAGGAAGAGGTCTTTGACATCATCTACTCCCTCATCCCCCTTTTTAAACTGTAGATGCCTTCTGCATGTGAAGCAGGTGCCCTACTCAGTGAGCCATAGCCTCTCCCCCTCAGAATCAACACATATGCTGCCTTATACTAAGGCAGACTATCAGGGCCAATATTGTAAACTCAGACTGGCAGTGGGTTTCCAGGGTCTCAGGTAGAAGTCTTTCCCATTACCTACTACCCCATCACTTTTTTCTTTTTTAGCTGGAGATGCCAGAGACTGAACCTGGGAACTTCTGGGCCATGGCCCTGCTCCGCATTTGTCTACAATCCTAACACTATTGATCTCAGTGGGACTTACTTCCAAGTAAACATGCATGGGATAGGGAAGACTATCAGCTTTAGAGAGCAGCCAACAGAGTTGTTTTCATTTCTCTTTCATCAGTTTCCTTTGAACTCATTTTTGTTGCATTTGTTGATGCTTCTGCTGTTTCTTTAATGCCCCCTTTTACAAAATGTGTACAATTTTTGTAGGTCACTGATGGACTGACAGCATGCTTTAACCACAAAATCTGTACATTTTTACAGGAAAAGAAAATGGGGCAAAAATGAAGACTCATGAAAAGAAGCAATTAACACTGGGAGACCAGAATTGCACAAGAAGTTTGACATCTCTTGTCTACTTTTGGGAGTATGAAGGGGAAGGAAAACCAAGAAGAGCAGGTGTAGCAATTTGCTTTTCTTCTGCTTTTTAGCCTACAGCTTTTAAAATCTGTATCATTTTTTTTTTTTTTTAAATGAGACAACTGCATTCTTGACAACTACTCACAGGCCAAATTTTGCCTAATTTGCACTGTGCTGAGGCCCATCACAATGAGCATGTAACTAAGGATAATTTGATGTTCACAAATAAGGCATTCAAAATCCATAATTACCTTGTTCACAATGCCCATTTTTTATTGAGTCAAGCACCTCATATGATTGCTTTGGTGATTTGCTTGCAATTCAAAAGGATCAGTGCTTTGAGAAGCTTTGCACCTGCGTTGCAGCAATATTCAGTTCAAGTATGCTCCCAGTTACTGGCTTTCTTTGACTAGGTATGCCCTGGAATTATCATCATGGGGAGATCATGTGGTACTGAAAATCAGTGATGTGCTTCTCTACCTGCATAACTGGAGGCATAAATCATGCTGGTCCATGCACGTAGCTTAATAGATCAAACTACAGTTCCCAGGCAAAGATATTTATGTTCAGTTAATACAAATGAACACACACACAGCTTGGGAAGTCAGGCAGGGAAGCCAGACAAGGCTGAAATTTGAGACTATATGACTGCATATAGCCAGGGCTTTTTTCCCCGTCTTTTTTTTTCTTTTGGAAAAAGAGGTGCCAGAACTCTCAAGAGGGAAATGAAGTTTTCAATCTGTATACTGAAAACTCATGAACTTTTAAACATTTTAAAAAGAATTTTGTTGAAGAGTTTCCAGAATTCCATTCCAGTGAGTTCCCCCAGAAAAAAGCCCTGCATATAGTACATATTATCTATTTGTCGTATTTGTTATCTTACTCTCACTATTGTTTTCTACTTACATAATACCATTTCTGTGTTGTTTAACATACCACATCTAATACTTTTTGCTGTGTTTCAGATTTCTGTAATCCTTGTCCTATTATACTACTTATTAGGTCTCATCCTATTGATCACATTGGCTTGCATGGTATAATCCTGTCCTGTCTCAGTGAGAAAGGTGGACTATCAATAATATAAATAAAATAAATGAATAAATAAAAGCTGTGCACTTTCCCTCAGCCTTCACCCCAGTGGGATTGAGACAGCCAAGGAAAATGTCTCTATTGTAAGTAGGGTTGCCAACTGGGGGCTGAGAAATTCCTGGGGATTTGTGGATGGAGCATGGAGGGGGTGGAGTTTGGGGATAGGAGGAGCCTTGGTGGGGTGTAATGCCATAAAGTCTCCCCTCTAAAGCAGTCATGTTCTCTAGGGGAACTGATTCTCGAGATGAATAGCAATACCAGGAGATCTCTAGGCCCCACCTGGAGATTGGCAACCCTAGTTGTAAGTTAATATTTGTTCTCTCAAAAAGCCTGCGCAAAGAGATTGAAGGAGACAAAGCATTTGCATGGACAGGCATCTGCAAAATATTTGAACTAACTCAGGCAAAATGAGCAAGGCTCAAATAAAGAACTTTTGAGAATACAGATACAATTTCCCTTCCTCCACACCTTTCACAGATAGCAGGGCTGAAATGCTTTTTAAATTTTATTTTAAAAGAAACATAAACATGACACGTGACAGACAGGGAAGAGGAAAGCAATAATGTGAATATACAAAATGTTTACAATCCAGTTTTGACTGCTGGAGGGGAACAAACACTTTCTAGTGTATGCTCTTGATTTGCAATCAGTTTGTGATCCAACAGAGAGTCCCCCAAATATATTTGTTGAATAGGGATGGGCACAAACTGGTTCACAAGCCAAAATTCAGCATGAACTTGGCCCAGTTCAAAACCCCCAAACCTATGTTCAGGGAAGGCGCCTTCCCCAAACATTTACTTAACTTTTATCTGGTTTGGGTATTTAGGCCATTTAAACCTATCTTCTGACACAGTTCCCAAGTCTTACCAGTACCTTCTGATTTTGCTTCTGTTGTATAGGGTGTCAGCAGTATCCGCTATATCCAATAAGGCAGGAAGAGCCTTCAAATGGGGATAATTTGTAAATCCACAATGGTATAATTTGTAAATCCACAATGGTATAGTTTGTAAATCCACAAGGAAAGAGATAGTATCCAAACACCTTTATCTTCCTCTTAAATTACCCATCTTAAAGGGATGAGAGTCCAATTTAATCCAATATTCCAGTCCTGTAGATCTCTCAAAAATTCAATTATTTGTTAGATCTTGTAAGCAAAGGAAACCACCATCCAAAGGAACAAGGGTAGGAACGGCTACCAGCAGTAATTAATCAGATCTTGCCAAAACCACCAATGCACAGTCATATAAAAATACAAAAAGGAATCCACAAGTCCCTCAGAGAAAAAAATAGATTACAGTCTCCATTAAAAAAAGAAAATGTATCAATTTTTCTATATATTCCACAGTCTCAAATTAATAAGAATTAACTTTCTCTTGCTTTCCAGGTCCTCTCATGTCTTTACAATAATCCTTAGGGAGCCTGGGTTGCACTTCCAAGCCGCAAGGGGGGGGGGCATCCACCCTTTCTCTTTCTTTTTGCCCAGGACTTTTAAAGTTTAAATGGACCAATCTAGCAGAAAAATTCTGTCAGGAAGTTCCTCCTAATAAGGCGTTGCCCATCAATATACCAGATGCAGACATCAAAGCATGGCAAGACACATTGTCAACTTTTGTGTGGGCATTTTAAAAAGCTAGACTCGATCGACGCATTTTATCTCGACCAACCTCGAACGGTGGCCTTAACTTACCCAACTTACACTAACCAACTGGATGACGACAGAACAAGCCAGTGTCGCCCCTCTCACATTACGAGAATTTTTATGGTGCCCCCAACAGCAGAGACCCAAATTAGCGATTGATAATCCTTATCTAAGTCACACAATACAAATCTGGGATAGACAGAGGAAACGTCTGATACCGTCTATTTCACAACTATCAGCATTTACACATCAGGGTTGGTTCCCACCAGGCCAGGAATTGGGGGCATTTCAAGTCTGGACGGATGTGGGTTTCAACTGACTCCAAGATTTGGTCAAGAAAGGGAAAATAATGAACAAGAATGAGTTCGAGGAGCGAATCGGCAAACCTATTCCATGGCTTAGATATTATCAATTAAGGAATCTTGTAGAGCACCTGGCTGATAAAAAGGTTTTCAAGAGTTCAAAAACTCAATTTGAAATACTGCTAGAAACATTCTCTGACTCCTCAAAGCATCTTCTTTCAAAAATATATAAAATCTTAACAGAACTCAACAGTACAATGAAAATGGCATTCCAGTCTGCCTGGCAACGAGATTTACAAACTGAACTGTCTGAACAACAGCGGTCTCAGATTTGGTCATCTAAAGCCAATAAATCAAAAATATTCAAAGTAAGAATGCAATTTTTTAAAATAGTCTCCCGATGGTATTACACTCCTAGTTGCCTAAACCACATGAATAAAGAATACCAATGTGCTGGAAAAACTGCAGGGAGGTGGGAGATTATATACATTGCTGGTGGCAATGTCCTTACGTGCAAAGCTTCTGGGTGCAGGTAACCTCTGAAATGTCGAAAATAACAGGTCAGAACATCCCGCTTTCTCCCAAAGTTATCCTATTACATCTTAGACATCCGGATTATGACGAAGAACCATTACAGCAGCTAACATCATACTTACTCATGGCGGCACAAACCACCATCGCAGCTGCCTGGAAGTCACCCAAGTCTCCAAGTTTAGAGGCCTGGAGAAACAAAGTGTGGGAACAACTCCTGATGGACAAAATAAGTGACATCTTGAATACAGCTCAAACAAATTTCCATACAACGCAATCCTCCTTTGTGTGCACCTGGTTCTTCTATCTACAATATACGCAGAGAACGAGTTACTTCCAAACAACTCGGCTTATGATTCCTGGTTACATTTATGAATACAAAACAGTATAATGTACCCTATCACTACAACTATTGCACAGTAGTCAATCGATACATAGTAATATAGTCTCCATTAGTATCCTCTTAACACCAGCCTTCAGCCGATATATGTTTATTCCAAACAAACTCAGTAATAATTTTATTTAAAAGTGCTCTTAGGCTTAAGCCTTAATGTAGTAACAGTCTTTTAAAGCAAATTGCTTAAATTTATTCCCCAGTTTTTTATATTGCTTGTTATTATACTCTGCTTAGTACTGTGTATTTTTGATGTAGCATGTCGTTATTTTAATAAATTAGAAAAAAAATTCAAAAAAAAAAAAGGAAGTTCCTCCTAATGTTTAGCTGAAAACTCTTTTAATTTCAACCTGTTGGTTCTGGTCTGACCATCTGGGGCAACAGAAAACAACTCCATACCATCCTCTGTATGACAGTCCTTCAAGTACTTGAAGATGTTTATCATATCACCTCTCCATCATCTCCTCTCCAGGCTAAACATAACCAGCTCCTTCAACCTTCCCTCATAGGACTTGGTCTCCAGACCCCTCTCCATCTTTGTTGCCCTCTTCTGGACATGTTCCAGCTTGTCTATATCCTTCTTAAATTGTGGTGCCCAAAACTGAACACAATACTTTAGGTGAGCTCTAACCACGGTGGAGTAAAGTGATACCATCACTTTGAGTGATCTGGAAACTTTACTTCTGTTGATACAGCACAAAATTGCATTTGCCTTTTTAGCTACTGCATCACACTGCTGACTCATGTTTAGTGTATGGTCCACTAAGACCCCTAGAGGAACCTTTTAAAACATTCCAGCTGCCATGTGAAGCACAAAAATGTCTTTTTGGTGGTCCTGTACATGGAATATCATTTAAATGGCTCATAAGACTGTTAATTGTAACTAGTGGGACAAATACTGATTTCAGGTGGGTATATGGCAGAACAACCAACAGTGCATCTCTGTCCTTAATGTTCACTATCCACCTAGGACAGAGCATAAAGAACTGAATTTTTTTTTTTTTTGGCTGCATTTTTATTCTGGTCTATTGCTACTCTCTCTTTCCAAGGGCAAGAAAGAGCACTGATACAGCTGTCTCATATTTAATGAAACACAGAGAGTGTATTTACTTTTTTGACTCTTCATCTTTATCCTCATGTATTTTTTAAATCATACACACACCTGAATTTTAATGCAATGGTAATTCTCAGCGTGAGAAATGATCGTTCCAAGCTATGGATAAATTGACATAAGCCTCCTCTAAACCTTTCAATTGCTACATGTGACCGAACTGACTTTTTAATCTGTTTATCAGGCTTTTAAAGATATCTCTCCTTATAATAATTATCTTTTGGTTTCGTAAGATTCCATGTGCTCCCATTGGCTGTAAAATGCCCTTCCTCAGCCATTGGCCCATCAGCCGCCACTCAAGAGTACTCGCGTGCCATTGGCTGGGTGCTGGGTCTGCTCCTCTTCCCCACCCACTCCCTCTTCAGACAGATTTGCATGTCAGATTTACTGGCAGACAGCTCTCTCTCCTGAGGAAGACAGTTCTTTTGACTTCTGTGAGAGACTGTCCCCTCAGTGGTTGTTGGTAGGCAACCAAGCTTGGTTCTGTGAGTAAAAAAACAAAGGACTTTCAGCATAACTCCCTCCCCAGTGGCCACTTTCCTGTCAGAATAAATGGGAAAAGGCTCTTTCTCCTGCTTAGCTTTAGCATGGCTGGCTGGCTAACAAGGTGGGCCAGCAACCATCAAACCACTTTCTTCAACTCCCCACTGTGCAGCTGACTTTCCCCTAGGGTTGCCAATCTCCAGGTGGGACCTGGAGATCTCCCACTGTTACAATTGACCTCCAGATGACAGAGATCAGTTCCCCAGGAGAAAATGGTTGCTTTGGAGGGTAGACTCTATGGCATTATACCTTGCTGAGTCCTTCCACACACACCCCAAGTGCTGCCCTCCACAGGATCCACCCCCCCAGATCTCCAGGTATTTCCCTAATCAGAGTTGGCACCTGTACTTTCTCCTCTGTCAGTAAAAGGCCCTTTCCACACCTATGTTGGCCTTTGGGAGAAAACTCATTGGGCCCAGTCCTGATCAGGTTGCCAACTCCAGGTGGGCAATTCCTGGAGATTTGAGGGATGGAGCCTGGAGAGGGTGAGGTTTGAGGAGGGGTGGCACCTCAGACAGGTACGATGCCATAGACTCCACCCTCCAATCCAGCCATTCCCTGTTGGGGAACCATTGTTGCCAATCTCCAGGTGGGGGCTGGAGATCACTCAAAATTACAACTGCTCTCTAGGAGGGAGGGAGGAGGAGATGGAAAACTAAAGGTAGGTTGATGGTTGGCTGGGAGGGAGATAGGGTTGTCAACTCCAGGTTGGGAAATTCCTGGAGATTTAAGGGGTCGAACCTGGAGAGGGTGAGTGTTGAGGAGGAGTGGGACCTCAGACAGGTACAATGCCATAGACTCCACCCTCCAAACCAGCCACTCCCTCCTGGGGAACCACTGTTACCAATCTTGGGGGTGGGCTGGAGATCACTCAAAATTACTACTGCTCTTCAGGTAGCAAAGATCAGTTCCTCTGGAGAAAATGGTGGACTCTGTCATTATACCCTGCTGAGATTGCCACAGCAAATTGTCACTGAGTGCCCAAAGCCGGGGCACTCTCCCAGAGCCTCTTTCTAGAGCCCGTTGTATTTATTTCCACAATGGGCCTTATTTGTAGTATATATATAAAGCTATAAAGCTCTTCCTCAGATGCCATGATTTGCCAAATAGGTAGGCAGCATTGTCAGAACAAATCTGTATTGTTCTCTCTCTTTTTCTCTCTTTTTTCTTATCGTGGACTCCAAATTGCCTGTAATTTAATTTGCTTTGATTGAAAATGTTGGCAAAAACACATTTTTATTTCTAAGTGCTTTGCTAGATAGGAGTGGACCAGGAATTTAACCAGCATTTTCCAGGTTGCTAATGTTTCAATTAAATCGGAAGGAAAGAGTAATATGGAGGCAAGATATTTGTATTTATAAAGTAGAAAAAATGTGGTAGCCTGTTTAGAAAAGCCATGCTGGATCAGACCCAAGGCCCATCAAGTCCAGCATTCTGTTCATGCAGCAGCCAACCAGCTGCCTCTAGAAAGCCCACAAATTGGGAAGACTGCAGCAGCATCCTCCCTCCCATCCTCCCTAGCAGCTGATATAAAGAAGCATACTGCCTCTGCTACTGGAGGAAGTAGATATCTGTTATGGCTAGTAGCTACTGTGACTTCTCTCTTTTTCAGCCATACATATGAGAGAGAAACAGAGATGTATGTATCCCTTTATAATACTTGCTCTTTTTCTCTGCTTAGAATTCAAAATAAACAGATACAGATATATCTATATATCATATATTGTGTTGAAACACACCAAAAGTCATTCCATAGAGTTCTGCCTCATAGTGGAGCCACAAACATTCTAGCCCACTCCACCTGAGTCCACCTAACCTCCTCCACAGACTAAAGAATGCTGTTCAGATTGTTGTGTTCCAGAAGCACAGGAAAAAGTTGTAATTATTATTTTGAAATTGACTTTATTAAGATAAAAAGTAGCAAGAATGAACTAAGAAGACATTTTAAGTATAGATAGATTCAGATGGTTAGCTGTGTTGGTCCGAACCAATAGATGAAAATCAGTGGCACCTTTAAGATCAACAAAGTTTAATTCTGGTTATAAGCTTTTGTGCTTAAAGGGCCACTGGACAAACTTTGTTTTATTTTAAGTACAGATAACCTTGTATGGTGCTTGAAGTTATGAGATAATGAGTTAGCTAATTATCTTTGTAACATGGACAGACGCTATAATGTTTGTGGATTTAGTCTATGTTAAAAACAACAGATATGCTTTAATAAAAAAACTTGAAATGGAAGCAGAGATTGTCTAATAGTATTTATTTACATACTATACCCAAAACAAACCTATAGTGTTACTGAGATGTACCTCTGGATCGGAGTTAAATGATCTGGTATAGGAAAGATAACTATATGGATAGGGTTTCTTAAGTGCATGCCTACATCTGAATGAGGCCTGACCATAGTCATCCAGGACACAGGAAAGGGAACAAGCGTGAAGACTTTGGAGGAAGGATGTTATAAAAATGTATAGATAAATAAACCAGTTTGGTGTAGTGGTTAAAATAGAGCTATTGTGGTGTAGTTGTTAAGAGTGGCAGACTCTAATCTGGAGAACTGGGTTTGATTCCCTACTCTTCCACATGCAGCCAGCTGGGTGACCTTGGGTCAGTCACAGTTCCCTTAGAGGTCTCTCAGCCCCACCTACTCATAGGTGTCTGATGTAGGGAGAGGAAGAGAAGGAGATTGTAAGCTACTCTGAGTGAAAGGTAGGCTATAAATCCAACTCTTCTTCTTCTAATTTACCCCTTATGAAACTTGTAGCAGACTTTGAAGTACTTGAAATAGCTATGACTTCTTGGACATTTGGGTCTTGCACAGCTGACTGCTGCAGATGGAATGCATTAATGCTTCCTATTCTTCCCCAAACAGTCATACTTTAAAGGCATGTTTAAAATTACCATACTGGATTAATGGCACAGTGATATGTAGGCCAACTACTAAATCTTCTACATGGTTGAGAGCCAGTATGATGTAGCTGATAACATGATGGACTTGAAACAAGATTCAAGTCCTTCACTGAGCATGAAACTCTCAGGATGGTCTTTGGCAGGATTTTTGGGAAACCAAAAAGCAGTGGCCTAGTGTTAATTCTGAACATAGCCCCATTGCACATATTTTTAATAATCTGCATAATTCGGCCATGTACAAATAGGGGGATTTTTCTGGGAATCCCCAGGTCTGTGGAAAAATCTGAAAACAAAACAAGGATTGACCCCACCCACCCCCAAATCCCAGAGATGTAATGTCTAAGCAAATGCAGACACTGCAATTTAAAAATGCCCCTAGGAATGGATAAATGAAAAGGCTTGGAGCAGAAAGTGCCAAGCTTCCCCTGCCACTGATGGGCTTGGGCTTGGGACAGCAAACATATACAACACACTTTCTGATGCGAGCTTAGTCCCTGCTCAGATGGCTGGCAGGAGCTGGATGAAGAATCAGAAAGTTAAACTGTGAAAGCCCTCCTACCTGGTAAAATGGCAAATCACCACAAGCCTGAAAAACATCAAGTTTGTAGTGTGACCCTGCAAATTGTAATCTCACCAAAGAGTCATTTCCAATAAAGGAAAAAGGCCTCATGACTCAAAATGATGTGAGTTGGTACTTGGACCTGGGACCTTCTGAGCCACTGTTTATATTGCCCGCAGGTTGCAATAACAGTGTTTCCTTTTTAATCATTATTTTTATTTTTCTGGTGCTACCTTGACCAGTCAACATTACATTTTACCATATTTATTCAACTGCCCATCAAATCTGTTCAGTGAAATGCTTGCAAAAATGTATTAAAAGCCAGCTTTGAATCTAAATTCAGAAAATATGCAAACAAGCTCAGTCCCTCAGATTCACAATGTGGCCTACATTTCATAAACTTCTGTACTGTATAATGTACTAATATTGTAAAAGTATGAAGGACAACTTTTATCTTTCTTAAAATACATAATTAAGAACTGCAGGAATCCAGTGCTGAAAGTGGGGAGCCAATTTTCATTATTTAACTTACGAGTATAACTGTATTTTATCCCCTGTTGAACCTATTCATTCATCTTGCTATCTGTCTGACTGGTTTCCTAGGGAACATACCAAATTCTTGGTCACCCAACACCAACTAGCTGCCTATAATTGCACTCCAATAGTCAGAATGTTGTATCTACCACTGCAAGATAAAATTAAATATGAGGCAAATCTATGAATGCCACAAGCTGTTCTCATTATTATTTCTGATTTTTAAAAAAATGTAGTTTGGGGATGCTGGGCATCTGTGCTGCAGAATCTGCTACCAGTAAGGTTACCTGCTTCAAGTACCAGAAGAAGATTAGAACAGCACCCTTTGATCTGGAGTGAAGCAGTGCAGAGTCATTTAAAAATATCTGAGAAGCAGTTAGGGTAAAAAAAGAAGCAGTTATGCATTCAAAGGAGAGATGCAGGGTTGAAGCCTTAAAATGATAAGGGCAATCTTCAGGGTGTAGGAAATCTATCACTTTGAATCGCAGGACTATCTGGCAGTGAATTGTATCTGGCCCTGTTCATCAACCAATCCATTCGCTCATACTCAACTAGTTATATATATTATTTTTCTTGACAATGTGAATGAAAAGTCTTCTTGTGTCATTGTGATGTGTCTTGGTGCATTGCTTTCTTGCTTTTTTCTTTCATCTGAACTTGTACAGGTTCTAGAAAATGAATGCTGACCATTTCCAAAGCTTATCCAGCATAGTTTTGCATCCTACACTGATTCATGTACTTTCAGTGTGGTACCAGCAATCCCATGGTTGCTTTTTCTGCTTCCTTTCCTGGTCTGTTTCTATATTAAGGAATCCAACCTTCATCCCATTCACATTATGGAAGTGGAACAAAATGAAGTACTGGAAACTGGAGATTATTTGAAGATTGACTAATGGATAAATAAAAAACTATGTAGAAAGATGTAACCATTATCATACATGATCATAACTCTACATGGGATGTCATTCAATCAATGTGTCACAGTCTTCAGGACTTGCAAATTGCCATGGTACTTTCCCCCTCCATGCCCCAATAAGATGCATAATTTAGGACAATGGGTCTCCCAAAACCTATTGCCTCACCCATCAAGTCCAACCCTACTTTCTCTGCACCCACTCACCCTTGGACTAATCCCACCAACACCCAACTTTACTTCCCTGAACTCATTTACCTTAATCAAGCAACACTTAATTCTATTTATCTCACCCATTAGCTCTTCCTGCCCGGTACCTGTAGGATCATCAAACCTCTCCCTACTCAAAAATGGCCATTAAGATATTGTTTTTCTGGCAAATGCAACATACCCACCCGAGGGTACATTTTGCCCTATACCAGGAGCACCCTGCTTCCCAGCAGTGAGTGTGTCTTGGATCCTCTGCATACATCCCCACTTTGTTGGGCTGTCTTCTCTCTCAAAATGCTAGTCGTTTTGCTGCTTCCACAGACCTCTTCAAGATCGGTAATTATCCCTAAAATCACTCTCCCCCTCTCCTCTCTGTGTTTCTCTTAGTTAGGTCTTGTATGTGTATTATTTGTGTGTATTTTGTTTTATTCTTTCTTTCTTTCTTTCTTTAATAAAAACCTTTCTATTTGAACATCTGCCTTGTTTATTTGAGAGTCTCTGAAGGGAAATACCCCTGCATACATAGGTGAAGAATAACAGTTACCCCCTCTCGCTCTGTCTCCTTTGCTAATTCCCCCAACTAATTAGGAGACTGCCTCTTTGGGTAACATAACAAAAAGGAAGAGCGCAAGAAATCAGAGGAGATTGATACTGGAATGGGCAGCCATGAGGTAGCTAATGTGTCGCTGGCAACCAAGTTCAAGATAACTCATACTATATTATTCCCCTCTGGGAATATATGGGAATGAAATTTGGATGGTAAAGAAAGCAAACAGGAAGAACGTTGATTTATTTGAAATGTGTTGTTAGAGGAAAATTTTACAGATATCATGGACCCTCAAAAAGACAAATAAGTAGATTCAAGATTGAATCAAGCCAGAACTCTGCCTAGAAGCTAAAATGACCAAATTAGGCTATTGTACTTTGGTCACATTATGAGAAAACAAGAGTCACTAGAAAAAATCATGCTAGGAAAAGTTGAAGGCAGCAGAAACAGAGGAAGACTGAACATGAGATGGATTGACACAATCAAGGAAGCCATGGGCCTCGGTTTGCAAGACCTGATGAAGGCTGATAATGATAAGACATTTCGGAGGGCGTTAATTCATAGGGTCAGCATAAACCAGAAGCAACTTGAATACTAGGGATGGGGCAGCATCCCTTTTATTTCTTCATAGAGGACAAAATAACAGTATTTGCATTTCAGCATATAATGGCAGGTCAATTCAAACTCACCTGTTTCATAGCAGTTCTAGGACTGAATAGCCTCTGTCTTTTCCAATAATGCTGAATCTTGCCTATACAGCTTAGTTCAGTACAGGTAATAATGATTGACTGATTTTATTGATTTTATTTATATCCCAACTTTCTCTCCAGTGGGGACCTGAAGTGGCCTACAGTACTCTCCCCTTTTCCATTTTAATGTCACAACAATGCTGTGAGGTAGGTTATGCTGAGAGTGTGTGACTGGCCCAAAGTAATCCAGCAAGCCTCTATGACACAGTGTGGATTCAAACCTGGATCTCCTAGATCCAACATCACAATGCCATGCTAGCCCACACATTGCTCCACTACCATAATGCCTTTGCTTTTACTTGGTTCTATAATGGTTAACCCTTTCTCCATCTACTCTCTAATGCATGCATACCTCTAATGATTTTTAGCAAAGGCAAGTATACATTTGGCAAAACTCTCCTTTCTCATCTCACATAATAGGGAGCCTGGGAGTTTCTCATGCACTGCTATTTGTAGGTGAAACTGCTCTGCTTGTCTGCCCTTCTTCAGAGCAATAACCTAGTGATCAGCAACAGATTCAAGGGCTATCATATCAACATCTCACATCTCTCTGACCCATATATGTCATTCTACTACTCTGTATGTGTGTTACAACAAAGGTAATTATACCAAAAGTGTCAGATACCTTTGTTCTGTTCCACAGATCTCACCCTATGCTACAGCACAGAATCTATTTATAATACTAGTTTATAAGTGCTGACACTTGAGAATCATTCATGACCCCAAGGTCATGCAATAAGGGAACAAGGAATATCAGTTAGGATTTGAGTAATTTTAAATATACAGGGGGCACCATTGTCCATACAGAGACACTCTGAAATTATTACATTATTTCATAGCTATTTCCAGATGGGGAGGAGTTTCCATGTTTCTTCTGAGATGTACACAGTGCCCTGTGATTGTCCCTGCACTTTCATTGCTTTAGTTCCCCACAGTCACCATTCCTTACCATCACTGGAGGGCTTTTTCAGGCTCTCTTCTAACATTGGTAATTAGTTTAAGGCTGGAATGAAACATCAATTACTGATTTAAAAAGAAAAAGCCACCCCAAAGACCTTTGATGGCAGGAAGAGAGAGGAGAATGAAGTAAGGAAAATGGCACCAAAGTGGTCACGAGATACAGCTTTTAGTGTCCTGGCCCCACTGATGGACCTCCTGATGGCACCTGGTATTTTGGGCCACTGTGTGACAGAGTGTTGGACTGGATGGGCCATTGGCCTGATCCAGCACTGGCTTCTCGTATGTTCTTATGCCTGCTGGGGCACCTTGGGCTCAGCCAGGCCAACCTCCTCACCCCCTGGTCTGGCTAGGTCTGGGGAGGGCTCAGGCGAGGCAAACTACCCTGGGCTATCCACCCACCAGGAAAAATCCTGGTGGCCATACGAACCAATCTTCTCCTGCTGCTTGACCAGAGATGGTGGCTGTTATGGTACAGTGGCTAGAATGACAGATTAGGATCTGGGAGACCCAGATTCAAATTCCTACTCGCTGGATGACCTCATACCACCAATCACTCTCACAGCCTAATGTACCACACAGGATTGTGGTGTTAATAAAAGGAAGGAATACAGTGTACTCCACCCTGTTTTCCTTGGAGGAAGTATAACATAAAAATGTACTAGATAAATAAAAAGAAATATTACACACACACACACACATATATATATATATTCTTCCAATATTCCAACATCCAAATTTATACCTTCTAATCCATCCGTTTCTTTCAGAGGATGTTACATGCATTTAAATGTTCTGCATTTATTTAGAAATGTGTTGATTTCTTTCCCCATATTATTCATTATGCCAATTATTTATAAATCTCCTAAATGATCTACTTGATACTGACAGCTCTAGTCTCCATTTATTCTCGATTTGGCTGCCTTAGAGAAGCAGTAATTTAACATTAAGCTGGTAGAATTTTGCTCTTTTGCAGGTCTTGTGATATAGTATCTCCCACAGGACCAGAATACAAAACAGCAAAAAGGGGAAGTTTACACCATTTTGTTCTAATACTGTCCAAATAACCCACATGTGTGAACTGCTCAGGGAATGAAAACAATGAGGAAGGTGCTGTAGAATTCTCTCATGCTGTGGAAGTGGAGTGGTGAAATTGCCTGCAGCAGAGAAAAAATATTGACAGACCTGACCTGACAGTTTTATGTCAGCAAGTACTAGCCTGTCTTAAAGTATTCAAGACTAAAAAGATTAACTCTCAAATACTGCTTTTTACAAACTGGACTCAGACCCCACACAGGAATACAAAAAAACCCTAACCAAGATTATAAAGGAATTACCTCTGCATATTCGGGAACAAATCCTTTCAGACACACTACAGGAACCTTGACCTGGTAACTTTTATCTTCTACCAAAAGTACACAGACTTGGCAACCCAGGACGCCCCATTGTCTCATGCACAGGCACTATCACAGTGGGGAATCTCTGGATATATGGACTGTTCTAGGATCCTATGTCATCAATGTTGGACAAATTTTTTTAATCTTATAAAGTTTTAAAAAGCAATATAAATCTTACAAATGTTATTCATATCGCAAGGTTTGCTTGTGTAATGAACCAATCTATGCAAGAAATACATTTCCTGGACACTATTGTAAAAATACACAATCTCTCCTTATATATTGTATTTTGGTGGTGGCACTTTATGAACATTCCACACATTCCCAAATCAGTTGGCTCCATGATGTGTCACTCAGAAGCTGTCCCTATCCACTGGCTGTGTTGCCTGAGTCTCACCTCCAATATTCTAAACAGTTTGCTGTTCCTCTCCCCCCAATAGCCAGTCAGAACACAGAGGTCATTTGCAATGCGGCCTGATTGGCCTTTGCCTCTAACATTCTAAACAGTTTGCTGTTGAGAGTCATTGAATGTGTCCTGAGTTAAAATACATATCCCAATCTTCCCTTAAATGATCACTGGAGTTGCCAAAATACATATCCCAATCTACCCTTAAACGGTCACTGGAGCTGCCAATCTCCCTATGGGGCCTGGCGATCTCCCAGAAATCACTGTGTTCCCCAGCCACAGCACATCATTTCCCCTACAGAAATTTTCCCAGCTATTACAATGGCTGCTTTGGGCAGTGGACTCTATGGCATTATACCCTGCTGAAGTCCCTCCGCACCCCAAACCCTGCCCTCCCCAGGCTCTACCCCTCAAATCTACAGGTCTGGCCCTCCCCTTAGTATTGTCAGCCTCCAGGCAGCACCTGGAGATCTCCCAGATTAGAGTCCTCGCTCCTAACCACTACACCAAACTGTCCATTCAGCCATCTCAGGACTCTATCAACTCTATCTGAGTTTATTGCATTGCATAGGTCACCTTCCTTGGATGTGCCTGGGACTTCCATGGAAGGAAGGTGCATTTTTCATCACACAGCACAATGTCCAATATTCTCAGCAAAAGTATGAACTGCCAAGAACCTTTCATCCTCTAACACATAGAATTTGAGACAGTAATGCAAACTACTGGCTAGAATGGTCACAATTCAAGAGCAAACATAATCCTTTTCCCTCAGGCTAGCCAACACACACAGAATAATTCACTTGAATTACATTTACACCTGCATTACTGAGAGATCATGATCTATGTTTTTCTAGTACTGAAGAATGTTTTCCATTAGTATTTGAAACAGAGATATATTTACATTGGAGAAGCTATGATAAAATGAGTTTCTAAACCAATAAGATTATCTGTAATGCATTTGTATTAACTTACATATCAAAATCAGGAGCTGGGGTTTTTTTTTTACATCAGGTGCCTTCAACAAAATAATCTTCCTAAAGCCAAACAAATAATGTATATTGCTTAATTTCCTATTTCAGCTATTGCTGGAAAGAAGTGGCAACTGAAATAGCCTAAGGTTATTCTATGTGCTTTAAGTTAAGAATCCAGAGCCAACATGGTATAGCAGTTAGATTAACAGAGTAGTACTGGGAAGAGCTGGGTTCAAATCCCCACTCATCCCTAGAGACCGCTCCTGGCTGTGTCCTCAAGTTCTGTGCTTCTCAGGCCTATGTATGCCTGAGAAGTGTGGAGCTTCAGAATACACCTCTCCACTTGAGCAGGGACATCTCTGAGAAAAATGCAATGGGTAGTTAGGACCACATTTCATTTAGGAGATATTGGAAAGATCTTTTTCTTCCTGAGACTCTGGAGTGCCACTGTCAGTCAGTGTCAAGACAATTATTCAAGGTGGAACCAGTAGATTAGCTTGAAATGCAGCAGCTTCACCACAGTCGGTGTGATGCTGTGGCTTGAGTATTGCAATAATATTTGAGAGACCCATGTTTGAATCCACACTCTGCCATGGAAGCTTCCTGGGTGACCTGGGACTTGTCACATACTCTCAGCCTAACCTTCTTAATGGGGTTGCTGTGAAGATGAAAGAGGAACAATGTAAGCCACTTTAGATCCCAACTGGAGTGAAAGGCAGAGCATAAATGAGGTAAAGAAATATTTTTATTATTATTCAAAACATTTCTATGCTGCCCTTTCACTCAATTCAGGGTTTGCAAGGCAGCAAATACTAAAACATTTCAGATGTTAAAAAGCATTTAAAAACAAATATTATATAAATAAAACATTATAAACACACGAAAGCAAACCAACAGGGATAAGGGCTAATAAGAGTTAGTGAGGGAACACCAAACTGAACAAAGAAATCTTCACATTCTGGTAGAAGACAATAACAGAGGGAGACAGATGAATCTCCCTGAGGAGGGAGTTCCAAAGATTTGCCACCACAACTGACATGGCCTGTTTTCAGGTTGCTACTCATCTAGCCTCAGATGGCAAGGGCAACTACAGCAGGGCCTCTAAGGATGACCAGAGTGGATGGGAAGGCTCATATGGGAAAAGACAGACTTAAAGGTATGCTGTCTTCAAGCTGTATTAAGGCTGTCAAGGTCAATACCAGCACCTTGAATTGGGCCTGGAAGCAAATTCGAAGCCAGGATAGAAGGAACAAGACTGAAGTAACATGGTCCCTGTGGCTGCAGTATACTGTCCCAACTATATCTTCTGGACAGTCTTCCATGGAAGCCCCATGTAGAATATATTTCAGTAATCTTATCTAGATGTTATCAGGGCATGCACCAGTGGCAAGAACTTTCCTGCCCAGGAACAGCAACAGCTGGCTCACCAGACCTGATGACCATTGCCACCTATTTATCCAACAGGAGACCTGGGTCCAGCAGTGCTCTCAAACTACAAAACTGCTTCTTTAGGAGAGTGCAACCATATCCAGAAAAGGAGATATCCCAGTACCTGAGTCAAACCTTCCTACCATCAGTTGTACCTCTATTTTGTTGGAATTAAGTTTCAGCTTGTTAGCCCTCATCCACCCAAAATATGCTTATGCAATTCTGCAAAGTACCACAAACATTGATGGGACAATAATAATTTAGTATTAGCAATAATATGTAACTATTATCCACACTAACTGGTACTAAACAGGAAGTTGCTTCACAATAGCAAAATGGATAGCAGATAATATGCATTAGATAAAAGTTTACGGTTGTTCTAGTACACAAAGTAGAATTTTATTGGATGGGTTTTAATACAGTTCCCCATCTGTAAAATGGAAACTTGGATGACATGCTTACAGGATTATTTGAAAGATAAAGTCCAAGGATTACTGTAAAAAAAAAAGAAAGAAAGAATAATCATCCCAACCCAAGAATACTGTAAACATATAAAAACCTACAGCAGTAGGTAGCTCTCAAAATGCTATGTACTCTGGCAGTTCACAGTCCTGTCTCCTAAGGCAAAAATCAAGACTTGGGCAAGTTTCCACATTGCTGCTGTGGTAGAAGATACACAGTAACAATGGGAGGGGGATACACATGGCAGGTTTCTCCATATTTTCCCTGCTCCCAGTCTCCTGGCAGCAGCACCCCATCCTACACTACCTCGGCTTTTTCAGTATTTTTTTAAAATCAGCAATTTAATATCATTATAACAATAGAGAAATCAGAGTGTCTGAATTCACAAGTTTCTTTTGGTTGGTTTGCTTGCTTTTTAGAAAAAGGAAATTTCTCGCCCCTTTTGCTGCAGAGATATAAGGGAAAGGCATATTTCTGCAAAACAAAAAAAGTCTAGAGACTTCCAAAAACAAGAAAACCCAACAGATGCATTGTTATAACTTCGAATATCCCAACAGCAGCAAACCTAGGGCATATAACCCATACAGAAAAGTTTAGGAGGTAATACATATACACAAGAGGACCTTTGCTGTTGTTTCAGTGCACTGGCACAGATGTGTGCATGGTTCACATTTTACTATGATTACTGGCAGCTCAACACCTGTAGTAATTCTGTTTCTCCAAAGTATCTCTACAAAGCTGTTTAGTTCCATAAACATCTTTGCCTACCATTCCCTTCTTACACTGGCTATTCTAGCATCCAAGCTATACCTTAACTCTTCATTTTCTTTTTTGAAGAACCATATTTTTAAAGATCCATGTTTGCCTCTAGAGTCAAATGTTGCAGAACACCAGGCTAGAACAAGGGGAAAATATGGGCTGTAAATATACAGAATAGGCACATATTGTCTATTTGACCATAAATTTATTTAGTTTTGTTTACTTGTTTCTGTTTTCTCTGGGCCTAGCTCTGTTCAGAATATAGCCTTGAACATGGAAAAAGAGAAACAGTTCAACTGAGTTATGAACTGCCCTCATTCATCCCTTAAATGTCAGCGATACCAGCATTAAATGTTAGCATGGTTAACAGTTTCATTGCTGGACATTACCGATGAAGCAAGCCTTTATAACTCTTTTATTTCATAAAGGCCTTTTTTCACATGAAAGAACCCCAAAGATACCCGAAGGTGAGCTCTCTCATAATTAGGTAGCTTGGTCATGTCTATCATCCGGCCATGTGATAAGAAGAATTCTCCCAGGCATTAACTGCTAATATGTGCAGAATGAAGCCAAGAATCCATTCTCCTAATTAAAAAGAACTTGAGTGAAACTTCTACTATGCTGTCCTTCAGAACAGATTACCATACTAGAACAAACAATCGCTTCTCGGCCTTTTGGCTAAGATCAAGTGTGTGTACTAGAACTTTGTTCTACTTATAAAGTGATGTATTCATTTGAAATATTTCACCCTTGCCTTTAAGTGTGACAATATTATTTAAGGAATTATATTATGAAATATGCGTGCATGTGCACACACACACCCACACACACACAAATCTGAGCTGAACACTTGCCTTCACTAATGTTTTGATTCCCAATAAACTTAGTGAGCCTGGGATGAGAAGATTGGCAATGTTAGTTTATCTCAGGGGTCTGCAACATTTTACAATTAGAGATTCAAACTTCAAGATACAGCCATGTTTGATAAAATAAGACTGCAAGGAAATATCATACAAAAGGAGATTATTTAGACTGTCAGCCATGCAGAAGTTGTTAAACATATGTTTGGCATAGGGAAAGACTTGTTCCCTGTGATACTATAATTTTACATCCATTTGAAACAGGAAATAGAAAACAGGAAATAAGAGCCGACTCATTATGCAACGGATATAACAGGCCACAAGAAGAGCAGATAGTGAGAGCTAAAATTGGCAAGAATGGGTTGGATCCAGACTAAATTGGCAATTTCTTCCAATATCCCCTTCCTTTTTCAGACCCTCATGTTACTCCGCAGGGTTCCCTATCCCCCCAGAGCAGTATGTAGGCTGCAATGGGAGGGCGGGAAGCAGAAGTTCCATTCTGGATCCAATCAGTAGGTCCCTTCGACTAAGTTAGATCCTATGACTCTATTCCATGACATCTTGCTTCAACAAAGAAAGATTTTTCCACCATCACAAAAAAAATCATTCTCTATTGGAGAAAGTCATTCTCCCTTGAAGGAAGAATTAGCAGCAGAAAGTCATAGGATCCAATTTAGCAGAAACGAGTCATAGGGCCCAACCTAGCATCTTTAAAACACAAAAAATATTATTTTATTTTTATTTATTTTATTAAATTTATGAATCACCCACCCTGCAGAGCAGGCTCTGGTTGATTAACAACATTTTAAACATTTAAAAATACAATTGATACATAATTAAAATTACTGAGAGTAACAAGAAATTAAAATCCATCAAGATGGCGATTCAAACCTCCATTGCCAGTCATACTGCTGTCCCTGCACATCAGGGCAGAGAAGGGTATGTGGAAGCCACAGGAAAAAAAAGGAGAGGGTTCCAGTCTCAACCTCCTGTTGCTGCCCTCAGTTAAAAGCCTGACGGAACATCTCTGCCTTGCAGGCCCTGCAGAACTACCTCAGATCTAATCAAAGAAGGAGTAGAAGATGAAAAAAAGAATGATTGGTACATGATGTTGCTAAACGGAACTGAAGGTCTTTTTAAACACATTCTTGGGTAAATATCATGTCACAATACAGAAATTAAATTGCAGTTAATCAAATGCTCCAGGATGATACACATATCATAGACTGACAATATAATTCCAACAATAGGTTCTTGTAGGACAGCAGTTCAATTAAAAGATAAGAAGGAAACTGTACAATTTATTGAGGTTAATTAGGAGAGCATATCAAATCTATAATTACAAACAAGTTTAGCAATAAGATTAATTAACAGAGCATGAAATCTGTCACAAAAAGGGGTTATAAACATTGAAGATAGATTTCCAGCAAAAGGCATTGGAAAACTGAACACAAGTTGTAAAATTAAATTTTAAACACCATATAGTTGGTAGTTGCATAAAGATACAAATCTTTATCATTATGGGAAAAATTTTAAAGCAACTTGATAAACCAGTAACAACAGAATGGATATTTTCATTAGCAATACAAGAAAAAAAGGAAAGAATCAAAATACTGTACTTAAATCCTAGAGAAATATGTAGAAATAACTTTGTCTTATTCCCATTAAACTTCTGGTCACATGGCCCAGGCCAAGCTATTTATTATGTTAATATTCTGGGCACTGGCAGTTAATTCTGAAAAGCTCTGCTATGTGGCCATGTAGTCACTATTTGGCAGTTTTACAAGGTTGCCATTTTATGTTCTAATTTTTTTCTCCAGAAAAGGGATGTTGAGGATATGGTGGGCCCAAAAGTTAAGATGACATCTTAATTTGGGACACAACATCAGAAGACTGTGGTCAGAGAGTTTAAACAATATTTTTTTCATGTACATGAAGCTGTGTTAAAACTAAATGAGTTTAGAATGAGAGAAATTTCATATTTAGGGGATCGGTTATCTTGGATTGAATAGAGATAGTGTGAGGACTATTACAAACATACCTGCACCACAAGAGAAGGTGGGGCTTCAGAAACATTGATGCCTAATGTGACACAGAAAACAAGAAATTTACAATCTTTATTGATGTTGCAAGAAGTAACATCAGAGGACGTTTGACAGGATAAATTCATAATGGAAAAAAATGGCCAGCCTTGAAATATTTTGATAATTTAAGGTAAATTAAAGTATTGAAAGAGATAGCTGAACACAGATTACAAGGCACAGCTATTGTGCAGATATATAACTGGACACCAGTAGCGTGCGTATCTAGCAGTCCAACCCTAAAAAGAATTTAGGCCCAACCATAGTTTAAGCCTACCAGTATAAATGGACTTAGAAGGTGTAACTCTGCTTAGTATTGCACTGTAGCTCTATGACAGTAACACTCAATATGCTTAGTAGAAAAAGACAATTTAACTCTTGCATTTACATGCAAACAATTCCATGTATTTTTGTATGAGGCACTCAGATCACTTGTAACTAGTCATTATTTTTAAAGAAGATCTTGAGTGTTATTCCTCCAGGTTTACAACAGTTATTTTTCAATTGAAATTATGTGATTTTAAATTGCTTTATACCCCATAGAGGTCATTAGTCATGACAGGCACATTACGTAGCTCTTATGATGGGGAAAATGATACTTCAGATGCAGAGCTGCTTACTATTCATGCAAATTCATTGAAAAGAACAAATATGCACAGCAGAATGTAAAAAGTTTTTGCTGAAACAATTGTAATGCATTAATGAAGGAATTAAATCTAAATGTAATACACACATACACACACACAAAAATCATTATTACAAAAGGAATTCAGTATAACTGGTGGAGATCTTTCCTAAAATGGAATGAGAATCCAGTGATTGAAGATCAGATAAGTTAGTATGGAAAACTGTAGAAATAACTGGTAATGTAGAAATGTAAAGAGAGCAAGAGATACTGCACTGACCAGAATGGAATAGGAAAGAGTTAATGTGAAACATATGAGTCATGTGAAACATGAGAGGCTGGCTCCAGTTATCCATTGAGTCGCACAGTGTAATAGAGATTTGAAAACAGGAAAAAAAAGAGGGGGGGGACAACCCAAACTGAATTGAATTAAGAATTTAAGGGTTAAGATCTAAATGTGCATAGGCCCAATAATTATGTTAGTCAAATTAAAAACATTGACAGATATACAAAAATATACATGTATTTATTACAAAGTAGATTAAAAACAGATATTGGCCTTGGTGATAGCCTCAATTAAGAATCAAATTGTACAGTGACACCAAAATGACCATTATTGACCCTGACCATTTACAATTTGGCCCACTGGCCTTCCTCTGTGGTCAAATAAATGATATTATAGAATGGCTTCTGACATTACAATGGCTCCTGACATTTCTTATAAACTGACCAAGATGAAATTTTGTAATGATTATTGCCTGTCACCAAAGGCAAAGTTATTAATCAGAGGCCTCCATTCTTGATAGTTTGCTGCCATGGTCAAGTACACTTTCCTATAGTAATGGTTCAATTGTGTACCTAAAATTCTTTAAAGATATTCTTTTTCATTTTGCCTGGCTGCATCAATTTTTTCTGACCAAGTATATGGTCAGGTTTAATATTGTTTTTAGTAGAGATTTAATCTGGTTCTCCCCAGTAGATTTGGTCTACATATCCAGCAGAATTTGAGAGTGTTACATTGGTAAAACAGACTGTACCACTTCAGAACGGAGGACAGAGATTAAGTTTTCCAAAATCACCCCACAACAGTTATTCCCTATAAGTAAAAAAAATAAAAAATGGCACAGCATGCAAAGAGTTAGGCTGGAACTCTTACTTCTGATATGCTTTTTAAAAAAAAATGTAGGGAAGTTTTTATCTGGACATTAAAAATGTGAACATCCCCATAAGTAAACTGAAGCGGTACAGCCCATTCTACTACTTCATTGTGCTGCGCTTCTAGACCAGGCCCAAGTCTGACTGTGCCACACTGGCTCTCTATCCAGACATTGTTATTTAACCCTACAGCAACAAATCAGAACTAAATCAATTTTTACACTGTGAGACGTACCGTCTATGGTGGTGACTAATAAGATGTAATTTAGCTGTGCTGCATTTAAGAAATTTTGCCAAGTTTATGCATTTCAGCACATCACACTTCCTGACCCAGATACCCACAGCCCAATGGATTAGTAGAAAATGGCTTTTAAATAATTAAGAAATGCTTTAGAAAAAGAGCACATTCTCAAGTACAGCCATATTTGGCAATACCAAATTACAGAACTACACAATTAAGAAATTGGATGGTCACCTACAGAGTTGTTGTTTGAGTTGAATACTAGAATCAGAATGCCTCTGATTCATAAAATGAAACCAATGAGGGAGTGAGCAATTGTACAGAAATAAGACAGAATGGGAAGTAAAAGAAAAGGTGTTTTTATGATTGGAGCACTTAACACTTTACCATAATAAAAGGGAGGGAAAACCCAATTCTGAAGAATGGAAAATATCAGGGGGAACAAAAGTATATGAAGCCAGAAAAAGAGTTAGATCTAATTTAGAAACAGAAATTATGAATAGGAAAGAATGTGCAGCTCAAAACGAAAGGTTGTGGAAAATCCAAATATTAATGGGGATTTTCTACAATAAACTGGAGTCAAGGGGGAAGTGATCAAGTTAATCCAGGATGCAACAGAAGATAATGAACTGAGGTCAAAGTCAATTTCTTCAAGAAAAGTGGCACTTCTGGTAGTGAAAGACATTTTCCCAATTGCCCCCTGTGACTGCATTCGCCTAAAAAAAACCACTTTATTCTGAGACTCCCCTGATCTGAGAAGGCAGGATTCAGGGTGAACAGTTGGCTGCAGTGGGGAGAAAGGTCTCCTCCATGAGTTGAGCTCCATTCATAGTCCTTTGGAACAAACCCAATAATGCAACATCCAACATATACCACAGAGCCTTTACAGCATGAAGGCTTCACTCAGCAGTATTTAACTTTTCTTTGCTTTCCCTACTGGCTTTCCTGCAGAAACAGGGTAGACAACAATATGTTTGTAACTATATTTGATAGTGAGAGGAATTTCTGTGTAGTTTCTTATTAACTGGCTGAACTAAAGTGGGAAGTTCCTTTCTTTTTTAAAAAAAATGTCATTGTATGCTAACATGGAAAACATAATTTCACCCAGAACAAATCAAAGCACTCAGAAAGGCAAGATAATTTGGTCATATAAACTCCAACGTAAATGTTTTTGTTTAACATGAAACTACTCACAGCAATTCAATGATTTTTCTCTTTCTATTAGATATTGTCTTCCTAATATAAAGAAGCAGAGCTATTTTTAGGCAGGAACGCACAGGAACAGAGTTCCAGCTGGCTTCAGAGTTGGCCACGCCCACTACAGTCAAAACCTCTGTGTGCATGGCTACAGATGGAAGGCCTGGAGAGCAACCCCCCCACGACTCCAAGGTGAGTGGGCCAGGAGGGGCCCTGGAAGGATCATGGAGCATTTAAATGTCTCCCCATGCCTTTCCTGGCCTGTCCAAGGGCTGGCTTGTCCGGGCACCCTGCAGCCGCAGGACACCTGGGCAAGCTAAGGGAAGGCATGGGGGGTGTCCTAATATGCTAATGAGTTTGTGCTGTTGGGTGTGGCCTATTATGCTAATGAGTTCCTGCTGGGCTTTTTCTACAAAAGAAAGCTCTGTAAAGAAGAATGCTGATAGGAAGAAAGTCGATTCATATGAAATGTGGTGTTGGAGGAGGGTATTATGGATACAGTGGACCACCAAAAACCTACAAATAACCGAGTTCTAGATCGAACCAAGCCTGAACTCCCCCTAGAAGCTGAAATGACTACACCGAGGCTATTGTTCTTTGGTCACATTATGAGAAGACAAGAGTCACTGGAATAGACAATAATGCTCGGAAAAAATGAAGGCAGCTGGAAAAGAGGAAGACTCAGCATGAGATGGGTTGACTCATTCAAGGAAGCCATGACCTTCAGTTTGTTAGACCTGAGCAAGGCTGTTAATAATCGAATGTTTTGGAGGTCATAGGGTCACCATAAGTTAGAAATGACTTGATGGCACTTAGCAAAGAAACAATATAACACTAAAAGGCCACCAATTCTAATTCAGAAAGAGGCGCAGACAGTTTATTAAGGAAAACAAGAACAAATCTTGTGAAGTGGCTTTTTAAATTCTCACAAGATACAGTGTACAATACATACCCGGAATATATCGAAAATATGGAAAGTAAAGCTAGAGGACTTGAGCCGAATTTTACTTAGGAAAGAAAGATCACACTGATAGTTAGTGTTGCCAGTCTCTAGGTAGTGACTGGAGATCCCCCAGAATTACAACTCACCTGCTGGCAACAAAGATCAGTTCCCCTGGAAAAAATGGCAGCTTTGGAGGGTAGACTGTATGAAATCATATCCCCCTGAGCCCCTTTCCCTCCCCAAATTCTGTCTACCCCAGGCTTTGCCCTCAAATCTCCAGGCATTTCCAAAGTCAGAGCAGGCAACCCTATGTGATACTTTGTTGATTTCTTTCCAAACTGGGAAACAAATGAAATGGGATAGAAGACTAAAATCTCTGAAATTCATACAGATAATATACAGGAACTAAAACTCAAACATTAGTGGATTTTATATAAAGAAGAAACAGGAAAAGGAAAGTTGCAAGTATTCTATGTTCCCTTTCAAACCACTAGAGGGCATCTGTACACCTACTAGATCTAACCAACCTGGCTACCCATTTAGCCACCAGGTGATATTGCAAACAAACTCCAACCAACATAGATTTCTGCTTAATACAGAAAAAGAAAGGGAAATTATGTACCACAGTGTTTAAGCTTTCAGATTTTATTGTCACTAACTCTGTGGCAAAGTCTTAAAATCCCTTCCCTACAGTGGCACGGTCACATACAATCAGGAGATACATACACAGACTGAGGGCAAACCCCTTAGTGTTGAAAACATAGCAAAAAGAAACGAAGAGTCACTGGCAGTAATACATCTTACATGAGTGGAAATCCCATGGTAAAATAGAACATAATATACATCTATGTATTAAAAAGGAGGAATCTGCTGCAGAAATACTAAAACTTTTGACCGTACATTGTACACCCACACATAGATCATTCCTTTAGACCTGTCAGATAGGGCATATCTGCACAATAGCTCTCAAAACTTGCAAAATTCAGGACAACAGCACATGAACAGAATAGTCCAATGAACAGCAGATTCATCCCTCCTCCCTCAAAACATCACAAAGCTAACACTACAGCTGTATAGCCTACGTTCATTGTGAAATTTCCTTGCTGGTTATACACATGGGGGCCATGGCTCAGTGGTACACCATCTGCTTTGTACGCAGAAGGTCCCAGGTTCATTCCCTGACATCTCCAGTGAAAAGGACCAGGCAGTAGATGATGTGAAAGACCTCTGCTGGAGACCCTAGAGAGCCACTGCCAATCAGAATAGACAACACTGACCTTGATGAATGAATAGTCTGATTCAGTATAAGGCAGCTTCATGTATGTGCTCAAAGCCTTAAGACTCTCCCCTGCAGAAACTGGATATGTGACCTACATGCATCTGCCTGCAAAGGTGTACTGTGAAGACTTATCTCTAAGGGAGTGCTGAGAATATTAGTCCATCTATACTGGAACAAAAACATTGCTCTCCTTATTAAGGGATTATCCTCATAGTATTTGATGTAATTATTAAAAGGCTTCTTGACAATTCAGTCAAAGAATTAAAAACTCATTTATTTTACTCTACCATTGTTTTTGTAACACCAAATAATCTCACAATAATTTGCATAAAATAGGTTTAAAGTTGAATGCTTCAAACCACATAATTGGTGGGAAACATTTTGGGAAACAAAAACAACCCAGTGAGAGCACTATTCAGTCAAAGAATGTGCTTAGGTTTTGTACCACTGAAGTCAATGGGAGTTCTTATGAATTCAACACCCCTGCCATAAAACAAACTTAGAAGCACCTTTAACATTGGCTGGATCATGCCCAATCTAAGCAATCTACAGTAATTAAAAATGAGCAGAATTAAATAATGGAAGGGCATGGTTTTTCCCTTCCTTTAAAACTGTTGGCTGTTGGAATCACTTTTTAATGTCTAAAAGGTTATTTTTCAAAGCAAATATGTTAATATGCAAATCAGTTAACAGAAGTTCTTACAATAATTTCCTCTCTCAATATAAACATTTAGAACTATGACCAAATAGCAAAATCCACATACAATCCCCTCCCGAAGTCAATAGAAAAAAACCACACACCCTGTTTCTGCCCTTATAAATTCTGAACATAGGGTGAACTAGCAATGAGTCCCAACGGAAGCAAATGTGGACATCTCACGACGTATAGTACTGAAAGGGGAGAGTTCCAGCTCTGTAGTGTATTCATTGTCATTATCGTCACTTGTCACTGTTGAAGACTTCTGAATGCACTCATCACAGCAGCAGCAGCAACAGTCCATAAAGGCCCGACTGAATGGTTTGCAGAGACAGAAAAGGAGCACTGGAGTCACGCATGATTTAAAGAACAAGAGAAACTGACTAATGAGGTGAAGGAGGTCCATAGTCTGCCGAGAGACCCCCGTGGACATGTAGGCAGTGACGATGTTGCAGATGTTCTCTGGAATGATGCAGAAGCCGTATAAAATGGTCAAAGCAACCACAGTGCAGTTCATCTGGCTTTCCAGCTGGATCTGTCGCTTATTGCCTCTTGTACATGCCTTCTCTACCTTGCGGATCTTCCTTGCTGTCACCAATGAGCAAGTAATCGTGAAAAGAGTGGGCAAACAAAAATAACAGCCGAAGTACCACCAGAGTCTTGCACCATCATATGTGAGGGCCAGCACATAGATGGTGTCCGGTAAGTGAGGAGAGATCTTCACCACACACCGTTCCACAGGAGGGTTCCCACTGACATCAGAATCTTCTTTAGTCAACTGGCGCAGAACCACCTCAGGAAGGGCTAAGAGGAGAGCCCCAACCCATATCACTGCCAGTTTCGCTGTTGTGGATGTACAGTTTTCAATCATCTCATAATACATCTGCACATTGGTGGCAGCACGGAAACGGTCTATACACAGAGCACATAACGTGAAAGTGGTGACTCCAAGAGATGCTACCTGCATAGGAAAGGAAATACAAAACAATATTTAATAGAAATGAAGACTTGTGGCTATATCTGGTACTAGATTTCTAAGTGGATACCAGCTTGACCTATAAACCAGTTAAACCTGCATTACTAGGGTTGCCAGCCCCCAGGTGGGAGTGGAGGATCCCCCAATTTTGTGGGCTCCTGACTGCTGCCAGCCAGCCAGCTGGCTGGTGGTGGAAGCCCACCCCCAACAGCTGCAACCTGGCATGACGTCCCCAACATGATGACACGTGGAAGTGACATCATCACATTGGGAATGTTGCACACGGTGACACTGCCCTGTCCCCTTACTCCAAGAAAGCTCCCTCCCACCCCTCACTGGCCAGAGCCTAAAGACCCAGCAACCCTATTCATTAAAGATAGAGGTATTATGCCTTCAGTGGGGCTTATTATACCCTGATCCCAAGACTTTCTAAACCAGCACACAGGAAGAAGCACAACCATCACTGAAATACAGTAGTGTTTCAAACCATGATGCCCACTGTATTATGCTGGCTCAACAGGAACATTTTGAAATCATCAAGAAGAAATGTTTATGGTCAGGATGTGAGCTAACTTCAAGTCATATTTTTAGTTAAAAGCCAGATTCCCACTTCCTTTTGCTGCAGAACTTCCATTTGCTTCAACAGTGCTGTGTTGCATTTTCTGAACCTTGCTTTTTAAAGTTAAACGTCTATAATGGTGTATCAGCACAATAAAGGAATACAAACAGGAATGGCTAAAGATTTTCTTTTAAAAAAACTGTTTGCCTTTATAATAAATTAACCCAGCAGCTGCACAGTACACCATGGGGGAAAAACCCTAGAATATTGGGCAGCTGTAATTTTTGCTTACTTAATGCTCACTGAGATAATTGAGATTCTGTAATGGGCATATTTCAAAAAGAGTCTGATTCCCCTCATAATGATGAAATATTCTTGTTTATGTACATGCCATTAAAAATTCCTGCAAGGACATAGTGTGCAATTATATAAATGTATAATATGCATTGGCCTCCAACATTTAATGGCCATATCTGATTGCTAAAAGTCAATAGCACAGCAAAATATTGGACACTTGGTATTAAATTTGGTAAACACTTGCTTAACTGGGAGAGTCTCTGAAATGACTTCTGGAGTATCATGTGGCCCCTTTAATTAATCTGCAAAGGGAGGCATATTTAATTATGACAAAGCAAATCTGTAAATATTTTTGATAAGCAAATCTATTAATCTGGTGAGTTAAACTATCAGAGATCCCTTCAAAGAAAACAGATTAGTAAACACAAACAAAACAGATGGACAAATTTAGAACACACGTTTTGGGAGGAATAAAACTTAGTACTGAGAAAGAGGTCAGTTAAAATAGCTGACAAATAAAGCTTTTTAACATAACAGAGCTGCCACTTAGCAGAGTGGAAAATTTAAGGGTTCACGATCTTGCCCCCCAACATATTTTACATCCTCTAGTTCCCTAGCAGCCACATATTTAACCAGGTCAACCAACAGGAAAGTGCCAAGTTTCAATACAAAGTCTACAAAAAGGTTTGCTGTTACATGAACGAGTTTGTGGGATTGTTTGTCTCCTTGCATGCAGCTTGAAAATTCAACACTTCCATCTTTGTGACAAACCACCAATTGATGTTTTGTCTGAATCACAAACTACCATTTGTGGCCTTCCCTTCCAAAGTTTATTGCAGATTACAGTTTGTGATTCAAACAAGATGATAAACTGTGGCTTACCATAAAAGTGGCAGTTCTAAACTGGGGTGAGAAGGGAAGAGAATAGGACTGGGTCAAGATATTTGATGCCTATACAAAGTACACCTATCCCCTGTTGGGCCTTGTGCCAGTCCCCTCCTGTGCTTCTGGGTGAGTGAGAGCAAGCCTAAACCTTGAAGGCCATTGGTACTCTCCTCAGTATGGTGCTCCAAGCAGTTGGACGGTGACTTGGCAGGAGAAATGGCTCTGGAAGGGATAAATGGGCAAGCCTGAAGATTCACTGACGTAACACAACAATACAACCAAGCAAAGAAAAGTCTCACGGTTAAAAAAGTCTGCAAAAATTAGAAAAGAGTGTTTTTTCCTCTCCAGTAACATTACTAGTCACAGTGAAGGACTTCCGTCTGGAATCAGCTTCTCTATAAGTCAAGCAATTACTGGGTGACTGAGGAGATGTTATAATTTCTCAATTTGTTGTCTCTGAATTGCCACTGTCTATAAACTCACCAAGCATTTATGAGAATGAAGGAGATTGGAATTCTAGCACTCTTTAAACACTTGCTTCTTATTCACAGACAATGGCCTGACCCCGATTCTGTGCTTTTATTGGTAGTCTCCACACTAAGATTTTATGTGGTGGCACAGCAAGTTATAAATCAACAGTAATAAATCAGTAATAAATCAACAAATAATAATAATAATAAATAATAAACAGTAATAAATCAACAAATAATAAATCCAAGTTATAAATCAATGAATTGGTTGCATCATAACCAATCATGAACATCAATAGTTTCATTATATTGCTGTTGTTGTGACTAAAACAATGGCATAAGGGCCCCAAAATCTTATGTTTGTGTCTTGTGCAAGAAGTCATATACAGGATCTTAAAGTCCGAAAACTTTACAGGCCGGTACACAGGAAGGGGAATACATCCTTATATAAAAAACTCCAGAATCCCCCTTCCTTTGCTTCCAGCCTGATGGAAGAGTTCTGGTGAATTTGAAAGCTTGCACCCTCTTCTGTGTCATTTTGGTTGTTCCTAATAAAAAGTATTACATGGACTGTATTCTTGTTTTTGGATTGTCCTTTCATTAGAGGGAGACTACTATGGCTATATTACCGCAAACATGGATGATAAGACAATAAGGCAGAACAGAATGAAGCATGGAAATCGCCAAACTGGATCCAGGAGGACTGAGGGTTTTTTAAACATATGAGACTTACTTGGGAATAGCATTTAATCAGACGTATTATTTGGCCTCTGGGATTCAACCTGCAAGAACAACAGACTGCCATTTCGGCTTCCCTTGCCACGAACAGAGCTTACAAGCTGAAGCAGGAAATATTTATTTGAGCATGGGATTTCACTGAACTTTTAAATGGGCCTTCTCTACAGTAAGGAGCTCTCAATCAACAAAGAATCTGTTATTTTTTAGTTTCTCAGAAATGTCTGACCCAGCTGAGCTCTGAGAAGGAGCAAGGTGTTTTGAGCTGCCAGAGGGGTGAGTGGTATTTTTATTTATTTACTTTCAGCTGAGGTGCTTTAGCTGAGAAGGTACTGTGTGGGGGACTGTATTTGGGAGTGTGTGGGTGAGTTGTAACAGACTCTTGGCTGCTGGAGTTGGGGTGTGAAAGGTCATTGTTTGCCTGTAATTAAGTGCCTGGGTGAAACTGAATAGTAGACTCCTGGCTGCTGGAGTTGGGGTGTGAAAGGGTCATTGTTTGCCTGCCATTAAGTGCCTTGGGTGAATCTGAGTAGCTGCTGGCCACACCCTCTCCTGGGGGGCACTTCTATTTAAGGCAGGAAGCTTGCAAGAGGCACGAGCCTCTGGCACGAGCCTTATAAATACAAAGGGTTTTAAAAGGGGGGTTATAGAAAAGTATTTGTTTAAAAACAATTATGAAGCCAGAATGCCAGCAGGGGGTTGGGGGCTATCCAGTGTTTTGCTTGGAGTGTCACATGTATGACTATCTGCCCACTGGTCAGAAGTCTTGGGTGTGTGCTTGATGCAAGGAGCTCCTGGTTCTCAGGGAGCGAGTTTGCTCCCTTGAGGCCAAGGTGGCTGACCTGGAGAAGCAGAGACAGTCAGTTAGGTGCACGGGGAAGACTCTCGGGGACTTTTTAGGTATGTCCCACTCTGGATCTGGTAGCCCGGCTGCTGCCAGGGAGCATGAGGGTCAAGGGGAAATGGGGCACCATGCTGAGGATAAGGGGAATGTGCCCTCAGAAGGGACCTCTTCTTCAGCTGCTGAACGGGTATCCATTTGTACCAAGGAACCGTCCCTGGGAAGGGTGGGAGGGGGGCTCTTGGTAGTTGGTGATTCGATCCTTAGGCAGGTAGACAGCTGGGTAGCAAACCCACGTACTGACCGTATGGTGACTTGCCTGCCTGGTGCGAAGGTAGCGGACATTACGCGTGTTTTAGATAGGCTGGTAGATAGTGCTGGGGAGGAGCCAGTGGTCGATGTGGGGAAATGCAGTCGTGAGGTCCTGGAGGAGAAATTTAGACTGCTGGGCAGGAAACTCAAGGCCAGGACCTCCAAGGTAGCCTTCTCGGAAGTGCTACCTGTTCCACGCGCAGGGCCGGAGAGACAGGCACAGAACAGAAGTCTCAATGCGTGGATGAGATGGTAGTGTAGGGGGGAAGGGTTCAAGTTTGTTAGGCACTGGGATGCTTTTTGGGACAAGAGGGAGCTGTACAAAAGGGATGGTCTCCACTTGTCACGAGAAGCAACCAGACTGCTGGCGATCAAAATCAAAAAGGTGGCAGAGCAGTTTTTAAACTGAATAATGGGGGAAAGCCGATAGGAGATGAAAAGTCTCTGGTTCGGGATGGCTCATCTCAAAGAGATGAAGGGGTAGCTATTACTTTTGTACAAGGAAATGGATTACAATTGTCCACTGAGACTGTGGCTAATGATAGGAACTGTCTGGCAAGGTCTCGAGGCAGCAAGAGGAAGGCTGTGGGCTTCACAAACGTGGGAAACTATAAGTGTTTATACACAAATGCTAGAAGTCTCCGAGGTAAAATCAGGGAGTTGGAATGCTTGGTGCTGGGGGGGGAAATAGACATTGTGGGTATTTCAGAAACTTGGTGGGATGAGGAAAATCAGTGGGATACGGTGATTCCTGGTTATAAATTATATCGGAAGGATAGGGGGAAGGGTTGGAGGTGGGGTGGCTCTGTATGTCAGAGAGGGTATACCGTCCAGTAAGATTGAGAGGGTAAGAGAACTGGATTCGCTTCTGGAAATGCTATGGGTTGAAATAGTGGGTCCAAAAGGAAGCTTAACAGTGGGAGTTTGTTATCGCCCACGAGATCAAAAGATAGAGGAGGATTATAAAATGATGAATGAATTAAAGATAGCGGCTAGACGAAATAACTGTGTCGTAGTAGGTGACTTTAACTACCCACACATTGATTGGGTCAATATGAGTTCTAGTCGGGAAAAAGAGATTGAGTTTTTAGACACTCTCAATGACTGTGCTATGGAATAGATGGTCACAGATCCTACTAGGGGAGAGGCGATCCTGGATTTGGTCCTAAGTAACACCCAAGACCTGGTGAGAGATGTAAAAGTGATTGCACCACTTGGGAACAGTGACCATAATGTCACTGAGTTTAACATTTGTACAAATAGGGAGTTGCCCAAAAAGACTGATGCAACCACTTTTAACTTTAAAAGGGGTAACTTCTCTGGTATGAGGGGACATGTGAGGAAGAAATTGAAAGGAAGAGTGGAGAAGGTCAAAACCATTGGGGAAGCTTGGAGACTATTCAAAAATACAGTCCTAGAAGCTCAGAAAAAATATATACCGCAGGTTAGGAAAGGCACAAATAGGTATAGAAAAAATCCTGCATGGTTAACAAATAAAGTAATCGAAGCTGTAAAAGGTAAGAAGGATTCCTTTAAGCGGTGGAAAGCTAGTCTTAGTGAGGTTGATAAAAGGGAACACAGACTATGGCAAATAAAATGCAAGTCTGTGATCAGGCAAGGAAAAAGGGAATATGAGGAGCATATCGCAAAAAACATTAAGGCCAACAATAAAACTTTCTTCAAATACATTAGAAGTAGGAAGCCAGCCAGGGAGGCAGTGGGGCCCTTGGATGACCAAGGCATAAAAGGAGTAGTGAAGGATGATAGGGAAATGGCTGAGAAGCTGAATGCATTTTTTGCCTCTGTCTTCACTGTGGAAGAGGAGAAGTGCTTGCCCACTCCAGAAGCACCGATTTCAGGAGGGGGTTTGAAAGACCTGAATCAGATTGCGCTGACAAGAGAGGAAGGCCTCCGACTGATGGACAATTTAAAAACTAATAAATCACCAGGCCCGGATGGCATTCATCTGAGAGTTCTGAAAGAACTCAAATGTGAACTTGTGGATCTCCTGACAAAAATATGTAATCTTTCTTTAAAATCTGCCTCCATTCCTGAGGACTGGAAGGTAGCTAATGTCAGTCCCATCTTTAAAAAGGGCTCCAGGGGAGATCCGGGAAATTACAGGCCAGTCAGTCTGACATCGATACCGGGTAAGTTGGTAGAAACTGTTATTAAGGAAAGAATTAGTAGGCACATTGATGAACAAAAACTATTGAGGCAGACTCAGCATGGGTTCTGTAAGGGAAGATCTTGTCTCACTAACCTGTTAGTGTTTTTTGAGGGAGTGAACAAGCATGTGGACAAGGGGGATCCAATAGATATTATTTACCTTGACTTTTGGAAAGCTTTTGATACAGTTCCTCATCAAAGGCTCCTAAGTAAGCTCAATAGTCATGGGATAAAAGGACAAGTCCTCTTGTGGATCAAAAACTGGCTTATAAATAGGAAACAGAGAGTGAGTATAAATGGGAAACTTTCTCAGTGAAGGGTGGTAAGCAGTGGGGTACCACAGGGAACAGTACTCGGTCTGATGCTTTTTTTTTTTTTTTTAAACATATTTATTAATGGATATATTTAACATGTTCCATAATATATAAAGAACAAAAGAAAATACATATCCTTTTCATTATACCCCTCCCTCCCCAATACAAGGCTTCCCGCAATGCTCTTACCCCCCTTATAATCTCTGTTAAGCATTTGCTTTACTTATCCTTTTTAACCTTCATTATCAAATAATGGTAACACTTTAACAATAAAGTCATTTTAAAATTTCTTCTTAATAACTGTCAAAACAAATCAAATTATTCTTAACATCCCAATTTTTCACCAAATAGTCTTGAAAGTCTTTCCATTCTTCAAAAACTTTTCATCTCCTTCGTTGTTAAGCTTCCTTGTCAGTTTATCCATTTCAACCATAAACAACATCTTCTTAATCCATTCCCATGTTTCAGGTATTTTTTCTTGCTTCCAAAATTGTGCATAAGTCATTCTGGCTGTTGTAACCAAATACCATAACAATGTTCTCTTGGTTACATTTACTTCTTCTAATTTAAGACCTAACAATAACATTTGTGGGTCTTTCTTAAAGGTACATTTCAAAATTTTCTGTATCTATGTATCTCAGTCCAGTAACTTATAGCTTTATCACAAGTCCACCACATGTGGTAAAATGACCCTTCTTTCTTTTTACATTTCCAACATTTGTTAGACATGCTTTCATTTATAATAGCAATTTTTTTCGGAGTCATATACCATCTGTACATCATTTTGTAACAATTTTCTTTGACATTAACACAGGTTGAAATTTTCAATGATTTTTTCCACAGATACTCCCATGATGACATAGTTATTTCACTATTTATATTAACAGCCCACTTTATCATTTGTTATTTTACTATTTTTTCCTCAGCATACCATTTCAACAAAACCTTATACATTTTTGAAATCATTTTTTTACCTTTTTCAACCCATATAGTTTCAATTTCATTATTTTTCTCCCTAAAACCATACTTTTTCTTATCGGTCTTAAATAAATCAAAAATCTGTCTATAATTCAACCAATCATAATCAAATTCAACATCATCTCTATTTTTTATCACATAATTTCTCCCTTCCACTTTCAAAAGACTCTTATAAGGTAACCAATCTGAACCTTGATGTCTGGAATATGGTTTGATCACTTCTGCCGGCACTATCCAGAGTAGTCTTTCTTCTGAGAAGTATTTTTTATATTTCGTCCAAGTTTCGAACAGTGATCGTCTTATATAGTGGTGTTTGAAGAATTTGTCCATTTTTGACTTTTCGTACCACATATATGCATGCCATCCAAATTTATTATCATGACCTTCTAATGCTAATAATTTCATGTTATCAAGGTTAATCCATTGTTCTAGCCACGTTAAACAGACGGCATCATAGTAAAGTCTTAAATTTGGTAGTTGAAGTCCTCCTCTTTCCTTTGAGTCACATAATATTTTCATTTTAATCCTCGGTTTTCTTCCTGCCCACACAAATTTTGATAATTCTTTCTGCCAAGTGTCCAGTATCTTACTTTGTCGTAGTATTGGGATCGTTTGAAATAAGAACATTAAACGAGGCAAAATATTCATTTTTACTGTTGCAATTCTTCCCATTAGCGATAGATTCAGGGTGTCCCATTTTTTCATATCTTGCTGAATTTTATACCAAACTTTTTCATAATTATTTTTAAATAAATCAATATTTTTCATAGTCAATTCAATTCCTAAATATTTAGTCTTTGACACTACTTCACATTGAATCTTTTCCTGAAGCTCTATTTGCCTTTGTTTCGTCATATTTTTACACATTACTTTCGTTTTATTTTTGTTGACATAAAAACCAGCTATCTCCCCAAATTCTTCAATTTTCTGCATCAATTGTGGTATATTCTCAATTGGGTCTTGCACCATAAACATTACGTCATCTGCAAACGCCCTGTATTTATATGAAAAGCCTTTTACTGTAAGTCCTTTGATATTATTGTCTTTTCTTATCTCTCCCAATAATACTTCCAATATCCAAATAAACAGTAACGGTGATAACGGGCAGCCTTGCTGTGTTCCTTTCTGAACCTTAAAATATTCCGTTCTCTCTTTATTTATATTCAAAGCCGCTTTTTGATCTGAGTAAATTGCCACAATCATATTTTAAAAAGATTGACCTATATCCATTTTTTCTACCACTTGCAGCATGAAGTCCCAATTCAAATTATCAAAAGCTTTTTCTGCATCCAAAAAGAGGAATCCAACTTCTTTCTCTGGATGTTTATCACAATACTCAATTGCATCAATCACCACTCTTAAATTGTCTCTTATTTGTCTATTTGGTAAAAAACCAGCTTGTTCTTCTGCTATAACATCTGTCAAATATTTTTTCAATCTTTCGGAGATTATTTTAGCAAATAATTTATAGTCATTATTCAAAAGAGAAATTGGTCTATAGTTTTTTACATTAGTTAAATCCAAACCTTCTTTGAGTATGAGTGAAATATTAGCTTCTTTCCATGACTCTGGGATTCGTTTGGTCACTCTTATATCGTTCGACAAAAGTACCAAGATTGGGGTTAGCTCTTCTTTAAATTTTTTATAAAATTTTGCTGTAAAACCATCCGGACCTGGAGCTTTGCCCAACTTTGCGTCTTCTATCGCACTAGTTATTTCTTCCTTCATAATTGGACCATTAAGCATTTCTTTAATTTGTTGTCCCAGCGCTGGTACTGCAATATTCTCCAAATAATTCCTAAGTCTCTGTGGGTCAATACCTTTCCTTCTAAACAACATTGCATAGTAATTAAAGAAAACTCTTTTTAGGCCATTCAAGTCCATGATATCTTTTCCATCTTCCATTATCTTATTTATAAAATTTCTTTCTTTTCGATTTTTCAACTGCCATGCTAAGAATTTTCCTGGTTTATTAGCACCTTCAAATGATTTTTGTTGTAATTTCTTCAAATTCCAATATAGTTCTCGATTTGACAAAACATTAAGTTGATCCTGTAGAAGATGTATCTCTTTAATAATTTTCTTCTTCCCTGGTTTTTTCTTTAATTCCTTTTCCTTTTGTTGAATCTTTTCTTGAAGGTCATTTTGTTGCTGCATCCTTTGCTTTCTATCTTTAGAATTTAATGAAATAAGTAACCCTCTTATTACCGCCTTGTATGCATCCCACACGATCTGTATGTCAGAACCTTTATTCAAATTTATTTCAAAGAAATTCTGCGTTTCCTTTTTTAGAAGCTCATTAACTAGTTTTCTATCCAATAAATCTTCATTAATTCTCCAATATATTTGTCTTGGTTTCTCTTTTGATATCCAAAGTAAGGGATTATGGTCTGAATTAATTTTTGGCAAAATTTCAACTTTTTGAGTTTTTAATGCCATCTCTTCTGACATCCAAATCATATCAATTCTGGAAAAAGAGTTATGTCTGTTAGAATAAAAAGTATAGACTTTAACCTTAGGATTCCATTTTCTCCAAACATCTTCTAATTTCTCTTGCTTCATCAATTCAAAAAAGTTTTTTGTTAATTTCCCCGTCACTTCTCCAGCTGTTTTAGATTTTCTATCCAATATATTGTTCACCGTGCCGTTGAAGTCTCCTGCAAAAACCACCTGCTCATAATTTAAACTGTCCAGTTCTTTTGTCAAATCTTTTTTTAAAAAGCTCTTTTGCTCCACTGGGTGCATACAGGTTCACTAGCAAAGTCTTTTTTCTACACATCATTATTTCCACTCCGATATATCGTCCCTCATTATCCGCGAAGATTTGTTTTGGTTCTAATTCTTTAGGAATATAAATCACTGTTCCTTTCTTCTTTTTAGTTGCTGATGAATAAAATTCTTCTCCCAATTTTTTATTAATCAGATATTTGTTGTCTTGTTTTCTAATATGAGTTTCCTGTAAACAGATTATATTGCTCTTTTGTTTTTCTAACCAATGATTTACTAGTTTTCTTTTGTTTGGTGAATTAAGTCCATTGACATTCCAAGATAGCAGTTTGTATTCCATGGTATTTTAATTTAAATATCTTTAAAATCATCAAAGTTATTTTCTTTGAACCTGCACAAGTCTCCTTCTGTTTTAATTGTAAATCTCACTGAGTTGTATGAGAATGAGAGCCCTTGTGGTATCTCCCATCTGAACCTAATCCCCATTTCTTTCAGTTTGTCAACCAATTTCTTAATTTTTTTCCTGTCTTGCAAAATCACTCTCGGGATTTCTCTTAGAATTATTATCTTTTTACCATCAATTTCCAACGGTTGTGTAAATTGCTTCTTGAAAATATCCTCTTTCATTTTTCTTGTCACAAACTGTACAATTACATCTCTAGGTAATTTCTTTCTCTGAGCATACGTTGAATTTACTCTGTAGATTAAGTCAAAGTCTGAATCCAAGTCACCTTGATCCTCTCCAATATATGCTGTCAACGCATTTATCACTAACATCCGTATATCTTGCTCTTCTTCCTCCTTTATTCCTCTCAATCTCAGATGGTTTTGAGTTGCCCTGTATTCCATCATAGATTCCAACCGTGCATTCTCTTGGAGATTTCTTTTAACTTTTTGTTCCATCTCAATCGATTTTGTTGCCAGACTTTGAATTTCCTTTTTGACTTCTTCTGTATCCTTTTTAATTCCTGCCACTTCTGTTAGTACCAATTCTTTCATTGCAGCCATGTTTCTCTCTTGTATTTGAACTTGCACTTGTTCTATTTGCTCCAACTGTATCTGCATCTGTTGTTGCAACTGTAATTCCATTTGTTTTCCCAGATTAGTCACCGCCTCCATCATCCTCTTCTCCATCGCCTCCATTGCAGCCTGCCACTCTTTTTTTCCTTTGCAGTCATTCTTGGACTTGGTGATGAGGCGGCCCTTGGTCTTGACCTCAGATCCGTTTTGAAATCTGTAATACAACTAACAAGTCCTTATATTTCCAATACAACAGCCAAATCGCCACCTTTAAAATTTTCCTCCACTTATTTTTCTCCTTAAAAATAACTTTTTAAAATTTAGTCCTCCTCAAAATGGCGGGCGCAATTTCTCTATGGTTTTCTGGCTAGAGTAAGCTATTTCGGAACTTCCTGTTTTGATGTCCGTCCCAATATTCCAACTTCCGGTGTAACACTATAAGACGTCCGTCTCCTTCCGGTTACTCAGTTCTTTTCCAAAGCCACTCTAGCCCCAAGCTTATCTTTTTCAGTCGGAACTTAGTTTTGGTAACACAGGATCACATCAGTTCCGTTTTTACTGTGCAAAGTTTAGTCTTAGCTGACCACAGGAATGCAAAACAAAGTTATTTTTCTGCCTTTTTTTCGGTTTAGAAGACTTCTTTTTAGTTTCAAACCAAGCGGATTATTTCACTAAAGCTTTGTACGCTTTTCCGTTCGTTTTAAATTTCGCTACGTCTTCAATCCGGTAAGCAAAAGTTCATTGTTACCTTACTTGTAATCCCGGGGCTTCGCATTGCTTCTTTTTAAAATCGTTAATGATCTTGATGTTGAAGAGGCCGGTAGATGACGGATTTATGCTGAATTCTCAGCCCGGCTGGTATCTGTAGTGCTGTTTTGCAAACTGCCCGCTTCACGAGAGAGGATCAAAGTGTAAACAAGCTTCTTCCGAAGCTTATCCACACCAATCTCAACTCTCATTTGGGCTATGCTGCTTGCTGGTCACTCCCCCGCCTGGGGAGTGCTGCGTTGGGCCAGATAAAGCCCAAACTGTCAGCAGATACCGCCGTACACCCTGCACATGTCGCAAGGTGCGTCAACTCGCCATTTTAACTCCGACCGGAAGCCGGTCTGATGCTTTTTAACTTGTTTATTAATGATTTGGAATTGGGAGTAAGCAGTGAAGTGGCTAAATTTGCAGATGACACGAAGTTGTTCTGGGTGGTGAAAACCAGGGAGGAGTGTGAGGCACTCCAAAGGGATCTGTCGAGGATGGGTGAGTGGGCGTCAACGTGGCAAATGGGGTTCAATGTGGCCAAGTGCAAAGTGATGCACATTGGAGCCAAAAATCCTAAATATAAATACACGTTGATGGGGTCTGAACTGGCAGAGACGGACCAAGAGAGAGATCTTGGAGTCGTAGTGGATAACTCAATGAAAATGTCTAGACAGTGTGTAGCTGCAATAAAGAAGGCCAATGCTATGCTGGGGGTTATTAGGAAGGGAATTGAAAACAAATCAGCCAGTATCATAATGCCCCTGTATAAATCATTGGTGCGACCTCATTTGGAATACTGTGTACAGTTCTGGTTACCACATCTCAAAAAGGATATTATAGCATTGGAAAAAGTGCAGAGAAGGGCAACTAGAATGATAAAAGGGGTGGAACACCTTCCCTATGAAGAAAGGTTAAAATGCTTGGGGCTCTTTAGCTTGGAGAAACGATGGCTGAGGGGTGACATGATTGAGGTTTATAAGATTATGAATGGGATTGAGCAGGTTGAACAGTAGCAAGCAGCCAGGCCTAGGTGACTCATGCAAGTCAGGTGGTATCAAGTCACTCAGAGGTTGATGCTAGGCCTAGGTTTGCCAAAAAGTATCAGTGAAGAATTCAACTCTCCCCAAGTTCCCCCTCCTTTTTGGATTTTTCTGCAGCCTCATGGAGTCCCCTGAGTGTTTAGAAAAACCTGTTGGGGGAGAGTGTGCCCCTTATCTGCGGAAATAAGTATCCGCATGCAAAGCGGACTGTTGAGAATTAGATATATAGATATCTATATATCTCTCTATGTATAAATACAGGTATCCTGACTGATTCATCAATGCCCAGCCCAAAGCCATAAATCTAGGAACACGAAATTCAGGGAGTGAATTCCTTCCATTATGTCAGCACCCACTAAGAAGGGATTTTTAGAAATTTGACCCCTAAGGGGGTGAAAAGGGGTAACCTGAGTTACCCCTAAGGGGGTGAAAAGGGGTAAAAATTTGCTATGTGCCCGTTGCACTCCCCTCCCCCCGATTGGTCAGCTGTGGAGCTCAGCATTTTGAGGTAAAAACAAGTCACAGGAGACTGCAGACAGTTGAAAACAGTTGGTATTCAGGGTAGTTCTGTCTTCTGTGTAATAACATCAGTGTTTCAAGACTCCTGAATAGGAGTTTCACAAAAAAGTCAGTATGGCAATACAGTTCGTGAATGTTCATGGGAGATGGTGCAGGACCTTTCTAGGAGCCATTTTGATACATGGCTCTCTTGTGAACCTGAAGAAGTCTCCAACATACCACCCCCCCTCAGTCCAAGTCTGCCTCATACATCTTACTGTCCTGAAGAAAGCTCCTCGCAAATGTTGTGCCAGATACACCGACACTAAATGGAGGAAGCAACTTAGAGATGTGGCAAAGAAATATGCACATAATATTTATTTATTTATAATACTTGCAGTGCACTGAGTGGCGGTGGCCAAGTACCAGCAAAATTACATCAAGGTGCACAGAGCATCACAGTCTCAATATGAGCAAAGCAATACTGGAACATAAGTAGCAAGGCAATAACTTCTGAGGAAGGTCAAGGCTCACTCAGGCATGGCATATGATCCTCATGCGGCTTATGAGGCAGAACTGTAGCTCTTGGTACCATGACGCACAAATGCCAGTACTGCAGTGACCTCAAGAGGAAGGAGGAGGCAGTCAGCATGTGTTGTAGCAATGGCAAGGTGCAACTCCCGCCCTTCAAACCTCTGCCTGAGCCTCTCTACAGCCTGCTACTGGACCATGTTCATAAGTACAATGAATGTTTCAACATGACATCATTCAGGGCCAAGCAGGTTCTACGAGACGACTTCATACCCATCTTCAAAGTTCAGGGACAGGTGTATCACTTGGTCGGAAGTCTGCTGCCAGCACCTCAACACGAGGTGGGCAAGGACAAAAATGAACTGTGCTTGAGGTGCAGCAACATTCCTGATGTCAAAGAGGGATTAGTCAAACAACTGCAGAGGATGCTATATGATGTCAACAGCTACATAAAGGACCTGGAGACCACCTCAAACATGCAAGACATTCGAAGTCATCATTCATGCAGATAGAAAGCCCGCTGACACTCATGGAGGTTGCTTCAAAGCACCAACAGCAAATGACGTAGATCTGGTGATTGTTGGTCAGCAATTCAAGCAGCGAGACATCATGCTGCAGAGCCATGACAGCACACTGTGGTGCATCAGCGAAATCCACTGGTTGTATGATGCCCTGCAGTACCCGCTCCTGTTCTGCCATGACAAGGACAGCTACTCCATTGCCCTGCCTCAATGCAACCCCAACACCACACTGCCCCTAAGGAAACAGTCTCTGCAGTGAGTTTCTACTCCTAGTGCATCATGGTCAGGCAAGGGGAGATCAACCACCTGGTGTACTTCTGTTCCCTCTTCAGTCAATTTTTGGTAGACATGTATGCCAAAATAGAGACTGAGAGGTTGAACTACATTAGGAACAACTAGGCGCAGCTGAAAGCAGACAGCTACATTCACCTGAGAGATGCTGTGAGGAGGCAGGCTGCTGATGCTGCTCAGCTAGGTCAAATGGTGGTGCTCCCATCATCCTTCACAGGGGGACCTCGCTACAGGCATGAGCAGACACAAGATGCCATGACATACTTCCATCACCATGGCTGTTCAGAACTATTCATCACTTTCACCTGTAGCCCCAGGTGGAAGAATATCACAGATGCACTGCTGCCTGGCCAAAATTCCCATGATCATCATGACATCATAGCCAAGGTATTCCATCTCAAGGTGAAGAACGGCCATTGGCACTTACCGTGAAGGGTCCTTCTCCTCTGAGGTCAGGAGGACATCTCTATGGGTTATTCCCACCATGCCTTTAGGGAGGCAGGAAGTAGTTTTTTCCTCTTCCTGTAGGTGCCCTCAGAATAGCCCATCCCTCAGTTGTGGGACTCCGAAAGCAATGCTCTCAGGCAAACTCAATGGCCTTGCCTTATATAAAAAACAGTGCTGAAAAACACAACTATAACAAGAACTATAACTGTTAAACAGTATAGATAAATATGAAAAAAGAGAAGGAAGAAGAAATCAGCACAGCAATAGACAGAGAAGATGATGAAGAAGGGAGGGCTGAGATGTCCTCCTGACCTCAGAAGAGAAGGACCCTTCACAGTAAGTGCCAATGGCCATTCTCCCTCTGAGGTGGAGGACATTTCTATGGGACCTCCCCGAGCAGTGTCCCTCTTCTGGGTGGGTCATCACCTTCTTCAAGCGTCACAACATGCTGAAGGACTCTTCTTCCAAAAGCTGCATCCGCCGATGCTGCTGTATGAATTTTGTAGTGGCGTACAAACATAGAAATGGAGGACCAGGTTGCCGCTCTGCAAACCTCCTCGACTGAAGCTCTGTTGGAGAAAGCCGCATTAGTGGCCGCACTCCAGAGAGAATGAGCAGTAATGCCGGTAGGGGCTTCCTGGCCCATTGCCTTGTATGCCTCCACAATATGAAATATGTAATCTTTCTTTAAAATCTGCCTCCATTCCTGAGGACTGGAAGGTAGCTAATGTCACTCCCATCTTTAAAAAGGGCTCCAGGGGAGATCCAGGAAATTACAGGCCAGTCAGTCTGACATCGATACCAGGTAAGTTGGTGGAAACTGTTATTAAGGAAAGAATTAGTAGGCACATTGATAAACAAAAACTATTGAGGCAGACTCAACATGGGTTCTGTAAGGGAAGATCTTGTCTCACTAACCTGTTAGTGTTTTTTGAGGGAGTGAACAAACATGTGGACAAGGGGGACCCAATAGATATTATTTACCTTGACTTCCGGAAAGCTTTTGATACAGTTCCTCATCAAAGGCTCCTAAGTAAGCTCAATAGTCATGGGATAAAAGGACAAGTCCTCTTGTGGATCAAAAACTGGCTTATAAATAGGAAACAGAGAGTGATTATAAATGGGAAACTTTCTCAGTGGAGGGTGGTAAGCAGTGGGGTACCACAGGGATCAGTACTTGGTCCGATGCTTTTTAACTTGTTTATTAACGATTTGGAGTTGGGAGTAAGCAGTGATGTGGCTAAATTTGCAGATGACACAAAGTTGTTCAGGGTGGTGAAAACCAGGGAGGATTGTGAGGCACTCCAAAGGGATCTGTTGAGGATGGGTGAGTGGGCGTCAACGTGGCAAATGGAGTTCAATGTGGCCAAGTGCAAAGTGATGCACATTGGAGCCAAAAATCCTAAATATAAATACACGTTGATGGGGTCTGATCTGGCAGAGACGGACCAAGAGAGAGATCTTGGAGTCGTAGTGGATAACTCGCTGAAAATGTCTACACAATGTGTAGCTGCAATAAAGAAGGCCAACGCTATGCTGGGGATTATTAGGAAGGGAATTGATAACAAATCAGCCAGTATCATCATGCCCCTGTATAAATCATTGGTGCGACCTCATTTGGAATACTGTGTACAGTTCTGGTCACCACATCTCAAAAAGGATATTATAGCATTGGAAAAAGTGCAGAGAAGGGCAACTAGAATGATAAAAGGGTTGGAACACCTTCCCTATGAAGAAAGGTTAAAATGCTTGGGGCTCTTTAGCTTGGAGAAACGATGGCTGAGAGGTGACATGATCGAGGTTTATAAGATTATGAATGGGATTGAGCATGTTGAGAAAGAAGTACTTTTCTCCCTTTCTCACAATACAAGAACTCGTGGGCACTCTATGAAATTGCTGAGCAGTCGGGTTAGAACAAATAAAAGGAAATACTTCTTCACCCAAAGAGTGATTAACATATGGAATTCACTGCCACAGGAGGTCGTGGCAGCTGCAAGCATGGTCAGTTTCAAGAGGAAATTAGATAAACATATGGAGCAGAAGTCCATCAGTGGCTATTAGCCACAGGGTATAGATGGGAATTCTCTGTCTGGGGCAGGTGATGCACTCTATTCTTGTTGCTGGAGGGGGCAGCAGTGGGAGGGCTTCTGGTGCCCTGGCCCCACTGCTGGACCTCCTGATGGCACCTGGTATATTTTGGCCGCTGTGTGACAGAGTGTTGGACTAGATGGGCCATTGGCCTGATTCAACATTGGCTTCTCTTATGTTCTTAATGCAGGAACGAAGAACTTTACTGATAGCAGCCTTAGACATCCTATCCCCCTTGCACAGAGGAGAGATATTGATGAACATGGCATCTGTCCTTCGCCATGGTTCCATCCTCGAAATGTAGATCTTGAGAGCTCTTCTAACGTCTAAGGTATGCCACTTGAACTCCCTGGGGTGCTTTGGCTGAGGACAGAAGGCAGGAAGACATATCTCCTGTGATCTGTGGAAGGCAGAGGAAATCTTTAGCTGAAAGGTAGGGTGCCACCAGGATGACCTCTGCCCAGAGATCCTGAATTCTGCGGATGGTTCCGGACAGCAGGTTGAATGGAGGAAATGCGTAGAGGAGGTGATTCGGCCAGGGGGAGGTCAATGCATCCGTCGCTTCGGCCTCCTGGTGGAAGAAGCGGGTGAAGAACCTTGGTAGTTGGTAGTTCGTTGGGGAAGCAAAAAAAGATCTACCACAGGCTGGCCCAGCTGGCTCACGATCAACTGGAAGAGGTCGGGATGGAGAGACCATTCTCCCTCCTGAATGGTCTCCCAGCTGAGCCAATCCGCCTGGATGTTCTCGACTCCCCTGATATGTTTGGCTCGGATGGACCTGACATTTTGTTCTGCCCAGGTGAGGATCTTCATCGCCTCTCGATGAAGCTGAGAGGACCGCGAACCCCCCTGCTTGTTGATGTGCGCCTTGGCGGAGATGTTATCCGTTCGCACCAAGACATGAAGGTTGCGTAGAGATGGTTCGAAATGAATCAGGGCATGAAAGATCACTCTGAGTTCCAACAGATTGATGGGTAATGTTGTCTCTGTTGTACTCCATCTTCCCTGAACTGGAGAGTCCTGGAGAGTTGCTCCCCAGCCCTGGAGGCTCGCATCCGAGAAGACTTCCATGGACAGCGGAACGTGGTACTCCCAGCCGCCTTTCAATTTGTTCGGGACCATCCACCATTGAAGACTGGATTTGATCTTGTGAGGAACCTGGAGATTGACGGACCTCTTCTCCATGATCCAGAGCTGGTAGGGGTGAAGGAAACGTTGAAGGGGTCTGGCATGCAAACGAGCCCACTGAACTGTGTCGATACAGGAAACCATCAGATCCAACAACCTGGTCAGATCCGACAATGAGGAAGATGTGCTGCAATAGACTAGCGATGCCATCTCCCCAATCTTCTCGGCCTTGAGTGTAGTCAGGAAAATGGCATTGCGAGTCATGTCGATGACGGCTCCCAGATGCTCGAGCCTCTGTGAAGGTCGGAGGGAACTCTTGTCGAGGATGACCAGGAACCCATGCTTCTGGAAACACTCCAGGTTGCACTTGGTGTTTCTGATGGAATTTGCGTGGCTGCTGGCCCTCACCAACAAGTCGTCGAGGTACGGGTGAACATGTATCCCCTGATCCCTCAGGAGTACCACCAGATTGATGACGAGTTTGGAGAAAACTCGTGGAGCTGTAGAGAGGCCAAAGGGAAGGGCACGATACTGATAACGTTGGTTGCAAACACAAAACCGGAGAAAATTCTTGTGAGTTGGATGGATGGGAACATGGAGGTAAGCCTCTGTAAGATCTATAGAGGTCAGGAACTCGTTCGGCAACAAGGAGTCTGCGATGGTCTTCAGAGTCTCCATGCAAAAATGGCACAGTCTTATGAACCTGTTTAGATATTTGAGGTCCAGAATTGCTCTCCAATCTCCGTTTCATTTTGGAACCATGAACAGAATCGAATATACTCCCTGGCCCTGCTCAAGATCCAGGACTGGTTCTATGGCCCTGATGTTCAGTAAGTGTTGGATAGCCTTGTTGAGAATGGTCTTCTTGTCCCCTGATTTGCTGACTGGGGACTTCAGGAATCTTTCCAGTGGAAGGCAGCGAAACTCTATAGAGTATCCCTGGGAGACAATCTCCACTGCCCAGGCATCCGCCTGGGACTCCCTCCAGATTGTGGAGAAGTAGATCAAGCGTGCTCCTACCGGAAGCGCTGCGTAGTCATGCCTGTTTGGGCTTGGCGTCCCGGTCTCCTCTGTCATTCTTGTTGAATGCTGGTCTGTGGAATTGGGATCCAAAGGAAGCTCGTTTGCCAGCTGTTTTGGATGAATCCCACTATCTCTTCGCTTCCTGGCGAAATCTAGGCAAGGAGTGCTGCGTGCGAAAGGAATGACTGCTTTGCTTGTCAGTGCGTCTGCTAGATCTTGGCATGGCCTTCTTTTTGTCATGTGTCTCCACCAGGATCCTATCGAGGGCTTCCCTGAAGAGACGATCACCCTGGAATGGATAGGCAGTGACAACGGACTTGGAGAGAGCGTCTGCAGACCATGCCCGCAGCCATAAGGGCCTACGAACCACAGCTGTGGACGCCAGGGCACGAGATGCAAAAGCGAGGATGTCAAGTGTAGCATCTGCCGAAAAGGAACTGGCCTTAAGAATGTGAGAAGTGCCCTCCAGTAGGCCCCGACTGTCTTCTGGAATCAACTGGATCAAATGTCGAAGCCAAACTATGGCCGCACGAGAAGCAATAGAAGCCGTAGAGGCTGCCAGAACCATCATGGCAACTGCTTCGTGGATCCTCCTGAGGGTCACTTCAGCCTTCTTGTCAGTGGGCTCTCTGATGTTCCCCTGACCATCCTCAGACAGAAGTCCTGAAGATTGAATGGCCGCCACGGGACCATCCACCGGGGACACCTGTAATAACTCATTTGCATAGTTAGGCAAGAGAGTAGAGTTTCTTAACTAGTGCTGGGTACTGCCTATTGGCCACAGGTCTATCCCAGTCTGATGTTCCCTGACCATCCTCAGACAGAAGTCCTGAAGATTGAATGGCCGCCACGGGACCATCCACCGGGGACACCTGTAATAACTCATTTGCATAGTTAGGCAAGAGAGTAGAGTTTCTTAACTAGTGCTGGGTACTGCCTATTGGCCACAGGTCTATCCCAGTCAGCTCTCAACTGACGCTCAAAAGCCTCTGGGAAAGGAAAAACCTTTTCAGTGTACTCCTCAGGCGCAAAGACAGCTTTGGATAAAAAATATTGGTAGTCCTCCACTTTAAAGAACCTGCTGGACTGTTCAGGGAGTTTGATATACTCTTCCTCCTCCTCAGACAAAAACTCCCCCTCTTCCCTGTCTTCTATGGAAAGGGATATAGACTGATCTTCCCCCAAATGTCCCTCCCTCGCCCTCCCCAGGTGGAGGGGGAGAGCCTTCTGAGCTGCCTTAGTGGGCCAGGCGGAAGGAGAGGGAACCTCGGGAGTTGGCAGGGGCCCCTGCAACGGCTGCCCTGTTTTTGCCTGCAAGGAAGACACCTCCTGCTGCACAGCCTGTCTGATAAGGGCCATAAGATCAATGGGCTGAACAAGGGGCCCCTCAATGGGTACTTTACCACCTCGCAGGGGAAGTCCCAGGCCGTCCTCCAAATCGGGCTGGTCTGCATGGGAACATTGGTCTTCTGCCCCCAAGGAGCCCAGGAGTGGCCGCTGGAAGGGACCGGAGCCAAAGACCGGGCCCTCAAAATGGCCACTGGCGTGCCAAGGACACAATGCCGGAATGGCGGGCTCTTTGTCTAAGGGCTCTTGATGCCACTTCTGAGTGCTCCGCGCCGCCGCTGTGCCCGCTGCCGTGCCTGTTGCGGCCGTTGGGGGAACGCGATCTAGCCGCGAAGGCAGATCGGCCCCTGTGGTGCGTCTCACCACCACCTGCTCCACTCTGTGCGGAGCATCCTCTTCATCTCCCCAAGAGAAGGCTTCGGGAACTTCTTTTCCCGCCATTGCGAGTCGCAGGATCGCTGGCCTTGACTCTGGTCTAAGCGCTTCCAACTTCGCTTCACAAGGAAGCCAGAAGAAAAAAGAGGAAGGAAAATGAAAAGGCAAGGCAGAAAGAAAAAACAGAGGAAGAAAAAAGGCAAGAATTTCAGTAGACAGGAAAGGCACTAAAGCTTAGCTTAGTCTATGCTGCTGCTCCCTGGTGAGGCAGGAATTAAACTGAGGGATGGGCTATTCTGAGGGCACCTACAGGAAGAGGAAAAAACTACTTCCTGCCTCCCTAAAGGCACGGTGGGAATAACCCATAGAGATGTCCTCCACCTCAGAGGGAGAAGATGTTGGCTCTCTTGAACAAGGGCAGTTTGGGGGAGTGCAGTGCTTCATGTACTATGCAGAGTGGCAAAAGCAGGGTCTGCCCCACATCCACATCTTGCTGTGGCTAGAGTAGCGCATCTCCCCTGACATGATCAACTAAGTAAGCTGTGCCAAAATACCTAACCCTGAGCAAGACCCACTCCTCCACATCATCAAGATCAATATGATTCATGGGCCCTGAGGCAATTTGAACCACAGCTCGTCCTGCATGAGAGAAGCCAATTGCACCAAGAGGTACCCCTGCCCGCTTCTCGAGGACACTCAGACAGGAGACAATGGATACCTGCAGTATTTCAGTAGGTCTCTAGCTGACGGTAGCTTCACCATAAACATCAAAGGGATAGAGCTGGACAACCCTGTCCTATCCTGTATTTTCGATGCTCACATCAATGTGGAATCATGCAACTTAGTCAAGTCCATCAAGTACATTTGCAAGTACGTGAACAAGGGCAGTGACCAGGCGGCTTTTGCCCTGGAGAATGAGAGGGATGAGGTGAAATTGTATGAGAGTGGCTGGTACATCAGCAGCTCTGAGGCAATTTGGAGGATCCTGGCATTCCCCATTCATGAGAGGTACTCCACTGACTTCCATCTTGCTGTTCACCTTGAGAATGGTCAGCGTGTATTCTCCACTTCCAACAACTTGGCCAAGAAGCTTAGCAACCCTCCTCACACGACACTTTTAGCTTTTTTCAAGCTATGCAAAACTGACTATTTTGCAAGAACCCTCCTGTACTGTGAGGTCCCTTCTTACTCTGTGTAGAAGAATAACAACTTCATGAGAAGGAAGCAGGGGAAAAATGTCAATGGCTGGCCAGGAGTGAAGAAGGACCATGCACTGGAACAAGTGTACACCATCCACCCCAAAAACACCAAGTGTTATCATCTCTGCCTGCTGCTACATGAGGCTTGAGGCCCAATGTCTTTTTCAGATCTTAAGACTGTGAATGGTGTCTTCCATCCCACATTCCTGTCTACATGCAAGGCATTAGGTTTGATGCAGGAGGATAAGCACTGGGGCACTACCTTGGAGGAAGCTGCCCTGTGTGATTCTCCCTTCAAACTTCGGGAGCTCTTCACAGTAATGTTGGTGTTCTGTCAACTCCCTTATCATCTGAGTCTTTGGGAGAAATACAAAGAGTCTCTCAGAGGACATCACACAGCAGGTAAAGAGAAAGTTGCAACTCACTACCCAGCAGGTGATACACGAGATTTACAACAGATGCCTGGGGCTGACTGAGGACACAGTATGGGCTTTAGGACAACAGGTCCTGGCTCAGCCAACAAGATCTGGAAGAGTCTTGGGGAACAGGGAATACATGAGGGAGACCAACTATGACACTTACACCTTGGCACAAGTGATGTTGAATAACAAGGGTTCACTGACAGCTGAGCAGCTTGCTATCTATCGGCAGGTCCTCTGCAGTGATGACTCGGTTCTGGTCAGGTCTTTTTCCTGGATGCTCCTGGTGGAACTGGAAAGACCTTCCTCATCAATTTGCTTCTTGTGAAGGTAAGGAGTGATCATGGCATTGGCTTGGCTGCTGCATCCTAAGGCATTGCTGCTACACTATTGGAGGGAGGCAAGATGGCCCACACTGCCTCATCCACACAGGAGACCCCTATGCAACATCTCGAAACAAAGCAACATGGCCCAACTGCTGTGGGACTGTAAGCTCATTGTTTGGGATGAGCGCACCATGGCACACAAGGGGTGTTTTGAAGCACTGAGCATAACCCTCAAAGACATCCAGGGCAATGATAGAGTGATGGGGGAAGTCACTGTGCTGCTGGCTGGAGACTTCTGGCTGACTCTGCTAGTAGCACCAAGGGGAACTTAAGCTGATGAGGTTAACACATCTGTCAAGGCATCATACCTGTGGCCACTCATCAGGAAACTGTCACTATGGACGAACATGAGGGTCCACTTGAGACATGATATGTCCACTGGGGAATTCTCTGAACTCCTACTAAAAATAGGGGATGGAGAATATCCCCAGACCAATGGAAAGGTGACCATTCCTGCAGGTCTGGCCTCATTAGTGAGGACCCTACCAGACCTAACAGCCAGGATATATCCTGATATTGCCATTATCACAGAGAAATCCATGGACTACCTGTGCAAGTGTACCATTCTGACTCCCAAGAATGACAAGGCTGCCAGCATTAATGAAACTCAACTCTTTCGAAGAGGCAGAAATGGAGTACAGATCTGTGAACTCAGTAGTGCAAATGAATGATGTGGTCCACTACCCCATGGAGTTCCTCAACATCCTCACCTCCTGGCTTCCTAGTCCACAAGCTTCTCCTCGAAGTGGGAGCTCCAGTTATGCTGCTGCACAACCCCCACCTGCTCAAATTCTGCAATGACACCAGACTCTGAGTGAAGGCCCTCCACAGGAACCTCATTGAGGCCACATCGCTCACCAGCAGTACTCAGGGGGAGTCCATGTTCATACCACACATACCACTCATACCATCAGATAACCCCTTTGAGTACAGGAGGTTGCAGTTCCCCCTCAAGGTCTGCTTTGCTATGACGATCAACAAGTCCCGGGGCAGACGCCAAAGGTGGCAGGAATTGACTTAACAGAGGACTGCTTTGCGCATGGGCAGTTCTACGTGGCCTGCTCCAGAGTGAGCTCACCCAGCAGCCTGGTGATCCTAGCACCTGAGGACACAACCACCAATGTGGTCTACAAAGAAGTCCTTCAGTAGAGGGAAAAAGTTATACATATTTCTCACTTCATTTTTTACACTACAATCCTCTCCTTCATAATTCCTTCAACAAATGTTATACTTAAAAATTCACTTCATTGATTTTCTCTATCAACACAGTTCACATTATTCAAACACCTTTGGAAAGCTCAGATACTGTGCTATTATATTAGAAGACCAATTTAAAAACAAAAAAACCTGTCTTAAACCACAAAAAAAATTATCCCAATAAATATTATAACTGGATTTATGGTGGTTAAATACTGCAGAGAAGCATGGGTTTCAAGCTAGTCTGTTTGTCTATCTGAAAATAGGCTGATCTTGGTATGACATTGGTATGCTATTAGGGTTGCCAACTCCTGCTAGGAAAATACCTGGAGATTTGGGGGTGTTGAGGGGAGGTACCTCAGTCACGTATAATGCCACAGAGTCCACCCTCCAAAGCAGCCATTTTTTCCCAGGGGAACTGGTCTCTGTCATCTGGAGATCAGTTATAATCCTAGGAGATCTCCAGACCCCACCTGGAGGTTGGCAACCCTATGTGCCATTTATTCACCTAGTTCCCGTTGGGAGCGGAATATGATGTCAGTGCTGCAAGTATAGGTAAAGACAGAGCTCTGCCCTAACCAATCTGAGAAGAGACTGTGTTCCTAGCATTGATAACTGAACTTAGATACCTCTTTGGCAGCCATTGTTCTATAAGCAGATTTCACACAATGGGGGCTGTATTAAAATGATGCAACCATTATACAAAAAGCTGATCTTTCCCACTAAATCAGCATCGTGACACCCAGCTGTGGTAACATCTAAAGGCACCTTAGATTAGGGATTTGCTTGGTGTATTGGTTGTATAAGAAGACAGGTGGACCAAATGCTGCCAAGTTGGTTTCAGAATTGGTGCTGCAGTTATTCGGATTTATGAGGTGCTGGTGTAGAAACAAGTATCACAATACAATTGGCACTGTTACCTTTTATAATAGAAGAGAAATCCCATCATCCTCTGCTGAGTAAACCCAGAAGAACACTTACTGCCAAGGTCAGAACAGGCAGAACTAATTATGTAGGGTGAGATAACAGATGTAGCATTTGCCCCCTCAAAAGAAACTGCTGAACTCTGTTTAAGACAAATCCCTGTCTGTTTTGAAGTCTCCCACTTAGAATTTATACCAGAAACAAATATTTGTAGATAATTTAGAAGCAGGGCCAATGCTACTTGTATCAACTTACATCTGTAAGATGTAAGGAGGGAATTAAGAAATGCACAGTGAAAAGCAGAAGCAAGCTTTTCTAATGTCAGAATGGTCAAAGACAAATCTAGCTAGCTGGCTGAAAGCCTGGCTGGCAGAATAGCTGGGCACTTGCCAAGAAGCAAAGAATGGAACCCAAACTTGTCTTTCACAAAAAGGAAACCTAACTGAATGTGAGATCTAAAGCTAGCAACTCACATTTAACAGTGCATCCATCAGTGTTATCACACATAGAATTTGCAGTTTCAATGGATGTTTTAACCAGACTGACATGCAAAATTCCCTTCTGCTCTCAGACCTGCTCAGACATTTGAATGTATTTATTTTTTATTTACGTTATTTATTGTCTGCCTCTATCACAAGGACTCAAGATGAATTACACATAGAAAATCAGTACAATTGACAAAACAAGACATTCAATAACCAATGCATTAGGATTGCGGAAATCTGGAACTATCAGAAAGAACTGAAGCATAGCATAAGAATTAACATGACACATTAAGTGGTACAAAAATTACAAAATAGGATCCTACTTACAATACTGCTATACACAGCAGTATAGACCACAGTCCCTATTTATCCAAGTAAGTTTATGAACCATTTTGTACAGTTCAACACTATCACCTATGCAGAAAAGCCCTCTTGAACAGTTTAGTTTAGCATAGTTTGCAGAAAGCCAGGAGAGTGAGAGCTATCTTGACTTCCTCGGGCAAGCCATTCCATAAGATGGGAGCCACAATGGAGAAAGCGTGTGTAGGGGCAGTTGTTGATTTTGTCCATTTGCAGGTTGGCATCTGCAGAAGTCCCTGCTGACATGAGAAAAGTTGTCATGGCAGAACATAGGGAGAAAGAGGCTGTCTCACAAATAAGAGGGCCCAAGGCCATGAAGAGCTTTGTATGTGACAGTCAATACCTTAAACTGAGCCCGGGAACAAATGGGCAGCTGATAAAGTATCTGCAGAATGGGAACAATATGCATGATCTATCTAGCTACCACTACTAACCGAGCCACAGAACTCTGGACCAGTTGGAGTTTTAAAGTTTATTTTGAGGGAAGAACAATGTACAGTGCATTACAGTAGTCTTACCACAGTCCTGATGTTACTGTGGCATGGACCCAAGTGGCCAGATTAGTAGTATTAAGGTAAGGTGCCATCTTACAGGCTAGGCTGAGTTGGCAGAAAGCTTGTTTTGCAGCCGCATTAATTTGCTTCTCCAGCAATAATGCTGGATCCAGCATAATCTCAAGGCTTTTAACTGAGTCAGCAAGAGTCAGTTGAACTCCATCAAAAGAAGAGGAACAATGTCCCTCAAGACCTCTGCCTTCCCAACCAGCCTTACCTCTGTCTTTTCAGGGTTTAGTTTCAATTTGTTCACTTTTAGCCAAATAACCACAATAGCCAGGCAGTTATTCAGGACCTCTACCAGGAGATTTGGATAAGGATATCTAGAACTGAGTATCATCAGTGTACTTATGACAACCAACCCCCAAACTGGTCGCCCTCACGGATGACCTCCGGAGGCATCTGGATTGGGGCGGGATGGCAGTGCTGCTGTTGTTAGACCTGTCGCCGACGTGGGGATTTGGGGACTGGCCTTGCAATGGCTTGTCTCCTGCCTCCAGGGTCGGGAACAAAGGGTGGCACTTTGGAGAAGCAGTCCCAAAGGCACCCACTAGTCTGTGGAGTGCCACAGGGGGCAGTGCTCTCCCCAATGTTATTTAACATCTATATGTGCCCCCTTGCCCAGATTGCCCGGAGGTATGGGCTCGGGTGCCATCAATAGGTGGATGACACCCAGCTCTATCTGTTGCTGGGTGGTCAGTCTGGCTCTACCCCAGAAGATCTGGACCGGGCGCTGCAGGACGTGGCGGGATGGCTTAGGCTGAGCCGACTGAAATTGAATCCGACGAAGATGGAGGTGCCTATGCCTGAATTGGAGCGGCTCAGGGTTAGGGACCCCACTTCTGGCCTTCAGGGGGGCGCCACTGGTGCCAGCACCGAGGGTCAGGAGCCTGGGAGTGCTCCTGGATCCCTCCTTGACAATGGAAGCCCAGGTAGCAGCCACTGCCAAGACAGCCTTTTATCATCTTTGGCTGATCAGGCAGTTGGTCCCCTTTCTTGAACGCAATGATCTGGCTGTAGTGATCCATGCTATGGTCACCTTGCAATGCTCTCTACATGGGGCTGCCCTTGGGGCAACTCTGGAAGCTGCAGCTGGTGCAAAATGCTGTGGCCAGGCTGTTGATGGGTCTCCCTATGCGGGAGCACATCCAGCCTGTGCTAAAGGCATTGCACTGATTGCCAATAGCTCCGGGTTCACTTCAAGGTGCTGTTTTTGACCTTTAAAGCTCTATATGATCAGGGGCCTGCCTACCTGAGGGACCGACTTTTCCCATATGTTCCCCAGAGAGCACTGTGATCCGGAACTCAAAATCACCTGGCCCCCCTGGGCCTAGGGATGCCAGGTTGGTGGTAACTAGGACCAGGGCATTCTCTCTGGTAGTGCCAAAGCTCTGGAACGAGCTCCCCACTGAGATCAGAGCCCTGCGGGACCTTCAGCAATTCTGCAGAGCTGTTAAAACAGAGCTGTTCCATCGGACGTTCCAGTGACAAATTGATTTCATCAGTCGTGTAGCACCTGCTGTTATAATGTGATGCCATTGTTTTAATTGTTTAAGCTGTATTCATAGGAATTTTTATGTAATGTTATTTTATGCTGCTTGCTGGTTTTATAGTGTATGTTGGTTTCAAGAATTTATGTAAGCCACCCTGAGCCGCTTCGGCGGGAGGGCAGGTTAGAAATCTAAGATATAAATAAATAAAAATAAATAAATAAATAGAGATTGAACATAATGTGGGATAGAACTGTGCCCTGTGGAACCCCACAAGATAGGTCCCTCACCTATGACAATTGGTTTCCAATTGGAGCCCTTTGAGTCCAATCCATGAGGAATGATTTGAATCAGTTCACTGCAAACTAACAACACCAACTTCTGCCTCCAAGTGCCTCAACAAGACGGTATGAAGTGCTGCATTAAAGGCTGCAGATAAATCCAATAATAGCAACAGAGAGGTTTGGCCTTTGTCTTCATTCAGATAAATGTCATCAACAAAAGCTAGCAGAGCCATCTCTGTCCCATAGCCTAGCCTGAAGTCAGACTGAAAGGCGTCTAGAGCAGATGAGTTATCCAAGAAGACTTGGAGCTGGTCTGCTACTGCTCTCTGAATCATGTTGCCAGGAAAGGGCACATTAGAGACCAGGTGATAATTGGCCACATTATTCTTCTGTAGGGATGTTTTTTAAAGTAGTGAATGGATAACCACCTCTTTGAGTGGCCAAGGGAAGGTGCTCTAAGTTAGTGACTGATAGAATACTAAGGTTTGTTGATGTGGTCCTTACATGATTTTAACAGCCAGGGTGAACAAGTATCCAGGCACAAGTTTAAAGAAGAACGCGAAATTGAAACATACGGATAAGCGTAGAAACCTTTAATGAACTATTCCGCTTGATTTAAAAGTAAAATGAAAGCTTTCCTTTAGAGAAAACGGCTGAAAAGTGACTTTGTTTTGCATTCCTGTGGTCAATCAAGTCTAAACCTTACGTAGCAGAAACGAAACTAACTGTGACTCTATGATACAGGAAGTAGGCTAGAGTGGACGTTTTAGAGGTTGCTGTGCCGGAAACAGACGGACGTTTGATTGTGTGACACCACCTCTACCGGAAGTTGGATTACAGAGACGGACAGATAAACAGGAAGTTTGGAAGGAGCCTACTCTAGCCGGAAAACCATAGAGAAATTGCGCCCGACATTTTGAGGAGGACTAAATTTTAAAAAGTTATTTTTAAGCCGAAAAAGCGCTGATACAAGTTATAAAGGTGGCGATTTGGCTTGAAGATTGCTAATATAAAGATTGATTAGTACTGAAGTCGCTTCCAAAACGGATTTGAGGTCAAGACCTAGAGCTGCGTCATCACCTAGTCCAAGAATGACTGCAAAGGAAAAAAAGAGTGGCAAGCGGCTATGGAAGCGATGGAAAAACGGATGACCGAAGTGGTGCAGAATCTTGGAAAACAAATAGAATCACAGCTGCAACAACAATTGCAACAACAGCTGCAAATACAACTGGAGCAAATAGAACAAGTGCAAGTCCAAGTACAGAAAAAAATATGGAAGAACTGAAAGAACTGGTACTGACAGAAGTGTCAGGGATTAAAAAAGATACAGAAGAAGTCAAGAAAGAGGTCAAAAGTCTGGTGACAAAATCTGAAGAAATGGAACAGAAGGTTAAAAAATCCCTGTTAGAAAATACAAGGCTGGAGTCTATGATGGAATATAGAGCTACTCAGAATCATTTGAGATTGAGAGGGATAGAAGAGGAGGAAGATCAGGACTTATGAGCTCTAGTAATCAATACATTGACAACTTATGTAGGGGAAGATGTTGGAGATTTGGATCCAGACTTTGACTTGATTTACAGAGTAAATTCAGCTTATGCCAAGAGAAAGCAATTACCCAGAGATGTGATTGTTCAATTCGTGACAACAAAAATGAAGGAAGATGTTTTCAAGAAACAATTCACACAACCGTTGGAAATTAATGGAAAAAAAATAATAATTCTGAGAGAAATTCCGAGATCGATCTTACAAGACAGAAAGAAATTTAAGAAATTGACAGACAGACTAAAAGAAATGAATATTAGGTTCAGATGGGAGATTCCATATGGACTTTCATTTGTGTACAATTCGGTGAGATCTACTCTTAAATCTGAAGGGGACCTATACAGATTTAAAGAGAACAATTTTGATGATTTTAAAGATATTTAATTTAACACAACTATGGATTACAAATTTTTATCTTGGAACGTAAACGGATTAAATTCACCGAGTAAAAGAAGACTAGTGAATCATTGGCTGGAGAAACAAAAATGTAACATAATTTGTTTACAAGAAACACATATAAGAAAACAAGATAACAAATACCTGATTAATAAAAAATTGGGAGAAGAATTTCATTCCTCAGCAACTAATAAGAAAAAAGGAACAGTGATTTATGTTTCAAAAGAATTGGACCCTAAAAAAATCTTCTCAGATAAAGAAGGAAGATATGTTGGCGTGGAAATATTGATGAACAAAAAAAAGACATTGCTTGTAAATATATATGCGCCCAATGGTGCAAAAGAGACTTTCTTTAATGACTTGACTAAAGAGTTGGACTGTTTAAATTATGATCAAATAGTCCTAGCTGGAGACTTTAATGGTACAGTGAATAACATATTGGACAGAAAATCCAAAGCAACTGGAGAGACAATTGGAAAGTTACCAAAAAAATTTTTTCAATTGATGAAGCAAGAGAAACTGGAAGACGTTTGGAGGAAGTGGAATCCCAAGACTAAGGACTATACTTTTTACTCTAATAGACATAATTCCTTCTCCCGAATTGACATGATTTGGATGTCAGAGGAGATGGCGCAAAAAACTTATAAAATACAAATTTTACCGAAAATTAATTCTGATCATAATCCCTTACTCTGGATATCTAAAGAAAAAACTAAACAACTATATTGGAGAATTAATGAGGACTTATTAGATCAAAAATTAATCAATGAAACCTTAAAAAAAGAAACGAAAAATTTTTTTGAATTGAATTTAAACAAAGGTACGGATATACAAGTTGTATGGGATGCGTACAAAGCGGTAATGAGAGGTATGCTTATCTCTCTGAACTCCAAGGACAAAAAGCAAAAGATCCAACAACAGAAAGATCTTCATGAAGAAATTCGACAAAAAGAAAAGGAATTAAAGAAAAGACCAGGGAAGAAAAAGATTATTAAAGAGATCCACTTTCTGCAAGATCAACTGAATGTTTTATTGAACAGAGAATTATATTGGAATTTGAAGAAATTACAGCAAAAAGCATTTGAGGGTGCAAACAAACCAGGAAAGTTTTTAGCGTGGCAATTGAAAAATAGAAAAGAAAGGAACTTTATATCCAAGATTATTGAAGATGGAAAGGATGTTATGAATTTGAATGGTATAAAAAGAGCTTTCTTCAAATATTACGCCAAATTATTCAAAAAGAAAGGAACAGATCAACAGAGAATTAAGAAATATTTGGAGACTATTGAAGTTCCAGAGTTGGGAAAACAAATTAAGGAATCATTAAATGGTTTAGTAACGAAAGAAGAAGTGACAATGGCGATAGAAGATGCAAAGTTGGGCAAAGCTCCAGGACCAGATGGCTTCACAGCAAAATTCTACAAGAAATTTAAAGAGGAGCTAACCCCCATTTTAGTACTTCTGTCAAATGAGATAAGAAAGACCAAACGGATCCCAGATTCATGGAAAGAAGCAAATATTTCACTGATACCTAAAGAAGGTTTGGATTTGACTCAAGTAAAGAATTACAGACCAATATCGCTATTAAATAATGATTACAAATTATTTGCAAAAATAATTTCGGAGAGATTGAAAAAATATCTGAAAGATACTATAGCGGAAGAACAAGCTGGATTTTTACCAAACAGACAAATTAGAGACAATTTAAGAGTGGTGATAGACGCAATTGAATACTATGACAAGCATCCTGAAAAAGAAGTTGGATTCCTCTTCCTAGATGCGGAAAAAGCTTTTGACAACTTAAATTGGGAGTTTATGCTGCAAGTTATTGAAAAATTGGACATTGGACAGTTCTTTTTAAACATGATTGTGGCAATATATTCAGAACAAAAAGCGGCTTTGAACATAAACAAAGAAAGGACGGATTTTTTCTAAGTCCAAAAGGGAACACGTCAAGGCTGCCCGTTGTCCCCGTTGCTGTTTATTTGGATGTTGGAAATATTATTGACAGCAATAAGAAAAGATAATAGTATTGAAGGACTTTCAGTGAAAGGATTCGTATACAAATATAGGGCATTTGCAGATGATGTGATGTTTATGATTTAGGATCCTATTGAGAAAATACCACATCTGATGGAGAAAATTGAAGAATTTGGTTCAGTTGCGGGTTTCTACGTTAATAAAAACAAAACTAAGGTGATGTGTAAAAATATGACGAAGCAAAGACAAATAGAACTTCAAGAGAAAATTCAATGTGATGTAGTTACAAAGACTAAATATCTTGGAATTGAATTAACCATGAAAAATATTGACCTGTTTAAAAACAATTATGAAAAGGTGTGGCACAGAATTCAGCAAGATATGAAGAAATGGGACACCTTGAATTTATCACTGATGGGAAGAATTGCAACTGTAAAAATGAATATTTTACCGCGTTTGATGTTTTTATTTCAGACAATTCCAATACTAAAACAAAGGAAAGTATTGGATTCGTGGCAGAAAGAATTATCCAAATTCGTTTGGGCAGGAAGAAAGCCAAGGATTAAAATGAAAATTTTATGCGACGCAAGAGAGAGAGGAGGCCTACAACTACCAAATTTAAGACTGTATTATGATGCCGTCTGTTTAACATGGTTGGAACAGTGGATTAATCTTGAGAATAAGAAGTTATTAGCTTTAGAAGGGCATGATAACAAATTTGGATGGCATGCATATTTATGGTATGGAAAAGTAAAAATGGACAAATTTTTTAAACACCACTTTATAAGACAATCACTGTTCGAGACATGGATGAGATATAGAAAATTCTTCTCAGAAGAAAGACCACTTTGGATAGTACCAGCTGAAGTGATTAATCCACATTCAAGAAATCAAGGGTTAGATTGGCTACCTTACAAAAATCTTTTAAAATTAGAAGGGAAAAATTTTGTGTTACAAGATAGATTTGATCTTGAATTTGAATATGATTGGTTGAAATATAGACAGATTTATGATTTATTTAAGACCGATAATAGAGAACATGGTTTCAGAGAAAAAAACATTGAAATTGAAATTGTATGGCTTGAGAAAGGTAAAAAAATGATTTCTAAACTGTACAAGGTTTTATTGAAATGGTACACTGAGGATGAAACTGTAAAAGAGCAAATGATAAAATGGGCTGTAAATGTTAATAATGAGATATTAATGACATCCTGGGAATATTTGTGGGAAAAGTCAATGAAAATTTCAACTTGTGTAAATGTTAAAGAGAATTGCTATAAAATGATGTACAGATGGTATATGACGCCTAAAAAAATTGCTATTATAAATGAAAGTATGTCCAACAAATGTTGGAAATGTAAAAAACATGAAGGGTCTTTTTACCATATGTGGTGGGCATGTGATAAAGCAGTAAAGTATTGGACTGAGATCCACAATGAGATACAAAAAATGTTGAAATGTACTTTTAAGAAAGACCCACAGATGTTATTGTTAGGTCTTAAAATGGAAGAAATAAATGTAGCCAAGAGAACACTACTATGGTACTTGATTACAGCAGCCAGACTGACTTTTGCTCAATGTTGGAAACAAGATAAAGTACCTGAAACATGGGAATGGATTAAAAAGACGTTGTTTTTGGCAGAAATGGACAAACTAACAAGAAAGTTAAACAACGAAGAAGACGAAACTTTCTTTGAAGACTGAAAAGACTTTCAAAAATACTTGTTGAAAAATTGGGACATTAAATGTGGTTTGATTTGCTTTGATAGTTATTAAGAAGAAAATGAAATAGAATTAGATTTTTGAATTGTTACCGTTTGTAAGAGAAAATAAGTTTAGAAGTAATTGTAACAGAATAAGAGAGACATTAATGGGGTTGGAGCAGTGCGGGAAGCCTTGTTTGGGGGGGGAGAAGGGAAATTAGAAAAATGGATATGTAGGTAGGTTTAAATTGTATGAACATGTGATATATCCAATAATAAACTGTATTTACCAAAAACAAGTATCCAGGCACAAGTTATGGCTTTCACAGATCCCAGGATATTGTCCACAACCATCAGAGAAACTGGATCAAAAAGATCCATAAATAGCCCATGTGGTGTATGAAGCCTTTTTTCTGGTTTACCTAAGTTGTGACTGACATCTACATCAGAGAGTATTGTGGAAAACTTGGAAAAACAATCACAGCTAATTGTCTGTTCCTAGGACAGTAGAGACTCAGATTTAGGCATTTGCAGATGCTGAGCTACCTTGAACAACTGGGATGAATGTAAACTAGATGATGCTATAATAGTAGAGAAGTAACTTCCTTTGCCACCATCACTGCTGTTTCATAGGTCTTACAATGAACTCTACAGCATGATCTGTCAGTTTCAGTATGATTTCTCTGCCAACATCATTCTAGATGTCTCCCTTTAAACCAAGTGGCTAGGTTTCGTCTCAAAGACAGTAGAGGTCGATGAGGGGCAACCTTGTCAATGGCTTCAAGGAACTTCATGTTCCACATTTCCACTGCAGCCTCAATAGAACACATAGTTGGAATCCTAAAATCCCCCAGAGCATTCTGGAATTCAGTCAGATTCATGCGCCTCCGTTGGCAGTCCATTTTAACCAGGCTCCTTCTCATGCAGAGTGCTGAAGCTACATTCACCTTGCCTTTAAGTACGTCAGACTGTGGTTTAGGATGATAAAAATCCATATAACCATCCAGTGGCACAGTCATGAGATGCTGAGATTACAGTGTCCAAGAGGTATGGTTCTATCCTGAATGTGTGGAGAAAGGATATGAGAGTTATATCCCCTGGCCCAGCCCCTGACCTCCATGCATTTAAGACTATTTGCATAAAGCCTTCATGTGTAAAGTCCAAATGTATTTATTTCTTTAAAACATTTATATACCCCTTTTCTAGCATACACTCAAAGTACTTTCCAGATACACAGATAATGCCACAACATAACTATCAACAACAGATTTAAAAAGGAAGTACAACAACAGATCACTGTAATGCTCTCTGCGTGGGGCTGCCCTTGTTGCAAATCCGGAAGCTGGTGCAAAATGTAGTGGCTAGGCTGTTGATGGGTCACCCCATGCAGGAGCACATCCAGCCTGTGCTGAAAGCACTGCACTGGTTGCCGATAGCATACCGGATTCACTTCAAGGTGCTCGTTTTGACCTTTAAAGCCCTTTATGATCTGGGGCCTTGAAAAGTACTGAGACTTACTAGTGATTTCAGCTCTCACATACTTTATTAGATGAAGAACAAGACAACTGAGCCGGCTCGCAGGCCGGCTTTTATTCCCAAGTGACCCACACCCCAAACACACACACACCCGGTGATTCGCTAATTACATTGATTGGATTACCTCCTGCTCCTCCATTGGAGGGGAGTCAGGATCCACTAGTCCATTGTCCTTCGGGGCGAAGCTCAGGCCCTTCGCCTGGCCACATGGTGGACCGGTTAGAACCAGTCCAAGCACATGGCTGTCCAGAGCCCATGTTCTCCAGTGGATACATTACAGGCCTGCTTACCTAAGGGACTGCCTTTCCCCATATGCCCCCCAGAGAGCACTGAGGTCAAGGTCCCAAAACTGTTTGACCCTCCCTGGACCAAAGACGCCAGATTGGCCTCCACCAGGGCCAGGGCCTTCTCAGTAGTGGCTCCACACTGGTGGAATAAGCTCCTGGAAGACATCAGGGCCCTGCGGGACCTTTTATAGTTCTGCAGAGCCTGCAAAACGGAGCTCTTCCACCAGGCCTTCAATTAGGAGCCGCTACCAACAACACCTGAACTGGAGTAAGGCCTTCTATGTCAACAACAACAGCCTGTGTGAAGTCAACAGCAACAACCTCTGGCCATATGTTTTTGTTATATTGGCTACACCATGGCCTATAGAGATCAGGATATACCGCCACTAGCACTTTAACTGCACTTACTGTTACTTGTTATTTGTATGTTTATGAGTTTTTATGATGTGCATTGCATTTAATGAATTTGTTTTTAATGTATTTTAACTTTTAATGGAAGCTGCCTAAGTCTGCCTTGGCAGGGAAGATGAGATACAAATTGAAATAAATAAATAAGTAAATAAATAAAAAAAATAAAATGCCCTTTAAAAGTAATTCAGCCATTTCCCTAGGGTTACCAAACTCCAGGTGGTGGCTGGAGAGCTCCCACTATTATAGCTGATTTCCAGACAAGAGAGATCAGTTCACCTGGAGAAAATGGCTGCTTTGGAAGGTGGACTCTATGGTATTATACCCCATTAAAATCCCTCCTGTCCTCAAACCCTGCCCTCTTCAGGCTCCGCCCCCCCAATCTCTAGGTATTTCCCAACCTGGAGCTGGCAAATCTTTGTTTCCCCCTAAAGATCACCACAATTGACTCTTTCTGCACTTCTCTCAGCAGCTGTTGCTAAATGTTCACAGGGTCTTCAGTATGTGTGACTTGGAACAGGCCATCTTCCAGGATATTGGGTCACACATAGGAGGCTAGGCACCAAGTCTGTGTTCAAACAAGTTGTTTGGCCTTATGGAATTGAGGCCAATGGGTGTGAACCCAGCCCACCCATTTGTTCATTTGTCCAAGATTTGTTTCAGTATAACATATTCACTTATTTATTTGGGGATATTGTATGCTGCATCTCATGTGGCAACTCACAAATAAAAAATAACTACCAGTTCACATATTTTGTTACTCTTAAAACTGAAAAGGTTTGTAGTAATCTAATAAGAAACAAAGCTGGGGGCTGGAGACAGCGGAATGAAGCAGGATGTGGAAAGGACATGAGAAACTGTGTGTTGAGAAGACCACTTCTTGTGCCAGAACAAAATTCTGAAGAAAGCCAAATAAGAAAATACTAGTAAAACGTTACATACTTGCTTACTACATACCTGTACCTGATAACTATGGCCAGGATGGGGTTAATCAGTGCTACCCATGTTTAATGAACTTCTATTTTTTGATCTGCAAATATCCTCTGAAGACCACACACAGTACTGTCCTAAGCAGAGTTGCATCCTTTTAAGCCCACTGATTTAGAAGGGTGTAATTCCTTAGAATGGTACTGAGTGTAAGAAATTTCAAACTGCAGTCAGATGACAAGTGGGGCACATTCTGATCACGTTGCAACTTTACTCCAGTATTCTTTGTGCTGGGGAATGTCTATCAAACATCCCCCAGTAACTGACTGAGGCGCACGAGCACCCCACTGCTGGCCATTCAGACTTGGTCACCTTTGTTCTGGAAGGGAGCCCCATGCCCACAGGTGCAGAAGCATCGTCTTCTGGTTGGCAGGGACTCCCAAGCAGGAAAACACTAATGTGCACTTCACTAACTTTGGGGGGGAAATGGCGGCCATGAACCAGAAGCTCCAGGCTTCCCAAACAGCTTGGCCGTACAAGGCAATGATCGCATGTTCAAGACTGTGGAGTGCTCCTGTCAACATCAGACTTTCCCCGGTTTAATTCTGTTTAATTCATTTGGGAGACGGATTAGAATGGGAGCCCGACGACTGGGGAATGGTGGCCAGATGTCACATTTTGTTCATCCCCTTTTAATCCACAAGGGAACCACTTGGCTTGTGGATGAAACTGCCCATCTGACCACAGCCTCATACTCTGGTCTGATTTCTATAATACACATACCTCTGTGTTAGTTATAAGGGATACGAACACATGCATAGGTCACTTTTATTCCACCATTGGTGACTGGGAAAAGTTGAGTACTCCACTCATGAATTCTGGAGGGAAAACACCACTGCCTTTACACATTTTATGCCTTCTTCACTGACACTGTGTGCATATGTTTTGCACTTGAATATATTTACTGAATAGTTTTGGGCAAATCACTTTCTCTTAGGCCCCTTTCACGTTACCGTTTTAAACTGGATATTATCCATTGTTGGTCCAGTTCCAAGGAAAGTGATACAGGGACAGAGGTTTTGCACAGCTAATTTCACTCCTTTAATGAGCCATCTCTGAAGTGATCTGACCATTTCAAACAGAGCCATGCTTTTCCCCCCTACTCTTTTTCACCACGCAATCTTCATCAAACTTTTTTTGAATGTTTTAAGTTGAGCACTATAGCACTAGACCAATATAACTCTACTCAATGTATCTCAGTGGCTCCAGGACATCTCAATGGTGCCACTGTAGCACTGAAGTGCTATAATGGTCTAGTCTATGGCACTCAACTTAGAATGTTAAAAAAAATGTTTGAGGAAGAACACGTGGTCTGAAAAGGCTGTCTGAATGGTGCTTTAGAAAGTTTCTCATCTGTGAGTGGGGAAAATAATCATCTACCTCACAGGTCTCTTTTAAAGGCATGAAAAATTATTGCTGGAAAGTATTTCACCTGTAGATGTCTACATAAACATCAAATAAGAAGGCAACTGAGGTAAATATGGCTCTGTAGTACAGCTTTGGCCCTGATCTAAACATCAAATAAGAAGGCAACTGAGGTAAATATGGCTCTGTATTACAGCTTTGGCCCTGATCTAAACATCAAATAAGAAGGCAACTGAGGTAAATATGGCTCTGTATTACAGCTTTGGCCCTGATCTAGACAGCCCAAGCTAACCCGATCTCATCAGATCTCAGAAGCTAAGCAGAGTTAACCCTGGTTATAACTTGGATGGGAAACCACCAAGGAAGTCCAGGAATGCTATGCGAGGGCCCTGGTCACACGTGCCAGATAACGCAGGGGGGAGGCGTGGCTATTTGTGCCATCGCAATTTGACTGGTTGATAGTGGATTTTCCCAGGTATTTTTAAACTCCACATCTTCGGCTGGATGATACTGGTTGGTGACGGGTGCACGATGCTGTTTTCATGTGATCGCGCCCATATAATCTGCCCAGCCATTCCTGGCTCTCCTGCAGCAAATTTTGTGTGTGACTGGGACCCAAGTTAGGCAATGCAAACCACCTCTGTACATCTCTTACCTTGGAAACCTTACAGGGTTGCCATAAGTTGGCTATGATCTCATGGCACTTTCCACCACCCCCATTTCAGTTTTGACTATATCTGCAAGTGATGACTTTCATGTGTGAAACAGTCACATGCCTCCTTTGCAATGGAGACATATCACAGATTCAGCTGCAAGTCATCTAGGGAGAAATGATGGAGCTAACTAAGAGCTATTGAAGAACCTAGATGTATGTATAAAATCAGTCTTGATTTTGCTAGTTTCATGAAGTGCTATCTAAGCAAACACAGGTCTGATCTGGAAAAAAAATCACCCCAGTAGGGCTCTCCCATTCCATAGTGTATTTATCAACTGCACATGGAATTACCCTGTCTAGAAAGAAGTGCAGAGGAAAACTGATTAACACATTCTCTTCCTGGAGGGGGAAAAAGTCAGGAATTTACAACTTCATGTTTGCACAAAAAATGTGACTGAAAAATCCCCATATATGTGCAGTTTCAAAAATATATGTCCTCAAACAAAACTCATTAGAAAAGACAATAAGGCTAAGAAAATTGAAGGCAGTAGAAAAAGAGGAAGACCTAACATGACATGTAAAAGTGATTGCACGGCTTGGGAAAAGTGACCATAATGTCATTGAGTTTAACATTTGTACAAATAGGGAGTTGCCCAAAAAGACTGACGCAACCACTTTTCACTTTAAAAGGGGTAACTTCTCTCGTATGAGGTGACATGTGAGGAAGAAATTGAAAGGAAAAGTGGAAAAGGTCAAAACCATTGGGGAAGCTTGGAGACTGTTTAAAAATACAATCCTAGAAGCTCAGAAAAAATATATACTGCAGGTTAGGAAAGGCACAAATAGGTATAGAAAAAAGACTACATGGTTAACAAATAAAGTAATGGAAGCTGTAAAAGGTAAGAAGGATTCCTTTAAGCGGTGGAAAGCTAGTCTCAGAGAGGTTGATAAAAGGGAACACAGGCTGTGACAATTAAAATGCAAGTCTGTGATCAGGCAAGCAAAAAGGGAATATGAGGAGCATATCGCAAAAAACATAAAGACCAACAATAAAACTTTCTTCAAATACATTAGAAGTAGGAAACCAGCCAGGGAGGCAGTGGGGCCCTTGGATGACAAAGGGATAAAGGGACTACTGAAGGATGATAGGGAAATGGCTGAGAAGCTGAATGCATTTTTTGCCTCTGTCTTCACTGTGGACAAGTGCTTGCCCACTCCAGAACCACCGATTTCGGGAGGGGGTTTGAAAGACCTGAATCAGATTGCGCTGACAAGAGAGGAAGTCCTACGACTGATGGACATTTTAAAAACTAATAAATCACCAGGCCCGGATGGCATTCATCTGAGAGTTCTGAAAGAACTCAAATGTGAACTTGTGGATCTCCTGACAAAAATATGTAATCTTTCTTTAAAATCTGCCTCCATTCCTGAGGACTGGAAGGTAGCTAATGTCACTCCAATTTTTAAAAAGGGATCCAGAGGAGATCTGGGAAATTACAGGCCAGTCAGTCTGACGATGATACCGGGCAAATTGGTGGAAACTGTTATTAAGGAAAGAATTAGTAGGCACATTGATGAACAAAAACTATTGAGGCAGACTCAGCATGGGTTCTGTAAGGGAAGATCTTGTTTTTTGAGGGAGTAAACAAACATGTGGATGAGGGGGACCCAATAGATGTTATTTACCTTGACTTCCAGAAAGCTTTTGATACAGTTCCTCATCAAAGGCTCCTAAGTAAGCTCAATAGTCATGGGATAAAAGGACAAATCCTCTTGTGGATCAAAAACTGGCTTATAAATAGGAAACAGAGAGTGAGTATAAATGAAAAACTTTCTCAGTGGAGGATGGTAAGCAGTGGGGTACTACAGGGATCGGTACTCAGTCCGATGCTTTTTAACTTGTTTATTAATGATTTAGAATTGGGAGTAAGCAGCGAAGTGGCTAAATTTGCAGACAACATGAAGTTGTTCAGGGTGGTGACAACCAGGGAGGATTGTGAGGTACTCCAAAGGGATCTGTCAAGGATGAGTGAGTGGGCGGCAACGTGGCAAATGGGGTTCAATGTGGTCAAGTGCAAAGTGAGGCACATTGGAGACAAAAATCCTAAATATAAATAAACGTAAATGGGGTCTGAACTGGCAGAGACTGACCAAGAGAGAGATCTTGGAGTCGTAGTAGATAACTCAATGAAAATGTCTAGACAGTGTGTAACTGCAATAAAGAAGGCCAACGCTATGCTGGGGATTATTAGGAAGGGAACTGAAAACAAATCAGCCAGTATCATAATGCCCCTGTATAAATCATTGGTGCGACCTCATTTGGAATACTGTGTGCAGTTCTGGTCGCCACACCTCAAAAAGGATATTATAGCATTGGAAAAAGTGCAGAGAAGGGCAACTAGATTGATAAAATGGTTGGAACACTTTCCCTATGAAGAAAGGTTAAAACGCTTGGGGCTCTTTCGCTTGGAGAAATGACGGCTGAGGGGTGACATGATCGAGGTTTATAAGATTATGCATGGGATTGAGCAGGTTGAGAAAGAAGTACTTTTCTCCCTTTCTCACAATACAAGAACTCATGGGCACTCCATGAAATCGCTGAGCGGTCAGGTTAGAACAGATAAAAGGAAGTACTTCTTCACCCAAAGAGTGATTAACATATGGAATTCACTGCCACAGGAGGTGGTGGCAGCTATAAGCATAGACAGTTTCAAGAGGGAATTAGATAAACATATGGAGCAGAGGTCCATCAGTGGCTATTAGCCACAGGGTATAGATGGGAACTCTCAGTCTGGGGCAGGTGATGCACTCTATTCTTGGTGCTGGAGGGGGCAGCAGTGGGAGGGCTTCTAGTGTCCTGGCCCCACTGCTGGACCTCCTGATGGCACGTGGTATTTTTGGCCACTGTGTGACAGAGTGTTGGACTAGATGGGCCATTGACCTGATTCAGCATTGGCTTCTCTTATGTTCTTATGAGATGGCTTGACTCAAGAAAGGAAGCCATGGTTTTCAGTTTACAAGACCTGAGCAAGGCTGTTAATGACAGGATATTTGGAAGTCATTAGTTCACAGGGATGCCGTAAGTCAGAAGTGGTTTGACAGCAGAAAACACATGCACATGGTGCAAACTTCTTGCATGTTTTTGTACACAGTTTGCTGCATAAGCAGCATCCATTCAAAGGTAGTAATAGATAATACTTTAGAAAAATTGGATTAGTTAAGACTTCTAAAATCATGTCCTTATTTGTAGTATGATACATTTGATTAAGGGTCGCGGTGGCTCAGAGGTTAAGATGCTGAGCTGCAAACTGGAAGGTCTGTAGCTTGGCAGTTTGAGACCCTAGTGCCACATAATGGAGTGAGCACCTGTCTCTGGCCCCAGTTCCTGCCAACTTAGCAGTTCAAAAGCAAGAAATTGCAAGTAGATAAACAGGTACTGCTTCAGTGAGAAGGTAACAGTGTTCCATGCACCTCGGCATTTAGTCATGCCGCCACACGAGCACAGAAATGTCTTCAGTCAGCGCTGACTCTTTGGCTTGGGAACGGAGATGAGCACCACCCCCTAGAGTCAGATTTGACTAGCTTTCGAGCAAGGGAAACCTTTACCTTTACATTTGATTAAACTGCAAGCTCATAAGCAGCTCTGCTTAGTGAGAAAAGCACCTCTGAATTCCCAGTTTTGTATATCTAGCATTAATAATATATCTAACAGACTAATTCAGGTGGGTAGCTGTGTTGATCTGAACAAAGTTTGAGTCCCATGGCACCTTTAAGACTTTGTTGGTCTTAAAGGTGCCACTAGACTCAAACTTTGTTCTGATAGACTAAGGCAGTCTTTTATAGACTGCTGATGCTGGTGTGGTTACAGGATGCCCAATGTGGCTACACCATTTCATGTGGCTGTAAATAACTTCCTAATGTCTCAAAAATGATTAGAGCACAACAGAGAACTGTAGTGTTGCCATACTGGCAGACACCACTCTGTAACATAACTGCCTGTTGCATGAGAACTTGTTGCATCAGATTTAGTACTGCTTCTATTTATGGCTGTAAACTCTAACACAGTTGCAATTGAGATTTCTGTGCAATTACTCTAGACTAAGTGGATTATCACTTGTTGTTTTAGAAGTCTACAACATATTTCTCTCGCTTCTATTTTAAAGCTGCAAGCCTCACCGCCTAAGAGTAGTTCCACTAAAATCAATGTAACTGCCCCCAGAAATACATTGTATTTGACTCAGAAATGCTTTTCTTGCAGTCTTTGGAAATCTACAGTATATGCTTATAAATTAGTTCAAGCTATCTTAACAATGCAAAGCTTGGTCACTTGGTACAGTTTTCAATTATTGTTTTTACACCAGGCTCAGAATTATAATTCTAATGATAACAAAAATTTCAAATTAAAAAATGCAAATAGAGCACAGGAATGAGATTTCCACAGCAAGCTGAGGCCTTGCAAAGCTTTCTGTAAGTATGGTTTGAAACTAAATAGCTGTTACTTAATTCTTTCATTTTGTTTATTAGTCAGAGCCAAATTACCATAAAATTGGATTTTTACCATTTTAAAAGTATTTCAAGAAGATTTTTCTCAACAAAGGCCCCGTCCACATGGAGCATTTGCCCCGCTGAAGTCACGGGAGCCCTGCGGACTTTCCGTGCGCGTTCATACGAGCACATCTGGGAGGCGTAGGGCTCCCGTGGCCAACCCGCGGGTTCCCTCCGAAAACGTGGGGTAAAAAACTAGTAGGTCCAAGGTACTAGTTTCTGGAAACCCCAGGGCAAAGGCTGGCGTCTGATCGCGGGAGCGCTGGTATCCCGCGGCTTCCGACGCCCGCCCATGTCCCCGGGGTTTCTGGATGTTGTAAGTTTCCCTGGGATGCGACCAACGCTGGTCAGAGCATGCGCACACACAAGTCACTGACAGCGGCCCGCCCCCCCCAACGGCACATGCGCACTTCACACTTGCGTGGTCTGCTATGCTGCTGTTTTGCCACGCTGCAGCAGTGCGGTGTGATCGCGGCATGGAGCTGGCGTGTGGCAACCCGGTGGCCTGTGAGATCGGGCTACCGCGCCTTATTTAGCTCCAGGGCAAACTGCCACGCCTCCCCCGTGCGTTTTCTGGCCCGTGTGACAGGGGCCAAAATTAACTAATCAATTAATACACAGATTTATAAAACTGATGAAACAGAATCAGCCACACCTGAGTGCAACTATGAAGCTTAATGCAGCTGCACATTTTCAAGGTATTTTTCAACCTTTCCAATATCTTCTTTCTGATAACCAATGCAGAAGTCAAGCCGAGTTTGATTCTGTTGTATACTGAGTTCAACTGCATGCAAGGTCACGTCCGCACGCAGTCAGGCGAAGAGCCCTAGCTTCGCTCCAAGAGACAATAGCCCGAACTGATCCTAGCCCACACCTATCAGAGGACTAGGATCTGAGTTAGGACCTATGGAACTCCTGCAACTGTAAATAGCCCTATCATGGGTGTGGTATGTGTGTTTGGGTGTGGTTTTGTTTAGGGATATAGGATTTTGTTTAGGGATATAGGGTTTTGTTTAGGGATGTGAGTCGGCATTCTCTCTCTTGTTCTTCACTTCCTAATAAAATATGAGCTGCTTTCACTCTGCAACGCATCAGTCTCAGTACTTTACAGATTCAATTTACTGAAGACCTTTGTAGTGGTTTAGAAGACATGGAGTTATAAGAACACTTTGGTTACGGTTTCGGTTTCGGCGTCGCGAATGGCGGCCGCTTCTCAGGACGCTCCCGGAGGCGGTTAGCCCACGCGCAGTTAGGGGGGGTCTTCGCATGTGCAAAAGACCCTAGTGAGCCTTAGGCAAAGGCTCCGAACCGGGGGCACTTGGGGAGTAGCCTCTTTGCCGGCAGACAGCCGGGAAATTGAGGCTTTCTCCCCGCCCCAATCGGCCCCGCTGCGGCGTGCCCGTAATGGGACTTAGCGGCGCCACCGATTTCCAGGAGTGAAGACAGCGCTATGGTTTAAGATAAAAAGAAGAAGTAGCATCGAATCGTGAGTTGAAGATCTATTTTGAAGCGTAAATCGGAGCCCCCCTGCATGCGTATAAACATTGGGAGGAGGGAGGAGTTCCCACCCCCTTTGAGAAGCAAGATCTACAAAGGGAGCGTGAAGGGGGGCAGAGAGAAAAAGAAAGTGTTGGTGAAAGTACCGTTAGGGTTGCATGGAAAACTACGATCATCTTAGCTTCCTGGGGGATGCGGTACGAACTTTTTAAAAGTAAACAAAAAAACAAAATGTCGATAATGGAAAAAGTCCTGCAGACACCGGAAGAGAAGAGAGGAGGGACTTCCGGTCCAGACAGCCCCCCAAGAGCTTGCTGTCAATCAACAGGAAAAGGAGATACTGTGCCCCCTGCTGGAACAATTGCAGAAAATCAACGAAACTCTGTTCAAAGTGGAAAGTATTCTCATCAGTCGACAGAAACAGATATCGGAAACAACTAGAAAGATGATGGAGATCGAACAGAAATCGAATCTGATTCTAGGTTTCCAGGGCGTTAAAGAAGAAGAGAAAGAAGATCTCGGATTTACCTTGACAAATGTCTTGGCACCCCTAACTGGCAGCGAAGCGATAAAGTTAAAAGAAGAGGTGGATAAGGCTCCCAAAGCCTATTCCGCTTTTATAAAAGAAAATACTCTGCCAGTAGAAGGGGATGTCGAGCATAGCAGGCGACAAACTGGAGATCTAATTTCATCTGAAGAGTTTATGGAGCCCTGGAAGCTTGAAGGCCAGAAGTTTAAGGAAAAAGAGAAAAGAAAGAAGACGGATTTCATCTTCAAAATACAGAAACTTCTGAAGAGACACGCCAGCAGGGAGGAAGATGCAGCACTCAAAACTGGGACAAGTGAAGAAGACAGCAGCCCAGGGGAAAGTGGTGATGGAACGGAAGACTTCAAAGTTAAAATGGACTCAATCCATAACTGGAAGAGATTTAAAAAGAAGATACTTTGAGGACTGTTCGTGTAACATCTGGAAGGAGCTGTTTAATTACTAACCCTAATGGACTTTACTAACTGTATTAACAGAGTGACTTTGGACTTTGCAATAGTTAAAAAGAAGATCTTCTAACCATGATAGATGCCAAAATTGGTATTGGTTATTAACCTAAACTAACCCTCACTAACAGAAAAAAAATTCACTCCATCTTTCTCTTTCTCCATCTGTCTACCCTTCCTTTTTCTTATAAAAAGAATAAAATTCTCTCTTTTTTAAGAGAGTTTTACAAAAAAAAAAAAAAAGAACACTTTGGTTACTTTTTGGTTACACCCTAGTTTATGAGCAAGCTCCTTATCAACTCTTGAGGTCTAGCTGCCAGCATGAAGCTTCTTGCTCTCTGCCAATACCCATGCCACATTAATAATCAATTATCAACATTTGGCTAGGTATTATTACCTGAATCTTTCCCATATGGATGTTGTTCCTCCACTGTGGCTACCAGTGATGTTTGTGTAGGAGGCACCCTCCCATATCAAAATATCCATATATTACTGATGGCATGGGAACTGCCCAGAAAGGGTATGGGAGCTGGCAATTATTCTGCAAAGTTAAGTGTGCAGATTGGGCCTCGCCTCAAGCAATATTTTAACCATAGCAGAGTAAGAGCTATCAGACTCACGGGAAGATCCGAACTGCGATCAACCCGATGACTAAATATGCCCCAATCAACTTCTGAAAAGTGCGCCAACTATTATCCTTGCACACTGTGGTGGACACAGAAGCTTTACAAGAATCAGTTGGGTTCCATTATCAAATGCAGAACTCTCTCACCAGGCAGAATAGACAAAAGCTGGCAACTTGTCCCATAGTATGGACTACATATCTTTTACTATCTGCAATCTCAACAGCTAGAAAATGCAAGGCCTCTCTTGAAATATTATTCATTTGCATTCATAACTCGCTGCTATGTCACTCTATGCAAAGTTCTGCCTTAATGCATTTTTAGCCAAACTTGTCTACTTCCAAGATATCCCTTGTCTTTTAAATATCTCTTGACATGTCACTTTTCCTAACTAAGGCTGCGATCAGACGTGCCATTTGGTGTGGAGGGGAAGGGAGCCTATTTCCCCCAATGGAAATTGACAGTGTTGCGTGAGCACACATCCTTTGTAGCTGCAGGCTCAGCCCATCACTGCATGATCAGACAGCATGCGCAGGTGAGTGGGAGGGGTTGCCTTCTGTTTCCCATGTGCATAAATGAAGAATTGCACCTCCACACGGAGGGTTCCCCATGGAGTATGCAGTTATGCACATACTGCTAAGTGAGGGGGGGGGAAATGGCACTGAGTAGGGATGGAATGAGCAGACCATCCTGACGGCTTGAGTGTGTGCTTGAGCAATCAAGGGAAAGTCTGTCTGTGGCCCGTTAGCAAGCATTAGGACCAGACTTTCCCCAGTATCTTTTAGCTCTTCTTCCATGGTGAGGCAGCGCAGGGTGCCGACAGCTGTGAGACCTTTCCCAGATGTTGTTGTCTGATTGTGTCCTTTAGATCCATCACACATTCGCAGCTGAGTCAGATCTAAAGGCATGTCTGGCTGTGAACTAATACACAGAAACTAGACCAAATTAAACGAGTTTTACTTTGTTTCTTGTATCTGAATAGAAGGCAGACTTCCTTTAATGGCAGCTCCCCATTCCAGGTGAATCTAGTGCATTTGCTCCACACTGAGAATGGATGGAACAAAGACATATGACTCATCTACAAAAATCAGGAATTTAAAAAGCTCACCTCTAGGATAAAACTAGCTGCCTGATTCCAGTAAAATTTACACATACCTTCGATCATCAGCATTTAGATTTTCTTCTTGCTTATAGTTACTCTGTAATACAATACGTACATTGATATATAAGTGGTTAAAAAGTATCAGCATAATCTTGATTCCTTCACTAGCAGTGCAATCCTATTCAGAGTTGCATCAATCTAAACCCACTGAAATCAATGGATTTGGACTGGAGTAACTGCTGTAGGCAGTCTGATGGAGATGGTTATTTCCTGCTCACTATGATTAAAGGAATGTGTGACACAAGGTTATTAGAGGGGACAAGCAAGGTTTATTAAGAAATAAATCTCATTTTATTCTATGGGGTTTACTCACAGGAAAGCGTTCTTAGGATCCTAGCCATAGCCAGATATTTCTGCCTCATGTGTGAGAGGTCATGAAACAACCACACAGACTACTAGTTGCTCAAAATACTTTTGAATCTCAACCAGATTTAACAGCTAATTTAACAATCTGAACCTAAAGGTATTTAAAGGTATGGCCTAGGCAGAACATGCCTAGTGTTTGTTCCAGTAGTAAGCAAACAGGAAGATACTCTATGATTAGAATGGAATGGATATAAAGGATGTGGAGAGAGTGAGTCCCATGGTATGACATGAGAAATTGGGGTACCCAATGAAACCAGATTAAGGACTGGCATAATTATTGGCACTGGTTTAGGTGCCTTTAAGGTGATTAGACACATTCCTGGAAGATAGTGCTGTCAACAGATTACTGCTAAATGGAACCTCCATGTTTATAGGTAGTATACCTCTCAATACCAGTGCCAGGGAAGGCAAAGCAATGGGAGAAGGTTGTTCCCTTGATTATCTACTGGCACTTTGTCCTGGAAACATCTGGCTGGTTTCTGCTGTTGAAAATAGGATCCGTATGCCATTAATCTTCTATCTGCTGATTCTTCATATGTTCTCACTACCATAACTGCACCTTTAGAAAAGCACATGACCCACTTACAAGCGTTTCTGTGAGCAACAAGAGGTGACCTAATTCAATAGGGTAGCCAAACTTTCACAGGATTTACACTTCAAACTACTGTTGGTTAAGTTTCAAGCCTAGAATACAGAAGTATTGCTAACTGTTCCAGTGACATTTAATAAGTGTGCTTGGTTTTGGGATACATTTCTCTATACAGTTGTGTAGTATGGGAAATTCCACTGTTCAGATTATGCCCACACCCTAAACAATGTCATAAGTCAAAGTGATTTATTTAAATGTTAGGCTACATGCCTCATTGCCAGTGCTTCTCCTGGTACAAGAAAGTTAGGAGAACAAGGTCACACCCACTTCTCCCTCCTCATACTGACCAGGGTAATCCCTATTCAATTAAAATACAATCGAATTAATAGCTTCCTGCCTAATGTACAGAGTGGCCTTTTTAAGGGATAATATGAAACTCCCACCCTTTCTTCACTTACCCTTTTGGTGGTAGTTAAATTAATGGTGTTAGGCATCTGGTCACCCAGCCAGAATGACTCCATTCTCCCAACCAACTTTAGCATTATTCTTCCCCCTGCTCACCCCTCCAATGAATAAATAAAGCAGATGACCTACACAATAGCAGGATTCTGGCCAGCTGGCTGAAGGACTGGCTGGCAGGATACCTGTGCACTTGTCAAGAAGTGAGATTTTAAATGGAACCAGAGGCATAAAGCAAAAAATAAATGGGATCCAAGTGTGGGATTTGGAACTAACTGGATACGTTAATAATGCATCTATCATATTTATGGTTTTCTGACTATCAAAGTACATCCTTCACTCTTTTGTCTTCCAGTTCTATAAGGAGAAACAGGGTGTTTCTTTTGCAAAACAGAAGCAGTTCAACAAATCCAAAAACAAAAACAGTGTATGCAGGGGTCTTTTTGTAGAAAAACAGCTGCAGGAGCTCATTAGCATATGATATGCTAATGAGCTATTAAGCTATTAGCATATGCCATGCCCCCTGACATCACCGGAAGTGATGTCAGAAGGGGAAGCAAAAGGGGGGGAGGCATCTTCAAAAGCCTCCCCTTCCCTTCCCCAGCTGGTCTGGGTGGGGGAGTTAAGAGAGAAGGGGTTCGAAGTTTAAACTCCTTCTCATGAGAGTTGGGCCACAGATGGAGGCAAGAGGGAAGGAAAGAGAGAGAGTAGAGAGAAGGAAAGAAGGAAGGAAAGAGGGAAAGAAAGAGAAGGAAAAGAGGAGGAAAAGAAAGAGGGAAGAAGGAAGGCAACAGGGAAAGAAGGAAAAAAGAGAAGAGAAGATGGTGGGAAAAAAAGAAAGAGAGAAGAGAAGAAGGAGGGAAAGAGGAAAAAGAGAGAAGGAAAGGAGGGAATGAAAGAAATTCTGCGGCAATTCGGCCCCATTATATCCTATGGGCCATTGAAGTCAATGGTGAAAACATAGGGTATATTCTGGGGGCTGGAGGGGAGGGGGTTTGAGGAAGAGGCTCCAAACTCACAGGGTAGCTGATGGAGCCTCTCTCCAAGATACCCACCAAGTTTCAAGAATATTGGGCCAGGGGGTCCAATTCTATGGGCACCCAAACAGGTTGCCCCTATTCCCTCCATTGTTCTCTATGGTGGGAAAAATATAACTTTTTTCCCACCATAGAGAACAATGGAGGGAATGGGGGCGACCTGTTTGGGTGCCCATAGAATTGGACCCCCTGGCCCAATATTCTTGAAACTTGGTGGGTGTCTTGGAGAGAGGCTCCATCAGCTACCCTGTGAATTTGGAGCCTCTCCCTCAAACCCCCTCCCCTCCAGCCCGCAGAATATACCCTATGTTTTCACCATTGACTTCAATGGCCCATAGGATATAATGGAGCTGAAATTGACATTCGGCTGCCTGAAAGACTCCCCGGGACGCCGACTGGGGGCGGGGCTTGGCTCCTGAGCTCCCCCCCCCCGAAAAAGACCCCTGAATGTATGCATGACTTCACTGAAAATACATGCAGTACAATAAATTAGATTACACCCAAATGCATTTACTGTGCTTGTATAACATGCATACACAACACAACAAAAGTACACATATCCACTTTACACAGAAAAAGTCCCTGCCCTGATGATATATTGTCCTTTTCACTGTAAGTGTGCACATGGATGGTTTGCTGGGAGTTTCCCACTCTTTAAAAAATGTCCTGCTACAGTACCTTGGTTGGCAAATTAAAGTGAAGGATTTAAGATGACACAGATCATAAATACATTTAAGCCAATTACCAATGTGATTGAAAACACATTTGCTTGAAAGTTTTATTGAGTTCACTTCCAAGACAGTATGGAGAAGAGCATAACCTTTAACCCCAATCCTAAATGCCTATGTCCCAATTAAAAAACTGTTATCTGTGTAAGGAAGCACTTCCACACAGCACTCCAGCGAATATATTCACAAAGATGTTTACATGTAGCTTCTCAAGCACAGGCAACTCCTGTGGATGAGCCACAAGTCACACCCACTGTGAAGACACAAATCCAATTTGTTTCAATTGACTTATCATTTTAGGATCAGGGTGCCATTCTTGCTGACAGTTAAATAAGCTAGAATCCTAGTTGCTCTAGTCAGAAGAAGTGCAAGGGAGAATTCCTTCCTCCAACACAACCCCCACCAAAATTCAAACTACTGCACATTTCTCTCAAAACATGAACAACTTCAACAATTAAGAACATTGAAGATTAAGAACACCAAACAGGAGTGCAATAAAGTACAAGGGGGAAATGATTCTGTAAATATGTTCTTATAAATACCCATCCTTAAGACCACAACCTGTTTGTGCAAAAAGCCACTATGCCATTACTACTCTGCTATGCCATGCTACTCTACTTACCTCAATATATGGTACAATTTTACAGGAGAAATCCTCCAGCAGCCACTTTTTGGTGAGTTCTTGAAATATCACCAAAGGCAAACAGAAGAAGATGATGAGAAAATCCCAAAAGGCCAAGTTGGCCAGTAATGAATTTGAGATGCTCCTCATGTAGTAGTTGTGGCACACAATACACATTACTGCCATGTTTCCCATTATCCCAATGCCAAAGATCACTATTGACAGGCACATGACTGCATAGGCACCATAAGATTCCTCAGTCAAGGGGTAGAAGGGGTTCTTGACTGCAGATGGTCGGAATGTTCCATTCCTGTGGGTACCAGCACTCCTTTCTCCCATGTGAGAACCATTCAAGGGTAGCAGCAGGGGGATATCCCTCTCTGCCTCTCTGTTCAGCGAGTTATTGGCATATCTTAGAAAGTGGCTGTTCTTGAAAACCTTGACTTTTCCAGCTCTTCCTCTGTCCAGGGGATCATCAGCTCCCCGTTTACTTCTAGTATGCCTCTTGAGGCTAATCCTTGTGGGGCCTCTTCTGCTTTCCTTCCTCTGTACTTCATCCTTAGAGAGACCAGGCCCCAAGGCTACAAAGTCGTCTTTGTTCAACCGGTTCTCACCCAGTTCTTTCAAAGGGCCACCAGACCATTCAGTTGGTTTCCGAGCATGAGATCCACGAGGGGCAAGTTGCGCAACAGTCCAGTCATTGGGATCGCCATAATCCACCAGTGGAACCCATTTCTCTGGAGCTCTTGTTGTGGCCTTGGATCCACCTATCTGGCCTTCCTGCAAGGAAGCCTGGGAGATGCTCCCTAATGGGAATCCCATAATGGTCCAGATCTCCTCTTGCTTGGGTGCCTCTTGCTGAGACATTGCAAGAGCCACTTGACACCAAGATCCACACTCTCTGCTCTTGCTCCTGACATCTGATGGCCACTCCAGCCCATCCCTTTTCAAAGGTGGCTGAAATAATGCTATTTTGGCAAGGGCAGAGAGAGCACCCAGAAGCCACACCAAGGCATAGTGAGACTGGAGCGGGTGCATGCTTAGGAGGGGGGGCTCCCAGGCTCCTTCAGAAATAGCTGCTGCCCAGCGTGAAGTTGTCCCTTGCACACATTTCTCCCATTAGGCGACCCCAAAGCAAGCTGATCCGGGAAACAGTTGGGCAATAAAGGATGCTGTTGATCGCCCGCGGTAAGTCTTCAAGTTCTAGCCATGTCTTCAGCAAACGTATCCAAGATTTGGAGAATAAGCGGCAAAGCTCACAACGGTGGGGGGGATCACAAGAAGAAGAATCCTCCTGTCTTGGCCAAGCGCGATTGATCTTCGCAAGCCACGACGGCCTCTGGGGACAGACCTTGAAAAAGTTGCAGCAACCCGCGTCTGCGACGATGCATGTAGCAAGTGGAAACGGTGCCGGCTGCAGCGCGCGCGCGCGCACACACACACAGACATAATCTCCGCTTCGCCTTCCGCGACCAGCGCTCCGCCTTCCCCAGCGACGGTTGCTTTGGGGCTCGTCCGCTTTGCATCCTTTGGAGAATGCCATTAGCCGGTTGTCTGCTTGACATGGGCGAAGGCGAGGCGAAGGGGCCCCATTGCGTGCTCCTCGCCCCAACTGCGCACGCCTCCTGGAGGCAGCGCGCAGGAAACAGGTTGCCCCCTGCAAACCAGGCGCTTGACAAATGCAAGGAGGGACGGGAAATAGAATCCACCTCTGGCTGAGAAGCAGGACGAAGCGCGGTTGCGGGGGAAGAGCGGTTTCCTTAGTAGCCCAGCTGGCTGCAAAGTTGCTTCTGGTAGCAGCAGCTGCAAGTTCGGGCGGGGGCCGTAGGAAAGAGCCCTCCCTGAGAACAACGTGTTGCTGTCTCCTCGTTTCCAACCTAACCTACAGCAGCCTCAATGGAAAGCGCTGAGCGGCCAGCCAGGGCTGGGTGTGTGTGTGACAGGAGAGCCGTGCTGCTCGTGTACGAGCATGGAAGGGCATCGCTGCTCTGCTTTCGCTCTTGTCTTGCCTCCGCGCTCCAGACGTTGGCAAACGGCTTCCCTCTGGCGGCTTCAACCCTCATGCAACATCCACTCACGCTTTGTGGCGGTTTCTAGTCAGGAGAGAGAAGGGGACCTCCATCGCGCACGCGCCACTCCCCCGTTCGGGAGGGAGGGGGTCTCAGGAGCTGCGTCGCTTGCCCCAGATGTCGGGCGGCGGCAAGCAGGGAAAGGTGGAGCACGGCTGGGGGACGGGAGTCACCGCGCTGTTGTCCTTCGGGAAACCGAACGCCCTTTGCTTGCTGTCAGGTGGGAGGAGCGAAGGGGCACAAGGGCAAGTGCAGGGCGTCGTTATTTGTGCCCAGATGCAGCGGGGCTGGAACTTGGGATTTGCCATGCTAGAAGAGGCAGTCCTTCAAGTATGTGGGCCCCAAGTCTTCAGGGTGACCTGAACAACTGTGTTTTTACCACGCAGAAAAGTTGCTTGCTACCCCACATCCCTGCATCTCACTTTTACCTGACAGCTGTCTTTCTTTGTCCAGCCATGTCACTTTATTATCCTGTTGCTGCTACCCTAGCTTTTTAAAATTAGGATTATTTTATTTCACTGCCCTTGTTCTCTTGCAAGAATTCTTACTAATTCTATTTCAGTACATTTTTATTCCTGCTCTTCTATCAGGGAGCTCAGACCAGCATATCTGTTTCCCCTTTCTTCCATTTTATCCTTACCCTGTGAGGTAGGTGAGGCTGAGAGAAAAAGGGATTGGCCTAAGAACTTTGTGACTGGGAATTTGAACCCAGATCTTCCAGGGCCTAGTGTGGCACTTCAATCAGTACATGACACTAGTTTTGATATTTCATCTTTATCTCTCATTTTCATCTTTATATTTCATCTTTTCTCTCATTACTGTCCAGTTGACCAGAGACTAATAAACATGCAGCACCATCCTCTGCCTATTGACTCATAGGCAAGTCGTATTGAGTTAAATGGAATTTACTCTCAAGTAAGCCTGAAATTAGGAGCTGCGGTGGCTCAAGTGGTTAAGACGCTGAACTGCAGGCTGTGGAAGGTCGGTAGTTCAGCAGTTCGAGACCCGGGTGCCGCATGACGGAGTGAGCGCCCGTCTCTAGTTCCAGCTCCTGCCAAACTAGCAGTTCGAAAGCAAGAAATTGCAAGTAGATAAATAGGTACCACTTCGGTGGGAAGGTAACAGCGTTCCATGCGCCTTGGTGTTTAGTCATGCCGGCCACATGACCATGGAAACATCTTCGGACAGCGCTGGCTCTTTGGCTTTGAAACGGAGATGAGCACCACAACCCTAGAGTCGGATTCGACTGGCTTTCGAGCAAGGGAACATTTACCTTTACCTTTACCTTTTAAGCCTGAAATAGGCTTGGCTGCAGTCCAGGGCATACTTAATTTATAACAATTATTGTCTCATGGATTTGGTTTATATACTAAACTTTCCTAGATGTTTCAATCCATTCAGTGCCTAGCACTGACTTTTTAAAAGCATGATAAAAAGCATGCTTGCTTTGCAAGTAATTCCTAACAAATTTCCTTTTGGCAGGACCATATCATTTCTTCCCTATCATCAACACTGTATGCTAAATGGCTTACAGAATTTTATCCATCAGTCTAATTCCCTGGGCTACATAGCTCCAAAAGCTGAAATGCTGCACTAGCAATGCAAGACTCATAGACTGCAGCATCACCCCCCAGGTGCTATGTTAACCCAGAAGTGCCATTTCCAGTTGTTATCATGGCCATGCTTTGTCTATAGAGTAGAACCCATGGGTAGGCTGCAGCAGATAACCTAAACTATAGAAAAGATAAACACAAAAGATCTTAGATCAGCTTTCAGATTTAGAATGTCATTTGATGGGAACACAGCAGGAATGAAAACCTGACTACATTTTACCCTTTGTGTGACTGTTCTAACAGTGGGCTGTTAGCATTTTTTTTTTAATCTGCCTGTTGGTTGCTTTTTTGCTGATTTTTTTATATAGATTGTGTTGCTTTAAGGCTACTATTGGTGGTAGTAGTGTTTGTTTTTAGTTTGTATTTAACACTGTAAATTGGTTAGCCACTCTCAATATGCAGTAGAGAGATAGGAGATAAATAAATATTGTATGGCTGCAGTTAATTAACATGCTTACTTGCATGGAATTTATTTGGACTGTATTGTAAGATACATTGTATGAAGTAGGTTTTTGGCTGTGAAAACTCATGCCATCCTAAAAATTGTAGGTAGGTAGGTCAGATACCCCTCAACATCTAAGAGAGGCATTTTACCTATAAACCCAGGCACCTAATTCAGCCATCACATCTAACAGCCAATGCTAGAAATATCTTTTCAAACTGCTTTTCAGTCCATCTAAGCCACATTATGAGAGGACAAGAGTCACTGGAAAAGATAATAATGCTAGAAAAACTTGAGGGCAGTAGGAAAAGAGGAAGATCCAACATGAGATGGATTGACTCAATAAGGGAAGCCATGGATTTCAGTTTGCAAGACCTGAGCAGACCTGTTAACGATAGGGAGTTTTTGAGGTAACTGATGTGGTGATGGCCTCTGGCTAAGTTGATTTTAAAGGGACAGATTTATGGACTGTTGTGTAGTGGGTTCGACACATTAGAGATCACAAGACAGTGTGATGTGAAGCATAGTTATTTACTGGACACAACAAGAACACATAATACTGGCCAGGTGGCCAACTATATACAGACTGGGGGAGACGCCCCTAGGTCCCGTTGGTGGGTTTAAACTTCCCGCCACGGTTTCCATTGGTTCCCCACAGGAAGGTTCAGGAGCCTAGTCCTTATTGTTATTTGGGACTCAAGCTCCAGCTCAGTCATTGTCCTCTCAGTGGTGGTCAGCGGACATAACACCTCTCCCCCCATAGTTCGATCCCTGCCTATGTAACATAGTCCTTCAGGTACAAAGGGGTTCAGCGTTCCCTCATGGACTGCCTTGGTGATGGCACTGGAGCTGCTCGGTTGTTCAGGTGTGGAGGCCCCGGGGAAGGTGCCTGCTCTTCCTGCATCTCTGGCTGTGGCGGCAGCAGTGGTGCCTCATCTGGTATCTGCGCCAGGGTTGGTGCTATTACCTCTGGGGAAGCCGCAGTGAGAGATACTGGTTCCCATTCCCAGAAGCCTCCCTGGTCTGAAGTAGCATCTGGTGCTTCTCTGGTGTCCCCTGGGTTCTGGATCTCTCTCGCTTCTGGAAGCATGTACTGCCGTAACTGGTCCACGTGGTGTCACAGTACCTGTCCGCAGTCTGTCGAGACCTCATACGACACTGGTCCCGTGGGGCAGATGACCCTACCTGGAATCCACTCCTGACCCTTACCATAGTTTCTAACATATACCGGGTCTTCTGGGAAGAACCCCCGTGGTGCCTCCCATTGCTCAGACAGGGTCCATGACTCTGGAGCCCTGTCTGGGTGCAGGCAGTCAAGGAGGATTGAGGGCCTTCATGCGCACAATTCTGGGGTGTGCCTTGTGCAGGGCCTGGAGAACGTGGTGCCGAAGGGCACTGGGGACCACCACCCTGTCCCCCCATAGCAGGCAGCCCTCATAAGCTGAGAGCTCCTCTTGCCGGGCCATAAATGCGGTGAACTCCGGCTCTGCTGTAGCCACAGGCCACCCCCTCACCACCCAGCCTAGAACCCGGGATATGATGGGGTCCTAGACCGAGCAGCGTACAATGTTCGTGGCCTGGAGGGGGTTTCAGGGAGACCTTCTAGCTGGAGAATGTGGTGTACAGGGGCTGGATCCTCATCCACATCCGGCAGGGGGAGATGGCTCAGGGCGTCGGCATGGCCCATAGCCTTTCCCGGGCGGTGTTGTAGGGTATAATTGTAGCCTGCAGGGAAGATGGACCATTGCAAGACCCATGGGGAGAGGACTTGCGGCGTCCGGCAATCTGCCACAAAGAGACCCTGCAAGGGGGGGGGGGGTCTGTGGCGATGGTGAAGGGCCGGCCGTAGACGAAGTTGTGGAACTTCTTGACCCCGGCCACAATCACCAGCCCCTCGCGATCTATCTGTACGTGGTTCCATTCTGCTGCAGATAGGGTCTGTGAATAATATGCGACCAGGACCTCTTGCCCATCCAGGAGATGATGCACTAGCACTGCGCTGACACCATAGGGTGAAGCATCACAGGCCAAGACTATGGGCAAGGACTCATTGAAATGGGACAGGACGGAGTTAGAGATCAACAGTTCCTTGACACCCCGGAATGCGGCGGCCTGGTGGGGGCCCCATGACCAAGGGGCCTGCTTGTCAAGCAAGTGGTGAAGGGGCTCAGCTACCACCACCTTGTGGGGGAGGAAGGCGTGGTAGAAATTAAGAAGTCCAAGGAAAGCCTGAAGTTCGGCTTTGATTTTAGGTGAGGGGGCCTCCACGATGGCCTTCACCTTGTCCCGGGCTGGGTGCAGGTTGTCCGCGTCCATGGTAAAACCCAAAAAGTCCACCGAGGGCACCCCTAGCAGGCATTTCTCCCTTTTTACTTTGAGGCCGGCATCTTGGAAGCGGCAGAGGACTGTGCAGAGTTGGTCAGCGAATTCAGCCAGTGTGGCAGCATGCAATCATTATATCATCAAAGAACGGAGTGACGCTGGGTATCCCTTTTAGAAGAGAGTCCAGGGTTACCTTCTCACCCTCCATGATGCGCCATCTTAACTTCTCCTCCCGTAGACCACAGATGAAGCGGTCCTGAAGGGCCTTGTCGAATTGGGGCCTGAGCATACCGTCAGCTGCAAGGCGGCGGAGAACATAAGAACATAAGAGAAGCCAATGTTGAATCAGGCCAATGGCCCATCCAGTCCAACACTCTGTCACACAGCGGCCAAAAATACCACGTGCTATCAGGAGGTCCAGCAGTGGGGCCAGGACACTAGAAGCCCTCCCACTGCTGCCCCCTCCAGCACCAAGAATAGAGTGCATCACCTGCCCCAGACTGAGAATTCCCATCTATACCCTGTGGCTAATAGCCATGGATTTCAGCTTGCAAGACCTGAGCAGACCTGTTAACGATAGGGAGTTTTTGAGGTAACTGATGTGGTGATGGCCTCTGGCTAAGCTGATTGTAAAGGGACAGATTTATGAACTGTTGTGTAGTGGGTTCGACACATTAGATATCACAAGACAGTGTGATGTGAAGCTTAGTTATTTACTGGACACAACAAGAACACAGAATACTGGCCGGGTGGCCAACTATATACAGACTGGGGGAGACGCCCCTAGGTCCCGTTGGTGGGTTTAAACTTCCCACCACAGTTTCCATTGGTTCCCCACAGGAAGGTTCAGGAGCCTAGTCCCTATTGTTATTTGGGACTCAAGCTCCGGCTCAGTCGCTGTCCCCCCAGTGGCGGTCAGTGGACAAAACATGGAGGATAGGTTGTTGGCTATTAGCCATGATAATATAATGGGATCTCCCAGTCTATTGAAGGATGCTTCTGATTGTCATTTGGTGAAGAGCAGTCAGCAGCTGCGGGCTGTTGCCTGCATCCCCTACTTGTGTGGCATCTGATTGGCCCCTGCAGGAAACAGCATGCTGGATGAGAATGGCCATTGGCTGATCCAACATTACTCATGTTTTAAGCTGTTTTTCTTCAGTACATTGGCACAAGACTTTTGCAATATCCAGTGCTTGGTAATGAGGGTGGTCCAAATATTTCGTCTGGATTTTATTGTGTTTTTCTGGTGCTCTCCAGCTGTCAGGCCCTGCCTGTTTTTGCTAGTTACATGCCCCCCTTTTACATGCTGGTTTGTTTCTGCTTTCAGATGTACCTCTGCTGGATTCTGGGAAGAACACATGGATTAGGAACAACAGGCACTGTGGGTAAGGGTTTGGGCTCCTTTATGGGCTGTAACTCTAGCCCTGGTCTGTAGTGTCACTCTAGCCAAAGTGTAAACTCTATTTGCATAAATGGGTGGCTAAAAATATGGGAAAGAAAGGAAAAATATGTATATATGACATGATGTGTGTTGCCTTGGATTTCTCTGTGCTCAGCTGGTAGGAAAGGAGGTAATGATCATAATGAGCTTACACTTACGATGTGGCTCTTCCTCCAGGTTCCCAAAGGAGCCTCACAAATAGATATGATAAATGTCTCCTTCTTTTCTAAAGGATGTTCCACTGATCCATCTAGAAATACTTGAATGTGTAAGGAGCCTTTTAAACCTGTATTACCAGTGTGGACATGCATGCAGAGTGTAGACTGGGATTAATAGATTGTATAATATACTGGGTTCAGACGTGTAGAGTGATTCGCTCATGTTTATTAAATGGTTTCAGCTCAAAACTAAGACAAACTTGCAGGGTCAGAACCCTGCTTATATTTGTGAAACACCCCACACCCAACACACACCTAGGCTTCCCAAGAACTTACCGCGTGCCGGCGGGGGATGGATACGTCCTCGCAGGACCATCCCCAGGGGAAGGAGAGGCGCGGAGCACCATGCCGTCGCCAGGAAGGGATGGTAGGCGACGCTCTGGCAATGGGGCTGAAAACTCAATGGTACCATCGAGTTTTCAGCCCCATTGGCAGAGCGTCGCCTACCGTCCCTTCCTGGCGACGGCATGGTGCATTACCAGGAAGACTGGTCCGGCCGGGGAGCATTCGTCCCCCGCCCCCAGACGGTAAGTACTTGGGAACCCTACACACACCCCACATCCTACGATAGACTATTTACAGAGTATTATTTGCCAGTTGGCTACTACTAGGATCTGGATCTATCTATTGCTTCATTCTAGGATCCAAGCCTTCTATTGTGATGCGCTCCAAGCTATGCTATTTTGCATGTTTTCTTGCAAGTCCTTTCACAAGTATGGTTCCATCGCGATACATAACAGATTGAATCAGAACTAAATATTGTATTTTCTGATAGTGGCTAATTGCAAAAAGCAGTGCTGGCCTCCTGGATCTTTATTTGTTATGCAATCCTCCTGACAGTGTAAAGGTATCACAGCCTTATGCCTGTATGGAACAGGGGATAAAAAAGCACCAGCCTACACTGTGATTCTCATTTGAGCCCATTTGAACCAGCTGGGTTCATTTTTTTTATGCACATACACACCCCTGGTTAAGCATCAGTTATGTCTGTGATGATAGCAAGAGTTAGGCTATTAATCATTTCTTTAATATCCATTATAAGGTTTTGAAGGCATTCAGTAGCTGCTTTTTGCATGCTGTGCTAGTCTCCACCAGCCTCATGGCATCCACTTTAAAAACAATGTGGCCTATGTAGTTGGCAATGCGGGAATCACACAACAATTTCAGGATGAAAAGGTATAGTGCTTTTCTCCACTTCTGATTTAGTGCACCATTTCAAACCAAGGGACATGGCAAGCTCAGTTTTCCCATAAAGGAAGAAGGACACACACTTATCATATTTTACAATAACCTTAAATCTATAGTGAGGATCTGGAAAGAGCCCAGCTTCTTGGTGCCAAATCCTGAACAAAGGGGTTACGACTGTTTTCAGTAAATTGGGAAGAGAAGAGGGACCATCAGCATAAATTTTAACCTGGATCTGAAGACAGCCATGTTACTCCTCTCAGCCCAGCAACATGTTGACTGGAAGGGGAGAATCTTGAACTGAGTTCTGATCAATTAAGTAGTGGAAGCTGGGAAGTGATTAGAATTGTAGGCTTCTGCTCTTGCTATTTCCAGTTTAGAGTTATGTTAAAAGAGATAATGTCCCTTTATCTTAGTGCACCATTTAATATCAGCCACACTAGAAAAAGAAATCAGTGTGATCTTTAGGTCTGAACATTAGGGCTTTTTAAACATTTTTAGTTGCTCTTCCATTTCATAAGTAAGAGCAGGGGTCTTTTTGGGGGGGGAGCGCACCGGAGCGCAGCTCCGGGAGCTCAGGAGCCAAGCCCCGCCCCCAGCCGGCGTCCCGGGGAGTCTTTCAGGCAGCCGAATGTCAATTTCAGCTCCATTATATCCTATGGGCCATTGAAGTCAATGGTGAAAACATAGGGTATATTCTGCGGGCTGGAGGGAGGGTTTGAGGAGAGGCTTCAAACTCACAGGGTAGCTGATGGAGCCTCTCCCCAAGATACCCACCAAGTTTCAAGAACTTTGGATCAGGGGGTCCAATTCTATGGGCCCCTAAACAGGTTGCCCCTATTCCCTCCATTGTTCTCTATGGTGGGAAAAAAATAACTTTTTTCCCACCATAGAGAACAATGGAGGGAATAGGGGCAACCTGTTTGGGGGCCAATAGAATTGAACCCCTGGTCCAATATTCTTGACACTTGGTGGGTATCTTGGGGAGAGGCTCCATCAGCTACCCTGTGAGTTTGGAGCCTCTCCCTCAAACCCCTCCCTCCAGCCACCAGAATATACCCTATGTTTTCACCATTGACTTCAATGGCCCATAGGATATAATGGGGCTGAATTGCCACTGAATTTCTTTCATTCCCTCCTTTCCTTCTCTCTTTTTCCTCTTTTCCTCCTTCTTCTCCTCTCTCTTTCTTTCTTCCCCACCTTCTTCTCCTCTCTTTTTTTCTCCTTTCCCTGTTTCCCTCCTTCTTCCCTCTCTTTCTTTCCCTCCCCTTTCCTTCTCTTTCTTTCCCTCTTTCCTTCCTTCTTTCCTTCTCTCTACTCTCTCTCTTTCCTTCCCTCTTTCCTCCTTCTGTGGCCCAACTCTCATGAGAAGGAGTTTAAACTTTAAACCCCTTCTCTCTTAGCTCCCCCACCCAGACCAGCTGAGAAAGGGAAGGGGAGGCTTTTGAAGATGCCTCCCCCCCTTTTGCTTCCCCTTCTGATATCACTTCCGGTGATGTCAGGGGGCGTGGCATATGCTAATAGCGTAATAGCTCATTAGCATACCATATGCTAATGAGCTCCTGCAGCTGTTTTTCTACGAAAAGACCCCTGAGTAAGAGCCTTGCATGAAAGTATGTATCAAGTGACATTAAATCCTTTAGGTTTTCAACTGGAGCTTGCTTAGTGTTTTTGTCTAAGAATTAGTGGGCAAGATAAAAGAGATATAATTTTTTCTAGCATAATGCCTGTTCTTTTTTTCCATTTTATTTTGTTTGTACAGATACAGAATGGCTGAACCCTAGCTTTGTTTACTGTCAAAACATCTTTTTCATCGATGTCATCTTTTCCTGTGCTAGGTATATAAAAATCCTCATACAATTCTTCTAAATCTCTCTCCAGAATCGAAATAATAAGCCTACAGTCCACAAATTATGTATTCCAGTGTCATCTCATTGACTTCTATATCTAAATTAAGTGAATTGACAACTACTATTTAAAATAAATATGGCATGGTTTCCTGTCCTGAAAAACACAAAAGGCTCTACATCTGACAATAGCACTACAGATAAGATTAGAATTTCAACAGCCAATCCACATACAAAAGAATCTTCTCAGGAAACAGGAAACCACCTCCTCAGGAAACAATCCATATACAAAAGAACCTCCTCAGGAAAGCTCCTCCATTAGCATGTTCATAGCCTGGGGAACTCCTATGAGATAATGACTCAGCCCTACCCCACCTTCTGGAGTAGATATAAATTACCCGCCTACCATTTTCTTCTCACCTTGACACAGAGAGTACTCCATTTTTCTGTGTTATACCTCTGAAGATGCCAGTCACAGCTACTGGCGAAATGTCAGGTTCTACAGTGCCAAGACCATGACCACACAACCCAGAAAATCTACAGCAACTATTTATATTGTTAAAAATGTAATCATATAATTTCTCTTGATTAAATCCACTAATTACACTTCAACACTAATCTGCTGGTGAAAACTGCATTAAAATATTTTGGAATCTAATTATATCACCAGATACCCTTTCCAGAGGAAAATTCCTAAGTTGGAAATGAATTATCATTTCCTGGTCTTTCTTTGCGAGAGCAGATTCTGCTGGATATAGCTATTATTATAGATATGAACATGCAATGCATTTGCTCTCTGTTTATGACCTGCTTGAGCTGAAAAAAGGGGGAAAAGGGAAGGGGAAACTCAACCCAAAATAACACTGCGAACCAAGGGGGTCAAGCTGACTAATATAATATAAACATACAAATTTATTAAGGTGTACACTTATTAAAATAACTTCTGATTAAAATTTTTCCAGTGTCAGACGTATAAAAACATACAAATGCTCATACAAAAGATGGGTCAACACTAAACAACTGAAGACCAAACACGTTTCGGCCCCAAAGGGCCTTCCTCAGTGGTCATTAATACAGATATATCATTGACACACATTCATAGACCTATATACATATATCAACCCAGATGTTGTAGCCTGAAATTATAAGGGGGGAAGAAGACAAATTATTTTATATTCTTGAATTATATGCCAAATTTTAATTAAAAACTGCTTCTTACAAAAGTAGTGTTACCTTATATGATTATACAGCTATTGCTGAAATTAGTACTGGGCCATAGGTATATCTGTTGCAGTCTTAGTGACCACTGAGGAAGGCCCTTTGGGGCCGAAACGCGTTTGGTCTTCAGTTGTTTAGTGTTGACCCATCTTTTGTATGAGCATTTGTATGTTTTTATACGTCTGACACTGGAAAAATTTTAATCAGAAGTTATTTTAACAAGTGTACACCTTAATAAATGTGTATGTTTATATTATATTAGTCAGCTTGGCCCCCTTGGTTCGCTATGACCTGCTTGAGTCCAGACTGCATAGGTGCTAAGGGTCTTGCCTAGTCCAACTTCACATTCCTGAAGAAAACCCCATTCCCACTTTTATCTATCTAAAATCAGCAATTTGACTTTCACACAATCCCAGTCTTGATTGTTCCAAACAGAGGGAAGGTCTACCACACATTGTCCCTTGTCCTGTACAGTCCCAGATTATAATAGACAGATGCCTAACGGTCATCCACTCAATAACTGCAGGGCCATGACTGACTGGGAAGGGTTTAAAATCAGATTTAAGGCCCTAGATTTTTAGAAGGCTCTTACATGGTTTGGATACAATGAGGGTTGCCATATCCCAGTTTCTCCTCAAGTCCAGATAGTCTAGTCTGAACACTCTGCAAATCCTTCCTTATAAATACTTATCTTTTGGTTTCATAAGATTCCATGTGCTCCCATTGGCTGTAAAATGCCCTCCCTCAGCCATTGGCCCATCAGCCGCCACTCAAGATACTTGCATGCCATTGGCCGGGTGCTGGGTCTGCTTCTTTCCCCACCCACTCCCCCTTCAGACAGATTTGCTGGCAGACCAGCTCTCTCTCCTGAGGAAGACAGTTCTCTTGACTCCTGTGAGGGACTGTCCCCTCAGTGGCTGTTGGTAGGTAGCCAAGCTTGGTTCTGTGAGTAAAAAAACAAAGGACTTTCAGCATAACCCCCTCCCCCGCCCATAACCCCCTCCCCAATGGCCACTTTCCTGTCAGAATAAATGGGAAAAGGCTCTTTCTCCTGCTTAGCTTCAGCATGGCTGGCTGGCTAACAAGGTGGGCCAGCGACCATCAAACCATTTTCTTCAACTCCCCGCTGTGTGGCTGACTTTCCCCTAGGGTTGCCAATCTCCAGGTGGGACCTGGAGATCTCCCACTGTTACAATTGACCTCCAGATGACAGAGATCAGTTCCCCAGGAGAAAATGGTTGCTTTGGAGGGTAGACTCTATGGCATTATACCCTGCTGAGTCCTTCCACACACACCCCAAATGCTGCCCTCCACAGGATCCACCCCCCCCAAATCTCCAGGTATTTCCCTAATCACAGTTGGCACCTGTACTTTCTCCTCTGTCAGTAAAAGGCCCTTTCCACACCTATGTTGGCCTTTGGGAGAAAACTCACTGGGCCCAGTCCTGATCAGGTTGCCAACTCCAGGTGCGCAATTCCTGGAGATTTGAGGGATGGAGCCTGGAGAGGGTGAGGTTTGAAGAGGGGTGACACCTCAGACAAGTACGATGCCATAGACTCCACCCTCCAATCCAGCCATTCCCTGATGGGGAACCATTGTTGCCAATCTCCAGGTAGGGGCTGGGCTCACTCAAAATTACAACTGCTGTCTAGGAGGGAGGGGGGAGGAGATGGAAAACTAAAGGTAGGTTGATGGTTGGCTGGGAGGGAGATAGGGTTATCAACTCCAGGTTGGGAAATTCCTGGAGATTTGAGGGGTCAAACCTGGAGAGAGTGAGGTCAATTTCACACTATTCGCTGTACGGCCACATTTTGACCTGCAGCTCCCCTCAATTCCCCCCGCATCTTCTCCATCTCAAAAAACAAGGATCGAGAAGACACAGGGGAAATCAGGGGGAGCTACAGGTCAGAATGCGTCCACGCAGCAAATAGTGTGAAATTGACCTGAGTGTTGAGGAGGGGTGGGACCTCAGACAGGTACAATGCCATAGACTCCACCCTCCAAACCAGCCACTCCCTCCTGGGGAAGCACTGTTACCAATCTTGGGGGTGGGCTGGAGATCACTCAAAATTACTACTGCTCTTCAGGTAGCAAAGATCAGTTCCTCTGGAGAAAATGGTGGACTCTGTCATTATACCCTGCTGAGATTGCCACAGCAGATTGTCACTGAGTGACCAAAGCCGGGGCACTCTCCCAGAGCCTCTTTCTAGAGCCCGTTGTATTTATTTCCACAACGGGCCTTATTCCTAGTCAAAGAAATAAAGAGAATTTTCCACTAATTGCTTTGCATTTTTGTGCTATCAGCCAGAAGCAAATCTGGGGAATGAGCAGTGGACTAAAGTTTGTGTCTTGAAAGTTACTTCTTTGCTTAGAGGTGCTGTGGACTTCATGATGACCTTGTTAGGCAGTCAAATATACTATGTTCAGTAGACATGATCACAACTGAGCTGAGCATCAGGGCTTCTCATGTCACCACCCTCCAACTCAGACAAGTGCTGAATCCTAGCTGTGGCACAGTCTCATTTCCTCCTGATTTATGGGTACTTTTGCATTGGCACAATAAGTGAAATTCTTCCTACCCCCATGATCATGGATGGTCTGGTCAGGTCAGATAATTAAATTACACGAGGGGGTACTATTACGCTCATAAGGCACTGCTAAAATGGACATTCACAACATAACCTCAATGACAGGATGAATTTAAATGAACACCAAATAGTAAAACCAGGGTTTATAATTACGAGAGGACGGATTGATTTGCTCACTGTTTGTGTTGTACAGCTGGCTGCTAAGTAACATTCAACAAGGGCAGGTCTGTAGGGAAGGGGTAAACTATAGGCCAAACTAGTCATGAGAGCATCCTCATGGCCACCACAAGGATACTACACCCATTTTAAAGTCATTTAAAAATGCTCTGAGGGTCCAATTCTGATTGGGCCTGCAAGGCAATAGGCTGAGTTTGTCTTGTTACCCCTCCTATGCCTTATCGCCAGAACTACTACACCCCTCACAGCTGTTTCAGTACTTGAAAAGGTGCTGGGGGGGCAAGAGCCCTGCTCTTTGAGCCTGATCAAGAACTGGCCTTTTAAAAATGATTTTTAAATGATTTTTAAAAGGCAATGATATCCTTGTGGTGGCCACAAGAATGCCATCATGTCTGGTTTGACCCTAAGAAATCTAGGAGTTTATCAGGCTGTATTAAGATGCATGTGCATTAAACACTGCACTGTTTAAATAGACACAAAGTAACCCAATCCCAATAGCCCAATGAGCAGCTAAAGCTGCTTGTGAACAGTCCAATTGTTCATTGAAGACCTGGCTGTCTGTTCTCAGCTGGTGAACAGAATGTGAACCAAACCAACAGTTATTCAAGCATCCCTACAACAAATCACATTTAGGAAAGATGTAGTGCATTGACACAGAAGGCAGCATAGTGTAGGCCGATTTTGTCAAACCTCTGAAGCTAAGCAGGGTCAGTACTTGGATGGGAGACCACCAAGGAAGACTCTGCAGAGGAAAGCAATGGCAAACACCTCTGCTTTTCATTTGCCTTGAAAGCTCTTCCTGGAATTTCTATAAGTCAGGTTGCTATACATCAGTTACTACTTGATGGCACTATAGCAGTTGGAGAGTGCTACTGTCCCTGCCTTCACTGTTCCACCAATGTGTGGCTCTGCAGCTGTTTGTCAATTACATGAAAATAAAAATTCCAAGTATGATGGTAAAGTCCTTGTTCTCTCCTTCCCATGCATAATCAACCAAAAACACTCTGCTTTATGTTGTAAAATTTAGTCTTCGTTATAAGGAAATGGAATAACTTCATAATCAGCAGGTCTCCTGAAATGTAAGTCACACTGATTTCCATTAGGTATTAAAATAATAAAAATCAGTTGTTTTGTTTGAGAGTCCTAAATGAACAAAGTTCCTCCTTTTAAAAAATATCCCTCAGCATCACACATCCCAGAGTAGTTTACCGGTAACCAGGGTAACTAACAATTCATTCCTCTGCATACTTAGTTTGGAGTAAGCCCCATTGAACACACTACAACTTACCTTCTGAGAAGCAGTACATTGGACTGAGCTGTTAATTACACACATCTCAGATATCATAAAAACTCACTAATACCACAATACAGCAAACACTATAAATGAGTTCCACTCTGGTCCAGCGTTCAATAAAATACCTCATAAGGAACACCTTGCCAGAAAGAGGTCCTGGGCCTGAGTCGGGGGGGGGGATGGATGTGGATGTCAGGCTCCCCATTATGGAATATTCATGGTATATTTGACTGCCTAACAAGGTCGGCATGAAGCCTTTGGTGTCAGCCCAGAAGGTGAGAAGCCTGTGAGTAACACTGGATGTGTCTCTTTCCATGGAGGTCCAGGTTACTGCAGTCACCAGATCTGCCCTTTTCCATCTTAGGCAGATTAGGTTACTGAGTCCCTATCTTTCTCCCCAGGACTTAGCTACAGTGACCCATGCAATGGTCACTTCCAGGCTTGATTACTGCAATTCGCTCTACACAGCCTTACCCATAAGGCTGACCCTGAAGTTACAGCTGGTACAAAATGCAGCAGCGCGCCTGCTGATGGCAATGCCTGTGCAGGCTCACATTCGGCAAGTGCTCCACCAATTACATTGGTTGCCAGTTGAGTTCCGGATTCACTTCAAGGTGTTGGTAATAACCTTCAAAGCTTTACAGGTCCTGGGACCAACATATCTGAGGGGCCGCCTTCTCCCATACACGCCCCAGAGAGCATTACACTCTATGGATCAACATCTCCTGTGGTCCTGGCCCGAAAGACATTTGTCTTGCCTCAACCAGGGCCAGGGCTTTTTCTGCCCTGGCTCCTGCCTGGTGGAACATGCTCCCCATTGAGATCAGGGCCCTATGGGATCTTCTTCAATTCTGCGAGGCCTGTAAGATGGAGCTATTCCACCAGGCCTTCAGCTGAGGCGGCGGACATCTATATATGGCCTCCCTGAGGTTTTTGACTTCCATTTAATAGCTGGCTGTATCCATCTGCACCAATGGGCCAGGGACCTCTCACAACCAGCCAATTTTTGTCCTTGGGCTGTGACCATCAATTTTAATGTTTATACTATTGTGTTTTGATTTTAATTATATTTATTGTACTGCTATTTTATTGTTACCTGCCCTGAGCCCACTTGCAGGAAAGGCAGGCTATAAATATTAAAAATAAATAATGTTCAAGTCCATATCACCATAGATTGAAATTTTAAAATCATAATGTTGAGGCTGGTCATGGAAATCATTCTTGTGTTCTAGAGTATTAAAGTCTTTAAACTTGAAAGAAAAGAACACCTTTTAAAAACCTCATCTTTTTGTTGTCAAGATTGTCTTAAATGCAACTCTTGCATTGATAAAGCCATACCAGCCATACAACTACATGCCAAAACAGAGAGCAAATGCACCAGTACTGTCTAAAATTGTTATAGGTGACTCTGAAGAGACATGATCAATCTAGATGGATGCTATCACATGCTGTATCTCAAGACCCAGTTTCTTTCAAGAAGATTCTGACCAACTAACAGACCCATTGCTTGTTTCCTCTTCACTGGGTGAATCACAGTGCAGTCTTAGGCATAGTTAGACCCAGGTAAATACACTGAAGCTGAGAGGCTTAGAAGGGTGTAACTCTTCTTAGGATGGTATTATAAACACTCATAACACTGGCTTCATCTCATTAGCTAGAATTCTGGATAGTGGAAACAGCCTTGCAACATACTGAAATAAAGGGCAGAAAATTGGCAAAGTGTTTTCCCATAATATCTCTACAAACTAAGAACCTAGTTTTATTTTTGCTTTAAAATATGGGCCATCTTGTGCCATAAATGGTTTCTGAGAACCATTCATGGGATCTGGTCAAAACTCAGCAATCCAGGAAGTGTGGCAAGCCTAGATGCAGAGAAAGTTGTTTGCCCTCATGTTGTAGCATTTTTCCACAAGCCTTCTCAACTACTGTCATAGCATTTCAAGCAGGGCATTATACAATGCTGGTGCACATATCAATTTATCACATGCCACTGAAAGATGAATCGCCTCTAGCAGCACAGTTCTCAGGTACAGATTATTCATCTCCAACTGTCTTCTGTTGTTTTTTTTAATCTACATGGAATCCCCCTCCCCCCTGCCTGTGTTACTAATCTGTTATACCAGTTGAAAGTCAGCATTATTTAAATTGCTTGTCTTAAGAGTTTTTCCCTATGGCCTCTGTATCCTTTAGATCCTGTCTGGAATCTCTCACAGCAGTAAACTAGAACATCTTCCCCAGGTTGCACACACAGCACCTTACTCCTCAATACCTTCTGTTTATGATCCTCCTGATCTGTCTACATGGTGGCTGTCATATACAATTTAAATGTGTTCACCATGTGGAACCCTTTATTAAAACTGAAGTCTGCTTCTCAACTTTGCATACGTATTATTGGTAAATACAATTTATTGTTGGATATATTTTCCATGATCATACAAATTAAACAAGTAAATACATATCCATTTCTTTTCACCCACTCCCCCCCAAACAAGGCTTCCCGCAGTGCTCCAACCTCATTGATATCTCTTATTCAGTTACATTTAACTAAACTTACTTTGTCTTACTAATGGTAACAATTTAAAAGACTAGTCCCTTTCAATTTCTCCTTAGTAGTTGTCAAAGCAAATCAAACCATGTTTTACATCCCAGTTTTTCAACAAATATTCTTGAAAGTCTTTCCAATCTTCGAAAAAGTTTTCATCTTCTTCGTTGTTTAATTTTCTTGTTAATTTGTCCATTTCTGCCATAAACAACATCTTCTTAATCCATTCCCATGTTTCAGGTGTTTTTTCTTGCTTCCAACATTGTGCAAAAGTCATTCTGGCTGCTGTAACCAAATACCATAATAATGTTCTCTTGGTTACATTTATTTCTTCCATTTTAAGACCTAACAATAACATCTGTGGGTCTTTCTTAAAAGTACATTTCAAATTTTTTTGTATCTCATTATGAATCTCAGTCCAGTAACTTACAGCCTTATCACAAGTCCACCACATATGGTAAAAAGACCCTTCTTTTTTCTTACATTTCCAACATTTGTTAGACATGCTATCATTTATAATAGCAATTTTTTTAGGAGTCATATACCATCTGTACATCATTTTATAGCAATTCTCTTTAACATTTATACAAGTTGAAATTTTCATTGACTTTTTCCACAAATATTCCCAAGATGACATAGATATTTCATTATTTATATTTACTGCCCATTTTATCATTTGTTCTTTTACTGTTTCATCTTCAGTATACCATTTCAGTAACACCTTATAAAATTTTGTAATCATTTTTTTACCCTTTTCGACCCATACAGTTTCAATTTCATTATTTTTTCCTCTAAAGCCATATTTCCTTTTATCAACTTTACATAAATCATAAATCTGTCTGTAGCTCAACCAATCATATTCAAATTCAACATCAATTCTGTCTTTTAATACAAAGTTTTTCCCTTCTATTTTTAAGAGGCTTTTGTATGGTAACCAATCTAGACCCTGATTTCTTGAATATGGATTAATCACTTCTGCCGGCACTATCCAAAGTGGTCGCTCTTCCGAGAAGAATTTTTTATATCTCATCCAAGTCTCGAACAGTGATCGTCTTATATAGTGGTGTTTAAAAAACTTGTCTATTTGTACTTTTCCATACCATAAGTATGCATGCCATCCAAACTTATTATCGTGACCTTCCAAAGCCAACAATTTCTTATTCTCAAGATTAATCCACTGCTCCAACCATGTTAAGCAGACGGCATCATAATAAAGTCTTAGATTTGGTAGTTGTAGTCCTCCTCTTTCCTTTGCATCACATAGAATTTTCATTTTAATCCTCGGCTTTCTTCCTGCCCATACAAACTTCGATATTTCTTTCTGCCACGTATCCAATACTTTACTTTGTTTTAATATTGGAATAGTCTGAAATAGAAACATTGAGCGAGGCAAAACATTCATTTTCACAGTTGCAATTCTACCCAGTAACGATAGATTCAAGGTATTCCATTTTTTCAAGTCTTGTTGGATCTTATACCAAACTTTTTCGTAGTTATTTTTAAACAAATCAATATTTTTCATAGTCAATTCAATTCCTAAATATTTAGTCTTTGTAACTACTTCGCATTTGATTTTCTCTTGAAGTTCAATTTGTCTCTGTCTCGTCATGTTTTTACACATCACTTTCGTTTTATTTTTATTGACATAAAATCCAGCAATTGTTCCAAATTCTTCAATTTTTCCCATCAATTGTGGTATATTCTCAATTGGATCTTGAATCATAAACATTACATCATCTGCAAATGCTCTGTATTTATACGTAAAGCCTTTCACTGTAAGTCCTTTGATATTATTGTCTTTTCTTATCTCTGCCAATAATATTTCCAATATCCAAATAAACAATAACGGAGACAACGGGCAGCCTTGTCGCGTTCCCTTTTGAACTTGGAAAAAATCTGTTTTTTTTCTTTATTTATATTCAAAGCTGCTTTCTGTTCTGAATATATTGCCACAATCATGTTTAAAAAAGACTGTCCTATATCCATTTTTTCGATTACTTGCAGCATAAAATCCCAATTCAAGTTGTCAAAAGCTTTTTCCGCATCAAGAAAGAGGAATCCAACTTCTTTTTCTGGGTGTTTATCATAGTATTCAATTGCATCAATCACCACTCTCAAATTGTCTCTTATTTGTCTATTTGGTAAAAAAACCAGCTTGCTCTTCCGCTATAACATCTTTCAAATATTTTTTCAACCTTTCCGAAATTATTTAACTTTGCATACGTATTATGTAAATACAGATAAAGTAATGTGTGTCTGGCATAATGTGTCTTTCATATCTCTCTCTTGCCTGTTGCTCTGAGGCCTAATGTTCACTGGATGGATAAAGCCAATTTCATTTTCTTCCAGGCTTCTGCCATTCACTGAAGATGGACTGAAATCCGACCACATGATTGATAAGAGAAGCAACACTGTTTATTCATACTTGGAAGCAACACCGGTTTCTTTTCAACAGTTATAGCTTGCTAGCATTTCAAAAGCAAATGGTTCACAATTTTCAGTGGTTATCTTGGGATGCATGTTAACTGTAAGAACCTGTAGTCAGAAGCTCTCTAAGCAAGATCAGATCCAAACAGTGCCCATTTGTTACCATCAAATCTCTATTAGGGCTTTCTTTTATTCTCCATTTTGACACTGGCTGCTTTCTGCTAGCGAAAGCAAGGTAAGTCAACAAGTTTCTGGCCATTATTGAATCAAAATGCCAAGAGCTAGCTGAAGGAATAACACAGTGCCTAATCCTATCATACTTTCTGAGAAAGAGAAACTCATATTAGCCCTCCATTGAGCAATCAGGCTGTTAATCAGGGCCTGTCAAGTGATTAATCAATGCTGTTAGTCACAGAAGAATTTTGCAGTATTAACAAAAAAAAATCCACTACATCCACATTTTCCACAAGCAGATTGGGATTTAATACCCCCTCCCCAAATAGTTCAGTGCTGTAACTAAGGCAGCATCTACACAGAAAGGAGTCTCCATTTCCCTGTCACTAGCACTGCTGTGAATGAAAAGGTGTTTCTAATGGCAACAGAGTATCGACACACACATTTTGTTTGCACTTTCCTCCATCAGCCACGATTTCCCTGCATTTCCCCCCACTGCACCATCAGAAGACTTTTTAAGGCTTCATTTTTTTAATTTTTTAAAATTGAGGCTTGATTTTTTAAATTGATAATTGCTACTGCAGTGAACTGGGGGGAAAATGGGTTGAAACCAGAGATATTATCAAGGAAGAATATGCAAAGACTATTCCTGTAGCCAAAAGAAATGAAGGACTTGATGGATGACTCTTAAAATTACTAAAGATAGATGAGAAGCAAAAGTAAAAGGTGGTAGAAGTTGAATCAGAAGTCTAAATGCAGCAGTCCAATGACTTGCATCTAGAGACAAATAACTCTTATAATAACAACAAAAAAGGAAGAACAAGAGATCTATTCCAAAAGATCCAAGAAATCAAAGGGTAATTTAAAGCATGGTTAGGCATACTGAAATATCAACCTGAAGATGCATTAACTGAACAGGACAAAATAAAGATGGAAACAATGCACCAAAGAATTATATGAAAGGATAGATTTCTTCAAAGAATCTTTTGAAGAAGAACCAGCAGTTTTAGAAAGTGAAGTGAAAGCTGCCCTGAAAGCAATTGGGGGAAAACAAATCACCAAGAGTAGATGGGATATCAATAGAGCTGCAGAAGCAGAGTACATCACAGTCTCAATAAGAACATGCCAACAAATATGTAAAACAAAACAATGGCTCACAAACTGGAAATACTCAATCTACATTCCAATTCTGAAAAAAGGAGACATCAAAGACTGTAGGAACTAGTGGACCATTGTGTTAATTCCTCATGCGAATAAAGTAATGTGCAAAACTTTACAACAAAGGCTGTTACCATAAATGGAACTAGAAATGCCAGATGTTCAAACTAGATTTAGGAAAGGAACAGGCACTATGGATCATATAGTAAATTTATGTTGGTTAGTACAGCATGTATGAGAATTTCAGAAGAAAAATTGGTTGTGTTTTATAGATTACAGCAAAGCTTTTGACTGTGTGGATCGTGAAAAGCAATGGTTGGTTTTAAAAGACATGGATGTGTCACAACTTCTGATTGTTTTGGTGCACAAACTACTATGGGCAGGAAGCTACTTTTAGGACAGAATATAGAGAAACAAAATGGTTTCCAGTTGCCCAAGGTGTCAGACAAGGATGCCTTTTATCACCCTGTCTCCTCAGTCTGTATACAAAATGTATCATAAAGAAAGCTGGATCAGATTTAGATGAAGGTAGAGTGAAAGGTGGTGGAAGGAACATTAAACATTTGAGATATGCAGATGACACCACATTACTGGCAGAAAATAGTGGAGACTTGGAACGGCGCCTGGTGAAGGTTAAAATAGAAAATGCCAGAGCAGGATTACAGCTGAACATCAAGAAGACCCTGGCTCTTTTTGTAGCAGGAACTCCTTCGCCTATTAGGCAACACACCCCTAATGTAGCCAATCCTCCAAGAGCTTACAGAGCTCCTCTTACAGGGGCTACTGTAAGCTCTTGGAGGACTGGCTACATTAGGGGTGTGTCGCCTAATATGCAAAGGAGTTCCTGCTACAAAAAGAACCCTGAAGAAGACAAAAGTAATGACTACTGAGGAATTACACAACTTTCAGGTCAATGATGAAGAAATTGAAATTGATAAAGGTTTTCTATTCTTTGGTTCAGTCATCAACCAAAAAGGAGACTGCAACCAGGGCCAGCCCCAGGTCTTTAGCGCACTAGGCGAGGCTGCCTTGTGGTGTGTCCCCCCGCCCCCAAGCAAGGCTGCCTTGTGGCACCCCCCTCACTGCAGATCTATATTTCTCCAAGCAGCCGTCTAAAGCAGGGGTGTCAAAGATATGGCATGCGGACCAAAACCGGCCCAAGAAAGTCTCTAATCTGGCCCACAAGTAGAGCACCACCCCCCACCACCACCTCCACCCCTTGTCACCACCACCCACCACCACCCCCATTCCAACCCCACCATCCCTCATCTCCCACTCCGCTCTGGTAAAGATTTACTGCTGCCTGTTGGGGTTGTGTAATGTATCCATCTCCAACCACGTGTGAGGCGAGGTCCCCACATGGTCATGTGAAGTGCCTGAGCTTCGCTGCCAGAGACAGTGGCCAAGTGGATCCTAGACTGAGCCACACAGAGGGTTAGGCTCCCAGCTGTAAGCCTATAGAACTCTCAGCCACTATATAGAGCCTATCACGAGTGTTGGATGTGTTTTGGGTGTGTGTTTATTGCACATATAAACTGGCCTGCAAGCCAGGAAGTTTGTCTTGTTCTGCAATGGAAATAAAGTATGAGAGCTGAAATCATTAGTAAGTCTCAGTACTTTTCAAGTTGATCGTCAGCTCCATGAAACTGGCTTCTCCGGGAACTGAGACCAGCTGTTTCCCCCTGTTGTCAGCAAAGAAGCTCGGTGCGATTGGCAGCTCCACGTGACTAGCTTTTCCGGTGCCTGCAATTAGCTGTCTCCTCTCCCTCTGTTGTTGCTGTGCAAAGCACCTCATGTGCGTTTGTTCACAAAGACTCCAAGAGCCTCAGGGAGATCTGCAGCATCCTGTGTTTCTGGGCTATCCTTTGCAATTGGGAGCTCCCAATTGTGTTTTGTTTACAAAAGCTGGAAGAGGCACAATTGCCTGCTGCTGCAGTCTCACGCGTGGAGTGAGTAGGGTTTTTTTTTTGTCATGATTATATTGTAGTAAAGTTGCATGTTTGTTAAGGATTATTTGCCTGGTAGCAATTTGAGAAGTCAGAGTCAATTTAAAAAAACCCTCTTTGAATACAGTAGTGTTGCTGTTGTTATATTCTGGTGAATCTGCATTATAAATTTGCTGGAGTGTTATGGATACTTTGCCTGATGGCAATTTGGATAGGAGCTGCTAGCAATCTCCCCCCACCCGCCCCCCAAAAAAACCTCCTTGAATAAAGCTGGCTGCTATGAATTTGTATGAATATCTTCATCATGTTACATGTTAATTAGCTGTTCAGCCTCTCTATTGCTTCTTGTTATAGTATTTCAATTGTGTTTGGTTTTAGGTTTCTGAGTTTTTCCTGTTTTTCAGTTTGTGTGCCAGCTCAAGAATGAGATGAAGTGGCATATAAATATACACATGGGGAGTATGATTGCAGGTTTAGGGAATAAACCACTGGGGGGGTAAAATATTTGGAAATTTCCTCCAGTTGAACCACATCTCTCCTTGTAAAGGCATAAACAGGCCATTTTTCTTTCCTCTTTGTTGGTCTTAAAGGTGCCACTGGACTCTAAATTTGTTCTGTGAACCTTTTTGTAAAACTGTCACCCTTTTGCTTCTGAAATTCTGTCTATGTTTGGGGCAACGTATGTCTATGAGCAGCTTTTTTCTGTAATCAAAAGTCCATTCACAGCTTACAGATACACACCTGAACAGCATAATCAAGATTGCTACAGCACAGACATTGTCTCCAGATTTTGATGCAATAATTCAGAGCAAGAGGTGACAGTCATCAAAGACTGTTAAACAAAATATTTTAAGCTGCTAATTATTGTTAATGTTTTCATTATTGTTCATTGTTAATTATTAATGTTTTAGGCATGTTTGTGTTTTAAGTAAAAAAAAAAATGTCTTTAATTGTGTTTGTCTGTGATCTTTATAAAGTGTATGTCTCCGGTACATGGCATTACATTTTATGACACACATGACTTGGCCTCCCAAAGTCCCATTTATGTCAGATCCGGCCCTTGTAACAATTGAGTTTGACACCCCTGGTCTAAAGGGACAGAGAACCAAGGAAGGAGAAGAGAAGCAGCAAATGAGCATGCTGCTGTGCATGTGCCCCCTGCTGCCACTTCACCTGCAATCCCATAGTACTGCAAGGCAGCTGGGCAAGTGAAAGAACTCTCTACTGTGTAGTCATGGCAACCGGGCAAGCAAAAGGCCTCTGCCCTCGAAAGCTTCGTCCGTCCCAATGCTCTTGTTGCTACCGCCAGCGCCGTGGCTCATGGTCTCACCACCACCACCTGGATTGCACTTGCCGGCTTTGGGGAGAGGGTCTGGCTTCCCCATCCAACAAACACTGGCGAACGACTTCAAAAGCACCTGGAGTACGAGGTGAAGTGAGCCAGCAGGAAGGGGCGCACTGTGGAGCAGGTGTGAGGATGCAAGGGCATGAGGTGAAGTGAGCTGGTGGGAAGAAGCACACTGTGGACCAGGAGCAGGAGGGAGGATGTGGGGACATGAGGCGAAGCGAGCCAGCGGGTGGGTGGGTGGTGGCAGCAGGGGCCTCACTGCACCCCTCAGAGATCTGCACCCTAGGTCATTGCTGAGGTTGGCCTAGTGGAAGAGCCAGCCCTGACTGCAACCAAGGAATCAGAAGGAGACTGAGACTGGGAAGGACAGCCATGAAGGTGCTAGGAAAGATCCTTGAATATAAGGATGTGCCACTGATGACCAAGATCAAGATAATTCATACAATAGTGTTCCTCATTACTGTGTATGTGAAAGTTGGACAACGAAGAAAGCTGACAGGAAGAAAGTTGAAATGTGGTGTTGGAGGAGAGTTTTATGAATAACTATGGGCTGCCCAAAAGACAACTAAGTGGGTCCTAGATCAAATCTACCCTGAACTCTGCCTAGGAGCTTAAAATTACCAAACTGGGGTGGTCACATTATGAGAAGACAAAAGTCACATGAAAAGAGAATAATGCTAGGAAATGTTGAAGACAGCAGGAAAAGAGGAAGACCCAACATGAGATAGACTGACTCAATCAAGGAAGCCACGGCCCTCAGTTTGCAAGACCTGATGAAGGCTGTTAATGATAGGACATTTTGGAGGTCCTTGAGTTGATATCACTTTACACACACATACAATTGCTACTGGGACATGGCTGGGGTGTTTGAGGAGAGCGAGGCCGACGAGCTCCCCCCCCCTATCGAAACACTGACTGTGCTATCAAAATTTTACCCAGCCATAAAATGCCAAAGGGGAAGCTGTACTCCAGGAGCTTAGCAGAGAAGGAGGAACTCAGGAAATTTATTGATAAGAATCTAGAGCGGGGGTTCATATGACTCACTGTGTCTTCGTTCACAGCTCCTGTCCTGTTTTGAAAAAAGAAGGACGCTGGGCTGCGCCTGTGCATGGATAGCCGGGGCCTCAATGCAGTCTCCACTTCGGACGCTTACCTCCTCCCACTGATCAAAGATTTGTTGTCTGAAGCAGTGAAGGGGAAGATATTTACCAAACTAGATCTCCGGGATGCCTACTTTAGAGTGCACATATGGGAAGGGGATGAGCACAAAATGGCATTCAACACAGCCCTTGGCCAGTTCAAGTACATAGTGATGCCGTTCAGATTGCAGGGGGCACCTGGGGTCTTCATGAACTTAATCAACTAAGTTCTACACAAGCACCTGTTCAAAGGGGTCCTTGTTTACCTTGATGATATCTTGATTTATTCCCCTGATAAGAACTCACATGTGGCCCTAGTACAGGAGGTCTTACAAATGCTTTATGATCACAAACTGTTTGCTAAACTGTCAAAGTGTGAGTTCCACAAATAGGAGATGGACTTCCTAGGTTACCACATTTCACGATGGGGGTTGGAAATGGATCCCGCCAAAGTTGCGGACGTGCTGGGGTGGGAAGCCCCTAGAACTAGGAGGCAACTCCAAACCTTCTTAGGATTTGTGAATTTTTATAGGTCCTTCATCCACAACTTTGCCCAGGTGTCCCTCCTCCTCACAGATTTTCTAAAGACAAAGGGGAAGGGACCGGAGGGAGCGAAGCCCAGGGCTCGCCTAATGTGGACTGATGAGTGCCAAAAGGCTTTTGATGAACTGAAACAGTTGTTTACCTCTGTGCCTATTCTGTAGCATCGTGATGAAAATAAGAAATTCTTGGTTCAAGTGGATGCATCTTATGTCACCATGGGGGGGGGGGCATCCTGCAACAGGGGGAGGATGGGAAGCTGCATCCCCTAGCTTACGTGTCCAAAAAGTTTAATGCTACTGAAAGACACTGGGTGGTCTGGGATAAAGAGGCAGTGGCAATCCAGCTAGCCCTAAGCACTTGGCGCCACTGGCTGGAGGGAGTGCACGTGCCCTTCAAAGTGTGGACAGATCATAAGAACTCTATGCGCTCCCTGCCATCTTAATGCTAAGCAGCTGTGATGGGCAGAGTTCTTTTCCAAATTCCGTTTCACACTCCATCACTTCCTGGGGACGGCCAACTCACTGGCTGATGCCCTCTACCTCCTCCTGCAACACACCAGTCAAAGGGAGGAAGTGATAGACTCTATGTTCATGCCTGTGCAGTTGGGAGGGGCAGTGACAACCCGGGTGCAGGCGTGCAAAGCCAAGGTGACAGATGTGGGGTCGTGGGTGGAGGCATTTCACACAGCTTTCACAGAAAGTGATAAAAAGGAAGTGGAGTTAGATGGGTCGCTAACCCTAAAAGATGATGGATGCTGGTACAAGGGTGACAAGCTGTTTGTACCATTGAGCCTCAGGGGGGAAATTCTACATTTGGGACATGAATCTAAGATTGCGGGGCACTATGGGTTTTTAAAAACACTACACCTATTACAAAGACAATTCTGGTGGCTGCATATGAGAAGGGTGGTGTCTCTCTATGTAGAGGTGTGCCAAACCTGTTTGATGTGCAAAAAGCGGCCAGGGAAACCACCAGGGAAGTTGCAACCACTCAAGACCCCCAACCGGCCCTGGGGACTTCTCCATGGACTTCATTATCGACTTACCCCCTAGTTAGGGGAAGATTGTCATTTGGGTGGTTGTAGACTTATTCACCAAACAGGTGCATTTTGTTCCGTGTAAACAGATTCCGTCAGCTAAGGCCCTAGCCAAGTTGTTTATGACACATGTGGTGAGGTTACACTCCACCCCATCCAAAGTCATCTCCGACAGAGGTCCCAGTTCATTGCCAAATTCTGGAAGGATCTCCTACAGGTTCTGGGAGTGCAACAGGGGTTCAGCAGTGCATATCACCCCAAAACCGACGGGCAAACCTAATGGGTTAATCAAGTGGTGGAACAGTTCTTACATTGTTTCACTAACTATCAACAAGATGACTGGGTAGAACTACTCCTCTACACGGAATACAGCTACAATAACTCTGTTCACAGTTCCACCGAATTGTCTCCTTTTAAGGCTTTGTATGGCTATGAGGGAGCCCCTCTCCCAACCATGGGGAGGGCTGTGGGGACTCAACAGAATGTGAGTGAATGGTGGAAGGACCTGGAAGGCCAGTGGTCACTCATACACAAGACTCTGAACTGGGCAAAGGAGAAATATAAACATTATGCTGACAAGGGGAAGGCTCCAGAATGGGACTTGCAAATGGGAGACTCTGTCTATCTCTCCACAAAAAAATTGAAGGGCTTGCAGCCTCGGCAGAAGTTGGGGTGGAAATATGTGGGACCTTTCAAAGTAGCACATAAAATTAACGAGGTGACTATTGAACTGGAATTGCCTAAGAGTCTCAAGAGGATTCATCCCATTTTCCATTTCAGTTTACTCAAACGCGATCCGGGGCCGAATGTGTGGAAACCTCATCCTGCTCCTCCCCCCGACTGTGAATGATGAGCCGCACCATGAAGTTGCCCAGATCCTCGACTCCAAACTGTGCAAAGGCATTCTTTCTATCTAATCCCTCTCATAATGAATGGGTTAAAGCCATGCATGTCAACGCCCCTCGCCTACTCCGCTCTTTCCATGCCAAATTCCCAGAGAAGCCGGGGGGGGCTTGGGGGGCAGAATGTCAGCTCACTGCCATGTATTGTGGAGGCTGGTGGAGGAGGCTGATGGGGGGGAGAGATCCTTGGAATGTTACTTTCACTTTCACGCTGTCTCTGCCTATGCTTGTATCTGTAGCTTATGTGCCTGACCTTGGTAACATCTTCTCTAGTAACACAGAGGCCGTTACTTTTCTGGCGGGTCCTGCTAGCCACCTTCATTGGCTCCCTTCCACCCCCTGACCCACTTTGAATCCCGTATATCTTTCCCATCCCGCGCTTTACCCAGCAGTTTCAACACAACTGAAGTACAGATGTTCTGCCAATATTGATCAATAAACTTCCTTTTCAAAGAAGTGAGTTCTTGGTTCTGATTGCTGCAAATAAATTATGTTATATCTCTGTTTATTGCCACAGCCTACTAGATCCTCTGAAACTGAATTCCCAGCTTTCATTTCTGAAAAGTAAATCTCTAGCCCAGTTGCCTCTCACATTATACCTTTGCAGTAAGAAGGGCTAGAGATACATATTTTAAAAATTAAAGCTGGGAATTCAGAAAACTAGTAGATTATGCTGACAGATTGTTAAAGCACTATTGAATCACAGCACCATAGCAATTACAGTTTTTTTAAAAGCCTTAAAAAGCCTTGTATGTATTGAGAAATGGCTGCTGGGGAGTCCGGCAAGGAAAATGGTGCTGATATGGGCAGGACCTTCTAAAATGTGCATCTTTCTGGCCAGATGGCTTACTAATGCACTCAACTGTATTCTTTTTGGAACAATCAATTTGAGAAAGAATGTGCTGTGGATAGGTAATACCTAGAAAGTGGATGATTGGGGGATGATGCTATGTGGGTGCTCCAAAAAACCCCACTGAAGTTTGACAGCCAAAGTGGAGAAGAACCTCAGTGTGGATACTGCCTCCAAATGCACTTTTTGCCCATGACCTCCCTTCTCTAAATTCTTACTCAGGACATAAACAAGGTCATCAACTTTCTGCCTTACCCCCCAGCTTCTGCTGTATATAGGAAATATTAACCAAGCACTGCCTGTACTAGTAGGCACTATTTGAGCACAGGAGTTACTTGTGTTTTGCTGGAAACTTTTCTTCATATCACACCAAACTCTGGCTTCCAAATAAGGTTGTCAGCCAGGAGAAGTTGGGTGGGGGTAGAAGGATTTTTTTGGGGGGAGACTATGGGAAAGTGTGTTGCATGATGTTCTAGGAATTTCCCCAAGGGGGGGCGGATAGACAGCAGCCTAGGCCCTCCTATTCAATTGCCAACCTCCTGATTACAGAGATCAGTTTCCCTGGAGAAAATGGCTGCTTTGGACTCTGTGGCCTTATATCCCACTGAGTTCCCTCCTCTCCACAAAGCCCGCCCTCCCCCAGCTCTACTCCCAAGTCTTCAGGAACTTTCCAATACAGAGTTGGCAACCCTTTGCCTCCTTGCTCACCTGTCTCAACTACTCTAGGGTTGCCAGGCCCCCACCCTGGCCAGCAGTGGGACTTACCAACAGTGGACAGAAGTCTAGGCTGGTGTTGCAGCAACCTCACCAGCAATGTGGCAACATCACTTCTGACACGCACCCAAAGTGTCATCATAGCATCACCGATGATATGGGAAGCTCAAGTATTTGGGCAAATCCTGTGGTAAAAATGGCTTGTAGTATAAAGTTTTTGCCCAAATACCAGCATGTCCCCATGTCACTTGATGAGATCAGTTCTGGTGTGCACCGGAAGGGATGTTGACATGTCACCCATAACATTGCTGCCTCCACCCGATGGCCTAGGCCAGCCTTGGCCTCCACCCATCGCCGGTTGCCAGGAGTGATCTGGCAACCCTAGCTACTACAGTTTTGGGACCAGGGCGGTGGCTGACAAGCTCCCATGACCCAGTCTTCTGTTGCTGCCAGTAGGGTTACAACATCACGGGGGGCCTGGTGTTCTCTCAGAACTGCAATTGCTTTCCAAACTGCAGAGGTCAGTTCCCCAGAAGAAAATGGCAGCTTCACATCCTCACTTCCTATAAAGTACTGAGACTGACGCATCTTTGAGTGATTTCAGCTCATACTTTACTTAGTGATTTCAAGAGATCAAAAGCCTGAAGGCTGCTTATATGCCAGTTTACAACCACACCTATTACACACACCCACACCTGTGATAGGCTACTTACATATGTGACAATCTTATAGGTTACTCTTTAGAATCCCTACTTGCCGGTTGGCGGGTTTTAGGATCCTAGAACTCTATTGTCCCTGGTAGCGAAGCTTTGTTAGTTTGTCGGGCCACGTGGCGGCCTGACTGCGTGTGCAGTTCAGCTAGTACACAACACCCCTCCCCCCATGGTTCAGAACATGTCTGACAAACATAGTCCCTTAAGTAAGTAGGTCTCTGCTGTTCTCACGTTGAACGCTGGACCTCAGGTGTCTCAGCGGGGCTGTTTGGTTCACTTGGAGCTGGTTCCAGTGCCTGTGGAGGGAAGTTGGGACGGAGGGGGTGCCTTGTTCTTGTCTGTTGGCTGGCTCCAAGCATGCTTCCCTGTCCCCTTCCAGCAATGTGTTAGGCAGTTGCTGGGGTTGCATGGACCCCTCTGCTCGTTCTGGGCTTCCTTCATCAACTTCGCTATCATTGTGTATGTCTGGAGCCAGAGGAAGGATGCAGTGGTGCAGTTGGTCTATGTGGCAGCTTAGTACTTGGCCATCATCACAGGACACTTCGTAGGACCGGGGACCTATCACCCGGACCACGTTGGCAGGGATCCAGGTGGGGCCCCAGGTGTAGTTCCTCGCGTAGACTGGTTCCCCCAGAAAGAACCCCCAAGAGGCTGCTTGATCCTCAGTAGACACGCTATGCTCCAGGGCCCTATCCGGGTGGAGGCAATCAAGCTGGGTCATGGGGTGCTGACCCATGAATAACTTTGCAGGGCAGCGTCCTGTGGTGCAGTGCGGGATCATGAGCTGGCTAAATAAGAAAGCTGCCAGCTTATAGTCCCAGTCCCCATTGTCCATGCAGTGCAGGGATTCTTTTGTGGAGCAGACCATGTGCTCAGCTTGGCCGTTGGTTGTCGGGTGGAAGGGAACCGAGCAGATGTGTCTGATGCCATAGTATTCCATGAATTCTTGGAATTCTGCTGGTGTGAAAGCCATCCCATTGTCATCATCAACATGTCTGGTATGCTGTGTGTACTGAAAATCCTCCACATTGCCCGGATGGCTGAGTGGGAGGATGTGGAGGACACGGGCACTACTTCTAACCATTTGGTGAATGAGTTGACTAGGGTAAAAAAGATTTGTCCCTGGAAGGAGCCTGCAAAGTCTAAGTGAAGTCTTGTCCATGGCTTGCGGGAAGACTCCCAGGGACTTACTGGTGCTTTGGGTGGTTCTGGCCAGGATTCCTGGCATGGCTGACACCTCTTCACCTTGTCCTCTATTTTGCCATCTAACCCTGGCCACCACACATAGCTTCTAGCTAGGGCTTTCATTCTGACAGTCCCTGGGTGGTTTTCATGTAATGCTGTGATCACCCGCTTATGTAGGGGGGCAGGTATCATCACTCTGCTGCTCCAGAGAAGACACCCTTTGTGTGCCGACAATTCATCCCTTCTGGAAGAGAATGCTGTGAACTCTGGACCCACCGCGCCAGTGGGCCACCCCCTCACCACCCAGTTGAGGACCCAGGAGAGAAACCGATCGTGGCCCATGTGGCAAACAACTTTGGAGACCAGTACCGAGCGCTCTGGGAGGTCCTCTAGGAGAGCAATGTGGTGGGCAGGAGCAGGATCTGGATCACTGGACGGAAGCGGGAGGTGGCTCAAAGCATCCGCATGGCCCATTGCTTTACCGGGCCTGTGGACAAGGTCATATTGGTAGCCTGCCAAGAAAATGGACCACTGGAGCACCTTGGGGACAGACAGTGGAGTTTGGCGATCCAGCACTAGGAAGGCCAGCAGGAGTTTGTGGTCCATGACTACTGTGAAGGGCTGACTGTAAAGGTAGTGGTGAAACTTCCTCACCCCCGCCACTATTGCTAAGGCCTCTTTGTCAGTCTGTGCATAGTTAGTCCAGTCTGTGGCACACCATTTTCAGTGGGATTTTCTCTGAGCTCCAGAGAAAACTCCTGAACATTTTTTTAGCGGGAGGGCCAGATCCACTGGCCTCCCAAAACATCTGCCAGAGGCAGATGTTGGTGGGGAGCTTGATTTGGGGGCTTGTGGACGTGGCGATGTCCATTTAGACCCCTCATTGCTCCATTGCAAAAAGCGGGGAAGGAGCATTTGCGAGGAGCTGTGAATGCACAGGCGTGAACGACTGTCCTCTGTAGCTATACTCCACTGAAGTATCTTTACTTTTATTTCTACTTCAACTTTGTGCTGTGAGTATAGATTTACCCAATTTGACTTTGTCTTAGCAGTGGCTAACTTTTTACAACTGCATTTATAATCTAACAAGGCAATGCCCTGGAAAGGAGAGAAAAGGCAGGTGGGTTCACCCCTCACTTCGCGGCTAAGAGCAGTTTGGGCATTTTACCTAAAGAAATGAATTGAGCTACGTTTTGAGATCAACTTGGGAATTGTTTACCTTTCCTCCTTAGGATTTAAGAACTGTCTTGGGATTTAAGAAAGTTCATGGCAGAATATTTTAATTGTTGCTAATGGTTTGAGATATAACTTATGGAGGCTGCAGTTTCCTTTTCTTGAGGCTGCAGTTTCCTTTTCTTGAGATTGGATGCACAGGCAGGCATTGGAGGGTGGCCGTTTTGAGTGCTGTTGCCTAGATTTATAGAATTTAAGAATGCTGGATATCTTGATCTTTGGATTTGTAAAGAGAAATTACTTGGATGCTGAATGGGCGAAGACTGGTGCTGGCTTAACTCTAGTGAATTAATTTTTTGTACTTGTTCTTTTTCTTTTTGGGTTTTGAATTTTTACTATCAGGTGTGTGGATTACCTGGCTATTCAGACCTAATTTTTATACGTGGATTACCTGAAGATTTATTAGGCCTGTGGATTACCTGGCTTTTCAGACCTGGTTTTTTTCCCTATAGTTTATCTGAAGATCATCAAACTGTTTTTTGGGTCTTGCTTCCTTTTTCTCATTATTGGACTTTGTCTTCCTGGATTAAATTGCTGTTATTTTAGTCTTATTTTGACTATGTATATATGGAGATAGCTTTATGCCTCTCTGTTAACTGAGAAGTTTACAGATTTTTTGTGGTTGGTTAACTAATTTGGAAAACAACTTTAAGGATTTCTGACCTGGTACTGGCACTATTGCTTGGAGCTAGCTCTAAGGATTGAAAGACGCATAAGGAACCTGGACGGTGGAGGAGACATGGCGGCTGGCGAGGCAAGGCGAGGAGGTGTAGGAAGGAGGCCGGACCTACGAGGCGCAGAGGCGGAGCAACGCAGCGAAAGTGCAGAGTGGATCCGGCCTGGAGGTGGATTCGCAAGGGCCAGGAAGATGGAACTTCATAACAAAGACCAGCGCCGGAGAGAAAGGTCGCCGCCGGACTGTCCCCTTCGCAACAGAAGATATGCTACAGAATAGGGGTGCCTGGTAGGATATCCACCTCCCCCTGCACATATGTGGCCCTAGGCTAGGAATGTTGGACCTAATATATATATGTAAGCCACTCAGAGCCCTTAGGGGGGTGAGCGGGATAGAAAGTCGAATAATAAATAAACCTTGCTGACATTGTTAAAACTTGTAGAATACTATTAAGACTTAAGGCTACTTATTCCTGGAGTGTCTGACAACCTGGAACCAGAACTATAAGAACCTAACTTTGAGCAAACTTGGAACAATATTTGGATATACCCCTTCATTTAGACTACCTGGAAACAGCTAGAACTTTGACTTACTGCATTACAGAGTGGTAAGATTTTTGATGGTGACTAGAAATGGAAAAGGGGCATGAATTATTCTTTTTTTAAAAAAAACAAAATTTTATTGGAATATATTCATGAATTATTCTTGTAGTTTCCTTTTCTTTCTCTCACTTCTTGCTGTTAAATCACAGCTCAGGACTGCAGTGTGTTGCTGATATTTTGGATGAACCACAGGTCATGAATATTTTGGCTGGGCATTGTGTTAAAGGCAACTGTGGGAACTAACGAAAATGTTTGGGAACATGAAGATCTTTTAAAGTAAATATTGTTGAAGGATAATATAAATAGAGGTTGACGGGGGGGAGAAGGGAGAGAAGGTGTTGGGGGGGCGATTGCTATTCTAAAGGAAAATGTCTTCTAGCTCTACTAAGCCATCCCCAACTGTTCAAAAATCTGTGACATCCACATTAAAAAAAGCAGAACCAGGAATTGCAAAATATGATTAAAGAGGCCACAGGAGATGGTGGCAGCTACAAGCATGGAGAGTTTCAAGAGGGAATTAGATAAACATATGGAGCAGAAGTCCATCAGTGGCTATTAGCCACAGGGTATAGATGGGAACTCTCAGTCTGGGGCAGGTGATGCACTCTATTCTTGGTGCTGGAGGGGGCAGCAGTGGGAGGGCTTCTAGTGTCCTGGCCCCACTGCTGGACCTCCTGATGGCACCTGGTATATTTTGGCTGCTGTATGACAGAGTGTTGGACTAGATGGGCCATTGGCCTGATTCAACATTGGCTTCTCTTATGTTCTTATGTTCTTATGAAATTGCAAAGAAAATAATGTTTGCTAAACAAATTTTTTTGAAAATCCTAATAAACCTACAAGGTGGTTAGCATACAAATTAAGGAAACAAGCAGAGAAGAAACACATAAAATTATTAAAAGATGATCAAGGAGAAGATAAAAATATTCATAAGGACATTAAAACTATTGTGGAGAGATTTTACAGTAACTTATACCAAGAGGAGCTGCGGTGGCTCAAGTGGTTAAGATGCTGAACTGCAGGCTATGGAAGGTCAGTAGTTCAGCAGTTCAAGACCCGTGAGTGCCGCATGACGGGGTGAGTTCTCTAGTTCCAACTCCTGCTAACCCAGCAGTTCGAAAGCAAGAAATTGCAAGTAGATAAATAGGTACCACTTCAGTGGGAAGGTAACAGCGTTCCGTGCGCCTTGGTGTTTAGTCATGCCGGCCACATGACCACAGAAATGTCTTCAGACAGCGCTGGCTCTTCGGCTTTGAAACGGAGATGAGCACTGCAACCCTAGAGTCGGATTCGACTGGCTTTCGAGCAAGGGAACCTTTACCTTTTTATACCAAGAAGAGAAAGTGGACCAAACTCTTATTAGAGAATTTTTACAAAAACATAACAGGAAAGAATTTACAGAAGAACAAAGACAAAGTTTAAATGATCCAATTTCATTTGCTGAGGTAGTGGAAGCAATTAAAAGTCAGAAAAGGAAAAAGACACAAGGACCAGATGGTCTACCAGCAGAATTTTATGAAATATTTGATGACCAAATAATGTTACCATTAAAGGACACTATTCAAAATATAGTTGAACTAAAGAAGATAACCAGAATCATGGACTCATGCAACAATTACATTAATCCACAAATCAGATACAGATGAAAAAGATATTAAAAATTATTGGCCTATCTCGTTATTGAATGTGGATTATAAAATATTTATTTATTTATTTATTTATTTATTTATTCCATTTACATCCCGCCTTGCCAGATGTTGGCTCAAGGCGGCTCACAACATTTAATCAATAAAACAATATGTTAAAATACATTAAAAATATACATCAGCATTCTACCTAGCATCCTAAAACTACCAGTGCTAGACAGACTGAACAAACTGATGGCAGCCTCAGTCTACCTTTCCCTCACCAGGGGCAATACCCCCAAAATATTCATAAGACCATAGTGTGTTTCAATGGTAAATTTGATCAGTGGCAGCTCCTAATCAAAGGCATGGTGAAAGAGCTCCGTTTTACAGGCCCTGCGGAACTGCAGAAGGTCTCGCAGGGCCCTGATGTCCTCTGGGAGCTCATTCCACCAGGATGGAGCCACCATTGGAAAGGCCCTGGCTCTGGTGGCAGCCAACCTGGCCTCCCTTGGGCCAGGAAGATCCAGGCGACTCTGGGTCCCTGACCTCAGTGCTCTCTGGGGCACATATGGGGAAAGACGGTCCCACAAGTAGGTAGGCCCCTGACCATATAGGGCTTTAAAGGTCAAAACCAGCACCTTAAAACGGATCCGGTAAACTATTGGCAGCCAGTGCAGGCTGGATGTGGTCTTGTACAGAGAGACCCATCAACAGCCTGTCACATTCTGCACTAGCTGCAGCTTCTAGAGGAGCCCCATGTAGAGAGCATTACAGTAGTCTAATCTCGAGGTGACCATAGCATGAATCACTGTTGCCAGGTCATTGTGTTCAAGGAAGGGAACCAACTGCCTGATCAGCCGCAGATGGAAAAAGGCCGCCTTGGCAGTGGCTGCTACCTGGGCCTCCATTGTTAAGGAAGCATCCAGAAGCACTCCCAAACTCCTAACCCTCGGTGCTGGCAACAATGGCGTCCCATCAAAGGTCGGGAGTGGGATCCCTACCCCCGATCCGCTCCGACTCAGGCACAGGACCTCTGTCTCTGTTGGATTCAGTTTCAATCGACTCAGCCTAAGCTAACCCACCATGTCATAAAGCGCCCGCTCCGGGTCATCTGGGGTAGAGTCAGACCGGCCACCCAACAACAGATATAGCTGGGTGTCATCTGCATATTGATGACACCCTAACCTGTGCCTTCAGACAATCTGGGCAAGGGGGCGCATATAGATGTTAAATAACATCGGGGACAGTACCACCCCTTGGGGGACCCCACATAACAGCGGGTGCCTCCGGGACATCTGCTCCACTAGTGCCAGCCTCTGTCCCCGACCCTGAAGAAAGGAGCTCTGTATTCCAGCATTGGCGAGGTGGTGGATCTGTAACTGATGGTCAACGGTATCGAACACCGCCAACAGATCTAACAACAACAGTACTGCCAATCTGCCTTGATCCAGATGCCTCTGGAGGTCATCCATGAGGGTGACCAGTGCCATCTCAGTCCCATGACCTGGCTGGAAGCCTGACTGGGATGGGTCAAACATGGAAGTGTCATCCATCTGCAACTGAATAGTTGACCAATTCAGCTGGGTCCAAGGATGGTTTCTTCAAGAGATACTGGCTAATAGATTTAAAAAGGTTTTACTTAAAGTAATTCATCAGGACCAATCTGGATTTTTACCAAGAAGACAAATGAGAAATAATGTAAGAAATATTTTGAGTTTTTTGAGGAGCACCTGGGAAAGCAAATGGCTCTTTTATTTTTGGATGTGGAGAAAGCCTTTGATAATTTGAATTGGACTTTCTTGTTAGAACAATTATTAGCATGGAATTGCGGAGAATACTTTACTTTGATTAAAGCAATATATACATCACAAGCAGCAAAAATTATAGTGAATGGAGATCTTACACAAAATATTTGTATTGGAAAAGGCAAGGATGCCTGTTATCACCATTGCTATTCATTTTCACATTAGAAACATTAAATAATATGGTTAGAGAAGATGAATTTATAAAAAGGATTAAAATCAAAGGGGAGGAGTATAAACTACAAGCTTTTGAGGATGATTTGGTGTTTATTTTGGAAGAACCTCAAACATCAATAGTCCACGCGACAGTCCACGCAATGGTCACCTCAAGGCTGGACTACTGTAATGCTCTCTACATGGGGCTGCCTTTGTCGCAAACCCGGAAGCTGCAGCTAGTGTAGAATGTCACAGCGAGGCTGTTGATGGACATCCCTAAGTGGGAGCACATCCGGCTGGCGCTGAAAGCACTGCACTGGCTGCCATTAGCATACCGGATTCACTTCAAAGTGCTGGTTCTTACCTTTAAAGCCCTATATGGTCAGGGTCCAACCTAAGGGACTGCCTTTCCCCACATGTTCTCCCAAGGGCACTATAGTCGGGGTCAAGACATCTCCTGGTGGTTCCAGGCCCAAAGGACGCCAGGCCTTGCAGGGCCAGGGCTTTTTTGGTGGTGGCGCCTACCTGATGGAATGAGCTCCTGGAGGAGATCCAGGCCCTGTGGGACCTTGTGCAGTTCCGCAGGGCCTGCAAGATGGAGCTCTTCCACCAGGCCTTTGAATAGGAGCCGCCACCATTGCACCTGTGCTACCATCATGCTATAGTGGCCCTGGCATCCATCCTATCGTTGTTTGCATGGTATCAACGCTGCTGAATGTGTCCATCTTCTCTATGAGCACCACGCCATCGTGTACTGAAGACTCTGAATATTAAGAGCACATCTATTTTTGTATTTTGTTTCTGTATGTTATGGATTTTACTTGTTTTAAATTGTTTTATCTTGGCATAATTGCCCTTGTGAGCCACCCGTTTTGGGGGAGGGTGGCCTATAAATTTGAACAAATAAATAAATAAATAGTCTCTCTTTTGCAAGTAATAAGAGAATATGGTAAAGTTGTGGGATTGAAAATTAATTTAAGAAAGAAAAAATTGATGCTAAAATATTGTACGGCATCTCAAAAGCAAGATATACAAAGCACTTCAGGCTCAGAGATACAAAAAAAGAATTAAATATCTGGGGATAATATTATCAAATAGATGCAGCTCTTTGTATAAAGATAATTACATGAAACTTTTAATAGAAGTTAAGAAAGATCTGGAGAACTGAAAACATTTACAAATATCTTTCATGGGTAGAATAACAGCAGTAAAGATGAATATTTTACCAAAAGTTCTATTCTTATTTCAGACTATACCAATCACACTTAACCAATCAAACTTAACTTGAACTTTTATAAAGAACTTGATAAACTGATAAGGCAATTTATATAGGAAGGAAAGAAGCCAAGAATTAAATTGAAATTATTGCAGGAAGTTAAAGAGGGGTTTTTGCACACTGGCAACTATATTATAAAGTGGAAGCACTTACCTGGATATAGGAATGGATTACTCTGGAAGATATGAGACTTTTGAAACTAGAAGACCATGATTTGAAGTTGGCTGGCACACATTTATATGGTATAAAAAAGTGGAACTCATAAATATTTCAAACAACATTTTATTAGAGTGGTGCTAAGCAAGGTTTGGGAACAAGTACAAGAGATGTATTATGCTGAGGTACCAAAATGGGTGTCCCCATTAGAAGCATTTACTAATCCATTGGTAGGTACTAAAGAGCATTTGTGGAAATATGGAGATTTGCTAGATGGCCAAAATAAAATACCACAGGGTGTGGAATTTTTAAAAAAGGCATCAATCTGAACTGGTGGGAAAAAGCACAAATTGATTCTAGATATGCAAAAGATAAAGTAATGGGATTTCAAACCTCACCTTCTGATTTGGATAAAATTATTGGTTCTGCCACAAAGCAATATATAAAATTATTTTATAAATTTCTGTTGGACTGGTTGATGCAGGATGAAGTGGTGAAGGAAGTAATGATTAAATGGGCACAGAATATCAGGCATAATATACATTTGGAGCAATGGGAAAATGTTTGGAAAGTCAATATAAAATTTACTAAAGCATCATTCTATAAAGAGAATTGGTATAAAATGTTTTATAGATAGTATATGACTCCAGAGAAATTAGCTAAATGGTACCCAAACACGTCAAATCAATGTTGGAAATGTAAAAATAAAACTGGTTCATGTTATCATATGTGGTGGACTTGTGATGTAGTTAAAAATATTGGATTTGGGTACATGAAATACTACAAAAAATGCTACAGGAAAATATTTCATTTGTACCGGAAATGTTTTTATTAAATATTGTGCCACAAGAGTATACTGTACAAGATAATATATATGATTGTACAAATTGTAACTACTGCTAGAATTTTGTATGCAAAATATTGGAAGAAAGAAGATGTACCGAGGAAGGAAGAATTAATGGGTAAAATGTTGGATACAGCAGAAATGGACAAATTAACGTTACGGCTGCAGGAAAAACCTGAAAATGATTTTGAAAAAAAATGGAAGTGTTTTTATAAATGGTTGCAAAAATACCGGGGTAGCATAAGAGATAGAGTATAATAATAATTCACAAATGACATTAATGGAACTAATTCAAATTAAGCGGTTGAAATCTGGAGAACGTAGAGTATAGACTCCAGCACCTGTCTGTTTTTTCTATTCTGTGTCTTATTACTGTTTCTGTTTCACTGGGTTTTTTTTCTTTTCTTCTCTTTCTGTTCACTTTAGAAAATCAATAAAAAATTTTTTAAAAAAATCTGTGTGTAGTTGCGCTCTGCAGCCATGAGTGTGCAGGAGTAATATGCAACAGTACCTCCCAGCCATCAGCCAGTTTGTGGCCCAACACCACCCCCACCCCATACGGAGATGCAGCGCATGCCAGAATCATTGGAAGGTCCTCATTAAAACGCGCGAGGACGGCATTAGAGGACCGCAGTTCCTTCACAGCTGTAAAAGCGGAGGCATGTTTGGGCCTCAAGACCATGGCACCCCTTTGTCTAGCAATCGGTGCAGGGGCTCCACCATGGCAGCTTTGTGCAGCAGAAATGAGTGATAAAAATTTTAAAAGGCCCCAAAAGGCCTGTAGTTCCATTTTGGATGATGGGGTGGGCGCATCCATGATGTCCCAGATCTTTACAGATGTGGGTATATACCTTGAGCGTCTACTGTGAATCCCAGGAAATCTACAGTAGGAACCCCCAACAGAGACACTTTTCGCACTTTACATTCAGGCCCGCCTCATTGAAGTGCTGCAGTACCATTCTGAGACGTGCAGCAAAGGTCTCTGTATCCAGAGCCGCAAATAAAACATCGCCAAAGAATGGCTGGACTCCAGGGATCCCTTTAAGGAGACAATCCATTAGGTTCTGGAAAATCCCCAGAGCTACACTAACCCCAAATTGCAACCTCTTAACCCAGAAAGCACCCCTGTGGGTCACTATAGTTTGGGCTTCTGCAGTGGTGTCATCAACCGGCAGCTGTTGATACGCCTGGGTTAAGTCCAGTTTCCCAAAAACCCGGACACTGGGGAGGGAAGCTAGAACATCTCACTACTGGTACCGGGTATGTATGATCCTGTAATGCTTTGTGGATCGTGCATTTGTAGTCCGTGCAGATGCAGATGTCCCCGTTTGGCTTCACCAGAATGACTATAGGGGTCTCCCATTTAGCATGTGGCACGGGTTCTAGCACTCCCTGAGCCACCAGGCAATCTAGCTCGACCTCTATCTTGGGGTGTAATGCTAAAGGGGGTTGCCTGGCCTTCATTCAGATGGGCCGTACCTTGGGGTCTAATTCTAGCAAGACTGGGGGCCCTGTATAGTGGCTGAGAGTACTCTGGAACACATTGGGAAATTCATCACATACCCAATTAAAATCTGTTGGCTTAACATGGTTCACACCCATTACTCCAAAACCCAGAGCCTCAAACCACGATAGTCCTAACAAGCTCGTGAGCCTCCCCTCTACCACCAACAAGTCCAACAGTCCATTAAAGTCCTTGTATTTCACCCTGAATTTGCCCCACCCCTTTATTGCAATGGGGGTTTTTTTTGGAAATTCCAGAGGGATAGACCCTGAAGCTTCTCTAGAGGGAGATGATGGAGAAGGACGACCCTGTGTCCAGCTCCATCCTGCGGGGGGACCCCTCAATTAGAACAGTCATGTGCATTTTATCTGGGGCACCCAGGAGCAGATTCAGTACCTGGTGTTGGTTGATGTCCAGGGAGTTCAGGTCCGATGATGCAGTATGAGCTGTCTTCCTTTGCTGATGACCATTGGAATGGCATACTCTTGCAAGATGGCTGGCCTTACCACAGGTCCGGCAGATCACGTCCCGGAACCAGCAGGAACCCGCAACTGGCACAGGCTGTTGGCATGCTGGAGTTGCGGAGCATTGGAGCGGCTGAACGGACTGCCGGTGCACTTGTCCTCCTGTCATTGGGCCAAGCTGGTCACTGCATCTGGTGGTCATCCTCAGGGTCGGAGCCATCGGTGTCCAGGATGATGAGTGGTGAGCAGTGTTGGGCTGATGATCCTGTTGAGCCTTCTCAAAAGCCATGGCTGTCTGGAAGGCCTTCTCAAACTTGCATTCATCCAGGCCGACCAGTTTCCATCTGAGTTTCGGCCCCCAGACTCTCCACACAAATTGGTTCAGCAGGGAGTCCTCCATACTGGAAAACTCACAATCAATGGCTAGCCAGTGGATGTCAGCCAGAAATTTGCGTGTGGACTCACCAGACCTCTGGGCATGTGCAAAGAAGTCCATCTGCATCGCCATGACCGAGGGCTTGGGAGCATAGTACCTAGTGAGGGCTATGATCAGCTCATCATAGGTGGTGGCTTCCAACGTCTTTGGGGCAATGAGACTCCGTGCTAGGTGAATCGTGGAGACGCCACACATGCTCAGGAGCCACGATTTCTTCAGGTCCTTGTCAGTGGTCTTCTGGATCTTGAAAAAAAATGTTCCAGTTGTTTGACGCAGGAGTCCCAGAGCTCAGCATGGGCTGGGTCGAAATTGGAGATCTGTCCTGGAGCAGCAGCCATGGCTCTGGAGTGTAGCGGTGAGCGATGATCGGGGGAGCAGGGCACGTCGCAGTGCTGTGGAGGAATGATGCGGAGCACTGTGTCCTCTTGGAGATTGGGGCTCGGTGCCAAGGATCTCATCCTTGTAGCCAGTATAAACTACTGAGACTGATGCATCGTTGAGTGATTTCAGCTCATACTTTACTTAGTGATTTACCCAGTTCAGTGGTATCAGCATAGAGCTGACACCACTGAACTGGGAGTACCATCTTTAAGATGCCATCTTTTACTGAAAACTGAAACATCTAGAGCACTTATAGTGTAAATGATTGTTTTTATGTTTTTATGTTGTTTTTAACTTGTTTATGTATTGGCATATGCTCTATTTATAAGCTGCCCTGGGCCCGCTTATGGGGAGGGCAGGCTATAAATCAAAATAATAAATAAATAAATAAATATTTCAAGAGATTGAAAGATACAGTAGCTAGCCCAAAGGCTGCTTATATGCCAGTTTACAACCACACCCATTACACACACCCACACCCGTGATAGGCTATTTACATACAATACAATCTTATAGGTTACTCTTTAGAATCCCTACTCACCAGTTGACGGGTTTTAGGATCCTAGGACTCTATTGCCCTGGTAGCAAAGCTTTGCTAGTTTGTCAGGCCACATGACAGCCCGACCGCGTGTGCGGTTCAGCTAGTACACAACACTTCCCCAGCTTTACATCCCCACTGAGCTCCCTTGCCTCATCAAAATCCACCCTTCCCAACCACCACTTCCAAATTTCCTAAGCCAGAGTTGGCAACTCTAGCTGTTGGGAACACAGGAAACCAGAAGGGGGGTTATACCCTGCAAATATCGGTGCATATCACTTTTGTCTCAGACCTAGCTGTTCTCTGGGTTGCTGTGACAATAAATGAGAGAAGAATTGTACTTCTTACTCATTTTTGTACTGTATCTAGATTTTTTTAGGGTTTCATTGATAGCAAATATCATTGTTATATTGAAAGAATGCTGCAGAATATGATCAGCTACAACTCAGAAACTACAGTCACACTTTGAACAATTTGCTTTTTGGTTTCCAAATACCTTTGCCTCCAGTTATTTTGTGTTTGCTGGAATGGGAGTCATGTGTCAAGACAGATGTGTCTGCATCAAAATGGCAAGCAGGTAGACCAAGGATAGTTAGGAAAGCCAAGAGCTTAATTAGAGCTGTTTACTGGCACACCCATATCTATGTCAGAAGGATGAGCTCATAGTTAATATCACGGAATTACATAAATCATAATGAGATTCTAGAAGAAAGATGTTAAAGCATGGTGAATGGCTTACTCCAGTTACAATTTGCATGCCTCTTACTCATTCCAACTGGGCAGGGAGGAAGTTACATCCAGAAATCTGTTTCCATTGAAAGATACAAAAATTTCAAGCCCAGTTTTCTAGTATAAGTAGTTTAATTCCAATATTCAAGGACCCAATTTGATTTTCTAAACCAACCTAAGAACTATGCTCTCATTAGTACCAGTGGCCTTACACATGAGAAATTTTTCTCAAGATGATAGATTTTAAAAATTTTAATAGGCAGCCAATTTGCTAAGAATATTTATTTATTTAAATATTTATATTCCACCTTGCCTTGTGACTCAAGGCAGCTTAAAATCACCATGAAAAACAGGACAATTTAAATCAAACAACATAAACCCCCAAATAACTTCCTCCTCCCAGAAGTTGTTTCACCCACACAAAATTTCCAGCTCCCCCAAAATTCTCCCTGTCACAACAAGTAAGAAGCAACAATGTAACTTTGGCACAAGAGAGCATAAACCATTGCTAATGTTTTCATCATCTCTTGCAAGCAGCAAGGATGACACCACCAGAACTTTTCTGTCCTGGAAAGCACAGGGGCAGGGCCATTTGTGGAAAAGAACCTAGCTTCAGTGATGGATAAGAAAAGCAGAGAGACAGACCAAAGCCATTAAAGCCATTGCTGCAGCTGGAACCAAGGCTGACTTTTCAGATCAGTGGTAACGAGGTAGATGGGGGTGGAACTTGACATGGCAAGTGGTGGTGGGAGACTGAGGGGAACTGTGAGGCTAAATAAAGGGGGAGTCAGGTGTAAAAAAGAAAGGTTGAAGAATTGAGGCCCATGGTGCCCCATGTTGTGACAGGAAAGGCATCAGTGACTGAAAAAGAGGGACACAAAGAAACAAAGTTGTGGGGTAGAGAGCCACTTTTTCTTCTCTTGCCCTGACCTGGGAAAGGGTAGGGAAAGAGGGGTTCACCAGGCACCCATCTAGGGTTGTCAACTCTGGGTTGGAAGATTCCTGGAAATTTGGGGGCAGAGCCTGTAGAAAGTGGAGTTTAGAGAGGTGAGGGACCTTAGCTAGGATGTGAAGCCTAGTCTGTCCTCCAAAAACAGCCATTCTCTTCAGGTAGGATTGCTATCCCCACTGGGGGTGGGGGATTCCCTGCCCCTAGGCCTCACCCCTGCTGCTGATTGGCTGGCTGGCAGGGGGCACTTAGCAGCTGGTGAGGCCTCCACCCATGTCTCAATATCGACACTGGCAACGGGGTGATGTCACTTCTGGCATGCATTAGAAGTGATGTCATCACATCGCCAGTGACGTGGAATGCTCTGTATTTGGGCAAAAACTCTATGATAAAAATGGCTTCTACTATAGGGTTTTTGCCCAAATACCAGAGCTGATCTCTGTAGTTTGGAAATCAGCTGTAATTATGGGGGATCTCCAAGCCCCACCTGGAGGCTGGCAACCCTACACCTAACTTACTGTTCTTGAGACATCAGACTAAAACATTTCCTTTTACATAAGCTTTTAATTAAGGGAATGATCTTTAAAACTCATTTTTACAGTCTGCTTCTAGACAGAGCAGTGTTTTATGAGACTCATTTTAATATGCTGTTTTTCTTTAATGCTGGCTTATTAATATTTTATTAAATAATACACTTTTTACAGTGCTATATGTTCTAATTTTGTGTCATTTGTTAAATCATCAAAAGAAGGCTTTATGGAGAGATGTTATAGAAATCGTCCAAACAAACAAATGAGAGTCTCTGGCCCCAGTCACACGTGCCAGATAACACCGGGGGGGAGGCTATTTGCACCGTCCCAATTTGACCCGCCCCTACACAATCAGATGTGATGGTGGTGAACCGGTGTTGTTTTCGTAGGCACCTGTTTCCAGCACACTCCAACGAGGAAGTAGGGAAGCGAGAGGAGCGTGCTGGAATGATCACAGAGAACATCCGTCTGCAGCCCGTCGCAAACCACTTGAAAATGGACTTTCCCAGGTACTTTTTAACTCCACATCTCCGGCCAGGCAATATGGGTTGGCGACAGGTGCGCTACATTTACCAGATGTTTCCATGTGATCGCGCCCATATAATCCGCCCAGCATTCATGGCTCTCCTGTGGCAAATTCTGCATGTGAACGGGACCTCCATTTATTTTATATACTAGCAAAACCAATGCTGTCTAGTGAAGCTGTCAAGCCTCCCTCCAATCTTCCATCATCCCATTTTTATGAAGAGGGGGTGAAATGCATTGCTCGAATTCTGTGCAACAAATGAAATTAAGTGGAGGGACTACGGGCCTTCGGGGGGGTTAGCAAGGCAGGGGAAGAGAATTAGATGACTACATTTAATCTGTTGGTAGGAATGGAAGTCCTGACTTTGTTAAAGGCTTGGTGATTAATGACTTCCGACAGGCAGGTGTTAAGAACCCAGACCAGCTGCTGGGCAAGGTATTCCTTATCTGGATGGCTGCTGAAGTGATTGGTTCCTCCCCCCTTAAAAAATGGAAGGGCTGTATAGCTAGAGAGCAAAGAAATAAGGCACCCAAACTCATATTAACATCCTCAGTGTGCGTCTTTGTATCATATCCTATGAGATATTTAAAATGGAAACAGAGGACATGGCTATCGTTTCTAAATTAAATGTTTGCATTCAAAAACATTAACATTGCCTGACATCTTAGTAGCCCCTGAGCCATCCCTGCAGGAGAGCTGATTTTCTTGAGGATAGGAAATTTTTATAGAACACCTAATCTGTCAAAGCAAATCCATCAAGATTATTCCCTGCATACCAGATATTATTCTTGTCCAATATTTAAAAAGATACATCTCCCTCAGATGCTGGTAAATTATAAAAGGTTTTTCAAAGAGCCCATGTGTAGGCAACCAATACATACTCTCCAACAAAAATAACGCTCTGGTAGATTACACAATGGCTGAGGACAGACTGGCAATTTGCCCCGGTATCGAGTCGCGGCAAAAAAACCCCGGAGTAAACGATACCGGGTTTTCCCGTCCACACAGCGGGGGCCTCTGCCGGAAGATACTGGACGGAGGCGCGCAGGAGCGTTCAGACTGCCGCGCCAGAGGCGCGCTATATTCGCTGTTTCCCCATTATTTCGGCGGTGGGCGTATGTGCGCATGAGCGCTTGAGCGCTCATGCGCTCATGCGCATAAGCGCATTTTGGCGATTTTTTTTTTTGCCCTGCAACGCCGGCACCACATTGGGCAGTGGAGCGGAGCGCAGCCAATCACACCGCTGCTGCCTCATGCCCAACGCGGGTTGCTCCCAGCTTTTCGGCTGCACGTTCAGACTCCCCGGAAGCGGAGAAACGCGCGACAAACGCAGGCTTTCAAGATTTGTGTCGGCTTTTATCAGGTGTTTTTTTAATCCGGCAGTGAAGCGCGAGAGCACCGGTAGGCTACGGGTGGGGGATGCCAGGCAGATGTGCCTGTGTGAACATTCCATTTAATCCGATATTGAGTCGTTGTCAGCCCGGGTCCCATCCCGCGGCAAATTGCCAGTCTGTCCTCGGCCAATATAATGAAAACTAAGTAAACTGCACTGTTAAGAAGAATTTTTTTGCATATAAATCTGTTTCCCCAAGTATTCATACCCATAATGAGCTACTTGATTTGGTCCCCTCCCCTTAGAGGTCTAAGAACACTAAGGTTTGGGTTCAGGTCAATTTTGAAACTCCATGGGGAAGAGTTAAACCTCTTTTCTCTTTCTCTCTCACACACATACCCTGGTAAAATTGTTTGGGTTTTTTTGGTTGTGTATGTATTTTAGTTTTGCTTTTAATTGGTTTTCTGATCTGTTTTACATTGTGAGCTGCCTTCATGGCCCTGATGTGCAGAAAGGCAGGCTATAAATGTTTTAGAGAAATAAGATTCAGGTAGGTAGTCATGTTGGTCTGAAGCAATAGAACAAATTTTGAGTCCAGTGGCACCTTCAAGACCAACAGAATTTAATTCTAGGTATAAGAGTTCATGTGCATGAAGTAGTATCTGATGAATTGTGTATGTACACAAATGCTTATACCCAGAATTAAACTTTGTTGTCTTAAAGGTGCCACTGGATTCAAACTTTGGTTAGAGAAATTGATAATTAATAAACCCAAACCTGAATTACCTTACATGACTTCTAGTAGCATTTTTTAACATGCAAGGAAGATCCATTCCCAGCCCCTGAATGTCTTGTCTGTTTTGACCTTGGGGAAAACAGTAGTTTTGATGAAATAGCGCTAAGAACTCCTGAACTCCACAGGATATACAAGCAGATATAATGAATATAATAAAATGTAAATATAATTAGAGTTGAGCAGGAATCTCCAGGAAAATCTTGGCTAAATTTACTAAAATTCTGTAGTGTTCCTTGAAAATCCCACACAAGTTTTTTTTCTTTTTTATCATCTACCATCATCCAAATTTTCCTACATTTCTCTTTTGATGAAATTTGGTGGTAACATGCCTGTAAAATATATATATATTCCACCCCTCAACCAGGAAGCTACTTTCTGGGACAGCTAAGAAATATCAAACCAAGATTGCAAATTAATCTGAAAATTAAATTTAAAAAATTAAACGTAAAAACTGAAAATTAAATTTAAATTAATTTAAATTAAATAAAAACTTAAATTAAAATTAATGAGAATTGAATTAAAAATAAAACATACAAATAGCATATCACAGTGGGAGGGCTTCTGGAGTTCTGGCCCCACTGGTGGACCTCCTGATAACACCTGGGTTTTGGCCACTGTGTGACACAGAGTGTTGGACTGGATGGGCCATTGGCCTGATCCAACACATCTTTTCTTATGTTCTTATACAGATAAATACAAATCTCAGCAAGAGAGAATTAAAATCACTAGCAATTCAAATCAATAAGCAATCAAAGGAAAGCCCATTATTCACCATCCCTTTCCATTTCACTTCTTCAGTGCACTTCCAAAGGAAAGTATCCTACTAAAACAGAAAGGGCATGAAGGCCTCTTGCTGCTCCTGGAAGGGAGAGGACATATAACACATCAATTTGTGTTAGCATCACAACTATCCCTAAAGAAGAGCTACCCCTTCTTCAGTGCACCAGGATAATTTCCACTGACACATTTACTAAAGACTTACCTGTTATGCTGGGGATTGCTACCATTGGGGTTGCCAGGTGTCCACCATGCCAAATTCTGAGACTTATGGGTGGGGCTTGATGATGTCATATCGAGTAACTGTACTAGTGGTAGAACTTCTACACCCCACTAGGAATAGTGCCATTTGGTGTCTGTGTAGTCACAACCATATGGTTTTAAAGAAAACAGCACAAGGGGGAAGGCTGAAGTCTCTTCTTGTGCACCATGTTCCTGACCTGAATCAGGCCTTGTGTATACCTAGGAACTGAGTTACCAGTAGGGAACTCCCAAGCACACCTCTGACAGTCCTTGTGGTGGACCTAGACCTTGATCCAAACCAAGGACTGTGTATTTGTGTATATGCACACAAATTCATGCTGCACTGCACTAAACAAGAATGAATTCTATTGTTTTTTACTTTGCACCCCAGACATAGGCCATAGATTCCATATGACTGTAACACACAATGCTGTCCCCTTCTAAACCTGCTTCTATAAGACAGTGTGTCTCTTCAATCCAACTTTGCTACTTTGTTGCAGGAGAGCATGCAAGAAATAATAACCAGGCTATGCATGGTCATTAGTTTATGCACTGCTCTTGCAAAGTCATCATTAAATGTTATCTGTCAATCAGGAATTCTATTAATGCATATTTGAGAGTGTAGGTGTGGTTTTGCATTTTCAGTGCCTATTGAAGTTCTCAAAGTAGATCATACTCAGTACAACAGGCTTGGTGGGGCTAGTGTGGGAAAGGTGAAACAGAAGGCAAGCTCTGACAGGTTCTCACAACACTGGCCTTGAGTCTGAGATATTAGAATTATTTATCTCATGGTTATAGCCAAAAAAGGACCAGGATTTATAATAATAGACTCAATCATAAAACCATACAGGTTTGCCTTGGCTTAACCTGCATTTTTCAGGATGCCTGTGTGATTCGCATTTTTGAGCAGTGGAAGGAAGGATCAAAAAGTACATGAAGGTCTAAAAACAGAATTGCCACATTTAGAAACACACACACCCAACTTGCAAAGCAATCCTAAGCACAGTTATACCTTTTTAGGCCCATTAACTTCAATGAACTAAGAAGCGTGTAACTCCATTGAGGATTGCACTGTAAGGGTACAAACATGTGTAATTGTAAGAGGCAAATTGCCTGCACAGTCACAGACCATGTCAGCAAGTGTAGAAGGGACATGAGCTTTGAAACTCCACTTGGTTATCAAAACTGGCATCTGAGTGCTGTTATTAGTACTTTAAACAGCAAAAATAGATGGACTCACATCCTCTCATAATGGCATCTCAGGGAGAGAATTCCATGGAAGATGCATGGTGACTACAGAGAAGGACCTCCTTTCTGGTTTCCAGTGATCTAAAGTATAGGAACTTGACACAAGGAATGGAGAAATTTATATCCAAGCAACTGCAGCAATTGGATGATACTCTTAGTCTTCTCTTCCTCTGCAGTGTCCAGGATGGAAGAGAAACAAGAATGTAAATGGTATCTTACCTTTCTTTCAGGCTCTGTAAACCCCATACCAAGGCAGAACTCTATCAAAGCTCTCATTGATCTTAATGAAGCTTGATTTCCTACTGTCAGCCAGTTTATCGTGTCAGCTGACAGTAGGAATCACATGTCTGCTTTACATGGAAAGCCCTTTTTCACCAAGTCATTTCGTTCAATTAATCTTACCCAAGTCCAAGTCTACTATACCTAACTAAATGTGTGCAAGTGACACCATGTTGCATACATTCTAAAACTTTAGCATCTACTCGGTCATCTTGTTTATTATCTTTCTAGGGCTTATGATACCCTCTTCTCAAAGTCTGTTTTGGTACCTGGCTAGCAGCAACTTGGAAGGAAACATGTTTCCACAGAGACAGGCACACCCTGCTATTCTTACCTCCATGGCTGAATGGTTCAATAATTTGTAACCTTGGATGTTGCAACAGCAACAGCAACAGCAACAGCAACAGTAATAATAATAATAATAATAATAATAATAATAATAATAATAATAATAATAATAATAATAATAATAATAATAATAATCAGGGTTCATCTTCTGCTGGAGCAAACAGGAGCGACAGTCCAGCAGTAAGGAGCCCAGGGGGTGGGCACATGCAGCAAGCCCCGCCCCTGCTCCCAGCAGGCCTCAGTTAGGCCATGAGGAGAAAGAAGCCCTCCTGCTCAGCCAGATCTCCCCAGCCTCCTTCCATGGCCAATGCAGGGAACATGGACTCTCAGCAAACAGACTTCAGGGCACACAATATGCTGATCAAGCTGCTGATGCCCAAGCCAGTGTGGGGGGGAGCTAGAGGAGAGATTTGTTGTTGTTTTGGTGAGTGGCAAACACCTTGCCTTTTCCCCCGATCCCGGCCAAGCATGCCTCAGACAGCCCAATGGAGACAGATAGAGAAAGGGGGGAGGAAGTTGCCTGGATCCCTTTGTTCTTTCATTTCCTCCATCATCTCCCCCACTCCCCTGCCTCAAAATGGGACACCACAGAGGACAATATGAGGAGACAATAAAGATCCCACTTGGTTAGCTGTGATTTCCAAAGCGGGGAAGCAGGCGCCTGCAGCCTGGGGTTGGGAGAAGGCAGTCCAACTACCTGTGGAGCAATTGATCCATTGCTTGAAGGGAATGGGGCAACTACCCGGGGTGCACGTGTGCACAGGGAGAATGGCTTGTGTTGTTTCTGTGCGACTGGGATGAAGGGGCGGGGGGAGGCAATGGCAAGTTAATGAGTTTTGCTTTCATGACTTTCATGCTGGTCCTTCTTCCCCACCCAACCCTCCTTAAAATAATAAAAAAGTGTTTGATTCCTCAAAAGCAAAATATGTAGTCGCTCCATTCTGGATACAATAAGAGTGCCTTTACCTTTGAGAAAAAGAGCCTCTTTTCCAGAAGGAGAAGAGTGGGCCGGACTGGTCAGGCAAGGAGTAGTTTCCTGACCCTGTGTTGCTTTGCAAATACAGTGTGAGTGCTTGAGTGTTTATTTTATGTGCTTCTCAGCTGGGCTCAGCAGTATCCCAGCTGTGTGTTCTTGGTCTTGTGACGACTACTATTTGGTTTAGTTCTATTGCTTTTCTCCTTTTACATCTTCGGCAGCCCGATATTCAGCTCAGTTTTGGTATGTCCTGGCTGGGATGGCTGGAATGTTCTGAGATTTATCTTAACTTTAAAAAACTGGGGGGGGCACGCCCTCATTTCTCCCCCTCAGCTCAGCAATGTGTTTGAGTCAAGAACTTTATGAGGTACTTTGGGCTGAGTGAGTGGGTGGCCAAGGGTTAGGGTTGCCAACCTCCAGGTGGGGATTGGAGTTCTGGAATTACTACTGATCTTCAGACTGCTGAGATCAGTTACTCTGAAGGCAAGGTTCAAGTATTATTTTTTCATGCCCACTACAAACTTATATATGCATTTTTATGTAAGCTGCCCTGAGCCTGCCTTGGGTGGGAGGGCGGGGTATAAACTGAACTAATAAATACATTATAGCATGCCTCCACACATATACACTGACACCACATTCCTTCATCCCACACATACAATCTCATGAATGATGAAGAAAGTTTGTTTTAATTCCAAAATTACTGTTAGGTAAGCTACATTTCTGAAAAATGCCCACCTTTGCGTCTTTAATAATAACACCCAGCCTGAGAGTTCTACAAGTTTACTAGCTATTTTGTAATTTTGGGGCCAGTAAATTCATAGCCATCACGAAACATGGCAGCATGGAGGAGAGTGAGAGACATGTGAGTGAATTAGACACTTGCAAATCCTATCAGAAGCAGCAGCAGCACATGCTCCCACTCTCTTATAGTGCTTTGCTCTGCCCTTCCCCCCTGTCTATACACAGCACAGGGAACTCTGACGTTTGTAATTCTTGTTAGTATGGTTGTACTTGGAGGTATACTGCCTCTGTATAGTTAATGGTAACCGTGAGTTTTTTCAGCAAATTAAATATCTTGCCTACTCCTTTTTTCCATTGCATCTTATTACACCCCCCTGAGCATTAGACACCTTTCTTGGATGTTTCAAAAGTCCTCACTGTCAGTCTGCCAGTTCTGGGGTAACTCCATGCTCTCTGTACCCCAAAACAAGCACAATGTGAGTTGGAAGTTTTAAATGTTTAGGAAGTGCACCACACTACTCTTGTTGTAGTAGTACACTGTGGGATGAAGGCTCAGTGTACCTAGTCTGATAGGGGCTCATTAGCCAACGTTCTGCCTCTGAGAAGCTGGTAGCTTCCCTCATTTGCATCTGGCACTAAGAAGTAGTCTGCTTTTGGCTATGGAGGTTCTATTTAATCATCCCTGCCGAAAGCCATTCATTGAGAATTAGAGTGCGAAGGGAAATTATGCTTTTATTTGCTTGGGATGGAGATTGGATTGCTGGATATAATTCAGAATGATGGCTCTTTCACAAACACATATGGACTGAGGGAAACACATAGATTTGATTTAAAAAATGACCATGTGGAAGCTGCATTGGCCACTACATGCTACCGTTAAGTCACATTAATATAACCCTCTGCATCCTGAGGCCTTGGGACAGGCCATTCTGCTCACAAAGCCACAATAATAAACCCAAGTGTCAGTGGCAAGTGGTGAACACAACTTCTCAAAACTCAAACTTATAAAAACACACATACACTTGACAATGCTGCAAAAGAGACAACTTGGTTTGGCAACTATTTCAACTGAACATGCTGAAGCATCAGCACTTGACCTGAGGAAACTGGTGACAAAATTTGCTAAAGAAAATGCATGCAAAATGAGATTCTGATGTGCCTGAAATGGAAACATTAAAGAGACTTAAATTTCAACATTACAGTTAACAGGATTTTTCAAAATGCTTTGTGATTTCTGTATTTCTGTTTGAAAGAGAAAATCAGAGATTGTATTACTTGTCCTCACAAATTTTGTGTTTTTCATTCTTCTTAAAATACATTTATGTTTGAAAATTGGTGGACACATGAAGGGAGGGGCACCAGATGGTAGCCTCACCTAGTGTGCAAAAAAAAGAAAGAAAGAAACTGGCACCAGCCCTGCCTAGGCAGAAACTCTTAAGAACTTATGTTGTTCATTAAGAACATAAGACAAGCCATGTTGGATCAGGCCAGTCCAACACTCTGTGTCACATAGTGGCCAAAACCCAGGTGCCATTGGGAGCTCCACCAGCAGGGCCAGAACTCTCAAAGCCCTCCCTCATTGGATCAACCCTCGCCCATAATAGAAGCAGCACCTGTAGCTATATATGAAAGGAATTCTCTCAGTGGCCATTGTTTGTCAACCACAACAGTATTTCCAGCCTTCAAGCATTTGTTTATGTCAGTAAAATGTAGGGGGAGAGAGCATGTCAGGTCTGCCAGCAGCCACTGGACAACTTGACACCATGAGACTTGCATAACTCATGCAGGCCCAGCTGCTTACTACTGAAGTGTTGTGTAGTGGTTAGTGTTCCAGACAAGGATTTAGGACACCCAGGTTTGAATCTGAGTTGGGAAATACCTGGAGATTTTTGGGGTGGAGCCTGAGCAGTGGGTGTTGTCTTCTGACACACTTCTGGTGATGGCAGGTGGTGTGGCATATGCAAATAAGTTATGCTAATGAGTTCCTGCACCTCTTTTTCTACAAAATGACCCCTGGTAATAATAATAATAATAATAAAAATAATGATGATAATAATAATAATAATAAGGCTCCATCACCCAGCAAACCCTTTTCCATAATCATCTCAGATACTATACCTCTAATGTCACTTAACTCTTCTCCCCTTCTTACAATACCCTTTTAATATTATTGCTTAACATTTTAATACCATTTTTATATGCTAGGCTGCACAGAACAAAGACATGGCACAAGGCTCCTCTACATTTTCAGAAAAGTCATGTGAGGGACTATCCTGCTGTGTAGGTGACCTGTAGTTATCCTACACTTCATCTTCTATATTATATTTTGATATAAACATGTAAAATGGCATAGGATTTTCTTTGCCTAAAAGAATAATTTTTCTATTCAAGCCAAGACTCTACTGTCTTTCCTAGTTTGTGGTAGAAAATCAGGAGCCACTAAACATGTGTCTCTAATCCCTTCCTATTGTGTTTCCCACATCCTGCCAGGGGCTGAGGTGGATCCATGTATTTTGCACATCCCAAACAAGGTGTTCAGTACAAGCTCTTTAATATAGTCAAATGGGTAACATTCAGTTTTGGAAGATTAGCAGATCTAATTAATTGTTTTATCAAGAACACAGAAAAAAAATCTCTGCTAGAGCTAACATATATAAAGTTTCTGGTTCAAACCCTGCAAATGGTACATTAAAAGGCAGCCTGGAGAGAGTCTTGTATAGAGATGAAATTTTGTACCACCATACCCAATCATTTGGTAAAAATAGTCATACCTCATCTCTCCTTATAATAATTATCTTTTGGTTTCATAAGATTCCATGCACTCCCATTGGCTGTAAAATGCCCTCTCTCAGCCATTGGCCCATCAGCCACCACTCAAGAGTACTCGCGTGCCATTGGCCGGGTGCTGGGTCTGCTCCTCTTCCCCATCCACTCCCCCTGGCAGATAGCTCTATTTCCTGAGGAAGACAGTTCTCTTGACTCCTGTGTGGGACTGTCCCCTCAGTGGCTGTTGGTAGGCAACCAAGCTTGGTTCTGTGAGTAAAAAAACAAAGGACTTTCAGCATAACCCCCTCCCCAGTGGCCACTTCCCTGTCAGAATAAATGGAAAACGGCTCTCTCTCCTGCTTAGCTTCAGCATGGCTGGCTGGCTAACGAGGTGGGCCAGCAACCAATAAACCATTTTCTTCAACTCCCCGCTGTGCGGCTGACTTTCCCTTAGGGTTGCCAATCTCCAGGTGGGACCTGGAGATCTCCCACTGTTACAATTGACCTCCAGATGACAGAGATCAGTTTCCCAGGAGAAAATGGTTGCTTTGGAGGGTAGACTCTATGGCATTATACCCTGCTGAGTCCTTCCACACACACCCCAAATACTGCCCTCCACAGGATCCACCTCCCCAAAATCTCCAGGTATTTCCCTAATCAGAGTTGGCACCTATACTTTCTCCTCTGTCAGTAAAAGGCCCTTTCCACACCTGTGTTGGCCTTTGGGAGAAAACTCATTGGGCCCAGTCCTGATCAGGTTGCCAATGCCAGGTGGGCAATTCCTGGAGATTTGAGGGATGGAGCCTGGAGAGGGTGAGGTTTGAGGAGGGGTGGCACCTCAGACAGGTACGATGCCATAGACTCCACCCTCCAATCCAGCCATTCCCTGATGGGGAACCATTGTTGCCAATCTCCAGGTGGGGGCTGGAGATCACTCAAAATTACAACTGCTGTCTAGGAGGGAGGGGGAGGAGATGGAAAACTAAAGGTAGGTTGATGGTTGGCTGGGAGGGAGATAGGGTTGTCAACTCCAGGTTGGGAAATTCCTGGAGATTTGAGGAGTCGAACCTGGAGAGGGTGAGTGTTGAGGAGGGGTGGGACCTCAGATAGGTACAATGCCATAGACTCCACCCTCCAAACCAGCCACTCCCTCCTGGGGAAGCACTGTTATCAATCTTGAGGGTGGGCTGGAGATCACTTAAAATTACTACTGCTCTTCAGGTAGCAAAGATAATTTCCTCTGGAGAAAATGGTGGACTCTGTCATTATACCCTGCTGAGATTGCCACAGCAAATTGTCACTGAGTGCCCAAAGCTGGAGCACTCTCCCAGAGCCTCTTTCTAGAACCCGTTGTATTTATTTCCACAACGGGCCTTATTCCTAGTATATCAATAATTTCATTTAGCAACTTCTCATGTGACCATTACCAGGCAATCTGGAAGGAGTTGCACACACAGAGCTAAAATTTTGTGCCATCAAGTCCATCCACGGGGGTAGTGCAGCTACCCATGATGACTGGCTGCCTTCCTGTGTGACCATCCCTTTGCCACATCTATCAGGTTCATTATCAGCCCCTGCTGCTCTTCCTGCTAGTGATTGTTCATGATCACCCCTTTGTGTTGTGTAGCCTACATGACTGATCATCACAGCAGTGATCAGAGGGATTATGTACCTGGAGGAGTCTGCCCCTCCCCCTATCTAGAATACGATTATGCAGACACTGGAGAATTCTTTCATCCTGAGAGGTTGAGCTTCATACTGAATATAGCTGACTTTAATAATGAGCTGGGAGGTGGCAGGCATAGATCCTTATCTAGCAAATCCCAATAAAACAGTTAAACAGCTGTGAAATAATCCCAGCATTCACTGACCGGCATCAGAAACAGAGTTCTGAATGTCAGTTGGAGTGCCAATTCTTTCGGTCTAGCCAGGCTCCTGTGCCTTTGAAGGCTGCATTGACAGACCACAGAACCAGATGTACAGCTGTTCTATCACTGCATGTCCATGAGGAATAACGTCTTGGTCAAACCTACGCTTAAGAGATTGCAGTAGTGCAGCAGCCAGACTAGAAGGGAGTTGTCATCATACAGCAAAGCAGTTAGATGCACACTGGCCATTTTAGCCACCACTCATGTTTTAAGCTCAGCAGGTGGTTGTAACTGTTTTGTGAATGGGGTCCATCCCAGTCTCTCCTGTGTTTGAAGGCTGCCCAGAAAGACCCAAAAGAGACACAAGGCTGATACAAAAACAGAGCAACAGACAGCAAGCAGGCTCAAGCAGTTTGCACTAGGGTTGCAGTGAATTTTATTTATTTATTTACTGAATTTATATCCTGCCCTTCCAACGTGGGCTCAGGGCGGCGAAAAAAAGGCAAAAAGCCATACATTAACAATAAAAACATAGAGGCAGATGCCATACATAGATACTAAAAACATAAATAATCGGATACCAATAAAACAGTTAAAACAGCGGTCAACAGAACCAATCATAAGAACATAAGAACATAAGAGAAGCCAATGTTGAATCAGGCCAATGGCCCATCCAGTCCAACACTCTGCCACACAGCGGCCAAAATATACCAGGTGCCATCAGGAGGTCCAGCAGTGGGGCCAGGGCACCAGAAGCCCTCCCACTGCTGCCCCCTCCAGCACCAAGAATAGAGTGCATCACCTGCCCCAGACTGAGAGTTCTCATTCTATACCCTGTGGCTAATAGCCACTGGTGGACTTCTGCTCCATATGTTTATCTAATTTCCTCTTGAAACTGTCCATGCTTGCAGCTGCCACGACCTCCTGTGGCAGTGAATTCCATATGTTAATCACTCTTTGGGTGAAGAAGTATTTCCTTTTATCTGTTCTAACCCGACTGCTCAGCAATTTCATAGAGTGCCCACGAGTTCTTGTATTGTGAGAAAGGGAGAAAAGTACTTCTTTCTCAACCTGCTCAATCCCATTCATAATCTTATAAACCTCGATCATGTCACCCCTCAGCCGTCGTTTCTCCAAGCTAAAGAGCCCCAAGCATTTTAACCTTTCTTCATAGGGAAGGTGTTCCAACCCTTTTATCATTCTAGTTGCCCTTCTCTGCACTTTTTCCAATGCTATAATATCCTTTTTGAGATGTGGTGACCAATCGCTATACAGCACATTTCTCGCTGTACAACCAACTTGTTCAACCAACTTTTGCAACCAACTTGTTCAACAGTTCATCTGTGATGATCAGATGTGAGCCAATTGCTGGGTCTGTTTGGTTCCATACCAAATTATTCAAATGCCTGTCAAACAGGCTTGAATTGGAGTTTTGTAAAATGTCATGAGCAAAAATGTTGCTCATTCAAACAGATCAACAGTATTAAAGATTACTTAGACAAACACTAAATGCTAGGAATTCTTTTAAATGACAGCATTTGTGTTTATGACTGATTTTATGGTTCATGACTAATTTAATTATTTAAATAATTGCCTGCTGAATGAAACAGCAGCACAACAAAGATGTGAGGGAGCAAAACTCAATTGGACTGTGCAAAAAAGTGAATGTGCAAAGAGCCAAATCGTGTGGTACTGCAGTTAAGACTGAATGAAGCTACCCATCGAACAGCAATGAATGGGTCAACAAATAGTCCACTGAAATATCAGCTCCTTATGTGCTGGCAAACAAGATGTGAGACAAACTGGTGGACTGGTGTGAGTTAAGTATTCTTCCAGTTCCTATGGTGCTGCCACCTCCCCCCCCCCACCTTCTTGAGCGTTCCCTCATGTCAAGATTCCCCTTATGGAGAACACAGTGTATTGACTATTGAACCAAGACTTATCCATCCCTTGTAGGAAGTTGCATTGGAACTCTGACTGCAATTTTCTATTAGGGCTGTTCTATGGAGCTATGATCCTGGAAGGCAAAAGGCATCATGAAGGTCTGACTAGTAATAGCATTGTTTGGAGTGGCTGGCAGTCAGTCAGAAATGTGGTTGTGCTCCTTGTTTTTCGTGCTTGCATGTATGATTATACTGGCATGATATCACACCAACTTCACAGTGATGTTTTATTACAATATCTGCAAGATGGATCCCCCTTTCTGCACCATGTATACTTACTCTGCTCCCCCTGTGTAACAGACATTGCTAGCAAGAGTTGGAGAAGGGTGGTGGAGCCAATTGATGGTGGATACATGTTGTATGTAACATTTGCAGTGGTCAGAATGTGAGATGCAGAATCCCTCTCCCTTGCTTACTTGTATGGAATAGGGGTGTGCAACTGGGTATTACCAACCCAGTAAAATGCCAGATATTTCCCAGATCAGATTAGCAATATTCAATAGCATGAAACACACCCTCTGATATTCCAGTTTCCAATATTTTCACTTCAGTTGGGGAGCACTTTCAAGTTTAAAGGGCTGATGGGGCACAGCCCAACTGGGGTGCTTTGAAAACAATGGGTGGTAGACTTGGGCTCTGGATTCAGCATCCTAGTCTATCACTCAATGAAAATAATTTTTTGTTTTGTTTTAAAGTTTAAAGGGCCTTTAAAGGTGCTGATGCCCCATGGACAAACTAGAGACTGAGGTACACGTTCTTTCTTTCTCTCCCTCCTTTTCTGTTCCTTCTGCCTCTGGGAGAGCATTTCAAAAATTATCATTTTTAATTTCTTTTTGTAAGTTCAGAAAGGGCATGATTATCGTTTTCATTAAATTGGGAGTACTTGTCTGATATTTATTTTTAAAAATTCCTGACATAATATTCCAGAATGATAACAGTACTCCTGATATTTAGTGAAAATAATAATCATGCCCTTCCAAAGTTTTTAATACACAAATAAAATGATAATTTTGCAAGTGCACATCCCTTGTGCAGTGTCCTTCCATGCCCAGAGGGGGGACTGGAGGAGTCAGTTATTTTAATGTTTTTGAGCTATATAGCACTGTATATATGGCTTTATATTTCTTCAAGTCAAGCAGTTTATAAATATTTTGAATAAATAAATAACTCAAATTTAGTCCTCAGGCTGAGGCAAATAAATCCTGAGGCTGGTGAAAAAATATTGCTATCCACAGTGCTTTACAACAGTAAAATTAAGAAACAAAACCTGTTTTCTAATCCAGGCTGGGCAACATACTTTGATCAACACCACTTCAGAATTTAGGAGGGGAATGTTATGGCAGAATATATTCCCGCATCAAAAATATTCTGTTGGTGGAAACTGCTGAGAAACCGCAGCTCAGCTTTTCTGTCTGATATTTTCTGAAGAAAGAAAGCTTGTTAGAAGGGAGGCATTCAGCCTTGCAAGTCCCATACCTCCAGATCAGCACATAGACATGCAAAAGAAGCTTGGTACATCTCACCCATTTTCTAGTCCTTCCCAGTAAGTAGAAAAAATATCTATGAATGAAGGGGCACCCAAAATCTGACCTTCCTGGCACTTTTATGTAGGTGAACTATGCAAGTGAGAAAATACACCCTGAGTTACAAAATCCCTGAAAAACACATTTTTCAAGGAATTAATATTTCAAATAGTATGAACGATAACAACATAATGTCTATGAAAAACAGCAGTAGTACTCAGCCTTTTTCAGGTTGCCAGACATTTAGCCTCAGATGGCAGGGGTATCCAAAGCAGAATCTCTGAAGACAACTGGAATGGTCAGGTAGGTTCATAAGTGTGCATGATATCACTAATAAATTATGAATGAAAATCGGACACTTTTTAATTACTTGATATTTATAGTTCATCGATAGGTAGTCTTAAAAATTACATAGAAGTTTACTTAGGATAAGATTTTTCTGATAGTATAGTATAGTATAGTATAGTATAGTATAGTATAGTATAGTATGGAGTAATTTATAATTTTATAGAATATAAAGAGACATCTTCCCCAAACACACATTAGGAAGTGATGATTTAGTACCATAATCTGTAACCTTCCAAGAGAAACCTCAAAAAAATGTGGTGACGGACTTCCGGTTTAAGTGTTTTGCTGCTCGGCTGCACCCCATCTCATTCTGAAGGGGGGGAGCCGAGACTCGGCTGATGGGAAGGGTCTGAGATCATTCCGGACCCTCCTGGGGTCTCTGTAGGAGACCCTCAGCCTACGGAGCCGAGGAGAGCCTCTTCCAAGGTGACAGCCAAGGAATTGAGGCTCACCTTTTTCCCCGAAAGGTCCCATTGCCGTAGAGCCGGTATGGCGCCAAGATATGACTGCTGGACAAGCGGACATGGTCAAAAGTTTTGAAATGCTTCTAAAAGACTTCCAAGGCTTCAAAGCGTGAGTTAAGCAATGCTCAGGTGACGTAAAGCGTCTATGAGAACCTTGGTAGCAATTAGAAGCGCCTAAGAGCAAAGTGGCGGGGGAGGGGGAAACTCAAGACTTCACCCCCCCACTTAAAGCAAGGCAGTTTTAAAGCACAAGTAAAGAACTTTGAGTCAAGCTAAATGCATCAGATTACTAACAAAATCAAAAGCTGCATAAGAGCGTTAAGCAGATTAAATTCAGCTAACTTTTACTTTACTTTGTTTTGGGAAACTGACTTCTTGTTGATGTTATGGCTGGAAGAGGGCGGAGGGTGGGATTGGAGAAAAAAACATCAACCAGAAATAGCCTACCAACGACTCCCTCCCAGAACCAGTAAGTAGCAGCAGATATGTCTGCACTGTTGGCAAACGCACTGCGCCCCCTAATGGAACAGATGACTAATCTCAATGCCAAAATGGACAATTTGCAAAAACAGTTGACTCAAATGGACAAAAGAACCTCTGTAACTGAAAAGACGTTTAAAAAGATGGAATAACAGACAGAGAGTATTAACAAAAGAGCAGATGAAGCAGTGAAAGAAAGAACCTCCAATAAAACACAACTAACACAGCTCCAGCTGGAAAGATCCATGTACATTCTACGCTTCCAGGGAGTGCCAGAGGAAAAGAACGAGGACTTAAAGGCTCATCTAGCAGAGGCCCTTGCTCCATTAATGGATTACAAATAGGAAGATTTATTGAAGGAGATGGACTGGGCTTACAGGACTTATCCAGACTTTATTAAAAAAAAAACACTCCCAGGAGAAATATGCGTGAAATTCACGAGAAGGTCTACTAGAGATCTGGTGCTGAAATCTACACAGGGGAAACCTTTAAAAAATCAAGACTGAAGAGATAAAAATCTTGAAGGATATCCCCTTTGAAATCCAGAAGTGGAGGAGGCTCTACAGGGAACTTACTCTCCCTCTACAGAAAAAAGGATTGCTTTACAGATGGCTATTCCCGGAAGGACTGAGTTTTAAATATGAAGATAAAAAAAATAATATTGATACTGTTCCTAAGGCAAAAAAGTTTGTGGACCAATACTTCAATTTAGTGCAGTGCAAGAAAGACAAGAAACCAAAAACTGATGATGAAGAAGAAGAAGAAGAAGAAGAAGAAGAAGAAGAAGAAGAAGAAGAAGAAGAAGAAGAAGAAGAAGAAGAAGATCCTACTCACAGGATTCATCAAGCGATAGTTCTAAACTTTACAGTTCTACAGACACTTTGGAATCAGAGAAAGGAGCAGCCGCTCCCAAACCCCGAGGAAAGAAGCAACGTAAGAAGAAAAGACTCTAAAACCAAGATAATTGTTGATAATGCAGTTTTTGACTAACCAGCTAACTAATTTTTTTTTTAAAAAAGCAATCTTTTTAAAATTTTATAAGCAGTAACAATTTTCTGTACTACTAGGTGACAAGGATATATATCTATGTAACCAGATCGTGTCACCTTGTTAGTTTATCCTTCCCTGTATCCATTAGTATGTTTAGAGGTAGGGTCTTAGTCTTCCTTCCCCATTCCAGTAGTTGATGGTGTATTAGTTGCCCTCTCCCGTCTCCCATAGAATTTAGAGGTAGGAAATTAGTATCCCTTCCCTGAACCCCATAGTATAGATATTAGAAAATGCAATAAAAAAAATCCCCTTCGGGGGCCTAAAAAAAAAAAGTGGTGATATTATAACTGAAAAAGTCCTTGTTTTAGCAGTGTAAGAAATAACATGGTGATATGAAGCACAGTTAACTAGCAATGGGCTGCTTCGCTTTTAAAAATGCACCTCCCCTGACCTGGATAGCCCATGCTAGCTTGATTTCATCACATATCAGAAGATAAGCAGGGTCAGCCCTGGTCAGTATTTGGAGGGCAGGGGCAGGCAATAGCAAACTATCTCTGTATGTCTCTTTCCTTGAAACCGCTTTGGGATTGCTGCAAATAAATAAATGGATTCACAAATGTGACAAAGAGAAAGTTGACATTAGCAGTGAACAGCTACAGCTTATTACTACAGGAAGGTAACAAAACTCAGGATTGTGGGCTGTAGTAACAAGTATAATATAGTACAGCTAACTTCCCAAACACTGTCAGGTATTACTGAACATATTGCACATTAATATAGATGCTTAAAAACATTTGCTAGAACAGATGGAGACCTTCTTTTGTGCATGGACTTCCAGATAGAATCTTGTACACCTTTTATGATTGCAAACATGTGTGCAAGAATGCTTTTAGCAGCTGCATTATATCTAAACAAATCTGCATAGAATGTATTGAATAATGTAAGATCTTCTGTATAGTATCTGTTCTTTCTTTTTTAATAATTTTCCTCTATAGACTACAGAAACTACAGACTACGACACTACGAAATACAAACACTACACACTATAAACACTAAACACTAAAGAGAGTAACAAGGTACTAATATGTGCTTACTATATGCTTTCAACCTTTCACTACATGATATATAACCCAATTCCATAGTTTACTACTAAAAATAAACCAAAAAGAATTTGTTTGAAATTCTATCACTTCAGAGCTTACAATTATACATTTTAAATATACAAATAGAAAATCTGAGAACTTTATTTATAGGTCTTCTTATCCTTATGCTTCTTCTTCTTTTGCCAGGGCAGCTTAACCTTCATAGGTTTGGGTACAGCTGCACCCAAATCCAAATCCGAGTCAGAGTCAAAAAGTTCTCCCAGAGATACTGAAGTATCAGAGGAAGAAGAATTGTCTGTCCCAGTCTTTTGGTGTCTGCTAGTTTCTTCTGTTGCCTTCTCACCCTCTGCTCCTTTCTTTTGTTTGCTTGACAAATGATGTTGCTTCAGGAATAATTCCATTTTCAATAAAGAGTCAATCCTTTCTGTCTTTTCTTGAAAATTAAAGATGAGTCCTTCTGGTAATAACCATCTATATTGGACATTGTTCTTTTGAAGAAAATCTGTAATGTTTCTATATTGACTTCTTGTTCTCCGTATTTCATATGGAACGTCTTTCAGAACTTTAATCTCCTCCTCTTGAATTTTCACCTTAGCCACAATAGATGCTTTAAGAATTAAATCCCTTGTTGCTCTTTTTGCAAATTTTACAAAGATTTCTCCTGGGAGATTATTTTTTTTAACAAACTCTATGTTCTGTATATCATGTCAATGTCCGCTTGTATAATCTCAGGTTTGCTATTAATCAAGGAGGCCAGTGCTTCAATCAAAATTCTCATCCTTTTTCTCCGGGACCCCTTAAAATCTTAATACATATAAATCTTAATACATATAAAGACCTTTCCATTTGAAGTTGGAGTTGAAGTTGTTTCGCAGATGTTCTTTCTTTGTCAGCAGAGTCCATTCTTTGATCCTTTTTTTGGTCTTTGTTTCCATTTTTTGGATTTTCTCCATCTTCTCTGATATTGCTGTTGTCTCTTTAAGATCTTTTTGCAAATTGTTGAACTTCTGGTTGAGATTCATCATCTGTTCCATCAGGGGGTGCAGGTCTTCAGAAATTTTGCTAGTCAAGTCGCTGGTATCCTCCTGTCTTGTGACTGGTGATACTGTGCTAGCATTTCTGGTGCTGCCTCTGCCCTTGGATGCCATTTTTCCTGCACGTTGGCTCATTGTTTATATTTAGATAAGAGTTTGCAAAAAGTTCACAGATTCTCCAAGAAAGTCAAATTCAGCCCCGAAGTTTTTCCGCTAAGATAAGGTGAGGTTTATCAGCTTGCTCTCGGCATGCCGTTGCAATTTATCCATTGGGAAGGGCTCTTTCTCCATGGGTTTTCCCCTCCCCTTTGGTCTGTGCCACTTTGCTAATCCTTCATCCTTTTTATTATTGTGATTCTTTTTGGAACTTCACTCACTTTTACATACATCGATGTACTGCTAGGTCACCATGTAGGGAGATCGCTTTCTTAAGTCCTTGTATGCTCTGGTCCGGTAACGTCTCTGGGCGCCATTGCTGGCCTTGGATCAGTGAGACCTTACGGAGCAAAAGAAGCTCACTTCCCCAAGCTGCAACTTTGAGAGTGGCTCCTTCAGTGCTCCAGGCTAGAAGCTCCCTCCAAGAGCTTCACGGGGGGGGACGGATTCAGCCAGACCCCCTCCCTGCCGCTCCGATTCAAATCACCCCATTGGAGCTCAATGGGATGTGTTTGGTTGCGAGTCACTGTGACTGGAAGTCGTATCTGTTCTTTCTTGTGCAGAATTTAAATTAGGGACAGCCAAGATACTAAGTATGACCACATCACTCATTCAATATGGCCAAAACTGAATGTCAGTTATGATGGTCTCCTTCACTTACAATGCTTCTAGGCCATCCTATGGTAGAGCACCTATCAGGAGACAAAAATGTGGATGCCAACCTCCAGGTAAAGCCTGGAGATACAGATTTACAACTAATTTACAGACAACAGAGATCAGTTCCTCTGATGAAAATGGCTGATTTGGACTTTATGGCATTACAACCTGCTGAGTTCTTACCCCTCTCCAAACCCTGCTATCCCTGGGGTCCATTCCCAGATCTCCAGGAATTTCCTAACTCAGAGTTGGAAGAAATGCAGAAGTCTTGCAAAGATCAATGGTAATCTGAGAAAAAGAAAAGTTTCAGAGGTTCTCCTTACTTTCTACATAGTAGTAACAAAAGAGTCCTTCAAGCAGGTCTGGGCTTTTAATGTGCTGAAAACAAATACTTGTGATTAAGAAATAGTCTCATCTTTCATGTGGAGGATTTTTAGACAAGATGCAGCAGGTGGCTTATATAAATAACTGAGCCTGAAGGAAGGGAGGAGAAAGAACATAGTGAACAAGATTAAGAAATTATGTTTATTTCCTTCTCAGAGAAGAACAGCACAGTGAATTATCAGACAGAATGATCATTCTGTTGGAAGTGAATGCAGAACTTTGAGTCACATTTGGCCATCCTGCTCCCACAGCTTTCCTCCCCTTCTTATTAAGAAGAATTTATTGAAAAGGATGCTGTCAGAGGGAGGCATGCTGTGCATTTACAGGTATCAGTGGATGCTAGCTAGCTATAATTTGTTCAAGTTTGGAACAGCAAATTGGAATATTGCTAATTTGGATGAGAAACAAATACAAAATGTATGCAAAATAGTTGCAGTAAACCATTACATACTTCACACTTGCCCAAGTGCCTAGAAGTTTTAGGGGCTGTACTTCCTGGGCTGGTTCCCTCTGGAGGCAAGAGAACTGAGCAACGTATTATATTTTTCTAATATCTGTTTTATTTACAACTAGGGAGCAAAGCCCGTTGTGGTGGAAGACAACGGGCCTTGGGAAGGAAGGGAGGGAGGGTGGAAGGGAGAGAGGGTTGGAGAAAGGAAGGAAGGAAGGAAGGAAGGAAGGAAGGAAGGAAGGAAGGAAGGAAGGAAGGAAGGAAGGAGGGGAAGAGTGAAAGAAAGGAGAGAGGAAGAAAGGAAAGGGGGGAAAGGAAGAGAAGAGGGGTGGAAAAGGGCTTTTCTGGGCCTACTGCCCCCATAGAAGGCCCAGGGGATGGTGGGGGGGGCAGAAAAGGGCTTTTCTGGGCCTACTGCCCCCACAGAAGGCCCAGGGGATGGTGGGGGGCGGAAAAGGGCTTTTCTGGGCCTACTGCCCCCATAGAAGAAGAATAAGAGAATAAGAGATTGGATTTATACCCTGCCCTTCACTGCCCAAAGGCGTCTCAGAGCGGCTTACAAACTCCTTTTCCTTCCCCTCCCCACAACAGACACCCTGTGAGGAGGTGGGGCTGAGAGAACTCTAACACAAACTGTCTTTGAGAGAACAGCTGTGCCAGAGCTGGCCCAGGGGATGGGGGGGCAGAAAAGGGCTTTTCTGGGTCTACTGCCCCCATAGAAGGCCCAGGGGATGGTGTGGGGGGACAGAAAAGGGCTTTTCTGGGCCTACTGCCCCCGTAGAAGGCCCAGGGGATGGTGTGGGGGGGGTGGAAAAGGGCTTCTCTCACCTGCCTCAGCCTTGAGGGCCTGTCCCTGTGCTCACACTCCAGACGGTCCTCTCCTGTCGGAGGACTGGAGCAGACTGAGCAGAACACACTGACTGGGGCTGACGTGGGCGGGACTTCACCAGGCAGCCAGTCAGCCCTGTCCAGTGTCCTCTGACTGCCAGTTCTTGTGCCAAATCAATTATGGCAAGCATAGAATGTGGTGGAACCAAAATTCAAATATTAATAAGGACAGGATAGAACACAGATGGAAAAAGAGGCACGCCAAACAGGGCAGAAAATCTACTACCCTATATCACAGCATTTTAATAAAGGGAATATTTGTCCCCTTGGGCACCCTGATCACAGCCTAGAAATGTTCTTCTTTTTATCTTTCTATTCTTCTGACTCACAGGCCTTGAACAGTTCGAAATCCAATCCTCTTACAGGCAATCACTGCAGCCAAATATTTAGCAACTGCTAAGGTAGTTTTCTGAACCTCATCTTCAAGGAAAAACTGGGGCATATTTTGAGATAAATTCACATAGCCTATTGCATGGAAATGTTCTAAATAAATTCATTAATAAAATATTTTTCTGCTTTTAGTGTCTTTGGACATTTTCTGTATAGTTTTTATGATATTCATTATTAGTTTCTAATTCACCTTTGTCAGAGACTCAGAAACGATTATACAAAGTGAATATCAATATAATATAAACTAAGTAAACATCATTTTAAAAAATCAGATTCTTTGAGAGATCCTGTGCTCGTGAGGCGCTTCAGCCCTCTCACAGTGATCTGTCTGGTTCCTTCTCTCACTATTTCTAAATTTAAACTACTTGTCCATCATACATGTATCTAATGCTCCCCCTCAGCTGGGAGGGGATCACCTTCAATGTTTCCTCTAAGCTGCGGAGCCTTGTGAGCAAAAATTTCACTTTGTCAGCCACAGGCGTGAAAGTTGTGAGCGAGCGATTTGGCTGCTGCATCAATCAGTTTTCTCTGGAGCCAGCCTTCCTGAGCAAAGACAAAGATGTGTGAGCCAGAGGCTAAAAAACTGTGAGCTGGCTCACATTAACTCAGCTTAGAGGGAACACTGATCACCTTCCCCAGTCTTTGATAGAATGCTTGAACACAGACATCTTCTACCAATTGTCTCCCATTGTGGAAGTGCTCACAAAAATTAAGAAATACTGACATCCCCTTTCTAGAGAAGAAAAATAAGAAGGGGGGGAATTGCTAGCATCCTGATGTGCTGATGTCAATTCTGGGGTTTGAAGGGTTAAATCCCCTTTTTCTTTCCTGTGCTGCCCTGATTTGAATTGAGCAAATTACTTTTCAGACTGAGCAGATCCACAATCTTCTATAGACATCACATCTATTTTGGCCTTCATATAATTTCTCTTCAAGGACATGGGATTTCCCCCTCATTCCCAGGCTTATAGTTGCTGTACTGTTGGCTAGGAAGGAACAAAAACGTTACCAGCTGAAACAAGATAAAGAATGACCTAGCAACACAATAAACAGCAATAAGTGGTAAGATGCACAAGTAGGATTGCCTAGTTATAACCCAGACTTGGTTACTAAGAGCTCAGAGATGGTGTCTGAATATGCAGCAGCCCTGCAATCCATTGCTATTCCCCAACCCCCTTTTGCATATCCTTCTGTACTTTTGACAGTGGCACTTTTCACTAAGCTATTTTCACCCAGCATATAACTGCCAAAACAGGAAAAGCCACACCGGTGGAATTATTAATTTCATACAGCTTTTAGAGACTCTATTTACCACCTAACATGGATGAGATGATTATTGGTGGTATTTGGGATACTGTATTTTCAATCATTCCCCAGTGCATGCAGGGCCTAGTGATGCAAACCAGTCATCAATATTCATTCACTCAGTCTCACTCAGATAAATCTCTTTTTAATGCAGAGCAGAGAATGAATTTTTTAAAAAAGTCTCAGCACATGCCACAACAAGTCCAGTGAATCACATTCTCTCACACTTTTAAAGAGAGGGAGAAGGGAAGAATTCAAAGCAAACCAAACTCATTGTTTTAGACAATGAAACTCACCAATGATTTGCACTTTAGTATCTGAAGTACTATTTGCTTTAGCCAAGTACATTTAATACTTTTATTTTCACATTGGGGAAGTGATATTATTTGAATCCAATTTAAAATTGGCAAACAAACTATTTGCAACTAAAAGATTTGTAACTAAAGGATCCCAGTTGTAAGTATATAGGACCTCAGTTCAAAAGTTCAATGGAAGTGAAATATTGGCCGAGGACAGACTGGCAATTTGCCCTGGTAGCCAGTCGCGGCAAAAAAAACCCGGAGTAAACAATACCGGGTTTTCCCATCCACACATCGGGGGCCGCTGCCGGAAGATATGGGACGGAGGCGCGCGGGAGCATTCAGACAGGGGGGGTGGGGGTGCCGCAGAATACCGCGGCAGTCTCCTGAGTTGCCGAGGCGTGCATGCGCACATGCGCGCACGAGCGCCCAGGTGCCTATGCGCACAAGTGACCATGAGGCGAATCCCTCTGGAAATGGCTCCCGCCCTCAGCCTTTGTTAAGGCAATCACCAGCATTCACCCCGTCGCACAGCGAGAGGAGGAGGGCAGGCAGCATGGACACAGCTGGTGCGCTTCTACTCCTGGGCCTTAGGGCCTGCATCATGTTGCTGCAGTGCCACCAAGCCAGGGTGCGCAGCATCCATGCTCGGAGGGCACTAATCCTACAGCGGAACAGGGCCCGCAGAGCAGCCAGAATCAGGCAGCACTGGCACATTGAGGCCCATGTCAGGGCCGGGTTTATCAGGCTGGCTGAAGAGAGTGCGTCCCGTCGCTGGTGGGTGTACCCGCGCCCCACCAAGTGGTGGGAGACGTTCGTCTGTGTAGTGTGGGAAGACGAGCAGTGACTGAAAAACTTTAGGGTGACAAAGGCGATGTTCCGCTGGCTAGTGGACAGTCTCCGCTGTCACATAGCGCACACAGACACACCAATGAGGCATGCCATTGCCGCAGAGGAGCGCGTCGCCATAACCCTGTGGTGGCTGTCAGGCACGAACTGCTACCGGGAGGTCAGCCACCAGTTTGGCATCGGCAAGTCCACTGTCGCAGGAATCATCGTGGAGGTGTGTGTGGCCATGGACAAGGAGTTGCTGAGCAGGACGATCTGCCTTGGGCCACCAGGAAGGGTGAGTCCACCCCAGGTGTGGGTGTCCACATTCCCCCTAGCAACTTCTGGGACCCCCACTGGACTCTCAGCCCTGTAGAGCCCACAGAGCATGCAGACAGACATGGCAGGCCGGCCCCAACATGGTGGGGAGGGAGTACCGACATCCCAGGGAAACCGTCGTCGCCCCAAGGCCATCGGCCCCCAGGGCAAAGGTTGGATAAAAGGGCACACTGACATGGGGCTTTGAGGGAGAGAAAGGGTGTGGAGCCAGGCCGAGGGCCTCCGCAGCAGGACGCGGTAGCGGGGTCAGATGGACACGGGTGAAGCGAGGGAGCCCGAGGGAAGGGGAACCTGACCCCGGTCCGTGACCCGGATGAAGGGACAACGGCTCTGCAGCCCCCATCGGCGATGCCCTGTCTTGCCGCACACTGCACCCCAGCAGGCACAATGTGGCCGTGTGCCATAACTGTGTCAGTGAACCAGGGAGGGAAGCCGGGTTCTGGGAGGCTGCTGGGCTGTCGTTAACTGAAGTCTCTGTCCCCTGCAGATCATGGATGGGTTCGCAGCGCTGGGCTTCCCCCAGTGCGTGGGCGCCGTGGATGGCTGCCACATCCCTGTAAAGCCACCACCCGACCTCCCACATGACTTCTTAAACCGGAAGCACGTCTACTCTGTCGTACTCCAAGGGACCGTCGACCACCGGGGCAGGTTCACTGACATCTGCGTGGGCCATGCTGGCCACAGCCACGATGCCCACGTGTTCTGCCAGTCACACCTCTGCAGGGCCATGGACGCGGGGGGTTTTGTTCCGGGGAACCCCACGGCCCTCATAGAAGGCATTCTGGTTCCCCCCCTCATCCTTGGTGATGCCGCATACCCCTCCAGGAGATGGCTGATAACCCTGTACAAGGGTGCATTGAACCACCGGCAGGCCGTGTTCAATAGGGCACATAGCCGTGCCAGGAACGTCGTGGAACACGCCTTCGGCCGTCTAAAGGCACGCTGGCGTCGCCTCGCACTGAAACTAGATGTCCAGGAGGCAAGTTACAATCCGGTGGTGGCTGCCTGCGTGACTCTACACAACATCTGTGAGGAACGGGGCCATGCCATCATCAGGCGTGAGGCAGACGAGGAGCCGGCCCAGGCCCCAGGGGCGAGGCCCCCCCTGCAGAGGGTGGATGTCATCAATCGGGCAGAGGGAAGCGCGGTGAGGGAGGCACTAGCCACATGGCTGATGAGGCACCAACAATGAGCACAAGTGGACTGTGGTCGCACGTGGCGGCTTGGACATGGGACAGAGGACTCCCTGGCGACTGGCTAGGAGTCCTGAGCGCTGACCAGTGTGCAAGCACCCATCAACGTGATGGCTCCAATAAAGAAGCTGACTTGCTCAGGCTGCTTGTGTGTGCGTCCCTCATTCCCCAGGTGGCCACCAGGGCCGTGGCTGGGTGTGGGGAGGGTCCACTAGGGAGGCCCAGCTGAGGTTGGCCCCACCAATGGGGTTCCCACTGCCTTGCCTGGCGGCCCCAATTGGGGGTTGTGCCTATGGGTGGCTGCTTGGGGGCGACTCAGCATCCTCGCCCGGTGGGTGAGGGAGGGGAAGGCCCCCCTGGGTGATGGGGGGGCAGCCAGGGGTGTCAGCAGGACCCCAGCCCAGAGCTAGGTGTGGCGACATGCGGGGGCGACGGATGATCCCCAGAGTACCGTGGGCAAGGCCAGCTCCGACCCAGTGGCGTACATCCCAGGCCCCAGCTGGGCCAGAGGCCGCCACCAAGACCTGGGAGTGTGACAGGCTGAGCAACAGAGGATGTGACGGGCACTCCCTGATGGCTTAGGCTGGGAAGTGGGTGCTGGCCCTGGCCGCCCATGGGCCATGCCCAAGCCCCAGGGTCCTTCCCAGCTAGCTATGGCTCCCTGGCTGGGAAACTGACCAAGCCCTGTCCACTGGATGTGGCACCTGGAAGGGAGACCCCCCGTAGACTGCCTGCCCGTGGGAGGCGTGGCAGGCTGGCTGCTGGCCTTCCTGTGGGGGACAGTCAACATGGGTCACCATGATGTATCGAGAGGAACACACCTAGACATCCATCACAGGCTCCCCCCCCCCGCAGGGGAGAATACATGGTGTTCCTGGCCCCTGGGGGGCCAAGGTTGCCTAGTCAAACCGGTGTCCCGTAGGAATGTGGCTGCACTGGCTGACCCATGTGCGGGGGGGGGAAGTGTGGCCCGAGTCCATCGAGCACAGTGCCAAGACAGGCGCTGGCTCCGAGGTGAACCCCTCTCTCCGTGGCTCCAGCTCAGACCGGCCACTGGAGGCCTCTGGTCTCCAGAGGCCGGAGGCCCAGTCCTGGAGAGAGAGACAGTGACCCAGTCTGCCATGCTGTCCGGGACCCAGCCACTCCTGGCTTCTGCTGGAATTCTGCTTCTCAGATGGCAGGATGATATGGACGGCGCAGGGCTGAACTACATAATTCAGGAGTCCGTTGACTGAGGGAGACCCGCGGTGGGGGGTTGGCCGTGAGCATTTGTGGCGCTGCCGACCCATCCCTGGGGAACCTGGGCATGCGCATGGCCGCGTGCGCGGTCGAGCGCGTCCCTGCCCAAACGCCTGGCCGTGCTCCGTCACGTGCGTCCGTTCCGTCCATGCCATCCCCAGAGCCCTGCTGCTGTGGCCCGGTTTGCTTCCTGTGCTGGGGGGAGGGAGGAAGGGAGAGGAAGACAGAGCGGCCACCGTGCCGTCTGAGGCAGGAATCCTTGGGCGTGCGCATAGCCGCAGCCCCGCCCAAACACGCCCCCACCCAAACGCCTCTCCGCCCTTGCCGATGTCGCTGGCGAAGCTGCCGTTTCCAGGCCTCTCCCTCCAAATGCAGCCCCAGGACATGGAGCCCGAACGGCTGGGGGTCTACTGGATGGACGAGGAGGTGGAGCTGCTCCTCAGGGCCCTGCATGACATCGAGGCCGGCAGGAGGGTGATGGCCAGCACCCATCTGCCAACTGTGGGCCTCTTTGCCAGGGTGGCTGAGGTGCTGACACAGGCAGGCTACCCCCGCTCGGCAATCCAATGCAGGGCCAAATTCAAGCGGGAGAAGGCGGAGTTTTTCGAGGCCCTGGAAGACTGGGACGGCATTCCTCCCCGGGGAGAGCGGCCCCCCCCGGTTCCGGCTCCTGCGGGCCCTCTGGGAGCAGGGAGGCCGGCGATCGTGGAGGCAGCGACGTGTCCCTGCTGAGCTTGTGGCATTGGCGGAACCCATGGTGGGATGGTCGTGGGTGGCTGTGGCCCTGCGGGGTGAGGCGGCACGTGCAAGTGCTCAGTGATCCAGGAATACCTTTTCCCCCCACAGGGCTCCGTCCTCATCGGCGCAGACGCCGGAGGCCAGCTGGGGGACCTCCGGCCGCCTCCCAGACCTCCTCCAAGGAAGAGGCCACAGTGGCGCCAGTGGAGCGGCACCCAGGTAGGTGGCGTCAGCTGCTGGGCCACCATGGGTGCTGCCAGCTGCAGGGGCTGCTGGGGCCCTGGCCACCGCGGCCGGGGCCGCATTGGACACGTGGCAGTGAGAATGGGGCCACGCCACCCAAGAAGGTCCACCAAGGGCCACCAGGGTGGAGTGGCAGGGCCAAGGGCGGCCCCCGGGGGCCTGTGTGTCTTGCACGCGGGTTCCAGGTGCTGCCAGGTGCCCAGCCTGGCCACGGACCAGGACTAACCGCTCCCCTTGCCCCCCCATAGAGCCAAGGGGACCTGCAGCGGGGGAGGGGCCCGTCGTCGTCCTCCACACCACTCCAGAGGCCAGCGAAGTGGGTGAGTCTCATGCGGCGGATGGTCCTCCAGGAGCCCATTATCGCACGGCCCGGGGAGCAGTCAGCCATGAGCAGGGGGTCGGGCCCATGCGACGTCGAGACCCCCCCGTGGCGTCGTGGTGGCCCAGCCTGGAATGCTGGGAGGGGGGCTGTGGCTGTGCTGATTGGCATTGTCAGGCACCCTCTCGTGTCTGCCAACTGGGGAGGCGGCCAGGCCCGCCACCCACACTGGGCACCGGCCTGGTGACATGCCTGGGGCCCGACACCCGCGGATGCCGGTTGCAGCTCCAGGGCTACGGGGGGGGGGCAGGGTGTGTGTGTGTGGTTGTCTGGGTAACCTACATGATGCCGTGGGGTTTTTGTTTCCAGAGACGGCCCCTGTGGCGGAGAGGGGTGTTCGGACGCCCGAGCCACCTGTGATGGTAGAATCCCAGTCCGCCTCTGATACTGGTAGGTCCCCCTGTTGGCGGGCCATGAGGGCGCTCTGGCAGCTTGCCAGTACTGACACAGGCCAACCCATGTCCATTCAGGGGGTCAGGAACCAGGTCCTGCTGGTCTCCAGGACGTGGCGGAGGATGCCCCGACCCTGGCAACGCTGGCAGCTCGCCTGATGGCCCTGGCCGAGCAGACTGAACGGCGATGTGAGTATGCCATGGCGACATGTGCGGACCCCCCCATGAGGGACCAGGCCACGGTGGACGGCGGCGGCGGCCCGTGGGGGAGCCATGCAAGACCCCAGGGGTCCCTGCCGCCACCACACTGTGCTGTCGGGGGGGGGGTGCGAGTGTCACTATGGGGTGGCTAACCTGGCCCATGTTTGGCTCCCCCGACAGTTGAGCGCATGGTGCACCTCCTCCACATTCAGCAACAAGGCATGTGGCGCATGCGGAGGGATCTCCAGACGCTCCTCGTCGCTCAGGGCCAACAGCCAAGGACGGAGCGCACCGACACGGAGCCCCTGGCCACAGACAGCAGCCACGAAGGATGACTGGGCCTACCGATTGTCCAGATGGGCACGTCTAGCCTCGCCGCCCCCACCCCTTCACCGCTCTCCCACGAAATGAGGCTCACATGACGGGCGGCGTGTGGTTGCCACTGTTTATTTCCACGTTCTCCCCACACCACAGTTGACTGTTCAAATAAATGTTTTCCAAAGTTCCCATCACCTGTCTCTGCAGCCCTTCCTTCAGGGGCGCATGGAGGGCTTCTGAGCTGCCACTGCCACTCCAGACACCTGCCTCTCCTCGTCAACGGGGCTCAGCTGGGTGGTGAGTCGGGGACCCTCGTCTGGGGCCTGGGCCTACTGCTCTGTCGTGCTGTCCTTCCCCTGAGGGCGCCGCCACGGCCACGAGTGACAGCCCTGGCGACCCCCCTCTGCAGACCTCGGCCTGCCATGTTGCAGCCACATTCTGGGGTGGGGGCCACGCCACGTGGCTCAGCCATGGATGTGGCTATGCGAAAGAGAGTGTCCAGCGTCGCTTGCAGGAGCTCACGAGTGGAACGATTCGTCTCACGCTCCTCCTCCCTTAGGCGGCGCATTTCTTCAAGGAAGTCCTGTTGCTCCCGGGCGCCTCATTCCTCCAGGGCCTCGTGGTGCCGGTCGGCCTGTTCCAGGAGCCGCTCACCCACTCTCAGAAGGGCTGACATCCGCTGCCTCCGTGCCTGGGTGACCGCCATCCTGGTGTTCGGGGACAGTTGGGCAAGGGGGGCCCCAGGTGGCACATCTGCGGAGAGGGGGACAGGGATCCCAGTCATCGCGCCTGTGGTTCTGGGTCACTGTGGCCCAGGGGGTGCTGTCCCTGTGGGCTACTGACCTGTGGGAATGGCGGCCCACCGCGGGGAGCCACGGCTCCAGAATACAGCCTTTTACACGGGCCACCCCTAGTTGTGATGCAAAGCTTCGGCATCTGCACCATGGCTCCCCTCGTGCAGGAGCCCAGCATGGCCACTCACCTGCCGCGTCCTGGGTCCCACGTCCGGGGGTCCGGTCCCTCTCCAGGCTGCCAGCTCCTGAGGGGCCTATAGTGGTGTTGGGGCGGGGGGGAAGACTGGTCAGTCCCACGGGCACAGGGGGCCCCTTTCCCAGGGCTCCGGCCGTCCTGACCGCATCCGGGTTGTGGGGGGCCCCACGGAGACCCTGCCCATGGACTTCCAGACCCATATCTCAACTCTGGACCACGTGCAGGGGTCCTCCGTGGCCTCCACCACCGGGGTGACTCTCCGAGGGCCGGAAGCCAGCGTGTTCCGTGGTGGCCAGGGTTCCCCGGTGGCCAATCGGCCAACTCCTGGCATGGCCAGGGCCTGTCTCCCTACCCGGCCGTGGCTTCTCCTCCACGACGGTGTCGTCCTGAGGATCCTCCGGCTCCTCTTGTGGCGGCTCGAGGGTGTCTACATGGGGAAGAATGGGGCAGGCTGAAGCGGCTTTCGGGTGGGGGACCTGTGGTGCAGCCAGGAATGGCTGTCGGCGCCTGTGTGGCCACCCCTTCCATCTGCCTGCAGGGGTGCCTCACACGTACTCGTTGGTTTATGTCACCGGGCCAAAGGCGGCCCTGGCAGCAACAAACCCTACTCGCCAGCAGTGGTGGGTCGAGTGGCCAGGGGAGGCTGTCTGTGGGCTTCAGCCGCACCCCTTGCTTGGCCTCTCCGCCCAGCTGGTGGACTCCATTCCCTTCCCCGGACCTGTGACCACCCTTTGAGCGATGCCCTCCGCGGACCGCGGGGTCCCCAGGGCCAACCTTCATCTTTCTGCACTACTGCCAGCACAGGTATGCATCATCCCGAAGGCTGCCGCACGGGTACCGTGGCTTGGGCCTCTGATTCCTGCGGCAGGACGCCAATCCGTGTGATGTCGCCTATGCCGCTGTGAGCCGCTGGGGATCGCTGCTGGCAGGGGGGGGCAGGGGACCTCCGACAGTTCCCACCCTTTGCCACACCCACCTGCATTGGCACTTGTCACTGACCTGGGGGCACATTGGCAGGACCATGGGGATGCGCCTGTCGACACGCTGGGTTCCAGAGGCCTGGGGACCTCCCAGTGCAGACCTAACCTGACGTGCCACACCCACACATTCTCCACGTGGTTGGGTGGCCGGACCTGTGTCATGGGAGACATGTCTGGCCCAGGGTCTGTTGGCATGTCATGGACTCCGCCCCCATCGCCAACGTCTGAATGTGACAGCAGCATCCTGGCATGTGGGTATGTGAGCAGCAGCCAGGGCGGAGGCCTGTGCTGGACACTTCACACTTACCTGGCACCAGCACTTCAGGGGCTTCCTCCTCCTCCTCCTCTGGCTCCAGGGTGAGGTGGAACCCCTCTTCTGGCCCTGCCGCTGGCTGGCTCGGTCCGCTGTCCTGTGACCTACTGCTGGATGGGCAGGTCTGCAGGGGGAGGCTATTGCGCACTCTTCGACTGTGGGCGGTGCCATCACCCTGGAGAATCCTGTCCAGGATCTTGTAATATGGACAGGTCGTTCGCTGATTCCCAGAGACACTGTTATGCTCTAGTGTGCGCCGGTACATGAGGCGCATGGCCTTTGTTTTTGAGCAGCACTCATCCGCTGTGCGGTTGTGGCCCAGGGCCACCATCTGCTGTGCCACCTCCTCAAACACCTCCCTGTTCCTGTGGCTCTCTCCCAGGGCCTCCTGCACCGTGGGGTCACCCCACACTGCCAGCAGGTCCAGAGTCTCTGCCCTCCTCCACGAAACTCCTCTGACCCCACTCATACTGCCTGATGCCTGGGTGCTCCTGGGTTAGGGTTTTTATGGCCACCGGGCTTGTTTCGCGCGCTTGTGCACATGAGCGCAATTTCTGGCTCAGTGCCCATGCGCATCCATGCGGGGTGCGCCACCGCCGGAACACAGAACAAACGCAGCTTCCGCCCGGCTTCCCGCCTGCCCATTCAGACAACCCGCAAGCGGAGAAACGCGCGACGAGAGCGAACTTTCCAATTCGCAACGGCTTTTTACAGGAGTTTTTTAAAACCGGCACTGAAGCGCGAGGGCTCCGGTAAGCTCTGGGTGGGGGACGCCAGGCAGATGTGCCTGTGTGAACATTCCATTTTATCCGGTATTGAGTCGTTGTCGGCCCGGGTCCCATCCCGGGGCAAATTGCCAGTCTGTCCTCGGCCATTGTTTCTTAGACTTTACTTTCCTCAGTGTTTTGTTCTTATAAATAAAGCTTTTTTGTTTTGCTTAACCCTGTGGGCTGCATGTCTAAGGAAAAGAAGCACACACATAATTTAATACCTCGGTCTACGCATATATATTCTAGGATATGAATGAATGGTGGCTGCGAGTCACTGGAACATCTCTGTGTGAGTGAGGGCTGATTATTAAAGGGGGCTGGGCTACCCTGTCTGTGGATGTCTCTGGGAGTGAGAGAGGCGATCTAAGGTGCGAGATGGTCATGACTTTCTGTAGAACTTAAAAAAGAAAATAAATGTAGTGACTGTGATGTCCTGACCTACTTGTAGAGGTTGGTATGCACTCTGTGTGAGTGGAAAAGGGGCTTCACAGTGGCAAATTATGCCTGCCCTAGGGAAAATGAAATAGTAAGTCACCATGTGAGGACTTTTTTCTTTCTACCTCAGACAGAAAGACATGGATTTGCCCCTACTGAGGCAGATTCAGAATCAGGTAATAGCAGGGTGTCCAGGTTATCAATCTGAAATCCCCATCCCCAAATTGTGTATGTTCACAGCTATAATAATGGGGAAAAGAACATAAAAAATGTCCTGATAAATCAGATCCAGTTAGTCCATCTGATTCAACATCCTGATTCACATAATGTCCAACCCACTGACCTGGAGAGCTAACAAACAGGGTATAGAGGCCAATGACATCCCTTGATGTTGCCTCCTGGCACTGGTATTCAGAGATTTCATCCCTCTGAATATGGTCTCCTTTTAGACTGGTAGACATTGATGGGTCTCTCCCCATGAATCTGTCTAATCCTCTTTTAAAGCCATCTGTGCTTGGGGCCACCACTACATCAACTGAATCCCACAACTCAATTTCTCATTGAGTAAAGTAGTCTTTCTTTTGGCTCTTATAGAATTTATTGCCTATCATTTTTCTGGAGAGACAACTGTTAACATTAGCCTCCCTCTGTCCTACCCTAAGCAGTATCCAATAGCTAGTTTACCTCGTGCAAGTGTCTTGGGCTGCACATCTATCACATTCCTCAGAGATTTCCCCTTTTCTCCTCAGGAAGTGACTATTCCAGTTATACCAGGGACCCAGAGCCCCTAATATCTATCCTAATTTAGAAGGCTGTCAAGTTCCTTCTTTTCTCAGTTTTCCCCCACATTTGGCTCTCTTGCTTCAGCCTTTTACACTCCATTCTCCACTGGCAACACTTGGCCGGAAAACAGCTGTCCTTCATACACCAATGCTCTAGGTTCTGCTACTGGGTGGAGTGGGGGGAATAATAAATGAGCTCCATTTTACACTACAAGGTACCCACATTTAGATGAAACAACAGCAGTAAAGCAGAAAAATAAAACACTTTCTCTCTAGCCAACCAGATTATGTCCTCTCTCAGTGTTGCAGTAGGATTATTTCAGACTGTAATCTTTTGGGGGCCTCCAATAGGTGCTAACGTATACTTTAAATGTTTTTGAAACCTGCCCCTCAGCTGAGCAAAGAAACTGGGGGGGGCCTGCATTTTCACCCAAAATCCAGCCCCAGTGGCACCACCACTCCAACACTCTTGTTTGACACTTAATGACCACATTAGATTGTGTAAATTAATGTTGCAATAAACAACCTGAATTTTCATACATTTGCAACGAAGAGTGCAAAAAATCTCATGCTAATATCCAGTAGCATTGGATGGTAGACTGGGATACTCCAGCTGTGACTCATACTGTTTCAGGCTGAAGTAAGGTTGCCAGCTCTGGACTGGGAAATTTCTGGAGATTTGGGGTGGACCCGGGGAACAGCAGATTTTGGGGAGGGGAGGGACCTCTGCAAGATATAATGCCATAGAAGCCACCCTCCAAGGTGGCCATTTTCACAGAGGAACTGATATCTGAATTCTGGAAATCAGTTGTAATTATGGGAGATTTCCACGCCCCACCTGAAGGTCGGAAACCCTAGGCTAATCGTGGGCGGGCTACATTTTTAATATTTTCCCACCTAAAAACTCCCTGCATGTAAAAAACTAGTATTTTAGAAAGAGGGGAATATTATACTTTCATCCTGACATGCTAGCTTATTACATATAAGGAACATTCAAAAACATGACCCATCCACCTATACTTGAAGTCCAGTATTATACTCTCTTAGTCTGCTGCCCAGTGTTGACATATTTAATTTCTTTTTTGACTTTCCTCTAAAGAGCTCAGGCTGACTTACATGGTTGTGCCCTATAGCATTTTATCCTCTCAATAACCTGTGATGTAGGTTTGTTTATTTATTTAGTTAATTTATACCACCTCTTTTCTCCCCAATGGGACCCAAAGTGGCTTACATCTTTTTCTTCCCTTCAATTTATCCTCACAACACTGTGAGGTAGATTAGGTTGAGAGAGAGACTGGCCCACAGGTTACCTCCTAACGTTCCATGGTAAGTAGGGATATGATCCCAGATCACTTCAGTCCTAATCTCTGAGACCACATATTTAAGAATTCTTATCCTGTCCTATTAAATAAAAGGGTAGTGGTCTGGCAAGATTCTATGTTTGGCAAAATCAGTTCACTCTCTGGTATGTCGCTCAGAATCTGTCCCTATCCACTAGCTGCATTGCCTGAGTTCTCTCCCACCCACTGCAGCCTAGGCCACTCTTCTTTGATTGGGCCAGCATTTCAAGCTCATTTGCATATGGAAGCTGATTGGACTTCACTCCATTTTGCAGCTCAAACTCCCCCCCCCACAAGACAGTTGGAATTGTCAGTTGTTTATGCAACCTGTTGTATTCTGAGGTGAAATATGTCCTCACTCATAACACTTCCCCTTCAAAAGAAACAAACCCAATAACACAACCATGCCACACCACAAAAAAGACAGGTCACACCACAAGCAGAATATCACAAGGCAAAAAAAGCTCTGGTACTAATTCTGGCAGGGGACACTGTGAGTGTAGAAAATGATTTATCGACCCAGTGGAAAATCTTTAGGAATTGTTTGGTGCATTTACCATGGGGCACCCACCCAGAGCCTCTGGCATTTTCTCACTCTGCTGGCATCAAAACCAATTGAAGGCAAAATAGAGATATGGAGACTTTTCCATCCTCCTTTGCATCAATCTGTCTTTGTTGGCAATGGCAACCCTAGGGCTGGTTGCTTGCTCCTGTTCAGCAGGAGCATCCCTATGAAACTGCCTGGGTGATTTCGGACCAGCCGGAGACTTTCTGCCTAACCTGCCTTACAGGGTTGCTGTACAGATCACAAAGCCAAAAAGAATGAAGTAAACTGCTTTGCTCCCCACTAATGGGAAAGACAGAATTTTGCCTAGGAAGAGGCTGCTGAGAGGGGATGAGATAAAGTTGCCAACTATAGGTATGGAAATTCCTGGAGATGTGAGGGGTGGAGCCCAGAGAGGGTGAGGTTTGAGGAGGGGTGGGACCTTAAACAGGTATAGTGCCATAGACTCCACCCTCCAAACCAGCCATTTTCTTCTGGGGAGCTATTGTTGCCAGTCTTGGCCCAGTGGCCATCAAACCATTTTCTTCCACCCCCTGCTGTGCAGCTGTCTTTCCCCTAGGGTTGCCAATCTCCAGGTGGGACCTGGAGATCTCCTGCTGTTACAATTGATCTCCAGATGACCGAGATCAGTTCCCCTGGAGAAAATGGCTGCTTTGGAGGGTAGACCCTATGGCATTATACCCTGCTGAGTCCTTCCACCCCCCCCAATGCTGCCCTCCACAGGATCCACCCCCAAATCTCCAGGTATTTCCCTACTTAGAGCTGGCAACCCTACTTTCCCCTCAGTGCCTGTTGGTAGGCAACCAAGCTTGGTCCTGTCACCTGTTTTGGCCTTTGAGAGAAAACTCATTGGGACCAGTCCTGATAGGGTTGCCAACTCCAGATGGGAAATTCCTGGAGATTTGAGGGATGGAGCCTGAAGAGGGTGAGGTTTCAGGAGGGGTGGGACCTCAGACAGGTACAATGCTATAGACTCCACCCATCAAACCAGCCATTCCATCCTGGGGGACCATTGTTCCCAATCTCCAGGTGGGGGCTGGAGATCAATCAGAATTACAACTGCTCTCCAAGAGGAAGGGGGGAGGAGATGGAAAGCTGAAGTCAGGGGGCAGATAACGGTAGGTTGACAATTGGCTGGGAGAGAGATAGGGTTGCCAACTCCAGGTTGGGAAATTTCTGGAGATTTGAGGGGTAGAGCCTGGAGAGGCTGAGGTTTGAGGAGGGGTGGGGTCTCAGACAGGTACAATGCCATAGACTCCACCTTCCAAACCAGCCAGTCCCTCATGGGGAACTATTGTTGCCAATCTCCAGGTGATGGCTGGAGACCACTCAGAATTACAACTGCTCTGCAGGAGAGAGGGCAGAAGTCAGCTGAAGTCAGAGGGGCAGATAACAGTAGGTTGATGGTTAGCTGGGAAGGAGATGGGGTTGCCAACTCCAGGTTGGCAAATTCCTGGGGATTTGAGGGGTGGAACCTGGAGAGGGTGGGGTTTGAGGAGGGGTTGGACCTCAGGCAGGTAGAATGCCATAGACTCCACCCTCCAAACCAGCCATTTCCTCCTGGGTAATAATTGTTGCCAATCTCCAGGTGAGGGCTGGAGATCACTCAAAACTACAACTGCTCTTCAGGTAGCAGAGATCAGTTCCTCTGGAGAAAATGGTGGTCTCTGTCATTATACCCTGCTGTGGTTGCCACAGCAAATTCACACTGTGTGCCCAAAGCCAGGGCACTCTCCCAGAGCCTCTTTCTAGAGCCCGTTGTATTTATTTCCACAACGGGCCTTACTCCTAGTACATAAATAAAGAGCAAGAAATTCTGTAAAAGACCCTTATATGAGAATTCAGGGTTGATCAAACACTATGAACTTGAGCAGTATCAGGGCTGGTTTCAGGTTTTGGGGGTCCATGGGCACAGGACCCCTCTCCTCTGCCTACCACCAGGCCCTAGCTTGTGCCCTTCTTCCTTCCCACCCACTTACATGCATCCAGGCCTGTAGCTAGGATTTTTTTTTAATTCAGAGGACCTTTAGATAAGTTGTGGGGCACCCCCTCACCCCCCCCCCAAGTGAACACTATTAATAAAATAAAAAATTGAAAGTTGGGGGGCCTGGGCTGGATGGGAAGTCGGGGGGGCATGTTTCATGTTTTGGTGTGTGTGTTTCTTTAAATGTTTAGTTTGACTGCAGTATTGTAAGAAGAATGATAGAGGGAGACAAGTGTGATGTGATTGGCTGATGACTGAGAGTGTGGGAGGAGGGGTGTCTGAGGAAATTCTGAGTGTGAAGTTTGAAAAGAGAACATAGTCTGTGTGACTATGGGAGATTTTGAGTTTATTCTGTGTGAATAAGACAAAGATTTCAGCATGTGTGGCTATATAGAAGAGAAAGAGAGAGATTGAGTGTCTACGCGTATCAGAGTGGAGTTTTGGGAGTTTGAGAGATTGTTTGTGACACCAAGCTTTGCCAGTTATATTTACAAGTTCCTTTCATCAGCAACAATTCAAAATAACCAGAAACTTATTTTGTTCTTTATTAAATAAATCATTTTTTGTTTAAACTTATCCCAGAAATCAGAATAGTCTTTCCTCAGGGCCACATAGTCCTCTGAAGTGCCTAGACCCTAGGTCATTCTACCAAAACAGAGAGATTTGGAATTTTTAATTCCTGGTGGCAGCAGAAATCTACCAAGTTTAGGTATACAGAGAGTGATTTAAAGGTAAAACCATCTTCCCAATAAGGAGGACGTCACAGTGGTAACTTGGGGGGCCAGGCCAAGAGGCCCCACTGTAGCTACGGGCCTGCATGCCTCCCACCTGCCTGTATGACCTTCCCCTTCCTGTTCATGAGCCATCTCACCCCCTGGCTCACAGCTTCATGCAGTGCCACTGGTTCAGCAGTGGGGCCTGTCAGAAGCCCTGGGCCCTGGTAGCTTCCCCACTTTAGGGTATCCTGATACTGGCCTTGGGCAGTATGGCAGCAGCCATCAGGAAAGCCAAAAATTCTCACAATAGGCAATGTACAGCATTATTTTCCCCTGCTCCAGTTTTTACCATCACATACAATTGCAGTTCCATTCATGAGATATATCATCTTGCTGTCATACCAGTGACTAACAATTTCAATAAAATCACTAGGCTATTTTATCCTACAAAATTGTCTCAGACAAACAGGTTTATTACCATATGTGGGGTGACTGCAAAGGCAACACTATTACCAGTAAGCATTTCAGACCATTTTTCCACAAAACGGCAAAATATATTGGTTTGTAGATGTGCCTTAAAAAAATGCTTGGTGAAGCAGCGTTGCAACAAGGGAATAACAATAAAAAATTGTTACAAAACATTTGTCATAAAATCTGAAGAACTGTAGCAACACTTGCAGAAAAACACCATGTCATGAATTGGACATAAATATTATTTTACAATGGGAATAACTAAGCATGAATCTGTTCCACAAGGCCATAACACATTTTTATCAGTTGGTAAAGACTTTAAATTGTAAAGCTATATAAAAGTTATTTGTATGTAGATAATAAATTGGATTTTCTTGTAGATAACACTTGGTGCCCAGGGAAAAGGAGAAAGAAAAAGAGGCTTGCTTCCAGCTTGAAAACCCTTTTAGTGCTAACACATTTCTGATGTTTTTCTGCAGTGTTCAAGATGCTGAACGGAAAAGGTAATTGAGCTTTAAAGAGGGTTTTACAAAATGTTTAGACAGGTGCTCTGACATTGTAGCAGAAATAATAAATTGCCATGAAATAAAATATCTATTTGCATCAGTTTATACAAGAGGCAAGAGAAGGAAAGTATCTTATATAGATTGAATAGTTGCTTGTCAGACTGAGTGTTATTATTCCTGTTTTCCATAACCACCACTGGACTACAGGAACACACAAGCCATACAGTGCAAGACTAGGACCTGGAAGACTCAGGTTTGATTTTTGCATTGATGCCATGGAAGCTGGCTGGGTGAGCTTGGCCAGTTACACCCTCTCAGCCTAACTTGCTTTACTGGGTTATTGTAAGGGTAAAATGGATGAGAGGAGAATGACATAAGCTGTTTTGGGTCCCACTGAGGAGAAATGCAGAGTTTAAATGAAATAAATAAATAGTTCCCTTGGAAAAAAATATATTCCTCTTTCTTTCTGATTATTCTGACTTACTGCAACACATCGGTTGTGTGTGCTTAGAAAACGGGACCATCCCCCACATCTCCAACTCTAAACAGACATACAAAATGTATTGTTTGCTCAAACGAAGGAGTATGATTGCAGCAAATTAAAAGGGCGAAAGTCTCAGATTTCACAAGGCTATCACAAACCCTAGAAAAGTCAAGGTAGGCCTGGTTCCATCAGAATGAATCATTCCCATTCAATGTAGTGGTACCTCAGGGCTTAATTAATGCTTTCCTTGTGTTTGCTCTGTTCCTTGCAGCACACTGCAGAGTTCTGTGCTCATGGTTCAATTCTCATGCACAGAGCAGATAATTCAGACCAGGACTATGGCACCCAGGGAGGGGAGCTTGAACCTTCCCATAACATTTTCCTTACTTGAAATGGCCCCAGAGGGTGTAACTTGCCCTATGATGGAAACTTACATGAAACCCATATGTACATGGCAATGGACAGCCCAGTTTAAATTAGTGGCAGCCTGGTCTAACTTACTTGAAGCATCCTGTTGAGGCCCCAGTCCCATAGGGGAATCATAGAGAGTTTATTGTCTGTACAAGTACATTCACTAAGATTCCCCTGCAGGCCTAGGGCCTCAACAGAATGCTTCAGATAATTGTTGTGTGTGGAAGACAATGTGGTTTTCCACATGAGTTGTTTGCCCTGCTGGGATGCTGTTGAAAAGTAGGCTTTTCACCTGTTTCTCCACAACATTAGTATTTTTGTGCAACTGTTAGATTTCTACTGGCTGTGCTCTGTTCTTTTTGAAAACTGCTTTAGAGCCTTTTTGAAAAGATTGCAGTAAGCAAGAAGTGGCTGCCATAGGATGAGTCCAACCCACATCAGCACAATTTTTGTCTCAGCAGAAGCCATTCCCCCCATACTGCCAAGAGGTCTTTTAAGGGTTTTTTTTAAAAAAATTGGTAACTGACATTGATATAATAGCATATTGATATATTGATAACCCCCCAAAAGCTCCCTCATTGGTGTCGGGGTGGGAAATAATTGCCAACAAGACTGGGACAAGCAAAATGGGGGGGAACACATTTCTGCGAAAGCTCCATTGCTGTTGCACTGAATTGGCAGCAGCAGTAGCAACAGGGGAAGCACTGGAAAACATCTTTGTGTGGAAGACCTCAATGCTGAAAATGCACCACACATAAAATCCTATTTGATTACTTTGCCAATAAAATAAGGCCATAGGTCCTGCCAGCATAACACTGAAAGATCCTGGCCAGGGGCTCCTGCACTAGAAATGACAGGCACTGAACACTGGAAGTAGCATCATGAAAGTTGCAAGAGCATCTGTCCTATCATTCCAGTCAGCAAAGTTTGAAGCCTTCCTTGATCTTAAGTGGTTTGTCCTGCAGTAGAGGACAGGCTGAAATTGGAGGAACTCTCTGTATGCCGAGGGAAAACTTCAAACTTTGATGAGGAGAGTGGTAAGCTATATTATTAACTAGGAATAAGGCCCGTTGTGGAAATAAATACAACGGGCTCTGGAAAGAGGCTCTGGGAGAGTGCCCGGCTTTGGGCACTCAGTGACAATCTGCTGTGGCAATCTCAGCAGGGTATAATGGCAGAGTCCACCATTTTCTCCAGAGGAACTGATCTTTGCTACCTGAAGAGTAGTAGTAATTTTGAGTGATCTCCAGCCCACCCCCAAGATTGGTAACAGTGGTTCCCCAGGAGGGAGTGGCTGGTTTGGAGGGTGGAGTCTATGGCATTGTACCTGTCTAAGGTCCCACCCTTCCTCAACACTCACCCTCTCCAGGTTCAACCCCTCAAATCTCCAGGAATTTCCCAACCTGGAATTGACAACCCTATCTCCCTCCCAGCCAACCATCAACCTACCTTTAGTTTTCCATCTCCTCCCCCCTCCCTCCTAGAGAGCAGTTGTAATTTTGAGTGATCTCCAGCCCCCACCTGGAGATTGGCAACAATGGTTCCCCATCAGGGAATGGCTGCATTGGAGGGTGGAGTCTATGGCATTGTACCTGTCTGAGGTGCCACCCCTCCTCAAACCTCACCCTCTCCAGGCTCTATCCCTCAAATCTCCAGGAATTGCCCACCTGGAGTTGGCAACCTGATCAGGTCTGGGCCCAATCAGTTTTCTCCCAAAGGCCAACATAGGTGTGGAAAGGGCCTTTTACTGACAGAGGAGAAAGTACAGGTGCCAACTTTGATTAGGGAAATACCTGGAGATTTGGGGGGGTGGATCCTGTGGAGGGCAGCATTTGGGGTGTGTGTGGAAGGACTCAGCAGGTATAATGCCATAGAGTCTACCCTCCAAAGCAACCATTTTCTCCTGGGGAACTGATCTCTGTCATCTGGAGGTCAATTGTAACTGTGGGAGATCTCCAGGTCCCACCTGGAGATTGGCAGCCCTAGGGGAAAGTCAGCCGCACAGCGGGGAGTTGAAGATAATGGTCTGATGGTTGCTGGCCCACCTCGTTAGCCAGCCAGCCATGCTAAAGCTAAGCAGGAGAAAGAGCCTTTTCCCATTTATTCTGACAGGAAAGTGGCTGTTGGGGAGGGGGTTATGGGCGGGGGAGGGGGTTATGCTGAAAGTCCTTTGTTTTTTTACTCAGAACCAAGCTTGGCTGCCTACCAACAGCCACTGAGGGGACAGTCCCTCACAGGTGTTAGCCGAAATGATTATCTATGCATGGATCGGTCTAAACTTATATTGAGTTCTGATCTATGTATACAGAGAAAGTGGTTTCGCCCAGAGACCCAGTTTCCCAAAAGAGAACGCTTGACAAGGTTTCTTTAGTAAAATCAAATATTCTCTTTACTGAATAATATATCTTTTGAATCACAGGCAAACAAAACAGATGCATACACACATACACACAAGTTCCTTTAGATACAGTAGTAATGGAAAACCATATTGGGTTTTAAACTAAAGGTATTTAGGAAAGGAATACACGTAATACTTATCTGTTTCCTGAAGCTCGACCTTCTCAGTGAAGAATACAAAAATTGTTTCTAACTAAGGTTACCTTTACTGCACACAGTTGGAACCAGCCAACATGTGTGAGGAATAAATGACTTGCTAGCTAGGTAGGTGTACACCAAGTCTAGGCGCGGAGGATGCACACTAACAAAAGGTGAACCCTACTTTTATCAGCTACCTTGGGGGCTGGCTTTGGGGTCTTCCAGTCCGTCCCATCCCTATATCATTGGCTATAGAATGTGGGGTACCCTCCTACTACGGTGGGGCAATATTGAAAGTCTACACCTTTACTAAAGGGAACCTTTTGGTCCAAGGTGAGAAGATGGGTTGTCATGGAAACCTTAAGAATGCAGATGACTCTGGCTTGGTCCAAGTCACAAATAGGAAACAGTCTTAACACTTGCAAAATACCAAGCATCCTGTGGGTTACGTGTGGAATTCAGATTACTCGATGGTAGACAGGTTGTTGTTTATAACATTCTTCTAGCAGACCATAATGGAGATGCTTTCTTGTTCCCAGTGCCTGATGGGTAGATGTATGCATATGTGTGTGTGACTTCATTAGCATGAAAGGTGCAAACAGACAGGCAGCTTCCTAATGCATGTGGTCACATCAAACAAAGCACACAGTTCTCCCAAACCAAAGACACTTGCAAGCACCATTCAGGTGTGTGTGCAGGTCAGAAAATAACAAATAAAAGCATTTTCAAAGTACATCTCCTAACACAGGAGTCAAGAGAACTGTCTTCCTCAGGAGAGAGAGCTGTCTGCCAGAGGGAGTGGGTGGGGAAGAGGAGCAGACCCAGCACCCGGCCAATGGCATGCGAGTACTCTTGACTGGCGGCTGATGGGCCAATGGTTGAGGGAGGGCATTTTACAGCCAATGGGAGCACATGGAATCTTGTGAAACCAAAAGATAATTATTTATAAGGAGAGATAATATAGTTATACTAGGTACTGTAATTCATAGAGAATGGGTGTGTTTATGATTATATGGGGTCAGGGCTGTCAAGTTATCAGTGTGGCAGGGTGTTCCCCACTCCCAGCTCCTGTTGCCCACTGCTGCTCAGATTGGTTTGAGAAGAAAAGAAGCGCTGCTTGCTTATTGGAAGCGACAAAAGATAGCTCTACGAATCTCTGGAAATTCTATGGTTTTACCATACAGTTTCTTGTATTTCCTAGAGCTACCATCTATCCCTTGTATTTCCTAGAGTTACCCTTCATCTTTTTTTTTTAACTGGAAGTGACAAAGCCTGGCAACTCTATGTGGTGTTGATACCACCATTCACTTTCCCACAACATCTCTTAAGTGTTCTCTTCATCACAAATACAATACGTGTAAATAGTTTCATGTAATCATTTATTGATGTCAATTATTTTTCAAATATGACTCTCTCCTTATATATGTTTTGGTCATGGACTCTCCTGAACATTCCACACGCTCCCAAATCAATTGGCTCCCTGATCTGTCACTCAGAGGGTGTCCCTAGCCACTGACTACGTTGCCTGAGTCCCACCCAGCTGCCACTCAAGAGTACTTGTGTGCCATTGGCCAGGTGTTAGGTTTGCTCCTCTTCCCTGCCCACTCCTTCAGCCACTATGCCCTGTCAGAATTTCTGGCAAATGGCTTTCTCTCTTGATGAAGACACTTGCCTCCTGTGTGGGACTAATTTTTCCCCCAGTAGCTGTTGGTAGCTGTAACAAAATGGCAGTTACCTGTGTCTGTAAGATGACTGCTGTCTCTGGGTTTAAAATGTTCCCCCATAAAGCTTAATTGAGCTGTAGTTCCAGAGAGGGGCCTGCAGGGGTATCACTCACTGGGTTGAATGGGGCTTCTCATCTGCTGGCCTACAGTTCCCAGCTGCCCCAAGGCCAAAAAGTGTGGGAAAAGAGGGACCATCCCAAGGGGTGGGGTAGCATCAATATAACTCCAGCTAGGCCACAAGCCAGAGACATGGGGAACCCTGGGAGGCAGCAGAAATTCAGCCACTCCATAGTCAGCTGGGGAATGAATGGAAGCTTCCCCTGCTATCTTGGGCAGGAGAGGCTGAAGCAGAGCCAGAGGCTGGTCCAAGAGGAGATCCTATCCTGAGCCCACAACCTCCAGAGGTAGAGAGTACTGTGTGTAGGGAAAGAGGATTGCATTTAACCCCTATTGGTTTATGCCCTGTTGGTTCATGGTGTGTGCTTACTCCTACAGTTGTGTCTTATTTATTTAGTGTGTGTGTGCTCCATAATTGTGTAAATAGTTAAATAAATTCATTTATTTGGGCTAATAATCTGTGTTGTGCTCTGACCACATAGTCTCCCCCACTCTGCACAATACCAATGGGAGGGGGTAGCCCAGGGGAGCAAGGAAAGGCCAGACCCTTGGGTTGCCAACTTTCCACCTTTGGGGGATTCCATCTCCAAAATGGGAGATTCGGCCGGAGGGGTCTCACTGTCACTCTAAAAAGGCAGTGACAATTCAGTGAGTGGTGGCATATGCCCATGGGATGAGGGTGGAAGGCAAACAGCTGAGTTGTAAACTGGATCCTGTTTCGCCACAGTAGTCAATGAAGCTTGGTTCAGACAAAGGAAGGAAACCCTTCACAGGCCTTTGTGAGGAACTCATTGGGGCCCATCCTGACTAGGGTTGTCAGCTTCAGGTAGAGAGATTCCTGGAGATTTTCTGGTAGAGTCTATGGAAACCAAGGTTTGGGAAGGGGAGAGGCCTCAGCTGAATAGAATACCATAAAGCCCACCTTCCAAAGCAATTATTTTCTCCGGGGGAGTGGGGAGAGATCTGTTGTCTGGAGATCAGTTGTGATACCTGGTGATCTTCAGGCTCCACCTGGAGGTTGGCTATTCTAGGCGTTGCAGTCAGTGCTTCAGAGCAGGGTCTGCTAGATCCAAGTTTTTGCTGTAGAAGATGAGTGGGTGATTTTGGACCAGTCATAGATTTATAGCCTCACCTACCTCACAGGATTGTTGTACAAGTCAAAAGGAGGAGAGGAAAATGATGTAAGCTGCTTTGGTCCCCATTGCAGAGAAAGATTACTTTTCCTCCTGGAAAACCATTGTTGCCAATCTCCAAGTGAAGGCTGGAGATGACTGAGAATTACAACTGCTTCCCAGATGGCAGAGATCAGGGTGTTCTCTGTGTCCTTATAACCTGCTGAGATGGCCCCTTATGACAGCCAATGTGATGTGGAAGTCAGGGTTTCAGAGCACAGGACAGGCTGCAGGTGGGGGAGGAGATGGAAAACTGAAGTGTGAGGGGGAAATAAAGGTCGGTTGATGCTTGGCTGGGAAGGAGATAGGGTTGCCAACTCCAGGACGGAAATTCCTGGAGATTTGAGGGATGGAGAGGGTGAGGTTTGAGGAGGGGTGGGACCTCAGACAGGTACAATGCCATAGACTCCACCCTCCCAACCAGCCATTCCCTCCTGGGGAACCACTGTTGCCAATCTCCAGGTGGGTGGAGATCACTCAGAATTACAACTGATCTCCAGGAGGGAGGGGGGAGGAGATGGAAAGTTCAGATCAGGGGTAGATAATGGCAGATTGATGCTTGGCTGGAAAGGAGATAGGGTTGCCAACTCCAGGTTGGGAAATTCCTGGAGATTTGAGGGGTGGAGCCTAGAGAAGGTGAGGTTTGAGAAGGGGTAGGACCTCAGACAGGTACAATGCCGTAGACTCCACTCTCTCAACTAGCCATTTCCTCCTGGGGTACCATTGTTGCCAATCTCCAGGTGAGGGGTGGAGATCGCTCAGAATTACAACTGCTCTGCAGGAGGGAGGGCGGAAGTCAGCTGCAGCCAGAGGGGCAGATAATGGTAGGTTGATGGTTAGCTGGGAAGGAGATGGGGTTGCCACAATGGGCCTTATTCCTACTCTGTGTGTGTGTGTGTGTGTATGTATATATATATATATATATATATATGGATGCCCAAAAAACTTTATTACAACAGGAAGTTATCTATATCCATAAGTTGAGAACACTTACACCTCATGGTCTGAATTCATCCATGGATCTTGCTGTTTTCTTATAGACATTTATGGTTCAGTGTGAACATTATGCAGCTACAGTATAATGTAATGTCTTGCAACACCACTAGATGGTACTACTGTTCTGTAAAATTGTAATTTTTGTTGATAAGACTTGATCTTGTGATTATACACACCTGGGGTTCCCTGACAATATAACTATGTTCCTAGCCATTCCCTCAATTGAGAACATTCCACTGTTGAATTGGTAGCAGGCTGTGCTGCAGGGATTGTGGGGTATTTGTTCCTTTCTGATAGAAGTAGAGGGTAAAATCATTCTTATTGTAAGCCAGATAGTGTTTTTACTTGGGAAGGTAGTTATGTGAATATTTCAATCACAGTTCTGACTTAACGGTGGCCTCCTGGCTGCTTTTTGGCAATTTGCCTGGAGATTGAGGGAATGTGCTGAGAGATTCAAGGATATTTACAAGGGGACTGTGAATATTATTTTAAGTACGACATACAAAGCATTCTTTAAATGTGAGGGAGGGTTTTACTGAGCTCCTTATCTTTTATCTTAATACAGTACAGTGAATCATCCTGGATGGGAGACCAAGAGGTTCATATCAAGGTCACTCCTGAGGGAGATTGTAAAAGCCCTTGCATTTGTGCATTCAATACAGAATTTTTGGTGAATCAGGGCACTCAAGTCGTTTTTCAAGGCTTGTACTATTTTTACTACTAGTACAACACCAAGTTATGCCTAGCAATAAAATGCAATTAATTTTAGGCAAAACAAGCACATGCACAGATGTTTGACTTTACTAGTCTATATTAAATTAATAAAATTCCAAGTTCAGGTTTCAAAATAAAAACCTTACCAGTAATTATTATTTTTAGCAGGGCTTTTTTTTTATAGAAAAAGCCCAGCAGGAACTCATTAGCATAACGGACCACACCCTGACATTACAGCTAATTAGCATATTAGGCCACACCCTCATGCCTTCCCTTGGCTTGCCCAGGCACCCCACGACTGTGGGGAGCTCAAGCAAGCTAGCCCTTGGACAGGCCGGGGAAGGCATGGGGAGGCATTTAAATTCCCCCAATCCTTCTAGGGGCCCCCTGACCCGCCCGCCTCGGAGTCACCAGGGGGGGTCGCTCTCCAGGCCTTCCCTCTGTAGTCACGCACACAGAAGTTTTGGCTGTAGTGGGTGTGGCCAACTCTGACGCCAGCCAGAACTCTGTTCCTGTGTGTTTCTGCCCCAAAATTCCCCTGATTTTTAGTATGCTAAACTTCTGATTTGAACTTAGTCCTGATTTTTAATATTTAGAAACATACACCCCATATTTGTATGCAGTGCAGCCTCCAAGATTTGCAATGTACTATGCACAGGACTATTTGATTTCCATGTCATTCCAGAGAGGGATCTTGTGCAGAAATGCAGTGTGCATGGACTGGAATTCTTCACCTGACATGGACAGCCTATCTTTCCCTCTGTGCGTAACAGCTCTTTGAGTGTGTTAGAGTGCACACAGTACAACAGGCCTCTGGATGGGATTTTGGATATATTAGTATCATTGTATTTATGTGATCCTAGGTGGAATAATTTGCATCTTCAAATTGTGGAAAGCAGTGAGCAATTTTAGATATTTGTTTGCAGCTCTCTCCATCACTCATAATCATTAAATTGAAGCCCCAACAATTCACAGCTCTCTTCTGCATTTGCCATGAAATGGACATCTGTGCCTTGCTAATGAACTCTTCAATGGACAAATCATTTCAGAAATGGAAATTATCTGAAAGCTCTTCAACATGTGCAACATAATTGTTCAAAATTAGGTCTCATTAAAATCCAATGAAGCTGGTTCAATTTACTGACTCACATGCATGAACTTTATGAACAAAATTTACAGATTCTATCATATAATAAAAGAATTTCATGATGTTATTGGAATTGTGAAAGGTTTTTGTGACTGTTTCAGGGAAGCTGCAAAACAAGATGTGAAGGCAATTGCCTCACATAATTTAATTCTAGCATCTCGTTCCTTCCTTTGAGCATGGAGGTTTGATTTTGCTAAACGCTTAAGGGCATTTATTTCCAATACTGATGGATTGTGGGATGCACACTGCATATTATATAGCAGCATTTACACTGATTCAAAAGGTGTTGATTTTGACTGATGAAGCCTTCAATGGTTTGGGCTGCACAAAGAACCCTTCAGAATTTCATTCTCAATTGGATCTTTGCTTTCTTACCCCTTCACATCTTCCCTGATTCCTCTACTTCATGCAAAATTTGTATATAGTTTAGGGATGTGCATCCTCCAATGCTGAGAAATCTTGGTGATCAAAATTCTTTGACCTTCCCCATAAAATCATCCAGTATGTCAATCAAGAACCTTCACATTATCCTCAAAAGTCCAGTTTCACATTCAGCAACAGCCATATCATTGTCTTGAAGGATGGGACCAAGAAGACTGTTAAAAAGAGAAAGTACAATCAAAATGGCTTCTTTTGGCATTTGCCTGTTTCTCTCCTCAATAGTAGATCTCAACAGCGGAAGTATAGCTGATTGTTATTTCTTGCTGTTATCTTGTTCTTATAATGTTGAGAACTTTTGTTGGTTTAATAACATTTATGGATGGGCACAAAATGACTTACAAACTAAAGTTTGTGACAAATTTCGGCTGGTTTGTGGTTCATGAACTCAGGTTCATGGGAGGTTAACTGACACGTACTTTCCATAAATTTTCAAGCAGTTCATGGCAGTTCATGAATGGATACGTTTCCAGACAGTCTCCACTCAAACAAAACATTGACCAAACTTCAAAGCAACCAGGGGGGCAGAATTCTCCATCCTTGGAAATGCCAATACGTTCTCTATGAGTTTGATGTATGTAGCTTGCACTTTTGAAACTGCACCTGGCATTTCCCCCAAAAGCACTTTCCTGGGGGCATAACTCAGATCCCCTAAGTTCAATCTGTACATAACTGGGAGGACATGTAGAGGGGCATCAGGGGAGGCCTCCTGTGAGTTTGATGTCTCTAGCTTGCACAGGGTCCATTCTATATACTCCTGAACCTGTACCAGTCAAAATGACTGCCTGTCATTTCCCCAGAAAGCATTTTCCTAGGGGTACCATCTTTGGGGGGCTGTAACTTGGACACTTGGAGGGCAGGTAATGGAGAGTCAGCTGGAGACCCCCTGTGAGTTTGTTGTCTGTAGCATGCCAAGGGGGCTGTTCTACCACATCATGAACCTCACTGGTTCATTTGGCAACTCAAAGTTCATAACAATTTGTGGTTCATGATCGAGGCACAGCATGAACCACAAACTGAACCGCATTGTCCCAGTTTGTGCCTATCTCTAATAATGTTACCTATTTTGGCACTTTGAGCATGGGTGAGGAGATATAGATATGTTAACATCAACAGGAAGGAAAGAATATATTCCTCCTCCCATAATCCCAGTTGTCTGATTGGGCTGTACCCTTCTTAGGCCAACAACAATGCAAAGAAATTGATTGAGGGTCTTTGATGTGCCTATAGGTTTATTAGAGCTGACATCACACATGCTGCAGAATTGCCACTGCACAGCCAACCTCTTCCAATTAAGGGTATTTGCTTCATGGATCAGAAAACAGTTGAGTTGTGCTGAGTGTGGCAAGACTACCAAAGGCCTTATTTGAGACTTAATTTGGCCATGTTGTCATGGGCTGGAGTGCGGGCAGAGAGAGAGAGGGATAGTCCAGGTCCAGTCCAAGGTAAAAAACTGGGAGGCAGAGAAACAGGAGTCAAGTAACAGAGTCCAGAGCACAAACTGAAAGTGTAGTCGTCAAAGCCAGAGTCAAGAAGCCGAGAGGTCAGAGCAGGAAACAGGAACCGGGAACACGGGTGAGGTAGGTGCAGAGTGTCGTCAAGCTGACTAGTTGCTGGCGTGAAGAACCGACAGGGAGTGGGGAGTTAAGTACCCCTCCGGAGCTGTTGTCAATTAGCGGCCAGCGCGGATGTCCTGGCTCCTGTTAGAACTCAGGGCTGAGGGACCACCTGTTACGCAGGCATGCCTCTCGCCACCGGGATGCCAAGTCCCGCTGGCACTGGTTTCGCAAACAGGCCACCAGTGGGGCCGAATCAGGGGGGCTGTCCAACGTGCATTGTTCCACCTCAGCTGCTGCCAGAGTGGGCTCCGCAGCTTCATTGGGGTCAGGTGTAGTCTGCCGGGGCTGGGAGCTCATCCTCAGCAGTACTCAGGACTTCAGCTGGGGCTGGGAGCTCATCCTTGGCAGCACTCATGACACTATCCCCTCCCCAGCAGATGGGCCTGGTTTATCTGGGTACATCTTGTGGAAGTGCTGAACCAGGGCCAGGGCATGGAGGTTGTCTGCGGGTTCCCAAGACCAGTCTTCGGGGCCATAGCCTTCCCAGTCCATGAGGTACTGGAGAGATCCATGATGGTGCCAGGAGTCCAAGATCTGGTGGATTTCGTACTCCTCATCATCATCCATGAGGACTGGCAGTGGTGGTGCAGGTGGAGTAGGCTGAGCGGGATCAGGAGGGGCTGACAAGGGTCCAGGAACTGTAAGTCTTGTGGGACCCAGTCCACCCTGGGATTGTGGGTCATCAGCCAGGAAAAAACAAGGATTACCGGGAACTGTGGCATGTGGGCAACAACAAAGCGTAGTTGCTCACGGGGTTGCTGAATGCAGAGTGTGAGGAGACAGGTCTCCTGGGTCACATGGCCCGAGTGAAGGAGATGCCCGTCAATGGCCTCTACCAGGGTCGGTACGTCTTTAGACTGGATGGGGATTTGATGCTGCTTGATAAAGGCAGCGTCGATAAAACAGTGAGCTGCCCCAGAGTCCAACATGGCATAGACAAACAGCCATCATTCATCGGGCAACTGGAGCTTAATAGGGATTAGAAACGGTCCTTAGTCCCTAGTCGTGAGTTCATAGGACCCAGCTAAAGGCCCCAAGCTAATGGGTCCGGTTAGGTGTGGAGCAGATCTTTTACTGGCAGTGGTAGTGTTGGCAGCGCCTCTGGACGGGGCCACTTGGCAGGGCAGCTGACAGAGAAATGCCCTGCCCCTCCGCAGTAAAAGCAGAGGTTTGTGTTCAGCGGCAGACCTTTTCTTCTGGGGTTAGGTGTGGTCAAGCTGCTCCCAGCTGCATGGGCTCACCTTTGGCTTTGCTCGTACCTGGGGTCGCCGGGGATGACCAGGGTACTGAACGTCGTGTGGTTTGCGGCACACGGGTGTTGCTCCAGGCCTGCTGTCAGCTTTCCAGGCGACCATCAATATGGAGGCATAAGGTTATTAAGCCCTGTAGTGTTTGGGGGTGGTCAACTCGAGCAAGCTCATCCAAGACTTCATCAGACAGCCCTTCCATGTACTGGTCCAGTAAGGCTGCCTCGTTCCAGGCTAGGTCCTGGGCCAGAAGCTTGAATTCCGTGGAATACACAGTGACAGGGCATTTGCCCTGTTTCAGGGTGTGGATCTTATGGTTGGCTGCTGCTGCTTTTTGTGGGTTTGTGTAAGTGGTAGACAGGTGGGCAAGAAACCCCTGAAAATCAAACAGTAGTGGCAAAGGGGCCACTAGTAGTGGAGTAGCCCGATTAGCAGCCTGTCCCTTTAAGAGGCTGATTATGAAGCATACCTTGATCTTGTTGGTGGGGAAATCCCGGGCACGTAGTTCAATATACAGTTTACACTGTGCCAGGAGTTCCGGGAACTCCTCCACATTACTGCCAAACTTTTTTTTGGGGGGGGGGAGTGACTGGGCACCTTGGCGGCAGGATGGCAGCGGCGGTGGCTTGCTGCTGTAGTTGCAGGTGAGAAACCATTTGCGTGAGCTGCTGTACCTGGTTCACCAAGTCGGCTAATTGCAGAGTGCCTCCACTTGCCTCTCCGTCCATCCTGTGGAGTGAGCATGTTGGGGTGCCAGTAATCTGTCACGGGCTGGAGTATGGGCAGAGAGAGAGAGAGGGGTAGTTTGGGTCCAGTCCAAGGTCAAAAGCCAGGAGGCAGAGAAACAGGAGTCAAGTAGCAGAGTCCAAACTGAAAGCGTAGCCATCAAAGCCAGAGTCGAGGAGCCAAGAGGTCAGAGAAGAAACAGGAACCAGGAATACAGGCGAGGTGGGTGCAGAGCGTCATCAAGCTGACGAGTTGCTGGCACGAGGAACCGACAGGGAGTGGAGAGCTAAGTACCCCTCCGGGGCTGTTGTCAATTAGCGGCCAGCGCGGGTGTCCCAGCTCCTGTTAGAACTCAGGGCTGAGGGACCGCCTGTTGTGCAGGTGTGCCTCTTGCCACTGAGATGCCAAGTCCCGCCAGTGCTGGTCTCGCAAATGGGCCACCAGTGGGGGTGAATCAGGGGGGCTGTCCAATGTGCGTTGTTCCACCTCAGCTGTTACCGGAGGAGGCTCCGCGGCTTCATTGGGGTCAGGTGTAGAGTCTGCCGGAGCTGGGAGCTCATCCTCAGCAGTACTCATGACACATGTAAAGTGCTGGGTGTTTAGGACATCAGAAGAGACAAGAGTCCTGGCCTACGAGAACATCAGAAGTAACAAGACCCTACTGGACAAGCAGTCCACTAATTATCACTTCAATTAGCTCAAACCAGGTTTTTATTGAAAAAAAGAAGAAATTTGGTACATTAAAATTGCTAATCTGTACTTTAAAAATCTGTCAGCATCATTCAGATTAAAGGGGGATGTTAAATAATCAGAAGCAATTTGTAATTGATGGTATTTCAAAAGTCACTTAACCCCAGCCACTGCTGTATGTTCCACTAATGTGTGTAGAAAACCATTAACACAGTCCAGTTTGTTGTTAATCTAGCCAAGCACTTAACAACTAATGTCCCTTCTAGCCAAAAACCTTGTAAGAAACAAATGAAAATTGAAAACTGTGTGCAGTTCTCAAAAATCAATCAATCATTTGCCTAAAGGGTTTGTTTCCTCCAATGGCTTTTCATCTTTTCTTCATTCCTTAACTCAGGAAATAAACGAGAGAGTATTTCAGTAATGAGAGAGAAACACAAGCCACCTGAAAAAAAAAAGTTAACCAAGACTATCCTGGGTATTCATGCTATTTTGAGATATCTATTTGCACAAAGATACATGTTCACTTCAGCAATCAGAAGCAGAGACCTGATCCTATCCATTGTACTTTGTATTGAGATACATACGCAGAAATATAAAAAGTACAAATGAACTGTCATTTCACTAGCTAAGGAAAGCAGACAACTCCTGATGTCAGTTAATTTTCTTAGACAATTTGTGATAACTTCTGCTAGGCACTTTTCTGTGATAGGTATTAATCCTATTTGTGGTACACAACTGTTGGACAAATGCAAGTTACCAGGGTTATGTTTTTGGTTGAATGAAGTTCAGGACTGTACTTGCTAGCAGTCCACCTTTGTTTGCTTCCATGGTTGCAAGTCATTAACTGCTTCACCTACCTAGTGGGAACTGCTGCAATGGGAGTAAGTACCCCTTGAACTGTGTTGCCTAGTCAGCCTTTGTGGTTGGGCTGAGGCAGCCCTGCAAATTGTTTGCATGACAACTGATATATGAATATATGTCATTTTAAAAACAAGTACCTAGAACTAGAATAATTTTAAACATGTAGTGAATCGCTTTTTGAAAGTTAAAAAGCTTCCCATCTTACCAGAGTCAAAATTATGAGTGTGAGGATAATACAACAAGCACTTCTAGAGAATGAAGATCAGAGATAATCCTTTCTTTCTTTGTTTTGGTATTATATGATGGTCTCTAGGGGGGAAAATTCATCAATATACACAAATAATATTTGCCATGGTTTATTCGCCTATAAATAAGTATCTCCTTACAATATATCCTCAACAGTGATTCACCATTTCAGTGAAATTAAGGCAAAGCATCATGGAACAAGGGTACAGATAGTTGCTTCCTCTTGTGTCTCACAGATATGTTATGGCCAGAATGTCAATAGGGATTTTTTTTCCTTTCTAGAAGCTTGAATTAGTACAGTTTTTTCTTGCACCTGTAATGTGTGAGACAGGTGGATTATTTATTGAATTAGGGCTAAATGGTAAATTAATTCTTCTGTTGATGAAAACTTCTAAATCCCATTAAGGCCAACTACCACTAGGTGAAATTAAAAGAAAGAATATGCTCTTTAAACATTTTTATAATGCATTTTTAGGTATCTGAATGCCCATGAAAATAAAATGCCTTGTAGTTCTACTAGACTTCTCATAAACTTCTTTAACAGTTTAGTCTCTGAATCAACACTGTTGTCCTGCGTTTGTTTTAAGAATTCTTCTCTCTCTCCTGCTGTTCAGTGTGCTGCAGCCTGACTCATCTAATGTTATTCTGTCAGGCAGTTGGACATCTTGAAACTTGCTGGCACATATACTGGCATGCTATTGCCTCTGTTTTTGTGTTACCACTGAAGAACCAGAAACAGGGATGCTGTTCAGAGATGTAGCTCCCTGAACAACAGAACGTAACATTTTATCAGCATGCCATGGATTGTCTACATATTTTTCAATGTCAGCGTTTGCTTCAGAAAATTACAGCCAATGAATGTTCATTTTGTTGCATGGTGGGCTGGATCCAGATTAGCATTTTTCACAGGTGCCTGTGGAGTGAAATATTCCCCCTTCCCCTGCCACTGTAAAATCCTGGTCCTGGGCATCCCTTCTCTCCCACAAACAGGATTTCAGGGGTATTTCAGGCTGCCATGGGAGGAAGGAAGATCATGGTCCATGGGTGGAGGTCCCTGAGCCCATGCAAACATTAATCTGGATACAAGCCAGTATCTACTTGGCATGTTACCAGTCTTTGATTCAAGGGGCAGCTTGGCCTAAATGGAACAGTAAGTTTGCTCTCTCTTTCTCATTTATAGTATTGACTACTATTGGGTTCTGAGAACTCATTATTAAAGTCATTGGTCCCAATCCAGCTGAAGTTAATCATGCCTAAATTCTGATAATAAAAAGCTAAATATTGATGCAACAAATTTGTTGCACAGATTTTAATGGGGCATGAAGCCCAATCCTATGCATCCTTAATCAGAAGGAAGTCATACTGAGTTCAGTGGCGCTTATTTCCAACTAAACATGCATACAAAGGCAGCTTCAACTTGAGCAGCATTGAGGACACTATTAGTGAGCTGCAGCAGTGAGGTATAAACTTAGTGCTATATTCATAAAATTCATTATTTTGCAATGGAAAAATATGAATACATAATTTGGAAAGTTTTTACTATGGGTAAAACATGGTGAGGAAAGTTCACAACTAAGTATATGGGCAACACATTGTGTACCACACATGATGTCTTTGTCGATATACACTGCCATGGCTGTTTCACACAATATACTATAACAAACTGGGTTTTGACTTCAAGTGTTCATTGGACATGAAGCCACAAGCCTTGTGTTGGTGTACAGGCAGCAGCTGAGATCTTCTGCCAATATGGAAATCCAAGGAAAAGCTTTACCACAATTCTGTCTGAGTTTGCAGGCAAAACAGCAAGTTTTGCTTATCTTCTCTGTTATCAGGATAAGTCAATTGTTGCCAAAATAGTACTTGTGGCATTAATAGTGAGAAAGATTGAGAAATACCTGTTCCATATTATGATGCCCTTTTGTTCCAGAGGCTTTTTCAGGAAAGAGTCATTTTGTACATGCAAGTATGCCTTTAATATTCTGTGATAATCCTGGGAGTTATATTGATGTGCCTACTCTTTGTAGCCTCTTCAACCACCAACCAATGATTCCTATGCAAAATAGCTCTACTGTATTGGCAAAATAATGCAAAATAAAATTTGTTCCCTCTACATTGCCATTGTAAAAACAAACAAGGCAAATGAGGCTCGTTTGTTTCTTTTTCCATTTATCTTAAAAATAAATATACAATCTTATTAGCTTCCGAGCCAAAGGCCTGGTTCACACATTTGATTATTGCATTTTGGAAACTGCCAAGAGAGTTAGACATTACTAGGTTTTATAGGGAGGGACAACAGATCCTTCTCTGTTCCAGAATAGGGTAATCTTGCAGGTTGACTGGTTTAGTGGTAGAACACAGTATTTTCAATGCTCTGGGTCCTGTAGCTAACCTGAAGGGCAAAACCGTGTACTTGTACATGTTGTCCTCAAACATGAACCTAAAGTACTTTCTGCAGGCCTTATGGATTGCCACATAGAAGCAAGTGTCCTTGAGGTCAAGCACTGTGAACTAGCGGTCTTCTTCCAGTAAGGAGAGGATTTCTTGCATGGATAGCATTCAAAATTTGGGTGTGTGCAAGTGTTTATTTAGGACTCTAAGATCCAAAATGGGCCTTTTACCCATCCCCCCATCCCCTGTCTATTGCAAAATACTTAGAGGGGAAAAAACCCTGTATTGCCTACATGTGGGGCAACTGGTTTGATGGCACCCTTCTGCAGTAGGGAAGGAAGCCTCTTGTGCCAGAAAATGTGAGGAGTGAGGACCTGAGAGGTGGTAGATATGGAGGCAGAGACTGGAACTCCAGAAAATGACCTATTATTATTAAAGATAATACCCAGCTATCATTAGTAACTTTCAACCAAATATCAGAGAACCTGGACAACCTGTCCAAGAAGATTTTTGTCCCTTCCTAGCCAGGGCACCCTTGAACCTCTAGGCTGCTGATCCCTGGGGGAATGGGAGGATTGCTCATTTGTTTCTTTGTCTGGGACTGTTGGGAATAAGGTGGTCTGAAGGACTGCTGGGATGGGGCCTGGTAATTATAATCTGAGTACCTAAAGTGTTTAGCATAGTGAAACCTTTGAGAGTTTCTGGGCCAGTACCTCTGCTTATATGGTTGAGTGGCAGCAGGAGTGATTCCCAATGGCTTTACCGCGATCTTATATCTGCAGATGCAATCTAAGGCTTTGTCTGTTTGGTCAGTGAAGAGTTTCTTACTGTCACACGGGAGATTCTGGCTCTGGTGTCTTGTGGAAATGCTGAGGACCTGCTATGGCAGTTTGCGACATGCCTAGCTGCGTTTAATTGCTATTTTCTTAATTTCTTGCCCTTTAACATCAAAACCTTAGCCAGTGTCAGAGAATTGAGGCTTGGGTTACTTTTACACTGAGTTCATTGTACTGTGTCTGCTATCTTGTCTTTTGCTTGTGCACTTGTGTAGTATTGCCAGCTGCAACGTGGGAGAATGGTTTTGGCTGCTCCATCTTATCACAGTGGCCTTGGAAGGAGGCTATGGAGTATTCTTTGTCTAAGGGAATTTTCCAGTCCTGTGAGACCAAGGGGTGGGGGGAAATTGTTCTCCCGATCATTAAGTAGTCTCCCGCTGGGAGTTTCCCGCATGCACGCTAAAAGTTCATTTGCCAGCTGTGCTTTTGCATCATACTATAATAATGCCTGAGCAGCTTATGCTGCCATTCCTGACAATAACAGTATTGTCAGGAATCCACATCATACCTCTCACCGGATACTGCCTCTCCAACCAAGGATGAGTGGCCCTGGAGGAGTACCAGTGATGGTCCCAAGTACCATGACTCCCGTCACCCTAATCCCAGTTACTATCACTCCTGTTACTGCGGGCCCAGTTACCACCGTACCCGTGACTACGACCCCAGTCACGGCAGCCCTGGTCACCTTGGCACCCGTGACGACGGCTGGACCGGTCACCCTGTCTACTGCAGGGGTTCCAGCGACCACGTTCACCACCCCGGTCTACAGTCCGGCCGGACCGACCCTGAGGGACGGTGGAGCGATACCCAGGACCCATTATCAGTTTGCTCCGGTCCCGTGGGATAAGTGGATCACCCAACGGAAGCCTCGTGATTGGACTAAGAACTTGTTGGACTCAACCCAGACAACGTGGGTTTTGCCGGGGAGCCAAAGCCGGGATAGCTTGGTGGACCCCTGTGGAAGTTTTGGATTACCGCAGGGGCGGACTCCCCGAGGGCCGGTGAGGCCCAGTCCTAGCAAGGACACTGATGCTCGTATGGACACTTTGGAAGAGGACTGCCACAGGTTAATGCGGGACATGGGGAAGTTAATGCAAAATCTCCCAATGATGATGGACCAGGCTATTCGGGCCCATATGCTTGCGCAAACTGCACCAGTGCCAGCCCCACTCCCGGGCCCGGGGCCCCTGCTGCAACCAGGGCAACCACTGCCGGGACAGCCGGTCCTGGGGCAACCACCGCCAGGACAGCCGGTCCTGGGACAACCACCGCCAGGGCAGCCAGTCCCGGGACAACCCCCAGCCGATGCCGTGACCAAAGGATCTTCTGGATATCACTTTTGACGGAGACCCAGAGAGCTTCTCCTTCTTCATCCTACAAGTGGGGAAGTTTGTGCAGCGCTGGGGTCACCTGTTCCTAGACAAAGAACAGCAGGTGGAATTTATCACCTCCCGCCTGAGGGGAATTGCAACCAGCTGGTACGTAGCCCTGCATGATTTGGAGGCAGCGGAATTGGGGAGTGTAGATGGTTTCATGTGGGCCTTAAGGAATCGCTTTGAAGATCCAGCAGCTGCCTGGAAGGCCGAAGTGTTTCTCCGCACTTTCACACAGGGATGCAAATATTCTACGGAATTCCAGAAACATGCTGCCAAGATACGGGACTGGACAGACGCGGTATTAGCCCAGCAGTACCGAATGGGGCTTGCCATGGACGTCCGCAACAATGTCCTAAGCTCCAAAGAACCGCGAACCTTACAGGGCTGGATGGAGGAGGCAGAACGTGCCGAGAGCCGGCTGCGCATCATGAAATTGGATGTCTCCTTGGGCAATAACCGCCCCTCCACTTCCACCCCCTGACCAAAGGGGAAACCAGCCCCCCCATCGACAAGAACTTAGCTCGTGGTTCTATTTGGCCGGCTTCTTTCCTGTTCGCAGCCCCTGTCCTGTTCTGTAAAAAGAAGGCTGGGGGGCTTCGCTTGTGCACGGACTATCGAGGGCTGAATGCAGTGTCAGCAACCAACGCGTATCCCAAGCTCCTCATTAAGGACCTCCTGGCGGAGGTAGCCCGAGGCAAAATCTTTTCCAAACTTTATTTCAGGGATGCTTACTTCCGAGTCCGTATAAGACAGGGGGATGAATTTAAAACTGCTTTCAACACCCCCTTGGGACAATTCGAATATTGGGTGATGCCATTCGGGCTCCAGGAGGCTCCGAGAGTCTTTATGAACTTGATCAATGAGGTGTTGCATCCTTACGTGTTTAAGGGCGTGGTTGTTTACTTGGATGATATCTTGCTGTATTCACCTGATGTTGAATCCCATGTCCAGTAGGTGAGGCAAGTAGTCATGAAACTCTTAGAGCACAAACTGTTTGTCAAACTATCCAAATGCGAGTTCCATCAAACCCACATTGACTTCCTGGGCTACCGCATATCCCCAGAGGGTTTAGAGATGGATCCCAATAAAGTCCAAGATATGTTAAATTGGGAGCCCCTAAAACTAGAAGGCAGGTCCAAAGCTTCAATGGCTTCGCAAACTTCTACTGCCAATTTTTGCCCCATTTGGCCCAAGTGAGCCTGCCCCTCACCTATCTCTTGAAAACAAAAGGGAAGGGAGTGGGGGCAGTGCAGCTGGGGGCAAAACTGGAATGGACTCCAAAATGTCAGGAGGCGTTTGAGCAGCTGAAAAAACTATTTACCACCGAACCGGTCCTTGCGCACCCCGATGAAACAAAAAAAATTCTGGTGCAAGTCGATGCCTCTGACACTGCTATGGGGGGGGGGCGATTTTACAAGAGGGCTCAGACGGACATTTACACCCCCTCGCATATGTCTCTCATAAATTTAATGACACTGAGCGGTTCTGGCCGGTGTGGGACAAGGAAGTGGCCTCAATCCGCCTGGCCTTAGCGACTTGGCGACATTGGTTAGAAGGGGCCCAAGTGCCATTTGAAACTTGGACGGATCACAAGAACCTTGAGGTTTTGCGCAAACCCTGTAACCTTAATGCTAAGCAATTCCATTGGGCTGAGTTCTTTTCCAAGTTCCAATTCACCCTGCACCATTTCCCAGGGCGGTCCAATCCTTTGGCTGATGCTCTCTCAAGGCTGCCCCAACATGATAGGCAAGCGGGTGGAAGTCCGTGAATCGTTCTTCATCCCTGCCCAGTTGAGTGGGGTGGTGGTTACCCGAAAACAGAGCCAAAATGCAACAAACCCCCAGCACCAAGAGGTTCCGTGGGAGGAGCGCTTTGCCAAAGCCTTAACAGACAAAGAGAAGCAAATGCTCCAGTTCCAAGCGTCCATAGAACGCCATGTAAATGACTGCTGGTACAAGGAAGGGAAACTTTTTGTCCCCGAAGCTATGCGGCACAAAGTATTACAGTCAGTCCACAGGCTAAAGCCAGCTGGACACTTTGGCTATGTTAAATCATTGCATTTGTTACAACATGGATTTTGGTGGCCCCAAATGAGAAAGGACTTGACTCTCTTTGTGCACTTCTGCCCTGTTTGTAGCCTCTGCAAGACTAGAGGGGGCAAGCCCCCAGGTCTCCTACAGCCATTACCCACCCCCAACCGGCCATGGGAAGTCATTTCCATGGATTTCATTACTGACTTACCCCCCAGCAAACACATGACAATCATTTGCGTGGTGGTGGACCTTTTCTCCAAACAAGCTCACTTCATCTCATTCCCAGGGCTGCCTACTGCCAGGGTGTTGGCAAAGGCCTTTCTTTAGCACATTGTGAGGTTGCATATGCTGCCAGCTAAGATAATATCCAACCACGGCTCTCAATTTGTTTCTAAATTATGGACGGAGTTAAAGTCATTGATGGGAGTCAAGCGTGCCTTGAGCAGCGCCTATCATCCAGAGACTGATGGGCAAACGGAACGGGTTAACCAAACCCTTGAACAATACCTTCGTTGTTTCACTAATTTTCAACAAGACAACTGGGCAGACCTTCTACCCCAGCTGAATTTGCTTATAATAACTCTTGGCATTCTTCCACACGGGTCTCTCCGTACAAAGCGGCACTGGGTTACGACAGCCCCCCCTTCCGTTCCTCAAACCTATGGCGGGGGGGGGTTTGGAGAGGCTGCAGACTGGTGCAAAGCCCTAAGTGACTCTTGGCCGCTCCTGTGTGAAACTCTGGAGGCTGCGAGGGCAGCATACAAAGCACAGGCTGATAAGAAAAGGGTGGCGGGTTGGGATCTTCAGCCTGGAAGTTATGTGTATTTGTCTACAAAGAACTTGCGCCTGCCTCAGCCTTCTAAGAAACTGGCCTGGAAATACATTGGTCCCTTTAGGATTGTCTGCAGCGTAAATAAGGTGACTGTAGAGTTGGACTTGCCTAAGAACCTGAAATATATACATCCCATATTCCATTGCAGCCTCCTGAAGCCTGGGCATCCCCCGAATAAATGGCGACCCGAGCAACCGGTGCCTCCCCCTGATTGTGGATGATAGCGAGTACTACGAACTGGCTGATATCCTGGACTCAAGACTGATTTGTGGTCAACTCACTTTGGTCCCCAACACAGGGAATGGGTTAAAGTAACAGACATCCGAGTGCCTTATCTCATTAAACTATTTCACAGCAAATTCCCAACTAAACCTGGGGGCCCTGCATATGTTCCCGCTCGCAGGGCGGGGTGAATTTTGGGGAGGGCAGAATGTCAGAGAATTGAGGCTTGGGTTACTTTTACACTGAGTTCATTGTACTTGTCTGCTATCTTGTCTTTTGCTTGTGCGCTTGCGTAGTATTGCCAGCTGCAACGTGGGAGAATGGTTTCGCCCGCTCCATCTTATCACAGTGGCCTTGGAAGGAGGCTATGGAGTATTCTTTGGCTAAGGGAATTTTCCAGTCCTGTGAGACCAAGGGGTGGGGGGAAATTGTTCTCCCAATCATTAAGTAGTCTCCTGCCGGGAGTTTCCCACGTGCGCTGAAAGTTCATTTGCCAGCTGCGCTTTTGCATCATACTATAATAATGCCTGAGCAGCTTATGCCACCATTCCTGAAAATAACAGTATTACTGTGGGTTACAGCACTGTATTCCAATAAAGCTTTTCTTTACCTGAAGAATGCTTGGATCTACTTACTATTGAGCCTGACAGCCAGCAGCTTTTTGTCATCTGGGATAAACTTGACAAATTGTGAAATCCTCTCCTATAGAAGCATTTGATACTGGTGCAGTATAGCTGTAAAGTTTGCCACCTGCAGTCCCACTGCCCCCAATGAGAAGACCTTCCAGCCTAAATAGTTGAGTCTATGGTCCTCCTTGTCCATTGGTGCAGAATGAGCAACAAAACACCATCTTGCTGGAAGGACTTCTGAGGCTAAGGAGTTGGCTTTTGAGTGGTGAAAAAGATATGCACAATCTTCTTCTCTCAAGCTTCCTTGCCAAGGCTGCACTGGAAGCCGGTTTGGACCAAGCACTCATAACAATGTCCTGTATGCCTTGAAGGAGTGGTAAGGCCACCAGTCCAGATTCTGGGGTGTAGAGAACCTTCATTATTAGGTCTGAAGTTTCTGATTCTGTGGACATACATTCAAGGTTAAGGGCTTTAGCCATTCAAATAATTTTAAGTCTTCCATTGGAGACGGTGCTGAAGGCTTTTTGACTGTGTCATCTGGTGAAGGCATAGAGGTGGCTTCTGATTCAGGTTCCAAGCCTTTTTCAAAATCAGAAAATTGTGAAGATGTGTCTATGGCTGAGCAATTTTTGCCCAACACGTGTTTCTTACTGCCTGCCTTTAATTATTAAGATAGTGGATGTCATGGGAGGGTAGGAAATTGTTGCTGGTCCTATGAGCCCCATTGTGTCGGGAACACCATTAGAAAGGGGAACCAGGGTGGATTCTGAGGCAGCCCTTGGTTGGAGACTGTATCGCACTGCTGTTATCCTGTTGCATCAAGTGTAGGGCCAGTGGAATTTCAAACACCTCATTGTCTGATAATCTTGGTGAGTGGAGATGTTGCTCCAAAGGTGGCAGTGTCCTCAGCCTTGGAGAGATGTTGATCTCGATCAGAACCGGTGACACTTGACATCAAGGTGACAGCGATGGACGATTGGTTGGGGATGATGTTTGGTTCTGAGAGGTGGCACAGGATTGATGTCAACCAGATGACTTTTCTCATTCTCGAGGTGAGAGAGACACGATGTCAAGGCAATGGGGATTGTTGGCATTTGGTGGTGAGGCAAGGGGGAATGGCTCTACTCAGTGTGCATGCTTTGTATTTTTCTTGAATTCTTTTGATGGTGGCTCTGACACCAATCAAACAGTGGTTGATTTTCATGTGTGTTGAAGAGTGGAGCAGTCAGTACTGAACCTACTGATCAGACCCTTGTTCTTTTCTCTAAGGCAGGCCACTTCTCCAAAATCAGATCTGGTGCCCCTAAAACCCTCATTTGTTATGAGGGCTGGATCTGACATAAATGAGACCTTGTTGTGCCAGGTATAAACTTTATAAAGGACACAGACAAACACAATTAAAGATTTTTTAAACTTTAAATAAAACATCCTTAAAATACTAGCAGTCTTGCAATGTCTATTTAACAGTCTCCGATAACTGACACCTCTTGCTCTGAATTACTGCATCAAAATGTCTGTGCTGTAGCAATCTTGAGTATGCTGTTCAGGTGTGTATCTGAAAGCTGCAAACCTACTTTTGATTTATTGACATTCATTACAGAAATTTCATGCTCAATGTTCTGAGCCTAGGACCCAGGGGAAAACATGAACTGGCTGGGCATTGTGAGCTTTTGTACATAAGTCGCTTCATGTGCTGGTCAAGAACATGAGAAGGCATCCTGACACAGACTGAGGGCTGTTTGCCTGTCTACAAAACTATAGTCTTATCCAGAGAAATAACTACAACTTCCTACAAAGGAAATGTACTGGGTGAACTTGGTCTGGACACACACTCTCAGCCTAATCCACCTCACTGGCTTGTTGTTATTCCTCCTCTTAAATAGTTCACATCACTTTCTTACTGAGAAAGATTGGATCATGAGGGCATGAATACAGTGAAAAGGAGGAGGAAGACTGGATCATGAGGGCATGGCTCCAGTGAAAAGGGGAGGGAGCACAGTTGCACCCAGGAGAGCCCTGGCATAAGGAGCCCAACAAAACACACACAGAGACAGCATAAGAAGCCCAACAGAATACACACACACTGTAGCAAGGAACACAAAAGCTCATAACTTGAACAAAGTTTTGTTGGTCTTAAAGTTGCCTGGTATTTCTCCCATGCGATTGAGGCAGCCCAGCAAAGCAAGTTCTCCATCATTCCCTCCCTCCCTCCTGGGAGGAGCCTCAGCCAATGGAAGGAAAGAAAGGCTTCCCTTTGTCTCCTGTTTGATTGAGGCAGCCTGACCAGGAAGTAAGCTCTGGTTGGTTCCCTCCCTCCCCCTGGGAGAAGGAGGAGGAGCCTCAGTCAGTGCTTTACCAGATTCTCTCAATCGCACAGGAGAGGCTTGCCTATCTATCTTTCCTGTGCGACTGAGAGAGTGTGGTAAAGCAAGCTACAATGTAGTAGCAGCAGCAGAACCGGAAAATGAAGCAGGAAAAAGCCAGGGCCACCAAATGCCTTGTGGGCTGGTTTGCAGCCCTCCACGGGCCTGATGCAGCCTATGGGCTGCATGTTTGACACCCCTGCTCTAAAGCCTTTTCCCACAAAGCAGCTTTAAGCCTGGCTGCTCTCCTTTCTCTAGCCTTTGGTGTGAGGCAGTGGCAGTTCGGGCATGAGGTGGTATTGTGCCCTTTGCCCAAACATAATAGGCAAAATTTGTGCTCATGAGCAACCGGGATATGCCAAACCTGGGATAAACATCAGTAAGCACATGGAAATTAAATCCAAAGAATAAAAATAAAAAGTATTTATTGAATGGATATCTTTGCAACATTAAATACTCTATCTCAGCTCCACACTGCATTATCATATCTTGAAAAACTGACAGGTCTTGCTTATGAAAATCAATGACTGACAAAATTGAATTGAGCTCATTGAACTGAGTCTAGCAAGTAAAATGTCTAACATGATTACATTTACTCTTGATTTCTGAGATTACATAAAGTCATATATACATTATTTTACAATGCAACAGGCACATTCTTCAAAAGGTGTGACTGCTGTGTTATGCTACCAATTGTGCTACAAATGTCTGTTCAAAATAATCTGCAGAAATCGCTGATTATAGTACACTAGAACTCTAGTGATTCCATTATGCATGCAATAGCTCAAGCTCCATGCAAGCAAGATGTGCCCATTTTCTCTGAAGTTACTATAGTCCAGAGAACATGGAACTCTCTGCACTGGTAGGGCTCAATGGTTAAAAGAACAGGGCACCCTGTGGGGTAGTAGACTGATTAACACCCCAAGTGTTAAGTGTTTTAATGGTTACATGTTTTAAATCCCACTGAAATAAATGGCATTAAATTGGAATAGGGCTGGATTACAGGTACAACTTCAAATTTTAATTTTGAATGTATCAGTATACTACAACAGGATGCCTTCAAAATTGTTGCCAGAGTCATATGTTCTTTTGGGAAGCGACAAGACACCCTAAATTAGAGAAAGCCATTCTCTTCACTTTGCAGTTGAACTGTTATTTTGCCCTCAGGAAGACTGATAAAACACTGCAAGGTTTCTGTAACTCAGAGTAACTGTTAGACTACCTAAAACTCCACTGACTTAAAAAAAAAAAGACTAGAAGAAGAATTTACTCCTATATCCAAGAACTGGTATAATCTGCATCAAAATAAATTTAACTACAAGCACAATGTTGACTATTTTGACCAGGTTTCACTGTTGCCACTACAAGTATGAAATGGACCTCATCAAAAGCTTCTTCCTTATTGGGTGGAAAAGGTTTGCACTCAAGTCCAGTATGGAGTCCAATAAAACTACTACTGAATAATTGTTTCACTGTAGGAGTCAATTAATACAGCAACTTACCAAATCAAATTATACCAAAGAAAGAAGCATATTAGCAAGAATATAATCCAATCCCAAATTTGCCTCCCTGGATCATGTGTAATATGGTATAGTAAGGAAACATGTTGTTAAAAGTACAATATGACAGAGCACTTATTTAAAAGGTACTTGGAACTATTTCTATTATTTAGTCACCACTAATTTTAAAGCCTGAATGCTCAGACCATAAAAGAAGTCTATCTGATTGAAATACCATTGTTCTAGCATGTATATGGTGAAGATTAGTCTAATAAACAGGGGGTTGCAAGTGTAGCTTCTGATGCTTTTCCTACCAGTGTGAGAGAAGAGAGACAGCAAATCACCATTAGGTAAAGATAAAACATGAGGAGACAAGGAAAAGGAAATGTGTTGTTATATAAGCCTGTGGCTATCTGCATATGTGGCTACTGTACATATGGTTAACATATAGAGGGAACCCAAAGACATAAAATACTACCCATTGTACCAAGTTTTTGGGACAGGGCCCACTGTGGCAGTCCTTAATCACAGATATGTGGTACACCTTGTATGGCAGAGTATTTTATACTGACCAGGTCCACAATGGATTCAGCTTAAAAACAGAAAAATTATCCAAGCATTTGCATTGTTTGTTAATATCAAAAAGCCCCATGATAATTTATCTGAAGCTTTTTGTTCAGCTTTGAAAGTCAGCACCAGGGTATACTGCATTTACTAGTGATATTGTAAGTTTTTTGGATACAAAAACTGTAACTGACTGTACACTGTTAAACTACAAAATTTTCATTAATACAGAAGAATCTGCTAGGAACAAACTGTACATACCATAATAATTTTGTGACACAGGCAACATTCCATTTCCACATCTCATATAAAAGTAAACATTGTATACAAGGTCCACATTGTTTGCAAGGAACAAGCATGCAGGCCTTCAATCTTTCAAGTAGCTAGACGTATCAAACATCTTCAGCAATCATGGTGTCAAAAATCTGATAGGAAAGTTGTTCTTCTGTTCCATCCCTGACATAATACGATCTGATGAAGCATTCCAAAGATGGGAAATCATCTATAAAACAAAATCAAGTTTATTTATTTTAATGTGTGTTTCCATATTCTGTAGCCAAAAACTGTAAGCACAATTGAAGTCTCACAGAGAACTGTAAACATTAAGCTGAAATTCAAATGATCCAACTAGTATGAGGAAAGAAACAGATGCAGTGGTATATAACACACATCTGAAGAACACAAGGGCACAAATGGCACTAGAAGGGATAGACTCATGATATAATAAAAACAGGTTGCTTACCTGTAACTGATGATCTTCAAGTGGTCATCTGTGCATTCACACCTCTGGGATATAGTGTGCCTGCGTGGACCCCCATCGGTACTTCTTAGAAAGCGAAAGGGATTTTTGTGCCTGCTCCCCAGTCACACGCCGGCTCTACTGCACATAACTAGGGGAGGGGCACAACAATCCTGCCAGTTCCTTCTGACTGCTACCATCAGTCTCAGAGCAAGAGGCAAGGGGACCGAAAGCAGAGGGGAAGGAAGGCGGGTGGTATGAATGAACAGTTGACCACTCTGAGATCATCAGTTACAGGTAAGCAACCTGTTTATCTTCTTCGTGGTCTCTGTGCACACACCTCTGGGAGAATAACAAGAAAAAAATAGGCCTACCTGGAGGCGGGAGCTGAAGGTCCTAAACTTGCGCCGCCTGTAACACTGCCTGTCCCACCACAGAACGCTGATGAAGATGCACATCCAAGGCATAATGCTTCACAAACGTGTGAGGAGTAGCCCAGGTTGCTGCTCGACAGATGTCACTGAGCGATGAACCTCTCAGGAAGGCTGTAGACGTAACTACCACCTGGGTGGAATGTGCTCGAAGCGGACCCAGAAGTGTCCTTTTGGCCAGCAGGTAGCACAGTTTAATCATCTCCACAATCCACCTAGATAGACACTGTGAAGAGCGCTTCTTCCCTTGCACAGGTGCGTTATAGGAGACAAACAAGGCTGGTGAATGCCAGAAGGGCCTTCTCCTATCTAGGTAGAACAGTAGGGCTCTCTTTACGTCCAATGTGTGAAGATGATGTTCATCGTCATTCGCAGGGGACGGGAAGAACACTGGCAGAACAATGTCAGCTTGCAAATGGAACTCGGAAACAACCTTGGGCAGGAAAGAGACATCTGGAGCCCAAGTGACACCATCATGATGAAAAACTAAGTATGGTGAGTCACAACGGAGTCCAGACAACTTGCTTATCCATCTTACTGAGGTAATAGCTACCAAAAAGACAGTCTTCCATGAGAGAAGATGCAGACTAGATGTGGCCATGGTCTGCCCATCAGCTTGGACAACACTAAAGGTAAGTCCCAGGAGGGGGTAGCGCCACGAGCCTGAAGAAAGAGATGAGCAAGGCCCTTCAGGAACTGTTTCATTTGTGGGTGAGAAAAAATGGAATAGCCATCCACCGTAGGATGATTAGCAGAGAGGGCGGCCAGGTAAACCTTCAGTGAAGCACAACTAAGACACAAGTCTAGATGGGATAGCAGGAATCCAAAAACTGCAACCAAGTTCATAGGAGACAGAGGTAAACCCAACGACTCAAGGTAAGTTAAAAACTTTTTCCATTTCCCATCATAGGAAGCACACGTGGCCAGTTTGCGACAGTTGAACAGAACGTGATTAAGCTGTGCTAGAGGATCCTCCATGCCATGAGTCTGAGGTGTGGTACATCGTGGTGGAGCACTTGACCCCCCTGAGCCAGGAAGAGATCCGGTGCTGGAGGAAAGTGCATGAAGGAGCCCTGGGACATGTGGAGTAGAGTCGGGAACCAGTGCTGATGCGGCCACCATGGAGTCACAAGGATGCACCAAGGTTGTTCCTTCATGATCTTGCTCAGTACCTTCATAAGCAAAGGGATTGATGGGAACAGGTACATGTGCCTGTGGGACCATGGGTAAAGGAGACCGTCTCCCAGAGATAGAGAGTCTCATCCCACCCTGGTACAGAACAGGCGACACTTTGTGCTTTGACGCATTGCAAACACATCTATTTCTGGGTGACCCCATCTGTCGAAAACTGGTTGGAGATACTCCCGGTTGAGTTCCCACTCGTGAAAGGATGTTCCCCCACTGCTCAGAAAGTCTGCGTGCACATTGAGCAACCTAGGCAGGTGAGCCGTGATGAGGAACACATTCCGTGATTGGCATTCAGCCCAAATCTCCAAGGCTAGTCAGCAGAGCCCCCTGGACACTCTCTCCCCCCTGCCGGTTCAGGTAGCATAATGTGGTAGTGTTGTCGGTTAGGACTGCTATCATGCGGTGAGCCACAAGGTGACAAAAAGACCTGAAGGCATATTGGATGGCCAACAGTTCCAAAAAGTTGATGTGCTTGTGGGCCATGTGAGGTTTCCACTTGGCACCCATGCACAACTCTTTGAGATGTGCTCCCCATCCCCACAGGGATGCATCTGTGGTGATGGTCATTTCAGGGCTGGGTGCATGAAATGGGGCTCCCTGAAGGTCTTCTGGAGTTTCCCACCACTTCAAGGAAGTCAGCACTTGTGCAGGGAGTATGAACCATTGAGATTGGGGCTGCCATTGCAGATGGAACCTCTTGAGGAACCACAGCTGAAGTGGTCTCATCCATAGTCTGGTCTCATCAGTAGTCTGCGGTGCCGGCCATCAGCCCTAGGAGTCATTGAATCTGTTTTGCCGACACATCTCCCTGTTTCTTCATTAGGCTGATGAGAGTGATAATGCCCTCTTGGGAGGAAGAAAGGCTCGGCAAACCTTTGAGTCCAAGATTGCCCCAATAAATTGGACTCTTAATGAGGGAAGGAGCATTGACTTCTTTAGATTCACCCTTAGGCCCAGAGCATCTAAAGTAACCAATGTCAAATCAATATGGTTGAGCAGAGTCTCCCTGGAGCTTGCTACCAGTAACCAGTCGCTGATGTGCGGAAAAATCTGCACACCTTGGAGGCGGAGGTAAGCTGCGATGACAATCATAATTTTTGTGAAGACTCTGGGCACTGTTGAGAGCCCAAAGGGGAGGGCTTTGTATTGAAAATGGCCATCCCTGACCGCAAAACACAAAAACCCTCTGTGGGATGGGCGGATAGTGATATGGAAATATGCATCTTGCAAGTCTAGGGTTACCATCCAAATGTCTTTGCCAAGAAGTGGGAGAATGCTTTGCAAGATTGTCATTCAGAATTTCCGATAGGAGATAAAGTGGTTGAGTTCCCTGAGGTCCATAATAGGAAGCAGGCCTCTGTCCTTCTTGGGGACTGTAAAGTAACGGGAATAAAACCTGCAGTGACATTGCGTCATTGGGACTGGTTCTGAATTTCTTCCAGGAGTGTGCTGGATGATGGAGTAAGCATGAAATTGAGGGCTTCGGGCATCTGGATAAATTCTGAGGTATTCCTTCTCGATAACAGAGGGCACCCACCGATCTGATGTTATTTGCTGCTAAGCAGCCAGATAAGGGTGGGGGGTTAGAGCAGATGACATGAATCAAAGGCTCTGTTTGGGAGCTTTAGGGGTCTTAGCCCTAGAGTGGGAGGCGGACGAAAACTTAGATTTGGGGCCATAAGGATGAGAAAACACAGTGGGTGACCATTGCCATTGTGTCTCTAGAGAGGACTTAAAAAAGGATCTATGGGACTATAACTTGTTCCAGGATTTTGTTTTGTTTAGTTCAGGAGCCGATGTGACCCCTAAATTACAAGGTGTCTTAATGCTTTTGTCTAGATCTTGCAAGACAGTATCAGTTGTGGAACTGAAAAGGCCCTTGCCCTCTAATGGAAGATCCTCAATGAGATTTATAGTATCCTGTGACAAGGCTGTGGAACGCAACCAGGTATGATGAAGTCAGTGTTTCGGCCGCCACATCCAGCGTGTGCTTAGCTGCATTGAGCTGGTGCTTAGCCAAGAGCATGCCCTCCTTTTGAATTCTGTGAGCTTGATGGTTAAGGTCATTGGGAAGGGTTGCAATAAATTCAGACATTTGTTCCCAGAGGGCAAACTGATATCTCCCCATACATGCAGGATAGTTCGAAGTCTTGATGCCAAGTGCTCCAGCAGAATAAAATTTTCTTCCAAACGAGTCTAGTTTCCTTCTTTCTTTCTCAGGGTGTGGAATGACTGCATTTGCCTTTGGAAGAAGAGTGACTACCACCGAGTTAGGCTTGGGGTGGGTGAATAAAAATTCAGCACCCGGCTCTTGCACCTTATACATGTGATCTACTCTCTGGCTAGAGATGGGGGTGGAAGCCGGATGAGACCTCGGAACCTTAGCTGCCTGTAGTAAGACCGAAGTCATCGGTAAGGCTATTGGTGTGGAGGAGTCCATCTGCACGATATTGAACACGGAGTCTGTTACTGCAGGAGGGGGTTGCAGAGTAGACAGGGTCAGGGTGTTGGCCATCTGCTTAATGAAATCCCCATAGGATTTTGGATCTTCCAACAGAGACATTGGGAGCATCGCCCACTTGCTGAGGTGGTGAGGGTTCCATCGGAGGGTTGGAGTTCTCATCCCCTGAATAGGAGGAGGTGTTGGAAGAGGCAGAATGCTCAGATGGTTTGGAAAAAGAGATAGGCAGCATCGGTGTTGATGGGATCAATTCCAGTGGATCTTTAACCTTGGGGGCTAATGGAGGTGGTGGTTTGGTTGGTCTACCTGTTGGTTTTGACAGCTAGGGTTTCACAAACTCTGGCGTCCGGAGGGGATCTTGATATCAAGGAAGTCAGGAGGAAGTGCATTGACGATCCCACTCCACTGGTTGTGGCGGGAACCATTTCATGCTGTTCGTGAAGGGATAGGCCCCATACATATATTGCCATTGCTGTTGATCCTAAGAGGGTGGCGGCAGATGGATCAGTCCCGATGGCCGGTCTCGATTGTCAGGTCAGAGTGGCAAAGGACACACGAAGGTGCTGGCTCCATGGTCTGAGTGTAGGCTTTTGACACTGGAAGACCGGGAGATCTGTGTTAAGTCCATATCATGCTCAGAGTCAGTGAGCTGGATAGGACACAGCGAAGGCAAGAGGGGTACACCTTGTTGCTGCTCACAGCCAGTGGAGTCAAGTGAAGCAGCCCCAACTGGATTAGGTTCCGTGGCCCTCCAAGGGGTCAGCGGAGTTTGCACAGGGGGAGTTGTCTTATACTTCTTATGCTTGACTGGCTGATCATCCTTGTCCTCCCTGTATTTTTTGGAGGCAGTATGGGCTTCGTAATGAGATGTCTGGCCTGAGTACTTCAGCATCGGGCGATCGACATCTGAATGAGTTGATATCAGGGACAACGCGGCTGTTGATGCCGAGGCGAGAGTTGACATCGACACATGTCTTGAAGTGCCCTGTGACAACAACATTGGTGAAAGTGCTAACTCCAAAAGTGCAATGTAAAGTCTAGCGGGTCTGTTCTTTCTCATCTGCTTCGAGAACTTTGCACAATGGGCACAAGAGTCCACTCGATGCAATTCCCCAAGGCACAGAAGGCAAAGTGAGTGTCCGTCAGGTGAGGCGATTTTACTACCGCACTTGAGGCACTGTTTAAAGAAACCCCATCTCTTGGCCATAGGCTGGGGGGTGGGGGGAGGGTGAAAAGAGGTCTGCCTAGCAGGGAGACCCAAACGAAGAGTCCGAGAGAAGACAAAATCCAGTAACAATATTGTCCTTTCACTTAACAGCAAAAAGAAGAAGAAAAAAACTCCAAAGAGAAGAAGAATAGGCCCTAAAGCCAAAAAATTACCGACTGAAGTGGAGAAGATCCTACCAGCACGGCAGTCAGAAGAGAACTGGCATGAAAATCCCTTTTGCTTTCTAAGAAGTACCAATCGGGGTCAGTGCAGGTGCACTATATCCCAGAGTTGTGATGCACAGAGATCACAAAGAAGATCCTATGTAAAGTATCCACTTGGGAACATGGGCTCCAGACAGCCATGTGCTCGGACTGGTTCTAACCAGTCTGCCATGCAGCCAGGCGAAGGGCCTGAGCTTCGCTCCGAAAGACAATGGACTGGAGGATCCTAGCTCCCCGCCAATCGAGGAGCAGGAGATAACTCAATCACTGTAAATAGCAAATCACCGGGTGTGGTGTGTATTGGGGTGTGGGTTCTGTTGGGGATATAAACCGGCCTGCGAGCTGGCTTCTCTCGTCTTGTTCTGTAACTAATAAAGTATGTGAGAACTGAAATCTCTTGTCAGTCTCAGTACTTTTCACTGGTGACGAGGATGGGATACCAACTCCCTCCCCGCTGCTCACCGCACTGCTCCAGAGCATCACATCACTGACCCCGAGAGCAGCACTGCACTGCTCACCGCAACCAAAGCCACCAACGCTCCTGAGCATCGCATCGAGCCTGCTGCTCACCGCTCCGCTCCCGAGCCTCACCTGCTGACCCTGAGAGCAGCGCTGCTCCCACCCGGCTTCGACGATCATGCATGGCCTCCGCAACACTCGCCACATGGTAAGATGGCCACACCTCAAGGAAATCTCGAGGCATTTGATATCTCCCAGCCCCAGCAATGGGAGGCCTGGTTAGAGACCCTAGAGAACCACTTCAGCTACCACGATGTTGTGGATGCGGGGAAAGAGAAGTCCCTGTTTCTCAGCACCTGCGGCATAGACACCCTCTTGCTTCTATGGGACCTCATAAACCCGAAAACCACCAAGGAAGAGTCTTACGTGGTATTGGTTAAGGCCCTCACAGACCACTTTTCGCCTAAACCCAGCAAGTTTATGGAGCGGTTGGGTTTCTTCGCCAGGGTCCAAGGGCCAGAGCGGTCAACCTCAGACTTTCTGGTGGGTCTCCGGCGGGCTGCCACGAGGTATGCTTTCCCGAACCTGACGGACACACTGCTGAACCAGTTTCTCATGGGCCTCCGCGAGTCCAAGTTACGGTGGAAACGGGCGAGCAACAACAACCTTGATCTTGGGAAGGCCATTCAGGAGGCAACTGCCTACGAAAAGGCCCATCAAGACTGCCCAGCAAGGTGGTCCACTGCACGCTAGCCACATGGGGTTCCGATGATTTGGAGGATGAGGAGGTGCTCCGGATCAACAAACGCCCATCCCAGTGGCCGCAATGACCTCAAAAGACCAAAGCGCAGCCGACCATAGCCTGTGCGAGCTGCGGCGATGCACATGAGTGACGGTCTTGCCGATTCCACTCCACCATCTGCCGGACATGCAACAAGGCAGGGCACATTGCAAAGGTCTGCTGTTCCTGGGGACAGCGGAGTAAAATCATGGTGCAGATCGACATGGAGGACCTGCACACTGTTTCCGTCCGCCACCAAACGGTATGTAACTTGCCCCCACATAGCCCGGACAAGGTGCATGTGACTGTCCGGATTGAAGGGTCCCCCTGCAAAATGGAAATAGATTTGGGGTCTTCTTTATCATATCAGCAGAGACCCTCTGCTCCCTATGCCCGAAAGGGGGACCCCAGTTGCACAAGCCACAGGGTCTGGTGTTATGGGACTTTAATAAGAACCCTGTGGCCGTCCGGGGCTGGGGCAAGTTCAAGGTCCAATTCAAAGGATTTTCGGGCATCCTGGACCTGTTGGTGGTGGAAGGACGACTCACTAGCCTCTTGGGGCTATCGTAGTTCAAACCACTTGGCCTCCAGATAACGGGGCTGAACCAGATCCGGATGGCGGACTGGGAGGCAGTGTGCCAGGAATTCCCCAAGGTGTTTGACGGGACTCTGGGGAAGTACACCGGGGACCCCATTTCGCTGGAACTGGACCCAGCTGTTCGGCCCATTCGCATCAAGGCCCGGGTCCCTCCCACAGCAATGCGAGCTAAGATCGAAGTGGAGCTCCATCGCCTGGTCGCGCAAGGGGTGCTGTAACCCGTCGCATCCGCGCGATGGGAAACCCGCATAGTGATGCCCGTTAAGCCTAACGAGGACTACAAGTGCTGACTACAAGTGCACCCTGAACAAGGCCTTTCAGGACCACGCTTATCCTGTCCCAGTGGTGAGCCACATCCTTGCCTCGCTCGCTGGGGCCAAAATCTTTGAGAAGCTGGATCTGGCACAAGCTTACCAGCAGTTGCCAGTGGACGTGGCCGCCGCTGAGGCCCAGACGATTGCAACCCACAAGGGGGCTTTCCAAGTCACACGGCTGCAGTTTGGGGTTTGTGTTGCTCCTGGTATTTTTCAGTCTTTTATGGACTCTCTCCTAAAAGGCATCCCCGGAGTACAGCCCTTTCTAGACGACGTCATCGTCATGGCGCTGGACACCACCTCCTTCGCAGACCGTCTCCACCAGGTCCTCCAACAGTTCGACGCCGCTGGGCTAAAGGTCAAGAAGGAGAAGTGCCTCCTCGGGGTGCCCCGCATCGAGTTCCTGGGGTTTGCCGTTGACGCTCAAGGGATTCACCCCACGGATGATAAAATAAAAGCCATCACCCACGCCCCACCACCCTCCTCTAAGGCGGAGTTGCAGGCTTTCTTGGGCCTGCTCAACTTCTATCATGTATTTCTGCCCCTCAAGGCGGCTGCGGCGGAGCCGCTCCACCGCCTCCTCGACAAGGACGCGCCTTGGGTCTGGAGACCGACGCATGCTGTGGCGTTCCAGGGCATCAAGGACTTGCTGGTTTCCAACACGGTCCTCCATCACTTCACGGAGTCGCTTCTGGTGGCCCTTGCCTGTGATGCCTCTCCATACAGGGTCGGGGCGGTCCTGGGTCACCGGTTGTCGGATGATCGGGAGGTCCCGGTCACGTATTATTCCTGGACTTTGTCTTCTGCGGAGCGGAACTACGCTCAAATCGACAAAGAGGCTCTGGTGATAGTGGCGGGGGTAAAAAAAATCCACCACTACCTCTGCGGCCGGCCTTTTGAAATCGTGACGGACCACAAGCCGCTCCTAGTACTCCTCACCGCGGATCGCCAGACCCCACAGATGGTCTCTCCCCGGGTCCTGCGGTGGTCCATTTTCCTGTCGGGGTACTCGTACTCCATTACCTATCGGCCTTGGAAGGTCATGGGTCATACAGACGCCTTTAGCTGTCTGCCCCTGGCAGCCATGGACCCTGATCCTGCCTCGGAGCACTTGGTTGCCCTCGCGGAGACGCTTCCCGACCGGCCGGTCCATGTGTGGGAGATGGCCCGCCTCACGGCTTGGGATCCTGTCCTCTGTCGGGTCTTGGACTGGGTGGGGAGGGGGTGGCCTGTGGCCAAGGAGGGCCCCGAGTTCACCCCATTTGCCACCTGCAAACACGAATTGCCACCTACAAAAGGTGCTTGATGTGGGGAGGCCGGGTGGTGATTCTAGCGCCGCTCCAGCAATGTGTCTTAGAGGCGCTACATGAGTATCACCCAGAGGTGGTATGGATGAAGGTGTTAGCATGGAGCTACGTCTGGTGGCCAGGCCTCGATCGTGACATTGAGAACACGGTGAAAAGGTGCCAGCCCTGCCAGGCTTCACGCCCCGAACCACCAAAGGCCCCAGAATGAGCCTGGGAGTCCTCCCACTGCCCCTGGTCGTGGCTCCACCTGGATTTCGCAGGGCCGTTCCAGGGGCAGCTTTTCTTCATACTGGTGGACTCCTACAGTAAGTGGCTGGAGGTCGTCCCCATGTCATCGAAATCCTCCAAATCCGCCATCAGGGCTATGTGGTGGATCTTAAGCACCCATGGGTTGCCAGACACGCTGGTCACGGACAATGGCAGAGCATTCACCTCCCGGGAGTTCCAGGAGTTCACAGCGTAATATGGAATCCGGCATGTACGCTCCGTGCCGTTCCACCCCGCCACGAACGGCCAAGCAGAGAGGATGGTCCGGACCACCAAGGACGTGCTTCGGCGGATCGACTCCCTGGACTGGGAGTATAAACTGGCCTCCTTCCTTTTCAGTCAGCGCATCACCCCGCACTCCACCAAGGGATGCAGTCCGGCGGAACTCCTCCTGGGTTACCGCCTCATATCATGCCTGGACAGGCTACACCCGGATCGGGCCCCGGAGCACGAGCCAGTAACCGAGGACCAGGAAGCAGCCTGGGGGTTCTTCCGAGAGGACCCCGTCTATGCCAGGAGCTACACCGCGGGAGGGGTGTAATGTATCCACTTGGGAACATGGGCTCCGGACAGCCATGTGCTCGGACTGGTTATAATATTATCCTGTTCAACCAAGCCCCTCTTTTACCTCTGGGATTATAAATGGGCAGTTGGAAGTCAACAGATAGGTAAAGTGGGTCACTTTCCTGCACTGAAATGAAGTTGTGAAAGCACTTCCCCTTGTTCTGATAAGTCCATCCTGTAGGTAGTATTCTAGCATTTAGGAATGTAATGAGATAATATGCTCTCACATCCAAATAGAGAATCACGACTAATTAGCTGTCTAATAATCTTTTAAACTATTAGCCTCAGATATCTCCAGGATCTGATAACAAGTTTTTTGCAACCTCTAATTTTTGATAGTACAAATAAATTAATTGTGAATTCTGTTCTTTGAACTACTACCAGCAAACCAGGCAGAATTTTATTAGACTGCAGAAAATACAGGCAACCCTAACCATAATCCTACAGCTATTGCAAAAACAAATGCCAAAATTATTTAATCTCCTAACATTTCTCAAACATATTAAAGTAAATAAAATTTAAAGCAAACCAGATTTCAGATTATTGTCTTAAACTGCTTTTTGGATTTTTTTTCTGTAAACCCATCACATACACACTCACATACATCTCACCTAGTCTCTTCTGAGATTTCCATCCAGAGAGAGCTGATTTATCACATCAATGCACTTATACAGAAAAATAGTAATCTTATACTAAATCTTTTCTAACTTAAACACATGATCATCATCTAGATCAATGATTGGTTCTTAACTATTGATGAGATAATCAAACTGGAGCATCTAAAAATACATCTCATTATCTTTTCAAGCAAAAATAGAAGGCCAGACATAACTCTAAATCTCTAGTAAAAGGCAATAAATCTAATATTTTGGTAACAGTTTTAATTAACTGTTAAAGATAAAAAGAAAAACCTTATGCAATCAGAGTTGATCAACAGATGAACCTTGTATGAGCTCACAACTACAGGAAAACATACACTATCAGCAAAAAAACCCTTGTGATATAATCAAAATACTGCTACCAGAATATATCCTCAGTGTGATGCTCTGGAATTATCCTCCAGGCCAACAGGTTCACTGTGCCTATGTCTGTATATAGATTCCTGCTGTGGCTTTGAGACAGCAGGGCTCGCACTTTGGGAAGACTGAAAAGACTTTCACGGGGGAGCAACCTGTTCATCCATGAATGTATTAGCCAATAAGGAATGATTAAGATGTGATTTGTGTGCCAACTTCTCCCTAGTGGACATATGCCAGCTATTGCTGTGCCTCTGGGGGGAAGGATTTACTTCTTTTAGAAGAGGAAGAGAAGAGATTGGATTTATACCCCGCCCTTCACTGCCCAAAGGTGTCTCAGAGCGGCTTACAAACTCTTTTCCCTTCCCCTCCCCACAACAGACACCCTGTGAGGTAGGTGGGGCTGAGAGAACTTCTGGCAGAAACTGTCCTTGAGAGAACAGCTGTGCCAGAGCTTGTGACTGACCCAAGGTCACATCAGCAGGTGCAAGTGGAGGAGTGGGGAATCAAACCTGGTTCTCCCAGATCAGAGTCCGCACACTTAACCACTACACCAAACTGGCTCTCTTTAACAGTGAAAAAACCTCCATGAAGAAATTCAGCTAGCACCTAACTTGCTATCCTTTAAATGCCAGGTGAACAACATTTTTATTCCTACAGGCTTTATTACCATGGGCTGATTTTTAAAAACTGTGCAGTTTTATTATTGCTGTTTTTATTCTACAATGGGCTGTTTCATTTATTTTAGGCTACCTTTGTTACTTTAAACTGCTGTTTTAAAAAACTGCAACCCTTTACTACTGACGATTTGTCAGCTGTTGAGCTTCATCTTGGTTTTGTTATTTTATTGTAACTTGCTTCAGATATTACTCAGAGAAGTGATTAATAAATCATTTACTATTACTATTAACCCTCACAACTTATTTTTCCCTCAGTGATTCTGGCTGTACGGCACCATGAAGGAACACAGAAGTTATCTTTTACCAGCAAAACCCCAGTAGCTTTAATTCAGAGGGGAAAAATAGACAGTCACACTTCTGTACAAGCAAAAAACCACTTCAAAGTACTTTGGCAGCAAACTGAACCAACTGCTAATAGGGAAAGCACAGACGTATTCAGACTTTATAGATCTTTTCATGAGGTTATGGAAAGGTTAGCATTTCTAAGAAATCAAAAGGGACACCAAGTCATACCATCTATGACTTAGTTTGAAGACAACCTTTTGAAGTAGCTAACATGCCAAGGTTGTTAGCTAAAGCCTTGCTCACTGTACGTAGCAGTTCTATGACATGAGCATGACAAAAGCAACTAAAAGTATCTGAACAAATTATGTTTACAATACAGTTATTTGTATGTACAAGTGGCAGACTGCACCCTCCTTCGTGGGCCTCAACCTTCCAAGATTTGATATCATTTTAATAATCAGATCAGGTACTGTAAGTAGGTTGCAAAACAGCACAGTTCTGTGCCCTGTTTAAAGCATCCCTCAAAGCAGATACAGTGATCGCCACAGCCTCGGCATTGTTTCACCTTGTACAAGGATGCAGTTTTCACATAGAATGGCACTGATCAGCGGCTAGTTTTATGGAAGACCAGGAGATTAATGGATGATTCTGCCACAAAGAAGAATCTGGCACAAGGTCTCCTTGTGTCTTCCACACAGTTCTCTTGACTATGGATTAGCAACTAGGAAAAAGGGGGCAATTGATTCTGGGCCTCAAGTTGGTATTGCATGACTCACATGCTATAATAATGTATGGGGGAAACTGATTCTTCAGGGAGTGTTGGGGGAAGTGTGGAAAGGAAGGGGAACTCTGATATGCCTCTGAAAAATTCTTGGGCTTTTGTACAAACATAAATAACTGGTCAACTGCCCTTCGGAGAAATTTCTGCCTCCTATATTATGCCGGAGAGCTGTCACCTGCAATTTGGAGGTCAGCCCACTTAATACTTATCCCTTCACTAATTCTGGAAGACCCCTGAAGCCCTGACTAATGTGATCCAATATGACTGCTACCTTTTCAGGCCTGATCTACACATTTAGCAAAATGAAGAGACAAAATACTGAGATGCTAAAATGGATGGCAGCATTTCAGAAAGCAGGTGACATTTCTTAATGCTTTCCACAAACAAATAATCAGCAGAGTTAACAGATAGCTAGACTGGCTGTTTTCTCCTTAACATGCTAGCTTTCTGTTGGCAATGGATTTCTTTTACATGGAAGAATATTCCAAAATCGTATTTCTACCTGTAGGCTAAAGCAATTGTACCAATTCTGCATTCTACAGTCATTCTATTGTATGCATAGTCTCAGGCAAAGGCTGTTAATGGCTGAAAAATACCTTATCAGTGAGAAATTGTCCCATGGGCTGCAATTAGCTAGTCTAAAAAAAAAAGGTCTAAAGATCAGCTATCCTTTGTACCAAGTTCTCTCTGTGTAGGGTTGAATGGTATAGCTGGAGTATCAGCACATTAATTTCCCTTCCTTATTTTTTAGGTCTAAATATGTTATAGCAGTAAAACAGCAAGCACACTGGAAACAGTATAGATACCTAAAATAATGACATTTATATATTTGTTTTTAAACCTCAGCCCAAATAAAGGCCTCACCTAGATTTATTCCTGTTGGGCAAAGTTTGTTCATAATCCTCTCCATATTATCTTGAAAAATATTACTGGTTAGGATTTCAGATGCTGGAATCTGGAAAAAATTTTCCTGATGGAGGAAGGAAAAGTAATGCAGATTATTAAACAACTCATCATGCATTTTCTAAAGATTTTCATTTTTTAAATAGAACTTAAAAAGATGAAACTGTGAAATAAGCCATGCCTCCCACAAGCTTCAGTGTTAATTAACTGAGGCTTATGGGAGAAACGTCTCAGAGAAATGACAAGTCAATTTGTAATACAAACATTACAAGTCACGCAACTATGAATTCCAAGGCCGGTAATTACAAATTTGGCAACATCAGTACATTTTTAAAACTATCTCCACCTTCACTTTTAATGAACACAATGTAAATTTAAGCTGGTAGAGAGAATCCACATCAGCTTTATTTTACTAAAATTCATAGCTTAGATACAAATAAGATTCAACCTTTGTGTAAACAAAATCTTTTCTTTTCTTTTTTTTGGGCCCCCGTAGGGGATTTTAAAATTTATTTTCTATAAATTACAACAGAAAAATAGGATGGGGACACTACAAACTATAGGATAAAGCAAAGAACATCTATACAATGGAAGTTATACAATGTTTTTTAATCAATGCTATTTTCTCTTATACAATTTTCTGACCTGAGTATTCAATATTAATTTTCTGATCATCAAAATCTACTTAACTGATACAACAATGAGAATTTCCATTCTTGTTTCCCATCCACAGACATCTGCTGACTATGACTTCCCATTATACATTTATCCCCCCCTCCAAACTCTCAAAGTTCAAATTCCACTTCTTCCATAATTAAAAACAGTCCAATTTGTTTTTTGTAGTGTCTTTCCTCTGATCTTCTGGGTCTCAGCACTTTTAATGTCCTTGTTACAGCTGTTACATGCTTGTCTGTAGTCTAAAGAGTCCATCGCTTCATTTGCAGGGTGGTTATGTTTTGGATTAATCCAAGTCCAATCCTTCACTTAAAAGGTAAATCACTTTTTAACCAACCTGCCTGTCCAATTGTAATCCATCTTCTTTAGAGACATTCCATAAGTTAAGGCTTTTCTGGTAGTAACTCTGTCTCTTTAAATCCAATGCCTTCTGAGGGCCAGGAGAGGGTGAAGAAGTTCACTCCGATAATGCAGGAAGAGTCTCTAAGGCCAGCTAAACCACCTGACCCAGACCAGCTAGGTCATATGATACACTTCTCCGTTCAAACTCTTCCTAAAGAAGGCATGGTTTCATTTTCTTCCTACGCCACAATCTCCATGTTGGAAGGATGTTTACCGCTACGAAGTCAGAGTCTCACAGGTCTGTTTAAGCGCTTAAAATCCCTTGGAAATTCCCCTGTTGTAATCCATTCGTTGATCTGCTTAGTCTCCCTCTTAACACTTAGATAAATCACTTTTTTGGGGGGGTAGGGCATCCCCTCCCCCTCCCTCTTTTACCGTGGGGACTTTGCAGCACGCTGATTGATGTCTCGCTTCAACATAACTCACTCATTAGTCAGTTGATCCAACAGGTCTCCCTGGGATCCCGCTTGATGTAGATCCAACAGATCTCGCATAGTAGAGATAAATCTGCTGAACTTCCAGATCGCTTGCTGGAGCGGTCGTTTCTATGCCATTGCTGGGAGTCAGAGACGGACCATTGGAGCAGGGAGAGACCCTCCTACGTTGGCTGCAAGCCGGGGAAAGGGCTCTCCTAAAAGCTCCCTGGCTTGGTGCCCATCAACAAGGGCACCGTAGAAGGCATGCACCATCATGCCTTCTCCTGTCTCTGATTCATGGCACATGTCTCTCACTGCTGCGAGAAGCCGCAACCATTCCTGAAATGCCAAAGCTCCACCCTCCATGTAGACAAAATCTTGATCAAATTCTAACGCACACCTGAGGTTTATATATTATCTCACAAATTGATCTCTAGACCAGAATGACTGAGCTATAGACCAATCTTAAAACGATCACTTTAGAATTAAAGTACAAGACATTTCTGAACCAGTTAGCATTATTACCTGTGTCCTACTGATTTCATGCAAAGAAAGATCTTTGATTTTAAATGTTTTTTGCACCTGATATTACATCCTTTGCAACATTTCCATAGGTAAATACACACTTTAATGTCAGGAAAATAAAACGTTGTCCTCTACAATTCTTACATTTGGTTCTGCTCAGATCATAAGACTGATTTAAGGAACCAGATTCTTTTTTTCTTTCCATTGTTTGTTGGGAGATAGCTTACAATAGTATATATTAAAAACAATACTCTAAGCTGTGGAGTCTTCTGAGCAAAAATTCTACTTTGTGAGCTACTGCCATTAAAGCTGTGAGCAAGCAATTTGGCTACTGCATAAATTAGTTTGCTCTGGAGCCATCCTTCCTGAGCTAAGACAAAAATGTGCAAGCCAGAAGCTAAAAAACTGTGAGTTAGCTCACACTAACTCATCTTAGCAGGAACACTGATTAAAAGTATATATTTAATGGCTTATACTAGTCCTCGCACAACAGTTTTAATAAGAACCAATTTATGGCCCAAAAAGTAATTTCTTGGCAAATTTCACTTTATTCAGAGAAAAATTACATCCCATCTTCCTATAAGCTCCTCAAGGTGGCTAAAAGTAAAGGCAAGATCTCAGTAAAAACAGAAAACAGGGTAGAAATAACTAAACTCAACTTTACTACAAAGCCTTGTGGAAAAGGTGAGTTATATATCTGATACCCCTCATTACAGGCCTTCACAGACCACCAGATACCAATACAGTTCCTGAGGAAGGAGTCCCATAGTTCAGTGGTGGCTACTGAGAAGGCCTTTACACTGGTTTTTACTGAAGTACCTCTGAAAGCATTGGTTCTCCTTGTAGCTGAGAGTCTCAGCAGGTACACATGGCTGCTTTCTTTTAACAAACCCAAAGCCACAGTTTGGTTTTCATATTAACTTTGAATAACAAATGCTGAGAATAAGAAAACAGAAATGATGCTATAAGGGAAGAAGCTGATGATGAGTTTCTTACACCCATCTAACTAATCTTTTACGATTTCATTTATATCTGATAGCCTTTCTAAAAATCTAATAGGCAATTGTTTTAAAGTTTACTTTTCCAAGAATCCCAATTTTTGCTCAAATAGTCAACCATCTTATTCTGAGATCTGAACTGACAGCCAAAAGGAAGGGGAATATGGTGAAGGGAAAAGTACCAATACGGGAGAAAAAGAACAAAAACAATATGCTGTGTAGTTATTTAATGGAATACTCCCAATTTCCACAACATACTGGAGACATGGCTCGTAATTATGCTATGAACTGCCTTTGGTTCCTTTAGCTTATACTCTGTCAGCAACTCTGCAAGACCTTGGGCTACCTGAGATTCTTTAACTGGACATGCAAAAAATGAGCTTGGGGACTTTCTGCATGCAAAGCATGTGCTCTACTATTGTGCCAGAGCCCCTCCCCAAATCCCCTTAATACATGCCTCCTGCTGAAAGAGATGTAGTGTATCTTAACTGTTTAGTACATCCCCCTGAGCATGAAATATGTTGGAAATTGGGAATTTTCTACTATCCAACTCATACCATACTAGCTTTGCCTGCTGTATTTTTCTTAAAAGTAACAGCCATGGATATCAGTAAGTGGTACTACTCCCCACCCCATACCACCTTGTTTCCCCATTCAATATGAACTTTTATGGCTAAAGAAATGCAGATTGTAAGCAAAACAGCTTATTTTTTTTCTTCCAAGATATGCATTTGTATTAAGTGTCGTCAAGTGTCGTCTTCCAACATGGTGATCCTATGAATGACTTCCAAAATGTCTTAATGTTAACAGCCTTGTTCAAGTCTTGCAAACTGAGGGCTGTGGCTTCCTTAACTGAGTCAATCCATCTCATAGTGGGTCTTCTTTTTCCTGCTGCCTTCAATTTTTCCTATTGGTAGAGGGATCCCGAAAAATCAGAAATACTGATATATTTCGGGTCCAATACCTGAATGAAAAAAAACCAAACACACAACTTTTTAAATGTATGCACCTATTAACAGCTTTGCTCAGGTTATGCAAACTGAGGGCAGTCAGTTCCTTTATTTATCCATCTCATGTTGGGTTTTCCTCTTTTCCTGCTGTCTTCAACTTTTCCTAAAATTATTGTCTTTTTCCAGTGATGTCATCTCCTAATGTCACCAAAGTATGACAGCCTCAGTTAACTAATTCTAGCTTCTTGGGAGAGTTTAGGCTTGATTTGAACCCACTTATTTGACATTTTGGCAGTCCATGCTACCTGTAAAACTCTCTTCCAATACCACATTTCAAAGGAATCAACCTTCTCCTGTCAGCTTTCTTCACTGTCCAACTTTCACCTCCCTACATAGTAATGAAAATACTGTGGTACGAATTATCTTGATGTTGGTTGCCCACAATACATCCTTACTCTTAAGGATCTTTTCTAGCTTCTTCATGGCTGCCCTTCTCAGTTTCAGTCTTCTCCTGATTTCTTGGTTGCAGCCTCCCTTTTGGTTGATGCTAGAACCAAGGAAATAGAAAATCTTGAACAATTTCAATTTCTTCACTGTCAATCTTAAAGTTCTGCAATTCCCCAGTAGTCATTACTTCTGTCTTCTTGATGTTCTGCTGTAATCCAGCTCTGGCACTTTCAGCTTTAACTTTCAGCAGTTAGTTGTTTCAAGTCTATTTTCTGTCAGTGACGTGGTGTCATTTGCATATCTTAAATTGTTATTCTTTCCACCAGTTTCCACTCTACCTTCATCTAAATCTAATCTAGCTTTCCTTTTGATATATTCATTTTTTTTTTTAAACAAAATTTTATTGGGATGCGCTCAACATTTTCAACAACGTTACCAATACAATTTGAAAAAATTTCCATCCCATCCCCCCACCCCTCCTAATAGGCTTCCAACACTGCTAATAACAAAAAAAGTATATATTAGACGGTAATCAGGTTTAGACTTACATGAATCGACAAACCAGGTAACACATTTCAAATATATAAAACATCTAACTAATTTCAACATATTTTCATATAACAGTATAATACAATTCAGAATTCATTTCACTACTCATTCAGTATCCATACAGATCTAAATTGTACATTTTCCCCTTCATTCTGTATTCAGTTTCCAAATACAATTTCAAACCTTCCCAATCTTTTATATACTGTTCTGCCATTTGTCCATTTAGCTTTTTTGTCATTTTGACCATTTCCGCTAAAAACAGCAATTTTCTAAACCTTCTCCGCTTTCCATTGCTGAGCGAAGGCCATTCTCGCCGACGTAATCATATACCATAATAATGTCCTTTTTTCCTGTGGAATTCTTTCCATTGTCAAACCTAAGAGAAGAAGTTCCGGTCTTCTCCCAATTGGGATTTTTAATATTTTCTGCATCACACAGTGTATATTAGACCAGTATAACTTTGCTTTATCACATGACCACCACATATGGTAAAAAGAACCCTCTGTTTTTTTACATTTCCAACACTTATTACTTACTTATCCTTTTGATATATTCTGAATATAGATTGAAAGCACAGGTAGGTAAAATATATCCTTTTCTGACACCTTTGCCAACTGGAAACCATTCTGGAAACCTTATTTTGTCCTAACAGTAGCCTCTTGTCCAGAGTACAGATTATACATCAAAACAATCATTTATTTTAAAACTTAGCATAGCTTTTCATGATCCACATCGTCAAAAGCTTTGCTGTAATGGATGAAATACAAGCTGATTTTCTTCTGAAATTCTCTCGTATGCTCCAGAAACCAATGTAAATGCAATATGTTTTCTAGTGCCTCTTCCTTTCTGACTCCGGCTCTAACATCTGGCATTTCTTGTTCCATACATGGTGACACCCTTTGTTGTAAGTTTTTGAGCATCACTTTGCTCATGTGAGAAATTATTTCAATGGTCTGATAGTTGCTGCAGTCTTTGACATCTCATTTTTCAGAACTGGAATGCAGACTGAGCATTTCTACTCTGTGGACCATTGCCTTGTTTTCCCCTTGCCTCATTAATTCTTCCTTTGTTTTTAAAAGTCATTTATCATCTAAAAGATCTTCATATCTGAGAATTTTGTCTAACGAGATTAAACTTGGTTGTGCAAAGGCTTCATGAGGTGAGACCCATCTTGGAATTTTAGAGTATATCAAAGGTAGGATCTTTTTCTCCCCCTCCACATCCAGTTGCTAGTGTGACCTTGGGTTAGTTACAAGTCCTTTCAGAGCTGTTTTCTCATAAGCAGTTCTCAAAAGAGCTCTCTCAGCCCCACCTACCTCACAGGGTGTCTGTTGTGGGGAGGGGGAAGGGAAAGGGATTGTAGGCCGCTATGAGACTCCTTCAGGTAGTGAAAGGTGGGATATAAATCCAATCTCCTCTTCTACACACTGGTTATTATAATAGTTCTTTATCACTGCACGCCGGTCACTGGAACGCTAGATTAATACTTCTGATTCATTTCTGTCAACTTTTACTTCTCATCCATCTTAAGTAATTTTAAGAGTTTCATCAGGTTTTTCATTTCTTTCAGCTACAGGATTAGTCTTTGTGCATTTTTCCTTGACGATATCTCTGGTTTCAACCTATAGTTCTTCCAGTTCCAGTTCACTTGAACTTAGTAATGCAAATATATTCTTTACATGGTCTTTAAACTCTTCAGGAATGTTTAGATTGTATTTGGTGTTTTGGTGTTTTTCTTCAGCTTCATTCTAATTTTGGATAGTAACAATTCATGGTCTGTGTGACAATCAGCTCTTGGTCTTGTTTTAGCAGAGAGAACAGAGCTTCTCCATCTTCTGCTTCAAATTATATAATCTATGTAATTCATTCGACACCTAATATCAATATTTTAAATTACAAAAAAATCTTTCTTCTTATGCTACCTATTTTGAGATTCAAATAGAATTTCCAATCGTGTTATCATAACTAGATACTAAACAGACCATATTGAATCTAAGAATGTTTTTTCTACCTGTTCTAAAGCAGCACCTTGCAACTTTTTATACCAATGTGCAGTCCTACAGTGTTTCATGGTATCCAGCTGAGATATACCTTCCATGTTTTATATTTTCAAAAAGTTTAAATTAATACTCTGAAGGTTTCACATTAACAATTTTGAACCTTCAGTACTACTGAATCCAGCTAGCACAAAATACAATTTAGCTAGATCTGAGCACAGACAAGGGACTAAATAAAGACTGAGGATACCTGTACTCTTCTGAGACAAATACAGTACAGTCATATTATGAGCTAATGCCTATGAAAAACAGTCTTAGAGGAACTAATTAGTATACAGATTTGGTGTGAATGCAACCATCCTGCTGCAGTCTTATTTCCAATTTGAGGTTCAACACGATACACATTTTCATCCATTTTTACAAGTACCTAGTCAATGCATTGTTAAGTGAGCACTTATAATTTCAGCATCAATGCAGCTTGTCCTCTTTGCTTGAAACAATACCTTTATATCTATTGATATGTTTATATTGATACTAGAGCTATACAGTTTAAGCATACAATACTTTCATCTCTTACACTGTCCACGAGGTATGCATCTAGTGTTCCTGTTCCATCATCCAGTGTAAACTTCATCACAAAAACGTACTGAAGGAGGACAATGCCTAAAGCTAGAGAGAAGGAATATAGACTATGTAGTTATAGACTCCTTAATTAAGAAAGCAAAAAAGCATCTAAAAAACAAGTTACACATCCTGGAGTCAGGATATTGCCAGGAGAAACAACTTAATTTCCTACTAGGGATTACAATGTGCAGGTGAGACTTCCCCAGCATATATATATATATATATATATATATATATATATATATAAGCACACCATATCCACTGGAATGTGTGCAGAGAACTTTATACAGGACCACAGGTCTAAGAAGCAAAATAGTTTATACTCTTTGAAAATCTATGTGATAACTCCATTTTTAGTTTGCAAACTAGAACAATGCTACTGTGGAAGCTGCTCAAAGGCATACATATATATATGTATGGGAGAGAGAGAGAGAGAGAGAGCGCGAGCGCACTTTATTCAAACAACTGATATCATCCATGGCCCACTCAATAAGCTCACACAGTTTGCAGCTGTCAGTCCACAGGGGCTAGGTATGAGGCTAGATGTAGGCCATACAAAGCAGCCTGTTCACTTCACTAGTTTCCACCAACTGTAAGTCATATCTCTGGATGCAACAAAGGGGAAGAAGTCTTGGCAGAGATGGCAATGAAGTCTTTGTTACCATCACTGCCGGAGAAGGGACTCTCATTCATATCCAGCCATTTTCAACTATCTTTCCTTTACAGAATGGAATCCAGCACAGTGATTTTACTTTAGGGTAGGGATTTAAGAAACACTTCCCAACAGCTACTTATTAAGCTGTAGACATCTTACCAGCTTTACTTTGGATTGATGTTTTTGTGCTAAGCTCTTATTCTTACCTAGTCAATGGCTAATAATAATGTCATAACAATAATAATAATGGTTCCACCTCTAAAGTACCTTTTCAGCATACATCTGAAACTTCCTTTTCAAAATCTCAGTTTATTCTGCACAGCTTACATTCTTAAAGTAGAGCTCAATGCTGATAACAACACTTGCAGACAGTTGGTTGGATCCAGCCAAGTTTCTTTGCTGGTGAAAAGGGGGCAATGGCCATCAAACAGCTTTCCTAGGGATCACAGGACCTGCATGAAAAAAAGCCATGGAGGATTGCGGTGGGGAGTTGCAGTGAGCCAGGGAAGTGGATGAAATGGACTGAAAATGCTGGCTAGATTCAAGCCAGTATCACTTCCTAGTTTAACAGTGCAATCCTATACAGACCTCAGCTGTGGCTGAGTGCTCAGGCTGAGCCGGCTGAAATTAAACCCAGCAAAGATGGAGGTCCTGTGCTTGGGTCGGGTTGGTTCGGGGTTGGGACTCCTGCTCCCGACCTTTGATGGGGCACCTTTGGTGCCAGCTTCGGAGGTTAGGAGTCTGGGAGTGCTCCTGGATCCTGCCTTAACGATGGAGGCCCAGGTAGCAGCCACTGCCAAATCGGCCTTTTATCATCTTCAGCTGGTTCAGCAGTTGGTTCCTTTCCTCAGTCACAATGACCTGGCCACAGTGATTCATGTGATGGTCACCTTGAGGCTAGATTACTGTAACGCTCTCTACATGGGGCTGCCTCTGTCACAAATCCGGAAGCTGCAGCTTGTGCAGAATGCTGCGGCCAGGCTGCTGGTGGGTGCCCCTAGGTAGGAACACATCCGGCCTGTGATGAAAGCGCTGCACTGGCTGCCTATTGCATACCAGATACGCTTCAAAGGGCTGGTGCTTACCTTTAAAGCCCTACATGGCCAGGGTCCAGCATACCTGAGGGCCGTATTTCCCCACATATGCCCCAAAGAGCACTTTGGTCGGGGTCACAATGTTATCTGGTGACCCCGTGCCCTAAGGAGGCCCGGAGGAGATCAGGGCCCTGCAGGATCTTCTACAGTTCCGCAGGGCCTGTAAGACAGAGCTCTTCCACCAGGCTTTCAAGTAGGAGCCGCCACTACCACTGCCACCACTGTTCCATTATAGATCAGTACCGCTCGGTATTAACATCTATGGGCATCTATGGCCCTAGTCGTCGTCCCCCCCATGCAAGATGTCGGGGAGTTATCCATTTCATTCGGGTTTTTAATTGTGCATCTTTGATTGTAATTGTTGTATTTTAATGTTTTATATTGTTTTATATATTTTATGTATCAGCACTCTGTGCCTTGTTGTGAGCTGCCCTGAGCCCGTTCGTGGGGAGGGCGGGGTAGAAATGTAAATAATAAATAAATAAATAGTCCCGTTTAAGCCCATTGATTCTGCATAGGATTGGAATGCAATGGTTTTTTAGACAGGTTCTAGTGTGAGAAACTAGGAGTTTTGAACTGATGGCCCACTATGCTTTTTTGAATTATCTATACTTGCATTTTTCTTCTTTTATGCTTTCTTTTAACCAACATGCAGTGGTAACCTGTATTTATCATTATTAGCTGATCTTTGTTTCACAGAATACTAGGCTGAAGGTATAAAACATGTGGGTGAATGTGGCTGGCTGTGATAGTGTCCACTTTAGGGCTGTGCATCGATGAGCTACAATAAGCAGATGAGTCTATTCTATTGTTTGCAGAAAACACAAGCTACAACAAGCAGATAATACTTCTGCATTTTTCAGGGAACTCAAAAGGACACTGTGCGCATGACTGCCTCCCCCACAGCCTTTCTACAGTGGTATCTTGGCTATCATACAGGCAACCTCTGGCCAAAATACTGACAATGTTCCTAGATCAAGTCCCACCAAATTTCCAGAATCAGCCCAACGCAACTTTCTGATAAGAGGAAAAGGGGAAAAAAAATCACCAGGCTATCCCAAACAGAAGACCACTTTCCCAAGAAAGCTGTGGCACCTCCCACCTGGATCTACTGACCCTGTTCCTAGAAAAGTGGAGGGTGCAAACCATGTGGGGCCTAATATACAAAGGAGTATAAAACCCATCAAAGGCCAAGGAGAGATCAGAATCTTCTTCACCACCTACTGGGATTCCCCAATTCAAATTGTACCTGTGGCATCTATAGCCAGTCTAGGTATGTATGTGTGAGTAGAATAAAATGGGAAGCTTTTACATTTCCTTGATGTGAGCTTAACAGACTTTACTCCTATATTCAAGAATTGTGTTACCTGGTTTGTCGATTGATACAAGTTTAAACTTGATTACCTTTTAATTCTTTTTTTGTTATTAGCAGTGTTGGAAGCCTATTAGGGGGTGGGGGGATGGGATGTAATTTTTTTTAAATTGTATTGGTAACGATGTTTAACAATGTTGAATGTATCCCAATAAAAAATTTTGTTTCAAAAAAAAAAAAAAAAGAACTTGCTGCTTGGCTTTTTTCTCTGTCTCCTTCCTTCATTTGCTGGGTCAGAGTGAATTTGGGCAGAAGACTGATCACCCTTATAACTCATTTGTACTTGGTCTGGGCTTATTTTTGGCCCTGACACCAGATTCGTCCTAATTTCAGTTCTTGCTGTCTACAGTAATTACTGGGGGAGGGGGAGAGAAGAAAAGTTATTGGATCTCAGATTTCCTGAGTCAAGGCAAGACCCATAATAGTAAAAACAGGGTTGCATTTACCTATAACCATTGTTCATTGAGTGGTCTTCTGTGCTAGTACAAACAAGACTGTGCATGTGCGCAGGCCAGCTGCAGAGGTAAAGAGTCTGAAAGCTTTCCTTCTATCACTTTCTACAGCACTAGAAACGCTCTCCTCCCCTCAGCTCAAGTTGGCTCTACCCGCTTAAACTGATACAACCAGGAGCAAGGAGCACGCCTTCCCTCAGTCCAGCCTTTGCCACCAGGGAGCCCACTGAGAGGTTTGGAGGAGGCCCACAGTGGGGAAAGGAGGGAGGAATGTGTGTCTGCACAGAACACCACTCTTGTGAACAATGGTTATCCTGTTTTCATCTTCATGGCTTCTGTGCAGTACCACATGGGAGAACACCAAGCTTACCTGAAGTCTCAGCGGAGGGTGTGAGCTGGTTAGGAGAATAATATCTGCAAAAATGCTTTCTCCACATCTGCCTCACTCCTGGAATCAACATCTATTGAGTAGTGCTTCATGAAAGCGGATGGTGTGGACCAAGTTGCCCCCTTGCAAATGTCAGTGATGGAAATGTTGCACAGAACTGTAGCTGATGATGTCTGCACCCTAATGGAATATGCCTTCATTGGGAAGGGGTACAAACTGGGTAGTGTTTGTGGTAAAGGAATCTGACTCTTATTGAAGCCGGAAAAGCAGACAAATGCTGATCTTAGCAGAAGTCTTTTGCTCTTTATAAATAAAAAAAAAGTAAGGATAACCTGAAATCTAGTGAGTGGAGAACATGTTCTGCCTCTAAGGAGAAAGGGAAACTACTGGTAGGGTAATATTCTGCAAAAGGTGACAAGTGGACATCACTTTAAGAAGGAATGTGAGCTTTTTTATTAGAGTGGTTATTCTGGTTTGTTCCTATGGAGAACCGGAGAAGCCTTCTACAGAATTTATTGACTTGTGCATTGAAGCACTGTGAGCTTTGGTTCCAAGAGAAATATTTTGCTTGAAGAAGAATTTCTCAAAACACGCAACTTTTCCCTGGGATGCATGAAGTTTGCTGCATTTCTTTTCTGAAAGCAAGACAGCCTACAACATTGAATCCTGTCTGCATATCCGTCTCTGTAGGGCAGCCTCATGTAGAGAGTGTTACAGTAGTCTAATCTTGAGGTGACCATTGTATGGATCACTGTTGCTAAATCATTGTGTTCACCACCGCTTCCTTGAGTGCCCCAGGGAATTGTCCCTCAATGAGGGACTTGTTGATAATTTCCCTTAGGGCACCTCGCAACCCATCATGGCCAGCTTTAATTAGCCATGATGGGCACGGATCAAGGCAGCATTTGGTAGGGTGTACCGCTAGGAGCAATTTGTCAACTTTCTCTAGATCAGATCATTGATAACTGTTTTCATAGTTGCCAAACTGAGGATATGTAAATGTGGAAAGTCACCATGTTTAAACGAAACACACAGTTCTGATATGCTACTATAACTTCATTATTAGGTTAAATCATATACTTATACAGTAAAAACCTTAGTGTGACCTATAATTATAGTGCCCTGATAACAATGATATAAAGATATACAAATGATTATGACAATAGAAATATTGTAGGAATATCAACAGCTACCATATTTGGATCCAGCCGAATTAGCTAACTATTGGCCGGTTTCCAATTTGGCCTATATGGGCAAAATACTAGAGAGGGCCATGGCAATCCAGCTATAGAGCTTCTTGGATGATGCTTCCATTCTAGATCCCTTCCAGTCCGGTTTTTGCCCAAGCTATGGGACGGAGACAGCACTGGTTGCCCTCACGGACGATCTCTGGAGGCAGTGCTGTTGCTGTTAGACCTGTCAGCTGCATTCAACACTGTCAACTATCAGTTACTGGTCTGCTGTCTCACCAATGCAGGAGTCCAGGGGCTTGCCTTGCAATGGCTTGTCTCTTTTCTCCATGGTCAGGGACAAAGGGTGGCATTAGGGGAACAGCTCTCCCAGAGGTACTCTCTAGAATGTGGAGTGCCTCAAGGGGTTTTCCCTGATGTTATTTAATATCTACATGTACCCCTTGCCCAGATTGCATGGAGGCATGCGCTGGGGTGTCACCAGTATGCTGATGACACCCAGCTTATCTGATGTTGGCTGGTCAGTCTGGCTCCAGACCAGAAGTTCTGGACTGGGCGTTACAAGCTGTAGCTGGTTGGCTTAGACTGAGTCGACTGAAATTGAGTCTGACAAAGACGGAGGTCCTGTGCTTGAGGTGGGGTGGTCCGGGGGTAGGGATCCCACTCCCGACCTTTGATGGGGCGCCATTGGTGCCAGCGCCAGAGGTCAGGAGTTTGGGAGTGCTCCTGGATGCCTCCTTAACAATGGAGGCCCAGGTAGCAGCCACTGCCAAGTCGGCCTCATACCATCTTTGGCTGATTAGGCAGTTGGTTCCCTTCCTTGAACACAACGATTTAGCAACAATGATCCATACAATGGTCACCTCGAGATTAGACTACTGTAACGCTCTCTACATGAGGCTGCCCTTGTCACAGATCTGGAAGCTGCAGCTAGTGCAAAATGCTGATCTTCTGGTGGGCCTCCCCTTGAGGGAGCACATCCAGCTGGCCCTGAAAGCATTGCACTGGCTGCCAATAGCATACTAGATTCACTTCAAGTTGCTGGTTCTTACCTTTAAAGCCCTTTATGGCCAGGGTCTAACTTACCTGAGGGACCGCCTTTCCCCATATATACCCCAGACAGCATTACGGTCAGGGAATCAAAATCAATTGGCCCTCCCAGGCCCTAAGGATGCCAGGCTGGCTGTAACTAGGGCCAGGGCTTTTTTGGTGGTGGCTCCGTACTGGTGGAATGAGCTCCCGGAGGAGATCAGGGCCCCGCAGGACCTTTTACAGTTCTGCAGGGCCTGCAAGACGGAGCTTTTCCACAAGGCTTTCAATCAGGAGTGCCACCATCACTAGCGACTATCACTAGTAACAACTGTAGAGCCTGGTTCCTGGTGAATTATCGACAGCCTGTGCGCGCCAAGTAAGATCAATGCTGGAAATGAACATCATATGGTATACACTCATGCAGCAACGCCATAGCTATGATATTGGAATAACATCGCTAGCACTTTGATATTTGATATAGTATTGTTTTAATGAGTTGTTTAAACGGTTTTGGTGATTTGATTGTTTTAATCTGTATTTTACTCTGTGTGAGCTGCCGTGAACCTGCTTTGGTGGAGTAGGGTGGGATATAAATTAGAATATAAATTAATTAAATAAAATAAATAAACTAAGAACAGATCAACACTCTAGCACAAACCAGAGAGAAGAAATTAGTAACAGCACAGTGAGATAATAACACAACAGGAAGTGGATCTGCTTACAGAAGGTGAAGAATGATGATGACTTCAGGAGGGAGAAGAGAAGGACCCTTCATTGTAAGTATTCAATGGTCCATTCTCCCTCTGAAGTGGAGGACATCTTGGTAGGACCTCCCAAAGCAGTGTCCTCATTTTCTGGGTGGGTCATTGTCATTTGCTTCTAAAATATGTTATTGTAATACTCATCTGCCAAATGCTGCATCAGCTGCTTCAAAGATGTTCATCTTGTAGTGTCTTATGGAGGTAGAAATCGTTGACCAGCTGATCCCTTTCATACCTCTTCAACTGTAGTGTGTCTGTCAAAGACCATGTTGGTTGCACCACTTCAAAGTGAATGAGGTATTTCCAGTCAGAATGCCTTATTTATTTATTTCTTGGACTTTATAGGCTTCAGTAATGCAAGACTTGAAGGTATTGCTGATGGTTGATTTAGACATCTTCATTTATCTAGTTTAAGTCATAGCTTTACTTTTATTTATTATCTTAGGCTTATAGCCTGCCCTCTCCTACATAGCAGGGCTCCTTAGGAGACAATTAGGATGAGTATGTCTCCTTAGGATGAATAAGATTCAGGCAAGAAGGTGGAAGACCAATCTCCTGGGATCTGTGATAGGATGAATACGCATTCAGCTTAAAGGTGGTTTCAGTCCTCATGACTGCTTTGTTCTTATGCACAAATATAGCTCAGGATAGACCAACAAGGTGCCTAATTCAGACACCCTCCTTGCCAATGTGAATTGGTATAAAAAATAAGACTATCATTTTGGGGGGTTGCACGCATGCGTTAAACCAAGCCGGCTGTGTTTCCTCCAAGCTCCTCCTTCGAAAGAATTTATAGCTCAAAGTTTGTAAATACTACGCAAACCCAGATAAGAGGTTGATAACCAGAGAGCAGCTGGTTAGAACATCTTCAGAGTGGTAAGAACCTAATTTATTCCTGTGTTAGAAAGGAAGCCTTGAGATTCTTAAGGCCGCTCCCAAAGCTTTGAATCAGATATGGCAAAGACAATTAAGGACCTATCTGAACAAATTGCAGGACTCCAAAACACAGTCCTCGCCTTTAAAGAAAAAATTAGTGGTGAGTTAAACTCATTACGTGGAGAAGTTAGCAAAATAGGCACAGAAATAGCTACTATAAAGCAGACAGCTACGACAGCCAAACAGCCTGCTGAAGCTAATGAGCAAAAAATAACCTCTCTGACCCGCCAAATAAATGACTTGTCAGACAGAAATAGGAGAGCTAACCTTATTTTATCAGGGATATCCGAAGAAATTTCCGTAAATAAACTGGAAGAGTCCCTGATACAGTGGATGCAGACAAACGAAGTAGAGATAAAAACAGAGGATGTTGAGAGAGTGCATCGACTACAAAGAAATGGGAGGGGAGGGGCCCCTAGAGATGTAATAATTAAATTTGCCAGAGAGAAAATTCAACAGCAAATATATACGACACTAAAGAAGAGGAAAGACCTGACTTTTAGAGGAAGAAAAGTCTGGGTGAGACAAGATTTTTGTCAAGAGACCTTAAGGAAAAAAAACCTCATGCGCCCCTTTGCTCAAAAGCTTTATGCAAACAACATTAAATTTTCATGGGGCTATCCATCCTCTATAATTATAATTCGAGAAGGAAAGCGATTTATGGCAAGGAACACTACAGAGGCAAAGGAACTACTTAAACAATTAGGAATCAACACAGATGACATGGGAGAGCAAGAAATGGAAGAGGAATCGGCGGTTCCTGAAGATAACAACGAAGGAACTTCAGAGAGAGGAGGGAAACGCCTCAGGACCAGCTCCCGATAACCAATTAAGGGAAGTATACCTTTATTGACTGAGCTAATGATTATTATTAGTATTATTATTTTTTACAGTATTAAGAAGGAGGAGGAGGGGGGATGCGCGCATCCCATGCAGTGGAGAGAGGGGAAGAGATTTTTTTTCCACCTTTACTCTCAACCACGGGGGGGGGGAAGGGTAAACTAATTAACCATTCAAATTTTTCACAGCCACGAGATGTCAAAGCCTTAATTGATGTGGGATATGGATAAAACAATAAAAATTTTATCACTGAATGTCAATGGTTTAACATCAGAAATTAAAAGATATAGGATAGCCAGGTTAGCAAGAGAGCAAAAAACAGATGTTCTGTGTTTACAGGAAACGAGATCCGGTTCCGGGCTTAACGAGGTAGCAGGGCGGTGAGCCAGCTCCCGCATCTGCCAGTCTGTTTGCTTTAGTTTGGTGGTTTTTTTTCGTCACCCAGTTCCCTCCTGGAGAGGGGGTTCTGGCAAGGGTTTCTCAGCTGGTAGGTAGAGGGTGGGTGGCATCCCCTCCACCTAGGGGGTCTTTTTCCCCTCCTCCAGCAGCAACCCGAAGCAGAAAGCAAACAGAGCCCCAGAGAAGCGTCTGCCTCTCCGAAGCACAAGAGGAGCCTTGCGGAATCGTGGGAGTTCAAGGAGCGAAAAGACGCAGTGAAAAGAGATAAGTGAAAGTTGAGTATACGGAAAATTACTTATTTACAGCATGTTATAAAGGGAGATAATAACTAGGACTGATTAGGAGTAATAGAGGTGGGTAAAGGAGGAGAGAAAACCCAGAAGATACGGAGAAACAGAAGTGAGGCAGCGGGGCTTCTTGTAAACGGCTGTATGAAAAGAGAGACGTTAAAAGGGGGGAAGACTGACTAGTGTAGAGGGGATAGATAGAGAGGGAACAGCAACTGTAAACATCTACACTTTGTGTTGTTTTCTTTTGTCTCCCCCTGGGGCGTTGTGTTGGACGTTGGAGAGACGTGCGAGCTGTGGAAGTGGAGAGACAACGCCCACGGAAGGACGCGCACCAGCAGAGAGGCTTGGGGAGAACACGTGGCATCGCGTCGTAGAGGAGCCGTCTGAGGAGGACGGAGGAGAGACGGAACGTCGGGGAGGAGGCGCGACGTGATTAAGAGGCGGGACCGGAGGCCAGAGGAACAACACAATAGCGGGAGGAGTTACGGTGAGATGTGGTGACGCAGGAGGCGGGGAGACAGAGTGGCTGAAGAAGTGAACTCTGTGAGAGACAAATCCGGAAAAAAAAAAAAAAGTGGACAGAAAAGGCAGTTTAGGAAAGAAGAAAGATAAATGAAGAGACGGATTGAATACAAGTACATAGTAGTTTGAGATTAGGTGGAAAGCTGTTAGTTCTGTAAGAGGGAGAAGTGGGTTAGTGAAACAATTTATTGAATTGAGTTCCAAGTCAGTAGTTAGGAAAAGTCTTGGTAGAGTCGGTTTGTGTTGTGCAGTGATTGCTATTTGAGTTCTTGGGTTAAGTCCGTGCTCTTGAAAGATTATGGCAACTGGTGGTAAGAAAACTCCCATAGCTTCCCCAGGACAAACGGGAAATCTAGGTCAGTTGAAAACAGGCAATATGACAGTTTCCCAGATGACAATGAAAGACTTAAAAAGCCTAATTCAAGAAAGTATGGCACAGACAGTGGCACAGACAGTGAGGGCAACAGTTGAGGAAATACTACCTACACTTATTAAAAGGGAAATAGAGCCCTTACAAAAACATAACGGGGCAAATTAAACTTGAAACGGAAGAAATTAAAAAACAATTAACAGAGAATAAGCATGAAATATCTCAAATTAGGGCCAATAATGAGAAAATGAAAGAGAAAGTAAACGATTTGGGCTTTGAATTACAAGAGCTTAAAAGTAAAAATGAACAAATAGAGGAAACATTGATTAATTTAGAGATGGACGGGGCAGCAACAATAATTAGATGCCAAAATGTTCCAGAAAATTTGGAGAAAAATTTAAAGGAGGTTATAGTACAAAACTTGGGAGAGCAACTACAATTGGGCACTGAAGAAGAAATAGAAACACAAATCGATTCTATCTATAGGAGAAACTCGGCTTACGCAAAAAGACATAAACTACCCCATGAAGTCCATATTAAGTTCCATAAAAGAGAAATGAGGAATAAAATTCTTAAAGCTGCTAATGAACATAAAGTAACAATACAAGGAGCAGAAATCAGAATACTAAAAGAGACACCCTGGAGGGTTAGGGAAAAAAGACAGAGCTACCAAATCCTTGTTAATATATTAAAGAAAAATGGAATCACATATAGATGGCTGATCCCCGAAGGATTACTATTTCATTATGAAGGAAGAAGACATAAAATTGACTCGGTTTTTAAAGCGGAGAACTTTTGGAAAAACATGATGAGGATCTAGGTTGGGATAGAGAAGAAAGTGGAGAAGGAGGTGAGAAAGAAGAAGGAGAATTTGGAGAGGAAGTGGCAGAATTAGAAAAAGAGGTAGTTGAAAAAAAAGAGGGAAAGAAAGGGAAAAGAGGACGAGGTGTCACTCCCTCACAGGTTTTGACCAGATTCCAATACAAGGCTAGGGAGAAATATAATAGTAGAGAGAGATATAACAACGACAATCATGAATAAGGGGCTGAAAATTCTCTCAATTAACGTGAATGGCTTAAATAGCCCTATAAAAAGAAGGAGAATTTTCCAACAAATAAATAAATTGAAAGCAGATATAGTATGTTTACAGGAAACACACATAAAACAGGATGAAGTGAAATACCTCTCAAGGAAAAGTTTGGGTAACGCGTTTATTGCATCAGATATTAAGAAAAAGAGAGGTGTAGTGACATACATTAAAGAACATATTACTGCCGATTATCTGTATGCATCGCAGGATGGAAGGATTATTGCTACGGTAATAAATAGAAATGGAAAAGAGTTGTTATTGATTAATATTTATGCCCCAAATCAGAATCAGGAGAAATTTTATAAAGAAGTTCGGGAAGTATTAAAAATGAAAGAAATTGATAACATTTGTATAATTGGGGATTATAACGGAGTTTTTGAACCAGATTTAGATAGGAAAAGTCAGGGGAAACCGAAGAAATCAGGAATGAAATTACCAAAAATCTTTATACAAACAGCAAGTGAATATAATCTAGTAGATGTATGGAGATCTAGATATCCTAAGAGAAAAGATTATACGTTCTATTCTGCACGGCACAAAGCATGGTCCAGAATTGACATGGTGTGGGCGTCGGTGAAATCACTTAAAGGGTTAATAGAGATAGACATTCTACCGAGTACATTTGCAGATCACAATCCAATAATGTTATCTTTAGAAGATACAAAGAAAACTGGCAGATGGAAACTAAATATGGAATTATTTAGAGATAAGGAGTTGGTTACAAAAGCGAAAGCAGAAATAGCTGATTTTTTTAAAAGGAACTTGCAACCGAATATAGCTATTGATGTTGTATGGGATACATTTAAAGCTTTTACAAGAGGGTGGTGTATTAGTCAAGAAGCATGGAAAAACAAGCAAAGGAGAAGTAAATATGAAAATCTTTGTAGGCAGATAAGACAGGAAGAAGAAAAGGTGAAGAAGAATGATGAATTAGTTGAAATAAAAGCTAAGTTAAAAATTTTACAGCATGAGATGAATCTCTTGCTAACGCAGGAGTTGGCAAGGAAAATGGAATTTACAAAGCAATATCTTTATGAGAATGCTAATAAGCCATCTAAGTGGCTAATGTATAAATTAAGGAAAGAGAGGGATAAATGTATGATATTGAAATTGAGAAATGGAAAAAATGAAGAAAAATTTGAAATGCAGGAGATGAAAAAAATAGCAGAAGACTTTTTCAAGAAATTGTACTGTCAAGAATCCCAAGACGTGGAGGAAATAGTAAATTACTTGGAACAAAATAGCAAAGATGAATTTAGTGAAGATCAGAAACATATACTGAACCAACCCATAACGATGTGTGAAATAACAGAGGCTATAAAGAAACAGAAAAAGAAGAAAACACCGGGGCCTGATGGCTTGCCGGCTGAGTTATATCAAATTTTTGAGGATCAGATTACGTTCCCTTTGAAAGATCTGTTACACCAGATTGAAACAACAGGAAAAATGCCGGAATCTTGGAAACATGCAGTCGTCTCCTTAATACATAAACCAAACACCGAGAGAGAAGATATTAAAAATTATAGACCAATATCTCTATTAAACGCAGACTACAAAATTTTTGCTAATATACTGGCGGCCAGATTTAAAAAGGTATTGATACAAAAGATACATCCGGACCAATCAGGTTTTTTGCCGAAAAGACAGATGAAAGCAAATATACGTACAGTGATTAATGTTTTGGAATACTATGAACAGCATGTAGAGAAACAGATGGTATTAATGTGTGTGGACGCTGAGAAAGCTTTCGATAACCTATCCTGGGAGTTCTTGATACAGAAACTTAGATTATGGGATCCTGGAAAGAGGTTTATTACATTGATCCAAGCAATTTATACTAAACAGTTTGCCCAGGTTTCAATTAATGGAGAAATGACACAATCCTTTGAAATATCAAAAGGTGTAAGGCAAGGTTGTCCTTTGTCGCCTCTGTTATATATATTTGCTCTGGAGACACTGAATGATGTAATAAGGAGAAATAGAGCCATACAAGGGCTAAGAGTACAAGGGGAGGAATATAAAATACAGGCATTCGCAGATGACCTTTTATTTATTATAGAAAATCCCTTAGAATCTATGACAGAACTATTACAAGATATTAGAGGATATGGTCAAAAGGCGGGGCTTAAGATTAATAATAAGAAAACGAAAATGTTGACTAAGAATTGTTCAGCAGAAATAGCATCAAAGTTGCAAGAGCTAACGAACATGGAAATAGTTAAAAAAGTTAAATATCTGGGTATAACTTTCTCCAATAAGTGTTCTACGCTTATGGAAGATAATTATAACAAATTGCTGGAAGATATTAGAAAGGATTTGAATAAATGGAAAGATCTACATATTTCCATGTTGGGAAGGATCGCAACGTTGAAAATGAATATCTTACCTAGGTTTTTGTTTTTAGCACAGAACATACCAATACTTAAGAGGATGAACTATTTTGAAGAATTAGATAAAATTACTAGAAGATTTGTTTGGGCACCTAAAAAGGCAAGGATAAAATGGAAGGTTATGCAAGATAAAAAAGAAAGGGGTGGGTTAGGAGTTCCAAATTGGAGGCTTTATTATGAAGCGGCAGCATTAAATTGGATACGAGAATGGATAGTCCTGGAAAATACTAGATGTTTAGCATTAGAAGGTTTTGATCTCTACATGGGATGGCATGCTTATATCTGGTATGGTAAAGATAAAGTACATACCAATTTTAAACAACATTATCTAAGGGATGCGCTGTTTAAAGTTTGGGATAATATAAGAAGGCGCCATTATAAGAAAACGCCATTATGGGTATCACCATTAGAAGCATTTGTGAAGCCTACTCTTGTTACAGAGGTACATAGAGAAAAATATGAAAATTTGCTAGATAAAACGGAAAAATTAAAACCAAAAGAGGTTCTAGAAGGGAAACACAACATCAATCTATCATGGTGGGAATATACCCAGTTGAGATCTAGGTATGCTAAAGATATGAAAGAGGGGTTTGAGAGAAACAAAAATGAATTGGATAAGATATGGCTGTCCTCAAGCGATAAGTTGATACAGAAGATTTATAATTGGTTATTGGACGAATATATGAGGGATGAAGTAGTAAGATCATCCATGGTGGCATGGATGCAGGATATGGGACATACAATAGAGCTTGAAGAATGGTATAAGGTTTGGAATAAGATGAAACTTCTAAGGGCAGTACCATATAAAGAAAACGTCTATAAATTACACCATCAGTGGTATTGGTCACCCGATAAAATTGCAAAATGTCAGAAAAACAACTCTAAAATTTGCTGGAAATGTAAATCGAACGTGGGCACTTTTTTCCATATGTGGTGGAGATGCCAAAGAGCACAAAAATATTGGAAAATGGTTCAAAAGATAATAGAAGAAAATTAGGTTTAATGGTGGAACTTAAGCCGGAGATCTATTTGTTAAATATGTTGTCAGAAGAGCGACAAACGCGTCAAGAAACTTATACTTTGTTGTATATCTTAACTATCTCAAGGATTTTGTTTGCTAAATATTGGAAGTCAGACAAAGTACCCACTAGAAAGGAAATTGCCTTAAAACTTATGGAAGCAGTAGAAATGGATAGGATACATGCTGAAATAAATGGTATCGATGATAAAACCGTGTTTAAAAGGTGGTCAGGAGTAAAAAAATGGATAAAATGTAATATAATGTAATAAGGACTCAAAATATAAGAATGTGAATGTATAAGTTTATTGTATATAATGTTAAAACTCCAATAAATATATTTATAAAAAAAAGAAAAAAAGAAAAAGAAAACAAATGACAACAAGCCTTTGTTAAAAGACTCGACCTGGATGATGTTAGCGGAAGCTAGGAGCCACACCAAGGCCAGAGGAGTGGCAATAATGACTCATAAGAAACTTAGAGTAGAGGTACTAGAAAGAAAGACAGACAGGGAAGGCAGATATGTGATGGCTAAATTCAGATTAGAGGGGAAGAAATTTACATTGGTAAATATATATGCACCCAACAAAGGACAAAAGAAATTTTTAGCCAGGCTATTTAAAAAAACTAAGCAATTCGCAGAGGGAGAATTAATTATGACAGGAGATTTGAACATGGATCTGACCAAAAATAAGGCAATGAAAATAGGAGATTGGGGCTTGAGGTAAGCACAAGAATTGATAGGACAGCAGCCAAAACCCACCCATGTATCCAGCCGGCACAAAACCCCATCATGCATAGATTACATAATTGTAGAAAAAAGCAGCAATCTGACTATTAAAAAAATCACAATGCACCCAATTTGGATATCGGATCATGCACCAATCACTATAGAAATAGAAGGTAATCAAAAGCCAAAAAGTAGAACTTGGAGGTACAATAATTTAATAATGACTAAAGAGGAGGATAGGAGTTATATGAGGGAGCAGATAAGATTATATTTTGAGGAGAATAGAGGGACTGTCCCAACTAATACCCTGTGGGATGCCACAAAGGCGGTGATAAGGGAACATTGCATAAATAAAGAAAAGTACATCAAAAGAGAACGCTATCGAAAAAGACAATCTAAAATTCAGGAACTGGAGAGGTTGCAAAAGGAACAAATCAACAATCATGATTTAAAAGTACAGAGGCAGATAACAACAATTAAAAAACAATTAGATGAGTTGGACTCAGTTACATTATGAAAGAGAGAAGCAATGGTAAGAAATGACTTCCATAGAAATAGTATTAATTCGGCCAGAAGGTTAACTAACTATTTGAAAAACAGGAGGGTAAGGCAAAAGATAGAAAATATAAAAGTGAATGGCCAAAAAACTGGCAACTCAAAAGATATAGTAAAAGCCTTTGAGACCTTTTACAAAGAGCTGTATTAAAAAAAGGACATAGTCATATATGAGGAAGATATAAGAACAACACTTAAAGAAAATGATAAAATTATGTTAAGGGAGGAAATAACACTACAGGAGATAAAGGATGTAATTAAAGAATTGAAAAAGGGCAAATCCCCAGGCCTAGACAGTTTCACAAAAGAATTCTATAAAGAGACGGCAGATATATTGGCCCCAGAGCTCCAAGAGGTATTTAATGGAATACTGAAAGGGAAAAAAGCCCCAGATTTGTGGAGGCAATCAGAAATAGTGGTAATCCCTAAACCACATAAAGACCCAGAGGAAGTGGGCTCATATAGACCTATTAGTTTACTAAATCAGGATTATAAAATCTTTGCAAAAATATTGGCAAATAGATTAAAGATCATACCTAACATAATAAAGGAGGACCAATATGGATTTGTAAAAGACAGGAATATAGCCCACCCCATAAGGAATATTATAAATGTATTACAACATGGCCACAAAAAAAAACTAGGCCTCTTGAAATTAGATGTCTACAAAGCATTCGATACACTACATAAGAACATAAGAGAAGCCAATGTAGAATCAGGCCAATGGCCCATCTAGTCCAACACTCTGTCACACAGCGGCCAAAAATACCACGTGCTATCAGGAGGTCCAGCAGTGGGGCCAGGACACTAGAAGCCCTCCCACTGCTGCCCCCTCCAGCACCAAGAATAAAATGCATCACCTGCCCAAGACTGAGAATTCCCATCTATACCCTGTGGCTAATAGCCACTGATGGACTTCTGCTCCATATGTTTATCTAATTCCCTCTTGAAACTGTCCATGCTTGTAGCTGCCACCACCTCCTGTGGCAGTGAATTCCATATGTTAATCACTCTTCGGGTGAAGAAGTATTTCCTTTTATCTGTTCTAACTCGACTGCTCAGCAATTTCATGGAGTGCCTACGAGTTCTTGTATTGTGAGAAAGGGAGAAAAGTACTTCTTTCTCAACCTGCTCAATCCCATTCATAATCTTATAAACCTCAATCATGTCACCCCTCAGCCGTCGTTTCTCCAAGCTGAAGAGCCCCAAGCGTTTTAACCTTTCTTCATAGGGAAGGTGTTCCAACCCTTTTATCATTCTAGTTGCCCTTCTCTGCACTTTTTCCAATGCTATAATATCCTTTTTGAGATGTGGCGACCAGAACTGTACACAGTATTACAAATGAGGTCGCACCAATGATTTATACAGGGGCATTATGATACTGGCTGATTTGTTTTCAATTCCCTTCCTAATAACCCCCAGCATAGCGTTGGCCTTCTTTATTGCAGTTACACACTGTCTAGATATTTTCATTGAGTTATCTACTACGACTCCAAGATCTCTCTCTTGGTCCGTCTCTGCCAGTTCAGACCCCATCAACGTGTATTTATATTTAGGATTTTTGGCTCCAATTTGCATCACTTTGCACTTGGCCACACTGAACCCCATTTGCCACGTTGACGCCCACTCACCCATCCTCGACAGATCCCTTTGGAGTGCCTCACAATCCTCCCTAGCTTTCACCACCCTGAACAACTTCGTGTCATCTGCAAATTTAGCCACTTCACTGCTTACTCCCAATTCCAAATCATTAATAAACAAGTTAAAAAGCATCGGACCGAGTACTGATCCCTGTGGTACCCCACTGCTTACCACCCTCCACTGAGAAAGTTTCCCATTTATACTTACTCTCTGTTTCCTATTTATAAGCCAGTTTTTGATCCACAAGAGGACTTGTCCTTTTATCCCATGACTATTGAGCTTACTTAGGAGCCTTTGATGAGGAATTGTATCAAAAGCTTTCTGGAAGTCAAGGTAAATAATATCTATTCTGTCCCCCTTGTCCACATGTTTGTTCACTCCCTCAAAAAACACTGTTAGTGAGACAAGATCTTCCCTTACAGAACCCATGTTGAGTCTGCCTCAATAGTTTTTGTTCATCAATGTGCCTACTAATTCTTTCCTTAATAACAGTTTCCACCAACTTACCCGCTATCAATGTCAGACTGACTGGCCTGTAATTTCCCGGATCTCCCCTGGATCCCTTTTTAAAGATGGGAGTGACATTAGCTACCTCCCAGTCCTCAGGAACGGAAGCAGATTTTAAAGAAAGATTACTTATTTTTGTTAGGAGATCCACAAGTTCACATTTGAGTTCTTTCAGAACTCTCGGACGAATGCCATCCAGGCCTGGTGATTTATTAGTTTTTAAATTGTCCATCAGTCGGAGGACTTCCTCACTTGTCACTGCAATCTGATTCAGGTCTTTCAAACCCCCTCCTGAAATTGGTGCTTCTGGAGGGGGCAAGAACTTCTCCTCTTCCACAGTGAAGACAGAGGCAAAAATGTATTCAGCTTCTCAGCCATTTCCCTGTCATTGTCAGGTATTGCCTGCCATAATGGATGGAGAAGGGAGGGAGGATGGGACTGTATGGATGAAGGGAGGGAGGATGGGATTGTCGGTTGTTGATTGATGTTTTGAGACTGGTGGGATGGAATTTGGGGAGCTGCCAATGCTGCCCGGGCAACCGGGTCGTATCTTAAGATCCCAGGCCAAGTATGGCCTTGAAAGCCAGGCTGACTGTCTCATATCGCTTTCTAAAGACAACAGCTAAGCTGGGAAAGGTGGGATGGAGGGTGAACTGTTATTTACAGCTTCTTTGCTTCCCGCGCGCGTGAGAAGCCTCCATTGGTAGAAGGGAGGGGCCCTTTCCCCCCCTTTGAGGTATATCTCTATGCTTCATGTAACCAAGGTATTCTTAACAATGCTTCTGTTTTAGTGACCTAGTCTTGCAGCTTAAATAAACACTATTCTTGCTTCAATGAACAAGACCTGGTGTTTGGCTGACTACCTAAGGACTCTGACAGTCATCCTTCACTACTCCTTTTACCCCTTGGCCATTCAAGGGCCCCACTGCCTCCCTGGCTGGTTTCCTACTTCTAATGTATTTGAAGAAAGTTTTATTGGTGGCCTTTATGTTTTTTGCGATATGCTCCTCATAATCCCTTTTTGCTTGCCTGATCACAGACTTGCATTTTATTTGCCACAGTCTGTGTTCCCTTTTATCTACCTCACTAAGACTAGCTTTCCACCGCTTAAAGGAATCCTTCTTACCTTTTACAGCTTCCATTACTTTATTTGTTAACCATGCAGGCTTTTTTCTATACCTATTTGTACCTTTCCTAACCTGTGGTATATATTTTTTCTGAGCTTCTAGGATTGTATTTTTAAATAGTCTCCAAGCTTCCCCAACGGTTTTGACCTTCTCCACTCTTCTTTTCAATTTCTTCCTCACATGTCCCCTCATACCAGAGAAGTTACCCCTTTTAAAGTTAAAAGTGGTTGCATCAGTCTTTTTGGGCAACTCCCTATCTGTACAAATGTTAAACTCAGTGACATTATGGTCACTGTTCCCAAGTGGTGCAATCACTTTTACATCTCTCACCAGCTCTTGGGTGTTACTTAGGACCAAATCCAGGATTGCCTCTCCCTTGGTAGGATCTGTGACCATCTGTTCCATAGCACAGTCATTGAGAGTGTCTAAAAACTCAATCTTTTTCCCGACTAGAACTCATATTGACCAAATCAATGTGTGGGTAGTTAAAGTCGCCTATTACGACACAGTTATTTCGTCTAGCTGCTATCTTTAATACATTCATCATTTTATAATCCTCCTCTATCTTTTGATCTGGTGGGTGATAACAAACTCCCACAGTTAAGCCTCCTTTTGGACCCACTATTTCAACCCATAGCATTTCCAGAAGCGAATCCCATTCTCTTACCCTCTCAATCTTACTGGACGGTATACCCTCTCTAACATACAGAGCCACCCCACCTCCGACCCTTCCCCCCTTATCCTTCCGATATAATTAATAACCAGAAATCACCGTATCCCACTGATTTTCCACATCCCACCAAGTTTCTGAAATACCCACAATGTCTATTTCCCCCCCAACACCAAGCATTCCAACTCCCCGATTTTACCTCGTAGACTTCTAGCATTTGTGTATAAACACTTATAGTTTCCCACATTTGTTAAGCCCACAGCCTTCCTAATGCTGCCTCGAGACCTTGCCAGGCAGTTCCTATCATTAGCCACAGTCTCAGTGGACAATTGTAATCCATTTCCTTGTACAAAAGTAATAGCTACCCCTTCATCTCTTTGAGATGAGCCATCCTGAACCAGAGACTTTTCATCTCCTGTCGGCTTTCCCCCATTATTCAGTTTAAAAACTGCTCTGCCACCTTTTTGATTTTGAGCGCCAGCAGCCTGGTTCCTTCTCGGGACAAGTGGAGACCATCCCTTTTGTATAGCTCCCTCTTGTCCCAAAAAGCATCCCAGTGCCTAACAAACTTGAACCCTTCCCCCCTACACCACCGTCTCATCCATGCATTGAGACTCCTGATCTGTGCCTGTCTCTCCGGCCCTACGCGTGGAACAGGTAGCACTTCTGAGAAGGCTACCTTGGAGGTCCTGGCCTTGAGTTTCCTGCCCAGCAGCCTAAATTTCTTCTCCAGGACCTCACAACTGCATTTCCCCACATTGTTGGTGCCGACGTGCACCACGACTATTGGCTCCTCCCCAGCACTATCTACCAGCCTATCTAAAACACGTGTAATGTCCGCTACCTTCGCACCAGGCAGGCAAGTCACCATACGGTCAGTATGCAGGTTCGCCACCCAGTTGTCTACCTGCCTAAGGATCGAATCACCAACTACCAAGAGCCCCCCTCCCACCCTTCCCAGGGACGGTTCCTTGGTACGAAAGGATACCCGTTAACCAGCTGAAGAAGAGGTCCCTTCTGAGGGCACATTCCCCTTATCCTCAGCACGGTGCTCCATTTCCCTTTGACCCTCATGCTCCCTGGCAGCAGCTGGGCTGCCAGATCCAGAGTGGGACATATCTAACAAGTCCCTGAGAGTCTTCTCTGTGCTCCTAACTGACTGTCTCTGCTTCTCCAGGTCAGCCACCTTGGCCTCAAGGGAGCAAACGTGCTCCCTGAGAAAAACAGTTTGCTTACCTGTAACAGATGATCCTCGAGTGGTCATCTGTGCAGTCCCACACATGGGTTGGGCGCCTGCGCACGACCTCGTTCGGAGAAACTTCTAGAGGTTTACCTCAGAAGAGCTTTGGCAGGCTCTCTTCCTGCCCTGGGGAGGAGGCACGCACCACACATGCCCAGAGTGGGAGAGAGAGCCGCCTCCCACTCAGTTCCTTCAACCGCCACTGGCAAGGCCAAGCAATCTAAGAAGGAAATCTGGAGATGCCAGCAGCGGAGAAGGCCGGGTGGGATTGTGGTACTGCACAGATGACCACTCGAAGATCATCAGTTACAGGTAAGCAACCTGTTTATCTTCGTTGTGGTCTCTGTGCAGTCCCACACATGGGTGATTTCAAGAGCTGAACCAGTTGGAGCTGCAAAAAACACAAACAGACTGGTTAAGGCACAGCATCATCATCAAAACAAATCACCCATGGGTCCTACCTGAGGGTGCAGCAGGATCAAGCAAAGAGAGACTGCAGCACCGTCTGACCGAAGGCAGCATCCCGTCGGGCTCGGACGTCAAGTGCATAGTGGGTCACGAAGGTCGATGCCGAGGACCACGTAGCAGCCGCACAGACGTCTTCCAACAGGACACCCGCCAGGAAAGTGGCGGACGTTGAAACCGCCCGTGTGGAATGGGCAGTGACACAGGTAGGAACAGGCTGATGTGCCAGCACATAGCAAAGGGCTATAGTGGAAGTCACCCATTTAGAGAGTCGTTGGGAAGAAATCAGCTCCCCCAGGTGCGGAGGGCCATAAGCTAGGAACAGCTGAGAGGATTTACGCATGGGTTGTGTCCTATGCAGGTAGAAAGAGAGCGCTGTGCAAACATCTCAAAAGAGTGATCAGAAGCGTAGGACTGGAATCTGCGCCACTTGAAACGATAGGAACGTTGAGGAGATCAGGGACGACAGGGAGAGGGCGGAAGGAACGATGGGAGAGTTGGAGCAGGTGAGGAAACCAGACCTGGTGTGGCCACCACGGAGTGACTAGTATGCGCGGATCTTCTGGATGACCCGGGAGATGAGAGGGAACGGAGGAAAAAAGTAAAACAGGATTCCGGTCCACTTGTGAAGAAAGGCATCCCCGAGCAACTGAGCAGACGGGGGACCCCTGCTGAAAAACAGCCGACATCAAGCATTGTCGGCAGTCGCGAAGCCGTTGACAGAGGGGCGGCCGAACTCGAGAAAGAGAGGCCGAAGATACGGGATGGGAATGGAACAGTTGTTGTCTGACGAGGCGGAGCAACTCAACCAATCTGCATCGGCATTTTGATCCCCGGGAAGGTGGATCGCTGAGAGCGTGATGGAGTGACCGAGGCACCAGGACCAGAGGACTATTGCCAAGTTGCAGAGACGAACAGAGGCATTGCCGCCCTGTTTGTTGATGTAATAAACAGCATTGGTGCTGTCGGAAGCCACTTGGACGACACATCCCCGAAGGGTCGGAAGAAATGACCAAAGGGCCAGATAAACCGCTCGCAACTCTAGGTAATTTATGTGACGAGTTGCGTCTCGAGCAGACCAAGCCCCTTGAGCAGAAAGCATTCCGCACTGGGCTCCCCAACCCCAGAGGGAAGCATCCGTGGTCAACAACAGCTCGGGAGGAGGAGGTCAAAAGGGGATCCCGGAAAGGAGGTGGAGGGGGTGAGACCACCAGTCGAGAGAGTCGAGGACGCTCCGTGGAATCGACAAAATCGTGTGCCAAGGACTCCGTAGAGGATGGAAGGTGAGGAGAAGCCACAGCTGAAGCGGCCGCATTCTCAACCGGGCAAGGCGGACTACAAACACCGTGGAGGCTAAGTGACCAAGGAGCCTCATCACAGAATGGGCGGATTGTTGAGGGAACGTCTGAAAGGAGGATACCATCGCCAGAATGTCGGAAGCCCTCAATTCTGGGAGGAAAGCAGCTTCGAGGTTGGTATCGAGACGAGCCCCAAGAAATCGAAGGACTTGGAGGGGCTGAAGGGAGGACTTGGCGACGTTGATGCAGAGACTGAGAGCATGGAGGAGGGAAAGAGTCTCCTGAGTGTCGTGGAGCAACTGAATTGACGTCGGAGCTACGAGAAGCCAGTCATCGATGTAAGGATAAAGAGTGATTCCCTGTTGATGAAGCTCGGCCACCACCACAGCCATCAGCTTGGTGAACACCCGTGGGGCTGTAGAAAGATCGAAAGGAAGCACCCTGTACTGGCAGTGTGCATCTCCAGCGGCGAACCGAAGGAATCGACGGTGTTGGGGACGGATCGTGACATGGAAGTATGCATCTTGGAAGTCGACTGACGCTAGCCACGCCGCCCGTGGTATCAGGGGAAGGATCGACTGCAAAGTGACCATTCTGAATTTTTGATACCGAATGAAACGGTTGAGATCTCGAAGATCCATAATCGGTTGGAAGCCGCCATCTCTCTTGGGAACCAGGAAATATTTTGAGTAGAAGCTGCGAGTCCGTTGTGCCTCCGGGACAACCTTGATGGCTCCTTTGGCAAGGAGGGTGGAAATCTCGAGATCGAGAAGAGGGTCTGGAGGCGTGACGACAAAGTGTGGAAGGACTGGAGGCGAAATGAACTCTATGTCGTACCCAACCCGTAGAATGGTGAGGACCCAGGAGTCGGTGGAAATTTCTTCCCAGGCTGGTAGAAAGGGGAAGAGACAGGTCCGGACGGGAGGAGTGTACAACGTCGGAGAGGGCAGGTGGTGGAGACAGTCAGACTGTTTAGGCTGTGGCGGCTTTTTGAAAGGTTGAGAACGATGCTTGGAGGGAGGACGGGAGTCATAAGGCTTCCTCCTCCATTGGGGATTGGATGCTGGAGACAGATATCATCTGGAACCGGGAGGCTTCCAAGGACGGTTCCAAGGTCGGTAAGAAGCGGCGGAGACCCTGAGATTTCGAGCCTGCTTCCGACTGTCATCGACAGCTTTCAAAACCTCGTCAGTGGTAGAGTGGAAGAGGCCATCATCATCGAACGGAAGATCCTCTATACGGAACTTAACGTCATGTTGTAAAGAGATGCCCCGCAGCCAAACATGACGCCAGAGAGCGACAGAAGAGACCAGAAGCTTTGAAGAACAGCTAACTGCATGACAAACTGAATTGATCTGCTGTTTCGATATGGCACAAACCTCAGACAAGGCACCTGACAGAGTGGCACAATGTTCCTCTGGGACAAAATCCAAGATATGATGAACACCATTTGCGACGTTGAAGGCATATGCCGACAGGTAGGAGAGGCAGGTATCGATGCGGAGATTCATAGAGGCCAGAGAATACATCTTTTTGGCCAGAAGGTCAAACTTGCGACCCTTGCGGTCGGGAGGCGCAGAATGGCGTACGGGTTGCTTCGATCTTGACGATGAATGTATGACAATCCAATTCGGCGGTGGTTGACAGAGGAGGAACTTGCCGGGATTTTGTTGAATCTCGTACAGACCATCATAGCACCTCGAGACCGGGGGGATCGATGCCAGGTGCTCCCAAGATTCTTTCAAGACCGAAAGGTGGACAGGAAGCAAGGGCAGGATGGTAGAAGGAGGAAGGTCGGCTTGGACCAGTCTGTGAACCACGTCGGTCACAGCAGGGGATTCTGCAGAGCCTTCAACTTGAAAGGCAACAGCCATTCGAGTGACGAGTTCTAAATACACCTTAGGACCCTCAGTGGGTGATATAGACCTGGAGCGCCGAGGCTCATCCTTGATTCGAGTGACCTCGGGGTCAAGCTCCGCCGAATCCGACCGATCCGATATCGACATTGGAGAGGAGGACCTTAATGGTTGAACCAGGTTGATAACCGGGTGGTCGACAGAAGGATTGGGTACCGAGGTTCTAAGGGAGAACTCTTTGGGGCGTCCCTAATCCTCGAGGATTCAGAAGGCTGGTTTCGAGAAATCGAAGGTGCTGAGACCACCGATGTGGAGCATCGAGGGTGGTCAGAGACATGGCCCCGATCCGTACGCTCAGAGTGACAGACACGATCATAATGATGACGCTCCGGTGTCGGGGGTCTGGAATAATAGTAGGCCGCATCTAGGCGTTCTCAATGTTCATCGAAAGACCAACATTGGTCATCAGAAGGGGAACCAGAGGACGACGGAGACTGCCGATGGATCAGTCTTCTGTCTTCTGGATCGAGACCGCGAGTGGCGGTGCACCAAAACAGGCCTCTCGTCCAAAGTGTGGACCGGGAGATCAGAATGCCTCGAAGGAGATAGGGAACGTCAATGAGGGGACAACGGTGGAGGCGACCTTGTTGACTGGCCCAGTGGAATCAAGCCCGAAGCCGACGAGTGCGTGTGCTGCAGGGTTGTAGGTGGCACTGCAGATCTTTGAGAGGCAGAGGCCAACACGGGCATCGACGTTGATAAGCCGGTAATGGCGACAGGCTCAACCAGCGAAACCGAAGCAGACGGCAGGACCTTCAATTTCAAAGAGGTCTTATCTTCAGCCCACTTAGGTTTCTGTTTCGGTGCCTTCGAAGAGGTGTCTGATTTTTTAGCCACAGAGGCGTGAGAAGCCGCTGAGGACATTGTGGGGCGCACAGCTGACTCTAAAAGTAGAGCTCTAAGCCTAACCTCCCAATTGCGTCGAGCCTGCCGAGTAAAACTCGCACAGTGAGGACAAGTATCAACTCTATGGGCCTCTCCCAAACAAATTAAACAAAAGTCGTGCCCGTCATTTGAAGGAATCTTGGCAGGGCAACGACGGCACACTTTGAAAAACTTAGTTTTTCCCATAGAAAGCGAAACCCACCCACCAAAAAAAGAGGGGGGGGGAATAGAAAAGAGAAAAAGAGAAAATCCTTTTTTTTATTTTTATAAGAAAGAAGAAAAAGAAGAAGAAGAGAAGACAAAAGCAAAAAACAAGTAGATGAAAATACTCAGCTGAGGTAACGAAATGGAGGAACAATAATGAGATGTGAACGTGAAGGCAGTCGAAGAAGAACTGAGTGGGAGGCAGCTCTCTCTCCCGCTCTGGGCATGCGCGGTGCGTGCCTCCCCCCCAGGGCGGGAAGAGAGCCTGCCAAAGCTCTTCTGAGGTAAATCTCTAGAAGTTTCTCTGAACAAGGTCGTGCGCAGGCGCCCAACCCATGTGTGGGACTGCACAGAGACCACAACGAAGATCCAGGAGCTCCTTGCACCGAGCACACACCCAAGACTTCTGACCAGTGGGCAGATAGTCATACATGTGACACTCCATGCAAGACATTGGATAGCCCCCAACCCCCTGCTGGCATTCTGGCTTCATAATTGTTTTTAAACAAATACTTTTTCTATAACCCCCCTTTTAAAAGCCTTTATATTTATATAGTTACTGTTATAGAAGTCTACTTACCTTACTGGGAACCCTAGGAGCCAAGGTCCCTGGCTTTCTGGCTCTTCCTGGGCTTCTTACAGAGCCCCTAGGCTGAGAGCCACAGGCCAAGAGCCTCACCCTTTTGCTCTCACCCTGAGGCTCATGCTAGAGGCTCGTGTCTCTTGCAAGCTTCCTGCCTTAAATAGAAGTGTCCCCCAGGAGAGGCTGTGGCCAGCAGCTACTCAAATTCACCCAAGGCACTTAATGACATGCAAACAATGATCCTTTCACACCCTAATTCCAGCAGCCAGGAGTCTGTTACAACTCACCCACACACTCCCAAATACAGTTCCCCACACAGTACCTTCTCAGCTAAAGCACCTCAGCTGAAAGTAAATAAATAAAAAAACCACTCACCCCTCTGGCAGCTCAAACACCTTGCTCCTTCTCAGAGCTCAGCTCTGGAGAGTGGGTAAGGAAAGTAGTAAATGCTTCCTTGAGAATGAGAGTTGGGCTGCTCATGATCAAGGAGGTGGTGATTTTCACTCTCTCAGGATTTTCTGTGGCAGGTAATGAGTAAATACGAGATGGGGGAGCCATATATAAAAGCAATCCAAGAAATATACAGAGAAGGGACAGCAATGGTGAGAGTTAACGAAGAACACTCACAACCCCTTAAGATTCAAAGAGGAGTCCAGCAAGGATGCCCGCTCTTGCCCCTCCTATTTATACTAGCAATAGAACAGCTAGCTGAAAGAATAAGAAATTCTGCAAGGGTGGAAGGATACAGGGTAAGGAAGGAAATGAAAATCAATTTATTTGCCGATGACATTATAATCGCTATGACAAACCCCAAAGAGGCAATAAAAGAAATAAAAGTTATATTAGAGGACTTAGAAAAATGTTCAGGGCTGAAGGTGAACATGGCTAAATCAGAAATTATGTATCTTAATGTGACTAAAGAGGAAATGGAAGAAATACATGGGATTACTAATATTGGAATGGGCACCAAAAATTCAGATATTTAGGTATTGAACTACAGAAGAATATTGATAAAATATCAGAGAACAATTATAACAAGGTCTGGAAGAAAATAGAAAAAGACATGAAAAAGTGGAAAAATAAAATAATGAATATATCTACTAGAATCAAAAGTGTTAAAATGTTTTGGCTGCCAAGATTAATATACCTCTTCCAGACAATACTGCTAGGAATGTATACCAAAAAACTAGACCAATGGAACAGAGTGATTAAGGAATGGATTTCTGGCAGTAAAAAATGCAGAATACAGAGAAAGATAATTTATAGCCATAGATCAGAGTTGGGATGGGGAGTCCCTGACCTGATTAGTTATTACGAAGCCTTCCAAATAAAATCGATATTGGAGATAGACGATGGAGAGGGACTAAAATGGGTGAGTTTTGAGAATGAAATCAATAATAACATAGGGAGTTTTGGGGTATTCTCCAAAATGACAAATAAAGATCTTATACAAGTTAAGGGACCTAGGTATTCAACACTAACAGTGTGGAACAAGTGGCAGCCTCAAAGTGTGCACCACTAAAGTCTCTCTATAACAAAACAGAAGAAAATAAATGGTGCGAACTCCTGAGATCAAAGGGATATTATAGGCTAAGAGACTTATTTAGAGGAGGCACTCTAAAACCAGCACAGGAATTAACCGAGGAGATAGGTAAACTATATTGGTTAAAAATTACAGGCCTTTATAGAATGACTAGGAATAAGGCCCGTTGTGGAAATAAATACAACGGGCTCTAGAAAGAGGCTCTGGGAGAGTGCCCCGGCTTTGGGCACTCAGTGACAATTTACTGTGGCAATCTCAGCAGGGTATAATAACAGAGTCCACCATTTTCTCCAGAGGAACTGATCTTTGCTACCTGAAGAGCAGTAGTAATTTTGAGTGATCTCCAGCCCACCCCCAAGATTGGTAACAGTGCTTCCCCAGGAGGGAGTGGCTGGTTTTGAGGGTGGAGTCTATGGCATTGTACCTGTCTGAGGTCCCATCCCTCCTCAACACTCACCCTCTCCAGGTTCGACCCTTCAAATCTCCAGGAATTTCCCAACCTGGAGTTGACAACCCTATCTCCCTCCCAGCCAACCATCAACCTACCTTTAGTTTCCCATCTCCTCCCCCTCCCTCCTAGAGAGCAGTTGTAATTTTAAGTGATCTCCAGCCCCCACCTGGAGATTGGCAGCAATGGTTCCCCATCAGGGAATGGCTGGATTGGAGGGTGGAGTCTATGGCATCGTACCTGTCTGAGGTGCCACCCCTCCTCAAACCTCACCCTCTCCAGGCTCTATCCCTCAAATCTCCAGGAATTGCCCACCTGGAGTTGGCAACCTGATCAGGGCTGGGCCCAGTGAGTTTTCTCCCAAAGGCCAACATAGGTGTGGAAAGGGCCTTTTACTGACAGAGGAGAAAGTACAGGTGCCATCTTTGATTAGGGAAATACCTGGAGATTTGGGGGGGTGGATCTTGTGGAGGGCAGCATTTGGGGTGTGTGTGGAAGGACTCAGCAGGATATAATGCCATAGAGTCTACCCTCCAAAACAACCATTTTCTCCCAGGGAACTGATCTCTGTCATTTGGAGGTCAATTGTAACAGCAGGAGATCTCCAGGTCCCACCTGGAGATTGGCAGCCCTAGGGGAAAGTCAGCCGCACAGGGGGGAGTTGAAGAAAATGGTTTGATGGTCGCTGGCCCACCGTGTTAGCCAGCCAGCCATGCTGAAGCTAAGCAGGAGAGAGACCCTTTTTCCATTTATTCTGACAGGAAAGTGGCTGTTGGGGAGGGGGTTATGGGCGGGGGAGGGGGTTATGCTGAAAGTCCTTTGTTTTTTAACTCACAGAACCAAGCTTGGTCAAGAGAACTGTCTTCCTCAGGAGAGAGAGCTGTCTGCCGGGGGGAGTGCGTGGGGAAGAGGAGCAGACCCAGCACTCGGCCAATGGCACGCGAGTACTCTTGAGTGGCGGCTGATGGGCCAATGGCTGAGGGAGGGCATTTTACAGCCAATGGGAGCGCATGGAATCTTGCGAAACCAAAAGATAATTATTTATAAGGACAGATTAAGGAAGTTAATGAAAAAGGAAATATTTGGACAGAAGAACCAATTGAAGAAATACATAATAGGATGCAAAAATTTAAACAAGGATTAGCAGGATATATTTACAAGAAAATGTTATCCAATAAAGATAAGGCGATACTATATTTACAGAAAACATGGTGTAAGGAAGGCCAGATATCAGAAAACGATGCAAATAGAATAATGAAGGGAATAGAAGAAACCAAAATTATTAAATTTAATGAACTGAAACATAAATTTTTCACAAAGTGGTAAAAAACACCAGCGCAGATAGCAAACATGTTTCCGGGATCGAGTTCTATGTGTTGGCACTGTAAACAATTTAAGGGTTGGTTCTCCCATATGTGGTGGGAATGTCCAGAGGTGAGAGTTTTTTGCTTAAAAATAATACAAACTATAAAGAAAATATGTAGAATCTCATTGAATGTAGACTTCAAACTAATGTTAATGGGTATATAAGGAAATAAGGCAGTCAATAAGGAAGCCCAGGCTATACTCAAAGCTATGGTGTTAGCAGTGATAGCTCTGGGCTGGAAAGATAAGAGCAAATAGACAATAGATACCTGGCACACTTATTTGTTTGATTTTGTGCAGTCGGACATCATCGAGAAATTGCGCCAGAAGACCACATGGGAGGATAAAGCTGAAGAAATTAAAGCGAGATGGAAGACCTATCTAAAGTGGATAACAGTGGAAGGAAGACAGGACATTCGGTGGAAGATTCAGACTTTGTGCCCGTGGCTGTGAATAAAGGATCAACAAACAAGGGATAGAGGGAGGGAGGGGGGAACTTATCGAGTTATGTAAAGTAAGGAGACAAAAGATATTATGTAATATATAGAAAATCCACAAAAAATAAACCTGTATATATATAAAAAAGACTATCATTCTTAGCCACCTAAGAAGAATCTCTTCAATAGTCTTGAAGGAGTGCCTAGTAAGGGCAGTGTAATTTCCATGAAGGTAATCTATGTAGTTGTGGTGGATTTTTTAGGTCAGAGCCTTTGAGAAATCAACAAATATGCAGGTGCTTGGAGAGACTGAGACCTTGGAAATGTGGGAGGACCAAAAGAAAGGCTAAGAAAGCTGCAAGTGAATCTGTAGATTAAGAATAGAATAGATGCCTAAAGGCTATGTGGAGCAATACATCAAGTGGACGGTACACTGAATCAGACATCACAAGGCACATAACAAGCAACTAGTAATCCTATTCAGCAAAAAAGAGAAGATCTTCCTTGTAGATGTGAAGTTCATCACCACAGAAGGAATTGGGCATGGATTCTTAATGTGCTATGGCCCATCTAAATGGAACACTCCTTGTGAGAAAGTCCTGCATGTTCCAGGACTGGAGTGTCTCACCAGTGAAATTTCTTATAGTGAAATTTCAAGAAATTGATGTGAGATTAAGAAGGAGCATCTGTATAAACTTAACTTAACAATGAGAAGGCTAGAACAGTGACAAAGGTTTGTCACGGCAACTGCAGCCACCTGTGACACTGACACCTAGGATACAGACACCCATGACCCATAAAAGAGCTTGAAAACCAAGGCATAACCTAGGACAAGAAAATAATGTCATGTCAAACATATATGGTATACAGACTGAGTAAGGGTGAGGCTACACATCTCACTTCCTAAAGGCAGTGAAGTAAGCCTACATGACCCCTACTGATAATGTATACATTTGTGGACTTGTGATAACTGTTACACCAGGAGGAAAAAGACAAGTTGCTTACCTGTAACTGGTGATCTTTGAGCGGTCATTTGTGCATTCACACCTCTGGGCTATAGTGTGCCTCGATCGGTTCCTCTTGAAAAACGAAAGGGATTTTCGCGCCTGCTCCCCACTCATGCGCTGGCCCCACTGTGCATGACCAAGGGAGAGGCACGACAATCCCACCAGTTCCTTCTGACCACTGCCATCAGTCTCAGAGTAATAAAGAAGGAGAGGACTGAAAGCAGAGGGGAAGAAGGGTGGGTGGTGTGAATGCACAGATGATCACTCAAAGATCACCAGTTACAGGTAAGCAATAGGGGTGTGCAAAAAAAAAAATTCGGTAAAATTCGGATTCGGGTATATTGGACCCGAATTTTTTCGGTATTCCCGAAAAAACCCGAATACCTATATCGGTAAAGCATTGAAACCCGAAAATTTTCGGGATTCCCGAATTTTTCGGGTCCATTATATCCAATGGGGCCATTGACTTCAATGGCAAAATTTTCTGGAAAGTTTGCAGGGGGCTGGAGGGGGGGGTTTGAGGTAGAGACTCCAAATTTGGACTGTAGCTGCTGGAGCCTCTCCCCAAAAGACCCCCAAGTTTTGAAAAGATTGGACCAGGGGGTCCAATTCCAGGGGCATCCAAAGAGGGTGCCCCCAGTTCTCCATTGTTTCCTATGGGAATTTATCAGGCAAGCAGATTCTCCCTGTAAAAAAAACTGAGAGGTGTGGTGGTGGTGTGAGGGGGCATGTTTGCCAAGCCAGCAGCAGACCATGTGCAATGTGCCCCCTAGAACCAGTGCCACTGTGCCAGTCAGTGCCAATCCAACTGGACTGAGTTCAAACCAGAGAATCTCTGCACACTGCAACACACACATTACATTATTACTGAGGGAGCAGCACATTTCCAGGCCAGCAGAACCAGAGCAATCTGACCCCTGACACACAACAACCTGTGCCACTGTGCCAGTCAGTGCCCACACCCCAACAGAACCCAGTTCCAATCCAGACCAGAGAGAATCCCCTGCCACATTGGAGGAATGGATTGCTGCTGGCTTTTGCCAGCCAGGCCAGCAGCAGCAGAATAACCAGTGCAGCAGTCTGCCCCCCCCACACACACACCCTGTGCCACTGTGCCAGTCAGTGCCAATCCAACTGGACTGAGTTCAACTGGACTGTGTTAAGATCCACATGTTCATATAAGTCTGTCTAGATGTGTTTGATAGTGACATGTAGCTGTCAGCTGGTTCAGGGCAGTCTTGCCACTGCCTGATGTGACTCAGCACTGAAGCCTGATTGGCTAGTGTTTGTATAAATGTACAGTGAGTGATGATGTACAGTTCCCTCTTCTCTTATGTATGATTGCAGCAGAGCACTTTGACAGACAGTTGACACTCTGTTTGATGATGGCTGTGGTAAATAAATGTATATATTTTGCACATAGCCAAAGCCTCCAGTATTTATTGGATACTCGTCGCACTCTCTCCTGGCCCCCTTCGTGACTGCCACTTCCACCTTACCTCGACAATCTGCCCCCTGACACACAACCTGTGCCACTGTGCCAGCACCCCCAAACCCAACAGAACTCAATTCAAAGATTGTACTGCACTGCAGCATAAACTGAGTAAAGAGGGCAGGAGGACCTGTGTGTGGAATTCAGCCCAACATGTCTGATGATCCAGATTCCAGACTACAGTTTGACATCTCTGCAGCCAGATTCATAGAATCAGTTGGAAGGGACCTCCAGGGCCATCTAGTCCACCCCCCGGCCCATGCACAAGGCTGGAAATTCACAAATGCTTCCCCCTCCATGATTCGCACAGAAACCGTGGCTTGTGTGAATGCCGGCGCAGCCCACTTTGTCAGATGCCTGAAGTGTCACATCACATCTTTTTAGCACAGAATGTGGCTCTTCTCAGCCATCCAGCTTAGCAAGCGGTCTCTGTCTCCTCTCCTGGCAGCCCTGTACAATGAGGGCATCACGCTCCTGCTCATCGTGGTGCGAGAAGGAGGCGTGTACCAGGGATAGGCATCTTGGAGAACCCTGCGGAAACCGATGTCTTCCACTGCGGAGAAGGGGCGCCCATCTATAGCAACCATCTCAGCAAGGAGGCGAGTGACCCTCCTGCTGGCCTGTTGCTTCCCCCCCCTAGGCACTCTAGTGCCGACCTCACCAAACATCTCCGTCAGAGATGCTTGGCGTCCCTGTCCCGTCCCTACCGTGGAACGCGCAAGGGGAGTGCTGGAGGTGGTCGCAGGACGACTCACCTCCTGGCTGGCTGGTGGTGGCCGCTTGGGCACCTCAGCAGCAGCCTGTCTCCCCTCCCGAAGAAGCACCGCCTGGTGGTGCTTCTTCAGATGGTTCCACAGCCCAGAGGTCGAGAGATGATCCAAGTTCTTCCCTCGACTTACCTGGGCCCTACACAGCTGGCACTGTGCAAAGCGGGGATTCTCTGTAACAACCTGGAAATGGTTCCAGACGCCAGAGGTGAAGGGGCACCCACGCTGACCAGCAGCTCTGGGCATCCCTGGAGCTGCCTCCTGTGAGGAGCTCGGGCCAGACACATCGTGTCTTGGGGGGCAGGAAGAGATGGCTGAGCAGGGGGAGGGGGTTGAGATGGCAAGTGCATGGGGCGCACCACCTCCATCTCTTCCTCCTCCTCCTCCTCTCCCAGCCTCTCCTCCTGTCCTCCCTCAGGAGGTCTGCTGGAGCCTAGAGATACCAGAGGAGTGGGCTGGCCAGCCAGCCCCTCCTCCAGTTCCTCTATAGCCCTCTTAGTTCTTGGAGTGAGCCTTGAAAACAGAGTGTCCCCAAAGCTCAACCCCATGGACAGCTCTTGCTGCCCCTCCTCCTGCCGCTGAGACTCAGCAGCAACGGCTGGAGGAGGGACTGCCTGAGCAGCAGACCCCTGCTCAGTGCCAGCAGCACCTACAGGCACCTCTGCTGGGGCCACCCCAGGAGCATCCATAAACATGGAGAAGAGTGCCAGCCATGGCACCTTCATGGCACCACTCCAATCAGAGGTTGGAGTGGTGTCAGGATGCTCTGTTGTGGCCTTGCGCTTAGGTGCGGGGAGAGCCGCAGCTTTCCCCTTCCCCCTCCCCTCCGCCCCTCTAGTCTTCTCCTTTGCCTTACCCCCAGGGCCCCTCTGCGTTTCCTTCCTGCCGCTCATGGTACCCCTGGCCAAACTCACGCTAACTTCTGGGGAGGGTATTAGGCACCTGACTTACCTACACTACACCACCTGACCCTAAAACAGCCTCACACCTTTTTATAAACCCTCCCACCAAAAAACTTTTTTTTTCTTTCAGTAGAGCCTAACCTAGCCTTGCTTCACTTTTTTTTCTGGGTTTTTTTTTAAACTAGTGAATTCCTACACTGACCCTGACTATGGTTTAAAGACTATCCTTGAGATGGCTTATTCAAACCTTTTAAAAAGTTTTTGGGTTTAAAACTACTAGTATCTAGAGTCTACTGGAACCTCCTGATTACCTTGTGGATTCAGGAAAAGCTCCCTAACTGAAAAACAATCTAAAAGGGGGAAAGTGCCTGGCTTTACCAAAGGTCAGTCAGAACACAGCACAGCAGCACAACAGCACACTACTTTCTAAAGAATTTAGTGCTACTTAAACCTTTGTTTTATATTGTGAAGACAAACCTGGCCTCTTTTTGTTGTCCTACCACTGACCTAGTTAAGAAGAACAGCTAAAGCCCTACACTGAGTTTTATAAATATTAATTAAAAAGTAAACCTGACAACTTTATTTAACAGCCTATTTAACAGTGGTGCACTGCAGCTAAACCAGAAGCACACTCAGCAGTGACCCCCACACACCTAAGAAAAGAAAGCCCAAACAAAACAAAACCTTTAGTACAACAAAATAGAAAAGGCACAACAGAGACCCCCCAAACAGCAACAAGCCAAACAAACCCAACAAGCCAAGCACACACAAATTGTACAAATAAATACAAAAACTTAAAGAAATGAAATCAACAGCAGCAGAAGGACAATCAAAGGCAGAGAGAGAGAGAGGGAGCACCTAGGCCCCAGGCTAACCCCCCCCCCAAAAAAAAACAAAATACAGAACTTAAAAATTAAACAAGGCCGCAAAAAGACCAGCAAAGCAAGCAAGAAGACCAGAGAAGAAAGAACCAAAAGCAGAGAGAGGCTGGAAAAAAATCAAGTTTGGCCAAAAAATGCACACAACACAGAAAAAAAATTAAACTACAGAGATTAAATACAAATTAAAATGCAGACAGAAAATAAATAAAACTACAGAGATTAAATGCAATTACACAAACTAAAACCCTCCCAGGCCCAGAACCTAACCCACCCAACCAAAGAAAACCAGAAAGAAAGAGACCTGAGAATCCCTCCCAAACCAACCCTAACCCAGAAGGAAGAATAAAATAAGGAGAAAAGAAATTAAAATTGCCCTAATAAATCAAACCAGTCTGAAGAGCAGGGACTCCAGGGCCAGCCAGGGATGAAAGCAGCAGCAGCAGCAGACTCAGGAGGACTCAGGAGGACTCGGAGGAGGATGAGCAGCAGGAGCAGCAAAAGCCAGCCAGCCAAGCCAAACCACGACCACGAGGCAGCAGCCAGAACTGGCTCCTTTTATGCTCTCTGAGCATACACAGAAGGATTTCAAAAAGGAAAAACCTTCTGTGATTGGCCAGAGAGCAGATGCCAGAACCCTATTGGCCACCAGTGCTCCTTCCCTGGGAAAGGAGCAAACTGTGCTTGGGCTGCAGGCAGTACAAAACAGCCTTGCAAACTTTGCAAACTGCAATGCATTTTGCAAATGCATTGCAGTGATTGGCTGTCTGGGAGCCTCCTCCCCCCCTCCTGGAAACAGGAGGAAAAGGCGGGAAAGAGGGGGAAAGGGCGGGAAAAGGATTCCCGGGCCCTTTAACACCGGTTTAAAGCCCCGATGCCGCTTTCGGCAAATGCCGAAAAATGCCGAAAAATCCCGAATTTTTCGGGATTTTTTTTTCGGGATTCACTGAGCCTTAAGGAACAGCTTGCCGGGATCCCGAAACCCGAAAAAAACCCGAAAATGGTTTTTTCGGGTTTTTTTTGGGTTTCGGAATCCCGAATGCACACCCCTAGTAAGCAACCTGTCTATCTTCTTCGTGGTCTCTGTGCATCACAACTCTGGGAGATTAACAAGCAAAACACAATCCTACCTGGAGGAGGGAGCTGAAGGTCCTAGACTTGCGCCACCTGCAACACTGCCTGTCCCACCACAGAACGCTGATGAAGATGCACGTCCAGTGTGTAATGCTTCACAAATGTGTGAGGGGTAGCCCAGGCTGCTGCTTGACAGTTGTCAGTGAGCAACGAAGACTGTAGATGTGGCTACTGCCTGAGTGGAATGCGCTCGAAATGGGCCCGGAAGTGGCCTTTTGGCCAACAAGTAGTACAGTTTAATGGTTTCTACAATCCACTTAGATGCTGCAAAGAGAGGTTTTTTCCCTGCACAGGGGTGCTATAGGAGACAAACTATGCTGGTGACTGACGGAATGACCTTGACCTATCAAGGTAGAAGAGTATGGCTTTCTTGATGTCCAAAGTGTGAAGACAGCATTCCTCATCGCTCGTAGGGGACAGAAAAAATGTTGGAAGAGCAATGTCAGCTTGCAAATGAAACTCAGAAATAACGGTGGGCAGGAAAGAGACATCCGAGGCCAAGGTGACACCATCATGGTGAAAAACCAAATATGGAAAATCGCAACGAAGTCCTGACAATTCACTCACTCATCTTGCTGAGGTAATGGCTACCAAGAAAGCAGTCTTCCACGAGAGAAGACTAGATGTGGCCATGGGCTGAAACGGCCTGCCCTTTAGTTTGGACAGTACTAAGGGTAAGTCCCAGGAAGGAGTCGGGCCACGCGTTGGAGGAAAAAGACAAGTGAGACCTTTCAGAAACTGCTTCATTTGTGGGTGAGAAAAAATGGAATAGCCGTCCACTGTTGGATGCTTGGCGGAGATGGCAGCCAGATAGACCTTTAAGGAGGAGCAACTAAGTCCCAAGTCTAAGTGGGTCAACAGGAATCTGAAAATTACCATCCAGTCCGTAGGGGGCGGAGATAAACCCAACGACTCAAGGTAGGTCAAGAATTTCTTCCACTTCCCCTCATTGGAAGCACGCATAGCCAGCTTATGACAGTTCAGCAAAACAAGATCTATCTTACTTTTAAGCCATGTTAGAGGATCCTCCATGCTGCGAGCCTGAGGTGTGGTACATCATGGTGAAGCACCTGGCTCTCCTGCACCAGGAGGAGATCTGATGCCAGAGGGAAGTGTACATAGGTGCCCTGGGAGACATAGAGTAGGGTCGGGAACCAGTGCTGGCGTGGCCACCGTGGCACCACAAGGATGCACTGAGGTTGCTCGCTCATGATTTTCCTTAGCACCTTGGTAAGTAGAGGGATCAGCGGGAACAGGTAAATGCTCCTGTGGGACCAAGGGAGAAGGAGGCCATCCCCCAGAGACAGGGGGTCCTGTCCCGCCCTGGTACAAAACAGGTGACACTTTGCATTCTGTAGCGTCACAAATGCATCTATTTCTAGGTGACTCCATCTGTTGAAAATTGGCAGAAGGTAATCCCAGTTGAGTTCCCACTTGTGGAGGGATAGGCCTCCTCTGCTTAGAAAGTCCGCATGCACACTGAGCAATCCGGGCAGGTGGGCTGCAACGATGAACACACCCCGGGACTGGCATTCGGCCCAAACCTCCAGGGCCAGCCGACGAAGTCCCCTGGATACTGTTCCGCCTTGCCAGCTCAGATAGCATAGTGCGGTGGTATTGTCAGTCAGAACTGCCACTGTGCGGTGAGCCACAAGGTGGTGAAAAGACCTGTGGGCATATTGGATGGCCAGCAGCTCTAGGAAGTTGATATGCTTGTGGGCCACATGGGGTTCACATTTGGCACCCACACACAGACCCCGAAGGTGTGCCCCCCATCCCCACAGGGATGCATCCATGGCAAGGGTCGTTTTGGGGCTGGGTGCAAGAAATGGGGCTCCCTGAAGGAGGTTTTCCAGATTTTCCTGCCACTGTAGGGAATTCAGCACCTGTGCAGGGAGCAGAAACCGCTGAGATTGGGGTTGCCATTGCGGATGGAACCGTTTGAGGAACCACAGCTGAAGAGATCTCATCTGTAGTCTGGCAAAAACAAGTACCATTGTGGTGGCGGCCATTAGACCTAAGAGTTGTTGAATCTGTCTCGCTGACGCATCTCCCTGCATCTTCAATAGGTTGATGAGAGCGATAATATCACCTGCCCTTTTGGGAGGAAGAAAAGCTCGGCAGACAGTCGAATCCAAAATCGCTCCAATAAATTGGACTCTTAATGAAGGAAGGAGCACTGACTTTTTCAGGTTGACTCTCAGACTCAGTGCACTTAGGGTGACCAGTGTTAAATCAATATGGTTGAGCAGAATCTTTCAGGAGTTTGCTATTAACAACCAGTTGTCGATGTACAGAAAGATCTGCACACCCTGAAGACGGAGGTATGCTGCAATGACAATCATAATTTTTGTAAAGACTCTGGGCGCTGTTGAGAGTCCAAAAGGGAGGGCTTTGTATTGAAAATGGCCATCTGTGACTGCAAAATGCAATAATTTCCTGTGAGATGGGTGGATAGTCCAGGGTTACCATCCAGACACCCTTGCTGAGAAGGGGAAGAATGCTTTGCAATGTTGCTATTTGAAATTTCTGACAGGAGATAAATTGGTTGAGTTCCTGAGGTCCATAATAGGACAGAGGCTTCCGTCTTTTTAGAGGATTGTAAAATAACGAGAGTAAAACCCGCGGTGATGTTATTCATTTATTTATTTAATTAATTAGATTTTTACCCTGCCCTCCTAGCAAGACCGGCTCAGGGTGGCTCACACAACAATATGAACAGTACAGTATAAAATCCAATAAAACATAAATTTAAAACCATATCAATACAACTTATTAAAGTGCTAGCATTGCTTCCTCGATGTTCATTCAGCTTCTTAATCTCCATCAGATGTCCCAGGTACTCAGGACAGGCAATACTCGGAGGACCCTGGGGTTGGGCTCGCTCTCCAATGGCAGTGATGGTGGTGGCTCCAAAAGCCTGGCGGAAGAGCTCTGTTTTACAGGCCCTGCGGAACTGTAACAGCTCCCACTGGGCCCTGATCTCCTCTAGGAGCTCATTCCACCAGACTGAAGCTGCCACTGAGAAAGCCCTAGCCCTCGTTGTCGCTAGCCTGGCCTCCTTGATGTTTGGGATGACCAGCTGGTTCTGGGTCCCTGACCACAGTGCTCTTTGGGGAACATATGGGAAAACATATGGCATGCCGCCTGAGAATGGATAGGCCCCATACATGTATTGCCATTGCCATTGATCCCAAGAGGGTAGCGGTGGGTGGATCGGTGCCAATGGCCTTTCTCAATCATTAGGTTGGAGCTGAGGATGGACAAAGGTGTCGGCTCTATGGTCGGAGTGCAGGCTTTTGACACTGGAAGACCGGGAGATCTGTAAGTCCACATCGTGCTCAGAGTCAGTGAGCTGGATAGGACGCCGTGAAGGTGACCAAGGTACAACTTGTTGCCAGTCCCGGCTCAAGGAGTCAAGCGAAGCAGCCCCTGAGGGATTTGGTTCCATGGCCCTCCGAGGGGGCAGCAGAGTTTGCGCAAGGGGAGTTTTCTTATGCTTTTTGTGCTTGACTGACCAATCATCCTTGCCCTCCCTGAGTTTTTTGGAGGGAGTATGGACTTCGGACTGAGATGTCTAAGCCGAGTCTTTCAGCAGTGTTTCGACATCTGAGTGAGTTGGTATTGGGGACAGCACAGCCATTGATGCCGAAGCATGAGTCGACATTGAAGCATGTCCCGAAGTGTCCTGAGATGACATCGGTGAGAGCGCTAACTCCAAAAGTGCAACGAGAAGTCTAGCAGCTCTGTTCTTTCTCGTCTGCTTTGAGAATTTCACACAATGTGCACAAGAGTCCACTCGGTGCGATACCCCGAGGCACAAAAGGCAAAGCGAGTTCACGTGGGATACAGCACGGTGCTACAGACGTGTTTCAGGAGGGCTCCTGAAACCGCTGGCTTCTTTGATCTACCGCCGGGGTCTCTGGGTTCTCCAAGACTCCACTCCCTCCTTGGGAAGAGGGGGGAGCGCAAGAGGCTTGATTTGGGCCTCCTGCAGCCATGGCCAGGTGTGAGCTCAGGATCGCCTCTAACGCCGGGACAAAGAAGAAAGCCCATTGCAAATGGGCTCCAAGCTGTCGCTTCCCAGAAGGGGGTGGTGGTTAGAAATCCTGCCTGTATGAGCACATTGGTACCGTAAATAACTCTATAACTGCAACTGCAACAACGGAGAAAAACTCTATAAAAGAATAGCTCACCTTCTAACCTGTAAGAACTTTGGCAAAGTTGAGGTGGGAGGTTCCCCCCCCCAACTCTTTAAAAAGCAGCAAGTAAAAGGGATTTTAATGGGAGACTCACAGATTTAATGGTGGGCACTTGAGAGATGTCCTGCCTTGTCTGACTGAAAGCCGACACCCCAGCAATTTCAATGTAAACAATTTTTGGGTGAAATGGAAGGTTTCTTTCACTTACCGTGAATCTTCCTTTCTCTGTGGTTTTGAAGTGGGACATTCCTCACATCTGGGATAAGCTCCTCCCTCTTCCTCAGGGTCGGCTCCAAACTTTGATCCAGGCGGGGAGGGGCTTATCCCCTTGGAGGTGAACCAGTCCTTCTCAAGCCCGATCATATTCCCCGTCGGAAAGGAACTAGAAGAAAACACAGCATCTCCCCCCCAACATAGGGGTACCAACTGCCCAAACACTACAATAGAGCAAGGAAACTAACCCACAATACTTAACAACAACAGCGTGGTCCCCTGAAACCTCAGCTCCCCCGTACCAACTCTGTAAAGAGGGGAAGCACCCCATAAATGGGTGGGCAGGAATGTCCCACTTCAGAACCACAGAGAAAGGAAGATTCACAGTAAATGAAAGAAACCTTCCATTCTCCAGTGGTTCTACGTGGGACATTCCTCATGTCTGGGACGTACAAGAGCTATGTTACAGGGTGGGCTTGCATTCCCAGCTTTACAGAGTGTGTTGTAGCACCCTACGACCAAAGGCCGCTTCAGCTGAAGCTAGTGTGTCCACTCTGTAGTGTTTAGTAAAGGAATGGACTGACTGCCATGTTGCCACTCGGCATATGGTTTCTAATGAGGGAAAAGATCGATACGCCACCAAGGTAGCCGTCCCCCTAAGGGAGTGTGCAACGATCCCAGCCGGGATCTCTAACCCTTTAGCTTTATACGCTAAGATAATGCACCCCTTAATCTACCTACTCAGCGTGGAAGTGGAAACCTGCTTTCCCAATGAGGACTTTCTGAAGGACACAAACAGCGTCTCCGATTGTCTCCACCCTTTAGTCCTGTCAATATAGAAACTAAGGGCCCTCCGAACGTCTAGACAATGCCATTCCCTTTCTTTTTCATGCTTAGGATTGGGGCAAAAGGAGGGAAGAACAATCTCCTCTGCCCTATGAAAAACTGAATTCACCTTTGGAATAAATGCCAGATCTAAGCGAAGAACCACCTTGTCCTGGTGGAAAACTCCTTGTTAATAGACAAGGCCCTCAATTCCAAAACCCTCCTAGCTGAGGTGATGCCTACCAAAAAGAGAGTCTTGAAGGTTAGTTCCTTCAGAGGACACTCAGCCATTGGCTCAAATGGGTGTTTACATAGAGCCCTAAGTACCACGTTAAGATTCCAGGTGGGGAACCTATGGAGGATAAATGGACATCGCCCCTATGAGGATGTCTAAGCAGAGACCTTCCATGTTTGGCACCTTGGATGGCTGAAATGGCGGATACTTGTCTACGGAGAGTGCTAGTGCTTAGGCCTTTATCGAGCCCATCTTGTAGGAAAGCCAAGACTACTCTCACTGATCAGAGGATTTGTTGGTAGAGACCTTTCTGGCCGCCAACATGGTATCAATCACCTTATCTTGATACCCCGCTCCCTCTAACATTTTCCGCTCAATCTCCATGCTGCCAGCCGAAGAAGTTCCAGCCGTGGGTGCCTTGTTGGGCCCTGCGTAAGTAGGTCCACCCAAAGAGGCAGGTGCCATGGTTTTGTTATCGACAGAGACTGCAGTTCCTGAAACCAGGTTTGACGTGGCCAGAAAGGGGCAATCAGTACTACTTCTGCTTTCTGTAGGCGAATCTTTTGAAGGACTTTGTGCATGATTGGTAGGGGAGGAAAGGCGTAGAGGAGGCCTGGAGGCCATGTATAATTTAGAGCATCTGTCCCTTTTGCCAGGGCATTTCATTGACGAGACACGAACTCTGGAACTTGACGATTCAGTTCTGTGGCAAACAGATCCATGACCATTCTTCCGAACTTGTTGCAGATCTGTTCGAAGACTTCCGTGTTCAGCATCCATTCTGATTGGTCTATGCGTTTCCGACTTAGCCAGTCCGCTAACTCGTTGTCTTTTCCTGCTACGTGAGTGGCTTTTAGAGACAATAAATGTTTCTCTGCCCGTGCAATTATCAGGGATGCTTCCGCATGAAGGGAGCAAACCTTGGTCCCCCCTTGACGATTCACATACGTTTTTGCTGTAGTGTTGTCCGTCTGTACCAGAACATGGGTTCCTGACAGGATATCTACAAGATTCAGAAGCCCAAGGTGAATCGCCCTCAGTTCCAGCAGATTGATGCTTTCTGTCATCTCTGCAACCGACCATTCTCCCTGGACCATCTGGTCTCCTGAATGCGCACCCCATCCTGACAGACTGGCATCCGTCGTCATTACTGACCATGAAGGGTCTCGGAGGGGAACTCCGAGTTTGAATCTCATTGGGTTTTGCCACCAGGCCATCATATTCCGAACCGGTGAAGAAAGACTGATCAGTTTTACTCTCTTGTGCATTATTGCCCTTTGGTGGGGTAGTAACAACAATTGCAGAGGCCTGACATGGAATCAAGCCCACCGCACTACCTCCTGACAGGAGACGAGCATTCCTAGCAGTTTGACCAAGGTCATTAGCTTCGTCTCTGAATTTTGAAGAACTTGGTCCATCAGTGACTTGATCTTCAATTCCCTTTCCTGGGACAGGAACACCCTGTCTAGCTTCGTGTCTATCTCCACCCACAGGTGGAGCAATCTCTGAGTGGGTAGTATGTGACTTTTCTCCAGGTTCACAATGAAGCCGTGGGTTTCTAATGTCTGAATAGTCAGGTTTAGGGTCTGTGAGCATTCCACCGCCGAGGGGACCTTGATTAAGACGTCGTCCAGGAATGGAAAAAGACTCACCCCTTTCAACCTCAGATGTGCTACCAGAATCACCAGGACCTTTGTAAACACCCTGGGTGAAGACTTGAGGCGAAAGGGGAGAGCTTTGTACTGGAAGTGAAGATTTGCATAATTGAATCGTGAAACTTCCGGTGCGAGTTGTGAATGGGTATATGGAGGTAAGCTTCTGACAAATCCAAAGATGTCAGAAAATCTCCTTCCTGGATCGATATAAGGATGGACTTCAGAGTTTCCATCTTGAATTTCCTGTTTCGAATGTGTTTGTTGAGCCATTTCAGATCTAAAATGGCTCTTGTGGACCGGTTTTTCTTTGGAACCACAAAGAATATAGAGTAAACGCCCTGTCCCTGTTGGGACACAGGTACTTCCTCTATTGCCCCTATGTCCATGAGGTGAAGTATTGCCTCCTTGATTTGGAGATGTTTCAACTGATTTCTGTACTTTGGCATTCTGATATACCTTCGATGGGGAATGGAACAGAACTCCAATTTGTACCCCTGGGACACTGTCTCTAATGGCCATTGATCTGAAATTGTTGTATGCCATGTTTGAGAGAATGCCTGTAGCCTTCCCCCTATCTTCTGTTTTCCCGGGGAGTCCATATAGTCATGCCGAAGATCCTTTCTTAGGACCTTTGGCGGACGTTTGTTCACTTTTAGTGGGAGGGAAGGACTTCCCCCCTTGATGTCTAGATTGCCATTTTCCTTTGAACGATCTTGTATATGAGGGTTTTTGCCCTCTTTTCTGATTGCGAAATGGCTGAAAACGTTTTCTCTGTCTGTTGTCCCTTCTTTTGGAGGGGAGGACCTTCTTTTTGTCCTTATCCTCTACTAAGTACCTATCCAGACCATCTCCGAACAGGTTAGTGCCTTTGAAAGGGACCGCTACCACTTTCGCCTGTGCAGATGAGTCCATGTCCCAGCGACAGAGCCAATTGTTCCGTCTTGCCGTCACACTGCAGGCTAATGCTCTTGCTGACAGCTGCATAGCATCCAGTGTGGCATCTGCCGTGAAGGCAACTGCCAGAGCTATTTTCTTCAGTTCATCTTTGAACTCCTTTGGTACCTCGCTGTCTGCCGAGGCCAATTTGTCTGCCCAATCATACGCAGCCCTGGCAAAGAGAGAGCCAGCAGTAGAAGCCTTGATAGCGGAAGAGGAGGCTTCAAAATTTTTTCGCAAAGCCTGCTCCACCCTTCTATCTGTATGATCTTTAGGCATCCCGTCAGCATCCACTGGAAGCACCGAACTGGAATACAAGCTGGTCACGGGATCATCTACCACTGGAAGCTTCAGTTTCTTTGTGGCTTCTGGCATTAGAGAATAGAATTTCGAGAACATGGGGTGGTTAGCCTTGGGTTTAGCCGGTTGTTCCCACTCTGCCTTCATAATATTGTAGAAAGAGGCAGGAAGAAGCAACCCTGTCTGTGAAACTGAGACCTTAGGCAATAATTTTCCAGCTCCTTTTTGAAATTCTGGCTCCTGTACTGTCTCCTCCTGAGGTCTAGATGAAAGATCTAGAGTCCTTAATACTTTAGGCAAGAGGTGGGAGTGTAATTCTTGCGGAAAAAGCCTAGATTGCACTGAAGGCACAACCACCTCGTCCTCTTCTGCTGAAAGCTCCCCTTCTTCTTTACCAGAAGAGGAGGTGGAAGAATCTGGTTCAGAGTCTGCATGCCCCAAAAGGGGACTTTGTTCTCTAGACTTATGTCTGCTAAGTTTTGATCTTATGGAGGACCTAGAAACACTGGTAACCCTGTCTCTGTTCCTCTTGAGGGATCTACCTCTTTCCACTGAGGAATCATGTGGTGTGGAGCCATGAATGGTATCCTTGATCAGTTCTTTAAACTCCCTTCTCATTTCTCCTCTGAACCAGTTTAACATATCAGCTCCCTGGATTCCCTGGATTCCAGACCTGGGGTATCCCTAAAGTCTTGGTAGACCTGAGAAGTGGATGGCCCCGTCTGTGCTTTGTCCTCAGAGGAACAGCCCCAGTCCTGGGATGCCTTCCCAGCCATGACCAGAACCTGTGGGGTGAAATGAATCTGGGATCAGATCCATAATAGATAATGAAGACCCTCCCAACCAAATGAGACTCTGGGGTTCATCCCCCTGTAATAGCCGTTAAGGGTTTCAGAGGTAGTCTTCAATTGTTTGGTTCTGCTGGAGACTCTTGGAGGTTTCCCCTCCAAAAGTAACCAGGATTGGCCCAGCTTATCTACCATGAGTAGACTCATCAAGGTCCATGGAGAGTGCTGATTGCATGCATAATAGGCCCATTCTACTTGGGGGGCCTAAACTGGCTGCTACCAGCATTTCCTGCCGAGATTACCCGCCCCGGGACGGTTTAAGGCTGGGAAAACCGCTCCCCCCCGGCTCACGCGGGTTTTGAGGAACAAAAATGCCATGGAGGATTCCCCCCCCCCCGTTCTTTCTTCCCAGGGGTATAAGGAACAGACCTTCGCATTCCTTAGGCAATGTCTCAGCCTCTTCCAGGAGTACTGGAGAGGGTAGAAATTGTCTGCCTGCTTCTGCTTACCGCGATTCAGGTGGGAAAGTAGAAGACTGTGCGTTCGCACTCACACACCGTTTGTCTCGTGTCTCTCTCTCTCTCTCTGCACTCCCTGCAATAGGAGCAGGTCCTCCATTCCAAGGACGGGTCAGACCGGCAGAGGAGAGAGTGCTGTAGGGCTAAGGAAGCGTCAGCACTTCCTAGACAAAGCCCGTTGTCAATCAATTCCAGCCTCATCAGGCTGTAATCTTCCTTGTGGTTTCGTTTCTTCTACTTTCAATAGGCATGTCTCTGCACCTCCGGAGCACGTCCTGCTGAAGCAGGGTCGGCAAAGGAACTGGTTCGCCTCCAAGGGGAATAGCCCCTCCCCGCCTGGATCAAAGTTTGGAGCCGACCCTGAGGAAGAGGGAGGAGCTTATCCCAGACGTGAGGAATGTTCCACGTAGAACCACTGGAGAATAAAATGGAGATTTCAGTGTTTTTAATGCTTAGCCTTTTATTCCGGGCAGAGAGTGGATCTATTTTTTTTCCCTCTTCACTCTTATCTTCCTTGGCTGCAGGTTCGTCTCTGCGGAAGGCTAGGAAAAAGCCAGGGGCTGTTTAGCTTCTAACTGGCTTCATTATTTTCCTAATTGTTTCAAGCAGAGGTTGGTGTCCTGGTGATTACTAACTTATAAGCAACAAATAATAAACAATACCTAAATAAGAGGTTCTATCTCTTGAGCCACGAAACAGAAGAAATGGAGGTTTAAAGAGACTGAAAAGAGACTGAAAGTGCCTCTCCCTCATTACTTTCCCATAGACTCGCTACCACTTTCCATATAAGGAAAGAGAAAACTAGCTGGTGACAGCCAGTGTGCTACATTGCTGTGGTTTTGCCTTGGAACTGAGGAAAATACTTGTTTATGTTACCAAGCACACAGTGTTCCAAAATAACTGAGAAATAAGTAAGCTTTGTGAGGAGGGGGAAGACAAAACACTGTGATTATTCTTTTCTTTTCTTTCTTACTGCTGGGGAGTTTCTGTCTTTTTTTTTGTAGGTGAAGCTTTTTCTGAGGCAGAACAGTGGAATTAAAAGAAAGATGGCTGGAACCAATAGACCAACTGAAGTGCCAGCACCTTCACCAGGGATAGCCAGATCAGTCGCAGCAGCTGTCTCAACTCTACAACCCAAGGAGTTACAAGCCTTAATTAAAGAATCCATCAAAGGTTCAATTTTTGAAGTCATTGATCCTATCAAAGAAGCAATGAAAGAGATGACACAACAGTTTACTACGCAGATGCAAGGCCTACAAAGTCAAATAGCAGACAACACACAAAAATTAATGGAAATAAGTAAAACAACTGAAAAGGTAGATAACCAGAACAAAAGAAATTGAGAGTAACCAACTCTAGACAAACACAGCTGGAACAAGATTTGATTAGGCTTCAAGTGGATAAAGCATCCTATGTTTTAAGGTTTCAGAATATCCCAGAAGAACGAGAAGAAGACATAAGAAAGAAAATGGCTATATGTCTGGCAGAATATATGGGAGCGGAGGAACCCGAGAAAGTATTAGAAGAACTGGACGCAGTTTGCAGAATGCACTCGGCTTTTGCCAGCAGAAATCAACTGCCCAGAGAAGTACATGTTAGATTCCATAAAAGAATATTCAGAGATGAAATTTTGAAGGCTTCAAACAAGAAACCACTGATGCTTGATAGCAATGAAATAAAGGTCCTAAAAGAGGTGCCATGGAGAATCAGAGACAGAAGATGAGATTATTCCAAACTTACAGCTGTTCTAAGGAAAAACGATATACATTATAGATGGCTTTAGCCTGAAGGCTTAATCTTTTAGTATAGAGGTAAGAGACAAAGAATCCCATCTACATTGAAGTCAGAGGATTTTTTGGAAAAGAATGGATCAGATCTCCAAACTGAAGAAATGGGCTTCGAGAGAGAAGAGGAGGAAGAAGAAAGTGACCTTCCCCAAAGAGCTACAGGGACTTCAGTAGTACCGAAGGAAGACTTAAATAAAGCTAAACACCTTAAGACTACACCACCACTCACAAGGAAACAATTAAGAGAAAACATGGAAGCACAAGCCAAAAATCAAGATGGATAAACGTAAAGGTAAATTGAAATTGGTTTTGATAAACATTAATGGATTGAACTCACCCCAGAAAAGAAGACGGACTTTCCAACAATTAAAAAAAAGTAGTTTTGATATTATTTGTCTATAAGAGACCCATATTAAAGAAGCGGACCAGAAAATCTCCAAAACCCGAAGCTAGGTAAAGCGTTTATGGCTTCTGATAAAAAAAAAAGAAAAGAGGCATGGTGACTTATGTAAAAGAATATCTCTAGCCAGAAATGGTGTAAGCACCTCAAGATGGACGGATTTTTAATGGTTCAGATACAAAGAAAAACTAAAAAAAACTCCTTGTAAATATCTACGCACCAAACTATCATCAAGATTTTTTTTATAAAACTCTACAAGAAATGATGACAAAACAGGAATATCAAGAGACTTGTATAATTGGTGACTTTAATGCAGTATTTGAGGGAAGTCTTGACAGAAAGAGTTTGAAGAAAACAAAAAGGAAAAGAAAACATGAATTACCACCAGCATTTTACCATTTAATGGAAGAGAACAAATGTATAGATGCATGGAAAGCCAGGAATCCACATTAGAGAGACTGTACCTTTTATTCAGTGAGACATAAATCCTGGTCAAGGATCGATATGTGTTGGATCTCGGCCACTATGACAAATGAAATACTGGAAGCAGAAATATAGCCACAGACGTTTGCTGACCATAATCCCATTACTTTAGAACTTCAAGATGCTCCCAAAAGAAGTAGATGGAAACTAAATACTACAATTTTAAGAAATGAAAGATTTGTAAAGGACTCGAAGGCAGAATTTCAAGCATTTTTTGAAAGAAACATACAACCAGGGATGTTTATAAATACAGTTTGGGATGCGTTCAAGGCTTTTGTGAGAGGATGGATGATAAAAGAAACTTATTACAGGAAAAAACAGAGAATTGAAAAATACCTCAAATTACAAAAACAAATAAAAGAACAGGAAGAAGATGTAAACAGAACCTAGAGAGTGTACAAGGAAGGATTAAGCTTAAACAATTACAACATCAAATGAATTGTCTTCTGACTCAAGAAATGGCAAGGAATATAAAGTATGCTAAACAAAACTACTTTGAAAACGTAAACAAACCGACCCAATGGTTAGCATACAAAATACGTAAGCAACATGAAGAAAGATTTATAAATGCTCTCAGAAACGGAAAAGGAGAAGACAAAAATGAGCCAGAAAATTTAAAAATAATTGTGGAACAATTTTATAAAAATTTATATTAGGGAACTGAAATATCTCAAGAACAAATTAGAGAATACTTAATGAAATATAATCCAAAAATTTTCACGGAAGAACAGAGAAGAATACTAAATCAAACAATTTCTTTTTTTTTTTTTTTGGACCCCCAAAAGGGGATTTTTTAATTTGCATTTCTATAACATTACAACAGAAAATGGGGAGGGAAAATTCTACAATCTAAAGGAGAAAGTAAAAAGAACCTAACTAAAAACCCAAGTGTGGAGGTTGTACAATGCTTATAAAATAGTTGTTACTCTTATTCAGTTACTTTGAAACATGAAGAGTGCCTGCCAATCATCACTTCTGTTGACAAAACCAGCTTATCAGACTAAACAAAAAGTAATTCCAAAGCTAAAGCACACATAAACACAGCCCTTAAGAAAAATTGGCCTCTCCGTTTACGCTTTTACGCTTTGCTCCCCCCCATAGAAAAAATATTTAAAACCAATGTTCCCTCAGCAAGAACATTACAACAATTTATCTTCCTCCATCGTAAATGTATCTTCTTTTTCCATTTAGCTTTTATAAATCTGGATCTGTCCATTCATGATGTAAACCAAGTTCCTTTTTCCAGGGACATCTTCATTTCCTTAAACGCCTTGAATCATAAGAGGTCTCCCTTTTGTTGTATTAAAAGCACGCTCATTGGAGAATCCAGCCTTTCTCTTAGCAAGAAGATCTTGTGAAGTTGGGGTAGCAAACCCTTTACTTTAAAAAAAAAAAAAACTTTACGATCCGCTTGCCAGTCCAACCGCAAGAAAACTAAACTTTAGAATCTCCTTATCGTCCATAAGTTTCTATGATCAAAAATGCACACTGAACACTGTCCCTTTAAAAGTATAGCCGCTTTTAGTACAGATCCAGGTCGCTACTTCACTTTAGCCACCAGGGGGCCCATGATTTACTTTAAAGACAGAGTCTATGGTTAGGTCACATGACCTGGCTTTCCACTGTTCTCCTTCCTGAAGAAAGCATTGGTCCCGCCTCCCTCTTCACTTCTTGTCACCATCTTTTGGGGATGTTTACATTAGCCGAGAAAGAATGCCAAAGTCTCTAAGGTCTGTTTAAACGCTCAATTTTCTTTCGGAAAAACTCTCCACTACAGTCCATTGCCACAATTTGATCAGTCCCTCCAGTCATGCTTTTGCATTCGCTTAAGCGTTGGGAGAAAGGGCATCCCCTCACCCCCTCCTCTTAAAGTAGCGGGACTTCACATCTAGGCTTTGGTGCCTCGTTTCAATGAAAATTCACTCATCAGTCCTTGAATTGATCCAACAGGTCCTGAGACGGCCCCTGGGATCACGCCAAGCAGAGAAAATGGCTAAACCTCCAAGCGCTTGTCCAGTCAGCAGCTCTGGTACCATACGGTTGCATAGCGGCAGGACCGTCAGGGCGGAGGAGCGCCTCAATTCCCCAGCATCGCGTTGGCGAAGAGGCCACCCCTCAAAAGCCCCATGGCTAGGAGCCTTACCCAAAAGGCTCCAGGGGGGTGGTGGATGATTGCCCCCCCTCCAGTCCGCTAGCGCACATATCATCCCCCAGAATGACTGGAAGGCACGTCTGCTTGCGATTTGCCATAGACTGGAAGCTCTAAATCAACCAATTTCTATGGCGGAAGTAGTAGAAGCCCTAAAAAAACAAAAAGAAAATAAGTCACCCGGGCCGGATGGGCTCCCAGCAGAATTTTATCATGCCTTTGAAGATCAACTGACCTACCCACTGAAGGAAGTATGTCAAGATGTAACATCTCAGCTTAAAGTACTGGACTCCTGGAACGAGGCAATAATATCGCTTATAAATAAACAAGGCCTAGATCGGAAAGATTAAAAATTATAGACCGATTTCATTGTTACACATAGACTACAAAATATTTGTTTCCATTTTAGCAACAACAATAAAGAAAGTGCTTGTACAAACCATACATGAAGATCAAGCAGGTTTTCTTCCTAAAAGACGACTTAGAAAGAACGTGAGGATAATTTTAAATACCTTGGAGTATTATGAAGCACACCCGGTGAAGCAAATGGCTTTAATGTTTTTAGACATGGAGAAGGCTTTTGACAATGTTTTTTTTTTTATAAAAACCCTCCTAAAGAGGAGAGAATTTTATTGCTTTTTATAATAAGAAATAGGTGGATTAAGAAAAGGATTGAGTGAATTTTTCTGTTAAAGGATTAGTTTCAGTTAATAAAAATACCGTTTTAGGCAACCACCGTGGTTGGAAGGTCTTCTTTTCACATTTCAAAAGTCCAAAATAACTCTGTTAGTAAGTTAGTAAAGTCCCTTGGGGTTAGTTATTAATCAGCTCCTTTCTGACGTTTCACAAACAGCTATTTCTTATATTGTCTTCTTTTTGTGTCTCTCAAATTGTAAGATGGGCCCTCTTTAGCCTTCACGTCTCCCGCTCCGGCACCTCCCTCCTCTGGGTCGCTGTCCTCTTCGCTGGTTGATTCCGACCAAATTGCGAGTGCTGCATCTTCCTCTGTACTGGCGTGTCTCTTCAGAAATTCTTGTGCTTTGAAGACAGTCAATCTTCTCTCTTTTATCCTTATACTTAAACACCAGCCCTTCGGGGAAGACCCATTTATAAACAGTCTGATGCCTTTGTAGAAATGTGGTCAACCCTTTATATGCTTTCTTTTTCATACAGATTTCATAAGGAACATCCTTCAAGGTTCTAATAGTCTGCTCCCCAATCTTCAGGGGCACCACTGAAACTGCACGTAAGATTTGATCTCTGGTATGTTGCTTAGTGAACTTGACAACCACTTCTGCTGGCAGATTATTTTTCTTTGTAAAAGCGGAATAGGCTCTATAAACCGTATCCATCTCTTCTTTTAATTCTTTCACTTCTCTGCCAGTTAAGGGTGCCAAGGCATTCGCTAGTATGGACCTGAGATCCTCTTTCTCTTCTTCTTTGATTCCCTGAAAGCAGAGAGTCAGATTAGATTTCTCCATCTGCAACATTAAAATCCTTTTTTCTTGCATATCCTGATGCTTTTCTAGTTTGTTGACCCTTTTCTTTATTTTCCTGGCATCTTCCGTCGAGACCAGACACTTCTGTGCGATCTCCTCCATCCTTTTTGCTGTTTCCGTTAATTGTTTTTGTTGACTGTTGAGAACACCTTCCATGTTAGTCAAAGTTTCGCTAATTTTCTGCATTTGCTCCAGCAGAGGGTGCAGTAGCTCGCTTTTCTGTTGATTGACAGCAGGCTCTGGGGGGGGGGGGTTGCCCAGACTGGAAGTCCCTCCTCCCTTCTTTTCCGGCTTTTGTGGGACCTTTTTGAAAGCCGACATTTTCCCTGTTTGTTTACTTTATCAAAGTTCGTGCCGCGTCCCTCAGGAGACCAGCTTACTCTTGATCTTCAATGAAACCCCACAGGTACTTTCACCAACACTTTTTCCCCTTTACCCCCCTTCGCTTTTCCTTTGAAGTCTCGTTTCTCAAAGGGGGGTGGGGATTCCTCCTTCCTCCCAGCCGCTTATCCGCTTACAGGGGGGATTCGCATTTTTCGCTTCAAAGTAAACCTCCAACTCACGATTCGATGCCTGTTCTTCTTTTTATGTTAATTCACATCGCTTATCTTCACTCCTGGAAGTCGGTGGTGTTGCTAAGTCCCATACGGGCACAACGCAGCGGGGCCGATTGGGGCGGGGAGAAAGCCTCAATTTCCCGGCTGTCTGCCGGCAAAGAGGCTACTCCCCAAGCGCCCCCGGTTCGGAGCCTTTGCCTAAGGCTCACTAGGGTCTTTCGCATATGCAAAGACCCCCCCAACCGCACGTGGGCTAACCGTCTCCGGGAGCGTCCCGAGAGGTGGCCGCCATTCGCTCCGCCGAAAACCGAAACCTATCTCGGCTTTTGACAATGTTAATTGGAAATTCTTGAAAGAATTGTTGAAATATTCGCAAGCTGGAGAAGAATTTAGTAAAATGATTGAAGCCATTTACACGAAGCAACAGGCAAAGATATTATTAATTAATGGAGATTTAACACGAAAAATTGAAATCCAAAAAGGGACAAGCTTGTCCACTCTCACCCCTGTTATTCATTTTTGGACTTGAAATTATAAATGATGTAATTAGAGCTGAAAAACAAATTAGAAGACTTAAAATACGAGGAGAGGAGTTTAAACTCTTAGCCTTTGCGGATGATTTGGCGTTTATTTTAGAGGAGCCTTTTGACTCAATAGAGACTTTGTTATTGAGACTACAGGAATATGGAGCAGTAGCTGGACTAAAAGTTAATAAAAACAAGACAAAGACACTGGTAAAAAACATGACAGAGCCACAAATAAGACTTTTGAAGGAAATATCAGGACTGGAAATTTGAAAGAAGATCAAATATCTTGGGATAAATTTGAGAAATAAATGTAGTTTTTTGATGGAAAATAACTATATGGAATTACTGAAAACAATAAAACAAGATTTAAATAAATGGAAGAACCTTCAAATGGCAGAATTGCTACCATTAAAATGAACATTTTGCCAAGATTGATGTTTTTACTCCAAACTATTCCAGTCCTACAAAACCAAAAATTCTTCACAGACGTGGAGAAACCTGAGACAGTTTATTTGGCAAGGAAAGAGACCAAGAATAAAGCTCAAAGCTCTACAGGACTCAAAAAAAATGGTTGGCTTTGGATTTTCATACTGTACCCTTTACTATAAAGCGACAGCATTGGCTTGGATCAAAGATTGGATTACATTGGATAACCAAAGGCTCCTTAAACGAGAAGGGCATGACATACAATTAGGTTGACATGCCTTTTTATGGTACGGGAAAGTAGACTCACGTAAATATTTTAATCAACATTGGTTAAGGGCTTCATTGATGAAAGTTTGGGAACTGATTAAGAATCAATTCTATGCCAAGATCTCAAAACTGGCAAAACTTTGGAAGCATTTTCAAATCCAAAGATGCAATCAGGAGAACCGGTTAGAAGATATCACGACTTGTTAGACCCTAACTTTAACTTAAAACTCCCCATGGAACTGAATTGGTGGCAAAAAGTTCAGATTGAATCAAGGTACACTAAAGATAAAGTGACTGGTTTTATGAGAACTGGTTAGAAATGGTTAATGCTTTCCGCTGAACAGAATTTTATAAAGAAAATGTATGCTTTGCTATTAGATTATAAAATGCATGATGAAACTGTTAAAAATGTTATGATACAATGGGCACAAAATGAGGGTCATAATATTCAGCTAGATCAATGGTCTAAGTTATGGAAAAAATATATTAAAATAACAAAATCAATTGCATTTAAAGAAACATTTATAAGATGTTTTACAGATGGTATATAACGTCCGAGAAATTAGCCAAATTTAATTCAATGTGAAAGTAAAACGGGTTCATTTTATCATATGTGGTGGTTATGTGAGAGAGCTAAAAAATACTGGGTATGGATACATGAATTATTACAGAATATACTGAAATGTAGAGTACCTTTCATACCCCAGAAATATTATTGTTGAATATTTTGCCTGATGACTTTAAAAGAGAAGACTCTTATGTTGTATATAACGACTTCTACTAGAATACTGTATGCAAAGTACTGGAGGAGCCAAGACATGCCAAGTAGAGAAGCGCTTATTAACAAAATACTAGAAGCAGTGGAGATGGACAAACTTACTTCACTATTGAAAGACTACTCGGAAAAGACCTTTGAAAATACATGGACAAGATTTTATAGATGGTATGAGAACAATATTTCCAGGATGACAAGACAAGATTCATAAGCTAATTGAAATAACGGTGAAGAATGTATACACAAATAGTTGCAAAAGCGTTTATAAAATAAATTTTTATTGTAAGGTATAACAATAAAATGATATATAGAGGGCCAAAAATTATGTATACTTATAATGTTCCCCCAATTTGATGTTAGTGTGGATGTTTGTTATGTTTGTGTTATATGTATGTTGTAGAAAATAAAAACTTACTTAAAAAAAAAGAGGCAAAGCGAGTGTCCATCTGGGGGGGTGATTTTACTACCGTACTTGAGGCACCGTTTAAAGAAACCCCACCTCTTGGCCATAGGCTGGGGGGAGAGGGGAGAAAAAATGTGGTCTACAAAAAGGAAGACAAAACAACAAAGTCCGAGAGCAAAAGTGTAATAACAATTAGGATGTGCATTCAGTGGTACACTAAGTGGCACTGTGGCAGTGCAAGCATGATTTAGACTAATTTCATGTTATTTCGATTTAAATACAGAGACTGTTCTGTGCCTTTCTCTGAAGAAGTAAATTCTCTGTGTTCTCAAACTGGAAGCTGGTCCATGACGTGTATGTTATGTTTCTCCTTACTGACTAGAGTCTCTGCAGTCATGGAGCTTTGGGCATGCCTACTGTATTGTCATGAGGACATTTTGTGTGTGCCCAGTTCCAATTTGACTCTATAGCTGTCAGAATAGTTGCTCAATATGCTCTGCACAGAACAGCAAAGTTAACATTTACATTAACACTGCCCTCCAGAACAAAGTATTCAGAAGCCTCAGCTACAAAAGACTTTTTTCATATGTGTACATGTTACTATATTTCAGTATAATTATTCAGCTTCTTAATTTACCACTTGAGACATAGGAATAAAAGTTCAAAGTTATTACTTACTTTATTTATACTCCATCTTTCTTCCCAAAGGGGACCCAAAGTGGCTTACATTGTTCTCTTCACCTGCATTTTATCCTCATAACAACCCTGTGAGATAGGTTGGGCTGAGAAAGTATGTGACTGGCCCAAGATCACCCATTAAGCTTCAATGGTAAAATGAAGATTTGAACCTAGTTCTCCCAGATCCTAATTTAACATTCTAAATACCATACCACACTGGCTCTATTATTTTATAATCACTATTATTACTTTTTTTTTTTTTAGTCCAGTGGCACCTTTAAGACCAACCAAGTTTTATTCTGGGTATAAACTTTTGTGTGCAGGCATACAAAAACTTATACCCAGAAAAAACTTGGTTGGTCTTAAAGGTTCTACTGGACTCAAACTTTGTTCTGCTGCTTCAGACTAACATGGCTACCCACTTGAATCTGTTACCATTATTTATTATATACTGCAGGGCAGAATAGAATCATCTGACCTTTTGCTATTGCAGTGGGCTCCCACAATGCATTTTGCTGTGCAGAAAGGGCATACAGACTTGGTGCTGCCTTTGGGTCTGAACAGTGTTGACACCTGAGATTTGGAAACAAACAGCACAAAATGAAAATTGTCAGTTGAAAGGAAATGAAACTGATTTCTACTGTTTTAAACAATATATACAGATACATTTCATTCAATACAGGAAACAATAACATTTGTGTGAGGAGTTCTCTCAGGGCAAAGGCAGTCCAGTCCCACAGGAAGACCTCTCAATCCTGAACCACAGGCATGAGAGCTCCCTAAAATTTACACAAGCATGCCCCTCTGAGGCCGATTTATCTGACAGGTAGTGAACAGCTGTTACATGCAACACAAGCCATAAAAGTACAATTAATGTTTCTTAAAACTAAATAAAAGAACAATCAAAATTCAGTCAGGATACAGTTGTCAGGATCTTTGCACAAAAAAACCCAAATAAAATCCTAAAAACTAACTAATGCTTTACAATTCTCCACTTTAGTCTGGTAATGTGTAACTCTTAGACATAGACAAAATACTGTTCCTTAATTACCATCTCCACACATTCGTCATTCTGACAGGCAAAGATCCAAGTGAAAAGTGGTGGTCCCACTGCCTAACAACTTCTTAAAGTTTTAGGAGCGAAAGGTACCATCACCCCACAACTACAACCAATCAAAAGGTTCCTTTAATTATCACTCATCATTTCTGTTATTACAAAAGCTCCCACCTAAATCCAACTCCTCACTTCTCCTCAGAATTGAACTAATCTTACATAGAGATAAGACACGCCCCAAACCCCACAGGCTGTTTTATAACAAAGCAAGTTCTAACTATTAACCCTTACTAACCATGGAGAATGGGGGATTAGTGGTTCCTTACAGTGCTTGTCACTGTGGAATTCCACTTGAATAAGAATGTGGACCTCTGTGTATTAACAAAGCATAAGTTTGCAAACACCGTTTTTATTCTTGAAAGATACAAAGATAGTTTTGTATCTTATTAGAAAACTATCTGGGGATCCATAAGACTCAGAGTATAGGGAAAGTCTATCCTATAGCTCCACGGAGGCCCCCACACTCACTCTCTTCCAGCCTTCTCTCCATTTGATCCCCTCACACAATCTCCCACTCTCTCTTGACTTCCCAGGATTTTTTTCTCCACTTTCTTCTCCCACCCTGTTTCTCTTTCTCTTCCAAGCCTTTTCTCTACTCCACCCCACCCCGCATCTTGGTCTTCTTTTCTCAGCTACTGCTGCTTTCACTCAACCTTCTGCCTACCAGGACTGTCTAGAACCAAGCTCCAGTTTCTTGGTTGCTAGGAAATCCCACAGTGCTGATTGTGACATTGTGAGATTTTGCAGACTATTAACTGGCATTTTCTGTGTTTGGGAAATTTTAATTCCATATATATCTTAAAAAAACAACTTTGGGGATATTTTTGCCAGTCTGGAAATCCCCTCAATTCTGTAGCAAAATCTCCCCTGCTTGTACACAGTCCTTTTATGTGGATTTTTATGCCACTTTTGGAATTAGATCTATTTGGTGAATCTGGCACATTACGTTAAAGCAATACCATACATCAAATTACAGGCTCATGGACAGTTAACTCTATACAAACACAATATATACCATGAGATGGCAACCATGGTATACTTTAAAGAAGAGTCTGTGTATATTGGTTGCCACCTCATGGTATATATTGCTTTTGTATTACATTAAGTTAAAGCACAACAAAATAGGCCTGTAACTTCACTGGACACAATGTTATACAAAGTTAGATCCAACAGCGCCTTTCCATGAACAGATGATTCCTGCAGGAATGGCAGACACCACTGGATGCAGCTCCCTATGAATCATGAAGAGGGGTTTTTTTTATATTACTTCAGTATTTATGCATCAAAGTAACTGTAAAATATACACCAACTGGATCAATGTTTCCAAAGCCAGGAAAGCTGTTAACTGCTGATCAAAGGCTTCAGCTTTGGAATCTGAGAGATTTGGAATCTGAGAAATTGAAACAAGGTTACTTTACACATATATATTAACATTCATATATTCAAGGGTTTTTTTTAAATTACCCATAGTATTGAATATTTCCTTGCCAAAAAAATGGCACTGTAAGGTCCAGTAACACAAGGTTATCTTCTATGGATCTCACAGGTATAATTCCTTTAAATTTTTTGGAAAGCCTTAAGATTTCTGTTAAAGTCCCTCCTATTGGGAAAAAAAGAAAATATGTTTCAAGTTTTTTAAATACTTAAGCGCTTACCTTATCATTCTTACTCATTTTATCCTTTGCACAGTTGCATATCCATTACATGGAAGTGATCATTCAATATGCATTAGAATGTGGAGACAGATATACAAAACTTAAGTGGCTCAGTATGCTTCCTAAACCAGCTGGAATGTTTAACATACTTATGGATGATTTCCAAGAGAAGTATGTTGCTGCTATAAACAGGAGCTCAGCTTCTGTGTCTGATCTTCCTCTATGGGTACTAGGGTTGTCAACTTCCAGATGAGAGCTGGAGATCACCTGGAGTTACAACTGCTCTCCAGGTGACAGATCAGTTACCCTGGAGAAAATGGTTGCTCTGGTGGGTGGACTCCATGGCATTATACCATGCTGAGGTTACTTCCCTTCCCAAACCTCACCCTCCCAAGGTTCCAACCCCAAATCTCAAGGAACTTCCTAACCTGAAGCTGGCAACCCTAAGAGGGGAACTGATCTCTGTAGCTGGGAAATCTGTTGTGATCCCAGAAGCTCTCCAGTCCCCACCTGGAGGTTGATAAGATAAGACAAAATACAACTGTGAAATAATTAACGAAAACTATTACGTATTTCTATTTATGAAGTTTTCTTTAGACTCAGATACATGAAAGAACTCAGAAGGTTACACTATTTTCAAGACAATTACAGAGTACTTAAACAAGAGCTGTCTCACAGACTTTGAAAACATAACCCAAGAAGGAAGCAGGAAAAGTGGTGAGGATATGGGGACTTTCAAGAAAGAGGAAATAGTGGAGGAGGGAGAGAGAGAGAGGAGATGCTTCCCACACGTGCTTGCAGGTTCCCACTTGTACTATTATAATGGACACAGTCTCTTTTGGACCACTGTTTAGATATGATCCAACAATTAATTCTGGAGTTAGCCCAGTACAGCACTTTTTCCTTGAACTAGCAATAACCTGTATAAACTTTTGGGGATCTGCAACTTAAAGCTTGTTGGATGTACAGAACTTTTTTCTCCAAGCAAAATGAAATAAGTTACAAAAATTATGTATAGCACTGCTGTTCTATCTCTCTCCTTATAATAATTATTTTTTGGTTTCGTAAGATTCCATGCGCTCCCATTGGCTGTAAAATGCCCTCCCTCAGCCATTGGCCCATCAGCCACCACTCAAGAGTACTCGTGTGCCATTGGCCGGGTGCTGGGTCTGCTCCTCTTCCCCACCCACTCCCCCTTCAGACAGATTTGCATGTCAGATTTACTGGCAGACAGCTCTCTTTCCTGAGGAAGACAGTTCTCTTGACTCCTGTGAGGGACTGTCCCCTCAGTGGCTGTTGATAGGCAGCCAAGCTTGGTTCTGTGAGTAAAAAAACAAAGGACTTTCAGCATAACCCTCTCCCCCGCCCATAACCCCCTCCCCAAAGGCCACTTTCCTGTCAGAATAAATGGAAAAAAGGTCTCTCTCCTGCTTAGCTTCAGCATGGCTGGCTGGCTAACGAGATGGGCCAGCGACCATCAAACCATTTTCTTAAACTCCCTGCTGTGTGGCTTACTTTCCCCTAGGGTTGCCAATCTCCAGGTAGGACCTGGAGATCTCCCAGTGTTACAATTGACCTCCAGATGACAGAGATCAGTTCCCCAGGAGAAAATGGTTGCTTTGGAGGGTAGACTCTATGGCATTATACCCTGCTGAGTCCTTCCACACACACCCCAAATGCTGCCCTCCACAGGAGCCACCCCCCCCCAAATCTCCAGGTATTTCCCTAATCAGAGTTGGCACCTGTACTTTCTCCTCTGTCAGTAAAAGGCCCTTTCCACACCTATGTTGGCCTTTGGGAGAAAACTCATTGGGCCCAGTCCTGATCAGGTTGCCAACTCCAGGTGGGCAATTCCTGGAGATTTGAGGGATGGAGCCTGGAGGTTTGAAGAGGGGTGAGGTTTGAAGAGGAGTGGCACCTCAGACAGGTACGATACCATAGACTCCACCCTCTAATCCAGCCATTCCCTGATGGGGAACCATTGCTGCCAATCTCCAGGTGGGGGCTGGAGATCACTCAAAATTACAACTGCTGTCTAGGAGGGAGGGAGGAGGAGATGGAAAACTAAAGGTAGGTTGATGGTTGGCTGGGAGGGAGATAGGGTTATCAACTCCAGGTTGGGAAATTCCTGGAGATTTGACAGGTCAAACCTGGAGAGGGTGAGTGTTGAGGAGGGGTGGGACCTCAGACAGGTACAATGCCATAGACTCCACCTCCAAACCAGCCACTCCCTCCTGGGGAACCACTGTTACCAATCTTGGGGGTGGGCTGGAGATCACTCAAAATTACTACTGCTCTTCAGGTAGCAAAGATCAGTTCCACTGGAGAAAATGGTGGACTCTGTCATTATACCCTGCTGAGATTGCCACAGCAAATTGTCACTGAGTGCCCAAAGCCGGGGCACTCTCCCAGAGCCTCTTTCAAGAGCTCGTTGTATTTATTTCCACAATGGGCCTTATTCCTAGTATATATATATTTATATATCCTGTCCTTATTAATATTTGAATTTTGGTTTCACCACATCCTATGCTTGCCATAATTGATTCGGCTCAAGAACTGGCAGTCAGAGGACACTGGCCAGGGCTGACTGGCTGCTTCACAAAGTCCCACCCATGTCAGCCCCAGTCAGGGTTTTCAGCTCAGTCTGCTCCAGTCCTCTGACAGGAGAGGACCATCTGGAGTGTGAGTACAGGGACAGGCCCTCAAGGCTGAGGCAAGTGAGAGAAGCCCTTTTCCGCCCCCCACACCATCCCCTGGGCCTTCTACGAGGGGACTAGGCCCAGAGAAGGCCTTTTCCACCCCCACACACCATCCCCTGGGCCTTCTATGAGGGGACAAGGCCCAGAGAAGCCCTTTTCCGCCCCCACATGCCATCCCCTGGGCCTTCTATGGGGCACTAGGCCCAGAGAAGCCCTTTTCCGCCCCCACACCATCCCCTGGGCCTTCTGTGGGGGCAGTAGGCCCAGAAAAACCCTTTTCCGCCCCTCACACCATCCCCTGGGCCTTCTATGGGGGCAGTAGGCCCAGAGAAGCCCTTTTCCACCCCTCTTCCTTTCCTTTCCCCCCTTTCCTTTCTTCCTCTCTCCTTTCTTTCACTCTTCCCCTCTTCCTTCCTTCCTTCCTTCCTTCCTTCCTCCAACCCTCTCTCCCTTCCACCCTTCCTCCCTTCCTTTCTAGGGCCCGTTGTCTTCCACCACAACGGGCTTTGCTCCCTAGTGTGTGTGTGTGTGTGTGTGTGTGTGTGTGTGTATATATATATATATATAAGTATATATGTATAAGTATATATGTATATAGATGTATACATATATATATGCGTGTGTGTATTATTGTCAAGCAGTCTTCCACACAAGCACTGATTAGACCGAACCATGCTTATGTTCAACAAAGATGCTCTACCATATGCCCTGTTAACTCTACTTCAGAATGTTCATTCAAATAGAAAGGACAGATGGAATAAACTATTAAAAACAAACAACAACAAAACTCTGAAGTAAACAAAGGGTACAGTTTACCAGAAAGTTCCCCTTCCTACAAAGTTCACCAAATAAATGGTTGCTACACAACACATTTCCTTGGGAAACTGTCCTTCAGTTCAATGAAGCTTGTGCCCCAAACAGCAAAATGTGGCTCTACAGAGGAAAACCAAACAAAATGAAGCAATGTGCAGCTGGCAAAAAATGTACAATGGATTAATCACTGGTGATGGGTGGGTGGAAATGAGGGCTTCAAAGTTAGCTATGTTACAAAATCAAATAGCCAGGACCTTATTAATTTTCAACAGTGAAGGACTTGTCTACTGCTTTCACATAGAAATATTTTTATATATGTGAAAATACTGACATCCAGAGGATGACAAAGTTAAAAGTACACTGCCAGTAGTAAAGGCATTCTGGTCTCTATTTTCCCTCAGCTAGAATTATACAGAGAGTATAATAAGGACTCCAAATAAAACTACAATCAAAGCTAGATTGTACACAGACACAGCTAAAACATAATTTTACATAACATTTAGTATCATATTTACAATCTCCTCAAATCCTCCCTATTATTAAATTAAAATTATTTCAGATGATTAATTAAAGACTATCCAAGTCTGACCAAGGCATTCCCTAAGTCTTTCCTTTTATATTGCCCCATATATGCCCACTAATTATTTTGCAAGACTCTGCAAAGCCTATTGCTTTACATATACATGCTTATAACAAGATTCTTTAAAAGCAAACAAACAAAAAATCCCCAGACATCAAGTACACAATTCAAAGCCTCGTTCAAGCTTTAGTACAAACACGGAATACCACGTAAACAGTGGCTTCTCACTTTCTTGATATATGTGAGGTTTGTTTCCTCTAAAACAAAGAGGCCTTTCCATGCATAATGTACACACAGTGGATGCACACTGAAACAACTTGACCACAGCACAAGGATTTGAAAATAGGACACTGATGTACTGCAAGCATTTTCTCTTGTGAAGATGGGCTTACTGGAATCAACTGAGGATAGGCTGCCAGTCAACAATGACTCTTAGACTATTAAATACATTAGATACCATTTAATTAGCTAACCTTCAATCATTATCAAACTGTCTTCTGGCTCTTGAAGTAGTTCATAGCGTGTTACAAAATGAACTGCTACATATCGTCTTCCCTGGTTTTCAATATCCCACACAACAGATTCACAGAAGGGGATATTTTGTAAATCTGGATTTGGATGTGTAGCTGAAGCTTGCAAAAGTACATCAAACTCAGTCACATCTGGAACTTCTTGCCTGAAAACAATTACAGTATAAAGATAAACGACCTGTCCTAAAGCATACAATAAGCTGAAGTGCAGTACTAGGGATGGGCATGTACCAGCTCACAAATGAAAGTTTGTCATGAATTTTGGTTAGTTTGTGGTTTGCAATGCAATATTTGTGAACTAAAGAGCCACCATGAACTTCCATGAATTTTAAGGCAATTTGTGGCAGTTTGCGAAAAGCAGAAAGCAGGGGTTTAAATGGCTCTGAGCCATTTAAGCCTCTACTTTCTGCTCTTCACAAAAAAAACAGTTGAGTGGCGGGGAGCTTAAAGCAGGGGGTGAAATGGCTCCAAGCCATTTAAACCCCTGCTTTATGCTCCCCACAAAAAAGTGGCAGGGAACAGAAATCAGGGGTCACAAACTAGTTTAGTTCGTAGATCAACATATCAGTTTGTGGTTCAGCCCCATACTGAACTGTAAAAATTCAGTTTGTGCCCATCCCTATAAAGCACCTTTATAAATTAGACTACAAAATGTTTCAGACACAGGAGCTTACAAATTCATACATTTCCATGTGCAAGTTTAACTTAGGATAACTGGAAAATGCATACTGCAGAAATTTAAGGCCTTCAAATACCAGTGGATGTGGGACATATTAAATCTGAAAAAATAATTATAGATTAGTCAGGCTATAATTCCACTAAACACAATTCTCTTTGAAGAAGAAGAAAAAGAGTTTGGATTTATACCCCACCCTTCACTACCCAAAGGAGTCTCAGCGTGGCTTACAATCTCCTTTTCCTTCCCCTCCCCACAACAGACACCCTGTGAGGTAGGTGGGGCTGAGAGAGCTCTGACAGAAACTGCTCTTTTTCAAGGACAGCTGTGCCAGAACTAGGCTTGCCCAAGGTCATCCAGCAGGTGCAAGTGGAGGAGTGGAGAATCAAACCCAGTTCTCCCCGATTAGAGTCCGCGCACTTAACCACTACACCAAATTGGGATTTAATGTTGCAAATAGAGCAATAACTCTGAAGGGCCACAAGGCTTTTTCATATCCCCTTCCTGGGGATGCTTATCTGATGGGGATTTTTAGCTTGCTTTATATTTTGACCTGCTTCTAAATATGTTGATTAGAAACCACTCTTTCACCTTGAAAACATGCAACAAAGCTGGGATAAAACCCTGCCCATATACACTGACATTCATTGCCCCCTATGCAGGATCCTTCTCCTGCCTTTTACTTCTGTTACTCGTGTGCCTCTGTATGGAAATTATGAGCAAAAGGAGCATACTGAAATGCTTGCAAGTTGTTCCCCCATCTAATTATTAAAGCTGTATACAACACAATGAAGACAATATTCCAGTGTGAAAATATATAGTTATATGTTACTTGAATGCACGAAGCTGCCATATATTGTATTTATTTATTTCATTAGATTTTAGACTGCACTCCCCCTGCCAGGGCAGGGCTCAGGGTGGTGTACAGTAAATTCATGACAAATATAATTTTAAAATGGTTTAAAACAATAAAAACACACTAATTGCCTAAGAGATGCTGCTAAAAAAATCAGTAGTGTCATTGCTGCATGAAGGGTGGGGGAGGGTATGGGAGTACCAGAAAGATGAGACCATCATTTTCCTCAACCAAATGCCTGGCAGAACATCTCTGCTTTACAGGCTCTGTGGAACTGCATCAAGTCCCACAGGGCATGGATGTTATTCCGCAGAGAGTTCCACCAGGTTGGGGCAAGGGCAGAAAACACCCTGGGCCTGGTCGAGGACAGCCGGACATCCCTTGGGCCAGGGATCATCACTAAGTTCTGAGGTACTGAGCATGGTGCTCTTTTGTATATTGAGTCAGTCTATTAGTCTGTCGTATTGTCTGCTCTGACTTGCAGCAGCTACTGGATCCTTTTAACTGGAGACACCAGGGTTTCAACTTGGAATCTTCTTAGAGCTGAGCAAATGCTCTGCTGCTGAGTGATGGCGCCTTCCTATTTATTTATTTGGCAAGGGGATCAATGAGTGCTAGTTAATAATAATGTACCTATATATTGTGCATTCTGTTTCAAATAATAGTGCCTTTGCAAGATCACGACACATTGCTATTTATCTTGAAAAGCAATTCAGATGCAATACATGACAACATCAGGATATATAGGCATTTATCATATATCCAAAGCTGCATGCGATACAAAAATCCAACAGAGCTTAAAACCTGGTCCATTCACAATGCCTCCAAAATTGAAGTAACAGCTTATAATGAGATGTAACTCAGGACTTACAATGCACTGCACTGTGGACAAAGAAGTTTAACAGATTGATGGAGCTTCTTGGGCTCAAATTTTCTCAGCTTAGCTCTGACACGATATTGTTGAGGAACTCTGCTATTCAAAATAGTATTCACTGTTGTCACATCAAAATGCTGGTGATCAGTTAGCACTAGAAAACAATAAAATAATCAATCAATCAATCAAATACCTTTTATTGGCATAAAATACTGAAAACAGTCCCCATTATAGTAAAACAATCCCATAACATTTATGGGATCAGCTTAACCCAGCGGTTCCTTCGAGTACAGAATTTCTCTGCCAATAAAATACTAACAAACAACTGGTACATTGTAAACAAAGTAGGCAAAATGGGAAAGGAAGACCACCACAAGTTTTCATACAAAAACAAATATTTCTCCAACTTTAAATCTTGGAACAAATGAAGTAATGTTTTAAATATGCATTTAATGCTCTCCAGGATACATTTCTAAAAACTACAGGTTGAATCCAAATCAATCTTTGATGTCTTTCCCTTCTTTTCCAAACTCTGTGTGCTGCCCAAAAAGCTGTAGGTTGGGGCCACCCCTCATAACAGGAAATAGAAACCGCCCCTCATTCTTGCATGAGCTGTCGCTCTGTTCGCAGAAGAGTGTTGATGAGTAGAGACACAGGCTGAGTTCAGACTGGCAGTTTGCTCCGGTAGCCAGTCGTAGCAAAAAAGCCCCAGAATAAACTATACCGGGTTTCCCCGTTCACACAGCGGGGGCCGCTACCGGAAGATACGGGGTGGAGTCGGGTGCGAGCGTTCAGACTGCAGCACGGAGGCGCGCGGAATATCGCGCCGGTCACCTAAGCCGTCAATGTGCGCATGTGCGCACATGCGCATGTATGCCTATGCGCACAAGCAGCCATGAAGCAAATTCCACGGAAAAGCGGACCCGCCCACACCACCACCCCCTTTCAAAGGCCCCCCAGCACCCACCCTGTGGCAGAGCAAGACGAGGAGGGCAGGCAGCATGGAAGTTGAAGCCACAGCTGGTGCACTCCTATTCCTGGGCCTCAGCGCTTACATTACATTGCTGCTGTGCCACCAAGCCAGGGTGCGCAGCATCCATGCTCGGAGGGCGCTAATCCTGCAGCGGTACAGGGCCCGCAGAGCAGCCAGAATCAGACAGCACTGGCACATAGAGGCCCGTGTAAGGGCCGGGCTACTCAGGCTGGCCGAAGAGGGCGCATCACGTCGCTGGTGGGTGTACCCGCGCCCCACCAAGTGGTGGGACATGTTCGTCTGTGTAGTGTGGGAAGATGGGCAGTGGCTGAAAAACTTCAGGGTGACAAAGGCCACGTTCCGCTGGCTAGTGGACAGCCTCCGCTGCCACATCGGTCACACAGACACACCCATGAGGCGTGCCATTTCAGCAGAACACGTCGCCATAACCCTGTGGTGGCTGTCAGGTACAAACTGCTACCGGGAGGTCAGCCACCAGTTTGGGGTCGGCAAGTCCACTGTTGCGGGAATCGTGGTGGAGGTGTGTGTGTCAAGGACCTGGAATTGTTGAGTAGGACGGTCTGCCTTGGCCCACCAGGAAGGGTGAGTTCTCCCCAGGTGTGGGTGTCCACAAGCCCCCTCGCAATTCCTGGCCCCCCCGCTGGACTGTCTGCCCTGCAGAGGCCGCAGTGTACGCAGACAGGGATGGCAGCCGGGTCCCCACGTATCGAGGAGGGGGTAGCTACGCCCCAGGGAACGGTAGGGCTGCCATAGCTCCCTGCCCATACCCCCCAGGGACCCCAAGGCAAAGAGTGGGAAATATGGGCACACCTCCAGGGGGTGGTGAGGGAGAGAAAGGGTGTGGAACCGGAGGAGGGCTGGGGTCCTCCACAACAGTGGGAGGGGGAAGGGCAATGCCAGCAGGACGCAGTAACAGGGTCAGAAGGACATTGCTGGACACGAAGGGGCCAAAGCGAAGGGGTCGCTACCTGCAAGGGGGCACCTGAAGACCGTGGAGGCGACATCCTGGGGTTGGGATGGTGGGCCAGAGGGGCCAGAGTATCCCCCAGGAAGGCAGTGCAAAGTCAGGGAGTGGTGGCCGAGTGTGCCAGAGGGAACTAGCCGCAGCAGGCAGGGCGGTGGAGCCAGACCCAGGTCCGTGACCCACACAATGGCACAATGACACTGCAGCCTCCGTGGGCCAAGTGTGGGTCCCTGTCGTGCCACAGACTGCGCCCCTGCAGGCACAATGCGCCCGTGTGCCATCAGTGTGTCAGTGAACCAGGGAGGGAAGCTGAGTCCTGGGGGGCGGGGCAGAGAACTGCTGTCCTAACCCGAAGCCTCGGTGCCTTGCAGGTCATGGATGGGTTCGCGGCACTGGGCTTCCCCCAGTGCGTTGGCGCTGTGGATGGCTGCCACATCCCTGTCAAGCCACCACCCGACCTGTCGCATGACTTCTTCAACCGGAAGCACTTCTACTCTGTCATCCCCCAGGGGACTATTGACCATCAGGGCAGGTTCACCAACATCTGTGTGGGCCATGCTGGCCACAGCCACGATGCCTATGTGTTCCACCAGTCACAGCTCTGCAGGGCCATGGATGCAGGGGTTTTCATTCCGGGGAACCCCACAGCCCTCATAGAGGGCGTCCTGGTCCCCCCCCCCCCTCGGTGATGCCACATACCCCTCCAGAAGATGGCTGATCTCTCCGTTCAAGGGTGCCTTGAACCACCGGCAGGCCGTGTTCAATAGGGCATATGCCTGTGCCAGAAACGTCGTGGAGCGCGCCTTCGGCCGCCTGAAGGCATGCTGGCATCGCCTGACACTGAAACTGGATGTCCAGGAGGCAAATTACAATCCAGTGGTGACAGCCTGCGTCACTCTGCACAACATCTGTGAGGAGCGGGGCCACGCCATTATCAGGCGTGAGGCAGATGAGGAGCCGGGAGGATCCAGGGCGAGGGCCCCCCTGCGGAGGCTCGACAACGTGAATCGGGCAGAGGGAAGCGCAGTGAGGGAGGCACTAGCCACATGGCTCATGAGGCAGCGACGACAATGAGGACACGTCGGCATAGGTCGCTTGTGGCATTTCGCACATGGGACATTGCACCCCCTGGCAACTGCCAAGGAGTCCCGACCACCGACCAGTGGCCAAGTGCCCATCAATGCGATGGACCCAGTAAAGACGATGAACCACTGTGGCTGTCTGTATGTGCGTCCCTCATTCCCTAGCCGGGCACCAGGGCCGTGGCTGAGTGCAGGCAGGGTCCAACAGGGAGGGCCAGCTGTGGTCGGCCTCACCAATGGGATCCCCACTGCCTTGCCAGCCGGGTCCAATTGGGGTAGTGCCCATGGGTGGTTGGTGGGGTGCGGATCAGCGTCCACTCTCGGTGGGTGGGGAATGGGATGCCCCCCCCAGGTGGTGGGGGGACATCCAGGGGTGACAGCAGAAGCCCACCCAGACCTGAGCTGGGTATGGTGAGATGCTGGGGCGACAGACGGTCTCCAGAGTACTGTGGCCAAGGGCAGCTCCCAAGGGTACTTCCTGACCCAATGGCTTACATCCCAGGCCCCAGTCCGTCCAGAAGCCGCCAACAATAGCTGGGAGTGTGACGGGCTGAGCGACATAGGATAGGATGGGTACTCCCTGAGGTCAAAGGCTGGGAAGCAAGAGCCGGCCCTGGGCGCCCATGGCCCACCCCCCAGCTCCAGGGGCATCCCCAGCTGGTTATGCAACCTCGCCAGGGAAACTGCCCCCCCCCATTGCAACACACGACGGCATTGTGGGACCCATCGTGATGCTGGCAGCAAATGTGGGACGGAACTGCATGCCATGTACAGTGTTCTGTCCACGTTGCACCCCCCATACATGTCAGAAGCCGCATGGTCTTTGTCCGAGACGTCGGAAGGGGGATAAAGAGCCCCTCTTGCCGCAGAAGAACGGCCCGACATGGTGTCAGGGAGAAAACCATGTGGATCATGTCTGTTCTGTGTAGCTGCCCAAGCCATGTCCAGTGGAGGTGGCAGAGTAAATACCTGGATGGGAGACCCTGCCTGAAGTCCCAGCCCGTGGGAGGCAGGGTGTCCCGGTCAGCCGCCTCCCGTCCTCCCGGGACTGGCTGGGAGCAACCCTGAAGGGGCTAACTCACCTGGAAGGGAATGCAGACCAACGGCATCAAATACGGAGGCAGTTCAACAGGCGTTGCAACCACGGGAGGAAGAAAGAAGCTGCACAGAGCTTGGGGGTCGGGCAAGAAGACATACCAGAGGACTACGAAGAGGAAATGAAACAGAAGGAAGAGGCGAGGGGAAGAGGAGTGGAATTCAGCCCGCAGAGCAGAAAGCAGCCCCCGCACTCAGCGATCGACAGCAGGAAGGATGAGCCACCCTGCCAGAGCAGCCGGCGTGGAATGTTATAAAGGGGGGTGGGGCTAAGCAGGGAAGGACGGGGGCTGTTACACGAGAGGGTGCTGGGAGTGGGGCGTGGGGATAAGAGGAAAGAGAGGCTGGAGACCAGGGAGGACGAGACACAGATGAGACTGGGGAGAGTAACTGAAGCTCAGAGAGACCCACATCCCCTTAGCCTGACTGGCTGAAGGTTTGGTCTGTGCAGGCAGAGGGATAGCCCAGGTGAACCGAACCTGATCCCCTGCCTGTCTGAGGTGTCCTTTTGCCTCCTTTCTTCTTGTCTCACCCCTCCCAGGACACTTCCCCCTGAGCTGACCAGGTGAGCAGCAACGGCAACCGGAGGATTGCCACTTGGGGCAGAACCTGGAACTCACACAGGGGCAGGCTGCCTCCAGGCCTCCCCGTTGGGGACAGTCAACATGAGTCACCATGATGTCTGGAGGAACACACACCCACACATCCATCAAATACAAGGCCCCCCTCCAGCAGGAGAGAAGCCATGCAGTACCAGACCCCTGGGGTACCATAGCCCTCAGCAAGGTCGCACTGTTGGAAGTGGCAACTGACGAAGGACCAACAGAGCTCAGCAGGCTGGTGGGGTACATATCCAGTGTCCTGCTGGAATCTGACGTGGGGGAGGACGCCAGTACGCACCTGCTGTGACCCATGTGCAGGGGGTGGGGGAGGTATGGCTCCAGGCCATCGAGAACAGCGGCAAGACAGGGGCTGACTCCGAGGAGAACCCTTCCCTCCGAGCCTCCAGTTCAGACTGCTCACTGGAAGCCCGGGAGGGAGGTATCCAGAGGCCTCCAAGGCCGTCCTGGAAAGAGATACAATGAACCAGTCTGCCATGCAGTCTACAATCCAGCTGCTTCTGGCTAGTGATTCCATTCACTTTTCCAGATGGCAAGATAATATAGAGGGCTCAGGGCCAAACTATATGATACTGGAATTCAGTGACTGAGTGAGACTCAAGTTGTGGGTGGGGGTGGGCATTAACAATTCCCCCGCTGGCGTCCTATCCCCGGGTCACTTGGGCATGCACATGGGAGCATCCTCAGACAAACGCGTCCCTGCCCAAACGCCTCTCCGCGCCCCGTCAGCCGCTGAAGTTCCGTGCGTTCAGTCCCCACAGCCTTGCTGTTGTGCCCCTGGTTCGTGTGCGGGGGGGGGGGAGGAAGAGAGTGCAGTGTACTGGCACTGAGAGCGTGCAACTGTCGGGGCTGGGAATACTTGGGCGTGTGTATAGCGGCGTCCCCGCCCAAACGCCTCTCCGCACTCAGCCAACGTCGCTGGGCAAGTTGTCGTCCCCAGGCCTCCCCGCCCGAACACCTCCCCAGGATATGGAGCCCCCTCGGCTCGGCGTGTACTGGATGGATGAGGAGGTGGAGCTGCTCCTGAGGGCCCTGCATGACTTCGAGGCCGGCAGGAGGGTCATGGCCAGCACCCATCTGCAGATCCTGGGCCTCTTTGGCAGGGTGGCTGAGGTGCTGACCCAGGCAGGCTACCCTCGGCTGGCCATTCAATGCAGGGCCAAATTTAAACGTGAGAAGGCCGAGTTCTTCGAGGCCCTGGAGGACTGGGACGGCATTCCCCCCGGTGGAGAGCGCCCCCCCCCCGTTTCCGTCTCCTGTGGGCCCTCTGGGAGCAAGGAGGACGGCCGTCCTGGAGGCATCGACGTGTCCCTGGTGAGCTGGTGGCATTGACACAACCCCTATGGGGATGGGTGGCGGTGCTTCTGGCCCTGTAAGGGGGGTTACATCTGGGGGGTGTGCCCTGGTGACCACCAGCGGTATGCCTGGGAGACAGCAGCCAGGGGAGGGACATGTGGACATTTGGTCCTCGCCGCCCCATGCAAGTGCTCAGTGATCCAGCTGCAAGGGGCAATAGGAGCCCCTCCCCACCCGAAGACCAAGGGACTTGGCATGTGGTGGGAGGGGGTGGTGGCCCTGGAGGGCTGTAGATGCACATGCGGAGCAAAGGGCCCTCTGTGGCTGGGGGCCACAGAGTCGGGATAGGCTGTCTGGGGCGGTGGTGGTCAGCATCACTGGTGCTCTGGGGTGCAGCAGTGTCAGAGGGCACCGGCCTCCCAACCATTCCAATGGTCTGGCCCGGTCACCACATGGCATGCACATCGGCCCAGCAACTGTCAGCATGGGCCGCGGCAATGTGCCAGGCATGGTTTGGGAGCCGAGAGCCATGGCACACCATCATTCCCTGCGGCTCCCCATGTGGGGGTCATGGCTGAGCACTGCCCTGGCCTCACAGGGGATGACAGGGGATGCCTGCATGGGGAGGGGGGCCCCACAGGGAGGGGGGAATGGGGGCCCAGACAACTGGACGGATGCCCAGGGCCATTGGGCTGGCTGTCGTGGAGGAGCCTGTCGGTTACCCTGCCATGGCGCCTTGGCAGCCATGCCACAACTTCAAGGGCACATGCCGCACCCGGGCCCGCTGGCCACCACACCCCACACCCCTGATGTCCCTTCCGCCCCTTTGTCGGATGTCCGATGCGTTTGAGGGGCCAGCAGGTATGGGCAGGGGAGCCTGGATGGCCATCCCAGAGGGCTGCTGGTCCAGCGGGGGTGGGGTTCCCCCGCATCCAGGCCATGGCCTCGGTAGGCGGCAATGGCAGCGGACGGCAGCCCCTGCTGGCGTCCCGGCACAAGGGCGCCTGCCACCTGCCAGCTCAGGCCAGCGTGCTGGCACCCAAGGGCACCCCACACTGGATCCCCTGCGGCTGATCCAGGCATACCTTTCCCCCCGCAGGCCTCCGTCCCCATCGCCGCAGATGCCGGAGACCAGCCGAAGAACCTCTGCCCGCCACCCAGACCTCCTCTGAGGATGAGGCCACAGGTGCACCAGTGGAAGCTCGCCCAGGTAGGTGGCGCCAGCTGTTGGGGCACCATGGGGGTTGGCAGCTGCAGAGGCCCTGGACGCCACGGCCAGAGTCCCATGGGACTTGTGGCAGTGAGATCCAGGGCACGGCACTCCACCAGGCCCCTCTATGGCCCGCCCAGCCCATGCTATCCCTGCCCTGGCCCCACCCGTGCCTGGGGTGGCAGGGCCAAGGGCGGGCCCACGGGGCCTGTGGTGGTTGACAGTGGGTGCCAGGTGGGGCCAAGGACCAGGGCTAACCACTCCCCTTGCCCCCCCTGTATAGCCAAGGGGACCCGCTGCAGAGGAGGGGGCCGTTATTGTCCTCCAGACCACTCCAGAGGCCAGTGACGCTGATGAGTCCCATGCAGCGGCTGACCCTCCAGGAGCCCATACTGGCACGGCCCTGGGAGTGTGCAGCCATGTGGGGGGGGGGTCGGGCACCTGCAACGGTGACCTCTCCCCATGGTGTCGGGGAGGCCCGGAGTGGACTGTGGGGAGGGGGCTGGGGTTGTGCTGGTTGGCAACAGCAGGCACCCTTTCGTGGGCCCCAACTGGAGTGGTGGCCTGGGCCACCAGCCATACAGGCCGCTGGCCTGGTGACATGCCTGGTGCCTGGCATGTGCGGCTGCTGGTTGCAAGACCAGAGCTAACAGAGGGTCCTGCCCCTGCAGGGCGTGCGTGTGTGTGTGTGTCTGGGTCACATACGTGATGACTGGGGGTCTGTTTTACAGATGCAGCCCCTGTGGCGGAGGGGGGGCAGTACATCCGAGGCGCCTGTCACGGTCGAATCCCAGTCAGCCTCAGATACCGGTACGTCCCCGTGTCGGCGGCCCACAATGGTGCTCTAGCGGCTTGCCGCTACTGACACGGGCCCACCCATGTCCTTTCAGGGGGTCAGGAACCAGGTTCTGCTGGCGTCCAGGACGTGGAGGTTGCCACTGATGCACCCACCGTGGCCTCACTGGCGGCACGTCTGACAGCCCTTGCAGAGCAGACGGAACACTGATGTGAGTATGCCATGGCGGCATGTCCAGACCCCTCCATGAGGGGCCTGGCCACAGTGCCCACCGGCGGCGGGCTCTGCGGGGGGGGGACAGTGCCAGACCCCAGGGGTCCCTGCCGCCACCACAGCAGACTGTCTGGTGGGGGCACATATGGCACGATGGGGTGGCTGACCTGACCCATGTTTGGCTTTCCCCACAGTCGAGCGCATGGTCCACCTCCTCAATATCCAGCAGCAAGGCATGCGGAGGGATCTGCAGATGCTCCTTGCGGCTCAGGGCCATCAGCCCAGGACAGAGGGCAAAGACACCAAGTCCCTGCCCACCGACAACAGCCACGATGGATGAGGGGGCCACCTGGGGGACCAGATGGCCACGTGTACCCTCGCCGTCCCTAGCCCTTCACTGTTCCCCCCAAGAATGAGACTGACACAACGGGCTACATACATGTGCTTATGTTTATTCACCTGGTTTACCCCACACCATGGTTGAGTGTTCCAATAAATGTTGTTTCGTGCTCCCACCACCCGTGTCTGCTGCCCTTCCTTCAAGGGTGCATGGTGGGCTTCTGATCCGCCGCTGCCACCGGTGATGACGGTTGCCTGCACGGCCAGTCCTTGGCACACCAGACCCAGCAACTTGGCGGGGACACCACCCCCCTCCTGCCGCTGGCATGGGACTCCAGAGACTGGGCAGGGTTTGTGCACAGGGCTCAGCTGAGTGGTGAGTAGGGGGCCCTCGTCTGGCCCCGGGGCCTTCCACTCTGGCATGTTGCCCTTCCCGAGGGTGCCGCCGCGGCCACGACTGACAGCCCTCCTGACCCCCCTCTGCTGCCCTTGGCCCTCCATGCCGCAGCCACATTCTGGTGCTGGAGCCACACCACGTGGCTGAGCCACAGATGTGGCTATCCGCGTGAGGGTGTCCAGCGTCGCCTGCAGGAGCTCATGCGTGGTCCGGGTGGTTTCATGCTCCTCCTCCCGTAGGCGGCGCATCTCTTCCAGAAAGTCCTGGTGCTTCCGGGCGCCACTTGCTAGTAGGGCCTCGTGGTGCCGGTCTGCCTTTTCCAGGAGTCGCTCGCCAACTCTCTGTAGGGCTGAGACCCGCTGCCTTCTTGCCTGGGTGACCGCCATCCTGGAGCTGGGGGACAGTTGGGCGAGGGGGGCCCCAGGTGGCACATCTGCAGACAGGGGGAAAGGGACCCCAGTCATCACACCTGTAGTCCTGGGTCACTGTGCCCCAGGGGGTGCTGTCCCTGTGGCCCACCGACCTGTGGGAATGCTAGCCCTCAGGGATCTACATCTCTGGGAGCCATCCATTCACAGGGGCCACCCCTGGTTGCCACGATATGCCACGCCATCTGCCCTATGCCTCCCCTTGCGCAGGAGCCCAGCATGGCCACTCACCTGCTGCGCCCTGGCTCCCGCGTCGGGGGGTCCGGTCCCTCTCCGGGATGCCAGCTCCTGAGTGCCCTATGGTGGTGTTGGGGCGGAGGGAACAACAGGTCAGTCCCTCAGGTGCTGGGAGGCCCTTTTCTGGGCTCCAGCCGTCCCCTGGCAGGGGCGGTCCACATCCGGGTGGGGGGTGGGCCGCCCTGGGACCATGGCAATGGGCCAGCAGACCTGTCTCAACTCTGGGCCAACTGGGGATGTACTCGTCGCGAGGATCTTCCAGAACCCCAGGGACCATCTGCCAGGCCACCCCCTGCACAGGGGTCCAGTGCCCCCACTCACCTGCCGTGTCCCAGCTCCCGCGTCGGGGGGTCCGGTCCCTCTCCGGGCTGCCAGCTCCTGAGGGCCCTATGGTGGTGTCGGGGCAAGGGGAACAACTGGTCAGTCCCTCGGGTGCTGGGAGGCCCTTTTCTGGGCTCCGGCCGTCCCCTGGCGGAGGCAGTCCACATCCGGGTAGGGGGTGGGCCTCCCTGGGACCATGGCAATGGGCCGGAAGACTTGTCTCACCTCTGGGCCACTTGCAGGGGTCCTCCGTGGCCTCCACCATGGGGTTGACTTCCCAAGGGCTGGCAGCCAGCATGTACCATGGTGGCCATGGTTCCCCAATGGGCAACCTGCCAACTCCTGACGTGGGCAGGGTCCGTGTCCTTACCCGGCTGCGGCTCCTCCTCCACCACGGTCTCATTGTCAGGATCCTCCGGGTCCTCTCGTGCCGGTTCGAGGGTGTCTACATGGTGAAGGATGGGGCAGGCTGCAGTTGCTTTCCTGGGGGGCCAATGTGGCGCGCCCTGGCATGGCCACTGTTGCCTGTGTGGGCACCCCTTCCATCTGCCTGCGGGGGTGTGTGGCCCGTACATGGTGGATTTTGCCACCGGCCAAAGGGGGTGCTGGCCTCCCCACACCCTCTTCGCCAGCAGTGGTGGGTAGACTGGGCAGGGGAGGATGACCGTGGGCTTCAACCCCACCCCTTGCTTGGGGTCTCCGCCCGGCTGTTAACTTCCTTTCCCTTCCCCGGACCTCCCCACGACAGGCACCCTGTGAGCAATGATCTCTCCACACCGTGGGGTCCCGTGGGCCGACCTTCGACTTTCTGCACTACTGCCAGTACAGGTATGTGTCATCACTCGGGCTGCTGCACACGATACTGTGGCCTGGGGCTCTGATTCCTGCGGCAGGACACCAATCCGTGTGTTGCCGGCTATGCTGCTGTGAGCAGCTAAGGAGGACTGTTGGCTCTATGTGGGGGGGCGGGGAACCTCTGACACATACCACCCTTTGCCACACCCAGCTGTGCCGGGACTTGTAACTGGCCCAGGGGCACATTGACAGGTCCAAGGGGAGGCGTGCGGCCACATGCTGGGTTCCCGTAGGCTGCAGGCCTCAGAATGCAGTATTAACTCAACCCACCGCACCCACACATTCACCATGTGGTTGGGTGGCGGGACCTGTGTGATGGGAGACATGCCTGGGCCAGCGTTCCTGGGCACGTCATGGACTCCGCCCCCACCGCCAGTGTCCACACGTTGTGGCTGCGTCCTGGCATGTGCTGGGTACTCCGCACTTACCTGGCACCAGCACTTCTGGGGCTTGCTCCTCCTCCTCCTCTGGCTCCAGGCTGAGGTGGAACCCTTCGTCTGGGCCTGCTGCTGGCTGGCTCTGTCTGGTCTCCTGTGAGCTGCTGCTGGATGGGCAGGTCTGCAGTGGGAGGCTATTTCGGACCCTCCGACTGCGGGCGGTGCCATCCCCTTGGAGAATCCTGTCCAGCTCTTTGTAGTAGGCACATGTCCTCCGCTCATTTCCAGAGGTGCCGTTATGCTCCACTGTGCACCTGTACATTAGGCGCATGGCCTTGGTTTTCGACCGGCACTCGTCTGCCGTCCAGTTGTGCCCCAGGGCGACCATCTGTTCTCCCACTTGTTCGAAGACCTCCATGTTCCTGTGGCTCTCTCTGAGGGCCTCCTGCACCATGGGGTCACCCCACACTGCTAGCAGGTCTAGAGTCTCTCTCCTTCTCCACGATAGTCCTCGAACGCCAGTCATACTGCCTGTTGCTTGGGTGCTCGTGGGCCTGGGTTTTTATGGCCACTGGGCTTGTTTTGTGCGCTTATGCACATGAGCGCATTTTGCGGATTGGCGCTCATGCGCATCCCCACGGGGCGCGGCGCTGGCAACACACGGAACGGAAGCGGTTTCTGCTCAGCTTTTCGGCTGCACGTTTAGACTCCCCGGAAGCGGAGAAACGCGTGACACATGCGGGTTTTCGGATTTGCTACCAGTTTTATCAGGTATCTTTTTAATCCGGCAGTGAAGCGCAACAGCACGGATTGGCTACGGGAGGGGGACGCCAGGCAGATGTGCCTGTGTGAACGCCCCATTTACTCCGGGATTGAATCGTCGTTGGCCCGGGTCCCTACAGGGGCAAATTGCCAGTCTGAACTCAGCCACAGTTTCAACTGATTCACATCACACTGCACCTGAGGCTGTTCCATAGGGTCTCCAAACCTTCAAGTGTGCCTTTAGGGAAGGGGAGGAGAGCATAGCAGGCTGGAGGAAGAATGGACCAGCCAAGATCCCTTCTGAAAGCTCAGTTTGCTAGGGTATGAATTCAGCCCTATGTATCTGTGCCTTGCTCACTGTCAAACAGGTACATTTAATAATAACATTTTATTGATAATTCAAAAACATATCAGAAACTTCAAGGAATGACAAAAAGTTCAAAAACAGGTAGGCTAGTATATAGTTCATGATACATATAAATAAAGTTCTTAATACCATAGTTCTATATTCCAAGTATCAAAGAAACAAGAAAAAGCTAATGTTTTACCACAGGTTTAAATCATTAACAACATTAGGTATTTCACCTTGTTCAATCAAATATTTCAAGATGGGAAACCAAATTATAGCTAAGTTTATAGAGGGTTCATATGTATTTGCATCATTAGCATTATATAAATTGACATTATATAAATTTTCCACAGTTTAGAGTGCCAATTGTGGGCTTTTTGTATTTTTCCAAAGTAATAACACTGCATTTTTGGGTGCTGGTAATAAGAAAGCTATTCTCTTGACAGTACTACTAGATTGAATGTTTGCTTGCCATCTATAACAAAATAAGTTTAGTTATGCATTGTATTTCATATCCTGTTATATTTTTAATTCGGGTTACTACTTCCTTCCAAAACAGTTCTAACTTGGGACATTCAAGCCAACAATGTGTGTAATGTCCAATCCCTCCACATTGTTTCCAACATAAAGGTGTTGCTGAGGAAGACATATAAGCCAATTTTTGCAGAGTCAAGTACCAAAAAGAAAATATTTTGAAGGTTTGTAACTTTAATTCTATAATATTGGTATTAAAAGGAAATGTCTTTCAGAAATGTTGCCATTCATCTTCGGATAAAGTCAAATTACATATTTTGTGCCACCTTGTTTGATAGGTTAATAGTGTATGACTCTCTATTTCCATTAAAACCAAATGCATTTTAGCAATAATTTGTTTTCTAGAGTTCTTCAACCATTCATAAATATTTTCATAACTTGATAGCGGGCATTTAATAATATTTATTACTTGTATCTGTGAACAAAGATGTAAAATTTGCATAAATTGCATCCAAGTTATACTAAAGCCCAACTTTGCTTCTAATTGTACTTTATTCATCAAAATATTGTTTTCAATAATATCTTCAAGTTTAGTAACATTTGCTTTTTTCCATTTATCTTGATTTATTGGAAAGTCTGGTGGTAGTAAAGCTTTTTGGTTAAATAAAGTCTGGAATTTTGAAATTCCAGGAACCAATTGTTTCCTTTTATTTTCCCAGGTGACTAAAAGGTTTTGAAGAATCAAACTCAGATATTTTCTTGAGCCATTTTACAGGTGTTTGCCATATTATATCTGGAACTTCAAATGGGTAAGTATAATAAGATTGTATTAAAATCCAGTCTTTAGAACGGTAGTCATGCAACATTTTAAGAATGTTGGATAAGTGATTGGCTTGATAATATTTATATAGGTCAGGGAAACCCAGGCCTCCTTTAGATTTATATCTGCTCAGTGTTGTTATACTGACCCTATGATGTTTAAAGGCCCAGAAGAAGTTTAGTAAAAATTCTGCCAGGCATCTATATGTTTTTTGGCTATTACTAATGGGAGCACTATAAATAAAAGAAAGAACTTAGATAATACATATATTTTAATGACATTCAGCTGATCATGCCAGGACGAATTCATATTATACCACTGGCTAATTTTTTTTGTATGTCTTTTATTAGTGGATCATAGTTTTATGTAAATTCTCAAGATTTAAAGGAATTTTAAGTCCTAAATATGTCAAATGTTTTGTTGTCCATTTGTATGAAACTGCATTTTTAAGAGCTTTTTCAGTTAAATTCTCTAAATAAATGGGAAAGATAGAGGATTTGGTAACATTTATTTGTAAACCTGATATAATGCTAAATTCCTCTAATACTTGCTGAAGTGAAAATAATGAGGGTATTGGTTGTGTTAAAAAAAGTAAAACGTCATCTGCAAATAATGAAATTTTAAAATTCTTGTTTGCTACTTGTATCCCAAAATTTTTTGTATGTAATCTAACTCAGGAAGCCAAAGATTCCATTATTAAAGTGAACAATTGTGGAGATAATGGGCAGCCTTGCCTTGTGCCCCTCTTTAAATTAAACTTTTCAGACATATTTCCATTTATACATAGCTGCGCCAAGGGTTGATCATATATAGTACCCATTATATGCATAAAATTATCCCCAAACCATAAATTTAAAAGTACTCTTTTTAAATAATCAAAATTAACCAAATCAAAAGCTTTTTCTATATCTAAAGCTACACATATAGATTGTACCTTATTTTTTTTTTACAAAAATGAAGTTGACTCAATGCTTTATATGAGCTGTCAGTTATATCCTTTTGAGGCATAAATCCTATTTGATCTGGATTAACATATTGAGACACAAAAGAACTTAAGCATGTTGCTAATGCAGATGAAAAAAGCTTAAAATCATTATTTAATAGGGATATTGGCCTATACGAGGTAACATCAGTTAAATCCTTTTCTGGCTTTGGAAGGACTATTATTGACGCCTGTAGCCAGGAAGGTGGAAGTATACCATATTGCATAATATGGTTACAGGCATTAGTTAAAGGTGTGGCCAAAATTTCTTTATATTTTTTATAAAATTCTGAACTAAAGCTGCTGGGGCCAGGAGCTCTATCACACTTGAACTATTTCTTTTTCAGTGAAAGGATTTTCCATCAACTCTTTATGTTCTGCCGATAATTTAATATTGATATAATGTTTTTCCAAATAACTATCAATAGGTTCTAATTGTGATTCTTTTGTGTCATAAAGTTTCTTGTAATATTCTAGGGAAAAAAATTGTTATATGTTTTGTCTCATATTGTAAGTTACCTTGTTCGTCTTTGATTGATGTAATAAGTCTAGATTCTTTTTTCTGTTTGATACGTCTAGTCAATATTTTCAATGCCTTTGATGTATTTTGCCATGTCTTTTGCTGCAGGTAAAGCAGATTTTGCTGTATCATGGTTATATCTAAGGCACTTAATTCTCGTCTTAAAGCTAAAAGTTTTTTGTAGATTTTAGGACTTCCTGTTTGTTTGTGCTTATTTTCCAATTTATTTATTTCTACTAATAAGTGTTCTCTTTTCTGTTGTTTCTGCTTTTTTAGATGAGAGACTTTGGATATTAAATGTTCTTTCAGGACTGGTTTCAACACATCCCATAAAATTACCGGGGATACACGTTCTGTATTGTTTTCAATAAAATAATCTTTAATGTTCACTTCTATTTCTTTCGCTATACTTTGATTTTTTAATAAATTGATGTTCAATTTCCATGTTGTTTGCTTTATTTCATCATCTAAAGAGATGTCACAACTCACTCAGTTATGATCAGACCACTGTAGAAGCCCAATTTGTGATGATTTAACTATTTTTTTAAAAATGGAGATGTTAGCAGCTAGTCAATTCGTGTGGAGGTGTTATGTCTATGTGGGTAATATGTGTAGTCACGTTCACCTCTGTGAAATTGTCTCCAAATATCCATAAAAGAAAATTGTTGCATCAATCTTGCTAGAGGAGATATTTTATTTTTTGTCTGTTTTTGCTTCTTGTGTTTCTTATTTATAAAGGATCTGTCTAAAGAGAAATCTCATATACAGTTTAAATCTCCACCTTTGTTTCACCCTCTCTAAAATTAGCCTACTTATTAAACACTTCTGTCATAAAACTAATTGGGTCTGTATCTGCCACATATAATGCCACAAATGTCAAGACTGTAGTATTTATTCACCCCCCAGAAACAAAAACCTTCCTAATGGGTCTTTAAGCATTTTCATAAATGTAAAATTGGTGTTAGCTGAAACCAGAATGGCTACTCCTCTTACCTTAGAGGATCCATGTGATTGCCATTGATATTTATATTTTTGAGATTTAAAAATGGTTGAAGATTTAGCATTGCTATGCATTTCTTGCAGAAAAACAATATTATGACGCTCTTTCATAATTTGTGTATAAATGCGTTTATGTTTCACTGGATTGTTCATACCTCTGACATTATAAGTCATAAACCTGATTAATTTTGACATTTAAAAAAATAACTTAACTATAGTTTCACACTTTTGTATAGTACAAAAATAATTACTTATATATATTTTTAAATTAACTTATATATATATATATATATATATATATACATATATGTGTGTATGTATGTATGTATGTATATGTATATATTTCAGTTGGGTAACAAAATTTCTAAACTCTGCCCTTTTCTTTATAAGTAAGGTTATCAAAAACAATTATTTGTAATAAAGTATTCACCAAAAACTTCTCTGTTCTCTAAAAACTACCTACTTTATATTTTTCTCAAACTGTAGTACAACACTTGTATCTCACTTAATCTGTTAACAGCTACCCTAAATTACCTTTGCTAATCTTGTCTTTCATATAAGTCTATTTATTTCACCACTATATATAATTAAAAAGTAAATTGACTTAGATGTCAGCTGAACTTAACTTTCTTAATACTATAACCCCCTCCCCCCTAAAACTAAGTTAAACACAAAGAACAGAACAAAAGTTACCTGTAACCCTCCCTTCAATACCAGGGAAGAGAATAAGAATAAAATTCTCACTTAAGACAACAAGGTAATGATATTATATAACTTTTAACACATTAACTTTTAAAGAAAGCTGCCCCCACTTTCCCCACCCCAGTACCTTCTACTATATTAACTGTCTCATAATTCAAATATTATAAATTTTAAGTCATTTGACCACTTTACCAAAGAAAATACTTCAAGTGATTAGTTAGTCCTTTCCTTGAGATCCAAAACATGTTGGTACTTTAGTCCCTTTATGTAGTGTCAAGTTGTATTCCAGTCTTCTTTTAAAGGATTGTCTATCTTTCTCCATTAATTGCTGTAGCATTTCCAAGGATTCCAGTAACAAATGTCCTGTTTCCAAGTCTGTGGCCGTCAATAAGGAACCCTTATGCCATACTTGTAGTTTTGCAGCTGCAAACCATCTATATCTGATATTGGCTTCCCTTAGTTGTGTAGTAATCAGCTTTAGAGCCCTTCTCATAGTAATGGCTTCTGGGGGCAAATCTGGGAAGACTTCTATTTTACTATTGAGATAAGGTAGAGTTTTATTTAGTCTGGCTTCTGTCAAAATTTTATTTTTTGTTCTCATATCAAGGAATGTTGCAAGGATATCTCTTGGTCCCCTAAGACTGTCTTTGTTTCGTTGTCCCAAATGGTGTGTTTTTAGTATTGTAGGGGCCACACTGTCGTCAAGTTTGAGGATTGAAGCAATCCACTGTGCCAGAAAAATTTGCACCTCCATTGACTCCTCCGAGCCCTCTGGGAAGTCCTGAAATTTTAGGTTAAATTGCCTGGTATCCATTTCTAGAGCCAATACCCTTTTACAAGTGGCATTTTTCTCACTTTTTAAAGTCATAAATGCTTCCTCAGCTTGCAAGCCTAAGGATGCTGCATGATCTGCCTTTTGTTCGACCTCATTCTAGGCTTGCTTAATTTCAATTAACTGATGCTGTATCAATTCAAATATTGCTTTCATAGTCTCTAATATTCGGGATTCCATTTTGCTCATTTGTTTTAAAATGTTTTGGGAATCTGTTTTCAACTCATCATTACCTTGCACAATAGACCAATCCGCCATCTTGTCTCTGATGTTTCTAGGCGCCGTTCGATTTGATTTCTCAGAAGAAAGTTGGAAGTAGTTGGTTACCAGCTGTTCTTTGCCCAATTTCTGCTTCCTATTTTTGTCTCCAGCCTTTCCCATGTACATGGGGATTATTTAGAAAGGAAAGTGGTGTGATATATTGTATATTGGTGGTGGGAAGGAGCGGAGCTCAGGGGTTATGCTGCCATCTTCGTCGCAGTCATGCCATGCCCCCCAACAGGTACATTTACAAGGGACAAGCTACTTCACCTCTCCCACTTCTATGGTAGTGGACAGGCAGTGAAGTTAGCCACAAGGAAAATCTCTAAATAAAGAAAGGGACCACAGTGTACGTATATTATGACTGACAAAGAAAACACTGTGAATCAAAGCAATTTAAAATAAAGGATTTTTGCCTGCCTCTGTTCTTATAAAACAACATTAACATGAATATATTGTAATAGCAGCAAGAGCTCTGGTAATTGTTCACTTGTGACATTCACATTCATAAGAAAAATATTCTAACAACTGGTATAAACAAAATTGACAAAATTACTACAAAAATATATAAGGAGCCTAAAGGTGTGCCTAAATCAAAGAAGATGCGACGATGAACGCCTAGATTATATCTTGTTTCATAAACAATCTTCTTCAAAGTTGCATTGACTTCAGAGTTCAGCTTCAACGCTGTTTTTTACATTCTTAAACTAGAACCAATCTTTAAGTAACAGCAAAACCAAAAAATGTCAAACAATCTTTCCTAGGAGCAACACAGGCTTCTGATTTCAATGAAGTTGGCAAAGGTTCTTTAAAAAAGGAAGATCACAGCATGTTTCAAAGGTACAATTAAAGAAACTTCTTACAGGAAGCAATTTATTTATTTATTTAGGATACTTCTATGTTGCCTCTTCAGAGTTCTGTTCAAGGCAGCTTACAATTAAAAATAAGCAGCATTTTAAAAAGGCAGCAGACCATTAAAAGGCTGATAAGATACACCCTCTTAAACAGCTGCATTTTGGCCTGGCGCCTATTAGAAAATAAATGCCAGGCGAGCCTCAAGGCGGAGGTCATTCCAAAAGAGAGGTGCCACCACAAAGAAATGCCACTCGCTTTATCTCTGAAGGCAGAATCACAGAGAGCAGGTCTTGGCAGGCAGATATAACCTGGTGGGCTAGGCAGTATGGGAGGAGACAATCCTTCAGATAGAAAAACTTCTTATGCATGTTTATTTATGCAAGTCAGCAACAAACATGAAGATCATACCTGTAACAGATAACTGTTGGTATCCCTCTAAACAGGATCCTACTTAGAAGAAGAGAAAAGGGAAATTAATTTCCATATCTTTCACAAGATTTTTGTATGAGAAGAAATCCATGCAACAAAAAGATACAAATTTAACATTCTGAGTTTTAAATATTTTGACTTAGAATCATAGAATGTTAACGTTGGAATGGATCTTGCAGGTCATCTAGTCCAACCCCCTGCACTCTGCAGGAGCATAGCTGAAAGATACTCTACATACCTACAACATACCCAAAAGACAGTTGTCCAGTCTCCGCTTGAAAATGTCCAGGGAAAGAGCATCCACCACCTCCCGAGGCAGGCTGTTCCACTGCTCAACCACTCTTACAGTTAGGAAGTTTCTCCTGATATTTAGCCAGTAACGACTCCCTTGTAATTTCCACCCATTAAATCTAGTCTTGCAATCCGGAGCAAGAGAGAATAGATCTGCTCCATCTTTTACATGACAGCCTTTCAAATACTTGAAGACTGCAATCATGTCCCCTCTAAGCCTTCTCTTTCCCTGGCTAAACATACCCAACTCTTTCAGCCTTTCCTCATAAGACTTGGATTCCAACCCTCTCACCATCCTGGTCGCTCACTTCTGGACACACTCAAGCTTGTCAACATCCTTCCTAAAATGTGGTGCCCAAAACTGGACACAATACTCCAAGTGAGGCCTGACCATAGCAGAATAGAGCAGAACTACCACCTCCCGTGATCTGGACACAATGCCTCTGTTAATACATCATAAGATTGCATTAGCTTTCTTCACAACCACATCACACTACAGGCTCATGTTTAGCTTGTGATCAACCAGAACACCTAGACCCCTTTCACATGTGCTACTGTCAAGCCAAGTCCCTCCCATTCTATATCTGTGCCTTTGATTTTTTGTACCTAAGTGTAGGACTTTGCACTTATCTCTATTGAAATTCATTTTATTTGTCTCAGCCCACTGTTCCAGCCTATCTAGATCATTTTGAATCCTGACTCTGTCTTCTTCAGAATTAGCAATCCCATCCAGCTTTGTGTCATCTGCAAATTTGATAAGCATCCCCTCTATGTCTTCCTCCAGGTCATTTATAAAAACATGAAACAACAGCAGGCCCAGGACCGAGCCCTGTGGCACTCCACTTGAGACACAGAGCCATTTACGAGCACTCGTTGAGTACAATTTTTCAACCAACCATGAATCCATCCAACGGTTGCACCATCCAGCCCACACTTAACCAACTTATCCTCAAGGATATCATGAGAAACTTTGTCAAATGACAAACTGAAATGGATAAACTAGAACAAAACCTGAACATCCATGAACATTAATTACAGATACCTTTTCTGCTTATCACTCTTCAGATATAATTATTGGTCTTTAGTCTTACATGTAAAATAGGAGTCCTCAGGTTCCTGAGAAGAGGAGCTTTCTGGACCTGCATATCCTTTCAAAGCCAGAGAGTCCAGGAATCTGAGAGATAGGAAAAATAAATTGTTGAATTAAATTAACAAAGAAACCTGAAGTAAACAATTCAGTTCAGGCTTGTGCTCTTACATTATGGAACAGATTAACTATTCCAATTTGTGCATCTATGTGATAGATGGAACCACATTTACTGGAGACAAACTCAGGTCAAGATGCAATGCCAATCGTACCCGCAAATTCATAATTCAAAGATCATCAGTTTTATATTGCAAAGACAGACTTTGGAATTCAAATGCCCAGTGATTAAGACTGCTAAGGAGCCTGGGTGTTTGAAACAAAGAACTTTTATGATGTTCTGAAATAATTCAGGCTGTCTTGAAGTAAGAGATATTTGGCAAGCTGAGTCACTATAATCTGGATTGCTACAGTGGATGTTAATAGCTCACTTTGCATCAATGCTGCATTTTGGAATTATGAGAAAGGAGCATCACCACAAAATGTCTGTCAAATGGCTGTAGAGTCAATCACAAAATGGTGACAGGTTGTAAGTCAAATGTCCTCCTATGATAAAGGCAGCTGGTTCTGAATGAGTGTTCTCTGACGATGCAAAGGCAATGCCTCCTGGACTCTTCTTTAGTACTTCCTACTACAAGGAAGCAGAGGAAACCTGGGTCAGCTCTTTATGGCAGAAGGCATAATTCCTACCGGGGCTTCTTAAATCACAGCTCAGTCTTTCAGTTGCTATGGAGCACCAGCTAGAACTTCAGCTACTTTCATATTCATACTTTTGGGGGTTTTTTGAGAGCAGAGAAATAGTATGGGAATGTGCATCAAAATCACAAGGTTTCATCCTCCAAGAACTCTTAAATTAACTATAGTCATTACATTATGGAGGAAAAGATCAACATCAATACTACATACAAACACAAAATCTCTATTATCCAATGACAGCTCTCTCAATTATTTACTCACACTTTTAATTCTTTGACATCTGGATGGTTTTCTGGCAGGACTGTAATCCCACGGCCGTAACCAGTGCCCCCATGAAGATGGAATTGTATGTATGAAACATCAGGCTTGCCTTTGGGGCTTTGGGTTTTTGCATGCAAACTGTGCATTCTGATGAAGCTTCCAACCTTAAAAAAATTCAGAGCATAAAATTAACAAGAGGACTACTTTTGGAAAACCTAGGAAAATCCCATTTGCCTGTATACGGGCAAAGAGAATTAATAGATTTTATCGTGGAGAGTAGGAATGTGTGCTCAGATATATGCAGTGTGAAAATAAGAAAAAACACCTTACTGGTATTTTTGGGATATATTCTAGAAAATCCTGGTCAATACTGGTATCTTTATCCCAAATATCCCCACAAGTAGTGCTGTTTTGTCCTTTCAAATTGTTTTTCTTTTACTTTAATGTTGACTTCAAATTCTTTGTATGCTGCCTCAAACACTATTTATTTGGGGAAAGGCAGGGAACAAGCAATCTAAATTGATTTATCATTGATATGGATGCCTTTATAGCACATGAAAAGTTTTAAAACCCAACTAAATCTAGGAAATCAGTAATCTTGAAAATAAGGTTTCATAAAATCACAGCTGCAATCATACCTGAGCAAATACCACTGAACTGGTGTTACTGATTTCTGAGTAAATAAGTTATAGGAGAATTAAGGGAGATTAGGAGAAAAATATTATTGCAACATGGGGAAAAGTTACATTTTCTTCTCGGCAGTCCATGTTGCACAAGGGGTTTACCTCAAAGCGGGCAAAAGTAGACATAAGAAGATTAAAAATAATACTTCCAACAACAATAATATTGCAATGTAAGTGAAGTTAGCAGTACAGTATCAATATTTTCCTTGGGATGGCAGCATTGTACATTGTTACTGTGCTGAACTGTGCACTGAGCATAAGATATACACCAATCATTCTGGGACTGGGAGACATGCAGACGATGGAACGAAAACATATGTTTTTCTGGTATCTTACACTTTATGTAATAATGCAGCAGTCTTTTATTGGGCAGGGGGAGGAAACTCTAGTAACTGCTAGAGATAGTATGGTGAAAAAGGAACAAATTTATATATATATGTGGTGATCATGCCCTGTGACTCACACATTTAGGAAACATTTCATACCCCTTACAGGAAGTGTCTCAGATAAACATACTCTCAAATGAACCTCAACTCCAATCCTTCAAATGAAGCTGCAAGGCATCTCACACATAAACAAAATAGAGATACACATGAGGGGAAGAGGCAGAAGCAATAATGCTTCAAAGAATGGTATGGTCCACGCAAACAAGAGAATAAATTGATATACTGGCCTATGCCACTTCATGATACAGATGAGTGATTACTTTTTTAACAATCTCCTACTGATAAGACACTGGACAAGCAGAAAACTAGCACAGTTGGCCATGGTCTGGGCTAGAATTTTCACCCATACACTCAAAAATGAAACCCCCACATGAAATCTGAAGTGGTGCACTCCACTTTACTACCATGCTACTATCTCAGGTAAGGTCTCTGACTGTCTTCCCTCTTTCCCCTGATCAGGGCTCCCTGTAGCATATGCCCACCTGCGTGGGTGCACTGATATTTCCTACCCAGTGCAGAGCTATTTCACCCAGTGCAGAGATTGGTCCTCTCTCTGGGCAGCCCTGCCCTTCCACTCATCAATCACCCATAAAGGGGAGCGATTGTGCCCACGGCCTTCCTTCCTTCATTGGTGTGAAGATTTGAAAGAGCCCTCCTCCTCCTCTGCTGGCCGGGTGCTGTGAGCTAAGACGTGAGAACCACCCCTGCCACTGCCACCTAAGAAGGCCTGCATTATGAAGGAGGTAAGTTGCCCTGGCGAGGGCCTCCCCACCACCATTGCCATGGAAAGGGGGCTGCTGACGGCCACTCTCTGTGAAGGAAGGAGCTCCAGAGAGGCCCAGGCCATGCTTTTACTTCTCCCCTCTCCAGGCTTCTTTTAAAATGTGGAAGGTCTCCCCCAGTTAAGTGAACAGGAGGGACCACAGGCACTGGCAGAAGAAACGCAAGTCAATAATTAGACTTGGAAAAAGTGATTTTGAAAAGCGGGATGCTAAAAGCTTCAAAACATACAATAAATATTTTTTAAAGTATACCCAGAGCACGAAACCAGCCAGAGAAGCAGCGGGGCCTTTGGATGGGGAGATGACAGAGAAGCTCAGTGACTTTTTTGCTTCTGTGTTCACTGTGGAAAGTCTGTGGAAATTCCTTCTTTGATCGAGTGACGAGCTTTCTGGATTGAAGGAATGCTATGGATGTTGTTTACCTGGATTTCAGTAAAACTTCTGACAGGGTTCCCCATGATGTCCTGATAGGTAAACTAGGGGAATGTGGACTGGACTATAGGATAGTTAGGTAGATAGGGAACTGGTTGGAGAACTTCACTCCAAAAGTAGTTGTCAACGGCATTTCATCTGAATGGAGGGAAGTGTCCAGTGGGGAGCCACAGGGTTCGGTTCTGGGCCCTGTACTTTTCAATATTTTTATAAATGATCTGGATGAGGGTGTGGAGGGGCTGCTCATTAAATTTGCAGATGACACTAAATTGGGAGGAGCAGCAAACATGACAGAAGATAGAGACAGAATTCAACAAGATCTGAACACACTGGAAAAGTGAGCGGATGTGAACAAGATGCAATTTAACAAGGATAAGTGCCGAGTTCTATATCTGGGTACCAAAAATGAGGAACACGCATACTGGATGGGGGATGCACTTCTGGGTAGCAGTGTGTGTGAAGAAGATTTTGAGGGATGGGTGGACCGTAAGTTAAATATGAGCAGCTAGTGTGATGCAGTGACAAAAAAGGCTAATGCAATCTTGGGGTGTATTAACAGAGGCATAACATCCAAATCGCAAGATGTGATAGTCCCGCTGTATACTGCATTGGTCGGGCCACACCCAGAGTACTGTGTGCAGTACTGGAGGCTTCACTTCAAAAAGGATGTGGACAGAATGGATCGGGTGCAGAAGAGAGTGATGAGGATGATCAGGGGTCTGGAGATGAAACCCTATGAGGAAAGGCTGAGGGACCTGGGAATGTTCAGTCTGTAGAACAGGAGGTTGAGGGGTGACATGATTGCTTTCTTTAAGTATTTGAAGGGCTGTCACTTAGAGGAGGGCAGGGAGTTGTTCCTGCTGGCAACAAAGGACAGGACTTGCAATAATGGGTTTAAATTAAGGGTGGGAAGGTACCGGCTGGATATTAGGGAAAACTTTTTTACAGTAAGAGTAATACAACAATTGAATCAGCTGCCTAGGGGGGTGTTGAGTTCCCCCTCACTGGCAGTCTTTAAGCAGTGGCTGGACAAACACCTTTCAGGGATGCTCTAGGCTAGTCCTGCATTGAGCAGGATGTTGGTCTAGATGAACTGTATGGCCCCTTCCAACTCTGTGATTCTATTATTCTAAGTGTGACAGCCCTTATTCTCAGGAAGAGAGTCTGAAGAACTGAGCCAAATTGAGATGACTAGAGATGAAATTCTAGACCTGCTAGAGAAATTAAAACCCAATAAGTCTCCAGGTCCTGATGGCATATGCCTGTGAGTTCTTAAAGAACTCAGATATGAGATTGTTGATATAACAACCCATAAATGTAACCCATTACTAAATTCAGTTGCTGTACCAGAAAACTGGAGAGTAGCAAGTGTGACACCAATTTTTAAAAAGGGATCCAGAGGTGAAGTTGGAAATTACAAGCCAGGCAGCCTAACATCTGTCCCAGGTAAATTAGTAGAAGCTGTAATCAAAGACAGAATTGTTAAACACATAGAGGGACAAAGCCTGCTGAGGAAAGTCAGCATGGCTTCTGTAAAGGGAAGTCCTGCCTCATCAACATTTGGGGTTCTTTGAACAAACATGTAGATAAGGTGACCTGATAGACATTATATACCTGGACTTTCAAAAAGCTTTTGACAAGGTACCCCATCAAAGACTCCTGAGTAAACTTAGCAGTCATGGGGTAAGAGGACCAGTTCTCTTATGGATTAAAAACTCGTTAAATGACAGGAAGCAAAGAGGAGGGATAAATGGACAAAAGAGGGAAGTAAGCAGTGGGGTCCACAAAGATCAGTACTGGGGCCAGTACTATTTAATTTATTCATCATTTATCTGGAACTGGGGGTGAGTAGTATAGTGGCCAAGTTTGCAAATGACACCAAATTATTCAGGATGGTGAAAACCAAGGTTGACTGTGAAGAGCTCCAAGAGGACCTCCACAAACTGGGTGAGTGGGCAACAATGTGACAAATAAAGTTCACTGTTGGTAAATGTAAGATGATGCACACTGGGCAAAAAAATCCCAAGTTCAAATAGAGGCTAATGGGGTCTGAACTCGCTAAGAATGAGAGGGGAAAAGATCTTGGGTTCATAGTGGATAGCTCAGTAAAGGTGTCAATCCAGTGTGCTGCAGAAGTGAAAAAGGCAAACTCTATGTTGGGGATTATAAGGAAAGGGACTGAGAATAAAACAGCCAATATGGTAATAGCACTGTATAGATCTATGGTGCAGCCATAGAATACTGTGTACAGTTCTGGTCACTGCATCTCAAAGCTGGAAAAAGTACAGAGGAGGGCAAACAAAATGATTAGAGGGTCGGAGCACCTTCCTTCTGAGGAAAGGCTGCAGAGTCTGGGATTTTCAGTTTAGAAAAGGGACAACTGAGGGGGAACACGATAGATGCTTACAAAACCATGCATGGGGTAGAGAGAGTTGGCAAAGATAAACTGTTCTCCCACTCCCCAAATACTAGAACTTGAGGTCATCAAATTAAGCTAATGGGCAGGAGGTTCAGGATGGACAAAAGGAAATACTACTTTACACAGAGAGTGATTAAAATGTGGAATTAGTGGCGGATTCAAAATGGTTACTGACTGAAGGAACATATATTAACATGTCTCTTTGTGCTTGTCTGCATCAGGGGCATATATCTACCAGGTAGGACTACTTACAGCCCCAGCTCACTTGTAAGCTTGGAGGATTTTTAAGGCCCTTTTCACATTATCATTCTAAACTGGATGTAATCCATCATTGGCCCGGTTCTTAGTAAAGCGATACAGGGATGGGGGGTTCACACAGTGAATTTTCTTCCGCTACTGAGCTGTCTCTGAAGCGCTATGGCCATCTGAAACAGTGCCGCTTCCCTCTGTCCTTTTTCACTGCCGCACAGTCTTCCTCTAAGGGTTTTTTTTTAATGTTCCCTTGGAGAAAATGAATGCTTTAGAAAGTGGACTGTATGGCATTGTACCCCACTGAGGTCCTTGTCCTCCCCAGGCTCCATTCCTAAATCTCCAGGAGTTTCCCTGCCCGAAACTGCCAACTGCTTTTCCCAGCCACCCCCCACCTTAGCTAAGAAGGACCTGGCAACCCTTCCAAGCACACTGGATTGTTATCAGACTTGGTTACAATGAGAGCACACACACATAAATGCAAGAGAATCTGAAAATACTGAGTTGTAAATGCAAGATAGGTTTTTATTTAAGTCCATAAAAGGGAAAGATAACATCTCCCCATCCCCCACAAATTGAAACTTCCCCCCATGCAAACTGTGTTAGCAGAAAAAGGGGCTTCTCCTTCACTGTTTGAGAACCTCCCATGATTGAGACAAGGGTAAATGTACTGAAGCCAATGGGGCTATTCATGTAAATCTGCATGTAAGGATGTTTACACTTTCCCCATGTATTCCAAGGAAGAGAGGCAAAGCAAACAAGGTTGAGAGTCCAGGCATCTCAGTGGGGCCACTGAAGTACTAAAGTGCGAGATTGGTTCAGCAAGATAGCACTCACTATAAAACATTAAAAAACACACAATACCTCAGAGGAAGATCACGCAGCAGCGAAAAAGGGCAGGGGGAAGCGGCATTGTAGGAAGTGCTACAGGCATTTCAAACATCACACTACAGCGATTCAGAAGTGCAACAAAGGGGTTGAAATTTGAAGCAAATGTAGCAACAGAAGCAACTAAGATACCCCGTTAGAAAATTCCCTATGCAATAGAGAGATTTCTGATGAAGGGCAAGAAAACAATAATAACTGCTGAACAAGCTGAAGCACTTCTACAAGAATTGACAGCAAAGGATAGTGGTCAAAGCTCAGGATTAGAAGATGCTGGGGCTATAAAGAAAAGAGAAGAAAAAAGACAAAAAAGAAGGGGAAAATGAACTTAAAATAATTTCTGTGAACTTGAATGGATTAAATTTGCCCTCTAAACGATTAAAAATCTTTGATCAACTGAAGAAATTAAAACCAGATATATCATGCATTCAATTATGTTTAGAAGCATCAAGAATATATATTAAATTGCAGAAGAATGGGTAAAGTATACATTGCATCTGCCGAAATGAAAAAGACCTAGCAATCTATATTATCAAAGTTTCAAAATTCTTGATGAATTAAAGGATCAAAATGAAAGATACTCCATCTTGAAGATCAGATTATCAGAAGGACAAGTATGTACATTTGCGCCAATATAAGCCACAAAAAAATACTAAAAATGAATTCTTTGAAATTTTTTATCAAAGATTATTATAATTCCAAGAGGGTGAGATTCTAATTTTTGGAGATATGAATGAGGTACTAGACTTTAAAAAAGACAGATCTAAAAATATTGGAGGAAAACTCCCCAAGAATGTATTCAGTTATATGGGAATTTTAGAACTGGGAGATGTCTGACAAACATTCCACCCAGATGAAAGGTGGAAAAACAGCACTACATCCAAGTCAGAAAAACAGCCCTAAATCCAAGATGACAGTAATTTCCACCCACCCCCTGGGTGGAGGAATAAAAAGGAAGGTTGGAGTATGAGAGTGCCAGACTGTTGCTGTCCTCAAACAAATACCTGGAAGAACATCTCTGCCTTACAAGCCCTATGGAAAGATAGTAAGTCCCGTAAGGCATGGATGTTCTCCAGCAGACAGTTCCAGCAGGTGGGGGCAGGGGCTGAAAAGCCATAATTCTGTCAGAGCTGTTCTCTCAGCTCTCCCCACCTCACAGGGTGTCTTTTGGGAAGGGTAAGGGAAAGGAGTTTGTAAACTGCTCCAACATTCCAATCTCTTCTTCTTCTTCTCTTCTTGAGGACAGCCAGATGTCTCTTGAGCTGGTGACCACCAGAAGGTTCTTATTACTAGGGGATCAGCTGGCTTGGAGGCATCCGCTGATCTGTGGGGTGCCTCAAGGGGCAGTTCTATCCCCGATGTTATTTAACAACTACATGCACCCCCTTGCCCAGATTGCCCGGAGGCATAGGCTAGGGTGTCACCAATATGCAGATTTGACACCCAGCTATATCTGTTGTTGGGCAATCAGTCCGACTTGACCCCAGAATATCTGGACCGGGCGCTTCAGGACATGGTGGGCTGGCTTAGACTGAGCCAATTGAAACTGAATCCGACGAAGACGGAGGTCCTGTGCCTGAGTTGGAGTGTAATGGGGGTAGGGATTCCACTACCAACCTTTGACAGGGTGCCATTGGTGCCAGCCGCAGAGGGTCAGGAGTTTGGGAGTGCCCCTTAATAATAGAGGCCCAAGTAGCAGCCACTGACAGGGCAGCCTTTTACCATCTCCAGCTGATCAGGCAGTTGGTTCCCTTCTTTGAATGCAATGACCTGGCAACAGTGATCCACGCTATGGTCACCTCGAGACTAGACTACTGCAATACTCTCTAGATGGGGCTGCCCTTGTCGCAACTCCAGAAGCTGCAGCTGGTGCAAAATGCAGCAGCCAGGCTGTTGATGGGCCTCTCTATAACAGAGCACATCTGGCCTGTGCTGAAGGTATAGAACTGGCTGCCAATAGCATACCGGAATCACTTCAAGGTGCTGGTTTTGACCATTAAAGCCCATCGACCAGGGCTAGGGCCTTCTCAGTGGCAGCACCACATTGGTGGAATGAACTCCTGGAAGACATCAGTGCCTTGCAGGACCTTCTGCAGGTCCACAGGGCATGTAAAATGGAGCTCTTCCACCAGACTTTCGACTAGGAGCCATCACTAACACATTGACAACATCTGAATTGCCAACAACTGAATTGTTAAAGCCTTTATGTTAATAGTAATAAGAACAGCTAATGATACTGGTATGGCCACATAGTACCATCATAAAATGGCCTTATGAGATGCTATCGCCATCTACATGCAACAGCACTTTATATATAAATTCTATACTATCGCATTGTTTAATGCATCTATGTTTTATTGTATTTACTAGGAATAAGGCCCGTTGTGGAAATAAATACAACGGGCTCTAGAAAGAGGCTCTGGGAGAATGCCCCGGCTTTGGGCACTCAGTGACAATTTGCTGTGGCAATCTCAGCAGGGTATAATGACAGAGTCCACCATTTTCTCCAGAGGAACTGATCTTTGCTACCTGAAGAGCAGTAGTAATTTTGAGTGATCTCCAGCCCACCCCCAAGATTGGTAACAGTGGTTCCCCAGGAAGGAGTGGCTGGTTTGGAGGGTGGAGTCTATGGCATTGTACCTGTCTGAGGTCCCACCCCTCCTCAACACTCACCCTCTCCAGGTTCGACCCTTCAAATCTCCAGGAATTTCCCAACCTGGAGTTGACAACCCTATCTCCCTCCCAGCCAACCATCAACCTACCTTTAGTTTTCCATCTCCTCCCCCCTCCCTCCTAGACAGCAGTTGTAATTTTGAGTGATCTCCAGCCCCCACCTGGAGATTGGCAGCAATGGTTCCCCATCAGGGAATGGCTGGATTGGAGGGTGGAGTCTATGGCATCGTACCTGTCTGAGGTGCCACCCCTCCTCAAACCTCACCGTCTCCAGGCTCCATCCCTCAAATCTCTAGGAATTGCCCACCTGGCGTTGGCAACCTGATCAGGATTGGGCGCAATGAGTTTTCTCCCAAAGGCCAACATAGGTGTGGAAAGGGCCTTTTACTGACAGAGGAGAAAGTACAGGTGCCAACTCTGATTAGGGAAATACCTGGAGATTTGGGGGGGGTGGATCCTGTGGAGGGCAGCATTTGGGGGTGTGTGTGGAAGGACTCAGCAGGGTATAATGCCATAGAGTCTACCCTCCAAAGCAACTATTTTCTCCCGGGAAACTGATCTCTGTCATCTGGAGGTCAATTGTAACAGTGGGGGATCTCCAGGTCCCACCTGGAGACTGGCAACCCTAGGGGAAAGTCAGCCGCACAGCGGGGAGTTGAAGAAAATGGTTTGATGGTTGCTGGCCCACCTCGTTAGCCAGCCAGCCATGCTGAAGCTAAGCAGGTGAAAGAGCCTTTTCCCATTTATTCTGACAGGAAAGTGGCCACTGGGAAGGGGGTTATGCTGAAAGTCCTTTGTTTTTTTACTCACAGAACCAAGCTTGGTTGCCTACCAACAGCCACTGAGGGGACAGTCCCTCACAGGAGTCAAGAGAACTGTCTTCCTCAGGAGAGAGAGCTGTCTGCCAGTAAATCTGACATGCAAAAGGGGGAGTGGGTGAGGAAGAGGAGCAGACCCAGCACCCGGCCAATGGCACGCGAGTACTCTTGAGTGGCGGCTGATGGGCCAATGGCTGAGGGAGGGCATTTTACAGCCAATGGGAGCGCATGGAATCTTGTGAAACCAAAAGATAATTATTATAAGGAGAGATTGTATTGCATTTTAATTTGTTGTAAACCGCCCTGAGCCTGCCCATGCAGGGATGGCGAAATATAAATCGAACAAATAAAAAAATAATAATAAATGTTCTTCCAGGGACATAATGAGAGAGGCAGTCCCAAAGATATGTGGGTCTCTGACTGCTTATAGCCTTAAAGGTCAAAACAAAAACCTTGAACCGGTTCCAGTGCTCCACAGGTTGGGGTCCCTTTAATGACCCACGCAGCCACATTCTGGATCAGTTGGAGCTTCCAGGTCAGGCGCAACGGTAGGCCCGCATACAGTGAATTACAGTAGTCTATCCTGGAGGTAACCGTTGCATAAATTACTGTGGATAAGTTGAGTCAAGACAGGTAAAAAGCCAGTTGCTTAACCTGGTGCAGTTGATGGAACACCAGCCTGGCAACCTTTATGACCTGGGCCACCATAGACAAGGTGGCATTCAGAGTGATGCCCAGACTCTTGACAGATGGAGCCAGTGATAAGGGCACACTATCAAAAGCTGGGAGTTGACTACCCGACCATGGCTCCCCCCACCCAGCCAGGGAACCTCCATCTTACCCAGATTCAGTTTCAGCTGGCTCTGCTTTAACCACCAAACCACAGCCTCCAAGCCCTTGGCTAAATTCACAGGAGCTACATCCAGTCGGTTGCTCATCAACACAAATAGATGGGTGTTATCTGCGTACTGATGACATGCTAGCCCGAAATTGTGCACTAGCTGAGTGAGGGGGCACATGGAGATGTTAAATAACATCAGGGAGAGAAGTGCCCCCTGGGGGACTCCACATTCCAGTGCATACCCTGGAGACATTGACCCTCCCTACACCACCCTCTGTTCCCAGGTATGGAGAAATGAGGTAAACCATTGCAAGACTACCCTGCAGATCGCCACGTCGGCGAGGCAGTGAGTAAATACATGGTGGTCAACTGTAATAGAATCAACAGCACCAACCTGCCTCAATCCAGCTGCCTGTGGAGATTGTCTGTGAGGGCAACCAACACAGTCTCCATCCTATGGCTGAGGTGGAAGCCAGACTGGAATGGATCCAACACCATAAGTAAGAGAGAAAGAAGAAGGAGACTAAATGATACACTATTACTACAAGATGAAATAGTATAAAAATGTAAGAATAAACAACACAACTGAAATTACTGTGACAACAATATGGGAGGCCAGTGAAGCCTATGTCAGAGGAACTCTATTGGTAATGGCTGAAAGAAAGAAAAAAAGAGAAACAAAACTCTATAAAGAAAATAATAGATAAAACAAAGATATTGTAATAAAGACACAAAACTACCAGCAATAAGAAGAAATTGAAGGAAATGAAACAACTAAAGAATCAACTGGATTTATTAGAAGTAGAAGAAATGCAGAAAAAAATGAAATTTTAAAAACAAAGACATTTCGAATCTGCAAACAAACCTGAAACAGATCTAGACACTGTCTAAGAAAAGAGAAAGAAAAAAGAAGAATACCTGGGATTAGGAAAAGAAATCAAGTAGTTTATGCAGAACAAGAAATGCATGAACAAACAAAATATTTTTTGAATCTTTATAAAGAAGAATCTATAGATGAGGAAGGAATGGAAAAACATCTGAGGTAACAATCAAAAGATTTTCATCTGAGCACTGTCACGGGCTGGGATGCAGGGCCAGGTAAACGTGGGGTAGTCCAAACACAGTCCGGGGTCAGAACCAGGCAGCCCAGCAATCACTGGGAAGACCAAGTTCAAGGTACAAGACAAAATGGGGTAGTCGAGGGACAGTCCAGAGTCAGGAGCCAGGCAAGTCAACTGGGGAAACCAAGTCCAAATCACAAACTGTTAGCGTTGTCAGGAGGTCAGAGTTCCAAGAGTCGAGAGTCCGAGAGGCGGAGGTTCAAGGTGCAGAGTGTGAGCGTAGTTGAACGAGCCGAGGTTGAGGAGCCGAGGAACTCAAGACAGGTACCAGGAGGCAAAAACATGAGCGGGGAGGTGCAAAGCTTTGTCAAAATGACTAGTTGCTGGCACGATTTGTCAGCATGCCAATAAGGGCTAAATAGCACTCTAAGCTGCCGGCAATTAGTGCGCCCCAAGTACGTCCCGGCTCCTGCTAGTACTGTCGGCGTTGTTCTCTTGAACGGGAAACCGGTGGAGGTGAGTCGGGGGGAGTGCAGACCAGGCGGGAATCTGCCTCAGCTATTGCTGGGGCTGCCTCTGAACTCGCTTTGCTGTCAAGTGCGGGACTTCCCAGCCTCGGGAACTCATCCCCAGTGGCACTTAGTTCCTCCACTTGGGCCGTGGGCTCAGGCTCAGCTGGAGCCGTGACAAGCACAGAAAAATGTTGAATCAAGCAATAACAAACTGCTATTTTTTTAAAAAAAAAAACTTTAAAAAGACAAAGTGTCTCGACCAGATGGCTTTGACAGAAACATATTATAAATGCTTTTGAAGATATATTAGCAATACCTTTGCAAAGAATAATGAATGAAATACTAGCGAGAAAGCATATACCACCAACTTGGTGAGAAATGAATATGACTTTAATACACAAAGAAGAGAATGACCCATTATTGCCACAATCATATGGACCCATCTCATTACTAAATGGTGATTATGAAATCTTTGCAGTCATAATGCCTGAGAGACTAAGAAAATGCATTCCAGAACTAATTCATGAAGATCAAATGGGATTTGTTCCAAAAAGATACATGAAAGATAACAGATATCTGTCGAATGCAATTGCATATTCAACGAGAAAGGGAGAAAAAACAGCATCATATTTCTAGATGAAGAAAAAGCCTTTGACAGCATGTCTTGGTTATTTTTAATGAGAGTATTACAAAATATGAACTGTGGAACTGAATGTCTGAACTGGATGCAAAGTAGTTATACAGACCACCAAGCTAGAATTTTAATAAATGGCTTTTTAATAAAGAAAATTGAGATAACAATTTCCAAGATCCTAAGCAGGGCTGACCCTGGCAAGTACTTGGAAGGGTGACTTCCAAGGAATACCAGGGCTGCGACGCAGAGGAAGGTAATATCAAGCCACCTCTCTGAAACATCCTAGCCCCATTAGGGGTCGCCAGAAATCACCATGACTTCCAGGCTTGCAAGCACAAACACACACAATACTCAACAAAAGAATAAAATAAAATAAATAAGTATATGGTGACGCAGCAAGAGTAGTATTGGTAGCAAAATGGAAGGCAGAAAGATGTCCAGAACTGAAGGAATGGAATAATAAATTATATGAATATGCAATAATGGCAAAATTAACATCTTATATACATAATAAACCAGTTTCAGAATTTCAAGAAAAATGGGAAATATTTTTTATTATATAGCTGGAAATCAGGAATAAATTTAAGTTAAAATAGACAATGATAAAAGGTTAGAGTCTGGCAATACATGCCTGTAATGATTTAAAGTTTGTTTATTATTAACTAGGAGTCCTATGCTATTTAAATACTAGTCTCATCCTCAGGACTACATAGTCCCAGGAGTCAGCTGGAGCAGGAACGCGGCAGAGCTGCGCTCTGGTAGTGAAGAGCCAAGGGGGCAGGCACATGACCAAGCCCCGTCCCATGCAGCCCTCAGTCGGACCACAGGGAAGCATAGAGTGGAAGGTAAGTTGCCTGCCTGACCCATCCTCAGCTTTCCTGTGCCGTGTGGAGGCACACCGCCCCAAGACCTGCCCACCCTGTCCCTGGCTTTCCCATGCTGTGCCCTCGCCTCCCCTCTCTCGGCCTTTTACACACACACACTCGCGCATGTACACAGGTGCTGGGGGCTGCCGGCTCAGCTTCCTTCTCCTTCCTGCTCTTGCTCCCCTCCTCATCTAGATCCCACATCTTCGTTGTGGCCTGTTTCCCTGCCGCCCCCTCTCACCTTGTGCTACCTGGGAAGCCTGGGGCAGGGTGGCTTGACTGGGAGGAGGGGGAGGGAAGGCTTTTGTTAAGTTACTCAAGTGTGGCCTTGGAGAGTGGGAGAAAATGAAGGGAACAGATGGAGCTTGGAAACTTAACACTGAAAGACACTGTTGAAGGTGGTGGGGACAGGGGTCATTCGGACCCAGAGTGAGCCAGAGTGGACACATATGGCAGCAGCAAGCCCCGCCCCCTGCAAGGAGGCGGGGGAAGCCAAGACAGAAGTTGGAGTCAATAAAGAAAGGAACAGTGATATATATTAATAAAGAATTGGAACCTAAACAAATCTTCTCAGATAAGGAAGGTAGATATGTTGGCGTGGAAATAATGATGTACAGGAAAAGGACATTGCTTGTAAATATATATGCACCCAATGGAGCAAAAGAGACTTTTTTTAATGACTTGACAAGAGAGTTGGACTGCTTAAATTATGACCAAATAGCTTTTGCAGGAGACTTTAACGGCACGGTGAATAATGCATTGGACAGAAAGTCTAATGCAATTGGAGAAGTGGTTGGAAAACTGCCAAAAAAAATTTTCCAGTTGATGAGGCAAGAGAAATTAGAAGACGTTTGGAGGAAGTGGAATCCTAAGACAAAGGACTATACGTTTTATTCTAACAGACATAATTCCTTTTCTAGAATTGATATGATTTGGATGTCAGAGGAGATGGCACTAAAAACTCATAAAATCGAAATTTTACCAAAAAATAACTCAGATCACAATCCCTTACTTTGGACATCAAAAGAAAAACCAAAACAACTATATTGGAGAATTAATGAGGACTTACTGGACCAAAAATTAATTAATGAGACATTAAAAAAAGAAACGAAAAACTTTTTTGAAATGAATCTGAATAAAGGTACTGATATACAGGTCGTATGGGATACATACAAAGCGGTAATGAGAGGTTTGCTTATCTCACTGAACTCTAAAGATAAAAAGCAAAGGATGCAACAACAAAATGACCTTCATGAAAAAAATCGACAAAAAGAAAAGGAACTAAAGAAAAGACCAGGGAAGAAAAAAATCATTAAAGAGATTCACTTTCTACAGGATCAAATGAATGTTCTATTAAATAGAGAATTATACTGGAATTTGAAAAAATTACAGCAAAAAGCATTTGAGGGTGCAAACAAACCAGGAAAATTTTTAGCGTGGCAATTGAAAAATAGAAAAGAAAGAAATTTTATAAGCAAGATTATTGAAGATGGAAAAGATGTTGTGGACTTGAAAGGTATAAAAAGAGTCTTTTTTAAATATTACGCCAAACTGTTTAAAAAGAAAGGAATTGATCAACAGAAAAATAAGAAATATTTGGAGAATATTGAAGTACCAGAGCTGGGACAACAAATCAAAGAACAATTAAATGGATTAGTAACAAAGGAAGAGGTAATAAGGGCGATAGAAGATGCAAAGTTGGGCAAAGCTCCAGGTCCAGATGGCTTTACAGCAAAATTCTACAAGAAATTTAAGGAGGAGCTAACCCCTATTTTAGTACTTCTGTCAAATGAGATAAGAATGACCAAATGGATCCCAGACTCATGGAAGGAAGCAAATATTTCACTTATACCTAAAGAAGGTTTGGACTTAACAAATGTAAAGAATTATAGACCAATATCACTATTAAATAATGACTACAAGTTATTTGCAAAAATAATTTCGGAAAGGTTGAAAAAATATTTGAAAGATGCTATAGTGGAAGAACAAGCTGGTTTTTTACCAAATAGACAAATTAGAGACAATTTGAGAGTGGTGATTGATGCAATAGAATATTATGACAAACATCCAGAAAAAGAAGTTGGATTCCTCTTTTTAGATGCGGAAAAAGCTTTTGACAATTTAAATTGGGAGTTTATGTTGCAAGTAATTGAAAAAATGGATATAGGACAGTCTTTTTTAAACATGATTGTGGCAATATATTCTGAACAGAAAGCAGCTTTGAACATAAATAAAGAACAGATTTTTTCCAAGTTCAAAAGGGAACACGACAAGGCTGCCCGCTATCTCCGTTATTGTTTATCTGGATATTGGAAATATTACTGACAGAGATAAGAAAAGACAATAACATCGAAGGACTTACAGTGAAAGGCTTTACGTATAAATATAGAGCTTTTGCAGATGATGTAATGTTTATGATTCAAAATCCAATTGAGAACATACCACGATTGATGGAAAAAATTGAAGAATTTGGAACAGTTGCGGGATTCTATGTTAATAAAAATGAAACGAAAGTGATGTGTAAAAATATGATGAAACAGAGACGAATTGAACTACAAGAGAAAATTCAATGTGAAGTAGTGACAAAGACTAAATATTTAGGAATTGAATTGACTATGAAAAATATTGATCTGTTTAAAAATAACTATGAAAAGGTTTGGCACAGGATCCAGCAAGACATGAAGAAATGGGACACCTTGAATCTATCGTTACTGGGAAGAATTGCAACTGTAAAAATGAATGTTTTGCCTCGTTTGATGTGTTTATTTCAGACTATTCCAATATTAAAACAAAGGAAAATACTGGATACGTGGCAGAAAGAATTATCGAAGTTTGTATGGGCAGGAAGAAAGCCAAGGATTAAGATGAAAATTTTATGTGATGCAAAGGAAAGAGGAGGACTACAACTACCAAATCTAAAACTGTACTATGATGCCGTCTGCTTAACATGGCTGGAGCAGTGGATTAATCTTGAGAATAAAAAGTTGTTGGCATTAGAAGGTCATGACAATAAGTTTGGATGGCATGCATATTTATGGTATGGAAAAGTAAAAATAGACAAGTTTTTTAAACACCACTTTATAAGACGATCACTGTTCGAGACTTGGACGAGATATAGAAAATTCTTCTCGGAAGAAAGACCACTTTGGATTGTACCAGCAGAAGTGATTAATCCATATTCAAGAAATCAAGGTTTAGATTGGTTACCTTACAAAAGTCTTTTAAAATTAGAAGGGAAAGCTTTGTATTAAAAGATAGAACTGATGTTGAATTTGAATATGATTGGTTGAAATATAGACAGATCTATGACTTATTTAAGACCGATAAAAGAGAACATGTTTTTAGAGAAAATAATATTGAAATTGAAACTGTATGGGTTGAAAAGGGAAAAAAATGATTTCAAAACTGTATAAGGTTTTATTGAAATGGTATACTGAGGATGAAATAGTAAAAGAGCAAATGATAAAGTGGGCAGTAAATATTAACAATGAAATATCCATGTCATCTTGGGAATATTTGTGGAAAAAGTCAATGAAAATTTCAACTTGTGTAAATGTCAAAGAGAATTGCTTTAAAATGATGTACAGATGGTATATGACTCCTAAAAAAATTGCTATTATAAATGAAAGCATGTCTAACAAATGTTGGAAATGTAAGAAACATGAAGGGTCTTTTTACCATATGTGGTGGACATGTGATAAAGCAGTAAGTTATTGGACTGAGATAAAGCAGTAAGTTATTAGACAATGAGATACAAAAAATTTTGAAATGTACTTTTAAGAAAGACCCACAGATGCTATTGTTAGGTCTTAAAATGGAAGAAATAAATGTAACCAAGAGAACATTATTATGGTACTTAATTACAGCAGCCAGACTGACTTTTGCTCAATGTTGGAAGCAAGACAAAATACCTGAAACATGGGAATGGATTAAGAAGATGTTGTTTATGGCAGAAATGGACAAATTAATAAGAAAATTAAACAACGAAGAAGATGAAACCTTTTTCGAAGATTGGAAAGACTTTCAAGAATACTTGTTGAAAAACTGGGATGTTAAACGTGGTTTGATTTGTTTTGATAGCTATTAAGGAGAAATTGAAAGAGATTTAGACTTTTGAATTGTTACCATTAGTAAGAGAAAATAAGTTTAGTAGTAAATGTAACTGAATAAGAGAGATATCAATGGGGTTGGAGCATTGCGGGAAGCCTTGTTTGGGGGGGAGAGGGTAAAAGAAAATGGATATGTATTGGCCTGTTTAAATTGTATGATCATGAGTATATTCAATAATAAACTGTATTTACAAAAAAAAAGAAGTTGGAGTCAATAACAAACCAAGAACATGGCCAGCTCTATCATAAAACCAAAGGAGAAGAGCGCCAGAGGAGAAGGGCGCTCCCCTCCCCAAAAGAGTCACCATCACGCCAGTCACCATTGGCTCCCTGTTTCCCTGGCTCTGGCTCGGTCCTCCTGAGTGGAGCATGGAAGCAGTATTGTACAAGTGTGGGCGCATGCAGCATCTCTATTCATCCCGCCCTCACACACAATTATCCAGGCTGGTCCGCTCGTCCTTAGAAGAAGCGGCAATCCTCCGGGCGTGCTGAGCACACGTGCATTGCATGTCCCCTTGCTGCCCACAGCCCAAAAGAACTTTGCGTTGGGTGCCTCCGGCTGATGATCCACAGAATTTGCCACTACTGCATGCCTGCAACACAGGCGAGTGGGGCAATTGGTTGGTTGCCAGGCTGCATGGCGAGCCACAGGGTGACAAATCAAGCTGAGGGCTTTCCGGTATGTTTTCTTTTTCTTGCCTCACAGCCAAAGAGAGCGGGGAGGGCTTCTGTTCTGCAACTGGAGGGGGGAAAGCCCTTCAGCTGGATCCCGGGCAGGTTTACTTGCAATTAAGTAATGGGGGGGGGATAAGCCTTTCATTCCCTGCTGGAGAGAAATGCAGCTGTCTTTTTTTTTTTTAAATGGGGAGTTCATATTAAATAGTTTTGACATACAATAGTTTTAAAATGTCTGTACACCATGTTGGTTTGATGAGGCTGCTCACGAGTAGCTTTACATGGGGCGACGCAGCCAGGGGACCTGCAGCATTGTAAGGGTTAAACGGTGCAAGCTGCTTCCTGGAGAGGCTGGGGGGTGGGCTGGAGGGAGGAAAAGTCTTTTCCAGGGTTGGGGGGAGGGGGCTTTGCTATTTGAATGGCCAAAGAGACCAGGGAGGGTTTCAGATCTACAACAAGAGACAAAAAGCTTTTCAGCTGCCGTCTTCCGAGCAGGGTTACTCTCAAGTAAGTCATGGGGGGAAATAAGTCAGTTGTACTGGAAGAAGAAGAAGAAGAAGCAATTGGATTTATACCCCGCCCTTCACTCAGAGTCTCAGAGCAGCTTACAAACTCCTGCGTTGTGACTGAGTCAGGAAAGCTCCTCCCCTGCTACGAATTTTGTGAGTCTTTCAGGTGCTGCTAGACTCTTGCTCTTTTCTCCCCTTACTCTCCGACATGACAGCTTTGCTCATCTGAGCAGCAGGGACTCCTGCAACCCCCCCCGCCAATGTTCAGAATCAGCAACTCCCCATCCAGGGGTGCCTTCTTGGTGGCCCCCACCTTGTGCAACAGCATGCCTGAGGTCAGGAAGGCTCCAAAGAAGAGTGGTCTGTGTGGTCTCTGTGTGTGTGTGTCAGGCAAGCACCTGTCCTATGGCTTGGTTAGCCCATCACCTCGGGATAGCTTAAGCTGGTAGCTGTAACTACAACTAACCACAAAGAACAGAAATACTAAACTTTTTAAAGTCTAAGATTAGAGCAGGCTGGGGCCCTTTACCCAATCCAAAACTCAGACTACTGAAGTTATCTTGACATGGACCTGTGACAACAAATGGCTCAGAAGAGAAACAGTTTATGACGGGATGCTTCCCTTCTATAGTGTAAATCAAAGCATCAAAAGGAGGAGTGATGTGTGGTCCAGTGAACAGATGGTGTGGCTCCATTAGTCTCTGGTATTCCAAGGAACAGAGTCAACTTACCAACATTCCCATGTCAGCAACTGTATGTTTCCCTTCAACCCACAATGCTGGCCTAGATCTTAATATTAAGCCTGAGTGAAGTTGACTTAAAAAACAAGGAACTGAGCCAGAGGTCCAACTCCTTGATAAGGTCTGTAATAAATTATTAGATAAGAAGATAGTTGGGAAAGAGAGAATAAAGATATTTAAACATAAGTGAAAAATCAAGAGTATATATGTAAGTTCTAAATAAGTATATGATTGTTTGATAACAGATTATTGTAGTTTATGTTTAGGGATATGGGAGATGATTGTAGTTAATGATAGTAGATGATTATATATCTATGTCTTCTGTATGATTTAGATTATTGTTGTAGATTGTAGTTTATATTTTGTCTGGTATTGTAAATTGTAATAATAAAAATATATTAAAAATGTGGAGTTTGCTACCTGAGGATGTAGTGGTGGCCACAGGAATAAACAGTTTTAAAAGGGGATTAGATAGATTGATGGAGGATAAGTCTGTCAATGGCTACTAGCCATAGTGACTAAGGGAAACCTCCACATTCAGAGGCACTAATCCTTTGAATCCCAGAGCCCGGAGACAACATCAGGAGAAGTCCTTGGCCTCTATGCCCTGTTGTTGGCCTTCCAGAGGAAGTGATTGGCCAAAGTGTGAGACAGGATGCTGGACTAGATAAACTAGTGGTTTGACCCAGCAGGGCTCTTCTTATGTTCTTGTGTTCCATCTCTTTTTTTTATTCTAAGGAGGTAATGGATGAGCTGAATGAATATCTCAATATCATAATGAGCTGCATGTGAATGCACAAACTGAAACAAAGTTGAGACAAAAGATGATAGGTATACCTATCTAAATTTATCCCTTCCCACAACTCTTCACAGGCCCCCAATCTCTCAATATATCTAATGGCAAAGTCGCTGGCCTACATTATGTCAAATGAAAGCAGCAAAACCAGGATACCCACCAACAAGTATGACTTTTGACGTAATTGGGGACTTCCAAGGAATCAGAAAAATATGACTGCTAATGAACAAAGGGGGGGGAAACTGTTTCAATGAAATCTACGGAGGATAACTAGGCATGGAAAGCTGAAAGTGGTTGGAAAAATGTTTGTAAAAAGAAGGCAGAGGAAAGTAACCTATTTCAGCCCCCAAAAGTTTAGAAAAGCCTGAAAGAGGAGTGTGATGGTATGTCTAAATGGTCTTGCTTTTCTAATTCCCAGGGGGCCCAATTTTGTAAAATATGCATTATTGGTTTACATCCCAACATAATTACATCGCAACATAATCCATAAATATGTATCACAGATTTTTACTTACAGTAGAACCATGTTAAAAATACAATCAAATGCATTCCAATCATGGTTTGAAAGTATATATAAGCAATATACTTTGTTACATTTTAGGTTAGCTTTATAGGCTTTAGTTATAGTTCCTTTATTTCTGTGGTATGTCTTGACAGTTAACTTTTAGTAACTAGTAAGTACGGTACTAAAAATCATAATTCTTTTCATAAAACGTAAATTACAGTAGCTTACATTCAATGAGGAAAATAGTTTTAGAAGTACAGCTTCATAAATGATCTCTAAAAGACTGCACAATTGCCACACAAATACTCCTTATCTCCCAAATCTAAACCTATTGTAGGATATTTTATAGAACCATGAAGGCAGCTCTATAGCTTAAAGGGTCCTGGTATTTTAGCGTTCTGTTCTCCCCTAAGTCATGGGATATTGCCTATTGTGGGTCATCCTAGTAGCTATCTTTACCAACTTCGGACTCCAGCTTTCTCTTGCCAAGTTCAATGCTCTCCTCTCAGCGATCTTAACTGGGAGGTTTAATAGTATCCCTTTTGTTAATAGACTATGCCCCTGTGCAAGCGGGTCAATTGAAACGGTGTCTCACGTGTTATTGGAATGCCATTAATATGCCAATATTTGACACTGCATTTTATCGTCACTATTTGATGATATCATAGAGCTTCCTGACTCACACAAACTGCTATACCTACTAAACAGCGATGATGAAAATATAACTGTTTCTGTGGCAAAGTTCTTTTAGGCTGCTCTTTTTATACACAGTACAGTATTGTAATGCAAACTTGTATTTGGGAGATGAATTTGAGACTTATTTTACATGGATTTTAGACTATTTTAGAATAGTTTTTTGGCTGGTATATGTTCCTATGTTTTATCTTTTTGGCTGGTATATGTTCCTATGTTTTATCTTTTTGTGTATTATTTTTTCTAATGTTAATGCCAATATAAAACACTAAGTTGGTCTTTGGTACAGATTTCACTCTCCGGTAACTATCTGTGGTTAGACCTTGGACTTTCTCCATCTGGCTCTCTCAGACCAACTGGTGAGCCTATTCCAGCTATTTCCCAGTCTCTTCCAGGCTCCTAGTCCTTCTACTTAACTACCTCACAAGTTCCCTTGGAGAAGTGTGTGTTTTGCTTTGTGACTATTGAGGAATTATTTAGTTTTTCCTCTCAGCTCACTACCCTCTCTCTTTAGAGATTATCAGTAGGAGTGTTATCCAGCCCCAGTTTTCCTCAAATGGATGGCTTGCTGTATCACTCCGCTTCAGAGGTTCCTTCACTTTCAAGATCTCTTTAGCTAACTCCCTAACTGTCAACTATCAGCTGTTAACTGTTACTTCACTGAGAATTCCGAGCAACTTGCCCCCCTCTCAGTCATGTGACCTAGCAGCTCTCTTACTTTGCTGCTGTTTATCAACAAACCTTTAGTCCATCACACAAGGGATAAACCAGAGGGAGGAGAAATGAAACTATACTACAGCTAGGCCTCAACCCTCCCCCACACAGGTGCCCCATAACTTCAGTTGCTAGGAATGTGCTAACTGGAAGGACCAGAGTAAAGTGGTACTCCCTAGCACTTCAGCTGCAAACAGTTTAGCTGGCAATGTCACTGTGTTCTATCTGTCTCTAACTGTCTCTGGGAAGATTTCTATAGGCCTCTCTACAACCTGAACCAAAGGTTTAATTTTTCCGAGCAAAGCAAGGAACCATTTTTCTTTACATGGTGATCATAACAAAAATGGCCTAGCTTGTGGAGCTGTTGTAAAGATTAATAACATTAGTAAGTTTTAATGGCGGTTTCCGGTTTAAGCGTCTCGCTGCTCGGTCGCATCCCCATCCCCGATGGGGTTGTGCCGAGACTTGGCTGACGGGAAGGGTCCGAGTGCGTCCCGGACCCTCCCAGGGCCTCTTTAGGAGACCCTCAGCCTGGAGAGCTGAGGGGAGCCTCTTCCAAGGCAACGGCCAAGGAATTGAGGCTCACCTTTATCTCCAAAAGGTTCCGTCGCTGCAGAGCCAGCATGGCACCAAGAGATGACTGCCGGACCAGTGGACACAATCAAAAGTTTTGAAAGTCTTCTAAAAGACTTCCAAGGCTTCAACATGTGAGTTAAGCAATGCTCAGGTGATTTAGGCGAACAAAAGAGCCTTGGCAGCAATTAGAAGCACCTAAGGGCAAAGTGGCAGGGGGGAGAGAGAAGCTCAAGAATTCACCACCCCCATTGTTAGGAGATGTACTTTTGAAAATGCTTTTATTTGTTGTTTGCTGACCTGAACACACACCTGAATGGTGCTTGCAAGTGTTTTTGGTTTGGGAGAATTGTGTGCTTTGTTTGATGTGACTCTCTGCACTAGGAAGTTGCCCTTCTGTCTGCACTTTCATGCTAATGAAGTCACACACACACATATACACATACATCTACCCATCATGCACTTGGAACAAGAAAAGCATCTCCATTATGGTCTGCCAGAAGGATGATATAAACAACAACCTGCCTACCATCAAGGAATTCGAAGTCATCACATAACCCACAGGATGCTTGGCTTTTGCAAGTGTTAAGACTGTTTCCTGTTTATGACTTGGACCAAGCCAGAGTCATCTGCAGTTCTAAGGTTTCCATGACAATCCATCTTCACACCTTGGACCAAATGTCCCCTTTAGTGAAAGGTGTAGATTTCCAATATTGCCCACCCTTAGAAGGAGGGTACCCCACATCCTATAGCCAATGATATAGGAATGGGACAGACTGGAAGAAGACCCTAATGCCAGCCCCCCAAAACTAGCTGATAAAAACGAGATTCAACCTTTGTTCCAGGGTCTCCCCCTCAGCGCCTTCCCCAGCCTGCTAGCTAGTCATCTAACCCCTACCCCTAGTAACCTAAGAGTCCACTATAGGTAACTCTCGCATGCTTTCTTGGACTGCAGTCAAGGAGCCCACACGTGTTGGCAGGTTCCAACTGTGTGTAGTAAGAGTTTCCCTTAGTTAGAATCTCTACTCTTGTATTCTTCACTGTGAAGGTCAAGCTACAGGAATCAGATAAGTATCACGTGTTTTTCCCCCTCCTAAACATCTCTAGATTTAAAACCCCATATTGTTTTCCATTTCTATTGTATCTAAAGGAACTTGTGTGCATGTGTGTATGCATCTGTTTTGTTTGCCTGTGATTCAAAAGCTATTATTCAGTAAAGAGAAAAACTGATTTTACTAAAGAAACCTTGTCACGCGTTCTCTTTGAAACGGGTTCTCTGGGCGAAACTACTTTCTCTGTATACATAGACCAGAACTCAATTTAAGTTTAGACCGATCAATGCGTAGATAAGCATTTCGGCTAACACCATCTAAAGCAAGTCGGTTTTAAAATGGAACTAAAAAACTTTGAATTAAGCTAAATGCATTAGAGGATTAGTGAAAACAAAAGTTGCATAATAACGAAAAGCAGATCAAGTTCTGCTAACTTTTACTTTATTTTGGGAAACTTACTTCTTGTTGATATTATGGCTGGGAGAGGGCGAAAGCCGGGTCTGGAGAAAAAAAGTCAATCGGAAATAGCCTATCAACGACTCTCTCCCACAACCAGGAAGTAGCTGTAGATATGTCTACACTGTTGGCAAATGCACTGCGCCCCCTAATGGAGCAGATGACTAACCTCAACGTTAAAATAAATAATATGCAAAAGCAGATGACTCAAATGGACAGAAGGACTTCAGTAACCGAAAAGACATTAAAAAAAATGGAAAAACAGACTGAGAGTATCAATAAAAGAGCGGATGAAGCAGAAAAAGAGAGATCCTCCAATAAAACTCAACTAATACAGCTCCAGCTGGAAAGATCCATGTACATCCTACATTTCCAAGGGATCCCAGAAGAAAAGAACGAAGACTTAAAGCCTCTCTTAGCAGAGACTTTGGCTCCAATCATGGATTACAAATAGGAAGATTTACTGAAGGAGATGGAATGGGCTTACAGGACTTATCCAGACTTTATTAAAAAAAAATAAACTCCCGGGAGAAATATGTTTGAAATTCATGAGAAGGTCTACCAGAGATCTGGTGCTGAAATCCACATAGGGGAACCCCTTAAAAATCAAGAATGAAGAGATAAAAATCTTGAAGGATATCCCCTTTGAAGTTAGAAAGCGGAGGAGACTCTACAGGGAGCTTACTCTCTCTCTACAGAAGAAAGGGGTCCCTTACAGGTGGTTATTTCCCAAAGGACTGAGTTTTAAATATGAAGACAGAAAATATAATATTGACACTGTTTCTAAGGCCAATCAATATTGTAGTTTAAAGCAATACAACCAAGATAAGAAACCTAAAAAGAATGAGGAGGAAGAAGAAGAATCCTACTCACAGGATTCAGCAAGCAGTAGTCCAAAACTCTTTAGTTCTTCAGATACATCGGAGTCAGAGAAAGGAGCAGCCACTCCCAAACCCCGAGGAAAAAAAGAAACACAGGAAGAAAAGAACGTAAGACTAAGATAATCGTTGATAATGCAGTTTTTGCTAACCAGTCAGTTTATGCAACTCTTTATCATTTTTTGTTAAATTTTTATAAGCAATAATAACTTTGTAACATTAGGTGACAATGACATATATGCAATCAGATCGTGTCACCGTGTTAGTCTTCCCCTCCCTGTATCCAGTAGTTTGTTTAGAGCTAGGGTTTAGCTACCTTCCCCTATCCTAGTAGAGTTTATTGTATTAGTTTTCCTTCCCTATTTCCCATAGGTTTTAGAAGTAGGGATTTAGTAACCTTCCCCCATATCCTGTAGTAATGCAAAACCAATAAAATACTTATAAAAAAATTAGGAAGTTTTAATATGTTAAAGCTCAATACATATAACCATTATAGAGTTGCAGGGAAGTTAAATTTTCTTTGGGAAAGCATTAGCACCCTTACTGTAAGAGAAAGAACAACTCATGAGGCTGTAGAAAATGCAGACAGTTTATCATAATATACTTTGGTCTTATGGCTTTTTAGGATTTAAGATACTTTTAGATGTAATGAATATGCAGAAACACTTCTGTGTTACATTTGTATCATACTTCAAGCAATAAAGGGAGCTGAAACAGAAAAAAAATACTCGTCTGACCCACTGTTTCCACCTATACTAGCTAATCATAAATAATTTTTGCCTGCATCAACTAAGTATAAACTGAAAAATAATTATGCGACTGAAAAGAGATTATGTAAATAAGCTAATGATGTATTATTCTGATGTTCAACATATGCAGGAGCCAGTGCAACTATGACATGATCAGAAAAACACACAGTATGACTTAACATACAGGTCTACATAGTCTTGTCAAACCTGCTGGCTCTTTTGAGATTGAGAACATATAGTGAACATCACCATAAAATGGCTGCCCCAGATGTAGAGCCAGTCTCAAAATGGCTGCCCCAAAAGTCAGACCCCTTAAAAAATATTAGGAGGTAACAAGCCAAGCATGCTCCCTATGAAAGCATACTCCCTATGAAAGCTCCTGCAGACACAAAAGAGATGTTTTTTAGGAGAACCTCCTGCTCTCATCCCTGGTTTTATCAGAGTTCAACTTGCGACATAATACCTTGCATTTATCCCTGGTTATAACAGCATCCGTTTACCCCAGGACAAGTGTGGGGTGAAACTGGAGTGACTTCAATGTAATGTAGAAAGAACAAATACCCCAAGATAATTACAGGGGTGAACTCAAGTGTCGTGTAGAATGTAAAAATTGACTCAAAGTGAGTGCCACAAAACACATTGGTGGTTGTCACATTGGGACACTGATTTGAAGTGTAAATAAACTCATCAACAACAGTAGCAAATAAAAGACATAATTTACTTCGCACTCATTGGTGGTGATAATATCAGTAACGTAAGTAATTCAGTAAAATTATTGCATTACATTAATTACATTATATGAAGCAACTTGTTTGTGGCCTCAATACTGCATTATAATTTGATATTTATAAAACAGATTATCACATCCAACTATCACGCAATGTCCCCATAATGTTTTTGCTACTTTATGTTTTCATGTTCATTGCTGTATTTTCAAATAAATATCATTTTAAACATAAAATTGAACATTCAGTATACCTACAGAGTTTGTAACCAACTTCTTGGTATCAAGACAGCAATAAAGTACATTTGTATTTTAAGCCATTGATTCCAGACTCTTAGCTATTACTGTAAAATGGAACATGATGGTATTGAAAAGGATATCCTAGCATTTGATCAGCAATTTACATGGCAACACAATCCTGAAGTAGTTTCAAATGCAGAGGAGAGATTTCTGAGAAAAGTGGAACACTTGATTGCATCTTCATGCTTACCACTAGAATCACCCACTTCAGAACTGGCCTTTGTTGGGGGGGGGGGAGCATACCGAAGTTAAGAAATTCTTCACAACTGGCTGACTGTTTATTCTCCCCCCCAAAAAAAAAAAGAAAAAAGAAAAAGAGCTAAGAAGAGATATAAAGGGGAGATAAATACCAGCTGGAGAAAGCCAGCCAGCCAGCTTTCTCCTCTACTGCATGGGATTTGTATGCTTTTCCTCTCTCTGCTACTGGGGGAGAATTTGAAATTCCTAATACATAGGCAGAGCCCTCATGTGATCAGAGTGACTCCTTAAAAGGAACAAACAGCTTACATATTCATAAGGAAAATTTGTACATAGAATTAATTTACATGGAAGACATAAATTGCCTTCAGACAGCAATTCCAAGCCAAAGGTCACCAAGGCCTCTGCAATCAGCTAGATATCCAGGGGCTATTGGGTGATTACCCTTCTTCCTGAGAAGAACACTATGGGAACAGGAAGGCCTGGCTGGCTGCAAACACTGGCTAAAGAATGAGCAAATACAGATAGCCTTTATATCCCATGCTGCTATTTCAACTGCCAGATGCCTTGTGATTCCAAAGCCTACCAGTAGCTAGGCTATTGAAAGTCACTAGGGCATTGCATCCCTTCCCACCCAGGAAAAGCACCACAGTAAGGAGAAACTATTTTAGCCTCAGTCATTGCGTAGAGAATGAACAGCTGCTGCAATCTTCTGACTTCCCTCCCTATCAAAAAGATCCCTGGTCCACCTTCCAACTTGCTCTGGGATGGCAGACATGACAAGAAAGACACAACATTGTTTTACTGTAAAACCATCTCAAGGACTGATGGAAAAGCAATCTTCAATCTTTAAAACATATATATATGACTATAAAGCAATAAGCCAGAAGGAAAGAGGGAATCTAATACGTAGTAATTCAGGATTCTTTGAGACAGGTCAAAACTAATCCTCTTTGCCATGTTTCATAAAGTGAGTAAGGCTTTTGCCAGGTCAGGCTTGTGCATGGCAGGTGGTTTGCTTGGCTGGAGAGGCTAAAGGACCAGTAAGCTGTGAGCTTCATACCAGAGAAGGAAATAAAGGGTCTGTCCTCTTCAACATCCCCCAACCTCTCCTCAGACAACCCAAATGGTTTAATAGAGGAAAGTATTTTTTAACATACAGCCTAACTAAGAGTTCTGAAGAACTTTAAAGCTCGCAAACTGTTTCGTGTCCTAAACTGAGCTCTGAGAAGCAGCAGGAGACAGAGCTACTGGAGGAGTGTTTTTTATTTGCTTTCCGCAGAGGAGATTTAGCTGAGGGTACTGTATGGGAGGACAGTGTTTGGGAGTATGTGGGTGAGTTTTAAGTTGTTGCAGAGTCCTGGCTGTGTGAGAAAAGGCAATTTGTTTAAATGTAATTGGATTGCCTGTGTGTAATTTGAATAGCTGCTGGCCCTACCCTCTGCTGGGTGAGGCTTCTATTTAAGGCTGCACCTCAATAGAGGTATGAGCTTGAGGGTTCTTTGCCTGTGGCTTTTAGCCTAGTGGCTTTGTAAGAATCTCAGGAAGGACCAGAAAGCCAGCGTCCTAGTCTCCTTGTATTTCCAGTAAGGCAAGCAGACTTTCTACAAGGAGACCCACATAAATATGAAAGGTATTAAAAGAGGGATTATAGATAATTATTAATTTTTAAAGCAATTATGAAGGTAGAATGCCAGCAGGGGGTTGGGGGCAGGTGCAAGGAGCTCTTGGTTCACAAGGAATGAGTGTGCACCCTTCAGGCTAAAGTGGCTGACCTGGAGAACCAGAGACAGTCAGTTAGGCACATGGAGAAGATTCTCAGGGATTTGTTAGATATGTCACACTCTGAAAATGGCAGCCCCGCTGCTGTCCGGCAGCTTGAGGGTTGAGAGGAAACAGGGCACTGTGCTGAGGATAAGGGGAATGTGCCCTCAGAAGGTATCGTTTCGCACCAGGGAACCATCCTTGGGCAGGGAGGGAGGGGGACTCTTGGTAGTTGGTGTTTTGATCCTTAGGCAGGTAGACAGCTGGGTGGCAAACCCGCATACTGACTATATGGTGTTTTGCCTGCCTGGTGCAAAGGTAGTGGACATTGTGTTCTAGATAGGGTGATAGACAGTGCTGGGGAGGAACCAGTGGTTGTGGTACATCTTGGCACCAATGATGTGGGAAAATGCAGTTGTGAGCAGTGTTCCCTCTAAGCTGAATTTGTGTGAGCTAGCTTGCAGTTTTTTAGCCTTCGGCTCACACATTTTTGTCTCAGCTCAGGAAGGATGGCTGCAGAGCAAACTAATTTATGCAGTAGCCAAATTGCTTGCTCATGACTTTAATGCCAGTAGCTCACAAAGTAGAATTTTTGCTCACAAGACTCCACAGCTCAAAGGGAGTATTGGTTGTGAGGTTCTGGAGGAAAAATTTTGGCTGCTAGGCAGGAAACTCAAGGCCAGGACCTCCAAGGTAGCCTTCTCAGAAGTGCTATCTGTTCCACACGAAGGGCCAGAGACACACACACAAATCAGGGGTCTCAACATGTGGATGAAACGATGGTGTAGGAAGGAAGGGTTCAAGTTTAGGATGCATTAACAGAAGCATTGTGTCCTGATCATGGGAGGTGGTAGTTCTGCTCTATTCTGCTATGGTCAGGCCTCACCTGGAGTACTGTGTCCAGATTTGGGCACCACACTTTAGGAAGGATGTTGACAAGCTTGAGCGTGTCCAGAAGAGGGCAACCAGGATGGTAAGAGGGTCTGAATCCAAGTCTTATGAGGAAAGGCTGAAAGAGTTGGGTATGTTTAGCCAGGGAAAGAGAAGGCTTAGAGGGGACATGATTGCAGTCTTCAAGTATATGAAGGGCTGTCATATAAAAGATGGAGCAGATCTAGTCTCTCTTGCTCCGGATTGCAAGACTAGATCTAATGGGTGGAAATTACAAGGGAGTCGTTACTGGCTAGATATCAGGAGATCCTAACTGTAAGAGTAGTTGAGCAGTGAAACAGTCTGCCTTGGGAGGTGGTGGATGCTCCTGCAGAGTGCAGGGGGTTGGACTAGATGAGGTCCCTTTCAACTCTAACATTCTATGATTCTAAGTTTGTTAGGCACTGGGATGCTTTTTGGAACAAGAGGGAGCTGTGCAAAAGAGACGGTCTCCAAGTGTCCCGAGAAGGAACCAGGCTGCTGGCTCTTAAAACCAAAAGGCGGCAGAGCAGTTTTTAAACTGAATATTGGGGGGAAAGTCGACAGGAGATTAAAAGTCTCTGGTTCGGGATGGCTCATCTCAAAGAAATGAAGGGGTAGCTTTTACTTTTATACAGGGAAATGGATTAGAATTGTCCACTGAGACTATGACAAACAATACGGACTGCCTGGCAAGGTCTTGAGACTGCAGGAGGAAAGTTGTGGGTCTAACATGCCTGGGAAATTACAGATATTTATATACAAATGCCAGAAATGTCTGAGGTAAAATCCAGGAGTTGGAATGCTTGGTGTTGGGGGAAAACACAGACATCGTGGATGTTTCAGGAACTTGGTGGGATGAGGAAAATCAGTGGAATATGGTGATTCCTGCTTATAAATTATATTGGAAGGATGGGGGGAGGGGTTGGAGGTGTGGTGGCTCTTTATGCCGGAGAGGATATACAATCCAGTAAGATTGAGAAGGTAAGAGAATTAGATTTGCTTCTGGAAATGCTATGGGTCAAAATAGAGGGCCCAAAACGAAGCTTAACACTGGGAGTTTGTTATCGCCCACCTTAACTATCCACATATTGATTGGGTCAATATGTATTCAAATTGGGAAAAAGAGATTGAGTTTCTAGACACTCTCAGTGACTGCTATGGAGCAGATGGTCATGGTTCAACAAATGAGAGAATCACAGAAACACAGATTAAACCAGAAACAATTATACCATGAACAAATTACTATGAGAATTTATTATCCTATATACACAATTCCCTTATGTACTGGCCATTTCCAGCTTGCCCATTGGCTGTGCAGTACGTTCCATCAGCCACTGGTACATGAACTGCCACTCAAGAGTCCATGTATGCCATTGGCTGGGTGCGGGGTCCACTCCTCTCCCCCACTCTCTGCCAGCCTGAACACTCTTCCCTCACAGAATGAACTGCCCAAACGGCTGTCTCTCCTGATGAATACACTTCTCCTTCTTGGCTCCTGTGGGACTAACTTTCCCCTCAGTGGCTGTTGCTAGGCAACCAAGCATGGTTCTGCCAGTAAAAAGGCAAAGGAAGGAAGCCCTTTCCAGACCTTCGTGGGGAACTCATTGGGGCCAGTCCTGACTAGGGTTGTCAGCTCCAGGATGAGAAATTCCTGGATATTTTGTGGTGGAGTCTATGGAAGCCAGAGTTTGGGGAGGGGAGAGGCCTCAGCTGAAGAGAATGCTATAGAGCCCACCCTCCAAAGCAGTTATTTTCACCGGGGGGGCAGAGATCTGTTGTCTGGAGTTCAGTTGTGATACCCAGTGATCTTCAGGCTCCACCTGGAGGTTGGCTACCCTAGGCGTAGCAGTTAGCGCTTCAGAGCAGGGTCTACCAGACCCAGGTTCTTGCTGTGGAAGTTGAGTGGGTGATTTTGGACCAGTCACAGACTTTCAGCCTAACCTACCTCACAGGGTTGTTGTGCAGCTCAAAAGGAGGAGAGGAGAATGATGTAAGCTGCTTTGGTCTCCACTGTGGAGAAAGACTGTACTTTTCCTCCTGGGGAACTATTGCTACCAATCTCCAGGTGAGGGCTGGAGATGACTCAGAATTAAAACTGCTCTCCAGATGGTAGTGATTGGGCCAGATAACAGTAGGTTGATGGTTAGCTGGGAAGGAGATAGGGTTGCAAACTACAGGTTGGGAAATTCCAGGAGATTTGTGGGGTGGAGCCTGAAGAGGATGGGGTTTAAGGAGGGGTGGGACCTCACAAAGGTACAATGCCATAGATTTCACCCTCCAAACCAGCCATTCTCTCCTGGGGAACCATTGTTGCAAATCTCCAGGTGAGGGCTGGAGATCACTCAAAATTAAAACCGCTCTCCAGATGGTAGAGATCAGTTCCCCTGGAGAAAATGGCTGCTTTGCAGGGTGGATTCTGCCATTACACCCTGCTGAGGTCGCTTCCTTCCTGCTTGGGTCCCCACTGCAGAGAAAGACTATAGTCTTCCTAGGCAGAGACTGCAGGTGCGCGGGTGGGGGGTGGGATGGAAAGCTGAAGTCAGAGGGGCAGATAAAGTTAGGTTGATGGTTGGCTGGGAAGGAGATTGGGTTGTCAACTCCAGGTTGGGAAATTCCTAGAGATTTGAGGGATGGAGCTTGGAGAGGGTGGGGTTTGTGGAGGGGTGGGACCTCAGACAGGTGCAATGCCATAGACTCCACCCTCCAAACCAGCCATTTCCTCCTGGCATCCATTGCTGCCAATCTCCAGGTGAGGGCTGGAGATCACTCAAAATTAAAACTGCTCTCCAGACAGCAGAGATCAGTTCCCTTGGAGAAAATGGCTGATTTGCAGGGTGGACTCTGAGTCATTACACCCTGCTGAAGTCTCTTACCCTACTGCTTGGGCCTCCAGTGAGGAAAAGAAAGACTGTACTTTTCCTAGGTAGAGGCTCCAGGTGTGGTGGGGAGATGGAAAACTGAAGTCAGAGGGGTAGATAACAGTATGTTGATGGTTGGCTGGTAAGGAGATAGGGTTGCTACCTCCATCAGGTAGAATGCCATAGACTCCACCCTCCAAACCAGCCATTTCCTCATGGGCATACATTGTTGCCAATCTCCAGGGGAGGGCTGGAGATCACTCAGAATTACAACTGCTCTTCAGTTGGCAGAGATCAGTTCCCCAGGAGAAAATGGTAAGCTCTGTGTCATTATACCCTGCTGAGGTCGCCAAGGCCAGGGCACCCACTCAGAGCCTCTTTCTAGAGCTCGTTGTATTTATTTCCACAATGGGCCTTATTCCTAGTATTACCATAACCATCCAGTTTAAAATCTTCATAATAATCTTGCACATCCATTCATATGTTACTATGTCATATAATTTAAGTCCCCAAAGTTCATATTTCATGACACATATCCATAACAGTAAATTCCCATTTCTCAGTAGGTCATAGTGCTTGCCCTTAGAAAACTTGTTTTATCACATATACTTCAAAAGAAATTTTTTACATCCATTGAGACATGACCAGTAGAATTGAATTGTTTCTTCTTGAGGTGGACAGTAGACAATTAAAGGACACCCCCCGTTCCATCTGACAGAGCCTGCCAGCCTATAATTCTGTTTCTTTCGTGACTTCTTCAAAGCCAGCACAGAATGCAGTCGTACATGTCCATTTTTCTTCACATCTCACAAACATCTATTCAATAATTCTTATAAGCACAATGATCCATTCAATAACTCCTCCAAGCACAAAGATCCAATGGTCACATTTTCTAATGGCACAAAACACTTTGACCTGTACTGAGAAATGGGAATTTACTGTTATGGAGATGTGCTATGAAATATTAACTGTGGGGACTTAATTAAATTATATGGCATAGTAACATATGAATGAATATGCAAGATTGTTATTAATATGTTACATTGGATTATTATGGCAATATAATTTTAATAACTCCTCATAGTAATTTGTTCATGGTATTATTCTTTCTGATTACCTGGAGGTTGGCAACCTTAATCCATTATGTATCATTAAAAATATATGAATCTGAAACGGCTGTCTTTTGATATACAATAAAACCTGATTCCACAGTGAACTTTAGCTTTAATATGGCTTAGAATATATCCTAGTTTTCTTTTTACATGCTTTTATTTGTAAGCAAGATGGCGCTATATGGTAAGGATCAAACATTTAGTTATATTGTTCTCTCTCTTCCTATAAGGATTACCAATGTTGTGTAGAGAAAGGGTATGCCTTGCACAATGCAGCAGTCAGTAATGGCAGCTTTCGTAGGCAATAGCCTTCTGCAGAATATAGAATTACTGCTTCCAATGGAGATTACAAATTAAACTAGAGTTTATCCCATTTACAAGAAATCATTTACTATCACAGAAAACATCTTTTGCTTTGCATATGTTCACAAGTACATGACACCACAAAATCAAGAATGAAGCTGCTTCATTAGGAGGCAACTTATTCATGGAAAATTAAAGCAATTAGTCTTTTTCATTTATTTTGTGGAAGGTCTATCTTGCTGTGAAGTTTGAGTAGGCTAATCATGAGAAAGCATGCAATTTCAATAAATGCAGACTTGCGTTTCTAGCTTTTGAGCTACCACAAACAGAAAAGCAAAGGGGAAAAAGCAGAATTGCTGAGGTTTTTCCTTTACCTTCAGTGATTTTGCCATCTGTACATGGTTATCATATACTGTAACATCCACAGTCAGATTTTTAAGTTGGTTGATGAGAACACCATCTCCTTCAAGATCATCTTGTTTAATAAGCACTTTCCAAGATGGCAAGGGACATCTGGTACCATCCCACACCTACCAGGAAATAAAGTTCATTATGCTTCCTCAAAGTGGCAATATAAAGACAGTACAATTTTAATATTCTATATTCAGGCTATGATCCTAGGCATGTTTTGTTCAAAGCAGATCTGACTGAAGTCAATGGGTCTCACTTGCAAATAAATGTACTTCAGATCATGAAGCTAAATTAACAAAAATAACTTTTAAGACAAATATTCTTTAATGAGATCTGTCTATTTATAAAGAACCTTCAGTACACTGTTGTGATGGACTGCATCTGTTAAGAGGCTTAGAAGTGCTGTACGTACAACTACAGGACTGTGAGGGGATAGTTCTTCACAGCGCCAGAAAGCCCCGAGTAACAGGCTGTTCCAAGAAATCTGACTGGTTAGCATCAGCTCAGCCCAGAAAGACTTCAGAGCTGCATGTTGAGGAGATTTGAGAGTCAGATTCCTGCCTTAACTGAGAACAGATGTGTACACTGAGACTAGCCCTGTCTGAGACTAGCCCTGTCAGAGAAGGGTTTAGTGATGACAAAGTTAGAATTCAGCAGTGACTGAATACAGCCTGAATTTGGAATTAGCCAAGAGCAGTTTGAACACAGACGGAGAATTGGGGCGAGACCTTGGCAAACAGGTTTGGGTAGTGAAGGAGGCTCTCATTCAGGCCAAAGGAAGGGGGATATATCTTCTAGGGAGAGAAGAGATTCTCTGCCCAGTTAAACAGGAGAGTAGAAATCCCTGGTCTGGTGTGATTAGAAACTGCCTCTAGAGACCTGAAAAATCAATCATAAGAAGAGAACTGGTGTTCCAAGAAAAGGTGTTTTGGTACTGGGAAGAGGGTACAAGCCTTCTGGGCACCAAAAGAGTCATGTGCAGGAGTGTTTGGGAAAACACTGGAAAATAGCCTCTCAACACAGAGTACTAAAGTAACAGTGGATGATTTAAGAACCTCTCATTGGCTTGATATATATATCCTATATATATAACTAGGAATAAGGCCCATTGTGGAAATAAATACAACGGGCTCTAGAAAGAGGCTCTGGGAGAGTGCCCCGGCTTTGGGCACTCAGTGACAATTTGCTGTGGCAATCTCAGCAGGGTATAATGACAGAGTCCACCATTTTCTCCAGAGGAACTGATCTTTGCTACCTGAAGAGCAGTAGTAATTTTGAGTGATCTCCAGCCCACCCCCAAGATTGGTAACAATGGTTCCCCAGGAGGGAGTGGCTGGTTTGGAGGGTGGAGTCTATGGCACTGTACCTGTCTGAGGTCCCACCCCTCCTCAACACTCACCCTCTCCAGGTTCGACCCCTCAAATCTCCAGGAATTTCCCAACCTGGAGTTGACAACTCTATCTCCCTCCCAGCCATCCATCAACCTACCTTTAGTTTTCCATCTCCTCCCCCCTCCCTCCTAGACAGCAGTTGTAATTTTGAGTGATCTCCGGCCCCCACCTGGAGATTGGCAGCAATGGTTCCCCAACAGGGAATGGCTGGATCGGAGGGTGGAGTCTATGGCATTGTACCTGTGTGAGGACCCACCCCTCCTCAAACCTCACCCTCTCCAGGCTCCATCCCTCAAATCTCCAGGAATTGCCCACCTGGAGTTGGCAACCAGGACTGGTTCCAATGAGTTTTCTCCCAAAGGCCAACATAGGTGTGGAAAGGGCCTTTTACTGACAGAGGAGAAAGTACAGGTGCCAACTTTGATTAGGGAAATACCTGGAGATTTGGGGGGTGGATCCTGTGGAGGGCAGCATTTTGGGGGGGGTGGGTGGAAGGACTCAGCAGGGTATAATGCCATGGAGTCTACCCTCCAAAGCAACCATTTTCTCCCGGGGAACTGATCTCTGTCATCTGGAGGTCAATTGTAACAGTGGGAGATCTCCAGGTCCCACCTGGAGATTGGCAGCCATAGTGGAAAGTCAGCCGCACAGCGGGGAGTTGAAGATAATGGTCTGATGGTTGCTGGCCCACCTCGTTAGCCAGCCAGCCATGCTGAAGCTAAGCAGGAGAAAGAACCTTTTCCCATTTATTCTGACAGGAAAGTGGCCCCTGGGGAGGGGGTTATGGGCGGGGGAGGGGGTTATGCTGAAAATCCTTTGTTTTTTTACTCACAGAACCAAGCTTGACTACCTACCAACAGCCACTGAGGGGACAGTCCCTCACAGGAGTCAAGAGAACTGTCTTCCTCAGGAGAGAGAGCTGTCTGCCAGGGGGACTGGGTGGGGAAGAGGAGCAGACCCAGCACCTGGCCAATGGCACGCGAGTACTCTTGAGTGGCGGCTGATGGGCCAATGGCTGAGGGAGGGCATTTTACAACCAATGGGAGCGCATGGAATCTCGCAAAACCAAAAGATAATTATTTATAAGGAGAGATTGCTCTACGTATTTGTAATTTCTGGTTCTCCCATTGGCTGTGTTGTGTGCTCCATCATCCATTGGCCAGGCAACCGTCACTCAAGAGTTCTCGTGTGCCATTAGCTGGGTGCTGGGTTCAATCCTCTCTCCCGCCCACTGCCAGCTTGGACACTCTTCCCTGACAGAATAAACTGCCAAAACAGCTGTCTCTCCTGACAAAGGTGCTTATACTTCTGCTTGGCTCCTCTGCTGCAGGCTAGCTACTGGCAAACCATTCTCTTCTGCTCCTGCTGTGGGCTATCTTTTCCCTCAGTGGCTGCTGCTAGGTAACCAAGCGTGGTTCAGTCAGTAGAAAGGCTAAGGCAGGAGGCCCTTTCCAGGCTTCCTTTGGCCTTTGTGGGGGACTCATTGGGGTCAGTCCTGACTAGAGTTGTCAGCTCCAGGTTGGGAAATTCCTGGATATTTTGTGATGGAGTCTACGGAAGCCAGAGTTTGGGGAGGGGAGAAGCATCAGCTGAATAGAATGCTAAAGAGCCCACCCTCCAAAGCAGTTATTTTCTCCAGCGTAGAAAAACCTATTGTTTGGAGTTCAGTTGTGATACCTGGTGATCTTCAGGCTCCACCTGGAGGTTGGCTACCCTAGACGTAGCAGTTAGCGCTTCAGAGCAGGGTCTGCCGGACCCAGGTTTTTGCTGTGGAAGCTGAGTGGGTGATTTTGGACCAGTCACAGACTTTCAGCCTAACCAACTTCACAAGGTTGTTGTGCAGATTAAAAGGGAGAGAGGAGCATGATGTAAGCTGCTTTGGTCTCCACTGTGGAGAAAGACTGTACTTTTCCTCCTGGGGGACTATTGCTGCCAATCTCCAGATGACGGCTGGAGATCACTCAGAGTTAAAACTGCTCTCCACATGGCAGAGATCAGCTTCCCTGGAAAAAACAGCTGCTTTGCAGGATGGACTCTGTGTCACTATATCCTGCTGAGGTCACTTTCCTCTTCCTTGGGTCCCCACTGAGGAGGAGAAAGACTGAACTTTCCTAAATAGAGGCTGCAGGTGGTGGTGGGGAGATGGAAAGCTGAAGTCAGTGGGGCAGATAATGGTAGGTTGATGCTTGGCTGGGAAGAAGATAGGGTTGCCAACTCCAGGTTGGGAAATTCCTGGAGATTTGAGATGTGGAGCCTGGAGAGGGTGGGGTTTGTGGAGGGGTGGGATCTCAGACAGGTACAACACCATAGACTCCACCCTCCAAACCAGCCATTTCCTCCTGGGGAACCATTGCTGCCAATCTCCTGGTGAGTGCTAGAAATTTCTCAGAATTAAAGCTGCTCTCCAGATGGTAGAGATCAGTTCCCCTGGAGAAAACAGCTGCTTTGCAGGGTGGAGTCTATGTTATTATACCCTGCTGAGCTTGCTTCCCTCCTTCTTGGATCCCCACTGTGAAGAAGGACTGTACTTTTCCTAGGTAGAGGCTGCAGGTGGGGGGGGGATGGAAACCTGAAGTCAGAGGGGCAGATAGCGGTACATTGATGGTTGGCTAGGAAGGAGATAGGGTTACCACCTCCAAATTGAGAAATTTCTGGAGATTTGGGGGATGGAGCCTGGAGAAGGTGGGGTTTGGATTCTCAGACAGGTACAATACCATAAACTCCACCCTCCAAACTAGCTGTTTCCTCCTGGGGAATCACTGTTACTAATCTCCAGGGGAGGGCTGGAGATCACTCAGAATTACAACTGCTCTTCAGATGGCAGAGATCAGTTCCCCTAGCAAAAATGGTGGGCTCTGTGTCATTATACCTTGTTGAGGTCACCACAGGAAATAGACACTGAATGCTCAAGGCCAGGGCACCCGCCCAGAGCCCCTTATAGATGCCGTTGTATTTATTTCCACAATGGGCCTTATTCCTAGTATATATATAAGCACAAAAGTCTGTGCTTGTACAAAGTTTTACCTCAGTATTTTCAACCCAACTTAACCTGACCTTTCACCTTGATGTTAAATAAAACCTTTTTAAAAATTTTTTAAAGTGTCTCAAGTGCCATTTTCAGTGAGTCGAGTCAAAAGTTTCTGGGCTGAGCAAAGAGCCAATATATATTACCGTCACAGGGTGGGACCATCAAAGTTTCCTTTAAGGAGAAGGTAATACATTACCAGGGCTACTCAGTCAGTGGAGAGAAAATAAGGAGAAAATCTAGCCTCTGAGGGAGGGAAGTGCGTCCATCATAACTGTAATGCTAGAAAGCGTACAATAGTTTGCTAATGTCACACCCTCCGCAGCCCATGGGCGCCCAACCACCGGTGGCCGTCGCCGAGGTGGTTGTAGCCGCAGTGGTAGTACCTCTCCCTCTCTCTTCCTTGGACTTGGGCTGAGGGGGCTGGTGGGGCTCACGGGAGGCGAGGAAACGACGGCCTCAGATGGCGGGGTCAGCAGGGGGGTTCCGCACCCCCCTTTCCCACCCTGGGTCTGGCCCCTGGCGCAGTCTCGCTCTCGCCGTAGGGGCGTTTGTCTCTCTGGCGTCTTCTCCTCCCTAGCCCCAGCCAGCACAGTGCTCATCCTCCCCGGCCATCTCCCTCGTTCCTCCTTTTATTACCCCCTCCATCCACCTCTGCTCCTCCTGCCTGTTTGCCCTGCCCCAGCCTAAAAGTGGGGATGCCCAGACTACGGCCACTGCCCCCATTCACTCCGTGCTGGCCCAGCCCCCTGGCAGGCATCCTTCCTGCGTTGCACCCCGCCCCCAAGGCGCGGCCGCAGCACCAGGCAGCTGCGCACCCCGCGGGCTGGGCCGCGCCCTCCCCGCCCGCTGTCCTTCCAGCCCTTCTGCCTCGACCCCTTCACTGTCCGGGGCCCAACTGGCAGGTTCGACACGTCCCCCCTGGGCTTCGAGGTGGGGGACGGTAAGTGTATCGGCATGGGTGGGGGGGTGGCTGGGCTTGCCATCGCACTGAGGCCACCATGGTCCATGCTGTCCTGGTGGGCGCCGGGACAGCTAATATGAATAGGTTTTTCTTCAAGGTACTTTTGTTCTGCTCCTTTTCTGAGAATGCTGGTAATTGCTTATTAAACTGTATCAGATCAAGGGTAGAAATAAGAGGACTACTGTTATTTAACTCGACCAACTGAACACATGAAGCTACCTTATACTGAATCATATCATTGGTTCATCAGGCTCAATACTGCTTACTTAGACTGGCAGTGGTTCACCAGGGTCTCAGATAGTCTTTCATATCACCTATTACCTGACTCGGTTAACAGGAGATGCCAGGAATTGAATCTGGGACTTCCTGAATGCCAAACAGATGTTCTATCATTGAGCTATGGCCCCTTCCCTATCTCCCAATAACCCAAAATGCTGATATAAGACTGTTACAAGCTATGTTTCAGCCCATTCAACTGTGTGCCTATTTTTCTATGTGGGAGTCCTGTGATCATCAGCATCAGGGGTCAAAAGGGCCTGCTAGTGAAAGGTCAGTACATGGCTCTGTGCTGGCAGGATACAAGCATTTGGCAGGATACAACCTAAAGAGCTTCTCTCTCTATGTGTATTTTCAGTTCTGACCACAGAATCTGTTCCAGGGAATTTCCTTTAGCGGTTTTGTGGAGCTCTGTACCATCCCAATATATAATGGAAGCAAGTGTATGCCCCTTCAGATTCCACCCTGAATGAAACCCAGTGCAGTGATAATCTGACTATAGAGCATTAGAATAATAGAAACACAGAGTTGGAAGGGGCCATCTGGGCCATGTAGTCCAACCCCTGCTCAATGCAGGATTAGCCTAAAGCATCCCTGACAAGTGTTTATCCAGCCGCTGCTTAAAGATTGCCAGTGAAAGGGAGCTCAACACCTCCCTAGGGAGCTGATTCCATTGTTGCACTACTCTTACTGTAAAAAAAATAGTTTTTCCTAATATCCAGCTGGTATCTTCCCGCCCTTATAATTTAAACCCATTATTGTAAGTCCTATCCTCTGCTGTCAACAGGAACAGCTCCCTGCCCTCCTCTGACAGCCCTTCAAATACTTAAAGAAAACAAGCATGTCCCCTCTCAACCTCCTCTTCTGCAGACTAAACATGCCCAAGTCCCTCAGCTTTCCTCATAAGGCTTGGTCTTCAGACCCCGATAAAGTATACAGCAGGACTATCACATCTTGCGATTTGGATGTTATGCCTCTGTTGACACACCCCAAGATTGCATTAGCCTTTTTTGTTCCTGCATCACACTGGCTGCTCATATTTAACTTATGGTCCACCCATACCCCCAAAATCTTGTTTACACACACTGCAGTGCTCCCTCTAAGCTATGGAGTCTTGTGAGCAGAAATTCTATGTTGTGAGCTACTGGCATTAAAGCTGTGCACGAGAGATTTGGCTACTGCATAAATTAGTGTGCTCTGGAATCATCCTTCCTAAGCTGAGACAAAAATGTGTGAGCCGGAGGCTAAAGAACTGTTAGCTAGCTCACAGTAACACAGCTTAGAGGGAACACTGTATCCCCTATCCAGTATGAGTGTTTCTTATTTTAGTTACCCAGATGTAGCACTCAGCACTTATCCTTATTAGACTGCATATTGTTCACATCCGCCCACTTTTCCAGTGTGTTCAGATCTCGCTGAAGTCTGTCTCTATCTTCTGGTGTATTTGCTGCTCTTCCCAATTTTGTGTCATCTGCAAATTTAATGAGTAGCCACTCCACACCCTCATCCAGATCATTTATAAAAATATTGAAAAGTACTGGGCCCAGAGCAAGTATTTTTCTAGAGTACTTCTAAAACATTTTATCTCTTGGTTCATCATTGATAAGTCCTTTTTTAAATAAGCAGCACTTCAAAATTTAAAAAGCCTTCATACCTGTGCTATACATAGTTTCAATTTATTGGTTCAAACAAAATATGATAGGAGTGTCTAGCATTGTGATATAAGGTTTTAATTAGATTGCTTCAGCTTATTTGTGAAATGAAAATTAATAGATCAGGCTTTGTCCCCACTCCTTTACTGCCTCTTAGACACATCCATAGCATTTATTGCTATTGGTTCCTGTAGATTCAATTTTGTTTGTTTTTTAATGAAAACAGTTACTGAACACCTGCCAGCTGCTTGCTTGCTCTTCCATTTGTACATAATCTCTCTAATGGTCATTTATGTACATCTGAACAGAAAACACCTGCTAAAAACAAATGGTTTAAAACATGACAGTAACTTAATAGACTGTTATCAATATAGTAATTAGTGGGATTTTCTGTTTTGCATGTTATATTTTTTTGCTTTTAAAACCAGGCTGATGTAGCTCTTATATTCATGCTTTACTGGTACTGACAAATGTATAAATTATAGGCAATGCCCAGGATGAAGGGATAGTAAACAAGCACAAGAGAAGGCTGATAACTGTGCATGTATCTAATAAATGTCCCAAAATGTGGAAAAAAGATGCCACTGAAAGTGGCCAGTAATACAAATATAATATTTAGTAGCCTAATGCCTAAACTTCACACACAGATCAAACATATGCAGAATTTTCAGGATTCCACTGTGATTGCCAACAGTTTCCGCATTATGAACATCCGATGCAAAATGCACCCAAACATTTGGTGCTTCCTATTAATAGTGCCTATCATACTTCCCTTTAAGCTGTGCTATGGGGTGCTGGCGCACAAAATTTTAGATGCCAGCTCAGAGGTTTCTACTTCTGCTCACAAAGTCCCCCCGCCTTCTTTGGAAACAATGGAGGATGGGGGCACCCCTCCTTCTGGGGCCCACAGAATTGGACCCCCTGCTCCAATCTTTTTGAAATTTGGGGGGATTTTTGAGGAAAGGGACCAGCAGCTGTGCTGCACATTTGGTGCCTCTACCTAAAAAAAACCCAGCCCCCAGAGACCTCCCCAATTGATTCTCCATTTTAGCCTATGGGGCACATTGACTATAATGGTCCCCACAGGCTAAAATGGAGCTGTGGGGAAATGATTTTTTTTTTTTGCACAACCCTATTGTGCTTTTCAGTATGATTTGTAAGCTGCCTTGAGTCATAGGGAAAAGTGAGATATAAATATTTGAATAAATAAGCATTTTGGGCCAGTTAATAACATTTAAGCAACTTCCTGTTTGTTAGGTTAGGCAGGGTTTTGACAGCAACTGTTCCACATCTGTTATCCTTGAATGGTGGTTGTCATATTTCACCAAAAAAAAAAAGTTTGACTGCAAGAATTACAACTACCCCCAACAGGCTGGTATATTTTCTAAGACTCAGCACAAGGATGGTCCAAGGCTAGGTCTACAAATATAGTGGACTGTGGCGGGTAGACCTGTTCTTTGGAGGCCAGGTCTACCAATATAGTGGAAAGGGGTGGGAAGACCTGTTCTCTGGAGGCCAGGTCTACCAATATAGTGGAAAGGGGTGGGTGAAATTTGACTTGATTCTGTTTTCTCTTATAATGTTTAAATTATTCTTAAAATATAGTTTAAATATAATTTTAAATAATTTATTCTGGGATTTTTACAAGGTTATGGAAGTAATCTTAAAAAAAACTAATTGAAGCGATAGTCAAAAGTAGACTCACTCACAACTTTAATGCTACTAGCTTTTTTTACTCATGAGGCAAAATTTCTGCTCACAACACTGGACCTTAGAGGGAACATTGGTGCCTATACAAGTTTTATTCCCTCAGTTCCCTCTAATGAACACATTACCTGAAAAAATTAAGCAAGTCAAATTCCTACTGAATCTGCAATCTGGCTTAATCCTAATATTTCTTAGGTCTTTCCTACTTTAAACAGAACCAAAAAGCCACAATCTCTAAGTGGTTTCTGTGCAATCCACAAGTGAACTGAGTGTTGTACAAAGCCAGCCTCTCTTCTGTTTCAAGATAACGTTCAGAAAAGAGGTTGAGTGTAGCCATGACTGTTTTCTTCTATTTCCCCTTGAAGGGACAATTCATACACATATGGATACCACTTGATAATTCACTACTTGATGATTTATTACAGTTAGCTAAGTCACACATCACATAGCAAAGCTGGACTATAGTACTACAGAATGAACCCAGAGGCTTGCAGTACTCCAAGCACTTCCAGATTAAATAGTCCCTACACACAGTGGAAAAACCAGCAGATAAGAAACATTTTAGTACAGTTTAGAACTGACATGCTATTTTACCACACACAGACATTTTATATGTGGGGAACATGTGAATGTCTCCTAACTGAAGTTATCCAGTCCTTGGGTGGAATCTACTTTGATATTTCTGACTGTGTAGAATGCCTGGCAAATACAGCTGATCATGTGTAATGCCTACATTGAAAGGCTTCTCCATTAACTTCAATACATAAGATAACAGCAGTGTGATATGGGAAAGAATTAAGAGGGACTGTCAGTTAGTGGTAGAATGACAAGCTACACAAGTGGAAGTTCTTCAAGTCAGTCCCTTGCACATCAGACAGCAGGAAAGTCCTTTCTCTGCCTGAAATGCTGGAGAGTTTCTATCAGTCAGAACAGTCAATACACAGCTCGATACATAGATCAAGGCAGGTTCATATACTCACATATGAAACCTCTGATTGCTGCTTATATACTAGAATCACAGAATCAAGGAGGAGGAGATTGGATTTATACCCTGCCCTTCACTCAGAGTCTCAGAGCAGCTTACAAACTCCTTCCCCTTCCCACAACAGTCACCCTGTGAGGTAGGTGGGGCTGAGACAGCTCTGACAGAAACTGTTCTGTCAAGAACAGCTCTGACAGAACTACAGCTTGCCCAAGATCATCCAGCAGCTGTAAGTGCAGGAGTGAGGAATCAAACCTGGTTCTCCCAGAATAGAGTCCACACACTTAACCACTACACCAAACTGGCTCTCCAGGATCTCTAGGGTCATATCCAGGATCATCTAGTCCAACTCCCTGCACAATGCAGGAAATTCACAAATGCCTCCCCCCACACCCCCAGTGACCATTGTTACACACCCAGAAGATGACAAAAACCCTCCAGAATCCCCAGCCAAACTGGCCTGGAGAAAAAAACTGCTTCCTGATCACAAGGTGGCAATCAGCATTTCTCTGGATGTGTTAGAAAGGGCCACAAAAACTAAGCACTGATGCAACCCTTCCTGCCCTCCTTCTCATGATCTGCCTAAGTTCACACAATCAGCATTGCTGTCAGATGACCAACTAGCTTCTGTCTGAAAACCTTCAAAGAAGGAGAGCCCACCACTTCCCAAGGAAGCCTGTTCCACCGAGGAACCGCTCTAACTGACAGGAAGTTCTTCCTAATGTTTAGTCCAAAACTCTTCTGATTTAATTTCAATCCGTTCTGACCTTCTGGGGTTCTGACCTTCTGGGGCAACAGAAAACAACTCTGTACCATCCTCTATATAACAGCCCTTCAAGTACTTGAAGATGGTTATCATATCACCTCTGAATCATCTTCTCTCCAGTCGTCTCCTCACAGGACATCGTCTCCAGACCCCTTACTATCTTCGTTGCCCTCCTCTGGACACGTTTCAGCTTGTCTATATCCTTCTTAAATTGTGGTAAACTGAACACAATACTCTAGGTGAGGGCTAATCAGGGCACAGTAAAGTGATACCATCACTTTGTGTGATCTGGACATTGTTTGTACAGCCCAAAATTGCATCTCAGAGAGAAAAAGAAGAAGAGATTGGATTTATACCCTGCTCTTCAATACCCGAAGTCTCAGAGCAGTTTACAATCCCTTTCCTTTCCCCTCCCCTCGACAGGCACCCTGTAAGATAGGTGGAGCTGAGAGAGATCTCGAGAACTGCCCTTGAGAGAACAGCTCTAAGAGAGCTATGACTGACCCAAGGTCACACCTGCAGCTGTATGTGGAGGAGTGGGGGCTCAAACCCGGCTCTCCCAGACTAGAGTCTGTGCTCCTAACCACTGCACCAAAGCAAAATTACTACCCTCCTCAAACCAATTGCTGAACAGCAGGAAGAAATTAAGGGCTCTCTAAATCAAGTCTCCCAAAAGGCAAATGCTGCCATAAAGCTGGGGCGCACAGTCCAGGACGAAATGTGTCACTTACAGCAGAATGAAAACTGAGCAAAATAAAAACTTATGGTCTTTGAAAACACTCTTAGGAAAATAAAATAAAATAAAATTCAAAGGAATTGATGAGAAAGAGGAGGGTACCACTGAGTAGTCTAAATTTTTGGCATTGTGGCTGGCATCAATGTTAAACCTTGAAGATAGTGCTGGGGAGGAGCTTGTGGTCGTGGTGCATGTCAGCACCAACAATGTGGGGAAATGCAGTAGTGAGGTCCTGGAGGAGAAATTTAGGCTGCTGGGCAGGAAACTCAAGGCCAGGACCTCCAAGGTAGCCTTCTCAGAAGTGCTACCTGTTCCACGCGCAGGGCCGGAGAGAGAGGCACAGATCAGGAGTCTCAATGCGTGGATAAGACGATGGTTTAGGGGGGAAGGGTTTAAGTTTGTTAGGCACTGGGATGCTTTTTGGAACAAGAGGGAGCTGTACAAAAGAGATGGTCTCCACTTGTCTTGAGAAGGAACCAGGCTGCTGGCGCTTAAAATCAAAAAGGTTTTTTGATTTTGATTCAGTTTTTAAACTGAATACTGGGGGAAAGCCAACAGGAGATGAAAAGTCTCTGGTTCGGGATGGCTCATCTCAAAGAGATGAAGGGTAGCTGTTGCTTTTCTACAGGGAGGTGGATGGGAATTGTCCACTGAGACTGTGGCTAGTGATATCGACTGCCTGACAAGGTCTCGAAGCAGCAAGAGGAAGGTTGAGGGCTTAACATGTATGGGAAACTATAGGTGTTTCTATACAAATGCTAGAAGTGTCCAAGGTAAATTCGGGGAGTTGGAGTGCTTGGTGTTGGGAGGAAAAGAGACATTGTGGGTATTTCAGAAACTTCGTGGGATGAGGAGAATCAGTGGGATATGATGATTCCTGGTTATATATTATATCTTAAGGATGGGGGGGAAGGGATAGAGGTGGGGTGACTCTGTATGTCAGAGAGGGTATACAGTCCAGTAAGATTGAGAGGGTAAGAGAATCGAATTCGCTTCTGGAAATGCTATGGGTTGAAATAATGGTCCCAAAAGGAAACTTAACATTGGTAGTTTGTTATCGCCCACCAGATCAAAAGATAGAGGACGATTATAAAATGATGCATGAATTAAAGACAGTGGCTCCACAAAAAAACCTGTGTCATAATAGGTGATTTGAACTACTCACACATTGATTCGGTCAATATGTGTTCTAGTCAGGGAAAAGAGATTGAGTTTCTAGACACTCTCAATGACTGTGCTATGGAACAGATGGTCATGGAACCTACTAGGGGAGAGGCAATCCTGGATTTGGTCCTAAGTAACGCCCAAGACCTGATGAGAGATGTAAAAATGATTGCACCGCTTGGGAACAGTGACCATAATGTTATTGAGGTTAACATTTGTATAAATAGGGAATTGGCCAAAAAGACTGACACGACCACTTTTGACTTTAAAAAGGGTAAGAACTCAAATGTGAATTTGTGGATCTCCTGACAAGAATATGTAATCCATCGTTGGAATCTGCCTCCATTCCTGAGGACTGGAAGGTAGCTAACGTCACTCCCATCTTTAAAAGTGGTTCCAGAGGAGATCCGGGAAATTACAGGCCAGGTAAATTGGTGGAAACTGTTATTAAGGAAAGAATTAATAGGCTCATTGATGAACAAAAACTATTAAGGCAGACTCAGCATGGGTTCCGTAAGGGAAGATCTTGTCTCACTAACCTGTTAGTGTTCTTTGAGGGAGTGAACAAACATGTGTACAAGGGGGAACCAAAAGATATTGTTTACCTTGCCTTCCAGAAAGCTTTTGATACAGTTCCTCATCAAAGGCTCCTAAGTATGCTCAATAGTCATGGGATAAAAGGACAAGTCCTTTCATGGATCAAAAACTGGCTAATTAATAGGAAACAGAGAGTGAATATAAATGGGCAATCTTCTCAGTGGAGGGTAGTAAGCAGTGGGGTACTGCAGGGATCAGTACTCAGTCCAATGCTTTTTAACATGTTCATTAATGTTTTGGAAAGTGACGCAACCACTTTTAACTTTAAAACGAGTAACTTCTCTTGTTTGAGGGGACATGTGAGGAAGAAATTGAAAGGAAAAGTGGAAAAGGTCAAAACCATTGGGGAAGCTTGGAGACTATTTAAAAATACAATCCTAGAAGCTCAGAAAAAATATATACCGCAGGTTAGCAAAGGCACAAATAGGTATAGAAAAAAACCTGCATGGTTAACAAATAAAGTAATGGAAGCTGTAAAAGGTAAGAAGGATTCCTTTAAGCGGTGGAAAGCTAGTCTCAGTGAGGTTGATAAAAGGGAACACAGGCTGTGGCAATTAAAATGCAAGTCTGTGGATCAGGCAGGAAAAAAGGGAATATGAGGAGCATGCTGCAAAAAACATAAAGGCCAACAATAAAACTTTCTTCAAACACATTAGAAGTAGGAAACCAGCCAGGGAGAAAGTGGGGCCCTTGGATGACCAAGGGGTAAAAGGAGTAATGAAGGATGACAGGAAAATGGCTGAGAAGCTGAATACATTTTTTGCCTCTGTCTTCACTGTGGAAGATGAGAAGTGCTTGTCCACTCCAGAAGCACCAATTTCAGGAGGGGGCTTGAAAGACCTGAATCAGATTGAGGTGACAAGAGCGGAAGTCCTCCGACTGATGGACAATTTAAAAACTAATAAATTTCCAGGCCCGGTTGGCATTCATCCGAAAGTTCTGAAAGAACTGAAATGTGAACTTGTGGATCTCCTTACAAAAATATGTAATCTTTCATTAAAATCTACCTCCATTCCTGAGGACTGGAAGGTAGCTAATGTCACTCCCATCTTTGAAAAAGGCTCGAGGGGAGATCCAGGAAATTACAGGCCAGTCAGTCTGATGTCGATACCGGGCAAGTTGGTGGAAACTGTTATTAAGGAAAGAATTAGTAGGCACATTGATGAACAGAAACTATTGAGGCAGACTCAGCATGGGTTCTGTAAGGGAAGATCTTGTCTCACTAACCTGTTAGTGTTTTTTGAGGGAGAGAACAACATGTGGACGAGGGGGACCCAATAGATGTTATTTACCTTGACTTCCAGAAAGCTTTTGATACAGTTCCTCATCAAAGGCTCCTAAGTAAGCTCAACAGTCATGGAATAAAAGGACAAGTCCTCTTTTGGATCAAAAACTGGCTAATTAATAGGAAACAGCGAGTGAGTATAAATGGGAAACTTTCTCAGTGGAGGATGGTAAGCAGTGGGGTACCACAGGGATCGGTACTCGGCCTGATGCTTTTTAACTTGTTTATTAACAATTTAGAATTGGGAGTAAGCAGTGAAGTGGCTAAATTTGCAGATGACACGAAGTTGTTCAGGGTGGGGAGAACCAGGGAGGATTGTGAGGCAACTCCAAAGGGATCTGTTGAGGATGGGTGAGTGGGCGTCAACGTGGCAAATGGGGTTCAATGTGGCCAAGTGCAAAGTGATACACACTGGAGCCAAAAATACTAAATATAAATATACGTTGATGGGGTCTGAACTGGCAGAGACGGACCAAGAGAGAGATCTTGGAGTCGTAGTAGATAACTCAATGAAAATGTCTAGACAGTGTGTAACTGCAATAAAGAAGGCCAACACTATGCTGGGGATTATTAGGAAGGGAATTGAAAACAAATCAGCCAGTATCATAATGCCCCTGTATAAATCATTGGTGCAAATTCATTTGGAATACTGTGTACAGTTCTGGTCACCACACCTCAAAAAGGATATTATAGCATTGGGAAAAGTGCAGAGAAGGGCAACTAGAATGATAAAAGAGTTGGAACACTTTCCCTATGAAGAAAGGTTAAAATGCTTGGGGCTCTTTAGCTTGGAGAAACGACGGCTGAGGGGAGACATGATCGAGATTTATAAGATTATGCATGGGATTGAGCAGGCTGAGAAAGAAGTACTTTTCTCCCTTTCTCACAATACAAGAACTCATGGGAACTCCATGAAATTGCTGAGCAGTCATGTTAGAACAGATAAATGAAGTACTTCTTCAAAGAGTGATTAACATATGGAATTCACTGCCACAGGAGGTGGTGGCAGCTACAAGCATGGGCAGTTTCAAGAGAGAATTAGATAAACATATGGAGCAGAAGTCCATCAGTGGCTATTAGCCACAAGGTATAGCTAGGAACTCTCAGTCTGGGGCAGGTGATGCACACTATTCTTGGTGCTGGAGGGGCAGCTGTGGGAGGGCTTCTAGTGTCCTAGCCCCACTGCTGGACCTCCTGATGGCATCTGGTATTTTTGGCCACTGTGTGACAGAGTGTTGGACTAGATGGGCCATTGGCCTGATTCAACATTGGCTTCTCTTACGTTCTTATGAGTTGAGAATAAGCAGTGAAGTGGCTAAATTTGCAGACGATACGAAGTTGTTCAGGGTGGTGAGAACCAGGGAGGATTGTGAGGCACTCCAAAGGGATCTGTCGAGGATGGGCGAGTGGGCATCAATGTGGCAAATGGGGTTCAATGTGGCCAAGTGCAAGGTGATGCACATTGGAGCCAAAAATCCTAAATATAAATACACATTGATGGGGTCCGAACTGGCAGAGACTGACCAAGAGAGAGATCTTGGAGTCGTAGTAGATAACTCACTGAAAATGTCTAGACAGTGTGCGACTGCAATAAAAAAGGCCAATGCTATGCTGGGGATTATTAGGAAGGGTACTGAAAACAGATCAGCCAATACCATAAAACCCCTATATAAATCAATGGTGTGACCTCATTTGGAGTACTGTGTACAGTTCTGGTCACCACACCTTAAAAAGGATATTATAGCTTTGGAAAAAGTGCAGAAGAGGCCAACTAGAATGAGAAAAGGGTTGGAACACTTTCCCTATGAAGAAAGATTAAAACACTTGGGGCTCTTTAGCTTGGAGAAACAACGGCTGAGGGATGACATGATTGAGGTTTATAAGATTATGCATGGGATAGAGCAGGTAGAGAAAGATGTACTTTTCTCCCTTTCTCACAATACAAGAACACAAGGGCACTCAATGAAATTGCTGAGTGGTTAGATTAGAACGGATAAAAAGAAGTACTTCTTCACCCAAAGAGTGATTAAGACATGGAATTCACTGCCACAGGAGGTGGTGGCGGCTACAAGCATGGACAGCTTCGAGAGGGAATTAGATAAACATATGGAGTAGAGGTCCATCAGTGGCTATTAGCCACAAGTTACAGATAGGGACTCTGGGGCAAGTGATGCTCTGTAGTCTTACTTCTTTTTTGGGGCGGTCAACAGTGGGGGGGCTTCTAGTGTCCTGGACCCACTGCTGGACCTCCTGATGGCACCTGGTATTTTTGGCCACTGTGTGACAGAGTGTTGGGCTAGATAGGCCGTTGGCCCGATCCAACATTGGTTTCTCCTTATGTTCTTATGTTCTTAAGAGGGCATAGACCCAGCCATTGAAAAAAGCTATAGAGTTGGTCTAGCCAACAACCCCCATCTTAAAGGGTCAAGGGATACTGTAGCTAAATTCATCAACAATCATACAATACAAAAAAATCTTGCAGGAGGTCAGATTAAAGGGTTTCCTGTTATATCAAGACCAAAAATTACAAATTTTTAGAGATCTCTCTCCAGAGTCATTACAAAAACATCAGGAAATGAATCCCATTACCAGAAAATTATCAGACGCCAACATACAATACAAATGGATGGCCTCAAGTAAAATACAAGTTGTTCGTCAGGGGAAGTCATATTATGCATCTGATCTGGACTGTGGACATTCTTTATTGAGAGCCAGTTTGGTGTAGGAGAGCCAGTTTGGTGTAGTGGTTAAGTGCACGGACTCTTATCTGGGAGAACCGGGTTTGATTCCCCACTCCTCCACTTGCACCTGCTGATGTGACCTTGGGTCAGTCACAAGCTCTGACACAGCTGTTCTTGAAAAATAGCAGTTTCTGTCAGAAGTTCTCTCAGCCCCCCTACCTACCTCACAGGGTGCATGTTGTGTGGAGGGGAAGGGAAAGGCGTTTGTAAGCCGCTCTGAGACGCCTTTGGGCAGTGAAGGACGGGGTATAAACCCAATCTCTTCTTCTCTTTTTCTATTGCAAGCTCTAAAACTTGATACCCTGCAGGACTCATCAAAGAAACCACAGAAACATAAATTGGTATTCTGTACAACATCTCCCAAAGGGAGCAAAATTCCACTTTGGCAAATGCCTTGACCAATTTTTTAATGTATTTATTTGCTAAAATCCCTTCAGATGTTGTAATGCAGTAGCCTGTTTATTACTTATAAATATATTTTATAACATTAGACTAGCAGTTGATGGGGGAGGGGGGATGTCCTGGTTTTTGTTGCCTTCCCATGTTAGGAAGTCCCAGATATAGGACTTAAAGCCCTATTCTCTTGGAAAATTACCAAGGGTCTGGTGACTTACTCCCACTCGGGGGTTCACAAGTTAAATTTACAAGTTAATGTTGTTTTTAGTAGTTTGTTTTGTTATTTTGGTGGGGGTAGTTTACAGAGAGGGAGTGGGAGGTGGGAAGGAGTACAGAGCAGGTGTAGCTATATAATATATTAGACCTATTGTATGTTTTTTATGCATAGGAGATGGACAGGTAATAAGTTTATTCTTGTTAATATCCTTCATGTGGTAATGATCAACAACTAGTGAGTGAATACTGTCTTATATTTATAAGCATTGTATTCTACAGCTAAATATAAAGACGTAATCAATTTTCAACCATATATGGTTCTTCTTACAAATCTCTTAGAAACATGTCTACTTAATATCTACTCTGCACCTTGTATTTCAGAAAAATTAATAAAACTTCAGTTCTTTTCTTTTTTTAAAAAAAGCATATAGAGCATATGGAACATCCATGTTTATATAGGAAATTGAAAGCTCCTCTTAGCAACTACCCTGCAGGTCCAACAAACAGGTTCTAAAAACTGATCTGAGTTTTAAAAGGTGCTCAGGGAATAAGGAACAGCAGATATTAATAAGGCTGGAAAAGACCTGGGACTGAGATCCTGAGAGAGACACTGTCAGTTGGAAGTGACAGCAATGAGCTTGATGGGCTAATAGCTTGACTCAGCATGACGTTTAAATGGACACTCAGGGAATATTATCCATGCACTGGCTGTCATTTCACTTTTAATCAGACTTGTAACATCCTGCCTCAGTACCACAGTATAAGAATACTTGAATTAAAATATTCATGAAAAACAAGCAAACCTTAAGGAGATAGGACGACCCATCTGCTTTTGCTTTCCCAACTAGCTGGCAAGTGAGGTCAAAAAACATTTGTGGCTGGATGCTTGACAAATCTGCTGCTGGTGCAGAATTTGCAAAATTTCTTGCCACCCAAATGCGCAAGTCTTCTACTGTTTTCTTGTCTTCGTCAGTAAATGTAAATGATTTGCTAGTGGTTCGGGGAATCACCGGTGCTCCAACCGTGCCATCAAAAGTAAGTGCAGCAAAGCCATTACTGGTAACTCCTTGAATCTGTCCATTGAACTCTCGGACCTACACAAAATGAAGAAAATGGTTACACTACAAGGAAAAATAGGTTTACTGTTTTTAGTAGTCACCTACAAATGCCAATGCACGCTTTTCAAGAACATGACAAGCATACAAAGGATTAACAATTATAATGAATTATGAAATATATGAGCCAGCATGGTAGACTAGTTAAAGAGCTGGACTAGAATCTGGCAGACCCAAGATTCAATCTCCTCTCTGCCATGGAAGCTCATTGAGTGATCTTCAGACAGTAATTCTCCTTCAACCTAACACACCTCACAGCAGCATTGCTGAAGAGGGGAGAATGACCCTGTAAACTGTGTTGGGGCTCCAATGGGGAGAATGTTTAGTATCAACAAATGAATAACAAAAATCAAACAAAACAGCTATCACCTGAACTCAGTTTTATGTCATTAATAAAACTGGAAACAGTGGTTTCAGCACACTTAAAGTTATACAATTTAAATACAATCACAGGTGAATCCTTACTCTGAAATGAATGGATATGGTCCTTATTAAAATGCTATTTTTTTACTGTAATTACAGGTGTGAAGCACACACTGCATTTTCTTCAGCATCTAAATAAACTGCACCTTGACTCGGAAGCAAAAATATTTTACATTTCTCAATTGTTTGGTAATAAGCAAACTGAACAAGATTTCTCTCGTGTATCAATGCTTTATGGGAATTTTGATTTTGGGGTTCAATTTTATCTGGAAGGTGCTCAATTAATCTCAGGTGCTCAAAAAATCTCAAGTGCCAGGTCACAATTGCAACATCATTTTGACATTTAATGTTTTGGACAATAATTTTATCATCACAGCTTTCAGTGAACATTGGTATATGTGCAAAAATTATCATTTGGCATCAGAATATTTTCTGTTGAATGACAAAAACAAAAGTGTATAAAACTCTTGTCACTTTTTTAACATATAAACTACCACTTATACCATTCAGTACTGGCAGATTATTTCTTAAACAGCTGCTTCCTATAACTAGACCTTTTCATGCAACAATGAAATTATGAGGAGAGGGAGAGAAACTAGGGCTGGGATACAGGTTAGCTTTTTGTTGGGATGACAACAATGGTTACACCCTGCTAATAACAACACTTTTGTCAAAGCATTAATAAAATTACAATAAACTGTGAAAGGAGGTTAGGACAACTCTTCCCAACTGTGAAGGTGATGGCCCTCTGCCTATCAGGATGCAATGAAAGGGGACTTCCCAAAGTCCCACATACTCAAGAAATCTTCAGGCATGAGAAAAAAAGAGTAGTAATAATATTTTGCTTCAATAAAACATGGTGTTAACTGACAGAATCCTTTTCCTGGGGCACAGTGTTATGTCAGAGATCATAACACTGTGCCCCAGGAAAAGGATTCTGTCAGTTAACACCATGTTTTATTGAAGCAAAATGTTATTACTACTCTTAGCAATTAAGACTATAATTGAATATGTAATGTAATTTGGAATGGCAGTTTTAAATGCAGTTGTTTTGGGGACAAGGAGAACACTCTACACAGCCATGATGCTTCAAAATTCACCTCCATGCTTGAATGGATGGATGGGGTCTAAGGATAGGATTCTCACAAATTAGGGTACATCAATCTCCAGTTCTAACATATTTAGTACCTATGTTGTGTCCCCCCCCCAGTTGACCCAAAACAGATGATAACTAGGAACTAAGCTTGTCATTCTTTTGATCTGTTAAAAAAATGTGTCACTATTTTGCATGCTAATTTAACAAACCACTCCTATATAAACAACTATGATATGTAATTCCATTTCATCGTCTGACGAAGTGTGCATGAACACAAAAGCTCACACCTTGAATAAAACTTTGTTGGTCTTAAAGGTACCATTGGACTCTAACTTTGTTCTATTGCTTCATAACAACATGGCTACCCACCCTGATCTAAGTTATAGGTAAGTGTAACTATGTTTTCATCTTCCATCTTCAGTGCAGCCCCACGTCGGGATATAGTGAGCTACTCACCAGGTGATATGCTTATTGAAACAGTGCTTGAAAAGGGGTCATTTTTATGATTGGTATTGGGGTCGTTTTTATGATTGGTATAAGACAATTAAGTAGAGGTAGCTATAAGGTATTAGAGATATAAGAAAGCTTTGAGTCTAAAAAGTTGCATTTGGTATTGAAAAAAAAAGTTTAGAGATATAGTAAAAATTTAGCAAAGGCTTGTAGAAATCGAAAAGAGATTAATCGAGGTATTTAAAGCCCCTCTGTAAATGTTGGATGTTAGGTAAGATTGTTAGTTGTTGTGCTGTGGTGTTTTTGTATGTTGATGTGTATTATGTATTGTGTGTGTATAAAATAAATAAAAAATGGCCTTTTGGCCTTTTAAAAAAAGAAAAAACAGTGCTTGAAGAACTACCTTGCCAACCTCTGCATCCTTTCTTGATGGCAAGTCCAATACGTAATGCCTGACGAATGTGTCCTCAGCTGACCATATTACGGCCTTACAAATGTCAATGAGTGGTACCTTGTGGTGGAAAGTGACCAAGGACCCCTGTGCCCTGGTGAAATGGGCCTTAATATCAAGAAGGCAGGGCTTGCCAGAGGCTTCATACAAAGATCGAATGGTGCCCACAACCCACCAAGATATGGACTGAGAGGAGACTGACTTCCCTTTCTTTGGTCCAAGTAGCAGATAAAGTTTTGTCAACTTGAAAAGGTTTCATCCTGTCTGTCAATATGGTATAACAGGGCCCTCCTAATGTCTAAGACCCTAGAGGAAAGAGAGGGAAAAAATATGGGCAAGACCACTTCCTGCGCAAAGTGAAACTTGGAAACTACCTTAGATAGGAACTCCAAACTAGGGTGGAGGATGATCCTTTCACTGAAAACCTTACGAAAGGGTGGGGAGGGAGTCCACTCTAAGGGCCACTAGTTCACTCACCCTTCTTACTGAGGTGATTGTCACTAGGAATGCTACCTTTCTGATCAGCATGGCCAGGGGGCACAAAGCCAAAAGGTCAAGGGGAGGACCCATAAATTGTGCTAGGACTAGGAAGAGGGACCACTGCAGAATGATGTTGGGAACAGAAGGAAATATATTAATCAGACTTGAGAAAACACTGAGACAGCCTATGGGAGAATAACGAAGAACCCCACCACCACCACATCATGCTATGCCAAAATGGTCAACAATGCACCCTGATTGATGCTACAGCCAAGCCTTTGCATGCCAAAGAGAGCAAATATGCCAACACTAGCGGCAACAGATAAGTTAAAGGTGACATACCTTTCAAGCTAGCCCAGCCCTCACATAAGGAGCATTTCCTAGAGTAGGAACATCTACCTGAAGGTTTCCCAGCTGGACTAGTATATAATAGACGTCTGGGAAGAATGCGAGATCTGGGGATGAATTCTCCAAGTTATGAGCTGTAGGCATGCAATGCTGTGGTGTAGTAGGGGGCCCCATGTCAGGAAATCCTGCATGGGGGGAGGGATTCCGAATTCACAAGATGAAGGAGCCTCACAAACCAAATCTGTCACAGCCAGGAGACTATGAGAATGCAATTTGAATTTTTCATTACTATCTTTTCCAAAACTCTGCTCAAAACTGGGTATGGGGAAAAGGTATAGAACAGAACACCCATCCAGGGAATTTGGAATGCGTCCCCCAATGAGGCAGGGTCACTGCCTGCCAGAGAGCAAAAGTTTATAGCTTTTTTTGCATTGTACATGGAAAACAGGTCCACCTGGAGGTCATATTTTCTAATGAAACCAGTTTTGTAGGGCATATATATGAAGTCTGGCCAAGGGCATAACCACTGTAATAGAAGCCATCAGGCCAAGCAGCAGCTGCATAGTCTTAACAGATTGCCACCTTTTCCTAAGAAATGCAGAGGCCATAGTCTTAATGGTTCTACTCCTACCTTGGGGTAAGAAGGCCTTAGCATTCAACAAGTCTAGGGAAGCCCTAATAAGCTGAAGCAGGTGGGAGGGTTTCAAGCAGGATTTCTCTCTATTAACCATCAGTCCTAGACTTTGGCACGTGACCAGAACCAAATCTATGTGTGTCTTTAGAAGCTCCCTAGAAAAAAAACAATGACGAGCCAGTATTCCATGTAGGGGAAGATGGTGCATCCCTGCATTCTCAGGTGTGCCACAATCACCGCCATGCAGTTGATGAAGACCCTAGAGGCTCTGCCCAGACCAAACAGAAGAGCAGAGTATTAGAAAAATTCTGAGCCATATCTAAAATGGAGGTACTTTTTATGTGAGAGGTGAATGGTGATGTGAAAATAGGCATCCTTAAGGTCTAATACTATGAACCATGAGTTAGGTGTAAGGAGCCCCACGACAGATGAAAGAGAGACCATTCTAAACGTGAATACCTTTAAAAACTTATTTGATTTCCTTAAGTCAAAGATGGGCTTATAGCCCCCCTCTTTTTTATCAACCAGAAAAAAATCTCAAATGAAAGCTCCATGACTGGAGACCCAAGAGTACTCTTTCAACTGCTTCTTTTTCCAGAAGCTGGAGCTTCTGGATATAGATTGTCAAATGCTACTACAGTAGGAGAGTAAGTGGGAAATAAAGTGAATTCTAAGAAATAGCCACTATGAACTATAGCCACAATTCACCTTTCAGAGCAAATAGATTGCCACTCCTCATAGAAGTGGGCAAGCCTATCCCTGAAAATGGGACACTCTGCCTGAGACTGCATGGCTAGTCAGAGCTTTAGTAGATGCTGGCTCTGATCCCTTTGGGGAAACTTGTTGATTCATAGACCTAGGTCAAGTAGTGCTCTTCTTTTTCTGGAAGGGGTGGGTGGGCTTGGTGATGAGGATACTGCTGAGTAACCTGGTGCTGCTGCCACCTTTGAACATGATAGAATTGAGTGGCAAAACCCTGCTGGCACAGAGTGAACTGCTGACGTGGAGCTGGAAATGGGAGGACCCAAAAAGATTGACAGTTTCCTATTCTTTTTAACCAGAGAGAAACCTTTGAAAGGCAAGTCTACACTGCATCACGTTTCTAGAAGGAGGGCCATCATGCACCTTCTCAAAACAATGGCTGAAGCCATAGATCTTGCAGATGATTCTGCAGCATGCCTCCCAGAGTTTATCTCCTGCTTGGAGAGCTTTATGGCCTCAGACTAGATCAGTTTAGCCAGTGAACAAGGTTCCTCTGGGAGGGTATCAAGATACTGTGATAGCTTCTCCCACAGGAAGAGCTGGTAGCCCCCCATGATGGCCTGATAGTTCAAAATCCAGACATTAAGGCTGCTGAAGAATATATTTTGCAATCCAGGAAGTCCAGATGCCAACTCTCCCTATCCACTGGAGATGAATGTTAACCTTGCCTTTGGTGTGTCTGCATCTCTTTGGTGATAAGGGAAGAAGGTGCCAGGTGGGTGGAAAGAAAACCACAGGAGTCCTGCTTGATCTTGTAAAGGCTTTCCAGCCTGCGGGAAGTTGCCAGTATGGACACTGGTTTCTGCCAAACTGGGGCAGTTAGATAAGTAAGGCCCTGTAAGACCAGGAAGGCCACAATGCTTGCAGAGTCTGGATAAAGGCAGCTGAAGATTTTACCTTTTGATTTATTATCAGTTTTGGTGACATCAATGCCTAATGCCTTGGCCATTCTCAATATTTGCTCGCTATGCAGGTGAAGATCCTCATTTGGGAGAGATTGGGGTAGGGTCCCCAACCCTGCCATCTGGAGAAGGTTCTGAGTGACTTTCAAAACTTGAGTGTGATGCCACAGTCCCCTCCTCTTCAGGTTCTGAGTCAGGAGACATCAACAGCATTAGAGGGACATGGGTTCATGATGTCTAAACTCATCATCAGGGTAGTCCCAGCTGAGGATGCTATGAGTAAAGATCAGGCCACTGCTGGACATAAGCCAGTGACATGTAGTGGATATGCCACTGGGGAGGTGGACAGGGCTGCAGTCATGGGGAAGGCATGGTAGCTTCCAACTGGAGGGGCAGACAGTCCTCACCAAGGAGGGCTGTCTTGTTCTATCTCTGCCTCAGAGAGGGATCAAGGTGTGGTGACAGGGTACAAGGTAGCACCAAAATAACATCTGGTTCCTGAGAAGAAGACACGGGTGGGGAGGATGAACATTTCTAATGTTTAGTAGAGGTAGCCAAGTTATCCTTATACTTACTCTTCTTTGGTGGTGGTTCCAAGAAACTGTGGGGTGGAACCGAAGAAGTCAGGGCTGACAAAGTGGGGGGGAGGCATTGATACAGAAGATGGGGCCACAGACACAGATGTCTTCAGATGTGATTGAGGTTTATTAGCTACTGGAACAATTGGGATCAAGCACACCATTGGTGGGGCAGAATGGGGCTCTTGTACCGGAACTGATGGGACTGATTGAACTAAAGAGGATGCCTTAGGCTAGGGGTGTCAAACATCCAGCCTGCAAGGCCCTGGCTGTTTCTTACTTCCTTTTCCAGTTCTCTTGCTGCTGCCACATCACAGCTTACTTTACCAGTCTCTCTCAATCACACAAGAGAGATAGATGGCAAGCCTCTCCTGTGCGATTGAGAGAGTCTGGTAAAGAACTTGCTGAGGCTCCTCCCCCTCCTCCTCCCAGGGATAGGGAGGGAACAGCCAGAGCTCGCTTCCTGGCCAGGCTGCAGGAGACAAAAGGAAGCCTTTCTTCCCTTCCACTGGCTGAGGCTCCTCCCTGAAGGAAGGGAGGGAGGGAGGGAACAAGGGAGAGCTTGCTTTGCTGGGCTGCCTCAATGGCACAGGAGAAATACTAAGCAACTTCAAGACCAAAAAAGTTTTGTTCAAGGTATGAGCTTTTGTGTGCCTTGCTACAGCATGTGTGCGTTTTGTTAGGCTCTTTATGCAACTGGGTTCCCTCCTCCTTTTCACTGTATTTATGCCCTCATGATCCAGTCTTTCTCAGTAAGAAAGCAATGTGAACTATTTTAGAGGCGGAATAACAACAAGCCAGTGAGGTGAATTAGGCTGAGAGTGTGTGTCTTTACCAAGTTCACCCAGCACATTTCCTTCGTAGGAAGCTGTAATTATTTCTCTGGGGATAGTTTTGTAGACAAACACATGGCCCTCAGTCTGTGTCAGGATGCCTTCTCATGTTCTTGACCAGCACATGAAGCAACATGACCAGCACAAGTACAAAAGGTTGCAATGCCCAGCCATTTCATGTTTTCCCTTGGGTTCTAGGCTAGGAACACTGAGCATGAGATTTCTGTAATCACTGTCAATAAATCAAAAGTAGGTTTGCAGCTTACAGATACACAACTGAACACACCTGAACAGCATACTCAAGATTGCTACAGTACAGACTTTTGATGCAGTAATTCAGAGCAGAGGTGTCAGTTATCAGAGACTGTTAATTAGACAAAATATTGCAAGAGTGCTAGTGTTTTAAGGATGTCTTATTTAAAGTTTAAAAAATCTTTAATTGTGTTTGTCTGTGTCTTTTATAAAGTTTATGTCTCCACTACATGGCATTACATTTTATAACACACATGGCCCAGCCCAACAAGGTCTCATTTGTCAGATCCAGCCCTCGTAACAAATGAGTTTGACACTCCTGCTTTAGGCTGATCCAGTCTCTGAACCAACTTGGATGGCTCTGATGAGGTGAGGGTTCCCTTTAGATAGAACACTCTATCAGAACGTGCCTTCGGAATTAAGGCCTGGTAGATCTTACATGTAGCCATGTTATGAGACTCCCTCAAGCACATGAGGCATACATTGTGCTCGTCACTATGGGTCATTATTGTTGCACATTGAGTGCATTTTTTAAAAAGTGCGTTGGTAGATATTGTAGGCCTGTAAGGAAAACTCTGCAGCAGGGAGAGACCACTGAATACAGGTTTGGGAGGGAGAGTACATCAGCGAAAGCAACCCCACCCTGCCGGTGAAGAAGAAAATTTTTGGAGATTGAGCCCCAGGAGACTGAAAATCTTCATGGGATGGAGATCTAGAGTCAAAAACACCTAGAAGCAATCCAAATCACAACGATTTGTATGAAAACTGGAGACTAGTAACAGAGCAAAGTTAGAATGATCCTATCCACGTGGCAGCAGAAAAGGAACTGAGGGCACTCTCCTCTGGAGCATGTGACCGTTTAGGTGGGGAAATGCTGTCACATCAGCTCCAGAGGGGAGGAGCGCCCCCCCAGTTCCTAAAAGCTAGAAAAAAATCTGCCCATGGCTGGCCTGTGCAAGGACAGTCCCAATGCAGAGCTGCAATGAAGATGGAAGTTGAATATTGGTTAAAACAACCAAATAAAAATCCCAAACCACCCTGAGGGCTGAATAATCTCACTACTCTCCAAATGTGCATTACTGAAGTGTGCCGTTATGCCTTGTGGCACGTCCAGGCCTTGAGCCTCGTAGACCTCTCCAATGCAGGTTTTGATGGCCATGCCAATGGCTGCCGTTGACATTTTCTGACCCTTCTTAGGATTTGAGACGTTGATGAACAGAGAATCTGAGTGTCTGAAGGGCTCCGTGCGAATGAGATATGTTTTGAGTGACCTACACACATCCAACTTGTGCCAGGATTTCTCCCTGGGGTGAGTTGGTGAAGGACAGAATGAAGGCAGACAAATTTCCTGTGATCTATGGAACCTAGAGTGGATTTTTGGCAAGAATGTCAGATCCATGCATAAAACTACTTTGTCCTTATGGAATATGCAAAGATCAGATTTAATCATTAAGGCTCCAAGTTTGGAGATCCTTCTGGCTGAGGCAACAGCCATGAGGAAAATAGTCTTCGAGAGCTACCCCTATGTTGGCTCTCTATTTGGCTCAAACGGCAGATTAGTCAACGCTGACAGTACCGTGTGCAGCCTCCACGTGGGAAAACGGTGAACTGTGGGAGGACTCTTAAGGGTTGTTCCACTCAGGAAACGTCAAATGTCAGAGTGATCTGGAAACCGTTCATCAATAGTAAAATTGTTGTCAATGCCGCTACCTGCTACTTAAGTATGGCTGCCTTGAGGCCTATCTCTAGGCTGTCTTGTAGGAACCCAAGTATCACCCCCATTGGAGGATGAAGAACGTCAACGGCTTTCCTCCGGCCCCAACCCATGAAGGCTTTCCAGTGTTATAAATCCAATAGTCAATTGTTTCTCAAAGCCAGTGTGGTGTCTACAACTTCTCATGAGTAAACTCTGTTCAGGAAACTGTTCTGTTCAATCTCCACACGGTTAAGCAGAGCCAGTCTGGATGCGGGTACCATACCGGCCCCTGTTGAAGTATGTCTGGTGACTGCATCAGAGTGAAAGGAGGTGACGTGGACATCTGCTGGAGGATTGAGAACCATGGTCATTTTGGCCAGCATGGAGCAACCACCAAGACTTCTATTCCCTGCTCTTTGATCATCCATAGGAGCTTGGGGATTATGGGGACTGGTGGGAATGCATAAAGTAGGCTCTTCGGCCATGAAGATGTCAGGGCGTCTGTTCCCTCCACCTGCGGATGAAAGAACCTGGTCATGAACCACAGTAGTTGGTGATTGTGTGGGCTGGCAAAGAGGTCCAGAATGGGAATGCCAAACTCTATCATTATTGACTCGAAGAGCTCCTTCTTCAGTGACCACTCCCCCTGTTGGATGGTCTCCCGGCTCAGCCAATCTGCCTGAATGTTGGCCATGCCCCTGATATGCTCGGCTCAGCTTGAAGCCAAATGTGTCTCCACGCAGGATAGAAGGGCAACTGCTTCCCTGTGAAGTTTCGAGCATTTGGATCCCCCTTGCTTGTTTATATATGTCTTGGTGGAGACACTGTCTGTCCTGACTAAAAGATGGCATTGTCAGAGCTGCTCCATGAAACTCAAGATAGCCAGTCAGATGGCCTTCAATTCTAGGACATTGATGGACAATTTTTGTTCCGGCATCATCCAGAGGCCCTGGACTGGTTGATTGTCCAGCATCGCTCCCCAGCCCTTGAGACTGGTGTCTGAAAACAGCTGGACCTGGTACGGAATCATAAATCGCTTGCCTTGGCATAGGTTGTCATATTTGGTCCACCAAATCAGGCTGTTCTTGACCTTTAGTGGCATGCTGAGGCCAAGGTTCACCTTCTCCATAATTTGAAAATGATAGGGTTCGAGGAATGACTGAAGGGGCCTGAGGTGGAGGCCCAACAGAGTGCTGTGGTGTTGGCCACAAGCAGCCCATGTAGTTTGGCCAAGGTCATCAGGGGAGAAGAACCACTCCTGATCACTAAGTCTGCTAGCCTCCTGGTCTTCTCCATCTTTTCTCTGGTGAGGAATTGAGAGCACCATCTTGTATCTATTATCATATCCAGGTGTTCTAGGTGCTGAAATGGATGGAGTGAGCATTTGTCCAGGTTTATCAGAAACCCATAAGAGTGCAGATATTAAATTGTGGTCTGAGTGTCCTCAACTAACTTCTCCTGAGAACTGGATCTGATCAAGAGGTCGTCAAAGAACAGATGAATATGCACACCCTGCTCTCTGAGGTTCACCACAAGTTGACCAGAAGCTTGGTGAACACCCTTGGTGCCATTGAAAGTCCAAAGGGCAGGGCCTGGAATTGAAAATGATGTTTCTCCACGCAGAACCGTAGGTACTGGTGGTGGGATAGTAGAATAAGGACAAGCAGGTACACCTCTGTCAAGTCTATTGATGTCAGGAACTCTTTGGGTTGGGTTCAGAGTATCCAAACAAACTTTTTCTTATGTAAACAATGTCTCTACAAGGAGATAAAATGGTGCCGAAAAAGAATCCTTCTCCAGAAATTGCCAGCTCACAGTCATAGAGACACAAGCCGGAAGTGTCTACTGGATTTCCCAAACATGTTAACTATGGCTTTGCGCCCTCTGCTGGACCAGATGACTAATCTTAACAGAAAATTTGATGAGCTTCAGAAACAGCTGAATGAAGCAACTACCAAGACAGAAGAAATGCATAAAATGGTTGTACAAGTTGAAGCTAAGATGAATTTGATAAATCAGAGACTGGAGGTGGTGAGAAAAGAGTGGGTTTCTGACAGGGAGCAGCTATTACAGCTTCAAATGGAGAAATCATCATATGTCTTGAGGTTCCAGGATACCCCAGAACAAAAAGGCAGGAACTTAAAAGAGATATTAAGTGAAGCATTGGCACCAGTGACAGATCTGAAAGTGGAACTGATACAAAACGATATGGATATAGTTTGTCAAACCTACCCAGATTTCATTAAGAAAAATAAACTGCCTGGTGAAGCATCTGTTAAGTTCCCCAAGAGATCAACGAGAGATATAATTCTAAAGCTACTAATGGGATAACCCTGAAAATCCAAGATGAAGAAATCCGAATATGAAAAGACATTCAATTTGAAATACGAAAGCAGAGGAGACAGTACAAAAATCTAACTTCTTTTTAAAGCAAACAATCCATTCCCTACAGATGGGCATTTCCAGAAGGACTTATATTCAGCTACAAAGACAAGATAGAGAAAATTGACTCTGTACAAAAAGCAAAGACTTTTGTGGAGAAACATCAAACAACAGCCAAAGGAAAAGGGAAAACAGAGGACACTAAACAAACTGAAGAAGAAAGTGAACATGAATCAGGAGACAGTGGAAGTACAACTGCCAAATCCTCAGAGGACTCTGATTATAAAAAAGAAGCAGCAGCTCCAAAACTTCTCAAGGTTAGACTGACCTACGATAAGAGCAAACATAAGAAAAATAAGAAATAAGCAAAATAATATGTAGTTTAACTCTGAAGGTCTTTTACCTGTTTGTTATATGAGAAACTAGTTTACATCTATTTTGGCTAAATATGCTTGCTTTAGTTTGATTTTATATTAATGCTAAACAGTTATATTCCTCTTGTATTTTTTAATTTACTTTAAGGTTGGGAAACACAATAAGCTTTTTATATAATTATGAAATATGATCCTTGCTTTAGCTTTGTATTTTAGTTTTAGCCCCATTTTCCCTTTCCTTGTAGTTGGTGCAGTAGAAAAGCAATATATATATATATATATATATGGTGCAGTAGAAAAGCAATATATATATATATATATATATATATATAAAAGGGAAAGTGAAAAATATAGAATGAACTCCCCAGCCTTGTTGTTGAGTGGGCATGGGTTCCACTGCCCTGATATCTATTAAATGCTGGATTGTTTTCTAAGTTATCAGCCTTCTCTGAAGATTTTTGCGAAGAGGGGAAAGAATGAAGCACTCCAGTGGGCAGTGTTCAAATTCTATGGAGTAGCCTTGAGATATAACATCCAAGGACCAGGCATCTACTTGAGTATCTGTCCATGCTTCTGAAAAGAGGAGTAGACACCCTCCCACCGGTGAGTCCAGGAGTCATGCCTTGGAAGACTTGACATCTGCGTCGGTTCGGTCGGCTTGGAATGACGAAGCCCTATTGTTTCTGGAGATGAAGGGACCCTTCTTGAACGACTGTCTCACTTGTCCCCACGATGGCCTCTTCAGATCCTGTCTTGGTCTGGACAAGGTGTGTTTCGTATGAAAGGGCTGCGGGCTGACATAGTGTCTGATTGACAAAGAGTCTTGGGCATCACTTTCTTCTTGTCTCTGGTCTTGATTAGGATTTTTTCTAATGTGTCTCCAAATAGTTTCTCATCTTGAAACGGGTAGGCTAGGACAATGTTTTTGGAATGAAGATCTGCTGGCCAGTCCCTGAGCCATAGAAGTCATCTGGCCACAGCTGCTGAGGCCATTGCTTTAGAGGTGAAGGTAAGCACGTCCAGGGAGGCGTCTGCTCTGAAGGTGTTAGCTTTCAGGACCCTCGAAGCTCCTTCCAGAAGGCATTTATTGTTTTCCGGAAGAACCTGTATCATCTTTCAAATCCAAACGATGGAGGCTCTGGAGATGATGGAAGAAATAGCTGAGGCCCTCATAGCTAGGACCAGGGCTTCATGGACTTTCCGTTGAGCCACCTCTCCTTTCTTGTCAAAATTGTCTCTAACCATGCCTTGACTGTCCTCTGACAGGAGGCCCGAAGATTGAAGGGCCGCCAATGGAGTGTCCACTGCTGGTACCTGCAACATCTCATGAACAAAAGGAGGCATAGTATACAGTCTCTTGACCATTTGTGGAAACTGGCGGTTGGCTGTTGGTTTAGACCATTCAGCTCTCATTTTCCGCTCAAAGTATTCTGGGAGGGGTAGACTCTGTGTGAAGAAGCATATTTTGGGGGAAATTCCTGCGTTCCCTGAGTTCTGGACTTAGATGTCCTTGGTCTAGATTCTTCCTCTCCAGTAGAGGTATCATGAAGCTGGAGGGCAGCTACAGTTTTGGACAACAGGTATTGATAGTCCACTGGTTTGAAGAGGCGGGTGGATGACTCAGGCACGAACACCTCTTCCTCCTCTTCATCAGATAAAAATTCTTTTTCCTTCCTGCCCTCAGAGTCAGGGTCAGGAGGAAAACCCTCTTTCCAGTGTAGTTCTGTGTCCCCACTCCCCTCTAGGGAACTTTTCTGGGTGGCCTTAGTTGGCCAGTGCCTCCCTTGAGTAGGAACTGGGTACCCTTCTAAGGAGACGGGGGGAGAAGAGGAGGAGCCAGATCTCATAGAATTGAAGGCAGTGGGGCAACAGAGGTTAAACATCTCTTCCCTCATAACCTGTTTCATCAACGAAAGTAAGTCAATGGGAGCATTAGAGGGCCCTTGTACGTTACCAATCAGAAGAGAGCTGGCTTGTGCTGGCAGGGCTTAAACATGGAGTGGACAGCCTGCTCCAGAGTCTTCTGCTGGGAGGTTGACAGGGTCACAGTGGTGGGCTGATTTGGAGCCTGGTTTCCTGCCAAACCCTCACTGTGGGAGGGTGCAGTACTGGCGCTTGCCCCGTAAGGGGCCGAGCCATTGTCCAAACGCTGCTCCGAGGTGTGAGGCTTCTTGGCGGTCTTCTGTAGTGCTAAAATGGCTGATGCATTGCTGGCAGCGTGCCCAAACCGTAGAGGCATGTCGGCGCCAGTTCCCTCCCCAGATGATCTCAGCAGCGCTGTTGCCGCTGTGAGGTCCTCCACATCTAAAAAGTGGTCTTGAGCGATGGACTCCATGCTGAGAGAAGTCTCTTCATCTTCCACAAAGTTCCTGGGAGATCAGAAAGCCATCGCCACGGCTCTAGCTGTTTGCTAAGTAGTTCTCTCAAAGGGTAAGAGATTGAGGAAGAAAATAAGTGGTAAGTAAAGATTAGTAAAGGCAAGGTTATTTTTGGGCAGGAAAAACGCCCAGCAAGAACTCATTAGCATGATAGGCCACACCCAACAGCAGAAACTCATTAGGATTGGCTACCTTAGGGGTGTGTGGCCTAACATGCAAAGGAGTTTCTGCTACAAAAAAAGCACTAGGTTTTGACAACAAACAAGGTAAACAGAATAAGAAGTCTGGATGACCACACTTCTGATAACATGGGGTTGTGGTCTATTATGCCAATGAGTTTCTGCTGTTGGGTGTGGCCTATTATGCTAATTAGTTCCTGCTGGGCTTTTTCTACAAAAAAAGCCCTGAGTAAAGGAGTAAGGTAGTTAGGAAGAAGAAAATCAAAGTTTAAGGTTTTAAAGGAAAAATAGTAGGCGAAGCCTGCTGTTGAACTGCTCTCCCTCTGAGGCAGGAACAGAACTGAAGATAAGGGGTATCCCACATGCCAGATAGGAAGAGGAAGAATTTCAGTTCCTGCCTCCCTGATTGGACAGTGGGAAGCACCCAAAGATGTCCTCCGCCTCAGAGGGAGAATGGGGGATGCATTCCATGAAGCTTTACAGTTATTGGGCTAAATGCCCAAATAATTATTCCCCCAACTTCTGTGATTATTTGCAGTCCTCCAGTTTGTATTCTTGTAAGGAAGACCTAATCAGTAAATTTAAATTTCTTACCATTTTCTTTATTTAAAAGTATTACTTTGGCAAGCATAGCAATTTAAGATTATTTGTAAAACAAACTCTTCCCACCTACCAGTTCCTGATGCAGTAAGCGTCTTTAACAAATAATTTGAAGTTGTGATAAATGGACAGCCTTTCATTCTTCAGCTGACTTCAGCAATATATTCTATTACTGCTGAGCAGTATAAACTACACACGAAGGAAAGTCTTGTTTCATCCGCTCTATATATTTTTTGTGACAATACTGTTTCATACATATTGCTACATTCAAGGTGGAATTCAAACCTCTCTTTCCAACAACTGTTTCATTTCTCGTTTGTCTAGCCAAAAGTTCTAATTACCCAAACTACACAGTATTTCAATATCTTATACTAGGGAGCAAAGCCCATTGTGGTGGAAGACAACGGGCCCTAGAAAGGAAGGGAGGGAGGGTGGAAGGGAGAGAGGGTTGGAGAAAGGAAGGAAGGAAGGAAGAGGGGGAAGAGTGAAAGAAAGGAGAGAGGAAGAAAGGAAAGGGGGGAAAGGAAGGGAAGAGGGGTGGAAAAGGGCTTCTCTCACTTGCCTCAGCCTCGAGGGCCTGTCCCTGCGCTCACACTCCAGACGGTCCTCTCCTGTCGGAGGACTGAAGCAGACTGAGCTGAAAACACTGACTGGGGCTGACGTGGGCAGGACTTTGCGAAGCAGCCAGTCAGCCCTGGCCAGGATCCTCTGACTGCCAGTTCTTGAGCCGAATCAATTATGGCAAGCATAGAATGTGGTGGAACCAAAATTCAAATATTAATAAGGACAGGATTTGTAGATACTACTATAAAAACTTCAGGGATACATAGAAGAATTGATTTACCATGTGCTTTGATAACATATTCTGTAGCACAAAACCCCTGATTATGTGACCAGCTCCAGATTTTAAATAATATTTTCTGACCCACAGTAGTTTATATGCCCAAAATACTATTCAATCCTCTTTACCAAGCCATAATGGTTTGTCTTGCAACACAACAGAGAATGAAGTAAGCCAAATAACTGAGTATGGAAGAGCTTCACTGGCACATAGTGATGCTACACAAGCATTAGATAGCATTAGGTAAAGGAAAAGGTTCCCTTGCTCGAAAGCCAGTCGAATCCGACTCTAGGGTTGCAGTGCTCATCTCCGTTTCAAAGCCGAAGAGCCAGCACTGTCCGAAGACGTTTCCATGGTCATGTGGCCAGCATGACTAAACACCAAGGCGCATGGAATGCTGTTACCTTCCCACCAAAGTGGTACCTATTTATCTACTTGCAATTTCTTGCTTTCGAACTGCTAGGTTGGCAAGAGCTGGAACTAGAGACGGGAGCTCACTCCATCATGCGGCCACTCGGGTCTCGAACTGCTGAACTACTGACCTTTCACAGCCTGCAGTTCAGCGTCTTAACCACTTGAGCCACCGCAGCTCCTTTTTAGATAGCATTAGTATGTCACTAAGCAAGAAAACAATTACATGTTCCATGTCTCGCACTTCAAAGAAAGATATTTTTACAAACAGAAGCCATGTCAATCACAGTTAATCACAAATTTAACTACACTGTTTTTTTAGTTAACTTCTTCTAAATTGACTCAAGAAAGTAAGCAAAGAAGCAGGAAAGGGACTTGAAAGAACGTTATAAAATATCAGCCACCAGGGGAGATTATTCTGAGTGTTAGACAGTTCAAGGAGTTTATTCCTGGGTGACTGTTTTTGGAACAGAATATTGGATTAGAAGGGTCTTACAGCTGACCCAGCAAAGCAATTCCTTGGTTTCTTACAGTACAAGAATCACATTATCTACTATTAGGGTCCTGGTTTCTTCACAGTTTATTTTTAATCCACAAACCCATTATTACTGCTTTCCAGGTAGACTTTGAGAAAACAATATATTTTTTTAGAATTCTGAGCACCTTCCCAACTTCACCATAAATTATAGCTTTATTAATTACAACTTCATGTTCATTTAGTGTTTAAGAGAATTCAAAGTACTTCACATACTTCATCACTGTAATACTTAACAAAATTATAAAGTTGTCCAATGACTATCATTCCCATGTTGCAAGGGGAAATCTAGGATCAGACATAGCAGCTTTCTTATAGTCACTTTGTGAAGAGCCGGCCTTGGTTGGGAGGGCGGGGTAAAAATCAAATAAATAAATAAATAAGATAAAGTGGTAGAGAAGAGAATGCTGCTTTTGGTTCCCATTGGACAGAAAGATGAGAAGAGTTGGTTTTTATAACCCACCCTTCGCTATCCGAAGGAGCCTCAGAGCGGCTTACAAGCGCCTTCCCTTCCTCTCCCCACAACAGACACCCTGTGAGGTAGGTGGAGGTGAGAGAGTTCTGAGAGAACTGTGACTGACCCAAGGTCACTCAGTTGGCTTTATGTGGAGGAGTGGGGAATCAAACCCAGTTCTCCAGATCAGAGTCCGCTGCTTTTAACCACTACACCACAGAGAAAGATGAGGTAAAAGTGAAGCAAACATTTTTTTTTAAAAGTGCTGAGTTCATACATACATGGTTGAATTTAAATTTGCATCATGGCCTAATGTGGTGTTTACAGATACCATGGACTGCCAAAAAGACAAATACATGGGTTCTAGGTCAAATCAAGCCTGAACTCTCTCTAGAAGCTAAAATAACTAAACTGATGCTATCATACTTTGGTCACATTATGAAAATACAAGAATCATTGGACAAGAGAGTAATGCTAGGAAAAGTTGAAGACCAAATATGACATGGATTGATTCAATAAAGGAAGCCACAGCTCTTCCTCAGTTTGCAAGACCTAAGCAAAACTGTTAATAATAGGACATTAATTCATAGGGTTGCTGTACATCAGAAGCAACCTGACAGCAGTTAACACACAAACTCCCAGATAGATTCAGGTGAGTAGCAGGGTTGGTCTCAAGCAGCAGAACAAATTTCAAGTTCAGTGGCACCTTTAAGACCAACGAAGTTTTATTGAAGGTATAAGCTTTCACGGGCACATAGACTTCTTCACACACTCCCAGCTCACACTTTTTGTTAACATATCATACCACTTCACAATTCCACATACGTTGAAGTAGAGGTGTGTGTCTAACTTTAACAATTTGGTTATGCCAGGTTTGTTTGTTTTTTAAAGCATACTAAATCAATTTGTTCTCAGTCGAGTTCTGCACAAGAGGTTTGTTGCTGAAAGGGCTGTGAGGATTGCAGCAATTAATCACCGAGGTATTTTTCCACATGCCAAACACAACCTTGAAATCAATGTGGAACTACATGTTATGTGTAGTTCTAAGATTCTTTTTGTGACATTTCTTTCTTTATAGAAAGTCACACAGAACTTTGGTTTGAAAAGGAGACTGGAACACGTGGAGGGCAGATCAGAAACCTTTCCCCTTAGGCTGTTTTCATACCAATAATCTGTCCCCCTCCCTTAACAACAGTTGTTTTTGGCCTTCTTGGGGAGAATCTACAGGCAGTTTTCCACAGCAAGGCCAAAAGCACATGCAGGGTGGAATGAAGGGACCTATTAACCAACAGACAATTTTTGGCACTGAGATTACTCTAAAAGGAAAGGATGAAATAACCCTCTACTGCCATACCATTCTCTCCTTTCAGTTCACATGCCCAAGTGGCTTCATTGCCTGCCCTCGAATGAAACACGACACAGGTTGTGGGTTAAACTGGAAACTTTATTCACAACAAGTTGGTCTGCATTATTAAGTTAACACATCAAAACACGGGTTGCCTCTGGCTTGAAAGGCATGCTTCCTAACAGGCCAAAACTACCCCAGCACAGAACCAGATCCAGAATCTTTTCAAACCTTTCTCCTCATGGCCCACATATCAGTGCATAGAGGGGATGGAGGGGCATAGTCCCGCCCACAACCTCTAAGCGTTAAGGCTTGTCACATGCCTCCTCAACCCTGAAGAGGCCCCCACTGAAGCCACCCAGATTGCCAAGCCAATAGGTACCTAGTTTGAGGGAGAGAAAAAAAACCCAATCTTTGATATTTCAGGGTGTTACCAACTTGAAATTTCCTCAACCCATGCCTTTCCTGCTGTCCCAGTTAAGGTGTAACCAGTTTTACCAGGCCTATTTATACCGCACGAGCGCCCAAAAAAATTCCTGCTCAGCCCCAAAACTGGCAACCAGCTAATGATCTCAAAAGAGGAAGGGAGGGTGGGGAGCTCACGCTGTGCTGAACTGTAGAGGGAGGCAACCACCACCAAACCCAGCTGGGGTGCTTACCTCCTATTGGCCCGTCTTCCTGCAGTGGGCCCTGATTGGATCTCCCTTCCCTCATGTTTCATTCACAAGGAGGTGGGGAAGCTGGAAAACACTGGCGCCTGCCACACTCAGCAGGAACCATCTTCTGCTAAGTTAATAAATTTGAATTATTGAGCTATATGTTAATATGAGTTCCACCCCCAGTCTGGTCTATGAAAAGGTCCTGATTTGGTTACCTATTACATTGGTCAAAACCAACGAATAATGTAAAATTGGGGTAATACTTTTTTTTTTGCAGAGATTACTTTTAATATTCCAAAATGCATGATGATAGAGAGATGATAAACAAATAACTCATGGAAAAATGTCTGAATCTAATATAACTTTAAACTAGATGAGTAATTTGATAGCATATTTTAATATCAGAATATATAAAAACTTGAATTTATACACATTTTTGGTCTAATATTTAGCTCTAACAACATATTTCAAATACCACTCCATGATCATAATTTTTGGCAATATAATGTATGATAAGGATAGGATAAGATGCTATTCCATTAGACAAAGAATTTTGCCTGAGAAATACATGAATTAATTGAAACAATGGGAAGCATATTCCACACTGATAAGCAGGAAAATTTTAATTTACTTAGGCAGCTTAAAACTATAATGTTTAAGTAGCTTAATTAACTTTTACTATTCTAAATCTGCCTGCTAGTTGAACCTTGACCACAGCTAAATTGAATTCTAAGATAGACCTGAGGTAAAAAAATCTGAGCCAGTACTTACATGACTGTAAGCGCATTAAAGTAGACAAACCCATACTTTTGAAGCACAGTGTAGAGTTGTAAATATTTCTCTTCTCCCCACACACTCTCAATGAAACAAATGAATACCATTGCAAAGAATACAAGGATTTGTCTTAATATGGCAAATACTTTGCTTCTAGCCACTTTGTTATAAACAACCTATTATGTGAACACATGTAACACTTTGGTAAAGTGTGCTGCTGTGCATAACTTCACAACATTTAATAAAATGTGTTGGTAAACCAGCTGCACAAAGCTTAAATGTATTGTTCATAAGCTCAGTTCCCAGCCCTCTGGAGGAAGCACCACTTTGTGCCTAGCACAAGAGGGAGAGGGAAAGGACAGGTTGTGATAGACAGCGGTGGAAGTTATAGGCACAGACTGCAGAGAAAATTTATTTACTTATTTATTGAATTTAATTTTTAAACCACCCTTCCTTGTGGAACAGGACTCAGGGGGGTGCACATCAATACAAAAACATACATATCCTGTCCTATTAAATAAAAGGGTAGTGGTCTGGCAAGATTCTATGCTTGGCAAAATCAATTCGCTCCCTGGTATGTCGCTCAGAATCTGTCCCTATCCACTAGCTGCGTTGCCTGAGTTCTCTCCCACCCACTGCAGCCTAGGCCACTCTTCTCTGATTGGGCCAGCATTTCAAGCTTATTTGCATACAGAAGCTGAGTGGACTTCACTCCATTTCGCACCTCAAACTCCCCCCCCCCCGTGCAAAACAGTTGGAATGGTCAGTTGTTTAGGCAACCTGTTGTATTCTGAGGTGAAATATGTCCTCACTCACAACACTTCCCCTTCAAAAGAAACAAACTCAATAACACAACCATGCCACACCACAAAAAAGACAGGTCACACCACAAGCAGAATACCACAAAGCAAAAAAAGCTCTGGTACTAATTCTGGCAGGGGACACTGTGAGTGTAGAAAATGATTTATCGACACAGCGGAAAATCTTTAGGAATTGTTTGGTTCATTTACCATGGGGCACCCACCCAGAGCCTCTGGCATATTCTCACTCTGCTGGCATCAAAATCAATGGAAGGCAAAATAGAGATATGGAGACTTTTCCATCCTCCTTTGCATCAGCAGGAGCATCCCTATGGAAACTGCCTGGGTGATTTCGGACCAGTCGTAAACCTTCTGCCTAACCTGCCTTACAGGGTTGCTGTACAGATCACAAAGCCAAAAAGAATGAAGTAAACTGCTTTGCTCCCCGCTAATGAGAAAGACAGAATTTTGCCTAGGAAGAGGCTGCTGAGAGGGGATGAGATAAAGTTGCCAACTATGGAAATTCCTGGAGATTTGAGGGGTGGAGCCCAGAGAGGGTGAGATTTGAGGAGGGGTGGGACCTCAGACAGGTACAGTGCCATAGACTCCACCCTCCAAACCAGCCATTTTCTCCTAGGGAACTATTGTTGCCAATCTTGGCTCAGTGGCCATCAAACCATTCTCTTCCACCCCCTGCGGTGTAGCTGTCTTTCCCCTAGGGTTGCCAATCTCCAGGTGGGACCTGGAGATCTCCTGCTGTTACAATTTATCTCCAGATGACCAAGATCAGTTCCCCTGGAGAAAATGGCTGCTTTGGAGGGTAGACCCTATGGCATTATACCCTGCTGAGTCCTTCCGCCCCCCCCCCCCAATGCTGCCCTCCACAGGATCCACCCCCCAAATCTCCAGGTATTTCCCTACTTAGAGCTGGCAACCCTACTTTCCCCTCAGTGCCTGTTGGTAGGCAACCAAACTTGGTCCTGTCACCTGTTTTGGCCTTTGGGAGAAAACTCATTGGGGCCAGTCCTGACAGGGTTGCCAACTCCAGATGGGAAATTCCTGGAGATTTGAGGGATGGAACAGGTGAGGTTTCAGGAGGGGTGGGACCTCAGACAGGTACAATGCCATAGACTCCACCCATCAAACTAGCCATTCCATCCTGGGGAACCATTGTTGCCAATCTCCAGGTGGGGGCTGGAGATCAATCAGAATTACAACTGCTCTCCAGGAGGGAGGGAGGAGGAGATGGAAAGCTGAAGTCAGGGGGCAGATAATGGTAGGTTGACAATTGGCTGGGAGGGAGATAGGGTTGCCACTCCAGGTTGGGAAATTTCTGGAGACGTGAGGGGTAGAGCCTGGAGATGGTGAAGTTTGAGGAGTGGTGGGGTCTCAGACAGTTACAATGCCATAGACTCCACCCTCCAAACCAGCCAGTCCCTCATGGGGAACCATTGTTGCCAATCTCCAGGTGAGGGCTGGAGACCACTCAGAATTACAACTGCTCTGCAGGAGAGAGGGCAGAAGTCAGCTGAAATCAGAGGGGAAGATAACAGTAGGTTGATGGTTAGCTGGGAAGGAGATGGGGTTGCCAACTCCAGGTTGGCAAATTCCTGGGGATTTGAGGGGTGGAACCTGGAGAGGGTGGGGTTTGAGGAGGGGTTGGACCTCAGGCAGGTAGAATGCCATAGACTCCACCCTCCAAACCAGCCATTTCCTCCTGGGTAACAATTGTTGCCAATCTCCAGGTGAGGGCTGGAGATCACTCAAAACTACAACTGCTCTTCAGGTAGCAAAGATCAGTTCCTCTGGAGAAAATGGTGGTCTTTGTCATTATACCCTGCTGAGGTCACCACAGCAAATTCACACTGTGTGCCCAAAGCCAAGGCACTCTCCCAGAGCCTCTTTCTAGAGCCCGTTGTATTTATTTCCACAATAGGCCTTACTCCTAGTAAATAAATAAAACCGTATATAAAACCACTAACATTATAATAATAACAACCTATAATCATAAATAGTGATGTAACTGCTAAAAATAAGCCACTGCCTTGTGTGTGGGGGAGGAGGCAGGAAAAACAGGAGTGCCAGCCAGATGGAAGCCATCACTGCTCTCAACCAAATGCCTGGTGGAACATCTCTGCCTTGCATGCCCTGCAGAACTGCATTAAGTCTTGCAGGGCACAGATGTTATTCAGCAGAGAGTTCCATCAAGTTGGGTCCAGGGCCGATAACGCCCTGACCCTTGTCAAGGACCGCCGGATGTCTCCTGGGCTGGAGACCACCAGCAAGTTCTTATCAGCCAAGCGTAATGCTCTTTGGGGGGTATACCAGGAGGGGTGGTCCCAAAGATACATGGGTTCCTGACTGTCAAGGGCCTTAAAGGTTAATACCATAACCTTGAACCTGATCCAGTACTCCACCAGAAGCCAGTACAGCTTATGGAGCATGGGGTGAATATGTAGCAAAGAAATATAGTATTTTGAATTTAAAGTAATATTAATAAAATCCTTTTCTGCAATTGCGATATATTCTGACTAACAGAACTTGTATAAGAAGCAAATCCAGACGCAGATTACACCAGGATGAGATGACAATAAATCATGGTAGTTTCAACCAAGTTTGCTATTTTTATGTCAAGTTTCTCATTTGAAATTTAAATATAAGGTTTGGGTTCTATGCATCTCAGGGAACTTCTGTTCATACATGAACTCTGGAGAGTCTGTGCTTCAAGCAATAACCTGCCCAGAGGTCACTGACATCCATAAGAACCAGGGGCTTCTAGTTTGTCACTCTAGGACTCTAGAACACACTTCCATAGGAAATGACCTTGCCTTCTTGTTTCAACTAGCTTTTGGTAATTACTCACTTTCCCCACAATCACATAGCAGCTGTAGGTGAAAAGGCATTTTAAGAATTTGCAAGAGCCCACGGGGAGGTGGGGGGGCAGGTACCTGCCTGTCATGGTCAGTCAGGGCTCAGCAAGGACTCCTCAGGAAAAGAGGAGCCATGTATAGCCAGCTCTGAGTCAGCAGAAGCCATCAAGCAGAAAGACAAACAGCAGGCTTGTCAGGATTTACAGTCTACAGCTGGTGCAGCATGGCTGACAGTGTCCAGCCTTGAGTCAACAGGTGAAACTAAGTTAATCATTCCCAGCCCTCCAGTATCACCCACACCCTTTGAGTGCCACAGAGAGAGCAGAACTACAGGAGAGACTACAAAGTACTTTCCTCCTGGCCTGACACCAGCTGCTTGAATAGCTGCAGAAATACTCCCAAGCAGCTGGCTATAAATCTGATCCTTAGGTAAGGTGAAGGTAAAGGTTCCCTTGCTCGAAAGCCAGTTGAATCCAACTCTAGGATTGTGGTGCTCATCTCCGTTTCAAAGCTGAAGAGCCAGTGCTGTCTGAAGACATTTCCGTGGTCATGTGGCCGGCATGACTAGATGCCGAGGCGCACGGAACGCTGTTACCTTCCCACCAAAGTGGTACCTATTTATCTACTTGCAATTTCTTGCTTTTGAACTGCTAGGTACATGCCCATAAAAACCAGCCAAGGGAGGCTGTTAGCTGTGGAAGCATCAAGTTAGTCTACTGATGATTCTGTGACCACTGCATCAGACCCTGCCTTATTTGCTTGACGCTGGATTGGCTCCTGACCTTGCCTTTTGGCTCTGTGATCCCTGCATGAGAGGAATCTTTGGACCGCTTGCCTATGCCATTCGGACAACCCCTTGGTAATGTCTTTCTTGGATCTTGATTCTGAGACTGGACTCTTGACTTGGCTTCTTGGACTTGGACTCTTGCTACCCACAAAAACATGCATGGCTCTGCCCACCTCGTGACACTGCCCCATTTTGGAGCTGCTCCAAAATAGAGCCAATAACTCTGCCCATGGACTGTTTTGGCTTGGGAAAATGAAATGACCCACACCCCATGGTTGCAAGTCCAGTTAGGCTGTTGTGGACTTCTAAAATGTCATTCCCCACAGTTTCTGTAATGCGTAGTTTGGCTCTTAGCCCCTGCTTTTGGCGTTATTAGTTTCCTCAGGATGCCTCACAATTTCAACTTGCTGTGTATTTTAAATTTTTATGTGTTATATATTCAACTGCCATTTCTCAAATTTATTAGCCGGGTGCAGGGGCATGAGCCTGTAATCCCAGCTGCTGGGGAAGCTAAGTCTGAGCTGCAGTGGGCTATACTGATCAAGTGTCCACACTAAGTTTGGCATCAATACTGTGAGCCGCTGGGAGCTGCTGTCCACCAGGTTGCCCAAGAAGGGATGAACTGGCCCAGGTCAGAAACGGAGCATGTTGTATAAGTTTCTTTATTTTATGGCTGAAGCTTTGAAAAATTCTTGTAACAAAATTTCAGTTTAGTAAATAAATATTGGGGCAGGGGAGATACAGCAGTGGGCAAAGGTGCAGGCTATAAATACAAAAAAAAATAAATTAATAAAATAATAAATAAATAATGTCTTGAATTATGGCCATGCAGCCTATTCAGCTTTTGTATTGCAGAATTTTATCTGGTTCAAGACAAACAGCAGTTTTCTGCTCAACTTTTTCTGCAAGAATGTTAAAATCACTTATTTGAAAGAAAGCTGTTTTCACATGCATGCATACTTGAACTAAGCTTCCCTCCACCCTGTAAAATCAGAACTTATTTCCAAACAAATATGCACAACTCAAGCTAAAGTGTCCTTAATTTTTCAGAAGCGCAGAAAGCAATTTTTCAGAAGCGCAGTCAAGCAAAACAGTGGCTGAGTTCAGACTGGCAGTTTGCAGCGGGAGCCAGTCGTGGCAAAAAAGCCCCGGAATAAACTGTTCCGGGTTTTCTGGTCACACGGGGCTGACAAATGCGGGAGCATACTGGGAGGAGACGTGCAGGAGCGTTCAGACTGCTGGCCCGGAGGCACAGCTGTAAACGGCTTTTTCCTCTATGTGTGTATGGGCGCATATGGGCTCATGCGCATAAACGCATCTAGCCGATTTGGGGTGGACCCCGTTGCGCCACCACTGCATTGGGCAGTAGAGCGGAGCACAGCCAATCCAACTGCTGCTGCCTTATGCACAGAAACACCCAGCGCACACTATAGAAGCAGGTTGTTCCTGGCTTTTCGGCTTTGCGTTCACACTTCTGGGAAGTGGAATAACACAGGATTAAAGGTGCTCTCTGGGATTTGTTACCACTTTTGCCAGGTATCTTTTTAACGTGGGAGTGAAGTGGAACAGCACAGGTTGCCTACAGGTGGGGAACGGCCAGGCAGATGTGCCTGTGTGAACGCCCCCTTTAATCCACTTGGGAAATACGGCTGAAAAGTGGCTATAGCAGGGCAAATTGCCAGTCTGAACTCAGCCAGTATCTTTCTAGAAGGAAAATATTTTAGAATATTCATACCCTACCTTTCTATACAGCTTCTATGGAGCACATGGCAGTTATCACAGCAAGGATAAAGCTATGAAACAGGAAGCCTCTGGTTCAAATCTCACTTGGGCCATGTACTTACCAGATGTCCTTAGATAAGCCACTCTCTTTTATTCCTTGCAATATGGGAATAAGACTACTCACCTACCTAACAAGATGATGATGATGATGATGATGATGATGATGATACCTTTCGATTTACCTGCTGGCCCTGAGCGATAATTACAGTTACTCATGTAGACAGTGGACTAACAATAATTCATAGGGGATGAAGGAGGACACAACATATAATTTTTTTTTTTTTAATTGCACACATTTGCAGCCGGCGGGACATGTTCAGCTGAGGGTCAGACATTCCAGAGACATTTCAGAGGCGTTCAGAGGCGTTCAGATGGCTCGGCTGGATGACATCTGTTGTTCTTCCAGGACTTCTTCAAGTCGTGGTGCCGCACTGCCACCGCCTGGCCGGATCGACCCATTACAGGCTTCAACGCCGCAGATTTCTCTCTTAAGCTTTCGAGCTCATGAGCTGGACATTCCGATTTGCCAGCTAACACCTCCCCCACCGGGGGGGGGTTAGTGTGCCCACCCTCTCTAAGGAGTGGTACCCATTTTATCTACTTGCCGAAGCTTTCGAACTGCTGGGTGGACGGCAAGCTAGGGACAGGGCTGGTAGCTCACACCAGCGCGGGGCTAGAACTGACAGATGTTCTGTTCCGTTCAGATGTTACTATAGCCAGAGGATAAATCCTCTGTGCCACCGCTCTGTATGTAAAGTGTTCTAAATGCCAGAAAGCCGTTATATAAATAAGACCCTTGTTCATGTCAATCTTTAAGAACTATTTAAGCAGCTACCAGGATGCAGGAGTCTCATGGCACCTTAAATAACAAAAGTTTACACCAGCATAAGCTTTCACAGACTGGTCTAGTTCTTCAGATGAAATGAGTGGATTTTCCTACATAAAATGTCTACATCTGAAAAAATGGGGTATTGGCCACAAATGCTTATGTTGAAATAAATTTTCTTAGTCTTTAGGATGCCACAAAATTCCTTGTTTATTAACTGTGCTTTAAAGAGTATATATTTGTTTTAAAGTTAAATTCAGCTCTGCGGATCTCAGAAAACATACAGCTTATCCTTTAATTTTTGTCCCTATGCAACCCTGATGGACAAATATTTCAGTGTACTTTTAAAAGGTACTGGGTTTGGAAGTGTTCTTAAGGAAGTCAACCCAAATCAACAGGTCTATAAGGGTTATGATAATTTCTTTTACTAATGATAACGGGACAGAAAAACACCTACTCACCCACCTTTTTCTCTGAGAAATTACAACGGGAGCTCTATACACTCTACAAGCAACCAGTAATTGTACTAAATTTACCTTTATTCTATGAAATCGAACAATGTCACCATTTTTGTAGATTTCTGGAAGGGCATCTCTGTTTGCATTAAAAAGCGTGCAAACCAACTTAGTGTCCGACTGGTCCACAATTGTTACCACTAAACAATAATCTGTAAAAGACAAAAAAAGTTGTGAAAAATACAATTACCTCAGAAAGCATGGATTGACATTTACTTTGCTTTCCCTGAAGTCCTTATACAAAGTAAACATCAGCAGAATAAGAGTTATTCTGAGAGATACAACCAGTCAGAAAATCTGTGTGGTACAACTGGTTGCCTCCAAATCAGTGGTAGATCTGGGCCTTTCCCTGGGCAGAAGGAATCAATGCCACAATGCCACTTGCCAGATTTTGCTTTCAGCAAATAGCATGGACACATTTGCACAACTGCTCACCTTGGGAACATTAATTCTAAGAAAACAGAGGATAAGTTAATTAACCTTTAGTTGTTTCAACAATATGTATATGAAGATAGCAGAAACATGTGCTTTCAAAAACTATAAAGGTAGAAAGAAGCACTGAGTATACAAATAGGATAAAATGTTCTAATATCTGTACGTCTATATTGCTAAAATAATTTCAGGTGGGTAGCTAAGTTAGTCTGTAAAATTCAAATGCAAAAGATTAATAAAAATGTCCAGGGTATAAGCTTTTATGAGTCAACGCTCTTAAAGCGTATACCCTGGAAAATGTTATTGGTAGAACAAAGCTAATAAGCATGTCTCTGTCCTGCCAGGCTTTGAAAGAGGTTTGTCATAGTTAACACATGCATTAAATGCCATCAAGTCACTTATGGCTACTGTGTGAATTAATGTCCTCCAAAATGTTTTATTGTTAAGTCTTGCAAACTGAGGGCCACGGCTTCCTTTATACAGCCAAGCCATCTCATGTTGGGTCTTCCTCTTTCCCTTACTGCTTTCAACTTTTCCTAGCATTATTATTGTCTTTTCCATTGACTCTTGTCTTCTAATAATGCAACCAAAGTACCGTACTTCATTTCAGTCATTTCTACTTCTAGGGAGAGTTCAGGATTTATTTGATCTAAAACTGACTTGTTTGTCTTTTTGGCAGTATATGATATCCATTAAACTTTCCTCCAACACCATATTTCAAATGAATCAATGTTATTCCTGTCAGTTTACAAATTTTTAGATGTTGTAATTCCCCACTACTCTTTGACGGTTAAAGGTAAGTAGGGAAATAAATTCATATATTTAAAGCAAAGCCAGATTCATTGCCTTTTCTCATGACAGTCAGGAAGCCACATCATAAATTAATCATATCAGGCTGTAAAGGCAACTTAACTAGTCCTTCAAGAATATCAACCACATGTCTTGTGTATGTTCTGAGGAACAGCAACTACATGACAGCCACAACTACTTACTACAAATATAACAAATAGTTGAAGCACAGCTTTCTTTATGGATTTCACAAATACATAGGAGATTTAGAAGTCTATCAAAGCAAAATATGTGACGAATGTCACATATTCCAATTAACTCTCTTGGGCCAAGTCTGATCAGCTGCCTATTGCATCAAACCAGGCTACATCTGTCAAGAGCCTTCTTGGCTATGGCCTGTATATCATTTTCTGTAAATATTTGAGCCTGGTGACATGCACAAGAAATTGGAGGATGCTTGGAGATCTCACTTTGATAATACCTAGCCCAGGGGTGTCAAACTTATTTGTTAAGAGGGCCAGATCTGACATAAATGCGACCTTTGGGGGCCAGGCCATGTGTGTCATAACATGCAGTGCTAGGTAGCGGAATTATAAACTTTATAAAGAACACAGGCAAACACGAAGATATTTTTTCCCTTAAAATACGAACAGGCTTAAAACATTAACACTCTTGCAATATTTTATTGCTGATGCCCTTCTGTTGCTTGGAATGGGGAGCAAACCCTTCACCCTGCCCACTCTCACAGGCATTTTGAGCTTTTATACATAAATTGTTTCATGTGCTGATGAAGAACATGTGAAGGCATCATGACACAGAGTGAGGGCTATGTATTTGTCTACAAAGCTAGTCTTCCCCAGATAAATAACTACAACTTCTATGAGGCAGTGCAAGAACAGAGAGACAGCAAGTATCAGCCTACTATCTAGGACAGGGGTGTCGAACTCATTTATTATGAGGGCCAGACCTGACATAAGAACATAAGAGAAGCCAATCTTGGATCAAGCCAATGGCCCATCTAGTCCAACACTCTGTCATACAGTGGCCAAAAATACCTGGTGTCATCAGGAGGTCCAACGGTGGGGCCAGGACACCAGAAGTCCAAGCACCAAGAATACAGTGCATCACCTGCCCCAGACTGAGAATTCCTATCTATATCTTGTGGCTAATAGCCACTAATGGACTTCTGCTCCATATGCTTATTCAATTCCCTCTTGAAGCTGTCCATGCTTGTAGCCACCACCACCTCCTGTGGCAGTGAATTCCATGTCTTAATCACTATTTGGGTGAAGATATACTTCCTTATATCCATTCTAACCCGACTGCTCAACAATTTCATGGCGTGCTCACAAGTTCTTGTATTGTGAGAAAGGGAGAAAAGTACTTCTTTCTCAACCTGTTCTATCCCATGTATAATTTTAAAAACCTCAATCAAGTCACCCTCAGCCATCGTTTCTCCAAGCTAAAGAGCCCCAAGCATTTTAACATTTCTTCACAGGGAAAGTGTTCCAAACCTTTTATCATTCTAGTTGCCCTTCTCTGCACTTTTTCCAATGCTATAATATCCTTTTTGAGGTGTGGTGACCAGAACTGTACACAGTACTCCAAATGAGGTTGCACCATTGATTTATACAGGGGCATTATGAAACTGGCTGATTTGTTTTCAATTTCCTTCCTAATAATCCTCAGCATAGCATTAACCGTTCTTATTGCAGTTGCACACTGTCTCGACATTTTCATTGAATTATCTACTACGACTCCAAGATCTCTCTTGGTCAGTCTCTAGTGACTAGTTCCTACAGTTTTATTGGAATAGACTGTCATGGGGAACAGACAGGAGCTTTCTGCTCTATCCATGAATCACCACAAACTGCTTTAAAAATCTGTAAAAGTTTGTGATGGTAAACCTGATGAATTTTGCTTCATGGTTCAGTTGGTGCCTGTCCCTACACATAACTCTGGATACTCTGAGCAAACACTCAACCCCCCCCCCCCCAAAAAAAAAAAAAACAACCAGTGTTCCATGTCACTAGACTTATGAATAAAACTACCCTGGCCAAAAGATGCTACTAAAAGTGGCTGCTTAACTCTTACTAGCTTCCCGCAGCACCATTACAAACACACATCTTGTACTCTCTCACTTCTTACTGGCCATCCTTTGAGTGCCTCAAGGTAAGAAGATTCTAAAAGAATGGAAGGCAAGTTTGTTTCATCCCAAAGGCAACGGCACTCCTTTAACCCTTCTCCCACCCAGTAGATTTTTAAAAGCTCATAGAAAAGGAAAAAAATACAATTTTACTATATTGTTTTGTAGCATGCTATGCTCCTTTAAGTGTAATTGTTTAAAAATATGTTTAGAAAATATTTGTTTGGTTTTTTTACAGAATTAAAACACAGTGAAATGTCCAAACAGTTTCTGGTATATCCAGTTCTAGAGTGTCATACATTTTACCACTGTCTCCTGGAATGTCTGCCATTGGCTTACAGAGTCTAACTTCCTTGGAGTTACTGAAAGACCAGGGTCTCTGAAGGTAAGGGGAAAAAAGGAAAGACACAGAAACCACAATGGCTTGAAAAAATTCTGCTCTTTGTTTTGGCTTTTATTATTTTACATTGTGTACCTTGTGCCTTGACAAAACAGTGATTTACAGTGATTTCAATGAACTCAGATTATAATAATGTTACCACAGGATTATACTGATACAAATATAGCAAACAAACTAACTTTGCATAAAATCAGTGTTTTCTATTAATGTCAAGTTATAACATAAAATATTATAGTGTTTCAGTGTAATTCCCTAGACTGGACCACCACATTACAAAGCATCTTCAGTATTATTTAATCCAATGCAATATAAACTTTAAAGGATAACATGAACGATTAAGTATTAAAAGCAATCTTGAGTAATTAATATATCTCTGTCTATATATCTATGCACACGCACACATACATATACATGGGATAAAAGGACAAGTCCTCTTGTGGATCAAAAACTGGCTTATAAATAGGAAACAGCGAGTGAGTATAAATGGGAAACTTTCTCATTAGAGGGTGGTAAGCAGTGGGGTCTCCCTCATGGATCACTGCCTTGTCGTGGCGAGGGGGCTTGTGTGGTTCGATGAGGCTGTGGGCTATGCCGTGGAGGGCCACCCAGGATGGATAGGCCACAGCAGAAAACTCAGACCAAGCGTGATCCCCTGGAGAAGGAAATGGCAACCCACTCCAGTATCTTTGCCAAGAAAACCCCATGGACAGTAACAAAAGGCTAAAAGATATGACGCCGGAAGGTGAGCCCCTCAGGTCAGAAGGTGTCCAATATGCTACTGGGGAAGAGCAGAGGGGAAGTATGAGTACCCAGAAAGAGTGAAGCGGCTGGGCCAAAGCCGAAAGGACGCTCAGTTGTGGATGTGTCTGACGGTGAAAGGAAAGTCCGATGCTGCAAAGAACAATACTGCATAGGAACCTGGAATGTAAGATCTATGAATCAAGGTAAGCTTGACGTGGTCAAAAATGAGATGGTAAGAATGAACATCGACATCTTGGGAATCAGTGAACTAAAGTGGACAGGAATGGGCAAATTTAACTCAGAAGACCATTATATCTACTACTGTGGCCAGGAATCCCGTAGAAAAAATGGTGTGGCCTTTATAGTCAACAAGAGAGTGAGAAAGGCAGTATTGGGATACAATCTCAAAAATGACAGAATGATCTCGGTCCGAATCCAAGGCAAACCATTCAATATCACAGTAATCCAAGTCTATGCCCCAACCACTGCTGCAGAAGAGGCTGAAGTAGACCAGTTCTATGAAGACCTACAACAGCTCATAGAACTAACACCAAAAAATGATGTCCTCATCATCATAGGGGACTGGAATGCTAAAGTAGGAAATCAAAAGGTAACCGGAATAACAGACAAGTTTGGCCTTGGAGAACAAAATGAAGCAGGGCAAAGGCTAACAGAGTTTTGTCAAGAGAACACGCTGGTCATAGCGAACACCCTTTTCCAACAACCTAAGAGGCGTCTCTACACATGGACATCACCAGATGGGCAACACCGAAATCAGATTGATTATATAATTTGCAGTCAAAGATGGAGAAGCTCTATCCAGTCAGTAAAAACAAGACCTGGAGCTGACTGTGGCTCAGATCATGAGCTACTCATTGCAAAATTCAGACTTAAATTGAAGAAAGTTAGGAAAAACACAAGGCCATTCAGATTTGACCTAGATCGCATCCCCGATGAATATACAGTAGAGGTGAAGAATAGGTTTAAGGGACTAGATTTGATAGACAGAGTGCCTGAAGAACTATGGACAGAGGTCCGTGACATTGTAAAGGAGGCAGCAATCACCGCCATCCCAAAGAAAAAGAAATGCAAAAAAGCAAAGTGGCTGTGTGATGAGGCTTTACGCATAGCAGAGGAAAGAAGGAAAGCTAAAGGCAATGGTGAAAAGGAAAAATTTGCCGAACTGAATGCAGATTTCCAGAGAACAGCAAGGAGAGATAAGGAGGCTTTCCTGAATGAACAATGCAAAGTAATAGAGGAAAACAATAGATTGGGAAGGACTAGAGATCTCTTCAAGAAAATTGGAGAAATCAAGGGAACGTTCCATGCAAAGCTGGCCATGATAAAGGACAAAAATGGTAGGGACCTAACAGAAGCAGAAGAGATTAGGAAAAGATGGCAAGAATACACAGAAGAACTATACAAGAAGGACCTCGATGTCCTTGACAACCACGATGGTATAATCACTGACCTCGAGACAGACATCCTGGAAAGCAAAGTTAAATGAGCCTTAGAAAGCATTACTAACAACAAAGCTAGTGGAGGTGATGGTATCCCAGCTGAGTTATTCAAAGTCTTAAAAGAAGACGCTGTTAAAGTGCTGCATTCAATTTGTCAACAAATTTGGAAAACACAACAGTGGCCACAGGATTGGAAAAGGTCAGTGTACATTCCAATCCCAAAGAAGGGCAATGTCACGGAGTGTTCAAACTATCGCACAATTGCACTCATTTCACACGCTAGCAAGGTCATGCTCAAAATCCTACAAGCTAGGCTCCAACAGTACGTGGATAGAGAACTGCCAGAAGTACAAGCTGGGTTTCGAAGAGGTAGAGGAACTAGAGATCAAATTGCCAACATTCGCTGGATTATGGAGAAAGCAAGAGAGTACCAGAAAAACATCTACTTCTGCTTCATTGACTATGCTAAAGCCTTTGATTGGGTGGATCACAATAAATTATGGCAGGTTCTTAAAGAGATGGGAGTACCAGACCACCTCACATGTCTTCTGAGAAACCTGTATAAGGGTCAAGAAGCAAGAGTTAGAACCGGATATGGAACAACTGATTGGTTTAGCATAGGGAAAGGAGTACAGCAAGGATGTATATTGTCACCTTGCTTATTTAACTTATATGCAGAGTACATCATGCGAAATGCTGGCCTGGATGAATCACAAGCCGGAGTTAAGATTGCTGGGGAAAAGATCAATAACCTCAGATATGCAGACGATACCACTCTGATGGCAGAAAGTGAAGAGGACCTTAAGAGCCTCTTGCTCAGGATGAAAAAGGAGGGCGCAAAAGTGGGCTTGAAGCTCAACATCAAAAAAACTAAGATCATGGCATCTGGCCCCATCACTCCTTGGCAAATAGAAGGGGAATTTGTAGAAGTAGTGACAGACTTCACGTTCCTGGGATCCCAGATCATTGCAGATGGTGACTGCAGCCATGAAATTAAAAGACGCCTGCTCTTGGGGAGGAAAGCAATGGCAAACCTAAACAGCATGATAAAAAGCAGAGACATCACCCTGCCAACAAAAGTCCGCATGGTCAAAGCAATGGCATTCCCAGAAGTAATGTATGGCTGCGAGAGTTGGACTATAAGGAAGGCCGAGCGCCGAATAATAGATTCTTTTGAACTATGGTGCTGGAGAAGACTCTTGAGAGTCCCTTGGACTGCAAGGAGATCAAATCAGTCAATACTAAAAGAAATCAACCCTGATTGCTCCCTGGAAGGCCAGATCCTGAAGCTTTGGCCACCAAATACTCGGTCCAATGCTTTTTAACTTGTTTATTAACGATTTGGAATTGGGAGTAAGCAGTGAAGTGGCTAAATTTGCAGATGATACGAAGTTGTTCAGGGTGGTGAAAACCAGGGAGGATTGTGTGGCACTCCAAAGGGATCTGTCGAGGATGGGTGAGTGGGCATCAACATGGTAAATCGGGTTCCACGTGGCCAAGTGCAAAGTGATGCAAATTGGAGCCAAAAATCCTAAATATAAATACACATTGATGGGGCCTGAACTGGCAGAGACTGACCAAGAGAGGATTCTTGGAGTCGTAGTAGATAACTCAACGAAAATGTCGAGACAGTGTGTAACTGCAATAAAGAAGGCCAACGCTATGCTGGGGAGTATTAGGAAGGGATCTGAAAACAAATCAGCCAGTATCATAATGCCCCCGTATAAATCATTGGTGTGACCTCATTTGGAACACAAGATGCTTACCCACTGTAACAACAACACACAAGAAGAGTATGTTGTCATTACCAATGTTCCAAAATGCTGAATTTTGCACTAACTGTATCAGACAGCAAGCACACACGAAGCTCTTTTCCACTGCTGGCCCACAACTATGGAAATATTTCCTCCAAGAATCACCTTAGGATGCCTAATTTCCTATGTAGTTAGAGACTGGACTCCTCTCCTCCAAAGGCTTGCAAACATCTTTCTTCTCCACCATCTTTTGTGTATGAATTCTTTTAATTTTGAGAAATAACTACAGTTATATCTGCAAAGACGTTTTTAGTAGTCATGTCAAAGCACAGTTTACCAGCCTGTTTAAACCAATGTTTCACTTTTTGTTTGGGACTAACAATAGTTGACAAAAATAGCAGTATAGATGATTGCTTTCAAAAATGAGAGAAAAGGAAGTAGGATTTTCTTGTGACAAGTGAAGAAAAGGGGGGGGGACAAATGAACCCATAATGCACTCTGATCTTCTTGTCATACAGACTGATTATTACTAGGCTGGGCCCTTTTGTTGTTGTTCAGTCGCACAGTCAAGTGGACCACATCACGCCAGGCCCTCCTGTCTTCCGCTGTCCTCTGAAGTTTGCTCAATTTCATGTTCGTTGCATCGATGACACTGTCTAACCATCTCATCCTTTGCCATCCCCTTCTTTTTTGACCTCAATCTTTCCCAGCATCAGGGTCTTCTCCAGTGAGTGCTCCCTTCTCATTTGGTGGCCAAAGTATTTGAGCTTCAGCTTCAGGATCTGGCCTTCCAGGGAACAGTCAGGGTTGATTTCTTTTAGTATTGACTGATTTGATCTCCTTGCAGTCCAAGGGACTCTCAAGAGTCTTCTCCAGCACCATAGTTCAAAAGAATCTATTATTCGGCGCTCGGCCTTCCTTATAGTCCAACTCTCGCAGCCATACATTACTTCTGGGAATGCCATTGCTTTGACCATGCCGACTCTTGTTGGCAGGGTGATGTCTCTGCTTTTTATCATGCTGTTTAGGTTTGCCATTGCTTTCCTCCCCAAGAGCAGGCGTCTTTTAATTTCATGGCTGCAGTCACCATCTGCAATGATCTGGGATCCCAGGAACGTGAAGTCTGTCACTACTTCTACAAATTCCCCTTCTATTTGCCAAGGAGTGATGGGGCCAGATGCCATGATCTTAGTTTTTTTGATGTTGAGCTTCAGAGCCCACTTTTGTGCTCTTGTCTTTTATCTGAGCAAGAGGCTCTTTAGGTCCTCTTCACTTTCTGCCATCAGAGTGGTATCGTCTGCATATCTGAAGTTATTGATCTTTTCCCCAGCAATCTTAACTCCAGCTTGTGATTCATCCAGGCCAGCATTTCGCATGATGTACTCAGCATATAAATTAAATAAGCAAGGTGACAATATACATCTTTGTCGTACTCCTTTTCCTATGCTAAACCAATCAGTTGTTCCATATCCGGTTCTAACTCTTGCTTCTTGACCCTTATACAGGTTTCTCAGGAGACATGTGAGGTGGTCTGGTACTCCCATCTCTTTAAGATCCTTCCATAGTTTATTGTCATCCACACAATCAAAGGCTTTAGCATAGTCAATGAAGCAGAAGTAGATCTTTTTCTGGTACTCTCTTGCTTTCTCCATAATCCAGCGAATGCTGGCCATTTGATCGCTAGTTCCTCTACCTCTTCGAAACCCATCTTGTGCTTCTGGCAGTTCTCTATCCATGTACTGTTGGAGCCTTGCTTGTAGGATCTTGAGCATGAACTTGCTAGCATGTGAAATGAGTGCAATTGTGTGATAGTTTGAACATTCCTTGGCATTGCCCTTCTTTGAGATTGGAATGTATACTGACCTTTTCCAATCCTGTGGCCACTGTTGTGTTTTCCAAATTTGTTGGTAAATTGAGTGCAGCACTTTAGCAGCATCTTCTTTTAAGACTTTGAATAGTTCAGCTGGGATACCATCACCTCCACTAGCTTTGTTGTTAGTAATGCTTTCTAAGGCCCATTTAACTTCGCATTCCAGGATGTCTGGCTCGAGGTCAGTAACAAAAGGCTGGGCCCTAAAACCTGCCAAAAGCCTAGACATCTTTTGAAAACTTCACATGACCTTTATACTCCAACTGTCTTCTTTTAGATGGGTGTTAAAAAGTAGTGCACTTGTGCTTACAAACCACCTTCTCCCCTCAGTTCCATCTAAGCACTCTTTGAGAGAATCCCAGCAACTAGTAGATGCTACATAGGTCACCAGTACATAGCAGCCTAATTTTTGCCCGTAACTGTTTTAGTGAATCCTAGCATTTTTTTCACTCAACCATTTCTAATTTTCTATGTTCAGTAATACCTACCAGTTCCTTTGCTTATATGTGGAGGTTTGAAGAATTTCACAACTCCATACAAGTTAACAACAGTACCGCCTTTCAGATGATTCAAAGGAGTATATGTATACTTTGGGGCAACAGACTAAAAAGACATAACAAAAAGTGATTGCATGATAAACTATTTTTATATAAACATTCAATTTTAATAATCTCTTTGCTTAAATTTTCCAGCCTTTAAAAACAGGATGTGACCCTCCCCCCAAATACCAAATCCATATTGTTTAAATAATATGTTGGTAGTGACATAAAATACTTTTCTTTCCTATTAGCCATTAATTTTTATTATACTATTTCCAAACAATGGGTGACAGTGCATTACTGTTTTGTTCATTGCCTGCAACTACTGTTTGGCAGACAGTTTTTTATTTGCTTTGGGAACATCTCCATTTACAGGAAATTCTACAGTAATACTAAAAGTACAGCCTGTTTGCATGGGCAGAGAAAACACACCTCTCCAATATAAACAATGTGAAAGAAAATCTATGCCAATTGATTTCTGAGATACTGGAATTTCAATCTGGGCCTAGTCAGTAAAGTATCTTGCCAAATGCTTGATGCATGTCAAAAATTTAGCATCATTGCCCTCTCTTGATACAGCAGATTCATTTTAATAAAGTTTTGGAAAGGCTGCCAGGACATGAACATTTGTACTCTCTCCAGCAATGAGCAGAAGGTGCCACAGGCAATGTAATTATTTCTTGCATTACCCTGTTCTGCTGGCTGGTATAACAGGAGTAAAGAACACCTCCAACTATACATTGCCAGCATTTCTGACCCCACAGTTGGGTTTAATTTCATTTAGTGATCCTGCCTAAAGAGTTGTTGCTTACAGACAACAATTTTTTTAAAAAAAACTCAAGAAAATATCACAGAAAATTCCTGAGTCTCTACTGGATAGTAAAGGAATACATTGTAGCTAGGATCCCACCAAGAATTTCCAGGAATGGAGGTGATTTTTGCCTATTCCCTCTGTTCTTGGGCAAGAATTCTGATTTCCTGCCCCAAGCTATTCCTGGGAGTCCCTATCCCTGAGAAGCAGCATCTTGGGAGATATTTTGGCCTGATGCGGGAAGGGAGAATGGGCAAAACTGCCCACCTTCTTGTACCCATGAAAATTCTGTGTATGATGCAAGTCTGCATGTTTTAATTTGTGCATTAATTTTGGTTGCTGAGCTTCTTCCTTGTTTCTTTTGGAATGTGTATTCTCCTGCAGAAGCTATCCAATGGAAAATTCAGGCTTCAGGACTGTGCACACTAACCTGAAATAAGGTCACTGGAATTTACTTCTAAGAAAACAAGCACAAGCCGAACAATATCTATCTTGAAGATGCCACAAAACTTATTTCAAACCTTGATCCTTGCAAGGTCCTACATATTTTCAAGCACCCAAATGCAAACTTACCATAGCTACTGTTTCTGAAGCAGCTGTTGTACACGGTGACTTTGGACAAATCTAGGTACAAAAACAGAAAAGAAGATTGTAAATATAGTATATGCCAAAGATTCAGACTTATGCCTGTATTTTTACAGGGATGGACACAAAACAATACATTAAATATTTATTTATTTAGTACAGTTCCATCCTGTCCTTCCTCCAAGGAATACACTATTCTCCCCTCCTCTGTTTTATTCTCACAACAACACAGTGAGGTAGGTTAGACTGAGAGACACTGACTAGCCCAAGGTGACACAGCAAGCTTTGATGGCAGAATGGGGATATGAACCTGGGTCTCCTAGATACAAGTCAGACACTCTAATCACTAAAAAAATTCATACAATATGTGCCCAACTATTTAACGTGGTTACTGCACAAATCTTATTTATAGTAGAAGCAAACAACATGTACATTTTCTTCAGATTGCTATTTATTGGCTGGATAATTTATAGAAGGGGTATTTGGACATTTTCAGTGATAACAAAAAGCTAAAAGAAATAATTCCCTGGCAAGATGCCTGTGCCTTTAGTAGCACAGATCCTACAGGCCATTTCTGACACAGAGCTGAAATTCTATGGAGGCTTCACCAGCTACAGTTCTGACCACCTACTTGTCTTTCTTCAACAATCCTATCATGAAAATAAATTACCAGATGAAATATATGGAAAGACTGCCTTACTATTTGCCAAATATTCCGTGGAATTCCAATTATTCAAATGCCATCCAGCAGGATTATGCTAACTTTAAATAAGAAAATCAGAGTGGACATCTCTTGCTCTTTGCTTCCACCTGTTATTTAAAATAAAGGTGCCATTGGATTCAATCTTTGTTCTATCAAAAACAAAAACTGTGTATTGTGTAAATAGATTTACTGCATGTTTACTATTCCAGAGAAGCAACAGCAAGAGTCAAAAGGATACCCTATACTCAGCTAATTCAACAAGACCTCCAACATCCCAAACTACTGCTAATTCAATGCTAACACTATCAGAAATCTGGCAACAGCCTTAGTTGCTTAAAAATTAAAAGCAACACTGTAAGGCATGTTGATCCCTATTACTCTAGCATAGCATAATTAACATAAAGAAGCTATGCTTCCAATAGTTGTGCATTCTACATCCTTATGATCTATATTTTATCATTCATTGGCTACTGAAACAAATAAAAAAAACTTGCTCCCAAAACTGCTCCATGAACCCATCTAAAGGGATAGACTTTTGTGTGTTTTATGTTGATAACATTGGCTTTAAACTACCTAAAAAGCACAAAACACTATTTGAAGGCCAGGATCAAAACACCTACAGTCAGTGAGCCAAAGCCTTTATATATGCCTAATGGGTCTTTTGATTCTCTCCACTGCACCTTTGAACAGCATTCTGCTTTTATACTCCACTCAGGTTTATTTATTTATTTATTTGTTCAATTTATACCCTGCCCTTCCCGCCAAGGCAGGCTCAGGGCAGCTTACATAAAATACATACTATTAAAAACATACATAAAACATCCATAGACAATCAGGGTCCATTTTCAAAAGTGCCAGAACAATTAAAGTGCAGACAATTAAAGTGCAGAGCATAGGTTACTAAAAAAAATGGTTTTCTACATGACATGGGGGTTTACTGCTTGCAAATAAGAAAAACAAATCCAGGGGTCACTTAGGTATACAGAACTAACTGCATGCTCTGCATACTGACTGAAAACATCACTAACATGTATGAGGGTCAAATTCATGTACTGTTTGATTATGTCTTGTATTTCAGCTACTATCTCTAGCATGGGCTGGGGGAACCATCAACATACGTACAAAAATAGATGACCCAGCCTCATCAGACATTTCCAGCTGGCAGCAATGCCTGCCATCTTCGCTGGCAGATTTAGCCAAGATGAATCCAGCTATCACCATAGTATCCTATTGGAAAGAAAAACCTTATTAATTGCCACGCTATGACTTATGCCATTTTCTGTATTTAACATTCCTGATCATTTATCTTTCCTGTGGGCAGGAAAAAAACAATGTCTGCCAATAAACTCACACAACAGCCAAAGTTTCTAAAAAAATAAAATAAAAATAGAAACATGAAGCAACCAAAGTTACATCCTTTTGGTTTTAATGGCAGGGATATACTTACATGCTTAACTTGTCTGCTAAATAGATCAGTCTTGAAATAAATGGGTGCTAAGCTTTGGCAGGATCAAAGCATCGTAGACCTCTCAACCATAAATAACTGACATCAAGAATATTGCCTTAAAAAGGCTGTAACTGGCAATTTTAAGATTAACATCTGCTGATATTTCAGATTTTAGAATAAATAGATTTGGATATAATACTCTTGCATCAGCAATACATATTACATAGTGTGCTGATCAGAGATCATGAGCAACCACTACACTTGGGAGAAACTGATAACATATTTTTCCACCTGATCTGGGAGGAGAAGGACACAGTGGGTTGCAGGCTGCCCATTTTTACATAACAAACAGCTAAATATTATGTGTGCAGCAACAAATAAAAATCCTGACCAAGAATAGAAGTTTCATATAGATACAGGTTACCCTTCCAAAATACACAGGAAAACTTCTGCCTATTATAAGGTGAGCAAAGTATTTTTGTTACTGGTGGATTTAGGCAAAAAAAAGCCTGAAACAACAACTATTCCTAACAAAACAATATTAGTGAGAAGAAAAATCCAGAGACTTTGACACTGACAAACAATGTGATGGGTTATTACTGAACAAGATTGGTCATTTCTACATAATAATGTTTACGAAGAAAATCTGAGATCGCTATGAAAGTCAAATCTAAAAGGTCCCTTCTCCAATATACATTTATAAATAAAAAACCTCCCAAAATAAACAGATTCTGCAGTCTGTTTCTGCACAAATAGTATATTTGCTCAACAGCCAAAACTGGCATGAAGATAAAATATGATATTTTATGGATTGACTTTTGTGATGGCACTTTCCATTATAGGATATGTAAATAGCTTTTTAAATGTCAAATTTGAAAACTACATTGAAGTAATAATGGAATAATACTTGCATGTAACAGCCCCACCACTTGAGAAACTTTGTTGTGCTTACTACTATTTTGGCAGAAGAAATAAAAAGCAGGACAAGAATAAGAAATTATGTAGCTTGTGAGTTTTGTAAAAAAGTGACAGCAGATAATTTATTGTACTTAATTAATTCATTTGAACTCAACCTTCCTTCCCAATGGGGACCCAAAGCTACCTACATCATTCTCCTCTCCATAACAACCCTGTGCAATAGGTTAGGCTGAGAGACTGTGACTGGCTCAAGGTCAGCCAGGAAGCTTTCATGGCATGAGTGGGGATTTGAATCTGGGTCTTCCAGATGTTAGTCCAATACTCTTAACCACTACACCACACTGGCTCAGTATGATGTTATTTCTGTGATTGCTTTAACTTGTTCTTTTGACGCACCCTAAGTTGTATCACATAATTTTGGAGAATGTTGTTTTGTGTGCTTATTTCCAATGCTACATTGGTAAGATGGTGTTTATAGCTCAAGGTCCTGTCCAGGGTAATGCCAAGGTACTTAGGTGTACGGTTTTGTGTAAGTTGGATGCCATTAAGGTAGACACTCAGTTCACAGTTGGCAAGATTGTTATTGAGATGAAAACAGGAACATTATGCTTTTCCTGGACTTGGGATAAGCCACCATTTACAGTAGTAGTCAACCAAAATTTTGAAGTCCCTAGTCAGTATTTCCTCATTCCTTTCAACTGATTCATGCCTTACTGCAATTGTCATGTCAATGTCATAAGCAAACTTCAGGAACATCAGAGATGTATAGATTGAAAAGAACTGGAGCAAGAACCAAGCCCTGGGGAAGACCATTATTTTTCTTTTGCCTGCTGATCGAATGACCCATAGTTACTTCAAAAGTTATATCACTCAGCATGTTATTTAGGAGTAGAAATAATGTTCTGCAGGGGAAAACTTGTACAGCAGACCATCCCTCCAGACTGTGTCATAAGTGGCAGTCAGATCGACAAAAACTGCTAATGTCTACAGACACTTCTGATACTCTGCCTCCACAAAAGTTGTCAAGCTGAGAACCTGGTTTTCACCACTATGACGGGGTCTAAATCTGATTCTGTTCAGGATTAGCCTTTGGAGGACTTTATAGCAGGAGCTCAGAAGGGAAATAGGTCTGTAACTTTCTTCCAGGTGTTTTGGTTTTCCAGATTTCAGAATAGAAACTATCTTTGCTTTCTTGAATTCCCCTGGCAGTCTTCCTGTTCTCATAATGTCAATGAGAAACATTGCGAGCCATTTCATAGTGAACGTGCTGCTGTTGATCAGGAACTCATTATTGATGGAGTCAAAGCCTGGTGCCTTTCCACTCTTGATGCCCTTCAGTGCCTTGGAAATTTCATCAGCACTGCTACAACACTAAGATGCTCAGCTTTGGAGGTGGTGTGCTTCAGTATGGCTCAACAGCCCCCATATCCACAAACTTGATGTCCAACTCAATACAGCAAATGTATTAAACCTACTCTGACCTATTGGCTACCCACATTGTGCCACATCACTCCGCTACATCTCCAAAGATACTCTTCTTTGTAAATATAGAAACATCATTGAAAACAGAAGACATGGTTGATGTAGGCCTATCCAGACTAAGATCCTGACACCCAGCAATAAAATCTGCACAAATTCTGCAATCACAAAATTTTGATCTAGGGAATGAATGGTTGTGAACATGGATGCAATCAGTTCCACCCAATATCCATAGCCTGATAAACAACATTGAGAGGCCCCCCAGGGTTTGACCTGCCACGTAAAGTATGGGAGATGGCTAATAAAATACTAACAGGCTTTGGCAGTTGTGCAGACCTTTCTAAATGGTGCAAAATACCAGGACCCAAATGCAACTGTGGTGCAGCCCACCAAACTATTTTCTATTTGTCACAAGAATGTGACTGTCATGCTTTCCAGGGTGATTTGAAGGAGCTCTTTAAACTCTGCCCAGCTGTGATTGAGTGGATTGAAAATTTAGATATTAGTATTTAGGAGGATTGCCCAATCAGTCTGCACACCCATTGTAACAACTTGGTTATGTATTTTATATTATTATATGCTTCCTGTGTGTAACTCTGCCATATGATAAATAAATAATAATGTGCATTTGATGTTGAGGGAGACAGATGTAATCTGGAAAAAGTTAAGCATATGCAAATCTTTTGGAAATCACTGGAATGTATAGTTACTGATTTCAATAAGCAAATTTAATTTTCTTACAGCTTTGTCCTGAAACAGGAATAAGAATCAACAAATCTTTTTGACACTAAAACTAGTTAAAATGAAAGATTTATATATTTGTTTTTATCTTGCTCTCACTGTGTTATATTTCTACTTATAGCTTCCAAGGGTAGCTGTGTTGTTCTGCAGTAGAACAATAAGATTTGAGTCCAATAGCACCTTAGAAACCAACCAGATTTTCAGGATACAAACTTTTGAGACTCTCGAGAGATTATACTCTGAAAATCTTGTTGGTTTCTAAGATGCTACTGGACTTGAATCTAACATTTTTACCAACAGGATATCATTCTGGCATTATTTAACATGTCATGTTTAATACTTATGCCTTACTTTAGATTTCTGCAACCCTAGTTTTACTGATCTGGATAGTCCAATCTCTGAAGCTACGCAGGTCAGCCCCGGTTAGTTTTTGGATGGGAGACCAATAAGGAAATCCAGAGTCACTACACAAAGGCAGGCAATAGCAAACCACCTCTGAATGTCTCTTGCCTTGAAAACCCTAAGGGGTTGCCACAAGTTGACTGAGACTTGATTAGAACCTAGTGGACCAGAGTAGCTCTTCTCTTTCCAGTTACTGTCCACACTTGGAAAACCATATTCTAGACATTCTATTTGTTCACTTCTTATTGTATACTTAATAGCAAGTAACCTTTGAAGAAACCAAAATCACAGATTCATTCATCACATGGTGTAAACTATGCTGATGTAAACAGAGCCTGCTAAATTAAGATCAAAGCAAACTACTTTGGGATTTTAATGGCAGCCACAGAGAAGAGAGAATGAAAAGAAATGAAGAACATCTCCAGTTAGTGGCCAGAAATTTAAACATACCCCAGCCCAATGTCGGCTTTGGGGCTGCTGAGCAGACATTGCCCAGGGTCCCCCTTCTGACCATCACCGGACCTCTCTCATGCCTCTCTTTCCACCAAGCCACCTGTGAGTCCCCTGACTATATATCCTTCCCCAGTTCATAAGCTCTCCAACTGCATGTGCTCACATCCACCTGCAAAGTATTCATGCTTCTGGCAGCACTGCTGCTATGGTTACCAGGTACACCACTCACATATTCTTCCCCCTCAGTGCTGGGGAACTGGGAGCATGGGTGGTAGAGAGCTTGTAAGTGAATGGTTGAGGCACATGGATAGGTAGCAGGGAGGTGCTGAGGCAGAATCAGCAACAGGGGATCCTCGCCAGATGCCCTGAGCCTCAGCAGCACCTCAGGATATACTGATGCCAGCCATGCTCCAGCCCCTCACAGTGCTGAACACTGTGCTAGTGCTGCCTTCAACAACATACTGTGCTAGATACTTCAGTATCTTAAGTTCAGAGCAAGTAGCCCAATCTTAGGCAGCAGAGAAGATTATCTAGCAAAAGCACTCAATTCTCTGCCATCAAGCACCACAGATGTCAGCTACTGACCAGAAGGAGACAGGTTAAAAAGAAATAAAGGATTTTAAAACAAGAAAACTGCCCAAATTCCCTGGCATCCATCAAGTTGCTAGACTGGAAACTCCCATGGAAGTAAAGAGAGTTTTTAAAATATATATAAATAAATAACAGTGATGATAGACTACCTTATTGACAAGCAGGTAAACTAACCGAGATTGCAGAAACAATGAAACTGCAAAGGAAGTTAAAGGCTCCTTTACTTAAGTTAATTCTGGCATTGCCTGAATATTAAAGCACCGTTTCAGTTGAGATTGTGCCCTCTAAGTACCTTCAAATGGATGTATGCTTTTACCCTCAAAGTCCCCTCCTCCTCTGTATTCAATCTTGTACCAACGGCATTCCCATTAGCTTCTACCGCATGCCTTTTTGTTCATGTGTTTATTTGATTACAACAAATAAAGGAGGTTTCTGATTAAAGCCGACAGTTTTTAGCAAAACACTGCACTATGATTGCCCTTTCTGCTACTTCAACAGTGTCTGACAATACTTCTCTAACTGATTTAAAATCCCAAACCTTAATGTTTTCTGCAGAAACAAGACTGCTAACTTAAGTGATACAGACAGATCCAATTATTACCAAAAAAAGTGTAAAAACAAATGAAAACAAGACTTAATAGGCAGAGAAATTACCAAGGCATGATAAATTATATTTTGTACTATAAAAGGCAGGGAAATATATGCTGTAGTTACTTATGTCACTGCTCTATCATACCTCTTACTCAATAGAAAATATACTAAAATAACTTAAAAATTGAACGTTTGGGGGGTTTTGCACATGAAACTCAAGAATACACAGTTGTTTGGTATCAATGGACAGTGTTCCACCAGGTTCCAAAACTGGAACCAAACTCAGCCACAATTCCCAACTCGAGATGTTTTGCAAAGACTACTATGAATTTTCTTTGTGTAACATTGTTTCAACTGTTGAAGATTAAGTTCATGTTGTTTTGGGGGGGGGAAGTGAAATACGCCAGAAAATAAAGAGCTCTGCTCTAAGGTATTATTCCTGTTTCAGCATTTAATGAGATTACGAAATGCAAAAATAATTCTAGAGCTCAACTGCTGACTAAGGTTTAGGGATATAGGGATGGGAATGAACCACATTTTTGTGGTTCGGTTCGTGATTGAACCACGAACTGAACTACAAACCTATATGAACTGGAAGGCTGGTTTGTGAACCAAATTGGATCGTATGGGTTCATGACCTTTGCTTTCTGCTCCCTGCCACTTTCCCCAGGGAGCAGAAAGCAGGGGTTTAAATAGCTTCGAGCACCACTCAGCTGTTTGGTCTAAACGGCTTGAAGCAGAATCCAAAAAAGCCCCATTGAGCCATGCAGAACTGAGCAGTTTGCTCAGTGGGGTTCAGATGTTTAAAGGGGCTTTCTTGGGCAGCGAGCCCCAAGGGTTGGCTGCCAAAGAAGCCCCTTTAAACAGCTGAGCTTCAGGGCTAGCAGCCAAAGAAAGCTTAGCAGCACAGCGCCCTTTGTTTAAAGGGGATTTCTTGAGCAATGAGTCATGGTGCTGGCTGCCAAAGAAAGCCCCTTTTAACAGCTTAGCCACATGCAGCAGTTTGCGCCATGCCTCTCAGCTGTTTTAAGGGGCTAGCTGTCAAAAAAAGCCCCTTTAAAAAGAAGAAGAGATAGGATTTATACCCCGCCCTTCACTACCCAAAGGTGTCTCAGAGCAGCTTACAAACTCCTTTCCCTTCTCCTCCCCACAACAGACACCCTGTGAGGTAGGTAGGGCTGGGAGAGCTCTTGACAGAAACTGTTCTTTTTCAAGAACAGCTCTTATCAGAACTACGGCTTGCCCAAGGTCATCCAGCAGGGGCAAGTGGAGGAGTGGGGAATCAAACCCGGTTCTCCCAGATTAGAGTCTGCGCACTTAACCACTACACCAAACTGGCTACACTACACCAATATTTAAAGGAAATGTTGGAACCTTCCTGAAGGTTTCTTCTTTTCAGGGAGGCGAAGTCATCCAAAAATGTTAGATCACATCTCCACTCGCTCTAGGCAGGGCTATTCAGATTTTTGTGAGGACCCTTGCTGGAAAGATCAAAAGCTGTCCCTCCAGTTGCATTGAAGCCCAGCTCCATCCACTGCTCTCTAATGTCCGGAATTTTCTTCTTTTCCTTTTCTTTCATTCTTTTTTTTAATGGGTGGATTGTGGATGACTTCACCCCACTGAAGAGAAGAAACCTTCAAGTAGCTTCCAGCATTTTGTTCTCCTTCAGTGAGGGAACTCATCCAAAATGGTTATCAGTACCCAAGCTTTGCTGAGGGGGTAGGTTCAATGCATGTATTAAGACTCCACCCCTGTTGCAGCATCCTTTGTTGGAAGGAAGCCTCCACTGATGATCCAGCTGGAGTGGGAGAGCTTCTCTCATGCCAAAGCCTTCTACCCTGTCTTTCCTGCCCTACTTCCATTATCCTCTGGAGCTCAGACTGGGCCTATGGAAAGAAGGAAGAGCCCTGAGATGAGAAGGACATTTGGCTACCAAAGGGGTTCCCCCAATTTGGTGGCATGGGCTAGGGTGTTCTCAGGGCCTGAAGCATCCATTTTGCACCAAGACTGAAAAGGGTGGGAAAAACTGACTGAGCCGCCATATTTGGAGCTGCCTGAAATCCTAACTGCTGAGAGGGAAGGCTTTGTGCTGCAGCCCAGGGAGAAATCATTCCCCCACTCCCCAGAGACACACAGACTGTTCAGGCTCTGGGAAATTCTGTTGGTCCCAGCTTCTCCGGGGGGAGGGGGTTGAGTACCTTACTGGGAGAGTCTTCTGGCCTGTTTGTGGGTCTCCAGTGTGAGGGCAATTGGCATAACGGATAGTACCACCCACTGGACTGGCTGGTGTCATTTTTCCCAGCCACATTTGACTTCATTCTAGATGGAGCCAGGGGAAAACCACAGCCCGAAGCTTTACATTTCTCTTCCTTGCGGCTAACTGTGTGTCAGTTTGGAGGCAGTCCACTGCTCTGTCCCCACTGCCCAAACCTCAGGCACAGAGGACCTCTCCTTCTGATCTTTCTTCTTTTTGGTCCCTGAGACCATCGTCTTCTTAGTGCCCAAAGGCGTAGAAACTCTCTTCCTCCATCTGAACTTAATGAATCAAGTTTGATCTAAGGTTTTGGGGTTGTTTTGTATTGGTCATGGAGCAGAGTTCAAAGAGTCCTGTTGAAGCAGAAGGGCTATCCATACTGGAGGGTCAGCCCTTGATGTCTCCATCAAGGGTCCTTGCAAAAATCTGCATAGCCCTGCCTGCAGTAAGTGTAGGCATGACCTAACCATTTTGGATGACTTCCTCCACTGAAGAAGAAAAGCTGGGCCTTTCAGCTGTTTAAAGTAAGCTCCCAAAGGGGCTTCCGGTCTGGGATCCATGGTGTCCTGACGTGCTCTGGTTTTGATCCCAGAGCATACGGAGGGTCTTTATGACAGGGTGGGCTATCTAGCCTGCCGCAGATCTCCCCAGGCAGGGGGTGACTAGCAACGAGCATCAGCCCAAGTGGGTGTTGAGATCGGCTGATAGCGGGGCTTTAAAGAGCGCCGTGACCAGCCTTGATCCCCAACCCCCAAGCGAGGCACTTCGGAATTTCTCTAAAAGACCCCACCGAGTTGGATTCTCAACGTAAGAGCGCATGACCCAGACCTCCAAGACATTCTACGGAAACTGATACCAAGGAAACACTGCTATAACAAAATACGGACTTTGAAGGTAACTTTTTAGAATTGCTCACCGGAAACGCGCTGATCCCGAAAATAAAAAACACCTGATGAAGCGCATGACTGTGCAGTGTACTGTGTACTAACACCAACTCCGGGAAAAGCGGTTGAAAAGCTAAAAAAAGCCAAAAAGCCGGTTTGTTGATCATTCCTGCGGTCGGGATATTGACTTTAAAATAGAAACTAACACCAAGTCCCGTGAGAAGCAAGGTGGAAAACTACTCAAGCTGCGACAGAAAACACCAGAACAGGAAGTGATCTCAGACCAGACAAGCAGCACTTCCTAGAGACAACCGAGCAGGCCGGAAGAAGGGAGGAACCAGAAGACAAGGAGGACGACTAAGATTAACGGACAGGAAGTAAGAAATAGGAAGAGCTATTTACCATAGAGAAATTGCGCCCGCCATTTTGAGAAGGTCGAAACGATTTATTCGGATTTTGGCTAAAAGACTTAACAGAAAAAAGCGAAAATAGAGCAGTTTAGCTGGGCACAAGAAGAGCATTAATTTGATATAAGCTTTGTAACAATTGTTAACAACAGCTTACGCTCTCCGGCAAAGACAGAGGGCGAACTCTTGGTCCTCCCCAAAAATGGCTGCTAAAGAGGAGAAGAAACTACAGGGCATGATGGAAGCCATGGAAAAACGGATGATGGATGTTATGCAAAAAATGGAAAAGACTCTAGGTAAAGTGGCTGATGAAGTAGCTGATTTGAAAAAGGACCTGGCTGGAATTACAACAGAAATACAGACACTGAACAAAAGAACAGATGAGGTGGAGGAGAGTGAAAGGAGTGGAAACGGGTGTAACTGAGGTTGCTAAGGAAGCATCAAAAGCCAATGTAATGGTGGAATACAATGGAATGCTTAACCATCTGAGATTCAGGGGAATTCCTGAAGACAAAAATGAGAATATCCACTCAGTCATGCTGCATGCTGTTGCAGATTTCTTAGAACTAGAAGAAGAGAAGGTGGCGGCGCACATTGATTTGGTATACAGAGTCAACTCTGCGATTGCCCAAAAGAAAAAACTACCCAGAGATGTGATTGTCCAGTTTATATCCAAAAGACTCAAAGAAGACCTGTTTAAGCAACAATTTCAGGAAGATTTCATAATTGATCAAAAGAAAATTATGATACTAAAGGAACTACCCAGAACGATTCTTCAGGACAGATGACTTTTTAAAGATCTGATTGATAAACTGAAAACAGAGGGCATTAGATACAGATGGGAAATTCCAAAAGGTGTCAGTTTTACATTTAAACAGAAGAGAGTCACCATCAAGTCAGTAGAGCAAATGGCCAAGTTCATTAAAGACAATTTTAAAGACTCTGATAAATAAATACAAAACCAACATGGAGAACCAAATTATTTCTTGGAATGTTAATGGACTTAATTCGCCCCCAAAAAGGAAAAATGTTAGGCTATGGTTGGAAAAACAAAAGTGTGATATTGTCTGTTTACAAGAAACACATATCAAAAAGACTGATGCTAATTTTCTGACTCAAAGTAGACTAGGAGAGGAATTCTATTCCCTCTCCTCGCAAAAAGAAAAAAGGAGTTGTTACATATGTAAAAAAAGAGTTGGAACCAAAAGAAATTTTTAAAGACAAAGAAGGAAGATTCTTGGCAGTGGAAGTTATACTTCAGAATAAAAAGACCTTAATTTTAAATCTCTGTGCCCCAAATGGAGCCAAGGAAAAATTCTTTCAAGATTTGTGGGAGCAATTACAACAGTTAACCTATGAACAAATGATATTGATGGGTGACTTTAATGGTACTGTTAACAATGCAATTGACAGAAAATCCAAAAAAGGAAATGAAGGTATAGGTAAGCTTCCGAAAGTATTTTTTCAAATGGCAAAACATGAACACCTGGAAGATGCATGGAGAGTTAAAAACCCTAAAGACAAAGATTATTCTTTTTACTCATCAAGACATGAGTCTTTCTCAAGAATTGATATGATGTGGATGACTGAGAACTTGATTATGCAAACACGTAAAATTGAAATACTACCTAGAATTCTTTCCGACCACAGCCCAATAAAGTGGTCAACTTATGTTAAAAGAAAGAAATTTCGATAGAGACTCAATGAGGATTTACTGGACAAACAAAACATTGTGGATAAAATAAGGACGGAAACCAAAACATACTTTCAGCTAAACTTAAACAAAGAAGTTCAGACGCAAACGGTATGGGAGGCATATAAGGTTGTGATGAGAGGACATCTAATTGCAATTAACAACAATGAAAGAAAACAACAATTCAAAATGGATAAAGAAATTTTGGAAAATATCCAAAAGAAAGAAGCAGAACTTAAGAAGAGACCTGGCAAAAAGAAAATTTTGAGAGAACTGAGAATCCTAAGGGAACAATATGATTCGAGGTTAACTAAAGAAGTTTATTGGAACTTGAAAAAATTGCAACAGAAGTCCTTTGAAGGAGCGAATAAACCTGGGAAATATTTGGCATGGCAATTGAAGAAAAGAAGAGAGAACAAAACAATAATTAAACTGAAAGATGGAAACAGAGAAATTATGGACCCAGGAGGGATCCGGAGAGAATTTTATAAATACTAAGCTACTCTTTTTCAAGCAAAACAGGTGGATTAACAAAGAATTCAAGATTACTTATCTAAGGTGAACTTGACACAACCAAGTTCAAAAACAAAAGGATTGTTAAACGCTGTGATAACTAAAGAAGAAATCAGCAAAGCAATAGGAGAAGCAAAAATCTCCAAAGTTCCAGGACCAGACGGATTTTCAGCCAAGTTTTATAAGAAATTTCAAGAAGACCTGGTACCGGTTCTAGAGATTCTTCTAAATGAAATTAGAGAAAGTGGGAAGGTTCCAGATTCCTGGAATGAAGCAGCAATCACCTTGATACCGAAAGAGACTCAAGATTTAACTAATGTCAAAAATTATCGTCCAATTTCACTTTTGAACAACGATTACAAAATCTTTGCAAAAATTTTAGCAGAGCGCCTCAAAGAGTATTTGAAAGACACTATCGCCGAAGATCAGGCTGGATTTTTGCCAGGTAGGCAAATAAAAGACAATATGAGGGTTGTTTTAGACGCAATAGAATATTACGATAAGCACCCGGAAAAAGAGTTCGGCTTTTTATTTTTAGATGCGGAGAAGGCATTTGATAATTTGAATTAGGAATTTATGTTTAAAGTGATTGAAAAACTACAGATGGGCGCAGAATTTACAAAAATGATTAAATCAATATATAAAGAACAAAAGGCCACGGTGATTGTAAATGCAGAATCAACGGAAGCGTTCCGGGTCAGAAAAGGAACCAGACAGGGCTGTCCCTTATCGCCATTGTTATTTATCTGGATTTTGGAAATATTGCTGCAAGTGATTAGAGATGATAATAATATAAAAGGTTTATCAGAGGTTTCTCATATAAATTAAGAGCGTTTGCTGACGATATTATGTTTATTGTTGAAGATCCTGTTAATAATATGCCATTGGTGTTTGAAAAAGTAAAAGAGTTTGGTGATCTCGCAGGGTTCTATGTAAATAAAAATAAATCGAAAATATTGTGTAAAAACATGAATAGTATAAAGCAACAAGCTTTACAAAATATGACAGAATGTGAAGTGGTTAAAAAGGTTAAATACTTGGGAGTTGATATCACAATGAAAAGTATCGATTTGTTTAAGAATAACTATGAAAAATTGTGGGTTTCGATAAGACGTGATTTAGAAAAGTGGGGAAAACTCAGATTATCTCTTCTTGGAAGAATTGCCGTTGTCAAAATGAATGTACTGCCCAGGTTAATGTTTTTGTTTCAGACAATACCAATTGTAAAAGATGTGAAAGTGTTGGTGAAATGGCAAAGAGAAATCTTTAAATTTATCTGGGCAGGAAAGAAGCTGAGAATTAAAATGAAAATAATGTATGATATTAAACACAGAGGTGGCTTCCAAGTTCCGAATTTGCGTTTGTATCATGAAGCTGTATGTATGTCTTGGTTAACTGACTGGGTTAATTTGGAAAATAGAAAACTTCTGGCCCTTGAGGGTCACGATTGCAGATTTGGCTGGCATGCCTATCTTTGGTATGGGAAAAATAAAGTAGACTCAATGTTTAAGCATCATTATATAAGGAGAACGTTGTTTGATGCATGGACCAGATACAAGAATACAGTCCCCGATGAGAGGCCTTTATGGATTGTTCCTGCTGCAGTTATTCATCCTTTTTCAGAACATAAAGGCAATGATTGGTTGAAATACCAAGAGTTGCTTTAAAAGGAAGGGAAGAAATATGTTTTAAAACCAAATAATGAATTAGCATTTGAGTATGGATGGTTACAATATTGTCAAATACGGGACACTTACAAAAAATACTGTAAAGAGGTTGGTTTTAGAGCTAAGAACGATGCGTTTGAAAATATCTGGTTGAAAAAAGGGCGAAAAATTATATCTAAGTTGTATAAAACCTTGTTGACTGTATATACTTTGGATGAAACTGTTAAAGAGCAAATGATAAAATGGGCCATAAATATGAATAAGGAAATTTCTATGGAATCATGGGAATTTCTGTGGAAAAAAGCCTTTAAAATGTCAACCTGTGTTAATATAAAAGAAAATTGTTATAAGATGATGTACTGGTGGTATATGACTCCAAAAAAGATTGCTAATATTAGTATGGATAAGAACTTGAGTAATAAGTGTTGGAAATGTAAAAAAATAGAGGGTTCTTTTTATCATATGTGGTGGTCATGTGATAAAGTAAAAGTATACTGGTCAAATGTACATTGTGAGATGCGGAAGATATTAAAAATCCCTATTAGGAAAAGTCCGGAGCTTCTTCTCTTAGGTTTGACAATGGAAAAAATTCCACAAGATTAAAATGGACATTACTATGGTACATGATCACATCGGCGAGAATGGCTTTTGCGCAACAGTGGAAAGCGGAGAAGGTGCCAGATATACAAGACTGGTTAAGGAAACTGCTGTTTTTAGCCGAAATGGACAAAATGACGAAAAAATTAAATGGACAAATGGCAGAACAATACCTAAAAGACTGGGAAGGCCTGAAACTGTATATGGAAACTGAATATAGAATGAAAGGGAAAATGTACAATCTTGACTCGTATTGAAATCGAATGAGAAATGAAATGAATACTTGATTGTACTATACCTTTATTGGAAACTATGTTCGAAAGTGTCAGGCATTTATGTATTAGGATTGTGTTACCTGGTTTGTCGATTGTTACAAGTTTAAACTTGATTACCTTTTAACTCTTTCTTTTTCCTGTTATTAGCAATGTTGGAAGCCTATTGGGGGGTGGGGGGATGGGATGAAATTTTCTTAAATTGTATTGGTAACGATGTTTAATGATGTTGAGTATACTCCAATAAAATTTTGTTTTAAAAAAAATAAAGTAAGCTCCCAAAGAAAGCCTCTTTAAACAACTGAGCAGCATGGAGGAGTTTGCTTGGTGTCTCTCAGATGTAAGGGAATTCTTGTGCAGTGAGCCCAAGGGAGTTAAAAGGGGCAGACTAATAAATTTAATTTTTAATGTGGACAGTAGATACAGCACTGTTCTCTTTGTTGACATTTATTTTTCAGAATTTATGCCCTGTCTTTCTGCCCAATCAGGGCCACCAAGGCAGCTAACATTAAAAACAGAGTATTTTAAAAGTACGTCATTAAACTAATTAAAACAAAAAACTAAAAATACATATACAGAACACAAAGACAGCAATTAAAACATAAGGCAGAAGGAAGGATCATTGAAGGAATGCCAGAAGAAACAAAGAAGTCTTCACTTGCTGGCAGAAGGCAGTGATAGAAGGGACAAATATCTCTGAGCAAGGATAACATAAGAGACATGCAACACAGAATTCACAAGCTGACATCTCCTATGCTAGGTCCCATACTCATATTAGTGCCTTGAAGGAGATTCCTAGAACTATTGTTTCCTTATTATTTGTATATTTGTTCTGTTGTAAGCCACCCTGAGCTCTATTCTAGAGAAAGGCAGCCTGAGTCAATCGAATTTAATAAATAATAAATAAATAAATTTAACCAAACTCACAGCACAGTGTTCCTTTTGGCATTACATCATTAATGGCAAAAATCACTCCTATAACAAAACCAGCAGCCACATTCTCTTTGTGTTTTATAGTTTGTCTACAGTTAGCAAACTCTTGCTTCCTTATATACGTTTGCTATTTAACTGTGTGCACTTGGTTTGTTCAAAATTATTAGTAACAGGTCACTATGTCTGCATTTAAAAATGGCCAAATCACAAAAAATACACTTTTTTTCAGCCCTAGAACTGGACACTTTCTATCTTATCATGAATTTTTAAAAATACACACACATTTTCTAAGTATATTAAAGTCCAAGGTCATAAGAGAGGCTTGAACACTTTGATATGTGCTCACAATGGCTGTTTGAAATTTATGGGCTTAAGGGCTGGGGACTGCAGTTCAAGATCCTTAGTACTGATCTCTATGATCTCTTAATTGATGCTTCAGGCTTTTTTTTACTACCTCTCTTTTTATCATGAAAGGTACAAGCCGCTAATGAAGTTTCAGACACTTTAACACAGGGCTGTTGAACTCATTTGTTATGAGGGCTGGATCTAACATAAATGAGACCTTGTTGGGCTGGGCCATGTGTGTCATAAAATGTAATGCCAGGCAGCGGAGACAAAAAGATTCCCCACACACACACTTAAAATGAAAACATGCTTAAAACTCTGTAAGCAGCAAACCTACTTTTGATTTATTGACATTCACCACAGAAATCTCATGCTCAGAGTTCTGAGTCTAGGACCCAGGTTAAAACATGAAATGACTGAGTGATTAAGGGAGTCTGGCAAAGCAAGCTACCATGCAGCAGCAACAGCAGAACTGGAAGCAGGAGATGGTCAGTTCCACTGAGGGCCTGATGGAAGCCCTCCGGGGGCCTGATCTGGCCCCCGGGCTGCATGTTTGACACCCCTGCTTTAACAGATGCGGCAGTGTAGCCAAGCTAGTAACTTGAATGCAACTGCTCAGTGCCACAATAGCGGCATGCAGACCAGCAGTTTTTGTCTAGCTCCTCTGTAAAGAAAGCAGGCCTACTTAGATCAGATTTGTCCCCAGATTTAGATACAAGTTCTGAGTAGTAAAGCAGATAAGGCTATTAGAATAAGAGGTAACTGTGCAAACATTTAGACAAATCCCTAAATCTGTAATCTTATATTCTAATCCCAGACTTTTTTTTTTCTGTGCGGATACCTATTCCCTCCAACAGGGGCCTCACTGTCCCCCAACAGCTTTTCCTACATAGTCAGTAGACTTCCTGGGTTTGTAGAAAAAACCGAAAAGTAAGGAAATCCCTTCAGTGATGGTTGAATTCCCCCCAAGAGCCTTTTGAAATGGCCTCTGCAGGGACCTGACTCCAGGCAGCAACGGTGAGAGATTAGAACGTTGGAGGGGGGGGAGGGAGAGGCTTCTAACTGTCTCTGTCAGTCAAAGGGTGGGGGGAGGGCCCTTTCTTTCCAGGCCTCTTTCGGCCTTGGAGGGAGGGGGAGGGAGGGAGTCTTGGGGCCAGGCTGGGGGATTCCTAGAGGTTTTGGGGTGGAGTGCAAGGAGGGCAGGATTTGGGGAAGGGAGAGGCCTCAGCTGGGCATCATGCCACAGAATCCACCCTCCAAAGCAGCCATTTTCTCCAGAGAGACAGATCTCTGTTGTTCACAGATCTCTGGAGTTCACTCTCCAGCAGGCCCCACTTCGAGGTTGCCAACCCTAGGCCTGGCAGGGTTGCCAGGTCCCCCCACAGGCACTGGCAGGGGATGGGGTAGTGGGCTGCCAGCTCCAGGTCTGGAAACTCCTGGAGATTTGGGGATGGAGCCTGGGGAGGACAGGGACCTCAGTGGGGTACAATACCCTAGAGTCCACCCTCCAAAGCATCCATTTTCTCCAGGGGAAGTTATCTCAGTAGTCTGGAGCTGAGTAGTAATTCCAGGGGATCCCCAGATCCCACCTGGAGGCTGGCATCCCTAGGCAGCACCCTCTGGGTGACTTGATGCCACCTAATTTGCATGACTCAACTTGGCCTGGCTGCTTGCTGCTGTTCAGCAGCCACCCGATGAAAGCCAGCAGTGATGCAGCAGTTAGAGCCTCAGAGTAGGGTCTGCAAGACCCAGGTTCAGATCCCCATATTGCGGTGGAAGCTGACTGGGTGATTTTGGACCAGTCACATACTTTCAGCCTAACCAACCTCACAGGGTTGTTGTGCAGATAAAAATGAGGTGAGAATAATGTAAGCTGCTTTGGTCCCCACTGTGGAGAAAGACTGTAATTTTCCTTGGTAGAAGCTGTGGGGGAGGGGGTGGAGACAAAAAGCTGAAGACAGACAAAGGCAGATAAAGGTTAAGTTGGCTGTTGGGTGGGAAGGAAATAGGGTTGCCAACTCTGGATTGGGAAACTCCTGGACATTTAAGGGGTGGATCCTGGGGATGGTGGGGTTTGAGAAGGGGAGGAACTTCAGACCGGTATAATGCCATAGACTCCACCCTCCAAACCAGCCATTTCCTCCATGAGAACTACCATTGCCAGCCTCTGGGTGAGGGCTGGAGATCACCCAGCATTACAACTGTTGTCCAGGTGACAGAGATCAGTTCCCCTGGATAAAATGGCTGCTTTGGAGGGTTGAGTCCATGGCTCCACCCCCAGAAGGGAGAAGGAGTGTGAGATAGGTAAGGGTAGAGGGGAGGAAGCAAAGGTGTGAGGAATGGGATGACCATCCCGCAAGTTTCTTGCGGGTCTCCACTTGTCTATATATCTAATTCCTAAGTGGCCCCCTGTGTGCGGATATCTAAATCCGCACATCGGGGGCACCTGAGGGCAGGGAGATTTTCCTGCGCACGTGGGGCAGTCCCCATGTGTGCAGAAAAATCTAAAAAGTGTTTAAAAGTCTAGGGGGGATATCAGAATCCCCAAAAAGTAAGAGCGTTTCCTGCGCATGCGCAGGGAACGCTCTGGGAACTCTGCGGCGGCTGGCGGCTAAAAGCCGCTCAGTCCTCGCCACCGGAGCCGGGGGGGAGAGGAGATCGGCGGGCCCGGCAGCTGGAAGCCGCTCGGGCCTCGCCTCCGGAGCCAGGGGGTGGGGGAAGGAGGAGGATCACCGGAGTCGGGGGGGGAGAATCTGCTGGGGAGGGGAATCTCGGCGGGCCGGCTGGCCTTGCCGCTGCCGTTGCTGGGGGGAGGGAGGGGGAGGCTTGAGGGGCCGGCCAGCCTCGCCGCCCCTCCGCTGCTGCTGGGGAGGGGAATCTCGGCGGGCCATCTGGCCTCGCCGCTGCTGCCGCCACCGCTGCTGGGGGGGGAGGGGGAAGCTTGGCTGCCGGAATACTCCCTCCCCCCCGCGAGTATCGCGGGTCCCGCCTCTTGTAGAATCCTAAATGTCTTTGATTTAAAAAAATCTAACAGTATAGCTGAAAAAGACCTTCCAGCAAACAACGTGAAGACCATGCTTATGCTGCAGAATACATTCTTTTTAATATATTTATACTTATGCCTTGAGTCTTAGTGAGAAAGGCAGGCTATAAGTGAAGACAATAAAATAAAACAATCCTGACTGAAAAGTGTTCCAAGACTCTTTAAATCCTGGAGAGCATGCAGAGAGTATGCAGAGAATCTTGTCTATCTTCAAGATATCGTAAATTTTTTTTTTAAAAAAAGTCATTGACAGGAATCTGTCAGGAGCCAGACTATAACGAAAGGTCACTCTGATATTACCAGTGTAAGCTGTGTTCTGGAAGAACTCACCATGATGCCTGTAGACAGCATATGATACCATCGAATCAATGGTAGCCCCCCCAATTAAAATCTGTATCAGCTAATATGTTAAGAGAGTGGAAAACTAACTCAATTCAAAATAACTCAAAACATCTTCTATATACACATTTGCTGCATTGTTCAAGAAACGCATAAGCCAAGGTGACCCTTGATCCCTTTCTGCTAGATAGGATCCACCTGCAACAAACTGCTGTTATTCTCAGAGCTGCCATCAACAAAGTCATGTTTTATCTAACAAAAAAAGTTTTGATCTATTTTTGCTCTTAACACTGACACCAAGTGAAGACTTTGGACATCTGGAAGATTTTGATTTCTTGATGCAATAAAAGGTTTTCATTTACTCCTTGACTCAACTTATACTCTTAGTAGAGGAAGCAATTATACAGCAAAGTGAACAGCTGTATAATTGAAATGTACAAGGTCGGATCCCATAGATCTCTTCTGCCAACAGTAGGAGCTACCATTCATGGAATGGTTCCATAGGATCCAACTCACTATTTTTTTTTCAATGTTCAACCAATGTAGTACCTGCAAATTCTATCAACTGTAAGGTCAAGATTTCCATCATCCCTCAAAATTCAATAAAAATGGCATGGAACCTAAGTTGTTAGTGAGCATTAAATGTCAAGATTTTACTAGCAGAAAAGTGCAATGGCAGACTTAATGTACAATATCCACACATTTTCTGAAGCACAAGGAAATTTGTAGTGCCTTAATCCCTGAATTAATAAGTTCTTTAATTTTAGAAACAACATAGGCTTGTTCACATTGTATTGAGGCAGATGTCTTATACTTTTTCAATTCAATATACATGCCCACTGATATGCTGCAAAGATTCACATCTGGGAAAGTTTTCCATAAAGCATTTACACAACTATATTTTTTCTAAGCAAAAAACAATTAATTTTGTGAAATAATGCAGCATAAAGAATGGATACCAGTAGGGCCAATAGTAGCAAAGTTACCACTGCATTTGTTCAGCTGACTGTTTCTAGGAAACATTATACACATACACTTTGCTAACGGCAAGTCAAATAAGCATGCTAAATCAGATCCCAATCCATTTAGGTTTCAGGAAGTTTTCAGAAAATTTTCTGATTCAAGGTTTTCCAGAAAACCACATCACCACTGTTTCTGCAATTATTTGGAGATGTATGATAGGGTCAATATGTAATAGACTCTTCAAGTCTGCAGCCAAGACACCTACATTTCATTCAGGCTCAAAAGAAAGGTAAATACACAAACAGTGACTTTATGGTGATGTCGTGTCCCATGCCAAAATGTTATCAGATATACTATATGCTTGTCTCATAACGCATGGGAGTAATATATATTTTCTTGACTATATATACACATTTTAGGGTGCTATGATTTCCCCAAGACTCCATGGCTTGTTTGTACTGAGTCAAAAACAGTACATTTCCCTCTCGTATGTTACAGATGCACAGCAAGTGTAAGATATGTCAGCCTAATGATTTATCAGACTCAGAATGTTAAACTCCAAATTGCAGTAGAGGCATACAAAATGCAGGAGCAGGAATCAGAGACCAAACCTACTGTAAACAACAGTTAGTATATCTTGAGCCTAAATCCACACATCTATCCATTGAAAAACTTGAATTATTAACACATAAGGTTTTAAACAGGTTTTTCTACTTAAAACTTTAAATCGGAAAATAAAATCCCGATTTCTTGCCTCAGTCACAGCTTTCCACTGCCTAAAATATTATAGTCTCAGCTCAAATAGTTAACAAATTAGCTATCTGGCTAACATTTCGCCTTATTAGTTTCATACTGATTTGACATGACAACATACATCACACTGACAAGTGCAAATTGATTACATCGATCTCTTGGACCAGGAAGCCAGCACCAAGCCAACAGAGGGAGTAAAATGTATGTTGAATTTCCATTTATTGCATTGTTACCTGCATGAAGCAAAATAATTATGCCATGTTCAAACATATTTAGTTTGACAGCTTACATCAATCTGATAAAGAATCTCATGTCCATGTCAAATCAAAATGCAGATAAAATTTATCCTCAGCCCCTCACTAAACAATCACAGCAAAAGTGGATTGGTACAACAATATAGTTGTGCTAAAAGAAGCGCAAAGATGAAGTGAATTGGAATTTCTTCCATCACCCATACTTTTCTGGGTAAGACAGTGCTGGTCTGCGTCTGGCACACTCCAAAAGAGACCCCAAATCATACTGAATGTCTAGTTATCGATTTCATTTTTATTCCGTCCTTCCTCTCCAAGGTCTCAGGGCACACTACATCCATCTTCCCTTAGAACAACCCTATGAGGTACACTAGGTCTACAGACTGCAATTGGCCCCTTTGGAGGCTTACAGCAATAAAGGGATTTGAATCCAGTATTTGTCTGAAATGTTAACCATTATACCAAATCCAGGCGGGATACAAATTGAAAATAATAAATAAATAAATTACTGAAGTTAAATTTATGGACACCATTGGTGTCCTACCAAATATTTTTGTGGACCCCTGCTCCTATCACATTATCAAATAATCTTATTTTGGTTATATCACGATTGATGATCTGGCCCGTCCATATGCCCTCCAATTATTGTTTCCCAATGGCAATTTCTCCCTCATGGATCACTGCCTTGTCGTGGCGAGGGGGCTTGCGTGGTTCGATGAGGCTGTGGGCTATGCCGTGGAGGGCCACCCAGGACGGACAGGCCACAGCAGAGAACTCAGACCAAGCGTGATCCCCTGGAGAAGGAAATGGCAACCCACTCCAGTATCTTTGCCAAGAAAACCCCATGGACAGTAACAAAAGGCTAAAAGATATGACGCCGGAAGATGAGCCCCTCAGATCGGAAGGTGTCCAATATGCTACTGAGGAAGAGCAGAGGGCAAGTACGAGTAACCCCAGAAAGAGTGAAGCGGCTGGGCCAAAGCCGAAAGGACGCTCAGTTGTGGATGTGTCTGACGGTGAAAGGAAAGTTCGATGCTGCAAAGAACAATACTGCATAGGAACCTGGAATGTAAGATCTATGAATCAAGGTAAGCTTGACGTGGTCAAAAATGAGATGGCAAGAATGAACATCGACATCTTGGGAATCAGTGAACTAAAGTGGACAGGAATGGGCAAATTTAACTCAGAAGACCATTATATCTACTACTGTGGCCAGGAATCCCGTAGAAAAAATGGTGTGGCCTTTATAGTCAACAAGAGAGTGAGAAAGGCAGTATTGGGATACAATCTCAAAAATGACAGAATGATCTCGGTCCGAATCCAAGGCAAACCATTCATCATCACAGTAATCCAAGTCTATGCCCCAACCACTGCTGCAGAAGAGGCTGAAGTGGACCAGTTCTACGAAGACCTACAACAGCTCGTAGAACTAACACCAAAAAATGATGTCCTCATCATCATAGGGGACTGGAATGCTAAAGTAGGAAATCAAAAGGTAACCGGAATAACAGACAAGTTTGGCCTTGGAGAACAAAATGAAGCAGGGCAAAGGCTAACAGAGTTTTGTCAAGAGAACACGCTGGTCATAGCAAACACCCTTTTCCAACAACCTAAGAGGCGTCTCTACACATGGACATCACCAGATGGGCAACACCGAAATCAGATTGATTATATAATTTGCAGTCAAAGATGGAGAAGCTCTATCCAGTCAGTAAAAACAAGACCTGGAGCTGACTGTGGCTCAGATCATGAGCTACTCATTGCAAAATTCAGACTTAAATTGAAGAAAGTTGGGAAAACCACTCGGCCATTCAGATTTGACCTAGATCGCATCCCCGATGAATATACAGTAGAGGTGAAGAATAGGTTTAAGGGACTAGATTTGATAGACAGAGTGCCTGAAGAACTATGGACAGAGGTCCGTGACATTGTAAAGGAGGCAGCACTCACCGCCATCCCAAAGAAAAAGAAATGCAAAAAAGAAAAGTGGCTGTCTGATGAGGCTTTACACATAGCAGAGGAAAGAAGGAAAGCTAAAGGCAATGGGGAAAAGGAAAGATTTGCCCAACTGAATGCAGATTTCCAGAGAACAGCAAGGAGAGATAAGGAGGCTTTCCTGAATGAACAATGCAAAGTAATAGAGGAAAACAATAGATTGGGAAGGACTAGAGATCTCTTCAAGAAAATTGGAGAAATCAAGGGAACGTTCCATGCAAAGCTGGCCATGATAAAGGACAAAAACGGTAGGGATCTAACAGAAGCAGAAGAGATTAGGAAAAGATGGCAAGAATACACAGAAGAACTATACAAGAAGGACCTCGATGTCCTTGACAACCACGATGGTATAATCACTGACCTTGAGCCAGACATCCTGGAAAGCGAAGTTAAATGGGCCTTAGAAAGCATTACTAACAACAAAGCTAGTGGAGGTGATGATATCCCAGCTGAGTTATTCAAAGTCTTAAAAGAAGATGCTGTTAAAGTGCTGCACTCAATTTGCCAACAAATTTGGAAAACACAACAGTGGCCACAGGATTGGAAAAGGTCAGTTTACATTCCAATCCCAAAGAAGGGCAACGTCAAGGAATGTTCAAACTATCGCACAATTGCACTCATTTCACACGCTAGCAAGGTCATGCTCAAAATCCTACAAGCTAGGCTCCAACAGTACGTGGATAGAGAACTGCCAGAAGTACAAGCTGGGTTTAGAAGAGGTAGAGGAACTAGAGATCAAATTGCCAACATTCGCTGGATTATGGAGAAAGCAAGAGAATACCAGAAAAACATCTACTTCTGCTTCATTGACTATGCTAAAGCCTTTGATTGTGTGGATCACAATAAATTATGGCAGGTTCTTAAAGAGATGGGAGTACCAGACCACCTCATATGTCTCCTGAGAAACCTGTATAAGGGTCAAGAAGCAACAGTTAGAACCGGATATGGAACAACTGATTGGTTTAGCATAGGAAAAGGAGTACGACAAGGATGTATACTGTCACCTTGCTTATTTAATTTATATGCAGAGTACATTATGCGAAATGCTGGCCTGGATGAATCACAAGCTGGAGTTAAGATTGCTGGGGAAAAGATCAATAACCTCAGATATGCAGACGATACCACTCTGATGGCAGAAAGTGAAGAGGACCTCAAGAGCCTCTTGTTCAGAGTGAAAGAGGAGAGCGCAAAAGTGGGCTTGAAGCTCAACATCAAAAAACTAAGATCATGGCATCTGGCCCCATCACTCCTTGGTAAATAGAAGGGGAAGTCGTAGAAGTAGTGACAGACTTCACGTTCCTAGGATCCCAGATCACTGCAGATGGTGACTGCAGCCATGAAATTAAAAGACGCCTGCTCCTTGGGAGGAAAGCGATGGCAAACCTAAACAGCATGATAAAAAGCAGAGACATCACCTTGCCAACAAAAGTCCGCATGGTCAAAGCAATGGTATTCCCCGTAGTAATGTATGGCTGTGAGAGTTGGACTATAAGGAAGGCCGAGCGCCGAAGAATAGATTCTTTTGAACTATGGTGCTGGAGAAGACTCTTGAGAGTCCCTTGGACTGCAAGGAGATCAAATCAGTCAATCCTAAAAGAAATCAACCCTGACTGTTCCCTGGAAGGCCAGATACTGAAGCTGAAGCTCAAATACTTTGGCCACCAAATGAGAAGGGAGCATTCACTGGAGAAGACCCTGATGCTGGGAAAGATTGAAGGTCAAAGAAGAAGGGGACGGCAAAGAATGAGATGGTTAGACAGTGTCATCGATGCAACGAACATGAAATTGAGCAAACTTCAGCGGACAGCGGAAGACAGGAGGGCCTGGCGTAATCTGGTCCATGGGGTCGCGAAGAGTCGGACTCGACTGTGCGACTGAACAACAACAATGGCAATTTAGTACCACGGAATAAAAATGGATGTTTATAACATACATGGAGGGGTGCATGCTACTACTTCTATACATTCTGGTTTACTACATCTTGTTCTAGTGGATTGACTGGTTGAGTCTAGAGGTTAGTTAACTTTCAATGAAGGAAGGAGCACAAAAGTGCCTTCAAGAGTGTGAGGCCCCTCCTGAGGAAGCCTTCTCTGGACCCCAACTGTATTAACTGCTGTTGACTGGTTACCAACATTACACTACTAAGGTATTATAATAGGTGACAACCAGGCAACCACACCCTCCCCTTAGATAAGACAATTACTCTATATCTGTTTCAGTCCACTTCCCAACCTGGCTCTGGAACCAAAAATTGCCTTGGTCACCTTGATGGAAAATTTTGCAGTAATGGAACCCTGTTGGCCTCAGAGTAGCTTCTGATGTCACTGAAGAGAACATCCTTCTTGAATGACAGTCCGAGAAGGGCATCAGAGGCACTGCACTAGAGTGTTTGCTCTAGGCTGATTCTGCATTGGGCAGGGGGTTGGATTAGATGGCCTTTATGGCCTCTTCCAACTCTGTGATTCTATTATTCTATCTAGTGGACTGGTACCAGAAGGACAGATAGTAGAAGATTAGGGGAAGTAGCAGAAGTCTGAAAGGCAGTAATGGGCTGGATGAAAGCCAACAAACTGAAGACAGGTGCTACTGATTGATAATGCAGACAGAGATTAAGGAGTCAGTCTTGTATCATTGGGTTTGCATTCCCTCTGAAGAAGCAGACTTACAGCCAGAGGGACCTATTAGATTCAAGTCTATAGGAAACTGCTACTTTTTCTCCACTACCCCCATCCCATCTCCACCTAACTCCCTCCCTCCTTCCATGGTGTCCTTCATCCTTCCCTGTCCAACTTGTAAGTTGCTATGATACCTTATAGTGCTTTTGTTTATTTATTACTCAGCTAATCTTTTCTACTTTTTCAGTTTTAAGTATTACTGACAAATTACTGTTGAGTTTATATTTCTGATTTAATTGGGGGGGCCCTCTGTATTATTATTTTATTCTATTTACTGAGAGTCATCTTGAGACTCTTGGATTCTCCAGCACAGAACATATAAAATAAATAAGAGGCATTTGTCTGACTTATTTACATAATAAAAAGTGCCAATTTAAATTAACTTTTCTTTATATTTTACAACTAGTGTTCTGCTATTGTTAAGAAAATCCAGCATGGCAATCTTGTGATGGGAAAGCGCTGTAACTCAGCTTTAAACAAAACAGCAAAGAAATCTATTGTGCTGCATAGAGAAACAGAACTTAACCTCCTACCCCAAGACCAAACAACATGTGACCTTGAGGGCTCTGTGTACTGCTCTGCAAAGAGCACCTGATATGAACAGGGCGCTGTGTGCTGTGGCCATAGCACTAAGGAAAAGAGGAGCTTAACTCTTCCTCATGCCGCTCCCTGGATTGAAAGTGCTTCCCATCCACCCTAACCTGGATAGCCCAGGCAAGCCCAATCTTGTCAGATCTTAGAAACTAAGCAGGGCCGACCCTGGCAAGTATTTGGATAGAAGACCTCCAAAGAATACCAGGGCCGGAAGCAGTGTTCCCTCTAAGCTAAGTTAGTGTGAGCTATCTCACAGTTTTTTAGCCTCCAGCTCACAGATTTTTGTCTTAGCTCAGGAAGGATGGCAGTAGCCAAATCACACACTCACAACTTTAACGACAGTAGCTCACAAAGTAGAATTTTTGCTCACAAGACTCCACAGCTTAGAGGGAGCATTGGCCAGGAAGCAGAGGCAGGCTACCAAGTGACTTCTCTGAACCTCCTCCATGCGCCAGTAGGAGTCATCAGAGGTCGGCATGACTTCCAGGCACGGGTGCGCACACACACACAAACAGACAAAAAAAAATGCAAAAATACAAAAGAAAGTGCTTCTCATCCTCCCAGACTGTATCAACCACAGTAAGGAAAAAGCAGACACAATATGAGCATATCTCTCCCTGCCCTCCTTACTTGTACTTAATGCAGCCTGGAGAAGGGATCTCCGTCCATGGAGATCGCAGGCATAGAATGTGTTGGTATGATGCTGGAGGCTGTGGAGAGTTTGGTGATCTGGCTGGTGTACCGGCCGCCTAATGCACCAGCCAGTAGCTTGCCGTCCCTGCTGGAGGCCGTATCAGTCTGGGCGTTGGATCACCCTAGACTGATTGTCCTGGGTGACTTCAACATCCATGCTGAGGACGCGGCCTCTAGCCGGGCTACAGACCTAGTGTCATCCATGGCGGCGCTGGAACTCTCACAGTATGTATTGGCCCCCACGCATCGGGCTGGTCACATGCTCAATTTGATCTTCGCGGCAGCTGTAGAGGTGGACCGGATCACTGCAGAGGCAGTGCCATGGTCGGACCACCTGGCCCTGAGGGCCTGTCTGAATGTTCCACCCCGACCCTTTGTGGGCGGTAAGCAGATTTATGCTAACCCGCGGGCTCAGATGGACCCCATGCGGCTCCAGAGGGCCTTGAGGGATCCAAGATCCCCTGGCAGCTCGTTGGATGAGCTAGTGGAGGACTGGCATGCCCGGCTCTCCGCAGCCATCGACGAGATCGCTCCCAGGCGCCCTCTCCGGGCTCGGCTGAGGCGAGCTCCCTGGTATACCTGGGAGCTGCAGCGGATGAAATGGGAACTGAGACGGCTAGAGAGACGGTGGTGCTGTGCTCGCGACGAAGCATCAAGAGCATCTTATAGGATGTTTATGAGAGTCTATGAGATGGCAGTCAGGTGGCTAAGAAGGATTTCTTTGCGGCCGAGATTGCATCTGCGAGCTCACACCCGGCCCAATTATTTAGTACAATTCGGACCTTGACGGACCTGCCTCAGGGCAGGCGAAATGTTAGGGAATTGGATATTGGCTGTGAGGCTTTTGCGAGCTATTTCGCAGATAAAGTCTTGATGCACCAACGTGACCTCCCCGCCATGATTGAGACAGTTAGCGAACTCGAGGCCCCTTGCATATCTTCGGTTCCGGGTTTGGAATGTTTCAGCTCACTCAGCTTGGACGAAGTTGACAGATTGCTAGTTACTGTGTGCCCAACCACATGCGACCTGGATCCGTGCCCCTCCTGGCTCATCAAGGCGGGCCATGAGGGGTTTCGAGGAGCTCTGCGGGAGATTATCAACAAGTCCCTCAGTGAGGGCCGATTCCCCGGACTATAAATTGTTTGCCAAAGTTATTTTGGAAAGATTAAAGACTTATTTAAAGATGTCATTAGAGAAGAACAAGCCGTTTTTTTACCAAATAGACAAATTAGAGACAACTTAAGGATTGTGATTGATGCAATAGAGTACTATGACAAACATCCAGAAAAAGAAGTTGCCTTTCTATTCTTGAATGCAGAAAAAGTCTTCGACAATTTAAACTGGGAATTTATGCTTCAAGTGTTTGATAGAATGGACATTGGGCAGCCCTTTTCAAACATGATTAGGGCTATATACTGTGAACAAAAAGCGTCGCTGAATGTGAATAAAGATTTGACGGAATACTTTAAAGTTCAAAAAGGGACAAGACAAGGATGTCCGTTATCTCCTTTGCTATTTATTTGGATTTTGGAAGTGATGCTGAATAAAATAAAAGAAGACAAAGATATAAAAGGACTTACGATTGGAAGTTTCGAGTATAAATACAGGGCTTTTGCAGACGATGTAATGTTTATAATGGAAGATCCAGTAATGAATGTACCGTTATTGATGGAAAGGATTAAAGAATTTGGAGACTTGGCTGGATTTTATGTGAACAAGAATAAAACAAAGATACTTTGTAAAAACATGAGAAAAGAAAACCAACTGGACTTACAAGAAAAAATCCAATGTGAAGTGGTGAAAAAAACTAGATACTTGGGAATTGAGGTTACAGCAAAAAATATAGACTTGTTTAAGAACAATTACGAAAAGACCTGGAATAAAATTCAACAAGACATAAAAAAATTGAATACTTTGAATTTATCACTTTTGGGCAGAGTCTCAGTAATTAAAATGAACATTCTACCTCGTTTGTTATTCTTATTTCAGACGATCCCAATTGTGAAAGACTGTAAAGTGTTGAATCTATGGCAAAAAGAAATTTCAAAGTTTGTGTGGGCCGGAAAGAAGCCAAGGATTAAAATGAAAATTTTCTGTGATGCGAAAGAAAGGGGAGGTTTCCAACTTCCTAATTTTAGACTATATCATGATGCGGTGTGTCTGGCATGGCTGGAACAATGGATTAATTTGGAGAATAGAAAGCTGTTGACATTAGAAGGACATGATCGAAAATTTGGTTGGCACGCCTATTTATGGTATGAGAAATCCAAAGTGGATAACCTTTTCAAACACCACTTCATAAGGAGATCACTATTCATAACATGGATGAGATACAAGAGATTTTTTTTCGAAGCAAGACCACTGTGGATTGTTCCAGTGGAAGTAATTAAACCACTTTCAAGGCATAAAGGGAAAGACTGGTTACCCTATAGAGACATTCTGAAAACTGAGGGGAGAAGTTTCGCGATGAGACTTAGAGAAGAAGAAGAAGAGAAGAGATTGGATTTATACCCCGCCCTTCACTGCCCAAAGGCGTCTCAGAGCGGCTTACAAACTCTTTTCCCTTCCCCTCCCCACAACAGACACCCTGTGAGGAAGGCGGGGCTGAGGGAGCTCTGACAGAAACTGCTCTTTTTCAAGGACAGCTGTGCCAGAGCTTGTGACTAACCCAAGGTCACACCAGCAGGTGCAAGTGGAGGAGTGGAGAATCAAACCCGGTTCTCCCAGATAAGAGTCCGCGTACTTAACCACTACACCAAACTGGACTTTGAATATGACTGGCTAAACTGTAGACAGATTTATGATTTATTTAAGACTGACAAAACGAGATATGGTTTTAGAAAGGAAAATAATGAAATTGAAAAGGTTTGGATAGAAAAAGGTAAAAAAATGATTTCTAGAATCTATAAGATTTTGTTAAAATGGTATACAGAGGATGAGATTGTAAAACAGCAAATGGTGAAATGGGCTATAAATATAAATAGAGATATAGAAATGTCATCATGGGAATGTTTGTGGAAAAAATCGATCAAAATTTCAACATGTGTTAATGTGAAGGAAAATTGTTTTAATATGATGTACAGATGGTACATGACACCAAAAAAAATTGCTAATATAAATGAGAATATGTCTAACAAATGTTGGAAATGTAAGAAAAAAGAGGGCTCATTCTACCATATGTGATGGACATGTGAAAAACAGGTGCTTATTGGACTGAGATTCATAATGAAATTCAGAAAATTCTGAAATGTACTTTGAAAAAAGAGCCAGAAATATTACTCTCAGGACTTAAATTAGAAGAAGTCAAAATGACAAAGAGAACTTTGTTATGGTACTTAATTTCAACTGCAAGAATGACTTATGCTCAGTTTTGGAAGCAGGAACGGGTACCTGACAAATGGGAATGGATAAAAAAAATGATTTTCATGATTGAAATGGACAAGTTGACAAGAAAACTTCATGGAAAAGAAGATGAAGAATTTTAAGCAGATTGGAAAGGCTTTAAAGACTATTTAGAACTTAACTGGGATGTGAAAAATAGACTGTTATGTTTTGATAGTTATTAATAATAGAGGTGTTGTAAGAAAAGGGATTGTAATTGAAAAGTTACCTAAGTAAAAAATAGAAAAGGAAAATATTGAAAATTATGAACTGAATTTTGAAAATGAATTGAATGTAAGAGAATATTGTTAGAAATGTTAATGGGGGTGGAACATCGTTGGAAGCCGCGGGGGGGGGGATTTTCTTTTTTTCAGAAAAGGATATGTTAAGGATTGATTGCCGAATATGTAACATGCTAATATATCCTGTTAATAAATTTTCTTTAAAAAAAAAAAGTGAGGGCCGATTCCCCAGAGCACTCAAAGAGGTGATGGTCCGCCCCCTCTTAAAATAGCCATCTCTGGACCCGGCCGAATTGGCCAACTACCAGCCGGTGTCCAATTTGCCCTATTTGGGAAAACTGATAGAGAGGGCGGTGTCGTTACAGCTACAGGGTTTTCTGGAGGATGCTTCAGTCCTGGATCCTTTCCAGTCCGGCTTTCGCCCGGGTCACGGGACGAAGACGGTGCTGGTCGCCCTGACTGACGAGCTCCAAAGGCATTTGGATCAAGGCGATATGACGGCATTGCCGTTGTTAGATCTGTCGGCCGCATTTGATACGGTCGACCATCAGCTGCTGACCCACTGCCTCGCCGACGTGGGGTTTCAGGGGCTTGCCCTTCAATGGTTCGCCTCTTTTCTCCAAGGTCGGGGACAGAGGGTGGCGATTGGGGATCAGCGGTCCCGGAGGCATCCCCTCGAGTGCAGGGTGCCTCAGGGGGCGGTGCTGTCCCCAATGCTGTTTAACATCTATATGCGCCCCCTCGCCCAGATTGCCCGGAGCCGTGGGCTTGGGTGTCATCAATATGCAGACGACACCCAGCTCTATCTGATGCTGGGTGGCTGGTCAGACTCTGGTCCCAATGACCTTCATAGGGAATTACAGGCCGTGGCTGGTTGGCTCAGGCTGAGCTGGCTGAAGCTAAACCCGGCGAAAACAGAGGTCCTGGGCCTGAGCCGGACCGATCTGGGATTGGGGCTCCCACTCCCGTCCTTCGATGGGGCGCCGCTGGTGCCATCGTCAGGGGTTAGGAGTTTGGGGGTGCTCCTGGATGCCTCCTTAACGATGGAGGCCCAGGTGGCAGCCACTGTCAAGTCAGCATTTTATCATCTGCGGCTGGCACGGCAGTTGGTTCCCTACCTCGATCGTGACGACCTGGCCACAGTGATCCATGAGACGGTCACCTCAAGGCTAGACTACTGCAACGCTCTCTACATGGGGCTGCCTTTGTCAGAGATCCGGAGGCTGCAGCTGGTGCAGAATGCAGCGGCTAGGCTGCTGATGGGTCTCACTAGATGGCACCACATCCAGCCAGCACTGAAGGAGCTGCACTGGCTGCCAATAGCGTACCGGATCCGCTTCAAAGTGCTGGTTCTTACCTTTAAAGCCCTACATGGCCAGGGTCCGGCCTACCTGACAGACCGCCTTTCCCCATATGTTCCCTCAAGAGCACTACGGTCAGGGGAACAACATCTGCTGGTCATTCCAGCCCCCAAGGTTGTTAAATATGCTGCGACCAGGGCCAGGGCTTTTTCAGTGGCGTCCCCTGCCTGGTGGAATGAGCTCTTGGAGGAGATCAGGGCCCTGTGGGACCTTATGCAGTTCCACAGGACTTGCAAAACGGAGTTCTTCCACCAGGCTTTTGAGTAGGGGCTGCCACCGTTATGATACCATCAGCGTATAGCCACTCAAGGCACTCTGGCCCTGGCATGGGGTTCTTAGCTTTATATGGGCACTACTGGAGTAACGCCAACTGCGTGTATTGATGCGTTGTGTGGTGTGGACCCTATAGTGATTCTTTGCTGTTATTGCTATTTTATTGTTAGCTGAAATGGAGTTTTAGGGCTGTATTTATTCTTGGTTTGGCCTTTATGTTTTAATCTGGTTGTATGGCATTCTGCCCTTGTTCGCCGCCCTGAGCCCATGTGGAAGGGTGGGATATAAATCCAATAAATAAATAAACAAATTTTAATGATTTTACCCTGGGGGAAGTGCTGACCTCCCACTTCACAGTGTTACAGTCCAGTTCCCTATCACCCCACCCTCCACAACTAATCCCACTTATCCTTTGGGGAATCTAACCCATACCACATGTAATTTATATAGTAATTTATATAGAACAGACTTCCTTGCCATCCTAAAACCCTTTCAAAAATGGGAAGTATAGGACTTCCAGTTTTGGCGACTTGATGGCAGACATGCTCCATCAAAGCTCCAACGAGAGTGGCCTGTGATCATGCCGGATGGGAGGGGCCCCAGACAATTCCGGGTCCTCCCAGAGCCCTTGGAGGAGGCTCGTAGCCTGGGGCACGAAGGGTGCCTCTCCTGAGGCGACAGTTGAAGAATCAAGGCTCCTCTTTGCCCCAACAGGTCCCGCCACCGTGAGACCAGCCACGGTACCAAAGGCGCACACCAGAGCAAGCACGCAAGAGATCCTGGCGATGGGAGACTTTCCCTATACTCTAAAGTAAATCGGGGAGCAAAGCATGAGTGAACACTCATTTTAACAAAGCAAATGCTCAGGCACAAAATCGCAAAGCCACCTTGAAGCCCCAAATGCAGCGAAGGAGGAGGAGTTAGCCCTACCCTGGGAAGAATAGCCTAATAAAAGGAGGAAAATGAGGGGCAAAGTGACGGTTTTGACAGGGGAATGATAATCTAGCTGAGTGGTATGCAGATTAGTAAGAAATGTGTAACTTACAGACTTTCAGAGACTTCAAAGAACTTTTGCTCTTAATGTAAACATGTTGCATAGTGTTGAAAAAATGGCATCCAGGGTGAAACCTTCTTCAGGAACTACCAGTTCAACAACTCCGGTCTCTAGACCGGAAGTAACCACACACTTCCCCAAGATGATTGCTGCAGCATTGCACCCTCTGCTGGATCAGATGACTAATCTCAACAACAACTTTGATGCTTTTCAAAAGGAACTGAAGGAAACTAACATAAGAACAGAGAAGACAGTCAAAAAGCTGAAAAAGGTTGATGATAAGATAAATGCGTTAAACCAAAGACTACAGGTAGTGGAAAAGGAGAAGACCTCTGAGAAACAACAGGTGCTACAACTGCAGATGGAAAAATCACCGTATGTTCTGAGATTTCAAGGAATCCCAGAGCAAAAAGGAGAGAATCTGAAAGAGATCTTAAGCAAAGCCTTAGCGCCAGTAGCAGACTGTAAAGTGGAATCCTTACAAAGAGATATGGATACGGTATACCGAACCTATCCAGAATTTATTAAGAAAAACCCGGTGAAGTGTTTGTGAAATTCTCTAAAAGATTAACAAGAGATACGATATTGAAAGCAACTAATGGGATAGCCTTAAAAATCAAAGGAGAAGAAGCGAAAGTTTTAAAAAATGTTCCATTTGAGGTGAGAAAGAGGAGGAAGCAATATAGAAATATTATTTCTACAGAAAAACTCCACTCTCTACAAATGGATAATTCCAGGAGGACTTATCTTTGTCTTTAAAGAGAAAAAAGAAAAGATTGGCTCTGTTACAAAAGCAAAAGCATTTCTGGAACAGCACCAAAGTCCAGTGAAAGAAAAAGGAAAAGCAGAAGACAACAACGCTACAGAAGACAACAGCAAACATGGATCGAGAATCAGGGATAATTCTTCGAGTAGCTCTTCAGAAGAAACTGAAAATTAGGAGCAGCAGCTCCTAAGCCTCTCAAAATCAAGCTGACCTTTGATAAAAACAAATGCAGAAAAAAGAAAGCCGTTAAATAGCTTAACTCTGAAAATCTGATTTTTTAATTAATATTTGAATTACTAGGATGCATCTATCACAGCTAATTATGCTTGTATTTGTTTGAATTAGTAATATCAATAACCAATCTCCATCTTTTTAAAAGCTAAACAATAGGGAAACACCAAGAAACTGATATATAGAATGTTATATGATCCTTGCATACTCTGTATTTTAGTTTAGAATATCCCTTACCCTATCCTTTGTAGTGTATAGAGATAAACAGCAATAAAAATGATTTAAAAATGGGAAGTATAAAAATATTTACCCCTTTATGTACCACTTTTTCACAGTCCTCTGCCAACTTCCCGAATAGCAAAACATTAATGGTGTCAGTCCTGGAACATGAGTTTTCTGATTCTAGAAAGAAAAACAAGAGCAATTCAGTGTTCCTGTAACAGTTATTTAAGTGCAAGGCAACACTAATTCTAAGTCTTGGATTTGGAAGTAGGTTCCCATGGGAAACCTCCTCACTTTATCAGTGAATGAGCCCAAAAGACTTTTAAATGGAAGGTATATGGGTCAAAACATAGTATATTTTTTGAGTATACATAGTGATGACTACAGTTAGGGCCATATATATCATGCTGTAAGGCACAAATGTAGCTTGCAGCTGATGAATGTAGTTTGCATTTCCAACTCTGTCTTGCAGGAGTAAACAAAAAGATAAGATTTGTGTCTAGCCAATACGTATGCCTGATTTTAATATGAGAAAGTTAAATATGAGAACAAGGAATTGTACCCTTATGAGTTCATATTTTCATATAGTACCCTCAATATAACTTTTCTGCCATTATGAGAACTGTACAATAATGTTCTTCAAACTCTGCATTAGTTCTTCATTTCCTGTCTTTTACCCATTGATTCTATGCAACAGGTTTCTCCTTCCCACTTCATCTTTATGCCTTCAATGAATGATAAGTATAATGAGCAAAACTGAGAACTATATATTTAAATACCTTGAAGTACAACTTTGAAGAATGCTTTTCCATTTCCAAGTCTAGTTAATGGATAGGAAAAAACAACTGCTCCCTGAAATAAAGGGTAAATAAATCTAATTAATGAGTCAGAAAGCACTACAATAGAAATCATTATAAATAGCGCTTGACATATTTACCAGCACATCCATCTGTATTGCCTTGCAATGTGTCTGCAGCACCAGCATCAAATTAGTGTTTAGGACAATCTGGCAGCAGATACACACTGGTGGTAAAAGCCTAAAATTACACACCATGCTTGTTTCTGAAGATAATCTAACATTAAGCCAATTTTGTTCAAGTCTGAGGGAAACAAAAGTAGAAACAAGTGGCCCATCTCTTCTATTTCCAGCTGCGGGTCCTTCCATATAATGAAGAAAAAGAGGAATGTGAGTCAAAAGGTGAATGTGCATGTGGTCCTGACAAGTTGTTTGTATGCTTGCGTGAGAAAAATAATATACATACACACACTTCAAAAAGATGCATATGCAGTTCAGTGTGTGTGTACATGTATGTATAAGAAAAACAATGTGCATGTCTGTTATGTGTGGGGAAATGTGCAGAAAACCTTCTATACTTGGCCACAATACCAAATTTAAAATTCACAATGTGATGCCAAGATAAGAAAATAATTTCTCCTTTAATTGTGAACTTGGTACTTAGCATATTGTTTTATCTCTCTCAAGACAAGAGAGACAAACTGCTTAAATACACAGGAAAATGTAAACCTTATGCATGGCAGACCAGTCAGGTGTAGTAACAGCACTGTGTATTAAACTGCATCAGGTTACAACTCCTCCAACATCTCTACTAGTTCTTCAAGGACATATTTCCCTGTTTTGAGCTTAGACAATATAGTAACCTCCCTTGGACAACAGTTAACATGCAGTGCAACCACTGTGATGATTGTAACATATTTTAAATCTGCTTCCAGGTGAAACGGCAGATGTGGATTCTCCAGAGCAGTGCCTGGCACATTTTTAGATGCTCTAAATGCTTCTGTCAAATTACCAAGAACTACTTTCCTTGTTAGCTATGCTTTTGTGCCAGTTTTTACAGTCACATTATTTTTTTTCCTTCCAGGCTGCAGGTCTCAGCTGTGTTAGGTTCTTTCCTCACAACAAGGCTTGTTTCCTCTAAGGAAATTATCCATCACAATGAAATAGAATATTGAACATATATCTTACACTGACAGAATAAGACATGAAATGTTCTCTTTTTTATATAAACAGATTATGGCAGTAATCTTTAATAGCTTCAACCGTTTTTCTTTCCCTCTGCTTCCATATTTATTTTATAAGCAGAATTCAATGGCTGATTAGATTACTGAAGCAAAATTATTCCACTAACAGTGCAAGTATCCAGAAGAAAGGGAAATCCTTAAAGGAAACATAGGTCAGACAGTGGGGGTGGGAAGTGGAATACATACATACAACCCTCTTTACTGAAACACTTCTTACAAATATTTGTCTCCTTCTGGGAACTCTAACTATGAACTTGGGATGTATTTATCATTAGACTAATTGAGAAAAGAAGACATACACATGTCTGTTTCAGGTGCACACACCAAGGTAATTGAGAAAATAAAGTGATAAACCTTGCTGAATACTTTTGGCCCATTCATTGGTTACTAATACAAACTTCATACACTAGGCTATCCCAACAGAGGGAGAGTGAATCAAAGGCCAGATTTTTTCATCATTTAAGATATACCTTGTCAACAATTCAGGACTGCTTCTCTAGCTTATGTGATTCTTGACCTCAATATGGCTGTCTTCACTGTGCCATTTGAAAGCCCACATGGGGTAGTAGATAGATTGTCAGACCAGGAAATTTCCTGGGTGGCCTTGGATCAGTCACATTCTCTCAGCCTAACCTACTCCACATGGTTATTGTGAAAAAATGAAGGAGGGGAGAATGATGTCCTGAGTAGATCTGGGTCCTTACTGGGGAGAAAAAGTGGGATATAAATAAATAAATGTAAAATGCATTTGTAATCTGCAAAAAATCCTTCAAACTTGGGTAATACAATTCAACCTATTATAGTTGGCTTTGGGGAAAAAATGGGCCCAATATGTATGTGTTTTTGGTAAGGTTAGATAAAAACTTTTTTACCCTTAGCAGGTTTCTGGCATTCCTCTCTCTCATTTTTTTTCCTTTGTGGAACTGGTTCTAAGTGTACTAATGATCAAGAACACATAAATGTCAAATAGGACTGTAATCCAAGATTTATTTTCACATCATCTCTAGTTTTATGGTGTGCATGCATCCCATGAACTGCATGCTTTCCTTGCAGCACCTATCTTCACAGAAAACAAAACAATGGCTCCGGTCACATGGAGAATTTGCTGCACTTGAAGGCACAAATTTCAGGCGGATTTTCGGGGCATGATCACACAGCAACATCTGGGAAGCATAGTGCTTCCATGGCCAACCCGTGGCGTCCCGCCGAAGATGCGGAGTTAAAAAGTGCCGCGGAAAGTGCACTAGTATCCAGAAAACGTGGGGCAAAGGTGGGTGTCTGATCGCGGGAGCGCTAGTATCCCGTGGCATCTGGCGCCCGTCCACGTCCCGTCGCAAACCAGACATTTGTTGTAAGTCCCATAGGATGCACACAAACGCTGAACTGTGCATGTGCACAAAAGCGACCTGTTGCACCAACTCGCCATGAAGCGATCCTTCATTCCTCAATCATGCGCAAGCAGAGACTCCCTTGGAAAAAAACAACTGCCCGTTTGATCTGGAAACGGTGGCTTGCGATCGCTGCTTATGTGAACGTGCCATGCCGCTTCTTTGCCATGCTTCAGCATCGCCGTGTGATCAGCAGCTAACAGCCTAAGCACGGAGACTCGGGGGACCGTGTGATCAGGCTACCGCACTTTATATTGCTCTGGGGCGAACAGCCACGCCTCCCCCCCGTGCTATCTGGCCCCTGTGACCACAGCCAATGTAATTTACATCCCAAAGCGCTGGTGATGAGAAGACATTCAAATTAAGTTACCAACATCAAATAAAAGCAAACATGCTGAGAAAATTAGTCTTTGACGGTGTAGTCAATATGAAAAAGTTTGCAAACTGGGCCTAACATATTATAGGCACTGTGTTCATACCACCAGCAGAGAATATGTTTCGTCCTCACCACATTTCAGCACCATGTTTTCCTTGTTGTAGGAGACAACAGAAAACTACTTGTAGAAAGGAAACCAATTTTATGTTGACGAAATAAAGACAAGAATTACACTGTGATGTGATCCTTCCCTTTTTTTGAAAAAATTGTTCATATATCTGAGAGAAACTATTGAGTTTTTAAATACTCCACTATGTCATCAAATTGGAAATTTTTATCACACTGTTGTTGAAGTTTATAGCTTAACTGAAAACATTGCCATCCTTTCTACTCTTCTACAGCTGTAAATAATAAAAAAAATGTTTTAAATTCCTTCAAATATAGTCCTATAGAAATAAAACAAGATTGATAAAACTGACTTCCTAGCATATTTTTGATTGAGGCACAACTCTGTTAGATTTGCTTCCAAGTAAGTGTTTAGATTCAAGCTGCAAGTGTCCAGGGGGTGGGTAGCATCTCTCCAAAGGGAGAACAGTAACTTTAAAAAGATGTCTGTTATTCAAGTAACTTAACCTTATGAAAATTTTAATCAGTATCAAGATAATGCACTTAAAATCCCCCAAAGCAGCAACTTCATTTTAAAGAACTGTTTTTGAACTGTTCAAATATCTTCAAACAGGGCCACCACTAAAAACAACCACAATTGATACTATCAAGCAGTCTCACATTCCTTGGACACTAGACAGACACTGTAATATAACAGTTAGAATATCAGACTAGAATCTACAAGGCCTGGGCTCAAATCCCCATTCTGCCTGCAGCTTACTGGGCCAGTCACTCTGGGCCAATTTGCATTTAGCATTTGCTCAATTGTTTTACCAAACCCACACTGAAACGGAAAAAGATGCAGTTCAAAACCACATTCAGCTATCCCAGGCCAACACTGTACTGACTGCAGAGTCATCCCCGAATGGCCATAAAACAGTCATAAGTCTATGCAGACAACCACCATTAAACCAGAGACCAAACGAAGTGAAAACAGCATGCAGTCTGGACACTGCCAAAAAATGTGACACTCAGTCAAATTGAAAATGGCATGCAATGTAGATGGGGATTTCTGTTCCAGTGTGGGATTGGTAAAACAGCAGAGCAAATGCTAGATGCAGATCGAGCCCGTCAGCTGAACCTACCTTGCATGGGATGGTTGTGACAATATCATGGAAGAGGGCAGGACTATGCACCCAACCATGTGCTGCTTGAAGGAAGGGTAGGATAAACAGGTAAATAAACAGTAAACATGACTATATCTTAGCCCTTGTTGGTGTAGGAGCATGCAAGTTTTCCATAACAAAAAGCCATATAACACATTGCTTTTCTTTAAGAGAAACCATAATAAAACATACAGAGCATCTGTGTTATCATTGTTTGTCAATAAAAAGAATTGTATAGATTTGCGATTTTGTTGTGGAACAATGGCTGCTACTTTCTGTTGTTGTTTGCAAGCTTTACAGTTACACAGAACTGCCTACAGCTAGCATAACACAATAACAAGCAATTTGCGACTAAGAGAAACGTCAGGCTTTCACTCAGTGTGCAGAAGTGTTTGGTGTACCTCGGAAGCTTGCTCATTCCCACCACCAAATGCCAATCGTATCACGCACCCCACGGTACAGAAAGGACCACTTTTGGTAGTTGGTACCAACTGTTTTGCACTGGGATTAGTCTTCATTTTGGCCGCTTTTATTTACAACTGTGCTTTTTGTTTCGGGGGGACGGGGTGGGACACATAGGTACCGGCATTTATTTATTTTTTTAAAAAAGAGAAATAATAATGAAAGTTTACCTGAAAATATTTGTTGGTATAGTCACCCCCCAACCGCAAATGCTTCGATTCGACTTTCTGGAGATGCTTTGGGAGCGAAGTTTTCAATCCCTGCAGGGACACTTTTAGCTCTTCAAGAGGCATAGTTTCTCTTCCCGAACTGAGTTTTTTCAATTTTTGTAAAATATATACATATTATTCTAGTACCCAAATTAGCCAGATCTTACTGAAAATTCTGACACAAGAAAGCTTTACTAGCTTGGCTAAATGGGCAAACTTGCCTAACCCACACCAAATAACGTTGACTTCACAAAAATCCCCAGCGCGCGTCCCACTCTCTCTCCCCAGCTCTCTATGGTTCACGGATGCTCCGAAACCCGGAAGATAACTAGCCAAGCGCATGCGCGGGTGTTAATACAACCGTTTGTGATTCGTAATGTGAGACGCTGTAAAGATTGGGCGGGACAGTACGAATTATGAACTTGAAAATGGCACCTTCGTCTTTCCCCTTCCCGTGGAACGAGCGGCTCAGGTTGCCTCAGTTGTTCCCAATAACTTGTGGAAAGTTGTGCAAAATAGCAAGAGTCGTGCAATCTTATTCTGTGTATGCATACACGGAAATAAGATTTGCGTTCTTCGACGGGGCATTCTAAGATTGGTACTTTTTTATATTTACGCAAGCGTGGAGATACTTAAACAGACTCTTCTCCTAAAATGCTTATTACACGATATACATTGCTGTCTAATAGGGTTGCCAACTCCTAATTAGGAAATTTCTGGAGAATTGGGAAGTGGAACCTGGAAAAGGCAGGGTTTGGGGAGGGGAGAGGAGGGACTATAGTTCCATTCGGTTAAGGCCCAGAGGAACTGGCCACTCTTGTCTGAGATCCGTTGTGATTTTGGGAGCTCTCCAGACCACACTTGAAGGTTGGCAACTACTGTTAGGATCACTTTTCAATGTGTCTTGTTGTGTTGTGTTTTGTTTTTGGATAGATCATAGCCTTTCCTGTCCCTAACTAGGGTTGCCAACCTCCAGGTGGTGGCTAAAGATCTGCTATTTTAGAGGCAACACAGATCAGTTCATCTGCAGAAAATGGCTGTTTTGGAAGGTGGATTCTATGGCATTATACCCCACTGAAGTCCCTTCCCTTTTCAAGCTTCACCCCCAAAATCTCCAGGTATTTCCCAACCTGGTGCTGGCAATCCTAGTGATACCTGTTCTTTAGAAATAGAAAAGTTGCTTTTCCAAATACGGTAATCAAGCAATGTCAGTGGCACTTATTTCAAATCCCATATATGTCTATGATAGGATGTGTTTCAAAATTGCCTAAGGAGTACTGATATCAGATTGTATAACAGGCAGCTTTGGTTAGAATCCAACTCTTCAGCCAAACTCTGTAAAAGGAAAATCCCATTAATAGGATGAAAGATCAAATAAGATCAAATAATGAAAACACATGACATTTAATTTCATGCCAATGTTTATTTTCTTATGTGACTAAAAAAAACCCAACCCTTCTCCAGTATACTGTAGTAGGAAAGCGAGTTATAATTTATTTATTTTTTTGTCCTCCAAAAGTAGTAAGATGCTCTCCAGAGGCGAATGCAAGCATACTCACATGCAAAAATAAAAAATGCAACATACCTTTAAAACTCATTTTAAACTATAGGAGGAGGTGGCTCTCCATGTATTTGTTTATAACTGGTGTGAAGAAATGCATTGTTTCCTGGAGAGTTGGCAAGCAGCAAAAGCCTTCTCTGTGCGCTTTACCCATTTTTTTCCCCTATGAGATAAGAACACACAGGAGGGGAGAGGGAATTAGTGCATGGCCTTCCAGGCACATCTCTTAAGGAATGCTAATTAATCTAGCAGGAGAGAAAATTGTATGGGCCAGTTCACACACACCCCTGCCACTAGCAGGGGACATATAGTTGGGGGTGTCAAAATTCTAGAGAAGATGAGGAAGTAACTTTTTGGAGACAACAGGAAAAGATGCCTTGACCTGGGCTGACTGGGGTCAAGGGGGAGGAGGAACAGAGAGGATAAATTCTTTGGGCAATGGGAAATAGCTTTCTTTCCTTGGGATGCTGAGCTGAAAAGACCTCTTGTCTGAGGTTGGGTGCCAGCAGCCATTTTGGACCACGTGGTTGACCTAAAAAGCTGGGGGCAAGCTTTAAGGTAATGACAAATCTTTAGAGAGCTAGAATATCTAAGATAAAGAGCGTGCCCTATATTTTACCATCAGATAGGGTATGTATAGAGGAAGGGACAGAAGATTTGTGTTTCTTACCAATTTTGTTCTTCCTTGCTTTAATCTGGTGTGCTAAAAATATGCTTGTAAACATTTTCTTCTTCAGTGGGGGAAGTCATCCAAACTGGTTAGGTCACACCTCCTCTTGCTCCTGGCCGGGCTATGCAAATTTGTGTAGACTGTATTGGCTCAAAGTGAGGCTGACCCTCCAGTTTCAATAACCCTGCCACTCCAGCAGTACGCTTGAGCCTAGCTCTGCTTTCTTGGAGACTCTTGCCTAATATGGAAGATGGAAAAGCCTTGAAGAAAGGCCCCATTGTCAGTCTTAAAAGAAGAAAAAAGAGACCTTTAAGACAAGCCTCTCCCACCTGAGGTTTCAGGCACCAGAGATTGGCCAATGGCAGAAACATCTTTGTTGTTGTTGTTCAGTCGCACAGTCGAGTCCGACTCTTCGCGACCCCATGGACCAGATCACGCCAGGCCCTCCTTTCTTCCGCTGTCCGCTGAAGTTTGCTCAATTTCATGTTCGTTGCATCGATGACACTGTCTAACCATCTCATCCTTTGCCGTCCCCTTCTTCTTTGACCTTCAATCTTTCCAAGCATCAGGGTCTTCTCCAGTGAGTGCTCCCTTCTCATTTGGTGGAAACATCTACAATGCCACAAACTGCCCTCAGTGAGAGACAGTTGTGGCAGGCCTCTCCTGCCTGAGGATTCAGGCATCAGAGACTGGCACGGGCCTCTGTCAGTGCTGCCAGACCCAAGTTTTCGGGTTGTTTCTACAGCCGGCCCCCAACTGCGCTGGAAAAATCCAGCAGAGCTCTACTGGGTTTGAACCCAGAGCCGATCTCTTGGAGTCTCTTACTCTGTAAGTATGGAAGACAGAAGGGTCTTGAGGCAGGGCCCCATGGCCGGTCTTAGACAGAAGGGGGAGACCACTGTGGCAAGCCTCTCCCACCTGAGGATTCAGGCATCGGAGACTGACATGGGCCCATCAGTGCTGGCAGACCCAAGACTTCGGGTTGTTCCCCAGCCAGCCCTCGACTGTGCTGAAAACACCCAACAGAGATCTACTGGGCCTGAACCTTGAACCGGTCTCTTGGAGTCTCTTACCTGTAAGTATGGAAGACGGAAGGGCCCCATTGCCGGTCTTAGAAAGGGGAGACTATTGTGGCAGGCCTCTCCTGCCTGAGGCTTCAGGCATTGGAGACTGGCACGGACCTCTGTTGGTGCTAACAGACCTGAGGCTTCAGGTCATTTCTGCAGCCAATCACTGGCTGCACTGGAAAAACCCAGCAGAGCTCTACTGGGTCCAGCAACCATGAGGAGATCGCAGTGTCTGGCCTGCCCCATACAGACTTGGAGGCTTCCAGGCCTACAGGGAGTGAGAGGGTTGGAGCTGAAGGTCAGATCTCTCCCCTCTGAGACATAGGGATAGTAGGATGAGGACTAGGTGAACAAAGGTGCTGTTGTTCCAAGCAAATGCAGCAGAGCGGGGGGGGGGGTAGCCTTCTCTGAGGCCTTTCCCAGTGGTTCCAGCAGTTTAGGGAAATTCCATGAGAGCGGCTCTCCCTCTTTGGGTTTTTAGTCTGGCCTGGGCCTCCCCCAGCCCTGTGCGTATGCAACCAGGAATCATGTTGGCCTTTCCATGGCTAAGGGTACCTGGCCAAGCAGTGGCTGTGACTGATCTCGCCGATAAGGACACTAACACCGGCAACTAGGGTTGCCAGGTCCCCTGTGGGGGTGGGGAAACCCCCGCTCAATGGGTCCATTACCCGGCGGCCCAATGCAGCCAAAGTGCCAGGATTGCGGAGACATGCCTGGCATCACGTCAGACACATTGTGGGGGGCGCTCTATCATTCAAGGGAAAACTCTGGTTTTCCCTTGAATGTTAGTGTTCCCGCCCCCCATGTGCCCGACGGGATGATGTCACTTCTGGGTGATGTCATCACAGCGCGCGTGCTGAATAACTCCAGGACAGGACGCGGGACTCCCTGCTATTACAATGGTAGGACTTAGCAACCCTACCAGCAACATCAGGAGCTTTTGAGAGCTAGTCAAAGAGATGTCTCCTTTCTCCCTTACCACCCATGTCAGGCTTGGGTTCAGGAGTAGAGGGGCTCTTTTCAAATATAGAATGTATGACAACAGGCTCTGATAAAGAGGAAGGGTCAGAAAATTTTCCTAGGCCTTTCTGGCTGGAACATCTACAGAGATTTAAAAAAGAAAAGAAAAAACTATGTTTGCCTTTTCTGAACTACCAGTTAGATACAAACAAACCCTAGATCATCAGCTTCATCTAATTTAGATACTAGAGGGTTTGAGAAAGGGTCCTCAAGATTGTCTGTCTCCAGATTCTTTGATTACATACTAAAGGCAGAATGGGCAGTTCCAGGCAAGGACACCTTCTTGCAGGCACAGGGGGATGCTCTAGTAATAGTCTTACATTCAGGAGCAGTTTTTCCTAAGGCTGTGGCCAACCTGTGTAACAATTCAGTGAATAAAAATAATAGTGAGATGCCCCTAGGGGATCCCCTGAAGCAATCTCTCTGACAATCTGAGTCAGCTGCAATTCTCTCAGATTTTTCTAGGGCCATCATGGTTTGGACTGCTAATGTCCTTCAAGAGCCCAACACTGACCCCTTGACACTTAAGAGATCCATCCTAAAGATTAAAGGGCTGCAAAATATGCAACAGTTGAAGTTATAGGTATTTGAAGAACTGAGCAGTGTCTCACAACAGCTCATACCCTGCCACATATTTTGTTATTTCTTAAGGTGCTACTGGGCTTTTGCTCTTTGCTATGGCTACAGACTAACATGGCTGCCCATCTTGATCTATGGGTAAAGAAGCACAAATTCCAGTTTAAAATCTCTTCACTTCATTCTGCAGAGAATTCAGCAGGACAACCATGTGATGTCCTTAGGCCTTCAAGATGTTTACCTGCATATTCCACCTTCTAGACAGTTCTTCCCTTTTTGATTTTCAGGGCCAGCATTTCCAATACAAGGCCTAACCCTTTGGGCTGACATAATCTCCAAGGGTGTTTGCCAACGTCCTGGTAGTTCTATTAGCCTACCTACAACAAGAAGGAATCCACCTAATCCTTACCTGGACTATATCCTCCACAGTACCTAGGCAGCAGAGGTGAGCTAGGACACCAAGTCCATTAGGCAATCTCTTCAGGCACAAGGATGCCTGATTAACGTGTTAAAAAGTAGTAATAATCTCACACCCTCCAGACACATAGTCCACTTAGGGGCCAGGATTCAGATGAGGATAGCCAAAGTGTTTCCACCTGCAAAGAAGCAGGAAAAATTGTTGGAGGGGGTGAAAGAAATCCGACAGATGACGGTGGACCTCATGCACTGGTTGACAGTACTGGGACTGAGGATGTAGTCCATAGATCTGATTCCTTGAGCCCGCTTCCATGCCAGGCCTTTACAATGGACTCTTCTCGCTTGTCAGAAGGACATACACACACAAAAGGGTGCACAGATATCAAGATACTGCTCCCCCCCACACACAAAAAGAAGTCACTAAACTAGTAGTCTTCATGACCAAATCTGACAAGGGGAGTCAATTTCCTCCAGCCCCCTTACCTGATGGCAGTTATGGCCACCAGCAGTAGAGGTTGGGGAACACACTGCAAGGATCAGATTGTCCAAGACAGATGGAGCTTGTTAGAAGATATAAACAGTATGGACTGGCTGGAACTTGCGGCAGTCAGACCAGCACTGTGTTTTCCAAATCTTATCAAGGAACAAGTATTTGCTAGAGCACACAGTCAATACTATGGCCAAAGTGCACAGCAATTGGCAGGGAGGCACCATATCAATGGTGCTCCTTCACGAGTCCAAAATCCTATTCATTTGGGCTGGGGGGGAAATAGTAGGTCTAAAAGGGGAACACCTTTATGGTCTTGCAAACTGCCAAGCCAAATGGCTGAGAAGGAAGGAGTTAGATCCAGGAGAATGGAGTCTACACAAAAAGATCTTCTAGCAAAATCATACTTTGTTTCAGGGGCCCTATCTTGGATCCTTTTTGCAACATCAAACTATAACCAAGTTGCCAGGCTTCTAATCATTTTCTATTATTCCAGGGCAGAGGGCAAGGGCGCACACACTTGTTGTTGATGTAGTGGTCTGCTGTATGCTTTTCCTCTGGCCACATTGATCAGCTGAGGCCTGAACAAAGTGTCAAAGGAGACAACAGAGGTGCTTTTCATATCTCCTTTCTGGCACAGAAGTTTTTGGGTCTCAAAGCTAGTGAAGATATCAGTGTCTCCACCATGGAGATTGCCAAGTGATGGGTTCTCCTTGTACAGGAATCCACTTGCCACCCAGTCCCTATTTTACTCCAGCTGACAGTTTAGAGATTGAACTGGCAGATTTAGTAGGACTGGGCCTTCCAAGTTAAGTAGTTGACACCATGGTGCAGTACAGAATACCTGCTTCCAGTCGTCTCTATAATCATACATGGCAGACATTCAAAAGTGAACCAGTACCGAGGACTTCCAGGTTGCGGCACAGTGAGGTGGTGGGTGTGTGAACTTGCTCCCCAGCACCACCGATTTTCCGTAACTTTTAATAGAACACTCGGGATTCCCAGGTTCCGCCAGACTTCCCATAGAGAGGACTGGAGCAGGGGACGCTTTCTGAGCCCCCAGCAATTGGCAGCAAGCTGAGGAAGCATGACTGTCCCGAAGCAAAAGTGTGGAGAGAGCAGGCATGGCCCGCCATGACTGCGTTAGCTGTGAACACCCGACTTAAAGAGCCTAATACCTCACCTCCAACATCATTGAAGAAGCTGTGAGTTCATTTAAAAGCAGCTATAAAGACTTTAGAGATTTTTTGAACAAACCCCTCCTAAAGACACAGAAAGATGAGGGAAGGGGGAACGATATCCCCCCTCCCCAAGTAAATGGTAGGCAAAAGATACAAAGTTCTTTGAAACTTACAAACCAGGAAAAAAAACACCTGGGGATTTATAAGCACTGTTATCTGAACAGTTTATTATTTGTTGCTGGAATATAGATGGAATAAATCAGTGAGCTCTTCTACAAAGAGAAGGAATTATAGAGACATTCAAACATGACTTTCATTTAACTCAGGAAATTGCTGGTAACAACATTGCCATTTTTTGAAACCTGCTGAGTCTACAATATTGGATAACAACAAATTTCAGACTGTTTTGAGAGACTCTTGGTTGTTAATATGCTATGCTTAGAGAGTTAATTTATAGTGATGTGTTTTGGTTCTCAGATGTGTAGTAGGATACTATTCCCACACTTTGTTGAATGGGAACTATAAATAATGATTACAAAATATATTCTCAATCAGAAAATGAGCTAAAGGCGATGGAAATAGATAATTATGTTGAGGATAATCTGACACAGTTTTCATGGGACGACCTCAGATTTATGATTGTTGATACAATTAAATCAGCAATTAAGGAGACTTGTGTTGAACTGTATGAGGAAAACTACTGTAAAGGAACCTGTAAGCAATAAGGACAAAGTGCTACACCAAATCCTTAAAGATAAAGAGCCCAAGTGTAAGCAAGAGGATGTTTCATCAAGACAGAACCAGGTGTGCAATAAAAAGACTTTTACACCAAGAAAGGAGGACAAATTTACCAAAGAAGTAAGATTTGCAAAATTAAAGAGATGGTCACATATAGTAACAATCAAACCCAGGAAAACTAAGTCATCTCAGGAAGAAAGAAGGGCAAAAAACAGGCAATTAAGTGTTGTATCGTCAAACATTCCCCAGCATAAATCAAACTTATGAAGTCTATAAAGGGAAAAGACACAGAGACAAAAATATATCCAAGACGATGACTACTCCATCACAGAATGGAAAAAAAGAAAGAAAATACGCAATCAAACATGAACTCAACTACAGTACTGTCAATTCTAGACCAAAATTATGTGATCTATAAAGGGAAGAGACATAAAGACAAGATTCTATTGAGGAAAAGATATTTGACAAAAAAGAAAAAATAAGATTTATATACAAAGTGTTATTAAGAAATTTCAACCTCTCTGTATATGATGGGCTTCTAAAGATAAAGTACACTGAAATAGAATAGTTAGCGTTCATTAAAGCACAATCAAACAGAAAGACCTCTATTGTCAGGAAACTGAATTGAGTCAGGTGATAGAAAAAGGATTTTGAGTAAAATGGGAAAGATAGATTAATAGGTGAATCTAAACCTTCAAGGAGGATCTTTAAAATCTATTCTCATTCGCAACAAATAAGTACTCTAGAACAAAAAATAGATAGATCTATGTGATTGTTCTCTTTTTTGTTTATATTTTTTCTTTGTATTCAATTAAGAAATTAAATTTAATGAAGTGCGAGGCTAGCAGGTGGAGAAAATAGGAGAGATTTGAACTGACATATTACAAGAGGTCATGCTCTGTCTATAAAAGTAATAAAATTCAGTGGACAGGCTAAGAACTGGAGAAAATATAGTATAATAGGTGAAATTAAACCACAAAGAAGGACTCCAACTTTTTTTTTATCTTATTAATAATTTAATAGCAAATAAGAATGAAAATAGATGTGTATATGTATTAGCAGTACAATGAACTGGCAAGAACAACGGAAAAGGAAATAATTTTATTAAAGGTTAGACCAAATGGAAAAACATGGAACATTTGTAATAGAGCTTTTGACATTGTATTACTAAAGGATAACAATTGTGGGATGTTTAGATAACCCTCAAATGCATTTTTCAATGTATTATTTGTCATTTAAGGTTGCAAAAATATTAGTTTACTAATATTATATTAGTTAAGGTATAAACGAGAGATTTGATGTAATACAAGGTACCAAGCTCTTTTTATGTTGTATTTTTTTTGGAAAATTATAATAACTATAACATAATAATAATAACAACAACGACAACTAATGCCAGCTGCCACCTTTCATGCTCTGTTCTTAATGAAATACATTCCAGAGCCATGATGCTCTGAAGCCCAGATTCTCAGCCGCTGCATTTTGAATAAGTGAAGAATAATGATTAAAAAAAAAAGTGGACCAGTACCAAAAAGCTCGATCCAATGAAACTTACTTACAAACACATCATTCCCTTTCTACACCAAGGTTTGGAATCAGGTTCTAAAGTGAGGAGGAAGGTGAAATTGGCCCCACCTCAGTCATGCAACAACTAAATCTCTGGGACCAACAGAAATACCTCTGGCTGAAGAGGAAGATGAGGCAGTTTTGTCCAGTTCCCATTTCTTACTGCACATCCCCATTTGCATAGCATTTTGTTCTTGTAGGTAACATGATCTCCAGCATCTTTCAGAGTTCTCAAATGGTTGCTGTAGGAAAGGAGGAGGTGCATCCGAGAACATCACACCTGTGCTTCTTAAGAACCAACGTATCTGCAATTTTGTAAGCAAGCAACCAGTTTAAAATTTCTCTTTACACTTCCTTCTCCTTCAGACTTTAGTTTGCGTTCTTATCTTTCAGTTTTCTGTATGCTTCTTATTTATTCACTATCTTATAGACTAATTCAATTCAGACTAATTTGAAGGGAGTCAGTACTGGAGCACATGTTTTGTGCATAAAAGGTTCTCCAATCTTTAGTATCTCAGATTTGGGGGGGAAATCTCAAATAGCAAGTGTTAAAAACCCCATTTTTTAAAGTTATGGCTCACTAGTACTGTACTCCACTCCAGATTCACCGTATGAGCTCCTTCTACTCACCCATGTGTTGGAAAAGGTGTGGGTGTCCTGGTTCCTTTCTCCAGTGTTGGGGATCCTGCCCCCTCATCCAAAATTTTTGGCCATCTATTTGAGACCAAATTTCTATCATCACAGGCCTCTCTATTCCATTACGCCCTGACTCACTGTTGCTAAACTTGTGGGATGATCCCCAAATCCCCCAAATTAAGAAAGATTTGGTTTCTATATTATGTGCCACTGTGAAGTCTGCAATCACCTCCTCCTGGAAATCTCCCTTGCCCCCAATTCTTAAGACTTGGTACAGGAACATATGGAATTATCTCACATTGTAAAGCATACTGGTACAAACCTCGAATAAAGACCCTTACTCTGCCTCTCTTGATTATTATAATTTTTGGTACCGTGTTTTAAATTTTATTGCTCAAAACAAAGACCATTTTGATCATTATAGATATTTTCCTGTGTTAATTAATTGATACTTGATTATTTACTATGACCTCACATGTTTATGACAGTTTATTGTCACTGGTTTGATGTTAAATTTTCTATAAAAACCTTTTAAAAATTTTATCTGTATGAAGAGCTGCTGTTTGTCTAGTTGGTGTAAAGCAATTTTATATTTAATCCCATACACATTTACCCAGAAGTAAATCCCATTAAATTCAGTAAACTTAATCGCAAGTAAGTACACTTAGGATCACAATAGTGCAGCAGGAATCTGTACAGCAGAGGTGTCAAACTCGTGTTATGAGGGCTGGATGTGACATAAATGTCACTTTGTCGGGCCGGACCATATGTGCCATCAAATGTAACATGAGGTATCAGAGATATAAACTTTTTAAAACATTTTTTATTGCTTTTCTAAAAACTACACAGAATCATAAGGAAGGGGCATCTACAAATTATGGGAGAAAGTAAAGATAACCACTAAAACCCCAAGAAGCGGTGATCATAAAATGTTTACAGTCATTTTTTTTCACTTTGATGTATATACTAAGTGCAGTATAAATGAAAAAAGATTAGTAAAATATATCTGGTATTGTTAACTATATAAAGAACATTCTGAGAGTCTGCTAAGAATAGGCTAAATTCAAGCTCTAGAAATAAAAGTTATTGTTTTTCCTTATTTTTTCTGAGATTACAGTCTTGGTTGGCTTTAGAAGTTTTTGGGGCCGCTGCCCCTAATTCCGAATCAGATTCTTCTTCAGTAGATGATGATGAAATTTCTCCATGGCTTCTCAGGTCGCTATCTTCTTCGTTGTCATCCTCCCAAGGCTTTTCTGACTTTTCTGGCTTTTGTAACTGTTCCAGAAAGTCTTTAGCCTTCATGACAGAGTCAATCCTTTCTCTCTTGTCGTTGTATTTGAAGAAGATGCCTCCTGGTATAATCCATTTGTAGGGGGTGGATGACTTCTGTAAAAATAAGACCACGTTTTTGTATTTCCTCCTCTTCTTCCTTATTTCAAAGGGAATGTCTTTTAATACTTTAATTTCTCTGTCGCTGATTTTGAAGGTAGATCCATTAGTCGCTTTTAGTATCTGGTCTCTGATTTTGGAGAATTTTACAAAAATGTCACCGGGCAGATTATTTTTCTTGATGTATTCTGAATATGTCCTATAAACCATATCCATCTCGCTTTGCAGAAAATCCGATTTCAAGTCTGCAACCAGTGCCAAGACATCACTTAAAGTCTTTTTAAGGTCTTTTCCTTTTGTCTCTGGGACTCCTTGAAATCTCAAAACATGGTTTGACTTTTCCATTTGTAGCTGTAAAAGTTGAAGTTCATTGGAGGTTCTCTTTTTTCCCCTTCCTCTACATGTTTTCGGAACTTTATAGTTTTGGCATCAACTTCCTTAACTGCTATAGCTGTTTGCTCTGCCATTTGCTCAGTATCATTCAACTGACTTTGTAGAGTTGCAAAATTCTGGTTCAGAGTTGTCATTTGATCCAGCAGGGGTCGCAATGCTGCTGCAATCATACCAGGGAAGTCTGAAGCCACTTCTGGGCTCGTGACTGGAGTGGCTGGGCTGCCGTTTCCTGAAGAAGGTTTCATTTTCGGCACAACTTTCCTCTCTGCCATCTTTTAGTTGTTTACTTTTCAGAAAAGTTTTAAAAGTCTCTATTGCTTGAGAAATTATCATTGTTCTCTCCAGTGCACTTTATATTAGTTGTTATTTGCTTATAATCCTGCCACCACCCATAAAATGCTCTGGAATCAGCTTTTGTTTATCTACGGAGTAAAAACCTCTGCTCCGCTTGGGGGAGATATTGGGGGGGGGGGATATTTTCGCTTATCGATTTGTCTGGATGTTTTGCTTTAATGGAAAAACTCACATTTCATCATGGATCATATGCTGAGGTAAGGTTTCTGCTTGATCACTTTTCGCTTGTTTCGGTGTGCGCCCCTATTGCCATTGCTGGTTCTGTGGTGGCGAGACTGTTGGAGCTCAGAGGTGCATCAATCCCTTGACAGCGTGCCTTGGGAGGGGCACCTCTCACACTCCATGGCTGGGGCCCTGGGTGGTGCGGACAATCACACCCCCTCTCATCTACCAGGTCATGGATTGCATCCCCTGGAGCGCAAAAGGGACGTGTCCACCATGCGGGTCGCCAAAATGGGAACATGAGATATAAACTTTATAAAGATAATTCCAGACGCCGAATGGCAATAGCAGGCATGATTGGATTAGGTGTGATATGCAGAGAGGTAGTAGGCATGGAGATATCAGCACTGGTAATGAGACAGGAAACCAAGAGAGACTGCTGTATTGCAACTGATCATGAAGCTCAAGACAATGCAAACTCCTGGACTGAACTGAGACCTAGATTTCTTCTCTCATTAGCAATGCCTGCTATTGTCATTTCGCATCTGAAATAACTTCTTTCCAAGATATAAGGACAGATGGACTCACATTCTATCTGTAACTGAAGAAGTGAGCAGTGACTCCTGCCACAAATTTTGTTAGTCATTAAGATGCTGCTAGACTCTTGCTCCCTTTCACTAAGGAATGCAAGCTGTGCTGTTAGGTTTCTTCCCCCATCTGTTAGAAATGGAAAGGGGGATCCATGTATCCCTCTTTCTCTGGTGTGCTCTCTCTAGCTCTTTCACTCCCCCCCCCAAAGAAGTGTGCAGGCAAACAAAACCTTATAGCTGGAATAAAAATTGTTGGTCTTAAACAGGGGTCTCTCTCTCTCTCTCTCTCGCTCATTCTTTCCCTCCTCCTCTGTCCCTTCCCCCCTCCTCTCTCTCCCTGGCATGCTCTCTCTGGCTCTTTCTTTTCCCCTCCCTTCCCACCCTCTCTCTGAAGAAGTGTGCTTGCACACAAAAGCTTATACCTGGAATAAAACATTGCTAGTCTTCTTAAAAGTGCTACCGGACTCCGTTTTCCCTCCCTCCCTCTCTCTCTGGCTCTTTCCCTCTGGCTTTCTCTCTCTCCTCTGCCAAGCAGGAAATAGGAGAGATGGGAAAGGAGCTGCATTGCGAGCTACAGGAAGGAGGAAGCAGCAGACATCCAGTTGCTTGCGGGCCAGATAGAAGCCCTTCAGGGGCTGGATCCGGCCTGTGGCCCGTATGTTTGACACACCTGCTATATAGGTTTACTCAGAAGTGAGTCCCTCTGAGTTCAATGGGACTTATTCTCAAGCCTAGTATGTGTAGTATTACAGATGGTTTCCTATGCATAAGAACTGAATCATTCTCCATCTGCACCTCCTATCTCCTCTTGCTACTTGAAAATTATTGGGGGAAATCAGCCGTATCAATTTGAATCTTTCTAGGTCTTTTTCATAAGATTTCTAAGCAGGATATAATTATTACCAAAAACCTATACTTTTCCTATCAGCAGTATCATTATTGTATCCTTATTAGCCATTACACTGTAAATGATGCTTCTGTCTCACAGCTGTACTCTTGGGTTCACTTTGTGTTTGTGCAACAAAATGCAGGGACTGTATGTGTGTATGTGTGTAAATATAATCCTGTTTTGCAGCTACCAGGTTGCAGTCTTTGTGAGGCTAGGTTTCAAGGTGAGCAGGCAGATAGGAGACAATCAAGACAGGCAGGAGACAAGCAGGCAGAACCCTAGAAACAACAGCAAATCTAATAAGAGCTGTTGAACCAGCCAAGCTTCCAAGTGTCTCTAGCCTTATATAAGAAGCTGGGATCCCCTCCCTTTCTGATGACTGGATTAAAGTCGCAACTCCTGTCAAGAACTATTACAATTCATTTCCTTCCTAGAAGAGAGTGGAGAGAATCAGACCTTAGGCTGCCCATGAGCCTTTGTCAGTTCCCTGTCTGCCCTGGTCCTCCTTCATTTCTGATCCAGATGTTTTGTGGGGACCTCTATGAATGTGGGACTTTGGCAGGGCTCCTGCAGTGGCTACAGGTCATCAGAAGCTGCCAATGCAATGCTGGGCTTTTCACTCACACTCACAAGAAGTAAGGATAATTTAATAATTTTAAAATGAATTTGCTTCCTGCATGTGGACAAACAGACCACATACTTATGAGTTACTTTGACCTTAAGTATATAGATCTTTAGATCAGGAACACCTTTGGTTTAAAAATGACTTTTGATGGTCCTGATGTATTCCAAAAATGAAAAGAAACTTATCTAATTATTAAATTGTCCTGTCTTCTTGTCAGTGTGTTCTAGAAATAATGTATTTTATATTGTGATTAATTGTACTTTATGTTATGTATTTTAATTACCTGTACCACTGAGGAAAGCTGTTTGGCTGAAACACATCTGGTTTTAATGAAATCTTTTACAATTAGCACAGAACATACAGTCTGGAAACTGATAATCAACATTGTTCAGCACTTCCACTGAGGCAAAGCTGATCCAACATTTCTACTTTGGATGGCAATAAATGAACAAATAAATAACGCAAAGAGAATATTCACATAAATAGGGGGGGTTACTTGTAAAAAGATCTTTAAAAGGCAAAATGTTTGTAGTTATTGGTCCAAGTTCTTTTAAAAAAATTGTTTGTGGCTTTCTTTTAATAATAATGTCACTTTAATGTTTATTGTTGCATCATTGTTACTTAGATCTGTTGCGAAAAAGTAATGATGTATCACCTATTAAACTGTACAAATTTATGTATTTTAATAAAGTCAAACAGATGAATTGATACCTTGTGCTTTGTATTTATCAACTGTGGTAAAAACTAGGGGTGTGCAAACAAAAAATCATTTCCCCTCCTGATTTCGGTCTATTGGACCCAAAAAATATCAGTATTCCTGAATATTCCAGAATACCCAAATCAGTTTTGTATTGGGATTTGGGTAAATGTTTGGGAAAGCCAAATTTATTTGACTCCATTATACTCTATGGGGGCTGTCTCCATAGGATATAATGGAGAAGTGATACAAACTCTAAATGCTTGCTGAATTCACTCACCGAGTTCATTCACCACAACGGAGTGAATCAGCAAGTGAACTCAGAAGAAATTTAAGGAGACCATGGTCTCTTTAAATACCTCCTAACCACATCCAAATAAAAGCCCAATAATATCAGCTTTTATTCAGGTGTGGATATTTCGGTCAGTAAATACAGATTTGGCTGAATAAATACTCGAAAAATACTGATATTTTGGGGTATTTATTCGATTTGGTATATACCAAGTGCACACCCCTAGTAAAAATTCTAAGTGATAAAGAATTGTATATGAGAAAGAATCCCTTGCCAACCACAAAAGGAATTATTTAGCCTTTTATCAACTCCCATGAGAACCTAAGATCTGAATTTTTACAAGCTTTAGGGAAGAGGCAATATTTAGGCACACATTGAGAAGCTGTTTGTTATTATTTTATCTGCTTAGCTATTGGCATGAGCAGGAGCTTTTCTTCTGGCTTTTGTCTACTCTTTTGGGGAGTAAGTCTTGTTAAGTTCAGTAGGATTTACTTCCAACTATATATTATTAGAATAGTAGCCTTAAATATTTGCAAACAATAGAAGATTATCAACAACACAGAATCTTTTGATCTGCTGTGCCAGCCGGAGAGGATTAGGGCTTGGATCAAGACTAAATTTTCTAATAACAATGTAACTTCTCTGATTCCACCCTTGTACTGCAGCTCACTGATCTTTATGAAATGCTCCTCATAAGGGATGGGGGACCTTGAGGAATGATATGAGGGAGGTCTGCATTGGGAAGGTAGAACCAACAGAAATTTACAATTTAGTCTGGATCCAGCACCAGATTACTGACAATATCTCCTATGTCAACATGTCTTTAAGATTCTGTCTGAAGTATAAGGGACTCTTTGCTGGTGCTGTAGTTTGCCTGAGTTAGGAACCAGTACTGGACCTGCATCTGGGGCAAGAAGTGAGGCTGACTATGTGCAGTCTTTGGCAATTCTACTCAGAAGGAAGTACAACTGTGATTAATAGGACTTACTATCAAGTAAGAATTTATAAAATAGCATAATACTCATGCCTGTTAAATGGGGCTTACTCTCCTAAAAAAGTGTTCTCAGGATTGCACTCAGATCTTGGTGCTCACCCCCCATAACAGGTAATATTACATTAACAGTAGTGGGTCATTGACATAGTGGGATAATAGACAACCCTGCTCCTCAAGTACATTGGTCCTAGTCCAAGGAATCATATATGTCACATTGCCAATGTAATCTTCATATATTTGGCCCAAGAGCTGGCCCAGCAACTGCACAGGAAAACGGGTAAAAACCTCCTATCCTTGTACCACTGCCTTGGTCCTAGTCTGACACCGATACAGCTGTTGTTTTCATTTTAAAAATATTATGAAGATCTCATCTCAGATCACTCAGTGAAACTCTAATTTGGTCCCAACCTTGCTTTTAATGTAGTGCTTCAGTTAGACCTGGTAAGTATATGGCAATGAAATCTAACTAAGCATTTCCAGACAAGTTGTTGGTTGTAAAAGAGCATACAAGGTCATAGAAAAAAATGAAAGTCTCCCTATACTTCATTGAATCGCCGTCTATATTTGCCCTTTGCTTTACAAGTACTGGATCACCTCATTGATTTTCTGAAATCAAAGAAGGTAAATATCTTAAGCTTTTGACAGAGGAAAAATATATGAATAGGAAAAGACTGTTCTTCAAGTAACAGCAAAATTTGGGAGACCAAAATTGTGCTGAAATGACCCTTGCAGCCCTGTATGTATGGAACTGGTTTTTGAAAGGATTTCAGAGAACTGGCTATGTAAAAAAAAGGAAACTTGTTTTAAACACATGGAAGGAAGTGCTGACTGATAAGTATTTATTTCCATCAGAGCAACTGGTAAGATGTAAAATAAATACATTTTAACTATGAGATGGGCAGTTACTAATTTCTAGTAGGATGAGGCTGCTGACCTTTTTTTATTTTTTATTTTATTCAGCAGCTACAGCAGCCAGAACTGAGCATCAGCCAAGAATGATAGTGGAAGCTGGCCAGTGGTACAGAGCATAGTAACAATGATCTACACAGAAAACTTGGCCTGCCAGACATATTTGAGTATTTCATCCAATTTTACCAGGTGCTCAGAACACATTGAAAATTTTTCTGCTGTCCTGTCTAGCATACTCTCTAATCAAGCTTGTCATGGTCTTGGAGGTAATAACCTACATTTATTGTCTTACATGTTTTCAATATATGTGTTAAGCCTAACTCAAGACTTCATCACCCGCATGCAAACTATGGGTCAGTTCCAAATAATAGCTAGTTCTGGGGAAAATAAATTTTGGATATATTGTTGTATCATGTGCTAGAAAAAAGTACACCAAAATTTGGAACTGATGAGAAGAAACCATTAACCACTGTGGCCTAATCATTATTGAAAGCAGCATGCTGAAGTCAGGCTCAGCAGTGCCTGAGCATCATTTGCACCATATATTAGCTAACCAGCTAGATCTGAGTCTATTGGTACCTTAGAGACCAACAAGGTTTTGGGGGTGTAAGCTTTCAAAAGTCAAAGCTCCCTTAGTCAGGTACCAAAAATCTTGTTGGTCTCCAAGAGGTGTTACTGGACTCAAATCCAGCTGTTCTACTGCAGACCAACATGGCTACCCTCTGAAACTATATACCACCTAAGGTTGCTTCCACAAAGATGTTTTGTCTGCCTTTGCTTACAAACTGGAACAAATTTTGTTTTTAGCACCCAAACAATACCATCCTCAAATCATCAAATTTTGCAGGTTTTCCCTTGCTTTGTTATTATTCCAGCCCCCCCCCCCAAAAAAAAAAAAAAAAGAATATAGTCTAAGGATGTTTGTATACCATGAATGGGAAAGAGCACATCTGCAAAGATTCCGCCCACATCAGTACTCCTTTCCTTTTTTTTTTTTTTTTTTTTAATATAGTTTTTATATAGTTTTTGGTAAGTATTACATATTATCTTTTATCCCGTACATTTCGTAACGGTTTTTTATCCCTTCTCCCTCCCTCCTCCCCCCTCTGCTTTTCCAATGCTTTAGTCCTTTGATCCCAGCCACGGGCACAAGGTCCGAATCTTGCACTGAATGTCCTTTCTTCCTTCTGTTGGTAGCCACTCCAGGTAGGTCTTCCATTTCGTGCTGATTGCTGTAGTCCTGTCTGCCCATTTGGTCTTCCAGTTCAGTTTCTCTATTATGTCTGACTGTATGAAATCAAACAAATAATTATGCCAGATTTCTACTGTCCATTTACTCTTGTCCTTCCAACCCAGAGCAATCACTGCTTTTCCTGCTAGTATCATTGCTTTGAATATAGCTTGGTTCTCTTTACTTACTCCTGGGTTCCCTATTATGCCCATTAACATTAAATTAAAGTTAATGGACAGTGAAACTTTGCATGTTCTCCTTATAATTTGCAATATTTTTGTCCAAAAGACACTGACCTCTGGGCATTCCCACCACATATGGGAAAACCATCCTTTAGCCAGTTTGCAATGCCAGCACATGGGGCTCATTCCTGGGATCATGTTTGCTATTTGCGCTGGTGTTTTGTACCATTTTGTAAAGAATTTATGCTCCATTTCATTAAATTTGATCACTTTAATTCCCTCTATTCCTTCCATTATTTTGCTTGCCAAGTTTTCTGATACCTGACCTTCTTTGGTCCAAGTGTTCTGTAGGTAAGATATTGTCGTGTCTGTATTTGATATCATTTTCCTATAGATTTTCCCTGCTAATCCTTGTTTTGATTTTTGCATCCCTTTGTATAGTTCTTCTATCGGTTCCTCTATCCATATTTTCTCTTTTTCCTTGATCTTATTAACCATACTATATAGGCCTGTTATTTTTAACCAGTGTTGGTTACCTACCTCTTCCACTATCTCGTGCACCGGTTTTAAGTTACGTCCTCTAAACATGTCTTCCAACCTATAATACCCTTTAGTTTTAAGATATTCCCACCATTTATTCTCTTTTATTTCGCTGTATATTAATTCTAGTGGTGTCCATCTTGAGTTTCTTCTTAGCCATTTCGCTTGCCACTTGCTCCAAGATTCTAATGCTGAATGTCTGGGGCCTTTAATCAATTTGAGATCTTTTTTTGTGGCTTTAGAGAAAATCCCGAATCTTCCTATATTGTTGTTTATCTCATTTTCAAATCTAACCCATTTTTGCTCCTCTCCTTCACCTATCTCTAATAGCGACTTTATTTGAAAGGCTTCATAATATCTATTCAGCTCTGGGACTCCCCAACCCAACTCCTCCTTGAGACCGTGTATCAACCTTTTTTGAATTCTACACTTTTTACTGCCAAATATCCACTCTCTAATTGCCCTATTCCATTGTTCTAACCTTTTGTTATGGACCTCTAATGGTATCGTCTGGAATAAGTATGTTAGTTTAGGTAACCAGAACATTTTAACACTCCTAATTCTAGTAGATATACCAAGAGTTTTATTTTTCCACTTTCTCATTTCATTCTTTATTTTCTTCCATATCGTGCTATAATTCACCTCCGATATTCTATCGATCTTCTTTTGTAACACTATACCTAAGTATTTGAACTTTTTGGTGCCCATTCCAATATTTGTAATTTTGTTTATTTCTTTTCTTTCCTCTTTGTTCACATTGAGGTACATGATTTCTGATTTAGCCATATTAACCTTTAACCCTGAACAGCATTCAAAGTCCTCTAAGATAATTTTTACTTCTTTTATCGCTTCTTTGGGATTTGTCATAACTACTATAATATCATCTGCAAATAAATTAATTTTTATTTCTTCCTTCTTTACCTTATATCCTTCTATCCTTACACAGTTTCTTATCCTTTCAGCTAGTTGTTCTATTGCTATAATGAATAAGACCGGTGAGAGCGGGCACCCCTGTCGGACCCCTCTCTGGATCTGAAAAGTTTGTGATTTGGCATTATTGACCTTTACCACTGCTGTTCCCTCTCTATATAACTCCTTAATTGCTCTTATATAATTATCTCCTATCTCATGCTTTTTCATAATCTGCCACAAGTATTCCTGAGATAGGGTGTCAAAGGCTTTATAGACATCCAATTTTAAAAGACCTAACTTTTTTTTTTGACCGTGTTGTAATACGTTTATTATATTCCTAATAGGGTGGGCTATGTTCCTATCCTTTATAAATCCATGTTGGTCTTCTTTTATTATTTTGGGACTAAACTTCTTTAATCTATTTGCCAGCATTTTTGCGAAGATCTTGTAGTCTTGGTTAAGGAGGCTTATAGGTCTGTATGAACCTACCTCTTCAGGGTCTTTATTTGGTTTCAAAATTACTATTATTTCTGTTTGTCTCCATGAATCTGGGGCCCTTCCCCCCTCAAGATTTCGTTGAAGATCATTTGGAGTTCTGGGGCAAGAATGTCTATCATTTCCTTATAAAATTCACTTGTGAACCCATCTAGCCCAGGGGATTTTCCCTTTCTCAATTCTTTAATTACATCCTTTATCTCTTGTATTGTAATTTCCTCTTGTAATTTGGCTTGCTCATCCTCCTTCAGTGTTATGTTAACTTCCTCTACAAAGTCTGTTGTGTCCCTTTTCTTATATAATTTTTTATAGAAAGACTCGAACGCCTCCCTTATTTCAATGGGATGTTGAGATTTTTGACCATTTACCTTTATACTTTTCACCCTTTGTCTTTCCTTCCTATTTTTCAGGTAATTTGCTAGTCTTTTTGCTGAATTTATGCTATTTCTTTGGAATTCATTTCTCACCATGGCTTCCCTTTTCCATATTGTTGCTGAGTCTAAGGCCTCCAATTGTTTTTTAATTGTTAATATTTGGTTCTGTATCATAGGATTGTATTTTTGCATTAGTTTACTTTGTAGCCTCTCCATTTCTTGGATTTTGGCCTGTCTTCCTAGATGCCACTCCTTTTTATATTCTTCTCTTTCTTTATACAGTGCCCCCTTATGACTGCCTTTGCAGCATCCCATAGAATATTGGTGGGTACTGTTCCTCTATTTTCCTCAAAATATAGCTTTATCTGCTCAGACATGTATTGTCTATCCCTTTCTGTGGCCATTATTAAGTTATTATATCTCCATGTTCTGGTTGTTGGTTGCTGAGTGAATTCTATTTCAACGCTTATTGGAGCATGGTCAGATATCCATATTGGGTGGGTTGTAATTCCTTTGATAATCATATTACTATTCTTTTCTAAAATTATGTAGTCTATACATGATACTGTTTTATGCCTACTAGATATATGTGTGGGTTTAGGCCGGTTCCCCACAGACTCATGTGCCTCTATCAGGCCCCAATTTCCTAACTTGAATGATTTATCTTTTGTTATGTCTATATTTAGGTCACCTGTTATAATCACTTCTCCTTCGGAAAATTGTTTTGTTTTTTTAAATATTTTACCCAGGAATTTCTTTTGTCCTTTATTTGGGGCATATATATTTACTATGGTATACTTCTTATCATCCATTTTAAACTTTACTAACAGATATCTACCATTCCTATCCTCTTTTTTTCCATAACCTCTAGTTTAAATTTCTTATGAATCAGTACTGCTACTCCTTTACCCTTGGCATCACCTCTGGCCTCTGCTAGTATCTCCCAAGTCGGATCGTTTAGCAACGGCTTGCTATCTTTTTTTCTTATGTGTTTCCTGGAGGCATAAAACATCAATCTTTTGATCTTTTGCCAGCTTAGCTATCCTGTACCTTTTAAGGTTTGACGTTAATCCATTGACATTCAGTGTAAGTAATCTTATTGTTCTATCCATATTCTTTATGATTCTGGACTTTGAGTTCCCGTGGCCCTGGGATTTTTAAGCATATTCTTAAACTACCCCTCCCCCTTCCCTCCCATCCCTGTGGTAGAGTAGACTTGTGGGGATAAGAAACCTTCCCCCTCTCCACTTCATGAGGTGCACACATCCCCTCCTCCCCTTATACTTGTAATATTAACATTAGCTCAACTTATATTTGGATACTTCCCTTTAGGTGTCTCCTTCTAGTGAGTCTGTCCTGAGGCGCTTTTCTCCTCTCTCTGCAGTTCCTTCTTCTGGGTCTGCTTCCCCCTCTGGCTCTTCTTCCATTCCCTCTTCCCTTATGTCTTCAGCGTTTATTCTGAGTTGTTTAAGGAGTTCTTTGGCCTCAAGGGCGTTCCGTGCCATGAGCCTCTTCCCTTCTTGGAATATTATGATTGAAGCAGGATAGCCCCAGGTAAATTTTACATTGTTTGCATATAGTTTTTGGGCATAGGGGCGCATTAAGTTCTTTTGCCTAAGTGTCTCCTGGCAAAAATCCTGTCTCACCCAAACTTTCCTGCCCCTGAAGCTCAAGTCCTTCCTCTTTTTTAGCTCCTTATATATTTGTTGTTGTATTTTTTCTCTGGAGAACTTGATAATAACGTCACGAGGGGCTCCTCCCTTGCCTTTTCTTTGCAGGCGGTGAGCTCTTTCGACGTCTTCTGACTGAATCCTGATTCCATTAGTTGTCAGCCATTCTGAAACTACGCCTTCCAGGTTCCTGTTAGAAACCTCTTCAGAGATTCCTGTCAAAATCAAGTTTGCTCTCCTATTCCTGTCTGAGAGGTCATTTATCTGCTTTGTTAGGGAGCCAATCCTCTGTTCATTAGCCAGAGCCTTTTCTCTGGCAAAATTTGCTGTTTGCTTTATGTCGGCAATTTCTTTCCCTATCTTAGCCATATCTACTCGTACCGCCTTAATTTCTTCGCTAATTTTTTCCTGAGATGCTAGGAATATCTTCTGGAGGTTTGCTATCTGTTCTGACAGTTCCTTGATATTTTTTGCCATCCTTAGCTGTTTAATTAAGGCTTAATGAGCTAGGCTCTTGCTGTGTGAGCGTTATCTCACTGAGTGGTTGTAAATAAAGGGGTTTTTTACTTGCTGTTTCCAGACTCTGCTGCTGTTTGGATCCTTCTTATCTTCCCACCTGGTTATATGCCAGTATTTGGCTGTTTACAATCCTTTGAGCTGTAAATTCCTTAGTTTACGGGGGAGCTCGGAGTTTCAGCGTCCGACTTGGTTTAGCGCATGCGTGCCTCTCATCAGTACTCCTTTCCTTCCACTACATGGCCCCTATTTCCCCTGCCATGCCACCATAGGGCTTTTTAAGAGTTTAAAAAAAACCCAAAAACTTTTATTGCCATTGTGCAATAGTGCATTCATGTTTGAACAATCTATTGACATGATTTAGTTCTTTTCATTCTTGACATCTAAGGAGAAGGCTGAGGCATATTTTCTCCAGATTGTCCGGGAAACAGCAATCTGGCTGAAGTAGGGTGGGAATTGACTGCTTCACTGATCTTGCGGATGCGCCATTGCCCCTGTGCATTCATGCTTCTGCCTTTATAGCACCAATGAAAGCAACATGGAAAATTGTCACTGTGTGATTACAGTCTAAGTTAGTGTTTATGAGAACTGTGCAGGAAAAAAAATGAGAGAATGCCTGGGAAGGTCAGCATTGATGGCTGATCTTCAGCAACCTATTCCACAATGCTACCATCACTTTCTATGGAATGACTGTTGGGAAAAATGGTAAATTGGTCAAAAAGTTCTAGAACCCAGGTGGTACCCACAAAAACCTGGGTTTAAGCTTCTTTGACAGTCTAATAGATCAGCAAGGATCTGTGCTCTCAGACAATAATGATCCCACTGTGACAACATCTTCTTAGCTGCAATTATGTCTACAAAATGCCATCTGTCAGAACTCTACTGAGTGGAGAATGGCCTAGTAAATCTTGTCTGCCTTCTCGTGGGGGGTAAGTTATTCTTTGCTTGGCATGATATGCATTGATGGGAATATATATCTATATCTATCTATCTATACACACACACACACACACAGAGTAAATATTTAGTTGTTTTGTACAGTTTACGGGCCTATTCACACAACCACAGCTGGCTTAGGTTTTCTGTCTGGGAAGATTTTATGGCAGATAAATCTGCCCTTGGCTCTTTAGTGTGCCTGAATGCTGCTGGAAACTGCCTATTGACTTTTGCCCAAAATGGCACACCATAGCTCTTCTGTTAGTGGCAAATTCAAAAATAGATATCCCAAACCTTGTTGAACCTGTGGGAACTTTTGCAATTCTGATAATGGTTAGTGGATACCACAGCAAAATGGCTGCCGTGGTTGATACAGGGCCTGGCCCTAACACAAAATATTAATCAAAATGTTAAGTGGTTCCAAACCAATCACCCTCCATGTTGGAGACAGCTGTTTCCAAATGAGTGTCTCATGAAGACGTAAAGTTGATCCCTCCTGGCTTCTTTTGAAGCACCCCCTGCTTCAGTGTAGTGGATTGGCTCTTTGCTCTGGGGAGGGATGCTTTGGAGAAGAAGGAAGTGGGCACTAGGAAACATAAATAGGCACATGGTGCCCACTGAACCACTAGATATGTAAAATTTCTGGAAATTTTGAAGCTAGGGGTGAGAAAAAATGATATATTAGAAACAATTGAAATATATACAGTACTTACTTTCCTACCAATCCTAATCTACATTTACTGATTGAACAACCTAAGATGCATCACTTATAACTTAGTATATAAAATTGTACTATCTGTCATATTTATGAGGTTTAAAGGTATACATATCTTCATTTTCAATAAAGAAAAACTGAAAATGTACCCAATATTTGAGAAAAAGTTGCACCCTATGCTACCATAGCATGTATGTCTTTAATTTTTGCCATCTAAGAGGTAAGAAAAATAAAAGTAGAAAGTAGAAATCAAATGTTGTTGCAATTCTGTAGTGTTAAAAAGGAACTACATTATTTGGACAGAAACTCTTATAAAGTCACAATAGTTAGGACTGCCTGCGTTTATTATCATTAACATATATGCCAAAATTATTACATTTAAATAAAAAAATCTTGACATTATTATATGTCTATAGTACAAAAGTTTTCTTCAATGCTCCCTCACATTTCTCAACTTCTCACTGAAAAACATTGAGAGAATTCTCCGACTTTTTCATTCTATACATTTGTAATGAGTGCAATGCTTTTATAGGCAAGGTTTTTCTTACCCAAATAGAGAAAATATTTCACAGAGGTTTTTTCAGCAGTCCTCAATATTCCCCAGTTTTTCCATTGGAAAACTGGAAAAGTTCAATTTTTTAATGCTTTATATTTTGAGTTGGAAAAACATTGCCTGAAGAATTTTTTTACTCACTCTAAAAGAGAAAATATCTCATAGGAGTTTCTTTTCATTTTTTCCCCAAATTTTCTAATATTTCCATTTGAAAAAGTGAACAAAAAGGGCCTCAGAAAAAATGGAGGGGAGTCCTGATTCCCTCCCACCCCATTTTTTCCTAGGCCCTCACATGTCTAGGTACCACACAGGAAATCACTATTCTAACCTATCATGAATTATAATATTCTAAATTATGTATGTATCTAACTATAAGCTTGTACTACAGAAAGGAGTGAACAATGAGTAGCTTGGCTGAGTGGGAAGTAAACCTGAGTTCTACATGACTGACTCTGTAATCTGGTGTATGGTATCCTAGATAGAAGGTAAACATGTATAAAACTGGATTGCATATTCACTAATTCACATACCCACTGCAGGTTTCAAAAACAGTTCCTTTCAGAATTGGAAGATATCTTTCTATTACTATGCACTTAACAGTATCTCACCAAGCCTGCAAAAAACAGTCACAGTTTCTATTGTGGGGCATATTTTTACCCCATGTCAAATTTCAGTATATTTTGGGGTTAAAGATGTCCTAGAAAAAGTTGTGGAGGTTTTTGTTCATTTGCTTTTGATAGTGGTAGTCATTGTATTTCACGGTAGCCTAACACCCAGAGTCTGAAAGACTCACATTCAGATGAGGTGGAATGGATCTTTTGAACAGATCCACCGCTTCTCCATTGTATATTAAATAACTCACACCATTTATAAGCATTTGTACACTTCTAAATGCCCAGATGACAAAGAAATTGAGAACTTTCTGCAGAATCATGACGTAGTGAAACATATAACACCTGAACAATGTACATGGATGGATGAGCCTGTTTCCACAGATGAGATACGAAGGGTGATTAAGGAGTTAAAGAACAATACAGCGCCAGGAAATGATGGCTTTCCCCTGGAATTTTATAAGCTGTTCACAGATGACCTTGTTGACTTCTTTACAGAGGTATGCAATAACATCCTGGATCATGGATCAATGCCTAAATCGTGGTCTGAGGCAACCATCACGACAATACTAAAAGGAAATAAAGATGCTACGTCGCCTTCATCTTACAGGCCTATCTCTCATTAATGCGGATGCTAAGATTTTTGCAAAGGTATTAGCCAACAGTCTAAGACATTTGCTTCCTGAGTTGATCAGTCCAGACAAAGTGGGATTTATCCCCAAGAGAAATATGGTAGATAATATTAGGCGCTGTCTGGATATAATATCTTTTGGTCAGAAATCTAAGATGGACAGCATCATTTTGGCATTGGATGTGGAGAAGGCTTTCAGTTCTTTGGAGGTGGCTTTCCTACAATCAGTTTTAAAAAGAATGGGCTTTGAACCAAAATTTTTGAATGCAGGCAATATATGAGTCCCCCTCAGATAAAGTTAGAGTTAATGGGTGTTACTCTTGAAAGATCTCCCTGCAATGGGGTATGCGGCAAGGATGTCCTTTGTCCCCTCTGCTGTTCAACCTTGCTTATGAAACTCTGGCGGAGACGATAAGAACAAATCCATTAATTTCGGGAATTAAAATTGGTACTCAGGTCCATAAAATGTCTTTATATGCAGATGATCTGGTTCTCTATTTAAGTAACCCTGTATCCTCTCTGCAAATGTTGCTTCCAATACTAGAGAAATTTGGTTGTCTGTTTGGATTGAGAGTAAATCCATCCAAAACAGAGCTGTTTCCAATATATCTCACTGCTGAAGTAAAAGCGAATCTTGAAAATTAATTTAGGTTTAAATGAACTGAGAAGGCATGGAGACACTTGGGAATTTTTACCCCAAGTGACTTGAGAAAGATCTGTTGAAGGTCAATTACCATCACCTCAAAGAAGAGGTACGAAATAGCATGAAAAGATGGAACAACATGCATCTCTCTTGGCCAGACAGATCCATCGGGTTAAGAGTTTCATCCTTCCCAGATACATTTTTTTTTAATTTAGGGCTTTGCCAATTAAAATACCTCAGTCGCAATTGAAAGTATGGCAACAATAGCTGAATTATTTTTTATGGGCTAACAAAAAGTCTCGGCTTAAGTTTAAGATGGTTCGTGACCCCAGAGAATGGAGGTATGGATGTCCCAGATTTAAGACTCTATCATGAGACAGCTTCCTTGACTTAGCTGGTAATGGCAATAACCCAGCCCACAGTTGTGGGCTGGCTGCAGATAGAAAATGCCTTCTCTCTGGCTAACTCGTTAGCTGACTTTTTGTGGAATGATAAGAGGAATAGAAATGCAATGAAATTTTCTTCTCCATGTCTAGACAGCATGATTGCAATATGGGATAAAAGACGGAAAAAGATATCTCCAGGAAGATCTTTACTATCTTCGATTCAGAACCAGAATTGGTTCCCTCCCACAAATTCTCTGTCGGCAAGTTGTACCTGGAAACCAACTAGAAATCTACGTTTAATGGATCTACTTGATTATGGACTATTGAAATTAAAACAGAATGTAGAGGATCTTTTGCAACAGCCTCTTTCGTGATGGCAGTATCATCAAATTAGACATTTGACACTTCTACTGTTAAAGAGTCAATCTCAAGGCCTCTCACGGACTTTGAAATTTTGCTTAAAAATATACCTAAGCATACATCTGGTCTACCTTCTAGATTATGATATTCTGTTATGATTAGAAATGCCAAAAGCTTATTCTTACCAACAGCTTTGGCAGATAGACTGTCAACAATGAATTTCAGAGGAGGATTGGCCAGGTATATGGGAGGCAGTATGTTTCAAATCAAATATATATGCTCTTAAATACCAATATATTAAGTTACTGACAGGATGATTTTTACCGCCTACAAGAATGCATCGTACCAACAAAAAGAATTCTACAAAATGTTCAAAGGGATGTGGCTGTGTAGCAGATTTTCTCCACTGTTGGTGGACTTGTGAACAAGTACAGGACTTCTGGAGAGGTATTCTCTTACACATCAGGAATATCACAGGGATGGATCTTCCATTTCTGCCAGAGGTTTTGCTATTAGATTATTGGAAAATGCCATCTGGAAAATTAAAACGCAACCAATTGACCTCAACTCTAATTTTGGCAGCTAGAACATTGCTAACCTCAAAATGGAAAGATAAGAAAATGCCGACAATAGATCAGTGGCTCTGAAAGTTGTAGGACTTTTATATTTTAGGTAAACTGAATAATAATACACAACTGAACAGATCAAATCAACAGAAACTAGCGTACACTGAATTGTGGTCTCTTGTTATTCATTATTTGATGGAAAATGACATTTTACCGAATGATGAGAATTATGTGGACTTGATATGAATATAAGCAGATCCTTTTGTTTTGATGGTCGACCAGAACTTATTCATCTTAACTTCACAGTTTCATATGCTTTATTTATAGTTTCAATATAGGTGTTGTGTTTAATATATGTGATGTATTTTAAAATTAAAAATTTATTTAAAAAATAACTCACACCAGTTCTGCTCTTTTATAAAACACAAAATGTGTGTGTGTACACGTATATATAATTTCAGTTAAACAAAAATGCTTTAAACCTAAGATATTAGAAAACTAACAAACTGTCATAACAGGGAAAACATCTAATATTAATAATTCCTAATACTGTTTGAAGCTGGGGTATTTTTGTACCCCAAGAACATATCTCTGTTGAGAGGTAATGCTTTCAAGGTTATTGGGGGGAGTTATTAGGTTGTCGGGAGGGGTTGTATCTTTGGAGTGCATTTAAAATGCTTCCAGTGATCAGTATTTTCTGTAAAAAAAAGTCTGAGGGGTGTTTTTATATCAGAGCATATTATAAGGACTGTAGTATAAAAAGCACTCCAGAAGTAAAAGAAATACACCGTAAGGGGTTTTTACAAAAGAAAAATTGCAAGTGGTAAGTGGGTAATAACTTACAAGCACAAAGTTGTAGAGTCACATCTGTATCATTCTACCCACCCACCCCTGAAACTGGGATGGAAATGTGCCTCCAACCACAGTAGCAAGACTATGACAATGTGGACAGTCAGCCAAGTTTCAGCTGCTGTTCAGAACCAAGTGTTGCCAGGGCCACTGCCTTTTACTCTTGGGTAGCCCAAAACAGGGGTGCCCTACTTTCTAACCTGAACCAAAGTCCCCACAAGCCAAGCACTCTCAGCTTGAACCACAGAGTCAGGCTGCAAGTGGTCTGCAAAAAGGGATTTCATATTCAGGTTTCATAAGGTGACCTCAGAGCAAGTCTCCAGTCTTTCCCCTCCACCCAGCAGAGATTATGCTTATGGAATAACAATGAGTTCCAGAGGTAAAGTCTTTAGAAGCCACCTGGCACTCTCCAGTACCTCACCCAGCCCTTTTGTGTCCTATGTGTAAATTCTTTGTCTTTCCTGCCTCTGTCCCTCAAGATACTAGGATAAACCAATCAATCATTCAAATGTTTAGCAATCCTTCCTGATACTAATCAGGGATGTCTCCCACCTTTTGTCTACCCTGGCCAGGACCATTAGTAAATCAGATAATCCATTTAACTAGCTACCCAACACCTGGCTTCTATTATTAAATCCAGACCCTGCCTCTCTGGAAGCTCATTGGTCATACCTAAAGTCTCTCCCTATTGGCATCACACACTCCTGGGACTCATCATTGGTCCAGGTAATCTATTGTTCTCACCTGAGACCAACCCCCAGGGCCACCCATTGGTATGCATTCTTTGCCAGTGCCTGTATCCCAGCATGCACGTGGCCTTAGACCATGTGTTTTCTGCTGTGATCCAAGATGGCAGTCCACCCCCAGACTCTCTGAGTTTGGGCCACTATCCTTTCTTCATGGACCTCTGCACATCTGAACAGGTTGTATCTCCTCTCTATAAGCCATCAATCTGCTCTGTCCCTTGGACTTCCGGTTTAAGCGTTTTGCTGCTTGGTTGCATCCCCGTCTCGCTCTGATGGGGTTGCGCCGAGACTCGGCTGACGGGAAGGGTCCGAGCAGGTCCCAGACCCTCCTGGGGTCTCTGTAGGAGACCCCCAGTCTGGAGAGCTGAGGAGAGCCTCTTCCAAGGCGACGGCCAAGGAATTGAGGCTCACCTTTACCTCCGAAAGGTCCCGTCGCTGAAGAGCCAGTATGGCGCCTAGAGACGACTACCGGACCAGCAGACATGATCAACAGCTGCTGAAAAGCTTCTAAAAGATCTCCAAGGCTGCAAAGCATGAGTCAAGATTTAAGTGAACAAAAGCCTTGGTAGTAATTAGAAGTGCCTAAGGGCAAAGCGGCAGGGGGGAGGGAGACGCTCAAGAGTTCACCCCCCTTGTTTGAAACAACGCGGTTTTAAAGCGAAGTTTAAGAATAACTTTGAATCAAGCTATGCGCATAAGAGGATTAGTGAAAACAAAAGCTGCATAATAAAGAAAAGCAGATTAATTTCTGCTAACTTTTACTTTGTTTTGGGAAACTTACTTCTTGTTGATATTATGGCTGGGAGAGGGCGGAAGCCAGGTCTGGAGAAAAAAACGTCAACTGGAAATGGTGTACCAACGACTCCCTCCCACAACCAGGAAGTAGCTGCAGAGATGTCCACATTGCTGGCGAATGCACTACACCCTCTAATGGAGCAGATGACTAATCTCAACGTGAAAATTGATAATTTGCAAAAGCAGATGACTCAAATGGACAGAAGGACCTCAACAACGGAAAAGACTTAAAAAAAAATGGAAAAAACAGACTGAGAGTATTAATAAAAGAGCGGATGAAGCAGAAAAGGAGAGACTCTCCAATAAAAACCAACTAATACAGCTACAGCTGGAAAGATCCATGTACATTCTACGATTCCAAGGGGTTCCAGAAGAAAAGAACGAGGATTTGAAGACTATTTTATCAGAGACTTTGGCTCCAATAATGGATTACAAACAGGAAGACCTACTGAAGGAGATGGACTGGGCCTATAGGGCTTATCCAGATTTCATTAAAAAGAATAAACTCCCTGGATAAATACGTCTGAAATTCACGAGAAGATCTACCAGAGATCGGGTGCTAAAAGCTACACAGGTGAACCCTTTAAAAATTAAGAATGAAGAAATAAGAATCTTGAAGGATATCCCCTTTGAAGTTAGAAAGAGGAGGAAACTCTACAAGGAGCTTACTCTCTCTTTACAGAAGAAGGGGGTCCCGTATAGATGGCTGTTTCCCGAAGGACTGAGTTTTAAATATGAAGACAGAAAATATAATATTGACTCTGTTCCTAAGGCTAAAAAATTTGTGGAGCAACACCTGAATCCAAAGCAGCACAACAAAGATAAGAAACCTAGAAAAGATGAGGAGGAAGAAGAGGAATCCTACTCACAGGATTCAGAAAGCAGCAGTCCAATACTCTTTTGTTCTTCAGATACATCGGAATCAGAGAAAGGAGTAGCCGCTCCCAAACCCCGAGGAAAGAAGAAATGCAAGAAGAAGAGAACCTAAGACCAAGATAATCGTGGAAGATGCAGTTTTTGATTAACTAATCAGTTTTTACAGCTTTTTACTTTTATAAGTTTTTGTTAACTTTTTTATAAGCAATAAGGCTCTGTAACATCAGGTGACAATGACACAAATGTAACCAGATCGTGTTACCTTGTTAGTCTTCCCTTCCCCATGTCCAGTAGGGTGTTTAGAAGTAGGGTTTAGTTTCCTCCCCCCATCCTGATAGAGTTTTATGTATTAGTTTTCCTTACCCACGTCCTATAATTTTTTAGAGGTAGAGATTTAGTAACCTTTCCCCACATCCCGTAGTAATGTAAAATTAATAAAATCCCCTTTGGGGGGCAATAAAAAAAATCTCCTCTGTCTCTTTAGTTCTATATTGCATGAATATTGTTTATATATGTTTGAGAATATTTAGTAAAGAAATCATTATTTTAGCCACCCAGTTTCTGTGTCTGTTCCTGGGTTCTTGGGAATTCTAACTCCGGTATACACAGGTCAGATCCTATAGATAAGCCAATTGCATATTAATAATTATAATTCCCCATCTTTATTAAATAATAGAGCAATTTGGCTAACACAAGGGTAACAACAAGGCTGGCAAAAATCCTAAAAATTTAATTTCTGTTCCTTGTGCAGCTCTGAAATAACAGTAGATGGTGCTGTTCATAAAGAAAGGGGCCTTTTTTAAAAGATACCAGTTAGGAAGCGGGCAGATAAAGAATCAGAGAATATTCCCGTTACAGGTAACTGGAGTCTTTGGTGTGATTTATTTATCCACAGAGGCTCAAGGTGGCTTATAAAAACAAGTGTAAACAAATCCTGCAAACACTCTGTTTATCCTGTGGAATACGAAATACAATTTTATATGTGGCTTTATAATCTAATTGCTTTGGTGTAAATGACTTACATTGTGGGATGCCGTCCAAATCAGATAGTCTGTTGACAGACCTAAGTCTGCAGTAATTTCCCTGTAGTGAAATATGCAGTAGAGGAAAATCAAATATTTAGAAAATATCCAACACATATTTCCCCCCTTAATAATTGGTTGTCAAAACCTTAGTGATTGATATTGCCAGACAAGGTTATTCAGGGTACACTCCTCTGCATATTTACTCAGAAGTGAGTTCCACTCAGTTCAATAGGACTTGATCTCTGATTAGCAGTCACAGGATACACTTTGAGTTGCAACCTTAAGGACACTTTCCTGGGAGTAGAGCCCATTAAATAACATAGGACTTACTTCTGAGTAGACCTGCTGAAGATTGCTTCCTCTTGATCTGATAATTGTCCAAAAGATGAAGTTCTGTAAAGGAGACTGAATAACAGATCTTAGTTTTATCACCCTTTAATTTTGCTATGTTATTTTCATTTAGCTGAATTTTCCATTGAGACATGAGGGTTGTTTTGGTGCAGCATTACCTTTCTGTCTATGCTGATTGAGTTTTGACACATCCTCATGATAGGTTTACCCTGAGGCAGAGACAGAGTGGCAGGTCCAGTGCTGGCTTTAGGAACCAAGGAGACCTGCGTTCAAATCTCATCTCTGTTCTGATGCTCACTAGTGGGCCTTGGGCCAATTACACTCTCATCTGATCTACTTTATAATGTTATTGTAATAAGAAACTGGCAGAAGGGAAGAACCATGTATGCTGCTCCATGACAAGATTTTTAAAAAGACTGATAGATTTCTTGGGAGGAAATTCTAGTGATTTCAATAGCATTTACTTGCCCATAAAGGCTACCATGCAATAAAGACATAATATATGCAAACATTTATTTGAATTTTCACTGTAGCTATTTGCAGTGCTGAGGAAGAAAGCTGTTTCTCACAGCTTAGTTTTGACAGATTGCAGTGATCAGCATACATCCAACCATTTGCAGATTTCACACCCCCTTCCTGCTGTTAAAATTGCCAGCTAGTTGAGGTGAGAATGTCCTGTCCCTTTAGTCAGTCAAAATGTGCATTGATTTAACTTTGCATGGCATGAAGTGAAATAATATCTCATCATTGTTTGCAGATCAAGCTAATATTACAGGGTCCTCTAGGGGCACTTTGATGGCAGTTTCCACCCCTGTCTATTGATGGGCCTCATCTTCCCACAACTCAGCAAAGGAAGTAATACACAAACACGATACATGGAGGCACCAAGGTTTTGTTACTAGCTTTCCAGTACTGAATGACCACAGTGTTTTTAAAATCACTGTTAGTATTCTAAAAAAATGTCATCAGTTCAGATGTTTATTGTGAAACAATCAGAGTCAAAAAGGCAGCTGGAGAATGCATCTGATGTGCATTGTCTAGTAATGGACAATGAGGGCAGGATGCCTACTGCATTCTTGTTTACCATTTTTTGACCACATACCTTAGGTGATTAAATTCAGGTTTAATGGTGCATCAAAACATTGAAGTAGTACAGTAAACATTACAAAAATGTCACACACTCCAAGAGAGGAATTTAAAAGACTGCTTCCCCCAGCAACAGCACCACCACAATGTCCATTCATGTTTTCACATAAATACGTCAATGGAATGAAATAAGCTATTTAGGGAGGCAATGTAGCTTATACGTAGTTTGAAATGATTCAGTGCAGAAGCTTAATTAGTTCAGTAAGCAGGTAATAAAGCCAAGTTTACCTTTAAAAAGAGAGGCAGTAAAACTGATGTAGGAGCCAGTGTAGAATAGGAGATACAGCACTGGAGTCTGAATTTGGACAGACTTGGGTTCACGTCCTTATTATGGATGCTACAGATTTCTTTGCAAATGCACTGGAAGGTAAACTTACCGTGCTCAAAGTTGGCAATCGGATGTGAGCTCATCACCCTCTTGGTTTGGTTTGTGCTGAGCAGCTGTGAATGCCTGCTAAACCAGTTTGCATCAAGTTTTCCAAAACTGCACGTGCACAAAGGCGCTGCTGATTCAAACTGATTGGCAGTCATTAACATCACTAAGAACTACTAAGGCAAACATCAAAAATAAGATTTTATTGAAATGCAGCATTTATTGATTACTGATTTATAGGATTTGTGAGTGATCAAATAGTCTATTTAAACAATTGCCAGCTGGACAGAGTAGTTACGCAGCAAGGATGGAAGGGAGGGAAGTAAAACTCAATTGGGCTGAGCAACAATGTGTATGCACAAAAAGCCAGTTTTGCACAATGTCTTGCACAAACAGAACTGTATTAAGTAAAATTTCTCTTCTGCTATTGTTTGGTAGAATCTAAACCATAAGTTACACGTATGCCAAAGTAAAATAGTTTGGGTCTTGCTGTTAAAAAGGTTATTAAATGGTTGCAACTTCTGTTGAATCTAATGAAGAATATACAATCAAATCTGATAGATTTACAGCCAAATCCTAACTATATTTATGTCTGTTCTACTGCATTCATTGGGATTTTCTCCTGAATAAACACACTTGTGGCTGGGCTATTAAAAGATCAAATTAAAGTCATTTCCCTGCAGTGCATAATTTGGATAAATTATTCTGTTTATGGAAACATACATTATTATGCTGCTTTGATGATTTTGGTTTGTTGACTTTTCAAAATACCCTTTAGAACTTGAAGCTTGCATTTTGCCTTAAAAATTTTAAGCAGATATCCCCCAATTCCAAAACCAAAATGGCAATTAAGCACAGTTTGATTATAACTTACCTAATGAAGTTAGAAACATTGACGACACCAGAAACCCATAATATAGTGTTACCTGGAGCTGCATATAATATTTAACTTTTTATAGCACTATTCATTGCGCAATGCATCGAAACATGACATTTAACATTCAAATCAGAATTAATAAAATATACATTGGCTGAGCTGGAAAAGTGCAGCTCAGCTACCCAAAGGCAGTAGGAGCAAACCATACTATGAATATGAAGCTTTGGTGGTCAGCACAGGACACAAAAAATGAATTTTTTAAAAAAAGATTTTTTTGTCCCTGTGACTACATTTAGTGGCTGGAGGGATGATATAGCATGGTTTTATTTCTGGTTCCAAAGAACCTACATATTGAATATGACTAGTCCTCCTTTTCTACCAGTTTGGAGTTAAATTAGCTCATTTCCACTCAGCACAGACACTGAGTTTTCAGGTCTGTCATTGCAAAGGCTGGAGGAAGACAAGCCTCAGGTCAGATTCCCTCCATTATTTCTGAAATGTTATTCCATTCACAAGAATGCATGGTTTTTATCAAGGAAAGCTGGTGGAGCAAATGTCCATTCAAGCTGCAGAACTCATGAGGGTTTTGTGTTTTGTTTTTTTTAAAAAAAACCTCTGACACAAAACCCAACCATTACAAGAGGGGCTACATTCCACTTAAAAAAAAAAAAAAGCACTGATCACCAATGCCCCCAATGCTCAAAAAATATCAGAACATTCCTGCCAAGGGTATATAGGTCTATTAAAACAGCCCCAGCACTTTTTCATAGGAGCAGAAAAATGTTTTGAGACCCATGTCACACCTTGTCAGCTAAGGGGCAAACTGCAGTGAACTGAACTGGCCTCTTCTACACACTGTTCTCCTCTGTTTAACTAGTCAGCAAATGGGCAGAGCTCTACCATGGCTCAAGTTCTGGCCTTCTAATTACCAAATTCTTTAAGAAAGCAGTGTCCCTTTTATATCACACGTGTATTTGCTGTCTGTAAACATACCATTCATCTGGGGGCTTGCCCCCCAACAAAAGTATGCTTTCATGTTTTTTCCAGTACTCTTGATATTTGGTAAGTTTGAAAAGGTACAGAAGTATTCTTTAAAGCAGATGAAACTGCCATTTCTGCTTTAATCTTAATGTTGATTTTCTCCATAATTTTAAGTGATAGATAACAGAAAGTCAAGTGTGTAAATTCTTCAGCAGACACACGGACAAGAAAGCCTGGATTTTCTGCAGTGACAATGCATTATTTAAAAAGCAGCATCATTCAAGGGGAGATTTTTAGTGTCATACCATTTGTAACACAGTACAGATTTAGGACTTTAATTCTGGAGAAGATTTTGAGAAACAGGGCTTATGGCAAACCATTGTCTGTAAGGTGAGAACACAACATCATTTCTTCACAAGAACAACACTATAGCTCTGAATTTGTTGTGGGGAGACAAATATTCTGTGTGAATAGCTTAATGGCTGTGATCAGATGGGCTATTTGTCCCAATTTCATTGCTTTTCCTTTATGGATTAAAAATGATCGTTCAGACAGTGACATCTGCCTCCCATTCTGCAGTTGTTGGCGGCCTGTACTCACAGCTGACTTTCCCGACACTGGAAAAAAGTAGACCTTTACAGACTGAAGTGGTCTCACCACGTAATTCCTGATATCTGATATCTTGTGAAATCAAGTCGTTTGGGAAGCTAGAGAGCACACTTGCATTAGCACCATTTAAAAAAACTAATTTAGTGGTATGCGCTTAAACAGATCTTCCCCCCATGTGTTTCTCTTTTTAAAATCTTGTAAAACTTTCCAAAGAAAGACACCTATGTTTTCAGCTGTTGTCTGCCTACAACTTTGTGGCACTCATGGTTGGGAAAGGGGTTAACTGAAAAGTTGTGGTTTTTTCAGGGGGGGGGAGGCAGGCTGCGAATGATGCAGTGATTCCATCTTCACTCCAAGCTTTTAAAGAAAAATGTCAGCACACAGGATGAGGCTTCTTTATGCTCTCCCCCTGGCTTTGAAATGTTTGAAACATTTAAATTTAAAAAAAATCAGTTTAAAAAACACTGCCCTCACAGCTGTACTACAAATCTCAGCAGCCTAATCTTGCAATCCCATTGGCTACCAGCTGCCAGGAGTTCAAAGCAATACTTCTCCTGAGCTTATGCACATGTTCAAAGGACAAAAAATAAAAGCTCCCACTCTGTGGTTGCTGTCTGATCAGTCCTCCAAGGGGTGAGTGTGGGGTGAAGAGGGTTAAGGAGGGGATGTCTGATCAAATTTCTCTGTTACAAAAAATACTGGAGAAATTTGAGGTGTACCAGACTGTGCTAACCCTGCCATGTAACCACAGCCAATGATTAAGAATTACAGCAGCCAGAGGAAGGCTACCAAGCTGTCTGTTCCATCTCCCAAAAACATTTATTTACTTTAGTTTTAATATTAACCCTTCCTCCTAATCAAATGCTTATCATGTAGCTGCACTTACAGAGTTCACATTACTTTGTGATTTAGAAATGCACAACAAAGCATTTGAGACTTTGTGATTGGACTATAGAATGGAGTCTCGAAGGAGAGTTTGTGGGAGTAGATGGTAGAAATTTCTGTTTCCTAGGGATGTGCTGCTTGTGTAAGAATTGACACCCATGTCAAGGAGATAGAGATACTGGTCTTTGATAACACTGTTGCATCAAGACTTTATCTTGGTTTTCAGCTTGGAATTTGGATCACAGAGACTGTTGATAGCGTATTATTTTTTATGTCTCAAATAGCTTTCTTTTAAAGAAATTGACCTGGTTATAATAAAGGAGAACTGCCTGGGCACAGTCCATATATTTTGCTTTTGGAGAGACAGTTTGCTCCTTGGTATTTAGTATAAACCATTGCCCTGTGTAGTATAGACTAGCCAGCTGAAAAGAATATTCCTGGAAAATTGTTTTCAAAGCTAGTAAATGAATATTGGCACAAAATTACAGAATGGCTGACTGTGAAGAATATTTGTAAGTTACATAGTAAAGAGAAATCATGGAGATAGACCCTACTATGTGGCCATGGAAGAGGCATCACTGGGCTCTGTGCAAAGTCAGCAGTTTGGTGTATTAAGCTACTAGATACGAAAGCAATTCATCTGCTCTTTAGTGTAGGCTTTATTTGTTTAAGGGTTTTTTTTAAGAATTCAAGAAAATGAAAATTATTGGTCAGTGGGTTAGACTTCATGCCAATTTATAGCCATGGTGTTTTGATATGGGCCTAATTTACAATGAATACTCAGGACAGAAACCAGACAGGAATGTTTTAACCTCACCCCCAGCAGTCTGGTATATCTCCTAACCCTTTAGTTAGAACACATGGATAGCTGCTTTAATACTCAAAGAAAGGTCACTGGGGGAAGGGAAGAGAGTGGTTAACCTTTTCCTCACATTCATCTTCCAAGTTTTGAAACCATGAAAGATGTCATTGTTGTTCCAGGGAGGTACACAGATTCGAGCACTAAATCTGTACATTTTCCCACAAGAGCTAATAGCAGCTTTGAAATCATGGAAGAACATGGGAGGAAAAATATAAGACACCATTCCCCAAGGGATCTTTCTACCTTCTTTAAAACAGCTACCTGAGCCTGCAAATTAGGATTTAAAAAACAAACAAACCATGAAAGCCTCAGTAAGTCTTCTTATGTTCCATCCACTTTGTTATCAAAACTGATTTAACCATAGAACATGTATAGGATGGATATTTTATGGATGATTTTTTTGAGAGCTCAGTGGATAGTCTATGATATTTTGTGTGTCTGTGTATATATATGTATATATATATATACACATACACACACACACACACAAACACATTTAGCCTGCAGGTCACAGCATACATTCCTGGAAGTAACCCAGTCGAACTCAGTGGGATTTATTTCTGAATATCTATGCAAAGGATTAGGCTGCATGTGCTCATTGATTAATCTGTCTGAAACAGCCATCAGGTGACAGTTAAAGCACAAGGAAGAGCACTGGATGGATTAAAGGTGGGGTTTTGATCGTGTTGCTCCAAGGGACGTAGCTGACAGAATACAAAGAAGTCTCCCAGAATTGCAACTGATCTCCAGAGTACATAAATCATTTATTTACTTATTATTTATTTATTTAAAACATTTATTCCACTTCTCCTGGAGAAGATGGTTGCTTTGGAAGGTGGACTGAATGGTATTATACCCTACCAAGGTCCCTCCCCTTCCTAAACCCTACTCTCCCAGGTTCCATCCTCAAAATTCCAGATATTTCAGAACCCAGAGTTGGCACCACTTGGAACACCTGACCAAGAAACTTGCTGGGCTTTGGAGAGCTGTCAATATCTCCAAAGAACATCCTTTCCCTCAAGGACAGTAGCGACTCTTCCAGATCTGTGATGAGGTATGTCCATGACCCCGAGGGGAAATGAGACTTGGGCACCTAGCAGTAAACCTGTTTCCCTTGAGGTTCCAAGGGTATGCTCAAGTCACACCACAAAATATCTTTCTAAGAAATAGCAAAACAAAGATCCCATTTTAAAATACAGCTCTTCTGCATGGATTGATTTGGCATGATGCAAAATTTGTTTTCCAAGACAAATCATTCTTTCAGAGTGGATTAACATTCCTCTAAATTGAAACATCACCAAACTAATATCTCAGATATCACCATACTCTAAACATCTAATGGATTTCAATCAAGAGCATACTGAATATAACAAAAGTAGAGCACAATTTGATTTTGCAAAGATCCATCCCCGTCAGAGCCATGCCTTACTGTCTACCCAACTCCTGGTATTAAGAGCAGCATTTTGCTCTCCAAATTTATATACACAATCCAATCTTCTTTCATTAAGAGAAGACAGAGATCAGTTCCCCTAAATTTGACATAATCTGTTGTCCATTTGATTCAATACACTTTGCAGAAGCTAAAAGCAAATTTATAAGAATGAAGAAAATGATTGCAGGGCAAGCTTTTAATTATTTCTAGGCATTTTCCAAATATGTAGTCCCACTAAATTGTCCCTGTAAACATACTGTATGTGTAATTAATAAATAAGAATTTAAGGGATTAAATGGTGTTTATAAACCAGATTCACTACTGTGTAGCCTGCTCATTGTAAATAGAAATAGAAATACACTTACTGTGTGCTATATTTGTAGAGATTTTGCTGTGGTTAATCTTCTGAGCATGTCTATTTACATTTCTGTATCTTATGATATTGTAGTTTGCAAAGTTTCCATTGTGCCAGGTGTTATACAAATACACATTATGGCTTGGTGTCTGAAACACAAAGGGGTCTTGTAAGGGGTTCCTATATTCTGGGATTACGTGATAATGTTTCTACATAATGAATTTCTACCAAACATGACAAATGCACTGCAGTGGACTGGGGCAAAATGACCAACAGAAATGTGGATACAAGGAACCTAGTTTGTAAAAGATGACAATACACAGGAGTTATACGGCATAGGACCTGAGGTATGGAGGCTTAACTTAAATTTTCTGTACTTGTGAGACAACACTGGATTTATGCACAAGCTAAGTAAACTACATTTTAAGGGCTCAGATTATGAGGGGGACTGCAAATACAACCACACTAAACATTAATACATAATCGTATTTTGGTAATGATATGGTGCCTCTTAAACATAGTTTAGGGCCTCAGCATGTTGTAATTTGTCCCTGTTTCTGGAGCACATGAATTTGTAACAGCCTTCATTAATCTCATGAGCAAAAAGGGGTTTTATTTATTGATTTGATTCCATTTGAACTCCAGCCTCCCCGCTGAAGCAGGATCAGACCCCGACTGTAGTGCTCTCTGGGGAACATGTGGGGGAAGTCAGGTAAGTAGGTCCCTGACTATAAAGGGCTTTAAAGGTAAGCACCAGCACCTTGAAGTGAATTCGGTATGCTATTGGCAGCCAGTGCAGTACTTTTAGCGCAGACTGGATATGGTCCCACATGGGGAGACCCAACAACAGCCTGGTTGCCGCATTCTGCACCAGCTGGAGCTTCCAGAATTGGGTCAAGGGCAGCCCCATGTACAGAGCATTACAGTAGTCTAGTCTCGAGGTGACCATCGCATTGATCACTGTCACCAACTCGTTGAGTTTGAAGAAGGGAACCAACTTCCTAGTCAGCTGAAGATGATAAAAGGCTGACTTAGCAGTGGCTGCTGTCTGGGCCTCTAACGTTAAGCAGGGATCCAGGAGCACTCAGTATTGAGTAGCCCCCCTGCAAGCTAGAGGCATTGAAGTCACACTGAACCTCCCTGGGTCCCCTTCTATCTGCCCTCCAAGTTGTGTGCAGATTGGCTTTGGAGAGGATGACTAGCAGCCCTCCAAAGCAGGTGCCCCCAGGTAAATGGGGAAATCACAGCAGCCACAGATTCAGGAGTGTGTGGAATGGACCTCCTGCAAACTAGAGGCCTAGAGCAGAATGGGAGCTCTACCGCTGGCAGCTACTGGCCAATATCAGTGTTTCCAGGGCTGCAGAAGGGCTGCCAAGTCCATCCTCCCCATTGCCTGGACAACTGATTAATCAGTATGCTTGGTCCACAAACTCCTCCCATGAACCTCCATGAAAAATGGTTTGGTTCATGAGCAGTTCGTGGGAGACTTGATCGCATGAACTGAAGCTCACAAACCATGAACTGGGCCCAATTCATCCCTAATCTCTAGTCAACTATTTTACCATGGATGTAACCCAGCCACAAATAAGCACTAATTACTTTTTAATGCAATGAGAGAGTTAAGCATACGCTTAAAATATCTCTATTGAAATGCTTCACTTTGGCTGGATCATGCCCAGTGTGTTTAGCATTACAAAATCAGCAGGGCTTTTTTCTGACAAGTTTACTGGAACTTATATCAAGTGATTCAAGGAAGGTTAGGAAATATCCATTTCAAATGCTTCTTTTGTTTTTCACTAAGGCATTATCAGTGCCTTTGTTTCAACTGAGATATCTCCTTTGCTAAATTAATACAGTTGCTAATTATCCTCTAGTTGCTGTTCTGTGCTTGGCTAATTAGTTTAGCTGTGTCATCCTATTGTCAAACTTGCAAATGATTCAATTAATCTTATCTTGTCCTCCCAATAGCCCTCTGCTAAAATGAACAATGGCCTGGTGTTTGTTTGCATCTATCTTTGGGTATAATAACTGTTCTGTATTCTGTTGTAATATTCTCTCACTGTGAAGATAGTTCCGTATAGCTCTTTATTCTTAAACTTCAGCTGTCGCACTCCTGACAGTAAGATTTTTTTCTTCCTTCACTGATGAAGCAGCTTGTGTCCTTAAATTGGTTACTGAAGCTACAGCAAAGAAAATAAAATCTATTTTGGATCATTTTTCCCATTCAGGAAATGTCTCAGTGTGACACATATCCTGGGATTACCATAATGAAGAAAAGAAAACAGTTTATAAGTGATGAATTCTTCATTTCCATGCAAACTGAGGAATAAATGCAACACCAGTATATACAAACTAATTACAATCAAAACGGCATCATGGTATACTAGGAATAAGACCCATTGTGGAAATAAATACAATGAGATCTAGAAAGAGGCTCTGGGCAACTGCCCTGGCCTTGGGCACTCAGTGTCAATTTGCTGTGGTGAACTCAGCGGGGTATAATGACACAGGGCGTACTGTTTTCTCCAGGGGAACTGATCTCTACCATCTGAAGAACAGTTGTAATTCTGAGTGATCTCCAGCCCTCCCCTGGAGATTGGCAAAAATGGTTCCCCAGAGGGAAATGGCTGGTTTGGAGGGTGGAGTCTATGGCATTGTACCTGTCTGAGCTCCCACCCCTCCTCAAACCCCACCCTCTCCAGGCTCCACCCCTCAAAACTCCAGGAATTTCCAAGCCTGGAGTTGGCAAGCCTATCACCTTCCCAGCCATCCATCAACCTACCTTTATGTCAGCTTTCCATCTCCTTTCCCCTCCCTCCTGGAGAGCAGTTGTAATACTGAGTGATCTCCAGCCCTCCCCTGGAGATTGGCAAAAATGGTTTGGAGGGTGGAGTCTATGGCATTGTACCTGTCTGAGGTCCCACCCCCTTCTCAAACCCCACCCTCTCCAGGCTCCACCCCTCAAATCTCCAGGAATTTCCATACCTAAAGTTGGCAACTTTATCTCCTCCTCTCTCAGCAGCCTCTTCCTAGGCAAAGTTCTGTCTTTCCCGTTAGTGGGGAGCAAAGCAGCTTCATTCTCCTCTTCCGCTTTGTGATCTGTACAGCAACCTTACAAGGTGGGTTAGGCAGAAAGTCTGGGGCTGGTCCAAAATCACCCAGGCAGCTTCCATAGGGAGGCTCCTGCTGAACAGGAGCAAGCAGCCAGGGCTAGTAAAGTAATGCCAGTCAGGAGGCATGAAGTCACCCTGAGAGTGCTGAGAGTGGCCTAGGGTTGCCAACAAAGACAGATTGATGCAAAGGAGGATGGAAAAGTCTCCATATCTCTATTTTGCCTTATTTTTAAGTCTCCATATCTCTATTTTGCCTTAAATTGGTTTTGATGCCAGCAGAGAGAGAAAATGCCAGAAACTCTGGATGGGTGCCCCATGGTAAATGGACCAAACAGTTCCTAAAGATTTTCCAAAACACTACTCCATCAATAATTCATTTTCTACACTCACAGCATCCCCTGCCAGAATGCAACACATCCCCAGCACTTTGAATTAGCACCAGAGCTTTAAGAGCTCTCCAGCCATCACCTGGAGGTTGGCAACAATGGTATTCCAGAAAGAAATGGGTTGTTCAGAGGGTGGGGACTATGGCATTGTATCTGTCTGAGGCCCCCTCTTCCTTCTCCTCACACCCCACCCTTTGCAGGCTTCATCCCTAAAATATCCTGGAAATTTCCAACCTGGAGCTGGCAACCCTATGTCCTTTCCAGGTAACCATCAGCCTACCTTTATCTGCCTGTCTGTCTTCAGGTTTATTTAAACACCTTCTCCAAGCTGTGAGTTAACTCTGAAGGCATTTAAAGGAACCACAAACCCTTTAAATGTCATTTAACTGTGGCTATCCGGCATTCCCAATAATCCTGAATATTTTTGAGATTTTTCAGGAACGGCTATATTGGATAGCTGAAAATAGATTGTGATTTGTATTCAGCCGAGAAAATAGTCCAAAAAAATACCTATACAGGCTAAGGTATTTTTCAGGTGGGGTTTTTTTTTGGCTCTGTATTTTTTTTTGGCACACCTCAATTGTTTGCTAAATTGGATAGAAAGGTGGCATTAAAATGTTTTAAAGAAAAAAACACTGGCAGACATGGAGAAGGGGCTTCAGTCTTTCTTTCTGTGCTGTTTTCCTGACCTAAAACAGTCTTTTGGAGCACAATTTGGCCCATTGGGAAAACACATGCTTTCCCAATGGACCAAATAATGCGCCCAGGACCTCTATGAATCTGTGTAATGCCCTGGAGACGCCGGTGCCGGCACGGCGAGAACAGTCGACACGGGGAAGCTCTCCCATGTGCTGGCTGGATCAAGGGTTTTTTTAGAGGTGTTTGGGGTCTCCTGAACTCCACTGAGCTCCCCAAAAAAGCACAGTGCAGGGGGCTTGATTGGGACTCCCCACAAGTGGCAGCAAGCGGTGAGAGTCCTTTGAATACCCTTAAGCAAGAATTGATTGAGAGTGCCCATGCCAGGCATGGGTGTGGAGCCGTGACTGCCTAAGCAAGGGGGAGAAGCAGAAAACTTCAACTGAAATGTTTAAAAACATCACCATAAGTGAAAGTACAAGCAACAATATCAGAGACTCCCAATTCATTAAGCCCTCTTTAACTCTATTGAAAACACAAAGGAGTAGATGGGTGAAGAATCTCCCTCCCCCTTTCTTCCAGTGGCTAAGAAAAGATCTGAAAGCATTTTTTAAAATGGCTTGGGCAAAAGAAGAGAAGGTTGTGATCTGAGAACACAACTGTTGATAAAAATACTGATCTTTTAATACTCTGTAGTGGACTACAAAATTTTGGAAATATTCATCTTATTTGACTTTGACTTCTAGGTAAATAAGAGCTCCTCTGTTTGGAATTACAAATAAATTATCTGGAATTATATGTACTATATGAAGACCCTTTAAAGGATTACAAATAACTATATTTGAATAAGTACCACAATTAAAAAGAAGAATCAATAAGTATTAGGAACGTAATTTGAATTTTTTATATGTTATATTCTCATAACATACTTTATCTTGATTTGTTGAAATTATAAAAGTACATTCTGTTCTCTCTGTATTGTTAATAATTGATAAGAATGTTGGCCTTGGTTGAAACTGTCTCAATGTTTAATATGAATATAATGGGTATTGTTTTACAAATATAGAAGTGGTGTAATTATACGTTGTGTTTTTTTTTTTTACTGAAAGGCAATCTGAAAGATTCTCTATATTGTAATTTGGGAATGCACCTGCTTTGTTTTAATGTAACCATAACAAAACTTGCTGTGTAAATAGAGGTAATTGTGTGAAGGTAGAGGTTGTACTGACATAGAGTTGGAGAGATTCCCTGTTTTCAGCATGATATTTTGGAAATGGCTGGTGTAGACAAAGATACATTGTTAACTACAGACTTTAAACAATTATTACAGGAAGCAATTATAACAGCAGTAAGAACAGCTCTGGAGAAAACTATGAACAATGTGCAACCTAAGCCTGATTTACCTTTACAGCAGAGCACCAATCAGAAGGAAAAGCAAATTGACATGGCACTTACTATTGTGGAATATATCAGTACAGAAAATTTAGATGAAGTCTACAATCCAACTGATATGACTTACAAAACATATTCAAAAACAGACACGCTGCCTGAAGAACTGGATATGAGATCCCATGAAAGAATGAAAAGAGATGGAATTATTGAACCAACAAATAAAGCACCTACTCAAAGAGAGAAAAAAGAAGAATATATAGAATTTCATACTACTTTTAAAATTGATTATAGATGGTTACCACTGGAAGATACTTGCCTCATCTACAAGGGAAAAAGGCACAAAACTAAGACTTTAAGGCTCAAGAGGAGAAATCAGAGAATGAAGAAGTGGATGAAAAATTATGGAAAAGTTCCAAGATTTTGTGGATAAGAGAGATACATAAACATCAATTTCTTTGGATAAGGGAGAAACACAGTTCACAGCTGTTTAAAACTATATAAATGAGTTGAAACACTAGAAAATATACTAAAAGAATATATTTTTTGAAACATAAGTGAAAGATTATTGTAAGAATATGAGGTGAAATTTGAAAAACAAATTTAATTAGGTAATCTGATGAGGTAATGAAATCTCATATTATTTAGATACCTATGTGAATGCTTGTGTATGTATGAAATTACATGGTTTTATATTTTAAAATGAACTGAAGAATACAATAGAAAAAGTATACAGACATATAAGCTTTCATAGATTATAAAAACTGATATTTAAAAGTTTGCAAAAGATTTTTCTAAGAACATAAGGTGGAACATGGAAAACAAATATGGTATGAAGTATTCAAGCATGTAAACTGATGATGTAATTGAACCCCCCATATTTATGTATTTGTGTGTTATGTAGTTGTGTATTTGGTCGTTGTGATGTTCTCTTTATAAAAAAAGAAAAATCTTTTTTAAAAAAAGAATCTGTGTAATGCCCCTTTAAAGCAAGCTATCTATGCTAGTGGCAATCATTCCACCCACTGGCAATGAATTCCACAACTGAATGTTCTAGGAAACATTTTCTCTTGAATGATGTTGGTGACTAAAACTAATGAAGAGTGCTTGTGGGATGGGTTAATGAGGAGGACCTCATGGTTTCTTTGGCCAGTCCAATTCATTTTCTGTTTTAATTATACACAGGGGTCATTTCGTAGAAAAAAATGTGCAGGAGCTCATTAGCATAACTTATTAATATAACTTATTTGCATATGCCACACCCCCTGACATCACTGGAAGTGTGTCAGAAGGCAACACCCACTGCTCAGGCTCCACTGGACTGTTTTGGATTGCTAGCTATTGGGGGGGGATGTGCAGATCTGTCCTCACAGAGGAGGGAGGGCTTGTACCTGAATAAAACTTGGTCTTAAAGCTGCCACTGGTTTGTTTTGGATTGCTAGCTATGGGGGGGGGATGTGCAGATCTGCCCTCACAGAGGAGGGAGAGCTTGTACCTGAAGATGAGCCGGGGGGGGGGCTCTGCAACTTACCTGGCTGCTTCTTGCTCCTTGTGGCCCGACTGAGGGCTGCTGGGAGCAGGGGGCGGAGCTTGTTGCATGTGCTTGCCCCCTGGGCTCCTTACTGCCGGAGCTCTGCTCCTGTGCGCTCCCGCAGGAAATGACCCCCGAGTATACATCTTTCTTCCTTCATGGAACTCAATCTGACATACATAGGGTTCCAAACAGATCTCCTTTCTAGCCATTGGCCAGACCTGGACTTGGTTAGCTTTAGCAATGTTGCTACATTATGAATCCCGTATGTGCTCCCTCCCTTCCTCCCTCCCTCTGTGTGTGTGTTTATGTTCATCCAATAATGGTCAATGTTCATAGAATAATGGTCCCATTCAGTGTATAACTTATTCTAGAAATAGTTAATGATAATCTGAATATTTATCAGGGCATTCACAAGACCCAAACAACATGTTTGAATTTCTGGAAAGTTCTGCTAGTTTTCTCTATGTTTGTTAAGTATTTATTACAAACCCAGCAGCCCTTCGCATCTGGTGTTGATCTGTGGTGTGCATGAGGTTGGTACTAGTAGCAGATCATGGTCATGCCTTATTATTAAACTTGTTAATAATCTGAGTGTGTATCAGTGCAGTCAACAGAAATATGATTAACCTGTCAGATAATCCCAGTAAACATGCTTTGTTTTCTTTTCAGTGATATGTGCCATAAGAAAGCGACAGAAAATTTGCTTAGTCGCAGCACCTTGTTAAACAAATCTGGGCCTCCTTTTGACTCGCTTGTAGAGAATGTCAAATCTTCTGCCCTTTTTGATGTGGGCTGTAAACAACAGAATGTCATCTCAACTTTGTGAATGGCTTGTAATACTTTCAAAACATTCAGGAATAGAAGATGGGGGTTGCTGTTTACATATTACATAGTGTGGAAGTACAATTTTGATTTACATTTGAATAACAACCAATCTAATTTTTAATAAATGGGAATTTACCTCTTTATCAGGCCTATGTCCCTGTCCAAATGACAGCCTCTTTCCCTCTTGCTTCCAGTGGCCATCAAGGAAACCATATGAGATGGCAGGAAGCAGCCAGACATTTCTTCATTGTTCATGGATCCAGTTCCAGCAAATGGCTCCACTGCATGTCAAGATTTCTTCTGTTTCCTTTAAATTACATTTCTGTTTCTTTATCAAATGTGGCTTCCAGAACTGCTGTACTGATGAGGAGAATGGCAGTGGGTGAGTAAGTGAGTGTAACTTTGACCTTTCTTCACTTGCTGTTTTTTGGCTAGAAAAATGTTCATATTTAGATATTTATAACTTACTTTTCTCCCCAGTGGGGACCCAAAGAGACTTATGATGTTATTCTCCCCTTCTACATTTTGTCTACAACAATACTGGTTAGGCTAAGAGAGACTAAGAGAGAGCTTCCATGGCAGACTAGGGATTCAATCCTTGCTCTCTCAGGTCCTGGTCTGTCACCAAGCTGGTTTTGTGTTGGGGGGGGGGTAAGTTTTCCTCAGGAGGAATATTTTTTGTTGTTGTGGGTCCCAATACTGGGGAGAAAGTGAGGTTCATTAATATTTTAAATACATCTATCAGGGAATAAATTTCTCCAGGGAGATTTGCCTGTCCCCCTCAATTGTTGTCTTCTACCAGTAGGAGAAAATTTACCTGTCTTGTCTCACTGACCCTCCTTCCTGTTTCTGTGCTTTAAACAATTTTTGTATTCTGCTGAATTGTTGTCTTTAATTGATTTTCTTGTGGATTTCTTCCTATCAGAATGCCCTTGAAAAGTGTGCCAGCTTGGTGTGGGAACAGCCAAAAAGCCATTTCTGATGCTGAGAAAGCCTTCTTATCTATGGGAGTGCCTCATGATTCTCTGTAAGCTATGTTGTTTAGAGTTGATTAGGTGTGATTAGACTTGACATCTTTTATATGGATATGCTTTCTTTTACAGCGGGGGTGGAAATGCAGTTATAGTGTGATCTATGTATTTGCCAGCTACAAAACACAAAAATCAAAAGAAGATGTGTTCCCCATAAAGGCATCTCCATCCCTCCTGTAAAAAAAGCTATTAATGAAATTACTCTATTAATGAAAAAAGGTGCCATTCTTCATTCTTCGTAATGAGTCTTGTATAATAAAACTTCCCATGTAAGATATAGGCTTGAATCCACATGGAGTTGTGCTGGTAGGAGTGGCAATTTTACCTCTTTCCCCTCTTCACAGAAGCTCCCAACTCATGTGACTGTTCATCTATGTAGGTCCCATCATCTGAGAAGATATTTTCAGGGAGCCAAAGGGGACTGGTAGGTGAAAGGAATGTGGGGGGAGCCAGTGTTCCATTGGCATTTTGTAGGATACAAGCCATACTTTTTATTCTCTGTCAAATGAACTGTAATGCAAGTAACAGAAAGGCAGAAAGTCACAGCTTCCACCAAAATGGCAACCTGTTGAGTTACCAAATGCATAACAATAAGAGCTATACAGTTTCCTAGAATTGTTATATTATGTAACTAGGGAGCAAAGCCCGTTGTGGTGGAAGACAACGGGCCCTAGAAAAGAAGGGAGGGAGGTGGAAGGGAGAGAGGGTTGGAGAAAGGAAGGAAGGAATAGGAGGGAAGGAGTGAAAGAAAGGGAGAGAGGGAAGAAAGGAAAGGGGGGAAAGGAAGGGAAGAGGGGCAGAAAAGGGCTTCTCTGGGCCCAGAGAAGGCCTTTTCTGCCCCCACACACCATCCCCTGGGCCTTCTATAGGGGCAGTAGGCAGTGTGTGGGGGGAAAGGGCTTCTCTGGGCCTACTGCCCCCATAGAAGGCCCAGGGGATGGTGTGTGGGGGCGGAAAAGGCCTTCTCTTGGCCTAGTGCCCCATAGAAGGCCCAGGGGATGGTGTGTGGGGGCGGAAAAGGGCTTCTCTGGGCCTAGTGCCCCCATTGAAGGCCCAGGGGATGGCGTGTGGGGGGCAGAAAAGGCCTTCTCTGGGCCTAGTGCCCCCATAGAAGGCCCAGGGGATGGCATGTGGGGGGCGGAAAAGGCCTTCTCTGGGCCTAGTGCCCCATAGGAGGCCCAGGGGATGGCGTGTGGGGGACACAAAAGGGCTTCTCTGGGCGTAGTGCCCCATAGAAGTCCCAGGGGATGGCGTGTGGGGGACGGAAAAGGGCTTCTCTGGGTCTAGTGCCCCATAGAAGGCCCAGGGGATGGCGTGTGGGGGACAGAAAAGGGGTTCTCTGGGCCTAGTGCCCCATAGAAGGCCCAGGGGATGGGGTGTGGGGGACAGAAAAGGGCTTCTATGGGCCTAGTGCCCCATAGAAGGCCCAGGGGATAGGGTGTGCGGGACGGAAAAGGGCTTCTCTGAGCCTAGTGCCCCATAGAAGGCCCAGGGGATGGGGTGTGGGGGACGGAAAAGGGCTTCTCTGGGCCTAGTGCCCCATAGAAGGCCCAGGGGATGGGGTGTGGGGACGGAAAAGGGCTTCTCTGGGCCTAGTGCCCCATAGAAGGCCCAGGGGATGGGGTGTGGGGGATGGAAAAGGGCTTCTCTGGGCCTAGTCCCCTCATAGAAGGCCCAGGGGATGGCATGTGGGGGGTGGAAAAGGGCTTTTCTGGGCCTACTGCCCCCATAGAAGGCCCAGGGGATGGCATGGGGGGCGGAAAAGGCCTTCTCTGGGCCTAGTGCCCCATAGAAGGCCCTGGGGATGGCATGTGGGGGACGCAAAAGGGCTTCTCTGGGCCTAGTCCCCTCTTAGAAGTCCCAGGGGATGGCGTGTGGGGGACGGAAAGGGGCTTCTCTGGGTCTAGTGCCCCATAGAAGGCCCAGGGGATGGCGTGTGGGGGACAGAAAAGGGGTTCTCTGGGCCTAGTGCCCCATAGAAGGCCCAGGGGATGGGGTGTGGGGGACAGAAAAGGGCTTCTATGGGCCTAGTGCCCCATAGAAGGCCCAGGGGATGGGGTGTGCGGGACGGAAAAGGGCTTCTCTGAGCCTAGTGCCCCATAGAAGGCCCAGGGGATGGGGTGTGGGGGATGGAAAAGGGCTTCTCTGGGCCTAGTGCCCATAGAAGGCCCAGGGGATGGGGTGTGGGGGACGGAAAAGGGCTTCTCTGGGCCTAGTCCCCTCATAGAAGGCCCAGGGGATGGCGTGTGGGGTGCGGAAAAGGGCTTTTCTGGGCCTACTGCCCCCATAGAAGGCCCAGGGGATGGCATGGGGGCGGAAAAGGCCTTCTCTGGGCCTAGTGCCCCATAGAAGGCCCTGGGGATGGCATGTGGGGGACGCAAAAGGGCTTCTCTGGGCCTAGTCCCCTCTTAGAAGGCCCAGGGGATGGTGTGGGGGGACGGAAAAGGGCTTCTCTCACTTGCCTCAGCCTTGAGGGCCTGTCCCTGCGCTCACACTCCAGACAATCCTCTCCTGTCAGAGGACTGGAGCAGACTGAGCTGAAAACACTGACTGGGGCTGACGTGGGCGGGACTTTGCGAAGCAGCCAGTCAGCCCTGGCCAGTGTCTTCTGACTGCCAGTTCTTGAGCCAAATCAATTATGGCAAGCATAGAATGTAGTGGAACCAAAATTCAAATATATATAAGGACAGGATTCTCCATTTCTATTGCAGATCCTTGTATGCTGTTAGTGAGAAAGTCATGGTTTCAAGACAGAACAAGAATACCTTGTTCTAGATCCTATAGGAAAAGATATGGGAAATTATCATGGGGCTGTTATTTTCAATTGTGGTGATGGTGGAAAGTGTTGTCATGTCACAGCCAATTTATAGCAAACCCATAAGTGTTTCAAGACAAGAGGTGATTTGCCACTGTCTGCTTCTATGTAGCAACCCTGGACTTCTTTGGAAGTCTCCCATCCAAATACTAACCAGGGCTGACCCTGCTTAGCATCTGAGTTCTGTTGTGATTGTGTTAGCCTGGGTCATGCAGGTCAGGGCATTTTCAATTGTAGTCCCATTCTTTCTTGAAACAATGAATATTGACCGTAAATTCTACCACATATGTAGTAGTGATGTACATTTGGATATATCTGAGCCAAATATATATCCAAAAATATTTTTTAGATATATGTGGGTCTCCTGATGGTATCCAGGATTTTCTGGGATACTGGTAAATGGGTCCTGAATAATCCTGGAAGTATTCACAATTAACTGGGAATATCAGGAGCCAATGTATGAAGTCTCTGAGGACTGTATTTCTTCCTGGGCTTCATATCAGCTTGACAGGTTGATTTCACTTAGATTATGCTCTTTTAAATTGTTTTTGTTGACTTTGCAAAGTTGTGTTCTTTGATTGAGTTGCTTTATGTCAGGTTTACTTTTTGTGGTGAATTCTTGGGTTTGACATTGCTGTAGATTATACATTGGCTGGATTCTCTGATTTTACAGTTGCAACAGGGTTTTAATATAGTTTGGGAGATTCTTGGGTTTACAGTGGTGTGCATTCTCAGATTTTCCTCTTTTTTACATTTTTTCTCCCATAGGAATCAGTGGAGGATAGCTGGGAATACCTCATTCATTGGTTCATAGAATCAGACCCCTTGGTCCAATTCATGTGAAATCTGGGGGTTATTTAAAGAGCAGAAAATTGCTCCACTGCAATTTTGTGCCCAGTAGCTTTTAAAACAGGCCCTTCAACCCCCTGGAAATATTCCACTTAGGGAATAATGGAGCCAAAAATATCAGAAACCCCCCCCACACCCAACCTCCCCCCCAATCCGAATATCAAACTGGTATTTGGAAACCATGAAAACACGAATACCGATATTTTTCTGCTCCCTTATATCTGGACCTGAAAAATACCAATTATTTTAGCTGCATGTGGGGGAGGTAGGGTCAGTTTGCAGAATAGGTTGGGTATTGCTTGGACCTCCATAGCTGCAAGAATGAATCAATACTCGCAGGTGAATATTCAAAAGCAATTTAATGTGAGTTTCAACCAGGCTCATGTCTCTCATACAGGGACATTGTGCCACGTCCTACTCTAACTGCCTGCTTACCTTCACTGACCTGCACAGTCACCTTTTTCACACTCCAGCTTCTCTCTATTATCATCCTTAAACGTCACACCCAGCAGACGTTGTTATCTCAGGAAGCAGGGGATTAGTCCCTCACCGTGCCTCCATCCCCATCCTCACCAACCTAGAGGAATAGCTTTCCCAGTCAAGAATGCAGCTGAACCCAACACACAGCTGAAGTCCAGATCTAGCCAACTGGTTTAACCCTTGTTAGCTTCTCATGACCATTCCCTTGGCCCATCTTCTGGCCCCAAGGGCCTGCTTGCTCTTCACAGACAGACTTTCCAATGCCGGAGTTTGAGAATCTTCTGGAAGCAGTGTATTCCTTCTAAAATTCTGAGCTGGTTTTCAGTAGCTATTGGTTGGGTAATCTGAGGCAGGAGTTTATAATTCTGTTACAGATTATCAGTTGTATATTTCATATATACGTACATGTGTGTGTGTGCACACACGCACGCACAGATGTACGTAAGAAATATGTTGTTGAGAGGGTGGCGAAAACCATAGAGCACCTCCAAAAAGGCATAAATTAGGATGCTTAAATTCTGCAAGAGGGATTAACAATAAAGAGTTAGAAGTATTGATCACTTAAGTACCAGAATCCCCATTGTGGGCTTTAATATTTTATAAGTCTGGCATGAATGTTAGAAGATGTTAACAACTGGTGGGCCTTGTGAGACATCAGAGCCGACTAAAAAGTCTGACTGAGATAATACCTTCCCTTTAAATCAATGGAAAACTAATTATATTGTCTTTAACTACATTTGGAAAAAACCTCCTCCAACATTTAGAGAAGATCACATCTGCCCCTTCCCTGAAGTTAGAGCATACAGTGAGGCAGACACTATCCTTGCTTGTTTGGTTGATTCTTCCTATGGCAAGCTGGGTCTGAACATGAAGTTCATTGTGCAATTGCTGGTTCTGTGAACTTTAGCTATGCGCTAAAATTGCTTCATTGTGGAATATGTGGTTCATAACCCTATGTGTTTCTCCCTAGTGATCACATTTGATTGGACTTGGTTCTTTAAATGCTTGCATAGCTGTATACAAGATTGTTGCCACAAGGCTATCTCATACGTTTTAAAAAATCCTGGGCAGATATCATGAACATGTGAAGCTGCCTTACTATTGGTCTATCAAGATCAGTATTGTTTACTCTGACTGGCAACAGCTCTCCAGAGTCTTAGACAGAGGTCTTTCACATCACCTACTGCCTGATCCTTTTAAATGGAGATGCTAGGGGGTGAATCTTCAGCTTTCCTGCATGTAAAAACAGATGCTCTTCTGCTGAACCCTGAAGTCACTTTCATTTAGGAAACTGAATCTAATTTATAAGGTATGTTGATAACACATGCATGTATAGTGGAATGAACATAGAAATATGCACTGCCAAGTGATGCAGAGTTATGCTCATCTGTCATTCATGCTGTTGTCTGCATGGAAGGGCCTTCTATGTAAGAACTGTATGCTCTGCAAAGTAACCACAGTCTCTAATATCTATCTGTAAAGCTGGAACAGTAGTGATACGGAACAGCCTCTGTAATAGTGAGGAGGAAAATATGTGAAGCATCATAAGTGCAATATTATTTACAGTAAGAATAAAATACTCTGGAGCACGCTGTGCAGGTTGGTTTCTCTGGGTGTGCTCTGATTTTTTTCTTTTTAATAATTCAGATTCAGGATTTGGGGAGGGCACAGTTAATATTTATTCCTGAATTTCAGGTAGGACAGTTACCTGTGTTGGGGTGTGTGTGTTCTGGATCATTATTTTTAATGGGGGAACAAATTTCAACATCTGGTGCAGCTGTTTTTAGTGATAATGGCACTCAATCTGTAATCTAAAGAACCACTAAGTTTCAAAAAGAATAGACAAATGGGGTTGATGTTTACCCCTTGGTGGATTTCTTTCCACTGTTTTTTGTGGAGGGAAAATGGTGATGGTTGCCACTAGTGTTAAAAAAGGAAAAGAAATCCTGGCTGCATCCAGTTTCTTTACATAATATTACAGAGCAAGAAATGCTTCCTTTGCAAAAAAAAAACACCACACACAAAACACCCTCACTATTGTAATCATTGAAAAGCATTTGATTTTTTTTAAAAAAGCACAACCCCCCCCAGCCCAAAAATGTGTGTGTGTTCATGCTTGTATATGAGAAATCAATCATCCAGTTGCTGTGAGAAACATGTCTTCATGCTGAGTATCCCCTGTAGGGGTACCTTAATTATTATTAAAGGAGTTCTTAGTGAGCGGGATCTTTCATTACTTCTCCGGGGCTTGTCTCCAGTGGTGATTGGCTTAGAGCATAAGAGTTCTCTGCAAGGACCCAATTGAAAGGAAGAAACACCATTGCTCAGGCAATCAGGAAAATCAAAGAAAAACAAGATGCCTGTTCCTGCTGATATGAACACCTGAATACAAAAAATAACATGGATTTTTCTCATGAGGTGTTTCTCATAATGCCTAAGAACCCCAGATTTGTGTTTACTGTTACAGAAATCATGGCAACAACTCTAACAATTTTCATGTATATTTTTAGTTCAGGAATTTTGAGGTTCACCCCTATTGCTACTGCCATTTTTTGGTGGAAAAACTGCTGTGGACTTTATAGGTATTCTCTTCTCAGCTTCACCTTCTATGTTGATTCATTTAGTAAAAATATAAGCAAGAATTCTTATAAAAAGTTCTCTGATGGCCTAGTCTCTCAGCCAATATGTGCATCTCTCTGACAGACCTCCCCCTACCCTGGTTAGGCTTCTGCAAGATCAGAGATACACAGGCCCATAACTGGGGGGGGGGACACCAGGTATGTCTCTGGTAGCTTTTCTCAGGGACATTTTTCTGTTATTTTCTCTGGTAACCCATGTAAGATCAGCCAGAAGGCATTACAGTTCTGTGTTGCCTGTCAGAATAATGACTTGAAGATGCCGTAAAAAGAGTTTCCCCAATGTTTCTGAGTGTGGTGGTATCCTACCTCTCTGTTTTGTTTCAGTCTTTGCTACCGTTTAAAAAAAGCATTTTTTTGGTGACAATTAGTAATGAGTTACTGAAATGTTTGCAGGTCAGAATTTCTTCTTTCATTGCCATAAGCACTGTCCCTGTCTGGTATACCCATTCGCCTGAGTAGCTGTGGATGTTATTTATAGGATTAAGGGGACATAATTCTGCCAAGGTCAATGGCAGTATGATGGCTTACCTCCAATGAGTGTCAAGTCCTTCATGCTAATTGAGTTGACCTATTACATGGTGCACCTTAAGGCTTAAGAAGTACCATGTAATAGGTCAAATTATTGTGCACTGTTTCTCATAAAACCAACATGACAGCAATGGTTGGGGGGGGGTCTTGAATCTGCTGGAAGTCTCTAAAGAGAAGAATCACATACAACAATTTTTGAAACAACATTTAGAGAACAGAGCTGACATGAGCTTTCTCAGCACAACCACCATTTTATCCTTGAATAATGTCATCCAGTACAACTCCAAAGAAAGTTCTGTCATCGTGTCAAACATATACTTGAAAATGGCTTTCACATGACTCCTTTTGTCAAACCATCTGTCTTTATGTGCCAGTTCAGGTTTGATAAATTTGGCAGTTCCACCAAATGTTGATGTTTTCATAGTCCATCAAATCAATGGCATTCTACTTCAGACCTTCTTATGAAGCCTTTTAGGAAAACTATGGTGGTGGTAGCATGTGAAGATATTCTGTAAATACAATTACAGTGCAACCTTTCCTAAGCAATTTTTTACCCTTCTAAACCCATTGATTTCAATAGGCTTAGAGAGGGGTAGCTGTTAGTCCTACACTATTAATGAGTTTTTCCTAAAGGAAAGATAAGAATATCAGAGAATTAGCACTCAAGAGACTGGTAGATATTACTAGTGAGCCAATATTAAATCATACTCAGATACACTGCTTAGGAGGCAATATACTGACAACAAAGCTGTATTTTCAAAACAACCCTGTCCAGACCAATGGGCCATGGAGGCCACTGTTGTATCTGTAGCCATATTTCTGTGTTTAACAACACATAGTACAAGTCAATATGACTGTCAGCAGGTTAAAGTCCCCCCCCATTGATTAACTCTCTGGAATTAAAATAATTACTTAATAGATTAGTAAAATATATTTAATTATTACAAAATCTTAATGAAAATGTCTTTTTGAGTGTCCTGAAGGAAAGGAGCAAATGCTTTTAACTCCTGGAAATTACCCTTGATTTCAGTCAAGGGATGAACCTATATATGCAAATAAGGCTTTATTCTTTTTTTCAAAAAAACAATCTTTTTTATTAAGATTTTCAGAATACAAATATGAACAAGAACAGCCAAACCAACAACTAAGAAAGAAAAAGAAAGGAAAAGAAATAGAAAAATAGAAGGTATGTAACAACCATACAGCATTATGCAATTAGGGAAGGTAGAAATTCCTGTACATAGGACATAATATACTCCAGCCATAAAGCTGTGACTTATTACAGAGAACAAAACAGCAAAATATAACAGGGAACATCACCATAAATTCAAATCCTGTAGTATATTGGGGATTACATCATTGTTCATTAAGTATTCCAGGATGGGTAACCATATGATGTCAAAATCCAAAGACATTTTGAGACCAGCCATGTTATTTACTCAAACAGTGATTTTTGACATTAGATAAAGTTTCCACAATTTAGTGTACCAATGTTGTCTTTTTGGACTGTCTGCATTTTTCCAAGACAGCGCTATCGTGTTCTTAGCAGCCGCTAGTAGTATCAACATGCGGACAGCAGTATCTTGGGAACTTACAGTAGATTGCCATTTATTTAAAAGTACATGCTCCATAGAAAGATGCAATTTGTAACCAGTTATTGTCTCAATCTGTTGAAGGATGTCCAGCCAGAAGGGCTATAGAATGGGGTAGTCAAACCAACAATGTGAATATGAGCCTATTGCTCCACATTTTCGCCAACAAAGTGGCGAGGCTGATGAAGTAATCTGCACTAGTTTCTGAGGTGTAAGATACCAGAAATGCAAAATTTTAAAAGATTGTAGATTTATTTCAACTATATTAGTGCTAAAGGCAAAGTTCTTCCAAATCTGTTCCCACTCCTCTGGGGTTAATGTAGTGTAATGTACAAATAGAATGCCAGTGCTTTTGAGAGGGGAGAAGCTGGTGGTCATCTAATTGTGAGAGGACTTTATATATTTTCGCTATTGTATGCCCTTTATTTTTCCGCATAGTATCATATACTAGTTCAAAGCCTGTCATAGGACATTTCAATATGTCCACAATTTGATTCTGAGATGCAAAGTACATTATTTGGGAATACTGAAGCCAATTTAGAGTATATTTAAGTTTGGTTTCAAGCTGTGATTTATTTAATATGATGTTATTGCCAGTGATATCCTCCAGTGTCCTTATCCTTGCTGCTTTCCAAGCTTTTTGGTTAACTGGGAGTTGAGTGGAGGTTAGGGTTTGTTGATTAAAAAGTGCATGAAATTTTGAGGTGGATGGTAACAGCTGCTTTCTGTTTTTGTCCCATGTAGGTAGGAAGACACGAAGAATGATACTATCTACAGTTGACCTAGGACGTTCAGAGATCGACTGCCAAATTACATCATGAACATCATATGGGTAAGTATAATTCATTTGCATGGAGATCCAATTTGTATTTTGTGTGTTATGTATCATTCTTAGGATGTTAGTTAAATGGACTGCAGTGTAATATGTCTGAAGGTCTGGAAATCCTAGGCCTCCTTGTGATTTCTGACTAGTAAGCGTGTTCCTATGAATCCTATATCGTATATATGCCCAGAAAAAGTCTAGGAGTAGTTTTTGCCAATCAGCTAGTAGTTTGGAGGAGATGGTAACGAGTAAGACTCGAAATAAGTAGAGAAATTTTGGCAGTACATAAGACCTAATAATATTTAATCTATCATAGTAGGTAAGTTTAATTTTATGCCATAAGGCAAATTTTTTCTTCAGATCTGTAAGCAGAGTTTCATAATTAGCCTTGTAGAGGTCTTCTATGTTCAGTGGAATTCTGATAACTAGATATGTTAAATATGATGAGATCCAGGGATAGGGAACTGCAGTTTGCAAAGATGTTCTGATAGTTGTTGGTAAGTAAATCGGAAATATGTGTGATTTAGCTATATTAGTGTGTAAACCAGACACTACACTTTTATCTGAGAGAACCAGGTTTGATTCCCCACTCCTCCACTTGCATCTGCTGATGTGACCTTGGGTCAGTCACAAGCTCTAGCACAGCTGTTCTCTCAAGGACAGTTTGTGTTATAGTTCTCTCAGCCCCACCTACCTCACAGGGTGTCTGTTGTGGGGAGGGGAAGGGAAAGGAGTTTGTAAGCCGCTCTGAGACGCCTTTGGATATAAATCCAAACTCTTCTTCTTCTTCTATAGTCCCTCAAAATCGTTTGAAGAGTTGATAATGATGTTTCTGGTTTTGTGCAGAATAGTAAAAGGTCATCTGCAAAAATCGACAATTTATAAGTTTTTCCAGCTAGATTTATACCTGTAATGTCTGGGTGAAGTCTAATTCTCTCCGCTAGTGGTTCCATAATGAGTGCAAATAATTGCGGTGACAGGGGACAGCCCTGCCTCGTGCCACATTTCAAAGTAAATTCTTCTGAGTTCATACTATTGATTCTGAGATGGGCTTGAGGTTTGTCATAGACAGTATTGATGATACGGAGAAAGTTCTCTCCAAAGCCCATATGTTCTAGTGTGGTTTTCAAAAAATCAAAATTAACAGAGTCAAACGCTTTTTGTATATCAAGCGCAACACAAACAGAGGTGATTTTATTTTTTTTACAATGGTGGATCAGGCTCAGAGCTTTAAAAGTGCAGTCTGAGATGTCTCTATGTGGCATGAAGCCCACTTGGTCTTGGTGGACATATTCATGTATAAAAATACATAGTCTCAGAGCAAGACTAGTAGTAAATATTTTAAAATTGTTATTAAGGAGAGAGATAGGTCTATAAGCTGCAGTATCAGTCCCATCTTTGTCAGCTTTTGGGATCACTATTATTGATGCTTGGTGCCACGTGGGAGGCAGTTTACCTTCCTGCATAACATAACTGCAAGCTGCAGTGAGAGGTGGGGCTAATAAGTCAGAATATTTTTTATAAACCTCGACTGGGAAACCATCTGGGCCTGGGGCCTTATTATTTTTCAGATGTTTTATTGCATTAGTAATTTCCTGTACTGTGAAAGGATTGCCCAATATTTGTGCATGTTCAGGTGATATCTTAATTGTGTTATAGTAGTTGTTAAGGTAGGAAGTAATAGAAGCCGAATTAATTGAATCCGATTTGTAGAGTCGTTTATAATAATTTAAGAAAGTCTGTATAATTTCTTCAGTGCGGTATCTTAAAGTGTTTTTGTCATCTTTGATGGCAGTAATACGCCGGGAATCTTTCTTTTGCCTAACACGCCGTGTTAGTGTTTTCAAAGCTGTAGAGTTGTTTTGCCATGTTTTCTGTTGAAGATACAACAGATCTCTTTGTATATGAGTGGAGTCTAATGTTTCTAATTATCTTCTTAATGCTAATAAATGTTTATAAATTTTAGCACTACCTGTTTTTTTATGTTGAGTTTCTAGGGAGCTAATATCTAAAGTTAATTGTTCTCTTTTTTGTCTCTGTTGTTTTTTTAGGAATGCAGATTTAGTGATTACATGACCACGAAGGACTGATTTACAGGCATCCCAGAGAATAGCTGGAGAAATTTCTGGGGTGTCATTGTCTGCAAAGTAATGTTTAATGCATGTATGTATTTTGTCTGAGAGAACCTGGCTATGCAATAAATTTGTGTCAAATCTCCAGATTCTGTGTGCGGGTTCATCATTTATACTAAAATCACATCTGACAGTGTGGTGATCAGACCATTGCATCAAACCAGTTTCAGCTGTTTTGACTTTTGTTATTAGTGAGGCTGACATGAGGAGATAGTCTATACGTGTGTATGTATTGTGACGCTGGGAGAAATACGTATAATCATGCTCACGTTTGTGAAGATGTCTCCAAATATCCACAAGCATGAATTGTTGAAATAAGTTTGCAAGCGGTGAGGTTTTAGATTTGTGAAGCCCTTTCCCCTTTTGATATTTATTACCTTGAGATTTGTCCTTAGCAGGGTCTAGAATGCAGTTGAGGTCTCCCCCAATTAGCAACTCTCCTTCCCTAACACGTTCCAACTGACAAAATAAATCAGATAAAAAGGTTATTTGGCAGTCATTAGGCGCATACACAGACACCAAAGTTACAGTTAAATTGTTAAGCTTACCCACAACAAAAATAAATCTACCTTTGGGATCTTTGTGTAATTTTTTGAGTGTAAAGTCCGTGTTAGACGAAATGAGGATCGCTACACCTCTGGCTTTGGTAGAGCCATAGGATTGCCATTGATGGCTAAATTTTTGAGTATTAAAGGTTTGAGGTTTGTATTTTAAGATTTGAGAGAGAATGCGTTTTCTCTTCACCGGGTTACGCATTTCTCTGACATTATAAGTCAATGCCCTTATCATTGTAAAAACAGATGTATTAAGGTAAGTCAATGCAGGAAATAAACAAAGTCAAACCAGAGTTATAACAAACTTGCCCAAGATGCACGTATTAACCTCATCAAGAGTATGACATACAAAATAGTATATTTGATCAACTTGTACTACTAATAATTGTATAACCTGTTAATGGAAAAGGAGCTTACTAAAAAACTAATTTTTAAAGTGCAACAGGGAAATTCAGGGTAATCAAAGTCCTTAAAAAAGTTCTAGTCCTTAAAAAACTAGGAAAGCTCTCTGCGATATGGGATTTCAAGAAATCCATTCATTAATTAATGAAATAGATAGAAGGACCGCTGAAAGTGATGTTCCAGCTGTATGGGGAATGAAGGAAGAAAAAAAAAGAGGAGAAAAAAGTGAAACAGAAAGAAACTAGAACTAGTACTTAAGCAAACTACCTGTACCTCCACCTCTGCTTTCAGAGGAAGAGAGTGAGATGCTGTACTCTCACTAGTAAAACCAGGTTGTCAACTTAGTTAAGCTAATGAAGACTATTAAAATGTGTAGTGGAACTCAGAGTGAAATCATGGTTTCCCCCCTCCCCCCTCCCAAAGCATTTAACAATTAACCATAAGTAGATAGAAGAAAGATTGCAATATAAACAGGCATTAAAGATAGGTAAAGTAAGCTACAACCACCCAGCATAAACACAAGAAGAACAGCCGGTATATACTGGCACTCATGGGCGATGTGGAAATTTTTGATCTTTCGGTGGAGTGATGTTGAAGCCAAGATGGCGCTTCAAAGACTGTTTGTCTGTCTCCATTTCTTGAAGGTCCAGTCCAAGTGTTTCCAGGAGAGAGAGACCTGATGGCATGTCCATTGCTTTTAACAGTGTTCTTTTATTCCACACCTTAAGAGTTGCTGCAGCTGACCAGCGATATCTAATGTCAGCTTCTCTAAGCTTTGTAGTGATGGGCTTCAACGCCTTTCAGAGATCAATAGCTTCAGCTGGGAGATCTGGAAAAACTTCTATGTCAAGAGAGTTGAAGGATAGAAATTTGTGCAGGCATGCTTCTTTTAAAATCTTATTCTTTGTTCTCGCATCCAGGAAAGTAGCTAAAATATCTCTTGGACCTCGTTTGGGGTCTCTGCGTCGTGACCTCAGGCGGAAGGCTTTTAAAATGATAGGAACCACATTTTCTTCTAGGTTTAGTACCAATGCTAACCAGTTGGCTAGGAAAACTTGTCCTTCTCCGGTTTCCTGTGAGCCCTCTGGGAACCCGCAACATTTCAAGTTAAATTGTCTGGAGTCCATCTCAAGGGCCAGAACTCTCTTCTGTGTATTTCTTTCCTCCGCCTGGAGTGATAAGATGGCATCCTCAGCTCGCAGGCCCAGAGTAGTAGCAAATTCTGCTTTTTTATCTACATCTTGCAAGCCTTTTGTAAATTCATCCAGTTTATTTTGCATTGGTGTGAGCATTAATTTAATGGATTCTAAAAGCCGCACTTCCATCTTACTCATTTGTTTCAGCACAGTTTGAGAGTCAGCATGAAGGTCGTCTGTACCCTTAAGGATTGTGCCGTCCTCCATCTTGTCTGCAGGCCTCTGTGGTGTTAGTTTCCTGAGGTGAGTACTGGAAGCAGAGAAATAGTCAGTAAGAACCCAAGAAGTGCTGATTTTCCGATTCAAGGAACAGCCACTGCCCTTCTCCATAAATTAGGTATGTAAATTGACATTGGGTGGTGCGATTTCGCAGTTTACAAGAGCGATGAGAAGCGGAGCTCAGAGTTTATGCTGCCATCTTCAGTCACATTCAGGCCACGCTCCCAGTAAGGCTTTATTCTTGATTCAGCATACAAAGATGTATCACCGTATAAGAAAACATTAGGAAAAGTTCTGTGAAGATCAGAGCAACCTGCTTCAGATACACCATGCTATGCTGTCTGTGGTGACTGGTGGGGTTGCTTATGAAAGCTTTCATTCTCCCTACTTACATTTTATTTATATTATATGCATAAAATTATGTACAAAGGGGTTTTTTTGGTTGGTTTGTTTTTTTGCTTTTGACTTGATCCTCTTGCTAGAGCACCTCTTAATGACACTTCCCTGAACTTTGAGTTAGTTTGTGCTTGTTAGGTGATCTATTAAGAGAGCACCATCTTTATCTCGATGTTTCCTGTTGCAGGATTCTGTTGTTGTCAACTTCCTCATTAAAAAAGGCCTAATTAAAATGTACAGAGCTAGCCCTACACCACTTCGTGCTTGCGGCCAAGTGTGTATTTGGCATCCCACTCCCATGACATTTGAATATCTTTGTTTTTTATTGAGTTGGACCTAGGCAACTTTTTCACTCAATCTCACCCATTTTCTCTCCTTACTACAGGCCTTGTCTCACATGGCTTATATCAAGGCAGGTCTCATGATCTTTTTGATTGTCAAAGGGGATCCTGCTTGCCTTTTTTTACCGGCTGCAAACCTGGTTGGATCCAACCCATCACATTTGTAGCCCATGTCATGACTTTGATGCATGACTTACATGAATGACAATAAGTTTGTGTGCTAGGATTTATAAACCTTTATTTATTCACGCCATGTATTAGGTAAAGTAAAAAAAGGCTTTCAGTTTGATACTAATTTCATGAGTTTTTTGCTATAGATAATATCAGGGTTTTTTTGTTATAGATAATGTCAGAGTTTTTAGGAACTGTTGGATTTCACAATTTTTAACATGCTCCTTATTTAATAAATTTCAAAGGGATAATATTCCCCATTTGATGCTAGACAGTGACCCGAACACAAGCCACTTGGTCACTAAATTTCTGTCTAGCATATTTTCTTTTAGTAAATAATATATTATTTTTTAGTCATTGCTCAAGATCATCTGATCAAAGGAGCTCTGGAAAAGAAAAGAAAGTAAAACATACATTTGTTGAACGGTCACCATGGTACATTTACCTGCATACACACACACATACACACGAGGATGTATTCTTTGTTTTAGCTATTGAGAGGACAGTTAAGTAGCAAGCACATCCTGATCTCTGGACCACTCCTCCCAAGTTTTGAGTCATTTGGATTACTGTGATAACAGGCAAAAGTCCTGCCCCTGTATGTACACAACCAGCACCCTTTACACCTGGTCAGAGTGAGTGAAAAGCAGGTAATAGCTAATCAAGGCCAGGGAACCTTGGAGGAACTAGACAGGAAGTGAGATTTGATGCAAAAAAAATCCATTAAACTGCCGTTTTCAGTCAGATAAAGATTAACTGCTGTTTACTTCATTCATACCCCTCTTTTCACCTCAATGAGGTCTCAAAGTGGCTTACTACATCCTATATTAAGTTTTAATTCTCACAGAGATGGTGAGCATGTGTCTGAGCAGTACCACTTCAGTCACTCTTAAATAAAATATAGAGTGGTAACATAGTACTGATCAATGGTCTGTTCCAGATTTTTCCTAGGAGAAAGGGCTTTCAGATGTCATTTTAGAACAACTTACTTTTCATTGAAAAAGTAGCTAATTCAGTTTGACTTTACAACACATAAAAACACTCAGAGATGGCAAAGTAGCTTCCTTCATTGCATTATTAGGTACAGTTTATGCTAGCAAGCTCTTGAACAGGCCTGCAGAGAAGTGTCATTTGATAGCCTAAAGTCAACAAAGTCCTTGAAGGATTTGTAGCGCTGGAAAGGAGACTTGCAATTTTGGACACAATTGCTTCTGCCGAAGTGCCAGGGCATTAACCAGCATGCCTGGCATTACGGTGTCAATTATGTGTCAAGAAGCCCAAATGTCACATAAAATCCTTTTTCTCTTGTTACTGTTCTGCAAATGTTATTTGAGCCACTTTGACTTGTACCACCATCACTGACATTTTCCTTTTCAGCATCGTGGAGCTCCATGCTTTAACAAATTCAACTTGCTCTTGCTCAAAATATTTTGCAGGATGCTGGAAATCAATTCTGCTGTTTCACACAGCAGTTCTGCAAATACCAAAAGCTTGACATTCTGTCCTTGAATGAAAAACAGAACAAAATGACAGAACTCTTCTTGATTTCTTCTTGGTTCATGGCATCCTCTTCAATAGGAAATGATTCATTCACAATGTCTTCAACCCTTTCCTCAGAGCCTGGAATTCAAACACTTCTCAGACTGTACTTTTAAAGCAGGGAGTGACTCCTGAGAATCCCTTTTCATGTCCAAATGAATAATATACCATGGAGTTAACTGTTGCCCTGTAGAAGTACCTCTGAAGTTCATGGTTGTGTTTGGGAGATAGTTGTGGTAGAAAAAGAATAAAAGAATGCAAGACTAACCCTTCTGGGGTAGTCCAGGGGTGTAGCTAGTGCAGTATCCTGCTTTCAGCTATATGTCTCCTGGAGGCTCCCATGCAAGACATGAAGATCACACAATGACCACTGAAGGTGCTTTTACCCCCAATGTAGCTTTTGCTGCTGCCTCTTCTCCACCTTACTGCTGTCCATTCCAGGAGGCCTGAAAAGATAACTCTCGTACCGCTTTACAGATTAGCTCTCTTTAAAAATTGTATAGCAAGCAGTACATGTCCTGGAGGGCTTCCTTAATTCTCTTGAAATTACTTCCTCTTTCTACAGTTCAGCCATCATTGTCGTTACCCTGGAAACAAACAACCAGGAATAATGGCTGAAGTCTTATAAGAAAAATGAACTCTTATTCAGGAACAGATGTATGTAGCTTACTGTACTACTTTTGGGGTCTGGAGGCTGAACTGAATTATCTCCACTGGCTCCCAGGAAGAGCAACAGACAGGAAGCTGGTGGCAGTCCTGATAGGAGATCACCATTCTCTCAGATCTGTTCTGAGGCAATCACCTATAATACATATATTTTCAAATCAGTGTAGATCTGGTCCCTAGGTCACACTACTCATCCATTTGTTCTACCAGTCAATGATATTTCTGAAATGTAATTGAGATTTATTGTAAAGTGATATTTGGATGCTCCTCCTCAGGTGAAAGGCATGAGAAATTTCAAAGGAAACCAAAAGTATATCTAGAAAACTAATGAAATTCATTAGTAGGAATATTTCTTCACATTTATAGATGACTACTATATATATTTGCCCTGACCTGGATAGCCTGGCTAGCTCAATCTTGTCAGATCTTGGAAACTTGCCTTGAAAACCCTTTGGGGTCACCATAAATTGTCTGTGACTTGACAGTAAAAGGGGAGAAAAATACTTTGCCCAGGGTGAAATCTAAAGTGAATTTGTAGATTCCTATTCAGACAAAACATCTAGGGAATGTCATAAACATTATGATAGGTCTAACATTATTTTATGGATACTCCTAGCTGATTTTCTGTTGTGTATCTGCTTGAGTCAATCCATAACTTAAATATATACTATGAAGGTGAGTTTTTAAGGACTATCCAAGGCATTACAAAATTCTTACCCAGAAAGCATGTCTGTAGGAACTTGCATGTAGTCTCTCTGTGTAGATTGTCATAGCTGCTGAATGTATACATGTTTGGCTAATATGTATACGTTCTGGGCAGCTACAAGAGCTTCTGGCTTTCCACTCCATATGAATAGCCATGTACAAACAAAATATACATACATGCAATTGTCACATGGAAGTGTCTGCCCATGTGTTACTTTACTAATTTTTTCCACAAAAGTGTTTTCCATATGAAAATGTTGCCGACTTTGAGGCAGTCCCAAGGTGCAGATCCTACATGTTAACAAATGCACTGAAATAAAAGGATAATCAGCATATATTATTCCTCTGTGGACTACAGAAGGTATCCTTTAAGTAGGAGAAAATGGTCTCAGATAATCTTAGGAAATATTTTTCTACTAGACTATGATTCCATGAAAACCAGCTGTGAATATGAAAATAACAGAGCCTATGGCATCCTTTCTCAGAAGAACATGGGAAATAGGGCTTGGAGAAAAATGTCCTGTCCTTTAATAGAGATTTAATGGAATTTTAGTTGTCAGGTAACGCTTTCTACCTCTATGCTATGAAAAGCTGCAACTGCTCATTTTCACATACTAAGTTAAAGGGATAGAGCATTTTTCTCCAGCCTTGTTGACTAACCTGCTGCCATTGCAAGGTATAGAGGGACAGTAGCCTTGATGAAGAAGTTGGACTCTAATGGATTCCATTGCAATTGCTATGCTCTCAGTTCCTAATGGCTGAGATGTTTTCTGCTGCTAAGATGTTTTCTGCTTCTGTTTCAGAATAGCTATGCTGGCATCACACTAGAAACATGGATTAAAAATGAGTTTAAAAACATTATTAATATGTCCCCCTCCCCATGCCTTGTGCATCTGACAGGTAAACATGACCCATTCAGTCATTCATTGAAAGCATGGGTGGGGGGAGGAAGAACATTGTCTTCACTTTCAACTTCCATGCATTTATTTTAAGGTCAGGAGAGAGCTTCCTGCATGCCAAGCAGATGCTGAAACACTGAGCCACAGACCCTCCCCATGTTTGTTGAATTATATGGCTCTCCGTGTACTTCAGAATCTTGGGATCCCAACAATGTTGAAAAAAAATCTTGCACAAGTACAGTGATGTGAATTTTGAGTCTATTTCTCATCTTCAATGAACACATGACATTTGAGAATGGGTACAATAGTCATCATTCTGCTTTTTGCTCTCCACTGGTTTCACCATATAACTAAAAGGGGGGGATGATTCTATGCCTTCAAACTAATTTCTCCAAACATAAAATTTGCAGAGTTATACCAGAAGGCAAACTAAAAAAACACAGGGCAAACTAAAATTTTCTTGAGTGATGAATGAGGCCTGTAGACTCTGAAACAAGCATCCTTTGTTACCTCAGCTCCATGCCACCCATTCAGTGTTCCAAACAGGGCAAAAACCATATATATTTCAGAGAAAGCCAAACAAAATAAAACTTGTAAGACAATGAGCTATTTCTTTTTGGTTATGTTGTCTTGACTGGAATCCAATAGAAAGGTAAGTTTAATTCTGTAAGTTATCCCTTTCTTCATTCTGAAGTCACACAGGTGCTTTTGTGTCTTTAATTAGATTAAACAAGTGGGAACCCTCAAGGACTTGCAGAAGGGACATCTTATTCCCCTTCCCTACTAGGTCCTCTTTCCCTTCCCTGGTAGCCACCACATTGTCTCCCCTTTTCCTGCTTTCCTCTTTCCTTCTCACCCAATAGCCAACCTACTTTTACCTGCCCCTTGGTCTTTTTTTAAAAAAGATTTTATTTATACATTTTTCACAATATGTAGTATTACACATAATAAACCTTATATACATTTGAGTATTTTTTCCACATGTTGTTTGTTCATTTATATACTCTCAACCATCTTTTAAGGTGTATTTTATCATCTTTTCCTTGAAGTATTACTCAATTCATCCATTTCTGCAATTTCTAACAGCCTGCATGCTATTTCCTCTCTTGGGGGACTGCTTTCTAGTTTCCAATACTTGGCTAACAGAATTCTAGCAGTTGTTAGGATATATATCACCATATAAACATCATTTCGTTCATAATGTTCCAGAATTAACAAAGCCATTTCTGGTGTTAAAATAACATTCATATTCATTATTTCTGATATTATCTTTTGTACCATCAAACAATTGCTATAAACTTTTCCACATCGCCACCACATGTGGAAGAAAGTTCCTACATTCACTTTGCACTTCCAACATTTTTTTTAAGCATTAGAATGACATTTAGCTATTCTATCAGGAAACCAATACCATCAATGAAATACTTTGTAAATATTTTATTTATAGTTAATGGCCCTCATATATTTGTTTTCCACATTTTTGACCATTTGTCCATATCAATATTGTAACCTATATCCCTCATCCATGAAATCATAGTTGTCTTAACTGTTTCATCTTGCATGTATTCTTCTAATAGAAATCTGTAAAATTTCTGAATCATTTTATCGCTTGATGAAAACCAAGCTTTCTCTATCATATTTATTAATAAGAGAAGGTTTTATAAACGCTTCTAATGGCAATACCCATTTTGGTGTTTTTGTATAATATCTTAATCTTACTTCATTCCAAATTCTTATCAGGGCATCTCTAATCATATGATGTCTAAAATTTGAGTGTATTTTATCCTTCTCATATCAGACATATGCATGCCAACCCATACTTAAGTGATGTCCTTCTAAGCTCAAACTTCTTATATTTTCCAGGGTTAGCCACTCTTATCCAACCTAAGGATGCCGCCTGATAGTATAGCTTCCAATTAGGTAGTTCAAATCCACCTCTTTCTTTTCTATCTTGTAGCGATTTCCATTTAATTCTTGATCTTTTGGGATGCCAAATAAATTGTCTGGTGATTTTGTCAAAGTCTAAAAAGAATTGTGGTCTTTTCAATATCGGTATATTTTGAGCTAAGAATAAAAATCTAGGGAGTATGTTCATTTTTATGGTAGCTATTCTACCCATGAGTGACAACTGCAAGTCTTTCCATCTTAATAAATCTTTTCTAATTTCTTCAAGTAATTTATTGTAATTATCTTTTAGAAACTGCTCAGAATGGCCTTTAAGGAGTGTGATTTTGAAATGATTTGACTCATCCATACAACTTGTAAGATACTTATTTATAATTTATTAATGAATATTGGGTACAATTGCACATGCATAATGATATTGATAGCAATTATTATATGAATTGTAGAACTTCGGGTTGGAAGAAGACTCCTTTAGAGTTGAAACGGAATCTTCATTCCGGAGACCACTGTTCCTGTCACCTTCTGTCATCTTCTACCTATGTAACTGAAGTGAAAAATGTTTATTATGTTTGTGTTTTGTTGTTATTTAAAGAGATATTTTCTATGAAGCCTTGTTATCACAGTTCTTTGGCTTTTTCTTCTATGAATGAGAGCTGTGACCATTTTGCTTTCTGATTGATTTTTTTTTTGGAGTTTCAGAAGAAATACAGAAATCGCATAAGAAGAAATCACATTATGCTGACCTGAATACAATCTAAAAAGTGTTTCCTCAAGACTACTAATTCAAAAAATCTTAGTGAGTGGTGGCAGGTTAGTCTTTTAAAGATTCAGATAAGTATTCCTAATAACTTGAATGTCATTGTTTATCCTGTGTAAAATGAAGCATGTATGTGAATCTACTGATTCAGAACTCATGCAGATAAGAGGAACTGGAAAATTGAATGCAAAATTGCACAAGTCTTTCACCAGTCCAAATTATTACAGCTATAACCTAGGAAAGTCTTGAGCTAAAAATCAAATATTATCACAGATACATGGACTGTAGTTATTACAAATTGAGAGAGAGAGAGAGGGAGGGGGGAGGGGGAGACACAGAGAGAGAGAGAGAATGCAAGGTGATCTCAGGTCTCATTTAAAACAGAAACTAGCTGCCTGACTTCTGTGTTCCATGGATTTTATATAAGGAAGACCAGAGACATCCCTTCTGAATTTTACTTCAGGTTTTAAAATTTTAATTTACAGTTCTCTAGTCATTAAACTGACATTTTTTCCTGGGAGGGATAAGAATTTTTATGAAACAGCAGAGGTGAGTTACAAATGACAAACCCTCCTAGCCTACTTTGATGTTTTATTTTACTGTCCTGGATTTCTTGAAGGAAAAATAATTGGCAGAATTCAAAAGTCTATTGATTCTTTTCAAAGAATCAGAATGACAGTGGACGAACAAAATGCAAAGCCCCCCCCCCTTTCCTGGATTGTTCAAGATATTTGAAAATCATCTTTTGTGATGGCGTTAAATAATACTTGGATACTTAGGGGAGAGCAAAATAATGGCAAAATTGTTCTGCTTTCCATGTTACAGAGAGAGATGCTTCTAGCTATTCATAAAACAGTCATTGTAAGACTATAGATTTGGGGGGAACTCTAGGGACTTTTGTTGCCTATAATAGTAAGAATAGCTTATTTAATTTATACCAGACTAGGGAGCAAAGCCCGTTGTGGAGGAAAACAACGGGCCCTAGAAAGGAAGGGAAGGAGGAAGGAAGGAAGGAAGAGGGGAGAGAGTGAAAGAAAGGAAGAAAGAAAAGGGGGGAAAGGAAGGGAAGGGGGCGGAACGAGCTTCTCTGGGCCTACTGGGCCCATAGAAGGCCCAGAGGATGGTGGGGGCGTGCAGCGGGCTTCTCTGGCCTACTGGGCCCATAGAAGGCCCAGAGAATGGTGTGTGGGGGGCAGAAGGGCCTTCTCTGGCCCAGGGCATCCCATAGAAGGCCCAGAGAATGGTGTGGGGGGCGGAAGGGGCTTCTCTGGCCGACTGGGCCCATAGAAGGCCCAGAGAATGGTGTGTGGGGGTGGAAGGGCCTTCTCTGGCCCAGGGCATCCCATAGAAGGCCCAGAGAATGGTGTGGGGGTGGCAGAAATGGCTTCTCTGGCCAACTGGGCCCATAGAAGGCCCAGGGGATGGTGGGGGGCGGCAGAAGGGGCTTATCTGGCCTACTGGAACCATAGAAGGCCCAGGGGATGGTGTGGGGGGGCAGAAGGGGCTTCTCTGGCCCACTGGGCCCATAGAAGGCACAGGGGATGGGGGGAAGGGGCTTCTCTGGCCTACTGGAACCATAGAAGGCCCAGGAGATGGTGTGTGGTGGGGGACAGAAGGAGCTTCTCTGGCCTACTGGGCCCATAGAAGACCCAGAGGATGGCGTGTGGGGGGTGGAAGGGGCATTTCTGGCTGACTGGGCCCATAGAAGGCCTAGGGAATGGTGGGGGGCAGAAGGGGCTTCTCTGGCCTACTGGAACCATAGATGGTCCAGGGGATGGTGTGTGGGGGGAGGGAGGGGCTTCTCTGGCCTATTGGAACCATAGAAGGCCCAGGGGATGGTGTGTGGGGGGTGGGAGGGACTTCTCTCGCCTACTGGAACCATAGAAGGCCCAGGGGATGGTGTGTGTGGGGAGGATGGAAGGGGCTTCTCTGGCCTACTGGAACCATAGAAGGCCCAGGGGATGGTGTGTGGGGGAGCGGAAGGGGCTTCTCTGGCCGACTGGGCCCATAGAAGGCCCAGAGGATGGTGTGGGGGGCAGAAGGGGCTTCTCTGGCCCACTGGGCCCATAGAAGGCCTAGAGGATGGTGGGGGGGCGGAAGGGGCTTCTCTGGCTGACTGGGCCCATAGAAGGCTTAGAGGATGGTGTGGGGGGGGGCGGAAGGGGCTTCTCTGGCCGACTGGGCCATAGAAGGCCCAGGGGATGGTGTGTGTGGGGGGCAGAAGGTGCTTCTCTGGCCGACTGGGCCCATAGAAGGCCCAGGGGATGGTGTGTGGGGGGGAGGAAGGGGCTTCTCTCACCTGCCTCAGCCTTGAAGGCCTGTCCCTGTGCTCTCTCTGCAGATGGTCCTCTCCTGTCAGAGGACCGGAGCAGACTGAGCCAAAGATACTGGCCGGGGCTGATGTGGGCGGGACCACCAAGCCGCCAGTCAGCCCCGGGCAGCATCTTCTGACTGCCAGTTCTTGTGCCAAATCAATTGTGGCAAGTATAGAATGTTGTGGAACCAAAATTCAAATATATATAAGGACATATGCTCTATGAAGTCCCACCCTGCAATGTTCAGACTGGAAATGCTCATATAGGGCCAATTTGTTTTGTTGTTGTTGTTCAGTCGCACAGTTGATTCCGACTCTTTGCGACCCCATGGACCAGATTACGCCAGGCCCTCCTGTCTTCTGTAATGCTCTGGAGTTTGTTTAATTTCGTGTTCATTGCCTCGTTAACACTGTCTAACCATCTCATCCTTTGCTGTCCCCTTCTTCTTTGACTTTCAATCTTTCCCAGCATCAGGGTCTTCTCCAGTGAGTGCTCCCTTCTCCTTTGGTGGCCAAAGTATTTGAGCTTCAGCTTCAGTATCTGGCCTTCCAGGGAACAGTCAGGGTTGATTTCTTTTAGGATTGAATGATTTGATCTCCTTGCAGTCCAAAGGACTCTCAAGAGTCTTCTCCGGCACAATAATTCGAAAGCATCTATTCTTTGGCGCTCGGCCTTCCTTATAGTCCAACTCTCGAGCCATACATTACTACTGGGAATACCATTGCTTTGACCATACGGACTTTTGTCGGCAGGGTGAGGTCTCTACTTTTTATTATGCTGTCTAGGTTTGCCATCGCTTTCCTTCCAAGGATCAGGCGTCTTTTAATTTCATGGCTGCAGTTGCTGTCTGCAATGATCTTGGATCCCAGGAATGTGAAGTCTGTCAGTGCTTCCATGACTTCTCCTCCTATTGGCCAAGGAGTGATGGGGCCGAATGCCATGACCTTAGTTTTTTTGATGTTGCGTTTCAAGCCAACCTTTGCACTCTCCTCTTTTACCTTCAGCAAGAGACTCTTTAGATCCTCTTCACTTTCTGCCATTAGAGTGGTATCGTCTGCATATCTGAGATTGTTGATGTTTTCCCCAGCAATCTTAATTCCAGCTTTTGAATCATCCAGGCTGGCATTTTGCATGATGTACTCTGCTAAATTAAACAAGCAAGGTGACAATATACATCCTTGTCGTACTCCTTTTCCTATGCTAAACCAATCAGTTATTCCGTATCCTGTTCTAACTGTCACTTCTTGACCCTTATACAGGTTTCTCAAGAGACATGTGAGGTAGTCTGGTATTCCCATCTCTTTAAGGACTTGCCATAGTTTGTTGTGATCCACACAATCAAAGGCTTTAGCATAGTCAATGAAGCAGAAGTAGATCTTTTTCTGGTACTCTCTTGCTTTCTCCATAATCCAGCGAATGTTGGCTATTTGATCTCTAGTTCCTCTACCTCTTTGAAACCCAGCTTGTACTTCTGGCAGTTCTCTATCCACGTACTGCTGAAGCCTAGCTTGTAGGAGCTTGAACATGACCTTACTAGCGTGTGAAATGAGTGGAATTGTGTGATAGTTTGGACATTCCTTGACATTGCCCTTCTTTGGGATTGGAATGTAAACTGACCTTTTCCAATCCTGTGGCCACTGATGTGTTTTCCAAATTTGCTGGGAAATTGAGTGCAGCACTTTAACAGTATCATCTTTTAAGACTTTGAATAGCTCAGCCAAATAGGGCCAAACCTCACATTAAAATATACATGAGCCCACCATGGGGACTTGCAGCTATACTGCTGCTGCAAAGTTCCAGGTGGAACTCAATTTAAATGCATTGGAAGGACCCAACTTGGAGGAGGACCATAGCATAAGGGGAGGAGGGGCTCCCCCATGTCATTTCCCCAAGCTGAAATAGCTATAGGGATGTTATTTGTTCCATTCAAGGGTTGAATATGCAAGCATTCAGTACTTATGTAGCCCCCTTGACAGGGGAAATCACTGGGGAACTACTGCTCAGCCTCTTGGACTTTGGTCTGTAGGGTCCTGCAAGTCTTCATCTTGTCCTGTGTGCTTTTCAACTACATGAAATTTCTGGCTGAGGTCATCTGGAGGTTTTTGCTGGGTTAAACTTGTCACCAATGGCACTCAGCTCTATCTTGCTCTTCCAGCTGATCCCAAATGCTGAAGTGTGGTTTTGGAGTGTATGTGGCTAGTAATGCACACTGAAAAATGCATGCATCTTACAGGAAAAACTGATACGAGGAAGGAGGAAATGGCATAAAAGTAAAGAACTGCAGATTAAATGCAAACAATGGAGAAATTAAACTGATATTGACATTTTTGGATTGAAGCAGCAGGGAGGATAAATTTAAAATCTTCTCTTCTAACCAGAGGGTATATCATGATACTTACCCAACAATGGTCATACTTTGCAAGAAAATATCAGCTCCAGTAGTGTTGCCCATTATGTTATTGAAGAGCCCAGATAGATCTCTGATGAATCCCAAGGTTCCCCAGACTCAGTCTGAAAGTAAATGAGATAAGGAATTTGAGAGAAGGCAAGTTTGCATGGAGATTAGGGGTATACAGTCAAATATTGTTGACTTATCTGACTTCAGACTGAGTAGGCTATATACAAGTAGTCAAAGACTTCCTGAAATGATTCTCAGATCTTACCTTTGGGAATCTGTTGCAGGGAATATAATGGTGCCTGCCTCCAGTTCTCTGGTAAACAACATTCCTCCCAGCCAATCTTAGCCCTGGGACTGTTCAAGAGATAGCCTTGGCCACTCACACAGTCTTTCTTGGAGGGGAGGGAAATTTTCAACAGCAGCCATCAGTTACGTTAAGCCATTTTGTACTGCCTGGGAGAGATGCCTGGACTGCACTCTTTTCTTGACAGACCGGTTTGATTCATTTTGATTTTTAATTTATTACTAATGGCTAGTCTTTTATCTGTTCTTCTCCACCAGGGTGGTGTGTAGTAAGGGGAGTGATATTTGGTCACTGGGGTGGGGTATTTCTGTGCTTCTTAGGAATTTGTTTCTTGTGAGTGTATATTATTGATCCCCTCCAAATCCAGAGAAATGTTACTTGTGCTGCTGTCACTCATTCTCCATTGCATTGCAGAAGAATGAAACTTTTCTGCAATATGTGCCCCTGCAAAAAAAAAAAAAAAGAATCTGTGCAGTCTGCTTCCTCCAGTTCCAGTGAACCAATTACAATGCAACATGAGCTTGTGTCAGTTAAAAAAAGCTTCTATTTCTCTGCAATGCAGTTAGTTGGGTGGGGTGTCACTAGATGGATACTCTGGAAGGACTACTTCCGTTCATACTTACTGATTTAAAAAATGCCTCACCAGAAAATCAGCAACAATTTTCACTTCTTTTTCCACTACTCAGAGAGGATGGCTGAGGGGCCCTTTTGCTCAGTTACAGCACCATGTTAAACATATCTGTGCCTCCTTTTGACTAGCTTGTAGAGAATGTCAGATTTCCTGATGTTATTGACATGGGCTATAAACAATAGAATGTCATCTCATCTTTGTGAATGGCTTGAAGTACTTTCAAAACATTCAGGAATGGAAGGAAATGACAGTTGCTGTTGTTATATTAACAGTGTTATGGAAGTACAATTTTGATTTACATTTGGATAACAACCAATGTAAGTTTTAATAAATGGAAATCTATCTCTCCATCAGGTCTCTGTCCCTCTCCAAATGATAGCTTCCTTCCCTCTTGCTTCCAGTGGCCATCAAAGAGACAATATGAAAGAGGGCAGGAAGCAGCCAGACATTTCTTCACTGTGTGGAAATGGAAAGTTCTGTCGTCACAGCTGACATGGGGATTCCACAGATTTCAAGGCAAGAGACATTCAGAGGCAGTTTACTATTGCCTGCCTTCATGTCACAATCCTGGTATTCCTTGTAGGTCTTTTGTCCAATTACTAGCCAGGGTGGAACCTGCTTAGCTTCTGAAATCTGATGAGATCAAGCTAACCTGGGGTATCCAGGTCAGGGTGAGGGCCCCTTATTAGCTGACTGTAAAATTAGACCCCTTTGTCTAATTAACTTGAAAGTGGGAGAGTCTTTATAATAGACAGGGGACCGAGCCACTAACAGCATCATAGAGAACAATGGAGGGGATGGGGCAACCTGTTTGGGGGCCCATAGAATGGGACCCTGTATGGAAGCAGCATGTGCTTCTGTTTTTATTTCTAGATGATTAATTTGAAACAAGACTTCCTAAGTTGTTTCAGCCCCAGCCCTGTGAACCGTTGTAGCTGAAGATCCTGGAGCCTATTCCTTTTTGAGAGCTCCACAGCTGCAAATAATAATTAGCTACTTGGCCTTGAGTGGGGAGCAAGCAGTAACAGGGGGGGGGACTTTTTTAGCGGCTCTGCAGGCCGACGAAGAGGAAGTTTTCGTGAATGCTGATATGCCTTTCTTTGTAATCATCTTCAATAAACTTTGTCAAGCTTTCTGAGACCCGGAGTGAGGAGCAGCGTCGTTAATGAGTGCCTTCCTCCCTTTCCCCAGAGTCGAACCGAAGACCGAAGAGGTGAGCCTCTTTTTTTTAGCACAGAGCACCTTGAGTGGTGAAAAAGTAAATCAACTTGCTCTGTGCCAGTTCAAGGCCCGAGTTCTAATAGACTCTGGCAGAAGAACTGAGAGTGAAACTCCCGGTTCACACATGGTGGCAGCGAAGTAGGAGTCTCTGGGTGCGGTTAGAGTACAGAACGCTGTCTCCAGCTTGGAAGCTTGACAGGAGAAGGACTTTGACATTTTATCTTTATTTTTTCTTGTTGCTTGCTGTGTCTGTTGGAAACAAAGCCAGCATGAGTGCAGACCGAAAAGTTTCCTTATCAGACAATTTGCCTGACCAAATGATTTATGGCACAGAGCCTGCTGCACCATCTAGCTGGACTAGAATTTTTTTTTCTGAATTATCAGTGCAGCCGCATTTTTGTGTTGAAGATGATTTGCGGAGCTCTAGAATGAGCCCAGAGGATGAACCAGTCAGCGTTCTTCAGAAACGTGGTCGGCAGTTAGATACAGACCCATATTTGGGGCAAGACATACTACAAAGCAGACCAAGAAGAAATCATGCTGATATTTCACCTCAGCAATTACAGCCTCCAAATACTGCACAGTCAGGCAATAATAGAAGGAATCCCTTTGACAATGTCCAGCTGAATGCACCAATACACTCTGCAGTCCCTCAAAGCCAGCAATCAGTGGCAGCAGAGCCACCTGGGGGACCAGTGGACCAGCTATGCAGTCTAATAACTCAGTTACTTGGGCAAAATGGACAACAGATGGATATGCTTCAGAACCATCTCATTCAAAACCAGGGTGATAGATGGTCTCGGATAAAGTTCCCAGAGCTGAAGCCAGGCGAGGACCTCACTGCCTTCTTTGCTTTATTTGAATCAACGGCAAATGATTATCATCTTCCAGAGGAAGAATATATGGGGGCAATCAGACGCTGCGTGCATGGAGAAGTTGCGGAGCTACTGTCTCAACTAGCCCCAGAGCAAGCGAGAGACTATCAATATTTTAAACGGCTAGCCCTCCAGCAATTTGGACTCTCCACGGAACAGCTGAGAAGGCGCTTTCGTGCAGCTAATCTGAAACCAGAAGAGTCCTACAGTGCATTTGCAAGCAGGGTTCAGAGACTTTGCATGAAATGGGCAGGTAGTGCTCAAGTATATACCTTTCAAGACTTCTTGGAGTTAATAGTGAGAGAACAAATTCTCCATGTCATCCCTCCAGAGCATGCAGCTTTAGCCCGTGCTCAAAGACCAAGGAATACACGTGCACTTGCAGAGGTGTTGGACGAAATCGCCACTGCAAATTATCCACCACAGCCTCAGTGCCCTACATTTGTCAAGCTGAGGGAAGATCATCCATCTCCACCCTTACGATGGCCAAGGACTGAACATCAGCAAAGACCACCAATTCCAACTCCCAGACAACGTATTCCAGCTCAAGCAGAAGCCCCTGCTCGGGACCAGAAAGGACATACCAGCTTTAGGCCAGCAGTGCCAGCCTGTTATCATTGTAAACAACGGGGGCACATTCGGGCTCGATGCCCCTTGTTAATAGAAAAGGGGGTACCACAACAGCCGAATATCCATCTGATTGCAAGTCAGCTGCCGACACTGTCAGCAGCTCAAGATCAGCAGGAGAGGCAGTCTCAAGAGGGTCTGTCAGGTGTGTACTTGGGAGAAGAGTGCCAGGCCCAGATGGTATGTAAGCAAAAACCTGGGGGTGGTGGCAATTGGCCTGCTAGAGAAGTGCAGTTAATAAAGAGTCAGTCCCAGAGCACATCTCAATTGCCAAAACATGGAATTGAGATGAATCGTATTGATCTGACCACTGTCCCCAAGAGGTCTATTTCATGTTATATCAATCCCGAACAAGCTGAATGGTGCTCACAGGAGCGAATAGTTTATGTGAGGGTACAAGAGAGGGCCCTGTTAAAAGCAATTTGGGAGAGTGGGGCTGACATGTCCTCTATTTGCGAAACCGCGTTTTACAACCTAGGGCTACAACCTGATGGTAAGGTAGAAATTCGAACCTACGACGCTCAGCCCAAAGAGCAACCTGTTACCTATGCCAAAGTTACTGTAGGAGACTGGACTGATACCATTCCATTGTTAATACATCAAGGAGATGACCCAGTTTTTCTGCTTGGGATGGATGTCTATTTCAAAATGCAAAAAGCAAAGGGCTGTATTAATCAGTTTCCAGTAATTACCAGGAGCAGAGCTAGAGATACTGACAAGCAACCACTAGCCCAGTATGAAGGAAATCCCCCACAGGGTGTCCAGCAGGAAGAAGGGGGAGAGCAGAGAGCGGGTGAGGGAATTTCACAGTCTCTAGCTCAAGACGATCAGTCTGCTCTTGCAACTGAAAGCATTGAGTTGCCTGTGAAATGTGACCCAAAAGTCTTTAGAGACTTAGTAAAGACATCTCCAGATTTACAATCATGTCGGGAAGCCACTGGAAAAGGTAACCTGTCACTGGATAAACCTGGAAATAGCAATATCTACTGGCAGAATGATCTTCTTTATAGGGAGTTTCTACCTAAGGGTAAGGGGTTCATGTCGCAACCACAGAAGCAACTGGTGGTTCCTGAACCCTTTAGAAAAGAAGTTCTAAGATTTGCCCATGACTTGCCATTGTCTGGGCATCTTGGATTCAAGAGAACGCTCGCTAAAATCACTGCAGCATTCTACTGGCCTGGAGTAAGTAAGGACACCAAAGGATATGTTAACTTATGTGAAGTATGTCAAAGGGTAGGACATTCCTCTGATCATGTTAAGGTGCCACTGGGAAGAATTCCAATAGTACAAACACCATTTTCAGAAATACAGATTGATGTTCAGGGACCCTTTCCCCCTACCAAGTCCGGGAAGAGATTCATCCTTGTTATTATAGATCGGGCAACATGTTTCCCAGCAGCCATTCCTTTAAGGACCGTTACTGCAACAAGTGTTGCTAGGACATTGTTAGAGTTTTTTGCTAACTTTGGGTTTCCAAGAGTTATTATTAGCGATAGATCATCGGTATTCGTAAGTAATTTAATGCAAAAACTGTATGAACTGGCTGGGGTGACTCAACAGCTTAGTACAGCGTACCACCCACAATCCCACGGACAGGTAGAAAAGTGGGGAGGAACCCTAACACGCATGCTAAAGGCCTTTTGCCAGGAACATCATAGCAATTGGGACGAGGCAGTTCTGCTATTGGTTAGTGCATACCGAGATGCCGTCCACCCGTCCTTGGGACGCCTTACACCTAACGAAATGGTGTTTGGTAGGAAACTAACAGGAGTTTTAGAGTTACTGAAAGCTAGTTGGGAAGGAGCCTGGGCCCCTGAACTACCACAGTCTGTGTCAGAATATTTTTCCAATCTACAACAGACTCTACACAAAATACAGCAGGTTGCCCATCAAGCCCTCATAGAAGCCAGGGAAAAACAAAAGGTGTCTTTTGATAAGACAGCTAAGCCCAGAGTCCTGCAGATCGGAGACTGGGCTCTGCTCTTGAGTCCCGAAAGTGTAGGAAAGTTAGATCTGCATTGGACTGGACCTTTTGAGGTCACCCAGAATCTTGGAGACGGGAATTATGAGATCAGAGATCCTGAGAGAGGTCCTCTTGTGGTCCACATTAATCGCCTGAAAAGGTTTGTTAACCTTCAAGTACAACAAATGTCAATTGAAGTGTGGCCAGAAGAAGACTTTGAGGTTCCAGATTTGCTTTCAGAGGCTGAAAGATCGACCGGGATATTTGAAATCCCTGTCAATGAAACTTTGTCACATCAGCAGCAAGAACAATTAATGATCTTGTTGCAGAAATTTAAAGATCTTTTTACTAACCGTCCTGGGATAACTAACTTGGTAGTTCACGATATTGACACAGGAGATCACTTACCAGTGAAATCTAATCCGTATCCTATGCGTGGACCAATGAGGGAAATAGTTAGAACAGAAATTGAAAAGATGTTAGAAATGGGCGTGATAGAGCCATGTGTGTCAGAATGGTCCAGCAACCTTGTTATCGTGACTAAGAAGAAGCTAAATGAAGGAGATCCAATCCAGTATCGTCTGTGGGTAGATTATAGAAAACTGAACAAGCTAAGCCAAATGGACCAATACCCCTCACCTCATATTGAGGAAGTGATAGAGAGATTGGCAGGGGCAAAATACATCACTACACTTCTTACACCAGGGTATTGGCAGGTGCCACTCACAGAGAGAGCCAAGGAGAAAACAGCCTTCTCCTGCTTCATGGGGCAGTATCGTTTTAATGTGCTCCCATTTGGTGTGAAATCAGCCAGTAAAGCCTTTCAGAGGTTAATGGATAAAGTACTTCAGGGATTGGAGTATGCAGTGGCATACCAAGATGACATAGCAGTGGTTAGCTCAAGTTGGCATGAACACTTACAACATCTGGAGACTGTGCTTCACAGAATCCAGGATGCTGGGTTAACCATCAAGCCATCTAAATGCCAGGTAGCTAACTCCACTGTGGTATATTTGGGTCATCAGATTGGGGGTGAGAAAATCTTACCACACGTAGAAGAAGAAGAAGAGTTTGGATTTATACCCCGCCCTTCACTGCCCAAAGGCGTCTCAGAGCGGCTTACAAACTCCTTTCCCTTCCCCTCCCCACAACAGACACCTTGTGAGGTAGGTGGGGCTGAGGGAACTCTAACACAAACTGTCCTTGAGAGAACAGCTGTGCCAGAGCTTGTGACTGACCCAAGGTCACACCAGCAGGTGCAAGTGGAGGAGTGGGGAATCAAACCCGGTTCTCCCAGATAAGAGTCCGTGCACTTAACCACTACACCAAACGTAGTAAAAGTTGAGGCAATCGTCAACTGGCCCACCCCCATGACGAAAAAACAGATCCTGAGCTTTCTGGGAGCTTGCGGGTTCTACCGAAGGTTCATCCCCAATTTCAGTGGCCTGGCATCGGTTTTAACCGATTTATGTAAAAAAAACGTCCCAGCCAGGGTACCATGGTCAGTGGAGTGCCAAAGGGCTTTCGATCTTCTCAAACAGAAACTTGCCCAAGCCCCAATTCTAAAACCACCTGACTATACTAAACCGTTTCTTGTTAGAACTGACGCGAGCAGGACAGGCATAGGTGCCGTACTGATGCAAGAGGGTTCTAACGGCTGTCTCCATCCGGTGGTGTATTTGAGCCGCAAACTACTCCCTAGGGAGCAGAAGTATAGCGTTATAGAACAAGAAGCATTGGGGGTGGTTTGGGGGCTAAATAAGTTGAAAACTTACCTCAGGGGGACACACTTTTATCTGGAGACGGATCACAGTCCTATAACATTCATTCACAGAATGAAAGAGACAAACTCCAGAATCCTGAGGTGGGCATTGTCACTACAAGATCTGTCCTTTGAAATTACGCACATCCGAGGAAGAGATAACATCTTGGCCGACTCTCTTTCAAGGTGTCATACAGAACTCTAAGAAGCGGATGAATTTTGTCATGAAAATTGGTCTTGCTCGAAGTTTTGTAATGTGGTATTTTAGTAGACTGTATAATACTTGAGGTATGTTGTGCAAGGGTATACATCTTAAAAAATATTGTTATTTTAAATCGCAGGAAGGCGACTGACTGTGTCACTTGCCTTCTGCGTGGGGGGGTGTATGGAAGCAGCATGTGCTTCTGTTTTTATTTCTAGATGATTAATTTGAAACAAGACTTCCTAAGTTGTTTCAGCCCCAGCCCTGTGAACCATTGTAGCTGAAGATCCTGGAGCCTATTCCTTTTTGAGAGCTCCACAGCTGCAAATAATAATTAGCTACTTGGCCTTGAGTGGGGAGCAAGCAGTAACAGGGGGGGGACTTTTTTAGCGGCTCTGCAGGCCGACGAAGAGGAAGTTTTCGTGAATGCTGATATGCCTTTCTTTGTAATCATCTTCAATAAACTTTGTCAAGCTTTCTGAGACCCGGAGTGAGGAGCAGCGTCGTTAATGAGTGCCTTCCTCCCTTTCCCCAGAGTCGAACCGAAGACCGAAGAGGTGAGCCTCTTTTTTTTAGCACAGAGCACCTTGAGTGGTGATAAAGTAAATCAACTTGCTCTGTGCCAGTTCAAGGCCCGAGTTCTAATAGACTCTGGCAGAAGAACTGAGAGTGAAACTCCCGGTTCACACAGACCCCCTGGTCCAATGTTCTTGAAACTTGATGGGTATCTTGGGGAGAGGCTCCATCAGCTATCCTGTGAGTTTGGAGCCTCTTCCTCAAACCCCTCCCCTCCAGCCCCCAGAATATACCCTGTTTTTGCCATTGACTTCAATGGCCCAGAGGATATAATGGGGCCGAATGCCGCCAAATTTCAGCGGCAGTTTGGTTGCAAGCCGATTCAGATCAGAGAATCTTAATCGGTGTTCAGAAGCCTGAATGGGCCATTTTCAGGGGTGCATTCGGTTTAGACGAACCAAATGCACATTCCTTAGGTCTAAGTTCAAAGGTAGTTCTTAAGGTAAACATAACAATGAATGCAAACTTCTTGCAAAAATTCCTTTGGTTGGATCTTACAAGCTTCTTGATTAGCACAAGAGGAATTAAGAACAAACTTGCTTAATTCTTTGCCTCACTGCAGTCCTGTCCCACTCACATAGCTTTTTGCCCATGTGGATCCCACAATCTCCAGCAGAACATGAGTCAAAGGGGCTTCTCCTACCTATTATATCCCCAGAAATCTGGTATGATCCTACCCATGAGGTTCAAGCTAGCTTTGACAAGACTGCATATGGTGGTATATTTATCCACGTCTGTCTTATTCCCATATAAAACAAGTGATGTTATGGTCTATTTATTGGGGGGGGGAATCAAATCTCCTCCTCACCTTAGCCCACCTTAGTGTTCTTTATCTGAAGCATTTTTCTCCTCATTATGGCTCACTTCTGACATTGAAGCCTGACTGAGAGAAAAATGGTTTAAACCACAGTGCAGTAAGGTGAAGTGAGGGAAGCTTTCACTCCCTTCACCCACATACTCCTTTCTTGGGGGGGGGGGTGAATGAACCCTCCTCTCCCATTTATATCAATATTTGTGGCTTGGTTCTTTGTATCTACTTTGACCCTTAAGAATACAACAGAAAGGAGGGTGTTTGAAAAGCTAGCTACATCCTGTAGTCATTTCTGCATTTGCATAGTAATTTTGTAGGTGTTCAGATTAGCCATTCATATGATGGCATGGAATGCTTTTAGCAATGGGCTGTTAGGCTATAATCCTGAATACGCTTGTTCCCAGTTGAACTCCATTGATTTAATAATAACAGCTTTTCTAAAGCACTTTGAAATGTTTGAAGGACTTTGCACATATGAATTTAATCTTTTTTTTTTTTGCAGCAGCAGCCCTCTAAGGAATGTTTGTATTATTATCCCCATATGGCAAATGAGGGACTGAGGGGGAAATTGCAGTTGTTTAAGAAAGGCTGTCTTTGTGAGCTTATAACTCAAAAAAAAATTGTACCAGGAACTGGTTTGTGTTTTTAGCCACTTACACCTGCCTGACTATTCATGGCTATTGTTGATTCACAGGTAAGCATGTGTAAAAAAGGGGGGATGTTTTAATTGTCATGATCAAATCCTGTTACTTTAAGAGATGTCTATCCTTCTGCAACAGCAAAATAAGGACCCCATATTATAGCTGAAGCTCAGCACAGAGCCTCCTTTAGTTAGTCAACAGTGCAACCCTATGCAGTTACTCCACTTCTACTGAAGAGCTCAGACTGAGGTAAGTCTGCATAGTAGGGATGGACTTGAACTGGGAAAATGGTGGTTCATGATGGTTTATAGTTCATTTGATTATATCACAAACTTTCATGAACTTTTCCCGTTTCCTGAACCGGTTTGTGGTTCATTCTGTTCATGAGTTCAGGGGGTAGTAGAACAGCCCCCTTGTGAGTCAGAGATGCCAAACTCTTTGGAAGTCTTCAGCAGGCTATCCTCCACCCACCTCCAAATTTGGCAAAGTTTGGATTTGGGATGCCCCCAGAAAAGCTCAGCTCTAGCATCTCCTTAAATCAGCCATCCAGCAAGCAATTCTTCCTAACTTGTTCTCACACAATGACTAACTCCTCTGTCTTCTTGCTGCAAAGTGAAAGCAGCTGAGTCAGGGTGTGATGTATATACAATCTGATCCCATAGAGCAGAATGGGAACTCCATGGTTGGCTCCAAGAGCTGGCAAAAAAGCTATGGACAACTGCCATGGGTGTTTCTAGGGCTCTCCACAAGTCCACCCCCAGCATTGCCAAGTAGGAATTGACTGAATCAGTGTCAGGCTGTCTGAAGAATGAACTGCTCTAATGAACCAAACAAACTTCCATAGAAAAAAGGTGGTTTGTTTTTGGATTCAGGAATGACATGACCAAATGAACTGGTTTGAAATGAACCATGAACCGGCATGGTTCATGCTCGAACCACAGTTTGTTTCTTGGTTCATGCCTATCCCTATTGCACACTGATAAATTCCCCAGGCTGTGCTTCTCCATTCATCTTGTGTCTTACAATATTAGACAGATGCAATACCTGGGAGAAGTACTGAAGCTGCATTTTTTTCTGATACAACCAGGGCTCTTTTTGTAGAAAAAGCCCAGGAAGAAGAAGAAGAAGAGGAAGAAGAAGAGAAGGAGGAGGAGGAGATTGGATTTATACCCCGCCATTCACTTGGAGTCTCAGAGCGGCTTACAAACTCCTTTCCCTGTGAAGTAGGTGGGGCTGAGAGAACTCTAACACAAACTGCTCTTTTAGGAACAGCTGTGCCAGAGCTTGTGACTAACCCAAGGTCACATCAGCAAGTGCAAGTGGAAGAGTGGGGAATCAACCCTGGCTCTCCCACATAGCCACTACACCAAACTGGCTCTCACTCATTAGCATAATAGGCCACACTCAACAGCAGAAACTCATTAGCATATTAGGCCATACCCCCATGTTACCAGAAGTGTGGTCATCCAGAGCCATTTGAAACTAAATACATTGAAGACAGAGGTTCTGTGGCTGGGTCAAGACAATGCAGGGGCGGGGTGCCAACTTCCCTTTCTTAATGGGGTTCCTGACACTGGTGTCTACCTCAAGAATTTAGGGGTTGTCATATAACTGCCACCATATCACATACATGTGTTGTAAATGCTTCGTCTATTAGAGCCCTGGGGTGCTAGGTGGGTGTTTGGCCACAATATCTCTCAGGCAACCCCTTGGGTCTGGGCCTCAATTTAAACTGGGGCTCAGGGTCACTCTGGTAGCGTGCTTCCCTTATCCTGAGTCCCCTTCGTTTACAGAGCCAACCGGCTCAGCTCAGGAGAAGCAAGGAGGGCACATAAACAGTCTCTACTGCCCACAGACTTGTTCAGACTCCCGGCTTATAAAACATAAAGGTTTATTCAAAGGAAGTAAAACAAATAAGGGGGAGTTGTGGAATAAAACGGACAATAGACAAAACTAACCCTAACTATCTAGCTACTATATACAGACGGTTTGTTGATCCTTCCTCCCTGAACGTCTGGCTCCCTCTGGCTTAGCCACTTGCTTCAGGGTTTACACAGAACTGCCAAGACTCACTTGCTTGCAGACACTGGCTGTCTTCTAAGCAGCTCCTGCACCCGGACTATACCTCACGGTGAGCAGTTCAGGAAGATTCCCACCACAGTCTCTGGCTCTTCAAGGCCACGTGCAGCATTCCTGGCATTCGTCAAGTTGTCGAGAACTTCTGGTCTCACAGCTTCCTCCGAATGCGTAGATGTGTGCGTGTTCAGGCAAGTCCATCGGTTTCTCTGGTTCCTCTGGCTTTCTTGGACTGGATTCTTATTTTTCACTTCCCCAATCCCCATCCTAGACTAATTAGAGATTGCTGCCTTGACCCAGCTGTCTCCCATTTGCTTAACTCACTGGATGTGCTGATCTTGACTAAACTTACAGGCATCTTATCCATGATGATTCTGCAAATCAGTACCTCTGGCATGACACGCCCCCTTTTAAAGGAATGTTCTCTAGTCTTAAACTAGGTACATTCAAAACAAAGATATACAAGTACATCAGAGTTCATACGGTTCTACCTAATACATACAGGTTCTGACTCAACGCGCGTTATTAGACCTGCTACAAAAAATAAAGGAACAAATTAATTATCAGACAGACTTCCATATTCCTTTCCGTAAACAATCTCACAAAACCCGTCACTCCTTCCATGACACTTCCCAACCTTTACTTCAACCCTCTGTTGTAATGGCTTCAACCTATCTGTGTGCACAGCCATAGGCTTTTCTTTGGTCCCAACCCTCTGAATCAGGTAATTATCAAACAACAATGCCTGCATGATCCTAAAAGGACCTTCCCAATCTGCTTCTAGCTTTGTGGTATGGTCAACTCTTAACAAAAGCACTTTATCTCCCAGTTGGAATATTCTAGGCCTTGCCTTAGCATCACTATGCTCCTTCTGAATACGCTGGGCATCCTTTAGGTTCTCACTAGCTACCTTCCTAACCCTCTCTAGGGTCTGTTGCAACTTTCCAAAGTATTCAGAAACCTTCTGGGGACACTGCTCTGTGGCTATCCCCTCCCAGTTAGCCTTTAATAATTCCAAAGGCCCTCGCACATCCTTCCCAAACAATAATTCATTTGGCGAATATCCTAAACTTTCTTGGGGTGCATCCCTGTATGCAAATAGGAGATAAGGCAGTGCCTCATCCCAATCCTTAGCATGATCTTGAGCATAAGCCCTTAACATCTTTCCTAGCGTCTGTATCGCTCTCTCCACAAGCCCATTTGCAGACTGGTGATATGCCATAACCGGCAGGTGTTGCATTTCAGATACCTCACACAGTTTCCTCATAAGGTTAGAGACAAAGTTACTGCCCCTGTTGGTAATCAACACCCTGGGCCACCCAAACAAACTAGCAAACTCAATTACCCTTCTAGCCACGCTATCAGCAGTTATGTTTCTTAATGCAAAGCCCACTGGAAAACGTGTAGCATGATCCACTATCAAAAGGATAAACTGTTTCCCCGTCTTGGTCATATTAAGTGGCCCCAAAATATCCATGCCCACCCTCTCAAAGGGTTGTGCTATTACCGGGTAAGGGTGCAATTCTGATTTGGTTCAGTCCTGAGGAAATCCTACTCTTTGGCACACTGGGCATGACTTACAAAATTCTTGCACGGCAGTAGCCATACCAGGCCAATAGAAACTCCTTTGCACTTTTGCCAAGGTCTTTTTAATTCCCAAATGACCAGATAAAGGTATTTCATGGGCCACCCTCAGTACCTCCTGCCTAAACTCCTGTGGCACCACCAACTGGCTAATAGGTTCCCACTCTGGGTGATCTCCTTTTCTTAGATGTTCTCTATATAACAAATCATTTTTCCACAGAAACTTAACAGGGCTCTCAACACTTAAAGGTATCTCTGGGTCCTTAACCTTACTCCTACACTCCCTTAAACTCTCACACTGCTGTTGACTTCCTTTAAATCTTTGATTCTTAACCTCTAATGATGATAAAATTTCTGCGTTGTCCGGACCTACTTCATTCTGTAAGGTAGCTTGATCACTGTGCTGCATCTCCAGCCCCGATGCCTCTTTAACTCTTCTTACTCTTTCCTGGGCTTCCCTGCTTTGAGATCTTGTCTGTACTGCAGCTTCTACAATTTTATTCACATCACTACCTCTAAGTGAAGAAGTTTGAATGCTTAGTGCTGCCATTGCCTTATACAACAGGTCAGCGCCTATTACAAAATCATATTCAGACTTTTCATGTACTAGTAGATGTTGCTCTCCCTCATAACCTCTAAATTTAACATGTACCTTAACCACAGGAATTAACTGAGTAGTACATTCATAAGGTTCCACCCTTATTAAGCCCTCATACTTTACCTCTGATAACAAACTCTTCTTAATTGAAGACATATCAGCACCTGAGTCTTTAGTTGCTTGGATCACCAGTCCATGATTCACAGTAACAGGCTCTGTTCTAAATTCTCTCACCCATGCACACTGTTCCTGTGTAATGAGCTGATTAATGTCCAACACCTGTAGTTGATTCATAGCCACCGTCGTTCCGATCTTGATTGTAGCGCCGTCCTGGAGTCTCCCGGCTTCCATCTCCTGGTCTGACCTTGAGCTTTCTCCTGGCTGCTGTAAATGACTAGAGATTTCTGTTTTAACACCCAGTAAGTCTGCAGAAGCATTCCCTTCTTTAATCAGCTGGATATTTATTTTACTAGAATCTTGTTGTCTCTCTACACAATTTCTTTTTGTGTGTCCCCTTTTTGAACAATAGTAACACACTAAGTCCATAGTGCTCTTCCTCTTTTCCACAGGCCTTTCTAACCTCGAGGAACAATATTCTTCTAAGCATTCTTTCCCATTCCATCGTGCCACAGAATCCGTTTTTCCCCTTTGGTTATTTACATAACTTTGCCTGACATCCTTTGTAACAAAAGGCTGTTGACTTGCAGCTATCTGCTCTGCAAAAGCAGCCACAGTCATTAGGTCTTTTGAACTGTTTGCTTGCATCAACACATTAGTTTCCTGGGGCACAGACATAAGAAATTGCTCTTTAATTACCAGGTCACGCAAGTCTTGTAACGTCTCAACTCCTGCCGCCTGCCACCAGCTTTCCGCAGCTCTCCTCAATCTGGTCATGAACGCAGTATACAACTCACCTGGTCGTGGTTGCATGTTCCTGAAATTCCGGCATAGCTGACTCTCTGTAGGAACAAAATGCTGTAAAGCAGTCCTTTTAAATTTCTGATAATCATTGACCTCACTTGGCGGTACTTGTTGTAGCAGTCTAGCCAAATCTCCATGAGTATGACTCCACAGAATCTGTATGTAATCTTCCTCCAATATCTGATGTGATTTACATACTGATTCAAATAGCGATAAATATACGCTTACGTCATCATTTTCTCTATAGATTGGAAATTTCTTATTTTCCCATGCATTTGCCTGTTTGTTCACAAACTGTCTCTTTAAGAGATCCATTGTACTTTGCTGGCACTCTACAAACTTCTGCATCAGCACTTTCCATTCTATTTCTTCATTAGTGCTAGACGTATTTAACTTATCATCTCGGTCTTTGTCTAATTCCTCCCCAGTTAAAATAACTTCAATCACTTCATTCTGTATACACGGACACAGTTCACTCTTTATCCTGGAATTCATTCTATCTAGCTAGGTTGCTAAACTCCTCCACACTCCGGCTCATTTATAGACCAATTTGCCTTCAAGGAGGCTTTTCACTTTCTTCAGCGTATTACTTTAAACAAGCCGTTACTCAGGCTGGATTCAGATCACGCAGCTGCCACCATGTCATATATCTGCCACCATATCACATACATGTGTTGTAAATGCTTCGTCTATTAGAGCCCTGGGGTGCTAGGTGGGTGTTTGGCCACAATATCTCTCAGGCAACCCCTTGGGTCTGGGCCTCAATTTAAACTGGGGCTCAGGGTCACTCTGGTAGCGTGCTTCCCTTATCCTGAGTCCCCTTCGTTTACAGAGCCAACCGGCTCAGCTCAGGAGAAGCAAGGAGGGCACATAAACAGTCTCTACTGCCCACAGACTTGTTCAGACTCCCGGCTTATAAAACATAAAGGTTTATTCAAAGGAAGTAAAACAAATAAGGGGGAGTTGTGGAATAAAACGGACAATAGACAAAACTAACCCTAACTATCTAGCTACTATATACAGACGGTTTGTTGATCCTTCCTCCCTGAACGTCTGGCTCCCTCTGGCTTAGCCACTTGCTTCAGGGTTTACACAGAACTGCCAAGACTCACTTGCTTGCAGACACTGGCTGTCTTCTAAGCAGCTCCTGCACCCAGACTATACCTCACGGTGAGCAGTTCAGGAAGATTCCCGCCACAGTCTCTGGCTCTTCAAGGCCACGTGCAGCATTCCTGGCATTCGTCAAGTTGTCGAGAACTTCTGGTCTCACAGCTTCCTCCGAATGCGTAGATGTGTGCGTGTTCAGGCAAGTCCATCGGTTTCTCTGGTTCCTCTGGCTTTCTTGGACCGGATTCTTATTTTTCACTTCCCCAATCCCTGTCCTAGACTAATTAGAGATTGCTGCCTTGACCCAGCTGTCTCCCATTTGCTTAACTCACTGGATGTGCTGATCCTGACTAAACTTACAGGCATCTTATCCATGATGATTCTGCAAATCAGTACCTCTGGCATGACAGGGGTGATTCTGGATGCCTCCCTATCCATGGAGGCACAGATCACCAGTGTAAATAGAATGGGTTTTTTCCACCTACGCAGGGCTAGACAACTGGCTCCTTACCTGTCCCGCCAAGACCTAGACATCATGATCCATGCAACAGTCACCTCCAGACTAGAGTAGTGTAACTCCTTCTACACAGGGCTACCCTTGAGGCTGACCCAGAAACTTCAGCTGGTCCTCATGGGGACCTGGATGAGAGCACATATCCAAAGTGTGCTTCACCAGCTACATTAGCTTCCAGTTCGACCCTGGATCAGATTCAAGGTTATGGTATTTTTTTCATTTTTTTTTAGGAGAACAGGGACCTCGGGAGGTACAATGCCATAAATTCCATGCTCCAAAGCATCCATTTTTGCTAGGGGTACTGGTCCCTGCAGTCTGGAGATGAGCTGTAATTCGGGGGGATCCCCAGGTCCCACCTGGAGGCTGGCATCCCTAACTGCACAGAGTCTCCCTCTTCATGTATTCCTGGCAACTATCTCATGAGGGAGGTTAGTCCAGGAGGGAGCTTCTGTCATGTCTCCTCAGTCCTGAATTCTAACCACTAAACCATATCGGCTGTGCACCGCTTTAAGATCTATGCAAAATTAGAACAGTTCCACCTGCCAGGAGATCCAGAAAACTACATTATGCAGGACTGCAAGTCTTACCCAAGAAGAGGCCGCTCAATGGTTTCCCCCCCAAGACACGCACAAAGCACCATTGCCACTTGCGATTAAATCACAAGAGCGGACCGATTTAAGACACTGTGAGACTGCACCCGTGCGCTGGGGGAACTTTCGAAGACCGGAAGATATAACCTCGCTTTTCCTTTCCACACCCTCCTTTTGGGAAAAGCTGTGCGTGAGTCAGAATGCACGTGCATGCTCGGTGAGTGCTGGAGGGCGGTAGCCATTTAACAGCAGTGGCCATGGGAGAATCCGAATCGCATTCCGTGACTGCCAAGTAGATTCTGTGAGGTGATGAGTTTGAAGGCAGTGGGAGTTGGGGCCGGGGGGTGTTCCTCTGGTTCTGTTTTGTTTTGTTTGTGAGATAAATCTGTAGTGGGAGTAGGAAAATACAATACAGATTGAGATCTGAAGGATGAACATCTGTCAGATCCCACAGCAGCGGAGGAGGAGGCAGGAGCTGGGCAGCGGCAGCAGGGCGGGGAAGGGAGGGGCGGGCTCAGAAGCCAGCCAGAATGCCATTCCAGGGTGTTCTGTCTCCAAAATTGCCCTAGATGCAACATTGCTGAAGATTAGAACAGGAAAACCTTAAGAGTTTCTGGTGATTCCTAGAGAGCACTGATGTTATATCCAGTGTACCTTGGAAGTGACATCACACTGTTGGGCCAATGGCCATTTTTGTGTTGTTGTTGTTGTTGTTGTTGTTGTTGATGATGATGATGAACTGTCACAGTCAAATATTTGACTGGTAGATGGTGTTCTGTAATTCGAGAGCTAGCCAACTGAGAACCGCAGATATATTTTTCCAGGATTCTTGGTGTTCGAACAACACTGTCTTCAGGAGCTGAGCTGATGTTATTTGCTCAATACCTAGACACTGCTCCAAGGGCTCCAATGACAACTGGCACAATGGTAACCTTCTCCCAGAGGTGCTCTAACTCTATTAGTAGGTCTTGGTATTTTATGATCTTCACCTGTCCTTTCTTTTCTATTCTGTTGTCTCCTGGGATTGCAGTGACAATGATCCAAACCCTATTTCTCATTTTTTCTACAATTGTGATATCATGGGTGTTATGCTCCAGATGTTTATTTGGTTCTAATCGAAAGTCCTAAAGAATCTGTTTCGTCATTCTCCACGATCTTGTCTGGTTTGTGCTCCCATGAATTTTTGTCTGATGGTAAATTATACTTCTTGCAAAGATTCCAGTGCAACTTAGCCGCAATTTTATCATGACATTCTTTATAGTCAGTTTGTGCAATTTTACTGCAGGCACTGACCATATGGTCAATCCTTTGTCTTCCAAAGTTGACATTTGCAATCATTATTAGTCTTCTGTATCTTGGCTTTTATACTATTTATTTTGAGTGCCTCTATTGTGCAGCTGCAATGAGTCCTTCTGTTTCTTTCTCCAAGTGCCCATTTTGGAGCCACTTCCAGGTGTTTTTGTTATCAACTTTGTTCTCTATGTCTTTAAAATATTGCCCATGAAAGTGTTTTTCCTTCCAATTGTCAAAGTGAGTTTTGATTGCAATCTTTTTGTAATCTTCTTTGGTTTCTGTAACCTTAAATAAATCTGCCTTGTACACTTCAACTAGAAGCTTCTCTGCTTTTCTTGGTGTAGTTATTCAGTGCTCATTTTTCTTCTTCAGCTGCTTGCTTAACTTTCAGGAGGCCTTTTTCACCTAATTTTCTTGGTAAGTAAAGACAATCAATATAACTTCTTGGGAGTAGTAAGTGATGCATTGCCATTATCTTGCAAGTTTTACAATCTGTTCCTTCTAATTCTGCTTGTTTCCAATTGTTAATGCCAGCAATGTATCCTAGAACTGGAACTGCCAACGTGTTCATTGTCTTTACCATTTAATCTTGTTGTCTTCATTTAATATTGTTGCCAATATCTTTTTAACTGTTTGATAGTACTCCTTGGTTGTATTTTTCTTAACAAGGGTATGTTTGATGTTGTCAGCTTCCAAAATGCCAAGATATTTGTAGTTTTCTTCAAAGTCCAATGTTTCTATGTTGTTGCTTGGCATCTTGATTTATTTTTATTCAACAGTCTTTCCTCTGTTCAGTGCTAATGCTGTACATTTGTCGAGGCCAAATTCCATTGCTATATCTTTGCCAAATATTCAAACTGTATTTAGTAAAGAATCAATCTCTGACTATGACTTTCCATACATTTTCATGTCATCCATATACAATAAGTGTGAAATCTTCGGGCCTATCTTTGAAAGCTGGTATACTAGGCCCATGCTGTTGAGAATGATTGTGAGTGGTATTAAGGCAATGACAAAGACCAGCAGCAATAGTGAGTATCCTTGGAAAATTCCTTGTTTACTGTCCCAATTTCTTTTCCATTCAGTATCAACCTGGTGTTCTGTTTACTCAGGGCAGTTTTGATAAATGTTATTACAGTTTTGCTGATGCCTATCATTTCAAGTATTCTCAGGATCCATGTATGAGGGAGTGAATCAAATGCCTTCTTATAATCAATCCAAACAACATTCAGGTTGTTCTTTTTTAACCTTTTACAATTTCGTCAGTCAGTAACTGATCTTTAGTGCCTCAAGATTTTCAGAAAATTCCTTTTTGTTCATGTGGTAAAATTGAATTGAGCTATAGATATTCTTGAATTGAATTGGCTATAATTCCTGTCAGTAGTTTAAAAGTTGTTGAGAGGCCGGTAATTGAACAGAAGTTCCTTAGCAATGCTGCTTTCTCTTTGTTCTTCAGAATGAGAAATATCCTGCCAGTTGTTATCCAATCTTCTACTGCTTTGGAATGGAGCGCATCATTAAGCTGTTGCACCAATCATAGATGAAGACTTGTCAACTTTTAAAGCCAATAGCCATGGACTTCATCTCTTCCAGGCACTGTCCAGTTTTTCCCTTTCATTTTGTTTTTTCAGGCTTTGTAAGATCCTCCATTTGCTTTCCTTTCGGTTTGTTTTCCACATCTGTGATCCAGGTGGCTTTTTTATTGTATTCTTTCAAGTCTTCCCAGAGTTCTTTCCAAAAGCTAGTTGTCTTTTCTAGGGATTAGCATTCAGATCTACTCAAACTGAAAATACACACCCAAAATACCTTATCAGTATCTTTGGGGTACATTTTGGCTTGTCAAATGTATCTGGGTTTTCTTGGGAAAACACCCCCTCCCAAACCTGGATATATTCAGGAATTACTGGTTGATCCGAAATCAGTGGAGAGGCAGTAGCAGATTGCTCCCACCTCTCAGCTGTTTGTTGGGCTTCTACTGCAGTTCCTATAAAGTTTAAATGGACTGCAGAAAACAGCCTGAGGATCCCACCGGCTTGGCTTGGGGCTGGCTTCTCCTGCAGCGTGTCATGGGTCAGCCAGACATGGCCAGCCCCAAAGAGGCAGAGGCCTCTGTGGAAGAAGATCAGGCAGGCAAAGGAGGTCCCAGCTTGCAGCTAGTTAAAGATGACCTGCTACCGAAAGATACAGCAACCCTGCCAAGCAGCAACTCACAGTCTGACAATAGCTTCCCAGATGTTCAGGTTCATGGCTCAGAATCAGAGAGTGTCCCACCAGCTACATCACCTCCTTTATCTCCAGGGCCATTAGAACATTGACAGAAGAGGGGTTATCATAAGATGCAGGTATGAAGATGGAGTGCGTGATTAGCAGCCCAGAGACACCTGGAACTTGATAGCAAGGAGGAGGGTGCATGCACCTATGTGATGCAACCCAGCTGCAGGATGAGCATCTCTCCTATGAAGGGCCAAGAGAGGAAGAGACAGATTGTGGAAGCAACATGTCAAATTACTCCTGACTCCACCACCACTGACTCTGTTTTGACCATGTGACTTCAACTCTTGGACTGACTCTGGACCTCATCTTTTGAATCTGCCCTGAACCTGCTCTTGTTACTGACACTGTGTATGATCTAGGACTGGACTCTGACCATGCTGTACCAGTTTGTGCCTTGACCTCACCTAGCCCACACCCTGACTATGCAACTACATGCCGCACCCAGTCTATATCAGGACACGGTGTGGTTTAAATCGATCTGCATGAGAAGCCATGCCAGCCAGGATCTTCATGTCATGGGGAGCAATCGTCCCACAGCACAGTAGATCCTGTGTCTGGCTTCTCCTGCAGCATGGTTTAAATTGGATTGTATTAGAAGCCATCCCAGCCCATATCTGCGTGCTGCATGAAGCGATCTCCACATGGCACAGAGATCCTGGGACTGGCTTCTTCTGGAGTGATAAGTGGAGTGCCTCAGGGATCTGTCCTGGGTCCTGTTTTGTTCAATGTCTTTATAAATTATTTGAATGAAGGAATAGAAGAAATGCTTATTTAATTTGCAGGTGACATTAAATTGAGAGGGGTAGGAAATACTGTTGAAGACAAAGTCAGGATGCAGGACGATCTTGACAGGCTGGAAAACTGGGCTAAAACAAATAAAATGAATTTTAGCAGGGATAAATGTAAAGTTCTGCATTTAGGTAGAAAAAAATCAAATGCATAATTATAGGATGGGGCAGACTTGTCTTGGCAGTAGTATGTGCAAAAAGGATCTAGGAGTCTTGGAAGACCATACACTGAATATGAGTTGGCAGTGTGATGTGGTAGCTAAAAAGGCAAATGCTATTTTGGGCTGTATCAACAGAAGTATAGTGTACAGATCACACGAAGTGATGGTCTTGCTTTACTCTGCTCTGGTTAGACCTCACCTAGAGTATTGTGTTCAGTTTTGGGCACCACAATTTAAGCAGGATATAGACAAGCTGGAACATGTCCAGAAGAGGGGAACAAAGATGGTGAGGGGTCAGGAGACCAAGTCCTATGAGGAAAGGTTCTGGAGAGAAGATGACTTAGAGGCATATGATAACCATCTTCAAGTACTTGAAGGGTTGTCATATAGAGGATGGTGTGGAATTGTTTTCTGTTAGCTCAGAAGGTCAGACCAGAACCAACAGGTTGAAATTAAAGCTAAAGAGTTTTTGGCTAAACATTAGAAAGACCTTCCTGACAGTTAGAGTGGTTTCTTAGTGGAACAGGCTTCCGTGGGAGATGGTGGGCTGTCCTTCTTTGGAACTTTTCAAACAGAGGCTAGATGGCCATCTAACAGCAATGCTGATTGTGTGAACTTAGGCAAATCATAAGAAGGGAAGGCAGGAAGGGTTGCATCCATGCTTACTTCTTGTGGCCCTTTCTTACACACCCAGGGAAATGCTGATCACCACTTTGGGGTCAGGAAGCAATTGTTCTCCAGGCCAGTTTGGCCAGGGATCCTGGAGGCTTTGGGGAGAGTTTTTCCCTCTTGTGGGCATAGAGCAGGGGTCAGGGGAGGTGGGGGGGAGAGATATTTGTGAATTTCCTGCATTGTGCAGGGGGTTGGAGTAGATGACCCTGGAAGTCCCGTCCAACTCTATGATTCTGTGCAGCATGGTTTAAATGGGTCTTTGTTAACCTGGATGATGCAGTTCATATTAACCTGGGTGACAGCCAAGCCAATATAGACTTCAGATTCAATTTTCCCACCATATTGAATGGAGGTTTAGGATGCATTTAGTCTGACTTCATCACAGAGGCCTGTCTACCATGGGAGATCCTGCCAGCAGCTATGCTGCTGAGAGCATAGCCCTCTGTTTCACTGGAGCACACAAGCCCCACCAGCACAGCAGGCTAGCATCCCATGGGGTTTGTTGTTGTTGTTGTTGTCATCATCAAACAGGGGGTTGAGGGGTACTGGGGGCTTGGTAGCCCTAAGGGCAATGTAGTAATTATGATTGCCAGGTCCAGGTTGGGAAACTCCTGGAGATTTGGGAATGGAGCCTGGGTAGAACAGAGACCTCAATGGTGTACAATGCTATAGAGCAGGAGTGTCAAACATGCAGCCCAATGGCTGGATCAGGTCCTTGGAGGACCCCAATCTGGCCATCAAGGACCTGGCTGTTTCCTGCTTCCTTTTCCAGTTCCGCAGCTGCTGCCACATTACAGCTTGCTTTACCAGTCTCTCTCAATCATACAGGAGAAATAGATAGGCAAACCTCTCCTGTGTGACTGAAAGAGTCTGGTAAAGAACTGGCTGAGGCTCCTCCCCCTCCTCCTCCCAGGGAGAGGGAGGGAACAGCCAGAGTTTGCTTCCTGGCCAGGCTGCAGGACAGGGAAGCCTTTCTTTCCTTCCATTGGCTGAAGCTCCTCCCTGAGGGGAGGGAGGGAATGAGGGAGAGCTTGCTTTGCTGGGCTGCCTCAATTGCTTGGGAGAAATACCAAGCACCTTTAAGACCAACAAAGTTTTGTTCAAGGTTTTGTGTGCTTTGTTACAGTGTGTCTGTGTTTTGTTGGGCTCTTTATACCAGGGATCTCCTGAGTGCAACTGGGTTCCCTCCCCCTTTTCACTGTATTCATGCCCTCATGATCCAGTCTCTCTCAGTAAGAAAGCAATGTGAACTATTTTAGAGTAAGAATAACAACAAACCAGTGAGGTGGATTAGGCTGAGAGTATGTGTCCAGACCAGCACATTTTCTTTGTAGGAAGTTGTAGTTATGTCTTTGGGGAGGACTATAGTTCTGTAGACAAACACACAGCACTCAGTCTGTGTCAGGATGCTTTCTCATGTTCTTGACCAGGACATGAAGCAACTTATGTACAAAGGGTTGCAATGCCCAGCCATTTCATGTTTTCCCCTGGGTCCTAGACTCAGAACACTGAGCATGAGATTTCTGTAATGAATGTAAATAAATCAAAAGTAGGTTTGCAGCTTACAGATATACACCCGAACATCTGTCATGATCTGTGAAGGACTAGGCCCCAGGAGACCTGTGTGGCTAGAAAGCAGACAGCCTACAATCCCCATAATGCATAGTGAGGGTTGTAGCCAATCAGTTTCCAGAGATTGTGTGAGGTGATTCTGACTTAAGCTGTTCTGTGAAAACTGTTCTTTCTGTCTCTCCTGCGGTCTTGTCACACAGAGTTAAACTGAGAAGGCAGGCTGGTCTGGTGACAGAAAGATTCGTCACTTGGGATAGAGTGAGAACAGGTAGCATGGCCTGGTATAAAAGGCAGGGGGCTTTGAATAGTAACTAGTTAAGTGAAATAGGTAGTCATGTTAGATTCTGTTTATTTTGCCTTTTAAACACTGTTATATCTTTTAAAGCACATTGTTTTGTTTTCAATGTCACATTACTGTATAAATAAACCATTTGTTTAATGTTCTCTGCCTGGTCATAACGCCTATGGTTCTCAACTTGAAAAGGGGATTTTGGATGGGCTTGGGAGGCTACTCTGGGCCTTCTCAAGGGACCTGAAGTCCAGAGTGGTGGCAGCGGAAGGTGGCGACCTGCTGGGGTCATGACAACATCATACTCAAGATTGCTAAAGCACAGACATTTTGATGCAATCATTCAGAGCAAGAGGTGTCAGTTATCAGAGACTGTTAAATAGACAAAATATTGCAGCAGCATGTTTTATTTAAAAAAAATTAAAAATCATTAATTGTGTTTGTCTGTGTCCTTTATAAAGTTTATATCTCTGCTACCTGGCATTACATTTTAGGACACACATGGCCCGGCCCAACAAGGTCTCATTTTTGTCAGATCTGGTCCTCATAACAAATGAGTTTGACACCCCTGCTATAGCGTCCAGCCTCCAAATCTTCAGTTTTCTTCAGGGGAACTGATTTCTGTAGTCTGGAGATGATCTGTAATTCTAGCGGATCCCCAGGTAGTAATCTTTGTAAACTGTTTTGCATTGTGTTTTGCTTCTTCCGTCCTATATAAAACGCTAGGTTAGAAAGTCAAATACTACTTGGGATAGGTTTTAGGCTACATCTGGAACAGTGATTTTTCAGACTTCCCACACTGTCAAGTCAGCCAAGGACCTCCTGTGTCTTGCAAATGACCCTGGGCTTCAAGGTCTTTCTATGTAATATTGAAAATGTGTTCTCAGCCCACTCTCACACCCTCTCTCACACATTGCAGGGAAAGTTTGGATTGTATTGTAGAAGCTAGTCTACTCTTCCTGATTCTATTGAGAAATCACTGATAAGCTTCTAGAGAGCCCATGTTTCCTTGTTTGAAAACAACTGGTCTTCAATAAGAAAAGAGCAACATCTCAACTTTAGTAGCAGTGCTCTTAAGAGTGGAAATAATTCAGCAGAGCCTTATGCTGAAAGGTAAGAATGAAATCTCTCACCAGAAAACATATCACCATTGATCTTGGCTGAAGTGAGAAGAGATGGAAGATGCCATTTTCAGAAGCAGCCGTTCAACTCTGGCTTCAATGAAAAAATTATTTTTGCCCAGGGACTGGGGCTTTTATTTGTTTTTTTTGGGGGGAGAGGGAAGGTAAACTCATTGGTATATACGATTCTTAATCACTAGAGACACAATACATAAAGAGCTATCTCTTAAAAAGAAAAGAAGCCAGAAATAATGAAAAAGAGAGAGAGACTATAATAATGATGGTGAAACGTCAAGAAGTGCCAGGAAGCCCAAAGCGTGTGCATAATCCCTGACAAGAATATTGTTTACAGATAAAAATTGTATTCAGAGCAAAGTTAATAGAAGGGGTGGAGGAGAACCAGGCTCGAGGGTGACTTTGTTTGATTGTATTTATTTGTTCACAGGCAAAAAAGCAGAGGCACAAATTTCACACTGTCTACTTTTATGTGGCAAATACTTTCCATCATACATTTCTTAATGTTTACTTGGCTGGCAATGCTTCTATCGGTGCATCATTTACATTGCTTATTGGTTTAAATATTCCCTTTGAACTTTTACAGTGAGAGAGGGGAATGTGAAGCAGATTGCCTCAGCAAATGAAGTGAGAGACTAGGGTTGATAGCCATAACAGTCTGCATTTCAGTAGGTGCTTGTAAATAGGACACAGGGTGATATTTGAATTGTGTGCTTTACAGGAAATTACTTTCTAAATACATTAAGTTAGGAAAGATGTTCCTTATTTATTATTGTAAGCTGGTGAAATGTTTCAGATGCAAGGACATATACATTATGGTTTAACAATTCCATCTCTCCAAATGCCTGGTGCAAATTTGATCAACATATACAGTAAGAAGACGAGTTGCAGAGGCAGAAATTTTCAGACCCCCCTCTCCAGATTGCATTGTATCTTCAATCTAAATAGTACAGAGTGATTTCATTCTAAACTAGATAAGCTGGATAGTCCAGGCTAGCCTGATTACATCAGATCTCAGAAGCTAAGCAGGGCTGATCCTAGTTATTACTTGGATGGAAAACCACCAAGGATGCCCAGGGTTCCTATGCAGAGGCAAGCAATGATACACCACTTCTCTTTGTTTCTCGCTTTGAAAACCCTATGTGGTCACCATAACTCAGCTGTGACATGATGACACTTTCCACCAGATGATCATGATTGCTCACCAGTGCAGTCCTAAACAGAATTGTACCCTTCTAAAGCCAATGGGCTTAGAAAGTATAACTCTGTTTAGGATTGCACTGTACATGTAGGTTGGAGTTTCAGGTGAGAATGTGTTTGCCTATTGGGGTTACTCTTCAAAAGTATAAACTATGTTACTATTTAAAAACTATTGTTTCAAGCAACCAAAGCTAATACCCAGGCTTGTTCTTTCAAATTTTAGTGAAACTTTAAGTTGTCTAAGGTTCTCAACAAGATTTAAAGGCCTTGGAAATGTTGAAAATTAAATTGTACAAAAGTATGTTGTGGTTATTGGTCAGGGGGTTGGTCATGTCTCTCCCTGCCTCCATTTTATTCTCATGACAGCCTTGTCAGGTTAGATTGAGAGAAAATGACTGTCCCTAAGGCAGCCACTGAATTTTATGGCGTGAGTGGGGATTTGGATCAAGGTTGCCTGAGTCTTATTTCAGTGCTTTAACCACTATACCCAGGGCTTTTTTTGTAGAAAAAGCCCAGCAGGAACTCATTAGCATAATAGGCCACACCCAACAGTAGTAACTCATTAGCATATTAGGTCACACCCCGACAGCACAGCTCATTAGCATATTAGGCCACACCCCCATGTTACCAGGAGTGTGGTCATCCAGCCACACCCACCTTTTGCTTCTTATTCTGTTTACCTTGTTTGTTGTCAAAACCCAGGGCTTTTTTGTAGCAGGAACTCCTTTGCATGTTAGGCCACACGGCCCTAATGTAGCCAGTCCTAATGAGTTTCTGCTGTTGGGTGTGGCCTATTATGCTAATGAGTTCCTGCTGGCCGTGGCCAACTCAGGAGCCAGTGGGAACTCCATTCCTGTGTGTTCCTGCCCCAAAATAGCCCTGACTGTACCATTTGCAAGGCCTTGGCGTAGCCTGTATTCCAGGCAACAAGAGTCTTGTTTAACTTGTTTTCTTTTTTCCTTAACAAGGAAAACAATAATGTTTCCAGATTTGATGTCCTCTAGTAGATTTCCAATTCTCTTTTACTTGCAACTGAATCAAATAGCAGTAACCTAATTCTATACATTTAAGTTTTAACAGAGACTATTATCAAGAAACAATTAGATTCTCTTCTAAATTTATGAAGACTAAATACTGAAAGCTCAAATAGATGAAAAATTTCAAACATTTCCTGTGTCCTCTTTTTAAACATTTCAGGGCTATTAATAGAGATCAGTTAGACACACACAGACATACAGACATAGCCCTTGACATGAAACCTTTGTCCCCTTGCTTTGAGCGTGCAGAACTAATGAGTTATCCAGAGACATAGCTGCTCCTGAAGAACACTTAAATGTGGTATAAAACACAGAGTGAGGGACACACTATGGAATGGATCCAATTATTCCTTTCTGCTGTATGAGAAGCCTTGATCTGTTGGAAGAAGACTCATCACTTTCCAGAAATAAGTTGTCGGAACCAATCCAAACATATTTTCTGTTGAGTTATTGAAATATTACCCTATCACTTGGTGAACTTGTGAATTCAGTTGGTAATTTATTTATTTATTTAGCTATGTCCAAAGAGGAATGTCTGGAAAACATAGAGACAAGCTCTATATACATTGACACACTATGAAACTCATTCAAGTGTCCCTTCATTTGAATGTTGCAAAGAAGTACGGCCATCTGAATAAACAATAATACATCTTGATAATACTTCTTAGTAACTCCTGCAACACTCATAGGTTAGACTGATTGACATTGAAGTAGTGCCCAAAGGTTCATGAACAAATGCATCTTTCATGTTAGAAGTGTAGCTTGTTGGTATACCAGAGGGAGCAATAGAGTTGTCTGTTTCTCTCTCTCCATGGAAGAAATGTAATATGGCTGAATAAAGAAGTAGTTGTTAAATTGCTGAGACCTTGTGGTACAGACTTAGTTTTGAGGAACCAAATACATAACAAGAGCACAGTTCCCTCTAAGCTGTGCTAGGGGATGCTGGCATATAACATTTCAGAGGGCTGCTCAGAGCATTTAGCTTAATCTCACATTTTCCCCCCTTCCATAGGAAACAATGAAGGATAGGGGCACCTCCTTCTGGGGCCCAGAGAATTGGACCCCCTGGACCAATCTTTTTGAAACTGGGTTTTTTTAGGAGAGGCACCAGCAGCTATGCTGCAAATTTGATGCCTCTACCTCAAAAAACAGCCCCCCTGAGCCCCAGATACACCCAGATCAATTCTCCATTATAGCCTAGAGCAGTGGTGGCGAACCTATGGCACGCGTGCCAGAGAGGGCACGCAGAGCCCTCTCTGTGGGCACGCGCCCTGGAGTGCCCACCCACTGCCTCTCTCCCAAGGCCCCCCCCTCGCCTGCCCGCCGCCTTTCTCTGTGGGCGCGCCGAGGCGTGCCCGCAGAGAAAGGTCTCCCAAGGCCCCCCACCCACCCTTCTCTGCCACCCTGCTTTCTTCTTTCCCTCCCTCTCTCTCTTTCTCTTCCTCCCTCCCTCTTTCTTCCTTTCCCACTCTTTGCCACCTTTCCCTTCCTCCCCATCTCTTTTCTCTTCCCCCCTTTCTTTTCTTCTTTCCCAAAATTCTTTGCCCTCTTTCCCTCCCTCCCTCCCTCCCACTTTCTCTTTCTTCCTTCCTTCATCCCCATATCTCTCTCTGTCTCTCTGTCTCTTTCTTTCTCTCTCTCTCTCTTTTATTTACTCTCTTTATCTCTCACTCTCTTTCTCCCTCTTTCTCTCTCTCTTTCTTTTTCTCTTTCTTGCCAGCTTGCAATAATTCTCCTGATGTCAGGCTGTGTGTGCAGAAAAGGGCAAATTGAATGATAAAAGGGTTCACTATGAAGAAAGGTTAAAGCACTTGGGGCTCTTTAGCTTGGAGAAATCATGGCTGAAGGGTGACATGATTGAGGTTTATAAGATTATGCATGGGACAGAGCAGGCTGAGAAAGAAGTACTTGTCTCCCTTTCTCACAATACAAGAACTTGGGCACTCAATGAAATTACCAAGCAGTCAGGTTAGAATGGAAAAAGGAAGTCCTTCTTCAGTGATGAACACATGGAACTCACTGCCACAGGAGGTGGTGGCAGCTACAAGCATGGACAACTTCAAGAGGGAATTGGATAAACATCTGGAGCAGAGGTCCATCAGTGGCTATTAGCCACAAGGTTTAGATAAGAACTCTCGGTCTGGGGCATGGGATACTCTGTATTCTTGGTGCTTGGGGGGGCAACAGTGGGAGGGCTTCTAGCATCCTGGCCACACTGCTGGACCTCCTGATGGTGCCTGGTATTTTTGGCCACTGTGTAACAGAGTGTTGGACTGGATGGGCCACTGGCCTGATCCAACATTGGCTTCTCTTATGTTCTTATGTCTGGGGCAAGAGATGCTCTGTATTCTTGGTGCTTGGGGGGCAACAGTGGGAGGACTTCTAGCATTTTGGCCCCACTGCTGGACCTCCTGATGGCACCTGGTATTTTTGGCCACTGTGTGACAGCGTGTTGGACTGGATGGGCCACTGGCCTGATCCAACATTGGCTTCTCTTATGTTTTTATGTCTGTGGCAGGTGATGCTCTGTATTCTTGGTGCTTTGGGGGGGCAACAGTGGGAGGGCTCCTAGTGTCCTGGCCTCACTGCTGGACCTCCTGATGGTACCTGATATTTTTGGCCACTGTGTGACAGAGTGTTGGACTGGATGGGCCACTGGCCTGATCCAACATTGGCTTCTCTTATGTTTTTATGTCTGTGGCAGGTGATGCTCTGTATTCTTGGTGCTTTGGGGGGGGCAACAGTGGGAGGGCTCCTAGTGTCCTGGCCTCACTGCTGGACCTCCTGATGGTACCTGATATTTTTGTCTACTGTGTGACAGAGTGTTGGACTGGATGGGCCACTGGCCTGATCCAACATTGGCTTCTCTTATGTTTTTATGTCTGTGGCAGGTGATGCTCTGTATTCTTGGTGCTTTGGGGGGGCAACAGTGGGAGGGCTCCTAGTGTCCTGGCCTCACTGCTGGACCTCCTGATGGTACCTGATATTTTTGGCCACTGTGTGACAGAGTGTTGGACTGGATGGGCCACTGGCCTGATCCAGCATTGGCTTCTCTTATGTTCTTATGTCTATGGCAAGTGATGCTCTGTATTTTTGGTGCTTTGGGGGGGGCAACAGTGGGAGGGTCTCTAGTGTCCTGGCTCCTCTGCTGGACCTCCTGATGGCACCTGGTATTTTTGGCCACTGTGTGGACTGGATGGGCCACTGGCCTGATCCAACATTGGCTTCTCTTATGTTCTTTTGTCTGTGGCAAGTGATGCTCTGTATTTTTGGTGCTTTGGGGGGACAACAGTGGGAGGGTCTCTAGTGTCCTGGCTCCTCTGCTGGACCTCCTGATGGCACCTGGTATTTCTGGCCATTGTGTGACAGAGTGTTGGACTGGATGGGCCTTTGGCCTGATCCAACATTGGCTTCTCTTATGTTCTTATGAAAACTGGCACTCTCAGAAATTGGTTGCTCATCTGAATGCTCTCTAGGGCTGCCCCTCTAATGATAAAGTCTTGGTGCCCCTGGGCCTGCGAGATGAGATTTTGTTCTAACAAGTGGAGCAGAGGCTAGGAATCAGATATTGTAATACCCTTGACAACAGCTTTCCTCTTCGAAGTTTGCTCGCTGCATGTTTACTGAGTATCTTAAGAGTATGTGGAAAGTGGCAGTATGCACTGTAGTGCTGTGCTGTTAGTAACCCATTCACCAAGTGGTTGGAGTAGTTACCTCAGCAGTTGTATTCCTTGCAGTTTCCCTCTTGTCATTTCCGTTTTCACTGACCTTAAACTCATGTATTAGCACTTAGTTCAGATAAAGTGCTATACAGAAGATGTTAATGTATGAGTTCTTTTTTCTAACCTCAGTATTCAGGTTAAATTGTCGTGTTGGCACTCTGCGATAAGTAAGTGGGTTTTGGGTTACAGTTTGGGCACTCGGTCTCTAAAAGTTTCGCCATCACTGGCCTAGAGGGCTCACTGACTATAATGGCCCCCATAGGTTATAATTGTGCCAGAATCCCACTATTATGCTTTTCAGTATGATTGCAAGGTGACTTGAGTCACAGGGAAAAGTGGGATATAAATATTTGAATGAATAAAGTCATTTGGGCACATTGATAACATTTAAGCAACATCCTTTTGGTTAGGCTAGGCAGGGTTCTGAAAGTGATTGTTCCACCTCTGTTATACTTGACCTGTAATGCTGGTTGTCATATTTCACTACAAAAAAAAAAAGTAGACTGAAAGAGTTTTTTCTCTCCTAAGTGCTGGTATGTTTTCTAAGGGTCAGCACAAGGCAACGGTCTGAGGCCAGGTCTACCAATATAGTGGACTGGGGTGGGTAGACCTGTTCTCCCAGGATTGCCAGATCCCCCAGCAGGGAGGGGGTTATGCCCAGTCTAGGACCTCCTGATCTGCCGGCCTGGATCTTGCTGGCAGAGAAAACTCCACCCCCAAAGCGCCTGGATCAGGCCAACATGCCTGGTGTGGTGACGTCATCACACTGGGCACATTGCCAGAGGGACACTCTAGCACTTAGCCTGAAAACTCTATGGTATCATAAAGTTTCTATCCGAATACTAGAGCATCCGCCTGGTGATGTGCCTAGTGCGATGATGTCACGTCTGGGTGATGTCATTGCAGCACGCATGCATAGCACATGCACCAGAATATCCCGGGAGAGGATCTTCTCCCCCCCACATCCGCCGGCAAAACGTAGGGACCTGGCAACCCTATGTTTTCCAGAGGGCACGACTACCAATATAATGGACTGGGGTGGGTAGACCTGTTCTCTGGCAGCCAGGTCTACCAATATAGTGGGTAGTGGGATGGGTAGACCTGTTCTCCAGAGGCTAGGTCTACCAATATAGTGTACTGAGGTGGGTACCAGGTCTACCAATATAGTGAAAGGGGCAGGGAGACCTGTTCTCTGGAGGCCTGGTCTACCCCTGTAAAGGACATTTTGTGTAATGATTTGATTCTGTTTTCTCTTATAATGTTTAAATTATTTTTAAGATACAGTTTAAATATAGTTCAAAAGAATTTGTTCTGAGGTTTTTATAAGGTTACAGAAATAATCTAAAATAATTTATGCAATAGTCAAATGTAGGCTCACTCACTTTAATGCTACTACCTTTTTCACTCGTGAGGTAGAAGTTTTGCTCACAACGCTGTGGAGCTAGGAGGAAACACTGAACAAGAGGTATGGCTTTTTCTAACGTTAGCTTTTTCTACTCAGGGAGATTTTTATATGAGGTGGATTTCAAAACAGGGATCCTCAAAATGCTTTCTGTGGTGGCATCATACCAATTCCCTGGGAAGGCTATACCTTTTCATAGGTACCTTGAATTTAGCTCTCATTCCTGTCACCAAAACAAGACCATAAGAAGTCACATGGCTTATTCTCACACCCTCATTAACAGAACATGCCCTTAATGCTTACAAAACTAGAAGCATCAGGCCTGAAGATAAAAGAAGGAGCTGTCAGTAAAAATGCCGTTGCTGTCAGACAGAGGATACAGAAGACCTTTTCCAGTTAAAAAGATTTAAAAAAAGGCTATCATGAAAGTAGCAACATGGTATCATTTTCCTCCTATCTTTTTCATTTAGTTCTCTTCAGTAACTACTGCATTTCATCATTTAGCTGAGAAATTGGATGCCTTGGGGCTCAGCTTTTATCATGCACTAATAAAATGAAGAGAAACAGACCTTTAAAAAATAATCGCCCAAATAGAGCCTGTCAGCAAGCATTAGACTCAGATGTGGCATCAGCTCAGAAAGGTTACACCGCTTTAGAATACATTAAACATTCATTCCCTTCATCCAGGTATGTTTGCCTTCTGTTTACATATTTGCAAATTTGACCATACTCACTTCTAAATGATTTTTCTTTCCATCTTTTAAAAAGATCATAGGTTGGGTAGCCTTTTAATTTACAATCTAAAATATATAGGTCTCAAGAAATACTCACCAAAAGATTTTCAGAGTCGTATGTGTCCATTATACAACAAGTAATGTCTCTTCACAGCTTGCTTTTTAAACCACAACCCAGTAAATACATATGTACATAAGTGTTGCCAAGTCACAATCCAAGTATGGCAACTCCAGCAAAGGGCTTTCAATGGGGTTTGAGAAGCTAAGGTGGTTTGCCATTGCCTTTCTCTGTAAAGCCTTCCTTGATGGTCTCCCATCCAAGTAGTGACTGTACTTAGCTTCTGAAATCTGACAAAATTGGCTATACTGTAATGCCTTCCCTCCTGTATGTAATTACACATAGTTAAATACCATCCAAGCTTCGAGGCTTAAGCACATACATTCTCCCCAGACTGTCCCCATAGACTGAAGTCCTAAAAACACATTATTTGGAAGTGAATCTAGATCTGCTTATCAATCACTCTATTAATATGTTTTCGAAGGCTTTCACAGCCAGAGTTCATTAGTTGCTGTAGATTTTCCAGGTTGTGTGGCCATGGTCTTGGCATTGTAGGACCTGACGTTTCGCCAGTAGCTGTGACTGGCATCCTCAGAGGTATAACACAGAAAGATGTAGTACTCTCTGTGTCAAGGTGAGCAGAAAAATGGTAGGCAGGTAATTTATATCTACTCTGGAAAGTGAGGTAGGGGTAATGACTCAGCCAAAACATGATATAAACCTGTGTGTCACTTGAGATCTTCCCAGAGCTTCCCCTTGTTTATTCCCTCTCTCTGAATTACTAGATTTGCTGCAATTTGAACCTGGTCTTTCTGAGCATGATACCAACCCTCTGGGATGACATTCCTGAAGAGGTCAGGAGGACCCCTACAATGGACCAGTTCTGAAGGCTATGCAATGCTGCTTTATTCAGTACAGTAAAAGGAAAAACAAGATTGCACGTTTGACCTTTCATCTTTGACTCTTTTGGTGGTTGCTTACAAGATCAGGTAAGAAACCTATTTATCTTCCTAGTGAATTAGCAGCTATGATTATTAAGTGATTTGATTTCATTACATGTTACATACTAAACTATATGATGTATATATGGCATTCACATTCTAACATACTCATATGTTACCAACAGCAACTGTAAGGTGGAGGTCAGGTTGCAGGAGAGGATCCTTAAGACAATTTTATCCCAGGGCTCAGGTTGCCTCTTTGTATTATTTACTTCACAGCAAACTTACTGATAGTCCTAACTTCTTGATAACATATTATTCACATGTGGTCTTCCTCTTGTAATGTTTAGAATTCACAGTGTTCTTTTATATCTGATTGGATGAGACATGTCATTAGATAAATAAGTTACATTTTTTATTTTTTTATTTATACATACTTTTGGCTTATATACCGCCCTAAGCGCAGAGGGTCTCTGGGTGGTTTACATAGCGGTTCTAAGCAACCGGTTTTTAACCTAACTAGGGCCACATAGTCTACAGGGTGATGACTGCCTACCAGCACCCCAGGCTAGTTGTCATCTGGCTTCCTTTTTGCGGCTTCAGATATTGGCTTCCTGGTTCCCTTTTTTCTGGAGCCGATCTTCCAGGCAGCTTCCTCTGGCAGGTCTCGTCCTGGTGCGTGGCTCTGTGTTGGCTGCAGTTCCGGCTATTGTCCATAGGTGGCTCTGCCGCGCTGCGCCACACATCACCACGCTCTCCAGGCCTCCACTTCTCCGGGCTCCGCCTTCCAACGTTGCTCCACTGGTCACCAGGAACTTCTCGCTGCCATCACCGCCACTGCTGCCGCCGCCGAAAACTCCACGTCACAAGGAGGAGGGGGTGCCCTCTGCCACCTAGGGCAGGTACCCACTTTATCAACTTGCATTTATGATGCTTTCGAACCGCTGGGTGGATGGGAGCTGGGACATGGGCTGGGAGCTCACTCCAGCTGCAGTGAGTTTCGAACAGCCGTAATGGCTGTTTATTGATGTTACTTTGCAGGCATTCTTACTGCCTGCGCCACCGCTCTTTCAGTTTCCTGCATGCTTTTCATTCCTCATATCATACAGAACATTGTTGTTAGGATAAAATGGAGGCATACAAAATTATATAAGTTGCTTTGGGTCCCCATTGGGGAGAAAGATGGGGTGTTGATGAATTAAATAAATAATAAATAAGTTTAAGACTGGAAGGCATAAAAAAGTAATATTCATTGGTTAATAGAAAGGAGAGAGGGAAGCAGGGAAATGGAGAGGATATAGGATCTGCCAGGAGGAGAGCAAGAAGAAAATAGTGTGGGTAAGGGAGTACAGGGGAAAATGCACTGACCTCCTCATAAGTCTTTGGACATTGCCCACTTGTTCCTTACCATTTAAGAAGCATCTTACTAATTATTTCCATAACTTTGGGCTGTTTCATGACAGTGTGTCTTGCAGATATATCTTTGCTTTTAAAAGAACAAACAGGTGAAGTGAGACTAAGATGAAAAACTATTACACGGATGGCTGTATCTGTTTATTGCAAAGCAATACAGCACATGTATCTCTCAAAACCATGGAGGATTGCTTGTGTTTCTAGGTCACAAGACAAGACAGCATAAGTCATGTTTCATATGTACGTAGTGTTCTAGTTTAAGAAACAAGTCATCCTAACAGGACAGATTTAATGTAGACACAACCTCTCTCCCACAATGGTTCACTTTGGTATTATAGAGATAGCTGTCAGTTTGTATGAATATTAGTGTCTTCAGTGAATGTATGGGGTAGGGTTGCTTGCACTGTTATGGCAAATGCTGGGAAATTTTGAGGGTAGTACCTTGGCATGGTGAAGTTTGGGGAGGATGTTATGTCACTATGGACATAGGGAAATTCCTAGAACACCGCTATGAAGACCATTTATTGCCATTTCTCCTCCTGCTCATCAGTTTCTTGGGGGCAGGGAATAGGAGCTGAGGCCAGGCATTTATCTCCAATTTGTGGGCAGATGGCAATCCTAAGGAGGGGCAGAATCACACCTGCTTTCTATTCTTCCCAACCACAATGAATGCAGATGAACATGTGCATACAGTTCCATACATTTATGAACCATCTATGTAATCTATTATATGGTCTATATCAGCTGAATGATTGGAACTTAGGGTGGACCTCACTGTCTCCACCCTGTTCTACCTCAGGGAATTTTTATGTGGGATTTTTGTGTGGACACAGCTATAGGGCCAGTTAACTCAAGCTTAGAAACATGCTGACTATGCCCGGGCTCAAGTATACAAATCTGATACACACCTTCCTCCACACATATACATATGATCCCATCCCATATATACAATCTCTGGAATCATGGTGGGGGGAAAACTGTTTTATGATTAGATCATATCATGGTAGTGGACTTGCAAGTTGGGCCAAGTTCCCCAAAACCTTGAGATCTCACTACAGTGTAATTATTTCCCACTACCAATATGTGAACCCAATTGTTTCACTGAGTCATTAAAATCTAATTTTTCAGTACATGAAGACACTGTATGAAAACAGTGCAAAGAATTCTGAGGGCATGTCTACATTATAAATAAGCTGATAATGGCATTTCCCAGGAATTCCTAGAAAGGACTGGAATAATTTCTGAATTTTCCCTGGTTGTGATATTGGGAGACTTCAACTATCCTCATACTGACTGGGTAAATACGTGCTTGAGTCACACTGTTAGAATTGAGATTCCTAGAGATCTTAAATATGCACATTGGAACAGTTGGTTACAGAGCCAACAAGACGGAGAAGCAATCTTGGACTTGGTGTGAGTGGGCTCAAGACCTGGTGAGAGATGTAGATGTTGTTGCATCAATTGGGAACCGTGACCACAATGATATTATTTTCAGCATTTGGATCAATAGAACGTTATCCCTAAAGTCCAAAACAATAACATTTGATTTAAAAAGAGGGAACTTTAAAAAAATGATGGGAATAGTTAAAAGAAAATTGAAAGGAAAACACAAGAGAATCAGATCCTTAGAGGAAGCCTGGAAGCTATTTAAAATCACAGTAATTGAAGCCCATATAGAATGCATCCCCCAGGTTAGGAAAGGCACTGCCAAGTCTATAAGAATACCTGCATGGTTAACAACACAATTCAAGGAAGTCCCAAAAATCTTCTTTTAAAAAGTGAAGGTCTTCCCCAATGAATTGAACAGAAGGCACCACAGGCTCTTGCAAAAGAAATGTAAGCCAATGATTAGGTAATAAACATTTCATTAAATATAACCAGAGAAGCAGATGGGCCTTTGGATTACAAAGAATAAAAAGAGAGTTAAAGGAAGATAGGGAGATGGCAGAGAAGCTCAATGACTTTTTTGCTTCTGTGTTACTGTGGAAAGTATGGGGCATGTACCCATGACACAGCCACTATTTTCAGGAAAGGAGTCTGAAGAATTAGGTCAAATTGATGAGTCAAGGTGAAGAGAGGTGGTTCTAGACCTGTTGGAGAGTCCCACCTGGCCCTGCCCACTTTCCAAAAATACTTGATGGGCATCAGGAAAGGTGTCTGTTGGTGCCATGGTGCCCAAGGGCCTAGATGTGCAATGAAAGTTGATCATCTGAAATTATGCACTGTACATTTTTTTAAAAGGCCTTTGGATATACAAGGTACCCAACTGACCTCACATTCATTCTAGTTAGTACTTGTATATGGTACCTGTATATGGCCCTTCTTTTATTCTTTCTGTGGTAGTACCTATGCTGTGGAAAATTCAGAAAGTAATGCAGAATTTGTCTATAGGGTTTTTGTTTATTTTTTGCAAAGTTATCAAAGAAAATGGAAGAATAATATAAATTGTATAGCTTTAAGCTGAAGTAGGTTCAGTGGAAGTGCCCTCCTGCAGAACAAAACTCCGAGCATATTTATAGGAAAAGGAAGTAGGCAAGGACATAACTTTTGTTTTTAAGGCCAGAGTGGTGTGTGTGTGCCTCTGTGTACAGTAAAAGACTCTCCTGTTTGACTTATTAAGAAAAACTAGTTTAAGTATCAACTGGTTTTTGTAACAGGTTCACATATGTTGGCCTGGTCATAAGAATGGCTCCAAAATAGTTAGGCTGTCTGTCAAAATGTTCTTTAAAAACTACAAAACATATTTAAAGGCAAGATATCTTTGTTTCCTGTTTCAGAACATCCAAGGATTCTTACAATATGCACAATAAAACATAGTACCTTAAAATACAATACACAATAAAATGAACATTTTTTCCAATGAATATTATTATAAAATTAACATCCAGCCAGAGTTAGACAGCTACATTTGGCAATCTAACATTTGTCAGACAGGCCACGAGGTGGCACTCTGTCCAGGCCCTATCTGCAACACTGGCAGAGAAGAGGAGCGGCTTCCTCTCTAGCACCTAGCAGCAGAGAAGCTCCAGCTGCCCATAGTAGTTTATGAGTTAATACAGTTACAGTGTGGCATCTCCATGCCAGCCGCAGCCCTGGGTACGGTTTAGTGTTCATCAAAGCCATGTCAGTGCATGTGGGGAGAAGAGATGGACGTTGGGTCCCGTATTAATATTGTAGCCAGTGTGTTTTCCCATAATGGTCACAAACTGTTCCCTCCTGAAATTCAGTTGGGAATCCTTGCTAATGTGCAGATTGATTTGATTTATCGCATGCACTAACCCTTCAAAAATAAATCAAACTGCCCAATTCTGTGATCATCCCTCTAAAGTCAGGCATCATACTATAAATTCTGTGAGGCTGTTAGGATTGTTTCCAACCTGATGACAGCTAAATTTTAAATGAATTCTTTTCTAGAACAAATTTGCACCCCACATTCCATGGTTAACTTCTGTGTTTTTATGTAAGGGCTTGGCAAAACAGATGAGAAAAGTAAAAGTAAATAAAAGGGCAGTGCAGAGAGAAAAAAGAGAGAAATGACATTAGCAAGGATTGAAGCTACGAAAAATTATACATTAACAGACATAATACCCAGAATTACAGCTCATCCTGACTACAGAGATCAGTTTCCCTAAAGAAATTTGATGCTTTAGAGGGTGGACTCTATGGCATTGTACCTCACTGAGGTCCCTGTCATAGAAGATTGCTGGGTGACTTTGGGACAGTCACATACTCAGCCTAACCTACCTCACAGCATTGTTGTAACTTAAGGATAAGATGAAGCAGAAGAGAACAATGTTTGGTTCCCCACTGGGGAAAAAGGCACTGAATAAAGGAAGTTAATAAAACAAAATAATAAAAATATGTTTCTGATAGCAAGCTGCCCTTTTATGTAGTATGTGCCTGGCATAAACCAAGAGCCAGAGCATAGTACATGCTATCCATCTATGGGCTGTCATGAATGATTAAATCTGTGCACGGTGTGAATATGTATTTCCTCTGGCTCTGTATCACAGTGCCTATTTGTGTATTTTGTGTGTGTGTATACATCTTGGCCTGTCTAAGACTTTGCTCACTTCACTTTCTTCATTTATTTATTTAGAAAATGTATATGTTACCATTCTAGAGACCTGCTCAAAGCATCTCATGAAGTACACCCCCAAAAAACAATAAAATAACAAAAACAACATAAGACTGATCAGTAATAAAATCAAGCCATAAAAACAAGCTAGGACCATAAAACAACATTCAGTAGCCTAAAGTGATGTTCATAAAACAGTCCTCAGGACAAAGTAAAGGTTCCCTTGCTCGAAAGCCAGTCGAATCCGACTCTAGGGTTGCGGTGTTCATCTCAGTTTCAAAGCCGAAGAGCCAGCGCTGTCCGAAGACATTTCTGTGGTCATGTGGCCAGCATGACTAAACACCAAGGTGCACAGAACGCTGTTACCTTCCCACCAAAGTGGTACCTATTTATCTACTTGCAATTTCTTGCTTTCAAACTGCTAGGTTGGCAGGAGCTGGAACTAGAGACGGGAGCTCACTCTGTCATGCGGCACTCTCGGGTCTCGAACTGCTGAACTACTGACCTTCCACAACCTGCAGTTCAGCGTCTTAACCACTCGAGCCACCGCAGCTCCACCCTCAGGACAAAAGCAGACTGTAAAAACAACTTATCATAAATATATTAAATTCTCAACATGGCCAAATCTGAGAATAATTAAATTCAGAGACTGAAGCCATGAACAGACAAGACAGATCTTTCTAAAAACTTGAAAAAATGTCCCAGGTCTGCAGAAAAGTCTGAAATCTTAAAAACAAACAAACATTGAGAGGTTCTAACTAAAATAATATAAGCAGCACCCGCAGCTTTAAAAATGCTCTCAGTGGCTAATGCTAGGCAACTACAACAATATTGCCAGCCTTTCAATTTTTGTCAAAGCAAGCAAGCAAACAAGAAGCAGGCCCCTTTCCAGAACTGTTCTGGCCCTTAAGGGAGGATTCACTGGGTCCAGGCCTGGCAGCAACCACTGGGTGACTTGCAAGACTCACTCAGGCCTGGCTGTTTGCTACTGTTCAACAGCAACTTTTCCATGGAAACCAATGTGGTGTAGTTAGGGTTCCCAAGTACTTACCGTCTGGGGGCGGGGGACAAATGCTCCCCGGCTGGGCCAGTCTTCCTGGTAACGCATCATGCCGTCGCCAGGTCGTGATACCAGGTGACGCTCTGGCAATGGGGCTGAAAACTCGATGGTACCATCAAGTTTCCAGCCCCATTGCCAGAGCGTCGCCTACCGTCCTTTCCTGGCGACGGCATGGTGCTCCGCGCCTCTCCTTCCCCTGGGGATGGTCCTGCGAGGACGTATCCATCCCCCGCTGGCATGTGGTAAGTTCTTGGAAAGCCTAGGTGTAGTGGTTCCAGTTTCAGACTAGGATCTGGGAGTCCCGTGTTCAAATCACCATTGTACTATGGAAGCTCACTGAGTGGCCTTGGACCAGTTACACATTCTTAACCTAACTTACCTTACAGAATTGTTGTGAGAATAAATAGGAGGAAAGGAGAGTGATGTAAGCTGCTTTGGGTCCCTACTGGGGAGAAAGATGGGACATAAGTAAATACATTAATAAATATAGTTGAGAATGGGCGGAAGATTAAAGGTAGGTTGGTTTGTGGGTGGGAAGGAGAGAAGGAGATGGAGAAAGGTGAGGATATGGGGTTTGCAAGAAAGAGGGTAATAGTGTGAGGAATGGGATACAAAATGAGGTGCCCACCAGTGTTTGTGGATTCATCGACATGCAACTAGGCCTGGCCCAATGGCCAGCACGATGCAACTAGGCCATAATTTTCCTGGGTACAGTCTGCTAGGGGAAGGAAATGAGGGAAAGCTAAAGACAGGGGACAAGTAAAGGTAAGTTGCCTGGAGGAAGTGAAAGAGAAAAGGAAGCGGGGAAAGGGGAGAAACTATGGGGGATGCCAGGGAAGGGAAACAGGAAATAGTGTGGGAGGGGAAAATGAGCCCACCCCTGCAAATCCTCCCCTGATTGTAAAGATAAAATACCTATCAGAAAAGAAATGGTTGGGTCTGGTATCTAAATGACAATAAGGTGGGTGCCAGGTGAACATCAGGAAAGTGGGTATTCCTAAGGTGATGTGACACCTCTGAAAAAACTCTGTCTTTGGTTGTTACCTGCCTTATCATTGCAGGCAGTCCCACAGAATGCAGGGCTTGGGAGAGTACCTTATGTGACGGTGTCATTGGGATCTGATTAGGCAGAATTTGGGGCAAGGACACTGGCCATAGACTTCTAGGCAGGAGTTTCTGCTCTATGCTAAGTCACCAGTATTCCAAGGTACATGCAGACACAGAATCACCTAAGTTGCTCAGTTTATTTATTCAGCTTCTCCCACTATGAAGTTACACAGTTACCCACATGCCAGGGGGGTAGTTCCCTCAGGGCGCGATCGCATGCACAATTAGACTCGCCATAGGCGCGAATGCCAGTCAGATTTAAAGGGTGCAATAAGACACAAATATCTGGGAAGCACCCCGCACCCATTGGCAACCCATTTTGCTCTGCCGCAGGAGCAGAGTAAGAAGACACCAGGGAAAATCCAGTAGTAAATGGGTTGCAACAGGCCATGGATGGAGTTTCCCATGTCAGATCGCCCCAACACACTCTCATGGCATCGGGATGGTCTGATCAGGCCATCCCAACTCTGTGCCATTGTTACCCCCCTTTTCAGTATGCGCATCATCATAAACTCCATAGGGAGCCCTCGGTGCGGAGATGTGATTCATTTTGTTTAAGCACATTGGAAATAAACAGCCCCCAAACCCCAAACCCAACTGACCCATGGTTGCACCTGATCATGCAGTGGCGGGCTGTGCCCGCAGCTTCCAAGGACTGCGGGTCAAATTCCTCCAGAGGAAATAGCCTCACTCCCCCCCACACTTTATCGTGTGTGTGACCTCCCCTTCAGTCCTTCAAACTCCTTTCTCTTCTATTTCATCCTTTCCTGCTTCCTTCTATCATCTTTTTAAGATCCTGCCTTGGCATGCATAGTGCATTCCCACATCCCAGGTGGTACGTCCAATAGTAACCAGTCTCACTCTAACCAACATGGGACATAGCCAAACAGTTGCCACAGGCTTCCCCTTCTGGGCCAACAGAGCCCAAGCATGGGACACTAAGGTCACGAGGAACTCAGTCTGTGACTGATTAGAGAGCTTGTCTGATGTCTGGCCAGGTGGTGGGTTCCTGTTACCACAGGTGGCCTGGACAGTTATCAGGTCATTACCCTCTTCCTGCGTTCTTGTCTGGCTTGGGCTAGACACAGCATTTTCTATGAACTTATCTCCTGACCTGTTGGACTCCACTCTCAGCAAGATTAGTATCACAATATTACCTTATGAGGATGGAGGAGGGGAGAATGAAATTGTAAACTACTTTGGATACCCGTTGAGTTGAAAGGCAGGGTATAAAGAAATAAATTTAATAGAAAGTGTTATGTACTTACCAATGAACATAGCTTGGGAATGCATAACAATAGCTGGCTAGGATCCTAGAATGGAGCAGTAGGGAAACAAGGATCATAGAGTAAACCAATTGATAAACAATGTTATGTAAATAGCCTATTGTTGAGAGTGGGGTGTGTTTTGGGTGTATCCTTTTGCATGCATAAATACCTGGCTTTGGCTGTGGGTTTTCAGTCTTCTTTCTACTGGCTGAATCACTAATAAACTATGAGCTGATCACTCGATGTGTCTGAACCCAGTATAAAGGTAAACTTGCACAGGAAAAAACTGTAACAAGAGGTGTCTAATAGAAGTAAGAGCAAAAGTGTGAACATATATTGCTACCTAATAGTCTGTCAGTTGATTACTTCTGGACTGGCAGCAGCATTCCAGAGTTTTGCCAAAAGAATTTCCAGTCCTTCTTCTTGTCATTGTTTAATTGGAGGTCCTGGACATTGGGGAGACTGCAACCAAGAATCAGAAGGAAATTAAGACTTGGAAGGGCAGCCATGAAAGAACCAAAAAAGATTCTTAAATGTAAGAAATTAACACTGGAGACCAAGCCGCCCTGGGCCAGCCTAGGCTGGGAGGCGGGATAAAAATCTAGCAAATAAATAAATAAGTATCAAGATCATTCAAATTATGTTATTCCCCAGTTACCTTGTATGTATGTGAAAGCTGGACACGAAGAAAGCTGACAGGAAGGAAACTGATTCATTGGAAATGTGGGGTTGGAGGAGAGTTTTATGGCCAAACTCAGGCTATTGTACTTTGGTCACATTATGAGAAGACAAAACTCACTAGAAAAGACAATAATGCTAGGAAACGTTGAAGGTAGCAGGAAAAAGGAAGACCCATCATAAGAAACCATGGGCCTCAGTTTGCAAGACCTGAGCAAGGTTGTTAATATTAGGATATTCTGAAGGTCATTAATTCATAGGGTCGTCATGAGTTGGAAGCAACATGACAGCACATAACACACACACTTGGACATCAACCCTAGGACATTCCACATGTGCCAAGACAAGCATATTCACTATGAGCTACGACTTAAAATGGCTCAGCCTAAATGTGAGATGTCATATGTATCCTTAACAAATATTGAATTCTGAGCATTAATTGCATGTCATTTTGGCAAATGTTAATAAATTCTCCTAGCTATGCAGGAACTTGGCAGGGACTTCAAGCATATAGAACAGTAGATGCTCTGTAGTTGCAATTGCCCGACTGGTTTTGAAGCTGCTGTTTCTGTATACATTGATGCATTCCTGTGTGTGCAGAAACAGCAGGATGATACTGGGGAAGTGCTTGCATTTCCTTTCCCCCTTCTTACCCAGTGAAACATTGCACAGCCAAACACCCTCACCTGAAGCTTGGAGAGCCAGAGCTTGCTGACTAATTGCAATCATTATGACATTAGGGATCAAACTGCTGACTTTTCAACAGCTGCAAGGTCTGTGGGTCAGCTTAGTACAGCCTCTCCTGTGCCTTCATGCAGAGTGAGGTACATAAAATGTTTGAGTGAAATGTCCTACCCGACTGCACAGGTGTCAAACCCTTTCCTATAATTAAGCCCAGTGGGCACTCACTGCACCTTTTCTTACACCAAAATGTGTTGGGGTTAAAGTTAATATTTATTATTCATTCCAGGAACAGAAGGGAGTGCTGTTTGATTTCTCTCAGCTGACAACTTGAAAAGAGAAAAGTGAATAGTAAATCTCCCAACTCCTTTCCATAATATTTTGTGTTTCCAGTACAAGTCCCAGATCCTTGTTATATTTAACAGCAGGCTTCCTCAGAGAGATGGGCATTTATGTATTATGACAACTTGGAAGGTGCAAAGTAGAACACCTTCGGGGGGGGTGTTTGTTTTTTTAAGGGCAGGGCAAAAATCTGAGGTAAATATGGGCTAAAGTGATAATTGGTGAATGTGTGTTATTTTTCAATCAGTTTGCCTAGAAGGATTGTCTTCAATGGTGGAAAGGAAACAAATAGAAATGGTGGGAAAAAGAGGATGCCATATCTATCTTTGTAGCAGGAACTCCTTTGCATATTAGGCAACACACCCCTAATGTAGCCAATCCTCCAAGAGCTTACAGAGCTCTTCCTACAGGGGCTACAGTAAGCTCTTGGAGGATTGGCTACATTTGAGGTGTGTCACCTAATATGCAAAGGAGTTCCTGCTACAAAAATAGCCCTGTGTCTGCCCATCTGTCTATTAAGGTGAGACATTTAACCATTGAGAAATGTTGCAAGTTAAACTTGCTGTGTTCGAAGATAAGCCAAAAAATGAATGAAATATGCAAAAGAGCCTGAAGCAAAAGCAAATCTAAGGCCCCGGACATACGGGCCAGAAAACGTGGGGGAGAGGTGTGGCAGTTCGCCCCGGAGCTAAATAAGGCGCGGTAGCCCAATCACAGGGGCCACCGGGTTGCCACGCTCCAGCTCTGCGCCCCGATCACACCACGCTGCTGCAGCGCGGCATAAAAGCAGCACAGCAGACCATGAAAGTGCGAAGTGTTGCGAAGTGCGCATGCACCATTGGGGGGGCGGGCCGCTGTCGGTGTCTTGTGTGTGCGCATGCACTGTTCAGCATTGGTGCGCATCCCATGGAAACTTACAACATCCGGAAACCCTGGGGACATGGGCGGGCGTCAGAAGCCGCGGGATACTGGCGCTCCCACGATCAGACTCCAGCCTTTGCCCCGGGGTTTCCAGAAACTAGTACTTCGGACCTAGTAGTTTTTTACTCTGCGTTTTCCATGGGAAGCCACGGGTTGGCCACGGGAGCACTACGCCTCCCAGATGTGCTCGTATGATCACGCACGGAAAGTCCGCAGGGCTCCCGTGCCTTCAGTGGGACAAATGCTCAGTGTGAATGGGGCCTAACTCTGACATCGTTGGAATTGATCTGGTGTCTGTCAGGCAGCATCCTCACCATGACCCAGTATTTTTTTTTCTGTCCCAAACATATATGGTTTATAAGAATAATTCTAAAAGTGTATTTTCACATTAACAGATGAAGGAAAATGTAACTTTTGAAAAGTACCAATAAATCCCATTTTTAAATGAATAGCACAACATGGACAACTACAGCCAGTACAAGATGGAAGTATTTTCATTAATCATAGTTAAATTATGGCAGTCATCCAGTTATTAAAGCTATTTATTTCACACAGTTTTGAAGATGCCCCTGGACCTCTGTTTTATTTTGCTGCTACAGACTGATATGGCTGACGATCTCAAATAACCATAATTCCAACTATTGAAACTGTTGTTGTTTACAAGGAAATTTCACATATACAGGAGTTTAGTGAGAACTTGCATGCACACTGAACACATGACAGCGGCTATTAAGCATGCTCATGATGTCTATAACCGTGATGATGTGCTTAATCTTGACTGGATTGTTCTCATTATATTTGGTGAAATTTTCTCTCTGGGAATTCTTTCATCTGATAACTGCATAGAGTTGCATATAGAGAAATGAGAAGCCCCCCTGTTATGTCTTACTGTAAACCATGCCTATTCTTTCCTTTGTTAAACTTGAATCTAGCCAAGGATCGTAAGCTGATACATTTCTATTGGTGGTTTCAATGAAACTCTGTAAATAGACCAATCAAAAGTGTATATATGTTGTGGAGGGAACAGACCTCAATGGTCTTTATCTCTGTATGCTTTCTCCACAGGACCAATCTTGCTATTTATTGCCATGCACTATACTGACAGTGCTAGTAGTTAATTTAGTACTCAAAGAATGAGATTATGCTTATTAGAACAACAACAGCAGCAGATCCTAATTTCCCCCTGGAAAGTGAGGGTCTTCATAAGAGTCCCTTATTTATACCCCTTCTTTTTAGACATATCCAGGTGTAGCAGGCTACCCAGCAAAAACTGCCTGGAAGGGCAGGACAGGCCCTTGAGTCCGGCAGCAAAGCTCACTTGGGTGGAGCAGGATGGGACCAGATGCAGGAAGGTGCAATCTCAGCAACTGGCCCAGGGAAGCTCAGAAGTTGTGGATTCAGTGAGCAAGCCTGGATGGGAGAAGAATTGCTCTCTGGGCCCCAAAATTTGAAGGCAAGGCATGACTGTGAAGAACAGTGAACAGGTGAGGGTTGAGCTCAGTTCAAAGGAAGATGGGAAGCTGACCAGATTTGACTATGTGGCTATGGGGAGGATGATGTCACCACATCAACCGATGATCTAGGAATTTCCCCAATCTCTATGGCAAATATCACAGAGTGAAGACTTGGAAGTGACCTCATCCTATATATATAATTGCCCTATTTATTGGCCATTTCCAGCTCTCCCATTGGTTCTGCTGTGCACTCCATCAGCCATTGGCCCATCAACCGCCACTCCAGAGTACTTATGTGCCATCGGCTGTGTGTTGGATTTGGTCCTCTCCCCCGCCCACTGCCAGCCTGCACACTCTTCCCTGACAGAATAAACTGCCAAAACAGCCATCTCTTCTGATTAAAATACTTCTCACTGTTTGGCTCCTGTGGGACTAACTTTTCCCTCAGTGGCTGTTGCTAGACAACCAAGCATGGTTCTGTCAGAAAAACGCAAAGGCAGGAGACCCTTTCCAGGCCTTTGTAAGGAACTCATTAGGGCCAGTCCTGACTAGGGTTGCCAGCTCCAGGTTGGGAAATGCCTGGATATTTTGTGTCGGAATTTAGGGAAGCCAGAATTTGGGGAGGAGAGAGGCCTCAGCTGAATGCTATAGCAGTTATTTTCTCCAGTGGAAGACAGATCTGTTGTCTGGAGTTCAGTTGTGATACCTGGTGATCTTCAGGCTCCACCTGAAGGTTGGTTACCTTAGGTGTAGCAGTTAGCACTTCAGAGCAGGGTCTGCCAGACCCATGTTCTTGCTGTGGAAGCTGAGTGGATAATTTCAGACCAATCACAGACATTCAGTCTAACCTACCTCACAGGGTTGTTGTGCAGATCAAAAGGGGGAGAGGATAATGATGTAAGCTGCTTTGGTCTCCACTGTAGAGTAAGACTGTACTTTTCCTTCTGGGGAACTACTGCTGCCAATCTCCAGGTAAGGGCTGGAGATCACTCAGAATTAAAACTGCTCTCCAGATGGCAGAGATCAGTTTCCCTGGAGAAAATGGCTGATTTGCAAGGTGGGCTCTGAGTCATTATATCCTGCTGAGGTCGCTTCCCCTCCTGCTTGGGTCCCCACTGAGGAGGAGAAAGACTGCACTTTTCCTAGGTAGAGGCTCCAGGTGTGGGAGGGAGATGGAAAGCTGAAGTCAGAGGAGCAGATAAAGGTAGGTTGATGGTTGGTTGGGAAGGAGATAGGGTTGCCAACTCTAGGTTGGGAAATTCCTGGAGATTTGAAGGGTGGAGCCTGGAGAGGATGGGGTTTGTGGGACCTCAGACAGGTATAATGCCATAGACTCTACTCTCCAAACCAGCCTTTTCATCCTAGGGAACCATTGTTGCCAGTCTCCAGGGGAGGGCTGGAGATCACTCAGAATTACAACTGCTCTTCAAATGGCAGAGATCAGTTCTTCTGAAGAAAACGGTAAGCTCTGTGTCATTATACCCTAATGAAGTCACCACAGCAAATTGATGCTGAGTGCCCAAGGCCAGGGCACCCACCAAGAGCCTCTTTCTAGAGCTCGTTGTATTTATTTCCACAACAGGCCTTATTCCTAGTATCACATAATGCTCCCCCTCCCCAAACCCCACCTCAAAAGTTCCCACTATTGCCAACCTTATTATATGTCCCCACTTGGCTCTTTTTACACCCTTCCTTAATGTTCCTCTAACCCTCCTCACCCTGTTCTGTCTACAAGCTTATTCACTGTTGACATCCCTTGTCCCCTTCTGTTATTCCAGTCTCAAGCAATTTCTGCCATGTTGCCTAGAACTTCTTCATGCACACACCTCGACTAGGTGCAAAACCTCTTCTGAACTATCCTAATCCCCTAGATGCTCTGCATCTCCACAATTGCTTTGTTCTCCTTCAGCCTCCCCAAAGCATGAGTCTGGGGTCAGACTCCCCCCCCACTTCCAAGGAAACAGAAGTCTCCAGACTATACAGGGACAGCTGTCAAGAGAGGACTGCTTGAGAGTGAGTCAATAGCCATTGTAAAATGCTATAGTATAGGTCACATGGTCCCTATATCTGGTTTAGCTGCAGCATTATGTAGTAGCTGCAGCTTCCAAACACTCTTCAAGGGTAGCTTCAAGTACAGTGCATTGCAGTAGTCCAGTCTAGGTGTAACTGAGGCATGGACCACTGTGGCTAGATCTGACTGACCCTGGAATGGACAAAACTGAAGCACCAGCCAAAGTTGGGCAAAAGCACTCTGGACCAGTGTCCCCTCTAAGCTGAGTTAGTGTGAGCTAGCTCACAGTTTTTTAGCCTCCAGCCCACACATTTTTGTCTTAGCTCAGGAAGGATGACTCCAGAGCAAACCAATTTATGCAGTAGCCAAATAGCTTGCTCACAACTTTAATGCCAGTAGCTCACAAAATAGAAGTTTTGCTCACAAGACTCCACAGCTTAGAGGGATCATTGTTCTGGACCTTATACACTGTTGAGGTCCCTCACCTCCCCAAGCTCTCTACCCTCCCTGGGTCCACCCCCAAATCTCCAGGGATTTCCCAACCCTGAGTTGGTAACACTAGTGACATATCAGAAAATATGGGGGGAGATGGTCACATAAATGGATCCACATGGCCTGGATGTGAATAAAAGTTGTTTTTTTCCCCTGTTTCCCTCATGTCTCATGAGCAAGGCATTTCTAGAACCAGAAGGAAGAACTATAGCAAAATCATAACTGTAGCAGACAGCAACACTGATTAGGCTGTGGTAAATTCCCTCATCTGTGCTTTAAAAAACAACAACACTACATTTAGAAGCCACTTGGGTTCAATCTATCAGGTGAAAGCTGGCATACAGAGCACACTGGTCAAAATTCATATAATGCCACCTCTGCTTTAAAACCTGGCCTTCACACCTAGTAGTTCCAGAATGATGTTTTGACCTGGGTGACTTCCCAGGAGGCAGGTGAGGAAAGGTGAAAACACCTCTGTGCCACTTGCATGAGATCTAGGCTGAGCTTGTGTTCCTCCTCTGTTACAGGTATTTAGCTTGGGTATGGCCAGAGGTTAACCTTTGTGCTGGCTGAAGGGCTCACCCAAGGATTTTTAAAAAGACACTTTAAGTTCCCAGTGGTGACAAAAGCAGGATATGCATCCCTAATTGAATAAATATCAACCAATAAATAATCAGGAATTATGTCTTCTACCCCTTATATATATTATTTATTTATTCATACCCTGCCTTTCTCCCCAATGGGGACCCAAAGTAGCTTAGATTGTTGTCCATTTTATCTTCACAGCAACCCTGTATGTTAGGTAGGTTGAGAGTGTTTGACTGAACCAAGATCACCTGAAAATCTTCCATGGTGGAGTGGGGATTTGAACCTGGCCCTCCCAGATCCTTCTCTAACACTCTAACCATTTATACCACACTGGTTGTCATAGCACAGCTCTTCAGAGTTCCAATGAACCCTGTTGATTTGAGCCATAATAGAAGCCTTCCATTATTTCTTGGGAACTTCAGCCTTGGTCTAAAGGCTTACAGGCCTTGGACTCACAGCAGTTATATGATGTAAGTAAAAACTAGTGACTGGGCATAAAATTAAAATTAATTTTCGTTTAAGAACAGAGCAGGAAATTTGATGACAAGTGATTCACCTATGTGTGCATTTGGAAAAAATGTATCACTAACAAATAACATAGTTTTATTAAAGACAAGTCATGGTGAACAAATCCATTGCTTAGTAATATCCTCAACAAATTACTGATTTATTTGATAAAAAGAGCCTGGTGGATCGATAATGACCTTCCAGCACATTTGGTAGTGTGCCATATAGTAAATTTATAAATACCAGCGGGGTAAAAATACTTTATTATCGATTAGAAATTGATCCCTATGTGGTATGGAGAGAAACTGCTAATGGGAAAAGACCTCTAAGCCTATCCAAAAATCAATCCAGTGGATGGCAATCTTTCTAATGAGAGGCCAAAGAAAACAGACTCAATCTTCTAAGCCCAGGGAAAGCTGTGTTAAGGCAACATGATTTTTGCTGGTAATAGAGCAAAGGTATGTGATTATCAGAAGCAAGTCTCTTCTTAGGAACAGCTACAGCTTAATCTTGTTCTGGCCTCAGACTTGTTATTAGTGCTTACACTGAGCAATGGAAGGAATGGAGCAGTCATAATGAGAAGAATGCCTCATAGTTTGGTCAGAGTAGACTTCCTTCACCTATTGAGTAACTGTAGACAGCTCATGCATATGGACTTCCATATCAGATGGCACAAGCAGAAGCCTCTTTTAAAAGACTGAAGCATTAGAAAATATGAAGCTGCCTAAAGAATTAGTAGGCACATTCTTGAACAAAAACTACTTAGGCAGACGCAGCATGGATTCTGTAAGGGAAGATCTTGTCTCACTAACCTGTTAGTGTTCTTTGAGGGAGTGAACAAACCTGTGGACAAGGGGGATCCAATAGATGTTGTTTACCTTGACTTCCAGGAAGCTTTTGATAAAGTTCCTTATCAAAGGCTCCTAAGTAAGCTCAATAGTCACGGTATAAAAGGACAAGTCCTTTTGTGGATCAAAAACTGGCTAATTAATAGGAAACAGAGAGTGAGTATAAATGGGCAATTTTCTCAGTGGAGGGTGGTAATCAGTGGGATACCACAGGGATCGGTACTGGGTCCGATGCTTTTTAACTTGTTCATTAATGATTTGGAGTTGGGAGTAAGCAGTGAAGTGGCTAAATATGTGGATGACACAAAGTTGTTCAGGGTGGTAAGAACCAGGGAGGATTGTAAGGCACTCCAAAGGGATATGTCAAGGATGGGCGAGTGGGTGTCAACATGGCAAATGGGGTTCAATGTGGCCAAGTGCAAAGTGATGCACATTGAAGCCAAAAATCCTAGATATAAATACACGCTGATGAGGTCCAAACTGGCAGAGACTGACCAGGAGTGAGATCTTGGAGTCATAGTAGATAATTCATTGAAAATGTCGAGACAGTGGGCGACTGCAATAAAAAAGGCCAACCCTATACTGGGGATTATTAGGAAGGGAATTGAAAACAAATCAGCCAGTATCATAATGCCCCTGTATAAATCAATGGTGCAACCTCATTTGGAGTACTGTGTACAGTTCTGGTCACCACACCTCAAAAAGGATATAGCATTGGAAAAAGTGCAGAGAAGGGCAACTAGAATGATAAAAAGGTTGGAACACTTTCCCTATGAAGAAAGGTTAAAGCACTTGGGGCTCTTTAGCTTGGAGAAACGATGGCTGAGAGGTGACATGATCGAGGTTTATAAGATTATGTATGGGATAGAGCAGGTAGAGAAAGAAGTACTTTTCTCTCTTTCTCACAATACAAGAACTTGTGGGCACTCAATGAAATTGCTGAGCAGTTGTGTTAGATCAGATAAAAGGAAGTACTTTTTCACCCAAAGAGTGATTAACACATGGAATTCACTGCCACAGGAGGTGGTGGTGGCTACAAGCATGGACGGCTTCAAGAGGGAATCAGATAAACATATGGAGCAGAGGTCCATCAGTGGTTATTCGTCACAAGGTATAGATAGGGACTCTGGGGCAAGTGATGTTCTGTATTCTTGGTGCTTGGGGGGTGGGGGGTCAACAGTGGGAGGTCTTTTAGTGTCCTGGCCCCACTGGTGGACCTTCTGATGGCACTTGGTATTTTTGGCTACTGTGTGACAGAGTGTTGGACTAGATGGGCCGTTGGCCTGATCCAACATTGGCTTCTCTTATGTTCTTATGACCACTGGCCTGTTCATCTTGGTATTGTCTATGTTGATTGGCAGTGACTGACCAAATTCTCAAGCAGAGAAAGTTCTTTCCCAACACCTTCGAGACACCAGGGACTGCATATAGAACCTTCTTCACCTGGAACTTTCTACCAGTAAGCCACAGTCCACTAGGCCAGTCGTCCTTGGTGACTTTGCTAATCAGCTCCATGGAAGGAATAAGGACTCTTCAGCACATTTCCCCATTTCAGTATCATATTTCTTCTGCTTAGCATTGCCAACCTCCAGATGACACCTGGAAATCTCCCACTATTACAAGTGATCTCCAGATGACCAAGATCCATTCCCCTAGGAAAAATGGCTGCTTTGGAGGGTGGACTCTATGGCATTATGCCCTACTGAGGTCCCTTTCATCCCAACCCCCCACTCCCCAAATCTCCAGATATTTCCCAACATGGAGCTGGCAACCCTAGGCCTGGACATCTTCCAGAATTACTACTGATCTTCAGACTATGGAGATTAGTTCACTTGGAGAAAAAAGCTATCCTGAAGCATAGACTGTATGGCAGTATATCCTACTCAGGTCACCCCCCCCATGTCCCACACTCCCCAGGCTGAGAAACTGTCCCCCAAATCTCCATAAATTTCCAAACCCAGAGCTGACAACCCTGCTGCTAACTGGGATATAAAATATGCAATATACTTTCCTTGTCCACCACCATCATAACCACAAGTCCTCACAGCAAGGCACAATTTTTGCAGAGAACACAGAATATGACGTTTCATTTCTACTGTGAAGAAAGCATCATGTAAAGAGCAAAGGACTTTATGGTGTCTCTTTGCAGAACTGTGGTTGGGCAACATCCATTTTTAGCCCCAGAACTTGGAATGACAAAAAAACCAAAACTGTAAAAAAGGTCAACAATGGTGTTACGTTACCTTGATCTGAACAGAAGAATTAGGAGGGGGTACATTTTACAGTCTAGTAACAAGAAGAATAAAGAGAAGCATAATCATAATCTATAAATATAGTCAAGGTAATGGCAGAAAAAGGAATGATGGGATTTATTCAGCCTCAGAAGGATGTGTGACATGATGCAATGGCCTGGAGCTAAGGAAAGGATTCAGTGAGATATTACAGAAAAAGACTTCAATGGCTCCAGCAACAGGGACAATATATGGATCTATCTAGGGAGACATTTAAGGCACATTGCTGACAAGAATATTCAAGAAGCAATTGGCTAATGCCTTAGGAATAGTGATGCTAAATGTCAACTGTCAGTCTAGCTAACCAAATTATCTTTTGTATGACTGTAAGATTTTGATGCTGTGGCTCCTATGTATTCATAAAGGGAGCACAAGCCCTGTTTATTAACTTATTTAAAATATTTATATGCCAGATGTGTGCCTTGATAGTAATATACGGTATGATTTTGAAGCCAAACAGTAAAAATTAAATAACAACAACATTTTGAACAGAATACAATACCAACCAAATCATTGGGGGACAGCTAAAATGAAAGAAGGGGGAGGGACTAAGAACAGCATCAGCAACAGCTGATTTTTATATTTGCAGCATGCAACATTGCAGGACAGGTGAGTCCCAAGTCTAAGACGATATACAGGATTTTATACATTCATATCATTAGCCTCAGAGCCTTTCTTTTTCGCCTTAATTTTTACCGCAAACATTTGATGTCAGTGTTTCAGGATTCTGGTATCTAGCTTTGCAGTGAGTCAGTAGGCAACAGGAAGGCCACTCAATAGACCTTCAAGTGTGAAGTCTGTTAGGTCAGATCAAATGTTGATCTTTGTGTCTCCTAGACTGATGAGGGGAAAAAATACAGAGCCTCCGGACTTCAGTGTAAATATTAGAATTCAAGAGACTCAGGCCAGCGTAATGGCTCTTTGTGGATGCTGCTCATTTTAATTTAAAACAGGAGAGTCACTTAGAATAAGGCTAACCTTGAACCTTCACCATTCAGGTTCTTGAAAGAAAATCTGTTTTTTTTTCTTGAGTCTGCTGTTCCTGTTCTGAAATAAAAAGTGAAGATTATGCTCCAGCATGAATAGAAATGTGTTGTACATGGAAGGAGAAACAATTATTAACCAGACATTGACCAGGGCTCAGATTGCTGGTGCTTCAGTCAAACCATGCTACAAATAAACATGAAGTTTGTCACATGTTCTCTTCCCAGCTCATGCCATTCTAATGTGAATGATCATAATTAATGGTTCATTATTATATTGTTTCATTTGCACTATACCATATGTGATCATAAATGATCAAGGTGTTTTCTTGTCACAATGAAGCTTCCCCCCACATACTGATACAGAAATGGAGGTGTACTTGCAGAAGTAGGCAGTCAAACTGACACGTATCAGGGTATACTTCTGGATGCACTTTCATATTCATCACATGATGCTCATCTGTGCCCTCTGAAATAAGTGAATGCATCTTTGATATGGATGGAAAAGTCTATCTAATTTTGATATGCTATCAGAATAAATTGTTCATTTATAAATACTTTTGACAGGCTGAGTCTCTTGTTTCTTCTTTTTGAGGAGGCAAATGTTTCCAATTTGATAAGGCAAAACCCACAAGAACTTCTTGTTCTTGTTTCTGGCTGTAAGGAAAGGTAAAGGTTCCCTTGCTCGAAAGCCAGTCAAATCCGACTCTAAGGTTGCAGTGCTCATCTCTGTTTCAAAGCCAAAGAGCCAGCGCTGTCCGAAGACGTTTCTGTGGTCATGTGGCCGCCATGACTAAACACCAAGGTGCACGGAACGCTGTTACCTTCCCACCGAAGTGGTATCTATTTATCTACTTGCAATTTCTTGCTTTCGAACTGCTAGATTGGCAGGAGCTGGAACTAGAGACGGGAGCTCACTCCGTCATGTGGCACTCAGGTCTCGGACTGCCAAACTACAGACCTTTCAGTCTGCAGCTCAGCATCTTAACCACTTGAGCCACCGTAGCTCCCGTTTCTGGCTGTAGCAATGGAGTAATCCAGGTCCTTTGTTTGTTACATGCTATCATCGGTGTGCCTGTAGCGGCAACTGAACCAAGGCACAGTTCTTGGAGTCTAAAACATGATGCAAGAGACCAAAGGAGTACCTTTTGCTGGTTTTTGTTTTTTTTTCTTTAAGGTACTGTAGCAGCCTGAACAGTCCAGACTAGCCTGAGCACATCAGAGCTTGGAAGCTAAGCCAAATTGGTCATAGTTAATGCTTGGATGGGAGACCATCAAGGAACACCAGGATTGCTATTCAGAAGAAGGCAATGGCAAACAACTTCTGCTTATCTCTTGTTCTGAAAACCTCACAAGGGGTCACCATGAGTTATATTAACTACAGGGAGCTCTGAATCTGACCAGAACAGTATCATGAGGGGAAAGAGTGCTTAGCCCTTTCCCACAGACGGTTTTCCTAATCAAAATTTCCTTTCCCAAGCTTCTGTCCTACTATCAGGTCAGGGAGACCCCCCCCCCCCCAATCTGTTCTTCTGCAGGGAGAAAAGAAACCTGAAAGGGGCAATTTTGATTGGGCAATAGACCTCTGATGAAGGGACTAAGCATGTCTTCTCCTATGGCTGCAGTAAACTAAACCAAAACCCATCGGTATGCCCTCTGTGTGTATATAATAGCCATGTCTACTTTGGTCCCTAAAGGTGTATAACAGGGCATATCCTTACTTATGTACATCTTGTTTAGTAAGACAGGACACATTTGGGGTTGGTAAAATTTTCAAAATGGATCCCATTTATAAATTGTCAGTACTTTTGGGGACCCTCTTGCAAAAGAACTCCACAGTACCTTTTCCTTTCCCTAACCCTGAAGAAATTTATATTTTATTTTTTCATGTTAGCATTTCTAAATATATAACATTACTGAGCAACAGGCAGTACTATTTCATAGCCATTGTACAGAGATAAACCCAAATTTGCCATTGAGGTTCCCAAAGCCTCTTCTGGCAAATCCTGTTCCTTTGCCTCTGTATTAGCTTCATGCGCCACCTGCTAGGAAGTCATAACTCACTTTTGAACACAAGAAGCTGCCTTATACTGAGTCAGACCCTTGGTCTATCAAAGACACTATTGTCTATCCTGACTGGCAGCAGCTGTCTAGGCTTCAGGTAGCAGTCTTTCCCATCACCTACTACCAGATCCTTTTTTAAAAGATGGATACAATGTGGATTGAACCTCGGACTTTCTATATGCAAAGAAGATGTTCTGCTATTGAGCCCCTAACCCATATTTGGAGAACCACTGATTTTAGGACATTTTGGCTAGCCTACTCTTTCTGTTCAGCTGCTTACATTCATAGCCAAAGTGTTATGTTGTTAAAAATACAGTAAACAGCAACTGGTTCTGAATTCCTTGCTAGAATCTCTTGATAGGATGCAATTTGTCTTATTTATGCCCTCTTGTTTCTTATTCTGGTGTCAATTTACAGCATGTAATTGTTTTGCTAGTTCCATGCCAACTGCATGGGTTGTTAGTCACAAATTAATACTTTATCCTGGCGTGAGTCTTATGGGTTTTGGGGTTTTTTTTGCTTGATTCACCATTTTTTTAAAAATGTACAGTGTGTGTATTCCTAATCAACTGACCTCCAATAGATAGAGATATTGCCCAGGATAAAAGAGATGAGGGAAAAACATACAGCTATGGCAAATAACAATGGTAAAGTCATCTCCATCGCCACACTTCCTCTCTTTCCACTGTATTCTAACCTTCTGAGATTTTATTAGCTTTTCTCAAATAGTTTTTTTCTTAAGTATGTGAAGGAATGCTTTGGCAATTTGAGTGTTGCCACATTTTCTGTAATGAACTTAAAAAAAAAATCACACTATTTTTCTTGGAGGTTCTTTCTGCATAAAGATACATTAAAGGAAACTGTTAGTCCCACATCCTTGATAGATAATTGTGGGTTACAACATTAAAAAAGATTCCTGCAGCTGCTCGCTATGATCACATTACTCTTGCCAAACCCTTTCAGTAATTCAGCAGGGGTGGCAGGTGGGGGTTAACAGACAAAATACATAACTGTAGGAACTCTCAGTAGGTTACTTCTGATTGTGCAGTTCTGGAAAGGACTAGAATATAATAGTGTAGATATATCAATAGAGTACAATAAGCTATCATTTCATTACACTAATATAGCAAGGTGAACTAGATTGCAGTCTTCTGGAAACTGCAAAGTCAGAAGACTTTGTGGGGCTAATAATTATTTTAGGTTTAATATTATTAGTATTTTATGCCCATACCAAGGCTTTTCTGGGCTACCTTTACAATGAAATTTCTTGTGCCCATCAAAAAATATGACCTGATTTTTCTCTGTACTGATTTTCCATATTGAATAGGTTTAGATCTGCTCTTCTAAATTCTATTTACATCAGATAATTTCTACATTTAATTCTGGATATGAAGCAGGCAAATTTTACCATCTTTCCACTCTCTCCTTCCGTCCTTCTGCACATTGATCTCTTACTGATGAGCACATGTGCATTGATGAAACACTAGAAAAAGACTATCTCAGAATGATCACACACTATGATTAGATCAAGATTCTTTTTCTGTGATGTGTCCATGCAGGGGTATTTTCGTAGAAAAACAGCTGCAGGAGCTCATTAGCATATGGTATGCTAATGAGCTATTAGGCTATTAGCATATGCCATGCCCCTTGACATCACTGGAAGTGATGTCAGAAGGGAAAGCAAAAGGGGGGGAGGCATCTTCAAAAGCCTCCCCTTCCCTTCCCCAACTGGCCTGGGTGGGGGAGCTAAGAGAGAAGGGGTTTAAAGTTTAAACTCCTTCTCACTAGAGTTGGGCCACAGAATGAGGAAAGAGGGAAGGAAAGAGAGAGAGTAGAGAGAAGGAAAGAGGGAAAGAAAGAGAAGGAAAGGAGGAGGGAAAGAAAGAGAGGGAAGAAGGAGGGCAACAGGGAAAGGAGGAAAAAAGAAAAGAGAAGAAGATGGGAAAGAAAGAAAGAAAGAAAGAAAGAAAGAAAGAAAGAAAGAAAGAAAGAAAGAAAGAAAGAAAGAAGAGAAGAGAAGAAGGAGGGGAAGAGGAAAAGGAGAGAAGGAAAGGAGGGAATGAAAGAAATTTGGCTGCAATTTGGTCTCATTATATCCTATGGGCCATTGAAGTCAATGGTGAAAACATAGGGTATATTCTGGGGGCTGGAGGAGAGGGGGTTTGAGGGAGAGGCTCCAAACTCACAGGGTAGCTTATGGAGCGTTTCCCCAAGATACCCACCAAGTTTCAAGAACATTGGATTAGGGGGTCCAATTCTATGGGCCCCCAAACAGGTTGCTCCCGTTCCCTCCATCTTTCTCTATGGTGGGAAAAAAGTAACTTGGTCAGGGAGGTTGGATTACACAGCCTATAAATCCCCTTTCAATTTTATGACTCCAGGGCTATTTTTGGGCAGGAATGCACAGGAACGGAGTTCCGTCTGGCTTCAGAGCTGGCCACGCCCACTACAGCCAAAACCTCTGTGTGTGTGGCTACAAAGGGAAGGCCTGGAGAGCGACCCCCCTGGTGACTCTGAGGCAGGCAGGTCAGGGGGGTTCTGGAAGAATCAGGGAGGCATTTAAATGCCTCCCCGTGCCTTCCCCGGCCTGTCCAAGGGCCAGCTTGCCCAGGCTCCCTGCAGCTGCGGGATGCCCAGGCAAGCCAAGGAAAGGCATGGGGTGTGGCCTAATATGCCAATAAGCTGTGCTGTCATCGGTGTGGCCTAATATGCTAATGAGTTTCTGCTGTTGGGTGTGGCCTATTATGCTAATAATTTCCTGCTGGGCTTTTTCTACAAAAAAAGCCCTGTATGATTCTTGGGGCATGGTACTATCATTTGACTCTGGTTTATTGAGTGAATGTGTTTTTTTTTAACCCAGAACTGATTCTAGCATAATTTACATTTTTTCTGGATAAATAACTGTATCCATTCACTTTCCTTGAACCTCTTCTTTGTATGCCCTATGACTTCAGATTATTGCATGCAAAGTACTAGAAAACAGGACTGGGATAACTGATTCCAGGTTCTCCTGGACATTATCGAGATTATGGATCTCCTTTATCATATCTAGTTTAGTTCTAAGAACTAGAACACAGTTTGCATCAGTCCTAGTTTGCCATACCTATCAAATGTCTAGCTGTTTTTTTTAAAGAAAATGAGAGAAATAGGGTTTATAGTAAACTTAGCAATGTACAAAATAATATATTCATTGAAACAACACTTCTAATTACTGCTGCAAAAATGACAGCACAAAATTATGATGATCTAGGAAACAGAAAGTAGTAGATCAACGTGGAAGCATTTTCCTTAGGTGTTTTTAATATCATTATAAACAGAAAAGTCAATAATAGTTATTTTGAAGAATGCTTTTGACATAATTTGTCAGCACATGCAATTAGTCAGTAATGATGAAATGGCAATAAACACATAATAATAAAGCAGCAATGTTAACAAAATCAATAGGCTGAATTTACATTTCCGAGAGCAGGATATCAGACAGGAAACCTGCAGGCAATAATATGCTAATGTTTACTCCAAGGATAATAACTAGTAATCTGAAATTAATTTTTAAGACATCAGTGTAGCCTCAGGGTAGTCATATCTGCATCAATTCACTTCAACTTTTCCCTGCATGGGAGTCATGGGAGTTTCCTGATAATGATCTTACTGCACAATTGGGGGTCTGACAGTTCTATGACAGCATCAGCTTGTCTTCTTCTGTTATCTTCATTTTCCATTCTGATGGACCATTGCTGTTCAACTATATCTCTCAGGGAAGAATGAAAGGACCAGTGGAGGCCACATGCTGAGACGTTTTTATTTTATTTTATTTTTAAACCGCCATCCTCTGCACAAAAGGCTCAGGGCAGTGAACAACATTTCAATAAATACAAGTAGGATTAAAACAGTCAAAACAATAAGTTCTACAAATATTCCAGATAATGCTTAAAGGACCAATTTATGTCCTTACCCCATGGGGGACAAGAGGGATGGGGGAGGCCAAGCTCGATGAAAAAAACATTGATGTCTTCAACCATAGGCCTGGTGGAAAATCTCTGTCTTACAGGCCCTGCGAAACTGCACTAGGTCCCACAGGGCACATGTGTCATTAGACAGAGAGTTCCAGCAGGCTAGCACCAGGGCCAAAAAGGCCCTGGCTCTGGCTGAAGACAGCTAGATGTCTCTCAGGCCAGGGATTACCAGGAAGTTCTTCTCCCCAGAATGTAATGCTCTTCTGCAGGTATACCAGGAGATGCGGTCCTGTAGATTTGCTGGTCCCAGACCATTTAGGGCCTAAAAGGTTAATACCAGAACCTTGAACCCTAAGGGACCCCACACACTAAGGGATGTCAAGGTGACACCCTGTCTCCTAGCATCACCCTTTGTCCCTGACCCTGGAGAAATTTGGACCTTTCTGGACTTGGGTGGCATATCCATGTGCTAAAAGACAAATTCCTCTTTTGAATCAGATAGTGTAATCTGTGCACAATCAAGCACAGAGGTATATGTCTGTAGTTTACTCATATTCTCATCTGGTACTAGATGTTATGGAGAATGGATAGCTGCTGTCACAAACAGCAGCACTGTGTCCTCTCTCAGTCTCTCCAGTGTAACTTCTATTAATACAAAAGACAAGCTATCACATCAGCATGCTCTGAGTTTCTATGACCCCATTCTGTTTAATTAGATGCCAGTTGTAGAGGAAAGAAAACTCAGAATTGGATGACATTCTGACATTTTGTATTACTAGATGTTATAAGCAAGAGGTGGAGAACAACATTTTCAGAGACAGCCATACTTCCTCTGTAAAGTCTAGTTCCAGCCTAAAAATATCATAAATTAAGGCCTAAAATAACAAGGAGATAAAAGAAGAAAGATTCCATACCTAGTTCTTCAGCTTCCTCTTCTTAATGTTCAAAACATAAGAGTATTTAATACAAAATATAATCAATCTATGTTGTTTTCTTTTTTTCATTCTTTCATTCTTTCCATTTTTATGTCTCTCTTCCTCCAAGGTGCTCAATGTGGCATACATGGTTTTTTCTTCCTCCATTTTTTGCTCACAATAATTCTATGAGACAATTAGGGTGATAGAACGAGAATAACTGACTAAAGCTCCACCCGCAAGATTCATGACTGAGTCTGGAATATAATCCAGGTCTCCTCAACTAAATCAACACCCTAATTTAGAAGCAAACTATCTTGCTGGCCAGAGAGTCAAAAACCACCAGCCTCGATCTGCAAGAATAGATTCAAGTGGGTAGCCATGTTGAAGCAGCAGAACAAAGTTTGAATCCAGTGGCACCTTTAAGACCAACAAAGTTTTATTTAAGGTGTGAGCTTTTGTGTGTGTGCACACTTTCTCAGACACATTGAAGTGAGGAAATGTGTATGCACAAAACCCCCCTCACACCTTGAATAAAAGTTTGTTGGTCTTAAAGGTGCCACTGGACTCAAACTTTGTTCTGTCTGCAAGAACGTTGGTGTACTGGTCAGAAAGAGGATTGAACTTTGTCAGACTGGTGCAAGATGAGTGCCAGTGGCAATGCCAGTGTCTTAGGAAACTGCTTTGGTATCTTAGGTGGTGAGTCAGTCCTATATGCTGAACAGAATGGTCTGGCATAGTGCTTTCCATTACACCACAATTGCTCTGCACATGCCCCTCCACCCTGCATCAAGACAGCTTCCTTTAGATACATTCAGATGTTTAGCCTGAGGACAAATCTTTACATTTGTGGCAAATTTTGCTTTGGATGAAATTGCAGTGTCAGATCATGGCCAAAACTTTAGTTTGACCACAGGTTACGCCATCAACTGTTAACCTTCCACATAATGTGTCACCACCATCATTTGCAACAGCTTGTGAAATCTATATTTCATCCAAGTTTCTATCCTGATTCCAGGGTAATATTACTTATGATGTCTCTCTCTCAGGTTTTTTTACTAGAATTTCCAGTAGCCTCAATGATGGTACATACGCATAAGGAATGGATCTTGTATTCATTTGATAGGATGTTGGAACACAAGATAAATTCTCTGCAGTTTTTGCATTGCTTTCACTTTTGACCTCACTTAGTTATACAAATAGTATTTTTTGTTTCTCTGTACTCAAAGTATAGGAATCCATATAGTTGAGGATGGTGCTTTATAATAATTTAAAAATGTAATCAAATCAGTATGATACTATCTATAGAATATTCAGAAGAGCCTAGGAAGCAACACCTTTATGGACTACTGAATTGGAAACAGCTGCCTCCTTCATAGAAGGATACTTGGTTTGGAATCTCCCAATATTTTGTGACTAGCCCAGGCCCCATAATAAGTATTTAGTGATTGACTGCACCCTGCATGGTAACTATTTTGTGGTGACACCCACTCAATGATATCCAACAAAATGGGCTACATCACACAAACACTTGGGTCACAATACATTTCTTAGTCTTTAAGATGTCACAGAATTCTTTGTTGCTTTTGCAAAAATATTCTGCCTAGTTATTTTAGCTTAGCAATTTATAAAGGTTAAGGATCAAGTAACAAGTAAGGAAATCATGACAATTCTGGGTATACAGGTCTTTGCAAAAGTTGGCTCTAAAACAATGATTAGGTAAAGATTAATTTTTCATTAAGTTTCCCAAATGATTTGAACATTTTCCTTTCTAGTTTGTGACCTAATCATCTTCTTATTAGGTACCAGAAGATGGAGCTCTATTAATATGTCTTTTTCTGAATGGCATTATTCAGGAAAAAATACAGACAAATTACAGCCAAGACTTGGAAATGTTACAGAATTGCTTTGTGTCCCCCCCCCCAGCTGAAAATATTGAAAACAGGTCCAAGTTTCTTAGGCTTGCTCTAAATTTGAGAAAACAGTTCTAACATGCTTAATGTAAAAGGCTATGTATCATTTTTGCTCTTCTATTGATTCTTTTATTTTCCATTCTGGAAATTCTATGATGCTGCTCAATTTCTGCCTACATTTTGGGTAGATATAAGGATACAATCAGATGAAGACATTCATTTTCTGTTTTAAAGTAGTGACAGAGAAAGCTTTAAGAATAAAGGCTAAATTCAGTTGTACTGCTGATAACACTTTTCAACTCCTCTCCCACTGTACTTGTGAAAAACAGAAAAGGCAGCTTTCAATGTGTTTCTATCAAGCTTTTGAATCCATCAATTGATGGCCATGCATGAAGGTGGATTGACAACAGCATTTCAACCTTCCTGTATTCTACAAAGTTATATGCAGCTTTTATCTTAGGGTTTACAGCATGCAATGTTTTCTATGTCAGAATTCAAAGCTGAAAGTACTATAATATACTGGGTCTGATTCATGAAGTAGTGAATCAGCTCATAACTTTATTCAGGAACAAGACAACTTAGCCAGCTCACGGGCCAGCTTATAACTCCAAGAAAAACCACACCCCAACACACCCCAACACCCGTGATAGGTCTGTTTACAGTATCAGTCTTTCATAGGTATAGTCTTGGATCCTAGCCTCCCGATTGGAGCGGGCTAGGATCCGCTCGTCTGTTGTTTGTCTGTGCAAAGCTCAGGCTCTTCGTTCGATCACATGCAGCCATACACTCACACGTGGTTGTTTCCGTACACAACAGTACAAAAAAAAGTGAATGTCTCTGAGCATGTACAAAATGCCTTTCATCACAACAGAATAATCACAAATATGTTCCATGCTGCAGGGTTAACCCTTAAACAGGGTTACCTCTTTTAAGTCAATTGAAATCTTTGGGCTTAGAAAGGCATCAGAAGGTTTCCCTGTAAGAGATCTCTTCCTCTTCTTTTTCTTCTTTTACTTGAACAATGAAATGACCTTTCCAGGGCCAAATTTTATCAATCTATCACTCTCAAATATTGAGACTCTGAATAATTAAAATATGATACAGTAGTATATATATCACACATATCGATCATATTAGGAATGAATAAATAATCAACTGTCAAATTGTTAAACCAATGCCTCATTAAAATAGGCTTAAAGCTCTGGTGATGTGGATTACACACATTTAGAATTTATTTCCATTTATTATAATATGATTCTGACAATATTAGGGATGTACACAGAATTTCTGTTGTTTTCTTTGTACTTTGCAATCACTATTAGAAGGAACAGACAGAGAGTCACCAGACTAATAGACAAACTTGAGGATTTCCAGGTGTTACCAATTGTCATTATAGTTGGTATTCAGGTTAGTTCTAATGGTAACAGTAATGGAAATGGCTTTTTTGTTTTATGTCCACACGCCCATCTGTACTATGTATTAGTACAAAACAACTTGGTTTTTCATTGTGAATTAGTGTTTGATAGAATTCCATATAAAAATTTTCAACATCTCAAAAATGTTGCAAAAGATAGATTTTGGTGGTAAACCCCAATATAAGGCAGTAGAAACTTTGATGGTGAGATTTATTGTAGCTAACTGCGTGTTTGTTGTTTCCCATTACTGAATGTGCACAATGCATACATAGTAGGCATCTCTCCACTTGCCTCCTTTCCTATGCATTTCAGATGCTTCCAGCCTCTCTTCCTATGCATGCAGATGAGTGCTCCATGCCATAGAGATGTGTCTTACTTCATGCATCAGCATTTGCCAGCATTAAAAAAAATTAAGTTAACCAAAACCCCCCACAAAGGCATTCTGCAGCAACTGAAGAACATATATATCACATGAGTTGCCTTATATGAGTCAACCACTGGTCCATCTAGCTCAGCATTTTCTACTTCAACTGGCAGTGGCTCTCCATCATCTCAGGCAGAGGAAGGTCTTTCCCAATATCTGCTACTTGCATTCCTTTAACTAGAAACAGGAAGGATGGGATGTGGAACCTGTTGCACACAAGGTATATATGAAAGACACTATCCATATATCTACCTCTCTTGTGTTGTGGAAAAGTGGAAGCAATATGGCACAACACTGTCATGAACTCAGCTGAACCCTACATGTCTTTTTCAGGATGGAAGTTAAATTTACTGACAGATAATCGTCCTGGCTAGCTGTATTCATCCTGCTCCATTGCTTTGTTTATTTGAGGCTGGAATCTCTGACCTCCCTCATTATATGTAACATCCAAATCCATTCCTGTGCCTTAACCAGAGAACCAGACTTGAAAGATTTGTGACAGGATTCACACCAAGCTTGTCTCTGCCTGAGCTCTTCCTTTTCATCCGGTTGTTCTACCATTCCAATGTATTTGAAAAATGTGCCTTGCACATGAAAGCTCATACCTTGAATAAACCTTTGTTGGTCTTAAAGCTGCCACTGGACTCCAAATTTGTTCGACTGCTTCAGATCAATACAGCTGACTACCTGGACACTATTTTCTGTAATTTTTCCAATAAGAAGTCCCCGAACCGTTTCTCCTTCATACATATGAAGGAGCAAGCTCTAACTCATGAAAGCTTGTGCTGAAATAAATGTTGTTAGTTTTGAAGGTGCCACCAGACATCTGTTTCATTTTGCTACAAGAGACTAACATGGTCCCCCCTCTGCAAAGATACCATCATGACATATAAGTTTCCTTTCAGCCTGCTGCCTTTTCTTTAAATTCTTTTCCTTGTACTGTGTTTTACTGAGTAGTGGCAGAACCATTTCCACTCTGGAGTGTGCTTACTTGGTAGTAAATGTGTCTGATGGACTTATGCCAGGCAGTTCAGCAAAAATTCAAACATTTCACTTCCATAAGTACATAACAACAACAAGAAGGATGTGCACATTATTGCCTTGGAATTTTATGACTTCTTGATCTCATACTTGTGCTAATGCACCACCTTTAATGCCTTAAATTTTGTTCCATAAACCTTCTTGCAGTCACTGAACAAATGCAATTGATTGTGTTATGTTGAGTCAAAACATTTAAAAACTTTTATAAAAATGAGACAGGATAGCAGGATTCTAAATTCTGATGTCAAGAGTCAAATCAAACATACAGCGTAATTTATAAAACTAATTCATATAATTTTCTAGTTATGAACATATTAAAAAGTACATGATATAACAACATAAGGCCACTGGTCCATTTGGTTCAGCATCCTGTATCATATAGTGACCAACCAGGTATCCTGGAGGGCCATCAAGAAGGGTACAGAGACCAAGGCTCTCTCCTTTTGGTGTAGTGGTTAAGTGTGCGAACTCTAATCTGGGAGAACCGGGTTTGACTCCCCACTCCTCCACTTGCAGCTGCTGATGTGACCTTGGGTCAGTCATAAGCTCTGGCACAGCTGTTCTCTCAAGGACAGTTCTCTCAGACCTCTCTCAGCTCCACCTACCTCAAAGGTGTCTGTTGTGGGGAGGGGAAGGGAAAGGAGTTTGTAAGCTGCTCTGAGACTCCAAGTGAAGGGCGGGGTATAAATCCAATCTCCTCCTCCTCCTCCTCCTCCTCTTCTTCTTCTGTTTGGTGCAGTGGTTAGGAATGCTGACTCTAATCTGGGCAAACTGGGTTTGATTCCCCACTCTACCACATGCAGCTGCTGCTATGACCTTGGGTCACTTACAAGTTCTTTCAGAGCTGTTCTCTCAGGAGCAGTCTTGAAAGAGCTCTCTCAGTCCCACCTACCTCACAGGGTGTCTGTTGCAGGGAGTGGAAGGGAAAGCCACTCTGAAACTCCTTCAGGTAGTGAACGGTGGGGTATAAATCCAATCTCCTCCTCCTTCTCCTCCTCTTCCTAGCATTGACATTCAAAGCTTCACTGCCTTTGAATATGGCTAGTAGCCGTTGATGGACCGCTCTTCAATGAATTTGTCTAATGGCTTTTACTACCTCCACTAGGAGTGAATTCCACAACTTAAATACTCATTGAGTAAAAAAGCATGTCCTTTTGCCCATCCTGAATCTATATCTCATCACCTTAATCAGATGCTCCAAGTTCTAGAATTGTTGGAGAATACACACTTTCTATCCACTTTTTTCTCCCTATGCATAATTTTATAAATCTGTATCATGTCCCATCGTAGCCATCTGTTTCCAAATTGAATAGTCCTAAACTCTTTAGCATTTCCTCATATGCAAGGTGCTTCAGCCCCTTAATCATCTTCATTTCCCTCTTCTGTATTTATTCTGCAACATCTTTTTTTAGAGATAGTGACCAGAACTGTGTACAGTACTCCAAATCAGACTGCATCAAAGATCTATAAAAGGGCATTGCAATATTGGCCATTTTATTTCCAGTCTATTTCCAAATAATCCTTAACATGGAGTTTGCCTTTTTCACTACTACAAAAACAGAGAACCACAGCTCTAGTAACAATAGAGAAGAACAATGAAAGCTGTGTATATTCGCTAAGTGCTACCAGCATATATTTAAAGTTAGATTTTTTGTTACAATCCGTATAACCTTATATTTACCTATATTGAACTTCATTTGCTACGTTGTTGCCCACTCACCCAGTTTAAATAGATTCTCCTGTTGCTCTTCACATTCTACTTTGAATTTCACTATCTATATATCTAATTCCCAAGTGGCCCCCTGTGTGCGGATATCTAAATCCGCACATCGGGGGCACCTGGGGGGCAGGGAGATTTTCCTGTGCACGTGGGGCAATCCCCACGTGTGCAGAAAAATCTAAAAAGTTTTTTAAAATGTACAGGGAATATTTAAATCCCCCCAAAAGTATGAGCATTCCCTACGCAGGCGCAGAGAATGCTCTGGGAACTCTGCGGCTGGCCGGCAGCTGAGAGGCACTGAGGCCTTGCTGCTGGTGCGGGGGCGGGGGAGATCAGCGGAGGGGAGAAGATTGTTGGGCCCGGCAGTTGGGAGGCACTCAGGCCTCGCCGCCGGTGCCCACGGGGGAGGGAAAATCAGCACGGGGGGTCGTCTGGCTGGAGGCGGGGAGAGAAGGCTTACCTGCGGAGCTGCGGAGCTGCCGCCACCGCCACCACAGGGGACGGGAGGGTGGGAGAAGGCTTGGCGGGCCGGCTGTCTTCGCCTCCACTGCTGCTACTGGGGAGGGAGGGAGGGGGAGGCTTGGCGGGCCGGCCAGCCTTGCCGCTGCTGCTGGGGAGGGAGGGTGAAGCTTGGCGGCCGGTCGGCCTTGCCGCGCTGCTGCTGCTTGGGAGGGAGGGGGAGGCTTGGTGGGCCGGCTGGCTTCCCCGCTGAGGAAGGAGGGTGAAGCGTGGCCAGCCTCCCCACCACCGTGCTGCTGCTGCTCAGGAGGGAGGGGGAAGCTTGGCGGGTCGGCTGGCCTCACCACCACCACCCCCATTGCTGGGGTGGGGAAAACGTGGCGGTCGGCCGGCCTCGCCACTGCTGCCACCACTGCTGGAGGGGAGGAGGGAGGGGGAAGCTTGGCGAACTGGAATACTTCCCCCCCCCGTGAGTATCGCGGGTCCCACCTCTTGTCTTAAATAATTTGGTAAATTGGCATTATCTGCAAACCTGGCCCCTACACTGCTCACCCCTAATTCCAAATAATTCATGAATAAGTTAAATAGCATTAGTCCCAATACCGATCCTTGCCAGACCCCACTCCTCACCTCTCTCCACTGTAATCCATTTGTTCGTATTCTCTGATACCTGCCATTTGACCAGTTTTTAATCCATAAAATGACCTATCTTCCTATCTCATGATTGCTAATCTTGCTCAGGAGTCTTTGGCAAAGTACCTTGTCAAAAGCATTTTGGAAGTCCAAGTATATAATGTTTACTGGATCACCTTCATCCAAATGCTTGTTGACCTTCTCAAAGAACTCCAAAAGAATGGTGAGGCAGGACTTCCCTTTGCAAAAGCCATGTTTATTTTCCCTAAGCAGAAGCCACACTTACTTTCCCTCAGCAGCCTTTGCTTTTCTATGTACTTAATATTAATTCTAACTTTAATTACAGTTTCTACCAGTTTACCTGGAACAGATAGCATTCTGACTGGTCCATAATTTCCTGGATCCCTTCTGGGACCCTTTTAAAAAAGTGATGCAACATTTGCTACTTTTCAGTCCAGTGGTATGGAAGTCAGTTTTAATGGCAAGTTACATATAGATTTGAGTCCAGCTGCACCTCAAAGATTACAAGATCTTGGGGGTGTGAAGAAATGCATTTTCTCCTGGAAGGTTAGTAAGGAGCAAAATCTCCACTTTATGTTTCCTCTAGTACATCAGTCCACCTTCATATAAATACTAATGGGTCTAGACAAAAGGGATGGTAAAGTTTCCCCTTCTCCCCCCCTTCTCAGGCAGGGAACAGAGAGTTGGGGGGCTTGAGGCTTGAGGAAGGAACTTTTTGGAGATGACAGGAAAAGCTTCCTTGACCTGGGCTGACCAGGGACAAGGGGGTGGAATACCAGAGATTTAAAAAAATCTCCTGGCAAGAAGAAGGCGCTCTCTTTTCCTTGGGTGCTGTGATGAGGAGCAAACAGAGACTTCTATTCTGCAAGTGGGCCGCCATTGACCTTGTGCTCGCCCAGAGACAAACAGATCGCTTTAAGGTAATGGAACTCCTCAGAGAGCTAGAACATCTAAACTAAAGAGCCTGTCCTATATTTTAACAGTTGATAGGGACAAAGGGTTTGCATTTTTATAAATTTCTATAGTGTTGACATGACACTGAGTTTGTTTTTGCTTTTTTAAAAGGGATTATTTTTGGAATTTGTGGGTGGTTAAGACGCTGAACTGCAGGCTGTGGAAGGTCAGTAGTTCAGCAGTTCGAGACTTGAGTGCCGCATGATGGAGTGAGCTCCCATCTCTAGTTCCAGCTCCTGCTAACCTAGCAGTTCGAAAGCAAGAAATTGCAAGTAGATAAATAGGTACCACTTCGGTGGGAAAGTAACAGCATTCCGTGCGCCTTGGTGTTTAGTCATGCTTGCCACGTGACCACAGAAACGTCTTCGGACAGCGTTGGCTCTTCGGCTTTGAAACGGAGATAAGCACCGCAACCCTAGAGTCGGATTCGACTGGCTTTCAAGCAAGGGAAACCTTTACCATTACCTTTAAAGATTTTCATTGGAAATATGTCTCCCCCTCTGTGCTGTACTGTTTCCACCAAACTATCACCAGCACCTTGACAATCCCATGCACTGATCCAGAACTCCCCAGATCACCTGGCAACTGTGGTCTTCCACAGTGACTTATGCCTGAAAATGCATGAAAAGCTTTCAGTCCCAAGCCACTAGTGATCACCTGGCTTCCAGCCCAGTACAGTGTGGAGTCAGGATCTTGCCCCTTCCACGTGAGTCCTCCTTGGCCTCCACTTACATTCTGCAATGAGGAAAAGAGATGTATCCAGGAATTTGCGAATATTACTGAGGATTCACCTTTTGATTTTAAAATGTCACCATCCCTTCCATGCCTGAGGGTCATCAGTACCATCCTAACCAAAATTCCACCTTTCTAGGCTCATTGACTTTAATGGGCTTAGGAAAGGTGTTTGGAAATAACCACCCAACTAACTAAATAGAAATAGCCTGTACTTCTGACTCCTTTACTGAAGAATTTACTCTCAAACTACCTGGTCTCATTGTCCTTACACAGAACACCAACTGGACACCTAGGAGAAATGTTATTTATATGTCATTAGTTATTGTCAACATTCATATATGTGAGGTGTAAAAATGTAAATACTTCAAATTTTTAGAAAATGATAGAGTAAATGTTATTTGACTATAGGTATCGCATAGGTAGCAGAGAGGACTGAACCCATAAAGTTCAGACCACGTACATTTAATGGATGGGAGCCGTAGTAATTGTGATATGCATAATGCATATGCATAATGCATATTAAATATCTCCAAAAGCAGATCTTTGAACCTAGCTATGAACCTAACTTCACCAACCCCCTTGCTGCCCACCAAACCCAATATGATTACCCCCCATCAGGGCTTTTATTCTGGGGGAAGGCACCAGAATGGAATTTTGGAACCTCTTTGACAAAATGCTTTTAAAGATATTTAAAAGTTCATGAGTTTTCAGTATACAGATTGAAAACTTCAATTCCCCTTGAGAGTTCTGGCACCTCTTTTTTTTTTTTAAAGACCTGCCCCCCACACTCAGTGATTGTTTGTTCACCGTAAGAGACACTTCCTTTGAGAAAGTGTCTGTCATTCATGGCTTTGGTTATAAAGATATTTCCAAACTGCTATTTGTAGATTAGGAAACATGTAATTATAAAAGTCATATGTATTTCATGCCTTTGGTGATATTTTGAAAACCAATTTATTTGTTTTCTCTTATCCTATTGCTCAGAGTACTTAAGCAAAAGATTTTTTTTTTAATATAGCTGGCTTATTATTTTCTTTCCTCTTGTTGGGTGGCTTAAGCATTTCATTTCCAGTTTTTCAAAAATAAACTCGTAGATTACCAGAACCAGAATCCCCAGAAGGGGATTGATTTTTTGCGATTCATTTGTCATTATAAGGAAAGATTAAAACTGAAAGACGCATATAACGGAGTTTATGCTCCTTGCTGTGTGACTGAGAGAGAAACACCTCCTATGAGAAGCTAGCAGAGAAAAGGATGGTTCACTCAGTAAAACGGGATGTTCTGTGGTCGAAGATGCCACAAATATACTCATTTCAGTTGTCAGTAAAATCACAGTTTCTTCACAGGTTCTGAAGAAACCTTTCCTCCCACAGGTCAATCTATTCTTCTCTAGCACTGATTGTTGAAATCAGTGCAGAATACTTAGGTCCCTCAGTGAGAAAAAGACTTCATTCCTGCCAGCTGTTGGAGTGAGAACACATCTTTCTCCTTCTAAGTGATAGGTCTATAATTTACATTTGACACTGCTCATCTGACCTCCTCATTTCAAAGAAATTAATTTTTTGGAATTGTTTGTCCCAATAATTTACTTCAGAGTTCCAGCATATGGGATTGCCTTCAGTGGAGATGGTAACATGCAGGAGGACAATTAAGGAGTTTTTTTGCTAACCATAAAGCTTTATTTAACTTTCTGAAATTACTATTTGCAGTCTTTCTCTTCTAGCACCAGGAAATAAGCTGCTGCCTTTGCCTTGACTAAGAGATACTGTTCATTTAGATATTTATACCCTGTTTTTCTCCCCAATAGAGACATAAAGCAGCTTACCAGATCCTCTTCTCCTAATCCATTTTATCTTCACAACAACAACTCTGGGAGGTTAGGCTGAGAGTGGACTAGTCAAGGTCACTCAGGAGGTTCTGGATCACCCAGCTCCTAAAGCCAAACCTTCTAATGACTAAACCATGCTAGGTGTCAATTTTGGTAAAATCACATACATTATCTGTGTACAGGTACACAAGCTTTTATATCACTTATTCTTTATCCTGTAAGTAAAATGTAATAACTGACATTGATATAGAACCAAAAATATAGTTAAAAGGGCACTACAGTCTGTTGAAAGGTCTATGAACTTTGCAGAACAGACAGATGTACTTAACACAAATGGAAATTTAATTAAAATACAAACTTGCATAGGAAACCTTGATCTTTGAGACCTTCTGTTCTGTTTTAATAGCTGTAGCTTGTTTCATTGCTAACGTTTAGAAGTTTGTCCCATTAGCAGCCTGTTGCTGGGCAGACTAGACCTCATGATACTGCAAGGGAAGGGGCAGACTGTAGGGGAGAGAAGAAAAAATGGAGGAAAAAGAGCCTGTGTTGTGTTGCCTCCTTGCTTGGACTAAGTTATACAACATCTTTATTTCTCTTTCAGTAAATTCGGGAATAAGTGATATTCCTCACAGCATGCTTGTAAAGATTAAATAGACCAGGTTTGTGAATATTTTCCACACTGAACATATGATCATAATCAGTATGCCAGGGAAAGGCTGAAGTTCAGTGGTAAAGCATTTGCTTGTCATGCAGAAGATCCCAGGATGAATTCCTGGCATTTCCAGTGAAATGGGTCAGGTGCCAAATGATAAGAAAAATCTCTACCTGTGGCCCTGGAGAGCCACTGGCAGTCTGAGTAGACAATACTGATTGTCAGGTTTAAAAACAAGTAGATCCAGTCATTCTTGCACAAAGAAAGGTTTTATTGGATTATCTTGCTAAAACCCACAGTAGGAGGTCATTGTCAGGAATGGGGGGGCGAAGCAAAGCAAGCTAACTTATAGTGTGATGCAATGAAGCGCCTAGCAAATGAAACATGAGCACTCGCGCGGGAACTCCCAGCGGGAGAAATACTTCATGAACGGGAGACTACTCCCCCCTCCCCTTGCCTTCCCAGGACTGGAAAATTCTCAGTGAAACAAGAATAGTCCAAAGCCTACATTCAAGGCCACCGTGATAAGGAAAAGCGGCAGGGAAGAAGCTCCCACGTTTCTGCCTGCATAGCTACGCAAGCGCAAAGCAGGGTAGGGAACACAAAACAATGGATTCAGTGAGAAACATCAAAGGCATTTTCTGACATTCTGCCCTTCCCAAAAACCACCCACCCACCACTCAGGAAGGAGAGAATGAGGGCCCCCCAGGTTTATTTGGGTAACGAGTGTGAAATTCTCTCAAGTGATCAGGTGCATTGATATCAGACACTTTCACCCACTCCCTGTGTTGGGGCCCGAAATGTATCCATTCAACAAGATACAAGAGTTGTCCACGGAGAATCTTAGAGTCCAAAATGTCAGCAATTTCGTAGTGCTCCTCATCGTCAATCATCAACGGGGGGAGGTGCTGGAAGTTCAGGTTGCCATTTAGTCGGGGGTAATGCAGGTTTGAGAAGGCTGTAATGGAAAATTGGATGGATTGCTTTAAGAGATTTAGGCAAATCTAGCTGTACAGTCACTTGATTTATACATCTTAAAACTTTGAAGGGACCAATATATTTCCAAGCGAGTTTCCGGGACTGTTGCGCTAGTCTTAGGTTCTTGGTTGAAAGGTAGACCGAGTCTCCCGGTTGCAGTGTCCAGCCACCCGCCCTCTTTTTGTCTGCCTGCTTTTTGTACTGTGCCTTGGCCTCATTCAATGTCTCGACAATTAGGGGCCAGGAGTCCCGGAAAGTTTTACACCATGCTGCGGCTCCCCCGCCCGTCTCACCGGGTTTCAAAAAGGGAAGAGGGGGCTGTCATAACCCATGGCAGCTTTGAAGGGAGACATATTTGTTGAAGCATGCCATGAGTTGTTGTACGCAAACTCCGCCAGTGGTAATAAATCTACCCAATTGTCTTGTTGATAGTTAGAGAAACACCTTAAGTATTGTTCTAACGTCTGGTTTACTCTTTCTGTTTGCCCGTCAGTTTCAGGGTGATAGGCAGTACTGAGGGCACGTTCAATACCCATTAGAGTCATCAACTCTGACCACAACTTTGAAACAAATTGAACCCCCTGTCGGAGATTATCTTGAGTGGTAACGTATGTAGCCTGGCAATGTGTTGGAGGAAGGCTTTGGCCAGGACTTTGGCTGTTGGCAGACTGGGGAACGGTATAAAGTGAGTTTGCTTAGAGAATAAATCCACTACCACCCAAATGACCGTCATATGTTTAGAGGGGGAAGATCCGTGATAAAGTCCATAGAGATCACTTCCCAGGGTCGGCTCGGGGTGGGTAGAGGCTGTAAAAGACCTGGAGGTTTTCCTGGCCTGGTTTTGCAACGATTGCACGTTGGACAGGATTGTATATAAAGGGATAAATCCCATTTCATCCGGGGCCACCAGAAGCCGCGTTGCAGTAGGCGTAAGGATTTTACATATCCAAAGTGCCCCGCAGATTTTGAGTCATGGGCTGTCTGCAACATCTGGGACCGGGTAGCTTCTGGAACAAAAATTTTATTCCCCCTGGACTTCCGGTCGGAGAAAATGGCGAATTGACACACTTTGCGAGTTGTGCAGAGTGTACTGCGGCATCTGATGACAGTCTGGGCTCTATTTGGCCCAGCGCAGCACTCTCCAGGCGGGGGAGTGGCAAGCAAGCAGCGAAGCCTGAGGGGGGTTGAGATCGGTGTGGATAAGCTTCGGAGGAAGCTTGTTTACACTTTGATCTCCCTCCGTGAAGAGGGCAGTTGCAAATCAACTCTACAGATGCCAGCCGGGCTGAGAATTCAGCATAAATTCGCCATCTACCGATCTCTTATCATCTGATTAACATCGTTTACAGAAGAAGCACCGCGAAACCCCGAGACTACAAGCAAGGTAACAAATAAACGATTAAGCGCTTACCTGTTTAAAGGAGACTGTGATATTGAAACGTACGGATAAGCGTTGGAACCTTTAAGGAACTACTTCGCTTGAATTAAAAGTAAAAAGAAAGCTTTCCGTTAGAGAAAAAGGCTGAAAAGAGACTTTGTTTTGCATTCCTGTGGTCAGCCAAGTCTAAACGTTACGTAGTAGAAACGAAACTAACTGTGACTCTGTGATACAGGAAGTGGGCTAGAGTGGAGGTTTTTAGAGGCTGCTGTGTTTGAAGCGGATGGACATTTTATTGTGTGACACCACCTTTACCGGAAGTTGGATTACAGAGACGGACAGGTGAACAGGAAGTTTGAAAGGAGCCTACTCTAGCCGAAAAATCATAGAAAAGTTGCGCCCGACATTTTGGGGAGGACTAAAATTTAAAATGTTATTTTCAAGCCGAAAAAGCGCTTAAACAAGTTCTAAAGGTGGCGATTTGGCTTGAAGATTGCTAATATAAAGTCTGATTAACATTGAAGTGGCCTCCAAGACGGATTTGAGAACAAGACCTAGAGCTGCTTCATCACCCAGTCCAAGAATGACTGCAAAGGAAAAAAAGAGTGGCAAGCAGCTATGGAAGCGATGGAGAAACGGATGACGGAGAATCTTGGAAAACAAATAGAATCACAGTTGCAACAACAATTGGAGCAAATAGAGCAAGTGCAAATCCAAGTACAGAAAAAAATATGGAAGAACTGAAAGAACTGGTACTCGCAGAAGTGTCAGGGATTAAAAAAGATACAGAAGAACTTAAAAAGGAAGTCAAAAGTCTGGTGACAAAATCTGAAGATATGGAACAAAAGGTTAAAAAAACCTTGTCAGAAAATGCAAGGTTGGAGACCATGATGGATTACAGGGCTACTCAGAATCACTTGAGATTGAGAGGGATAGAAGAGGAGGAAGATCAAGATCTACGGGCCCTAGTAATTAAGACTTTGACAACTTATATAGGGGAAGATGAAGGAGATTTGGATGCAGACTTTGACTTGATTTACAGAGTAAATTCAGCTTATGCCAAAAGAAAGCAATTACCCAGAGATGTAATTGTTCAATTTGTGACAACAAAGATGAAGGAAGACGTTTTCAAGAAACAATTTACACAACCATTGGAAATTAATGGAAAGAAAATAATAATCTTGAGAGAAATTCCGAGATCGATTCTACAAGATAGAAAGAAATTCAAGAAATTGACAGATAGGCTAAAAGAAATGAATATTAGGTTCAGATGGGAGATTCCATATGGACTTACATTCATGTACAACTCGGTGAGATCAACTCTTAAATCTGAAGGAGACTTATATAGATTTAAAGCGAACAATCTGGACGATTTTAAAGATATTTAATTTAACACCATTATGGATTACAAATTTTTATCTTGGAACGTAAATGGATTAAATTCACCAGGTAAAAGAAGACTGGTGAATCATTGGCTGGAAAAACAAAAATGTAATATAATTTGTTTGCAAGAAACACACATAAGAAAACAAGACGACAAATATCTGACTAATAAAAAATTGGGAGAAGAATTTCACTCTTCAGCGGTTAATAAGAAAAAAGGAACAGTGATTTATATCTCAAAAGATTTGGATCCTAAACAAATTTTTTCCGACAAAGAAGGAAGGTATGTTGGCGTGGAAATCTGTATGGATAGAAAAAAGACATTGCTTGTTAATATATATGCACCCAATGGTGCAAAAGAGACTTTTTCAATGATTTGACTAAAGAGTTGGAATGTTTAAATTATGACCAAATTGTTCTTGCGGGAGACTTTAATGGTACAGTGAACAACACATTGGATAGAAAGTCCAAAGCAAGTGGAGAGACAGTTGGAAAGTTACCAAAAAACTTCTTTCAATTGATGAAGCAAGAAAAATTAGAAGATGTTTGGAGGAAGTGGAATCCTAAGACTAAGGACTACACGTTTTATTCGAATAGACATAATTCCTTTTCTCGAATTGACATGATTTGGATGTCAGAGGAGATGGCGCAAAAAACTTATAAAATACAAATTCTACCGAAAACTAATTCTGATCATAACCCCTTACTTTGGATATCTAAAACAAAACCTAAACAGCTATTTTGGAGAATTAATGAAGATTTACTAGATCAAAAACAAATTAATGAAATCTTAAAAAAGGAAACGAAAAGTTTTTTTGAACTGAATTTGAATAAAGGCACGGACATACAAGTTGTATGGGATACATACAAAGCAGTAATCAGAGGCATGCTTATCTCTCTGAACTCCAAAGATAAAAAGCAAAAGATTCAGCAACAGAAAGACCTTCATGAAAAAATTCGACAAAAAGAAAAGGAACTAGAAAAAAGACCAGGGAAGAAGAAAATTATTAAAGAGATCCACTTCCTGCAAGATCAGCTGAATGTTCTTTTAAACAGAGAATTATATTGGAATTTAAAAAAATTACAGCAAAAAGCATTTGAGGGTGCAAATAAACCAGGAAAGTTTTTGGCATGGCAATTGAAAAATAGAAAAGATAGGAATTTTATATCTAAGATTGTTGAAGATGGAAAAGAGGTGATGAGCTTGAATGGTATAAAAAGAGCTTTTTTTTAAATACTACGCCAAACTATTCCAAAAGAAAGGAATTGACCAACAGAGAATCAAGAAATATTTGGAGACGATTGAAGTTCCAGAGCTGGGAAAACAAATTAAAGAACTATTAAATGGTTTAGTAACGAAAGAAGAAGTGACAATGGCGATAGAAGACGCAAAGTTGGGCAAAGCTCCAGGACCAGATGGCTTTACAGCAAAATTTTATAAGAAATTCAAAGAGGAGCTAACCCCTATTTTAGTACTTCTGTCAAACGAGATAAGACAGACCAAGCGGATCCCAGATTCATGGAAGGAAGCAAACATTTCATTGATACCTAAAGAAGGTTTGGATTTGACTCAAGTAAAGAACTATAGACCAATATCGCTATTAAATAATGACTACAAATTATTTGCAAAAATAATTTCAGAGAGATTGAAAAAATATTTGAAAGATACGATAGCGGAAGAACAAGCGGGATTTTTACCAAATAGACAAATTAGAGATAATCTAAGAGTGGTGATAGACGCAATTGAATATTATGACAAGCATCCTGAAAAAGAAGTTGGATTCCTCTTCTTAGATGCGGAAAAAGCTTTTGATAATTTAAATTGGGAGTTTATGCTGCAAGTTATTGAAAAAATGAATATTGGACAGTCCTTTTTAAACATGATTGTGGCAATATATTCAGAACAAAAAGCGGCTTTGAATATAAACAAAGAAAAGACGGACTTCTTCCGAGTCCAAAAGGGAACACGTCAAGGCTGCCCGTTATCCCCGTTGTTGTTTATTTGGATATTGGAAATACTATTGACAGCGATAAGAAAAGATGACAGTATTGAAGGACTTACAGTGAAAGGTTTCGCCTATAAATATAGGGCATTTGCAGATGATGTAATGTTTATGATTCAAGACCCAATTGAGAAAATACCACAATTGATGGAAAAAATTGAAGAATTTGGTTCAGTTGCGGGATTTTATGTTAATAAAAATAAAACTAAAGTGATGTGCAAAAATATGACGAAACAAAGACAAACAGAACTTCAAGAGAAAATACAATGTGAAGTAGTCACAAAGACTAAATATCTTGGAATTGATTTAACCATGAAAAATATTGACTTGTTTAAAAACAATTATGAAAAGGTGTGGCATAAGATTCAGCAAGATATGAAGAAATGGGATACTTTGAATTTATCATTGATGGGAAGAATCGCGACTGTAAAAATGAATATCTTGCCGCGTTTGATGTTTCTGTTTCAGACTATTCCAATACTAAAACAAAGGAAAATACTGGATTCGTGGCAGAAAGAATTATCCAAATTTGTATGGGCAGGAAGAAAGCCAAGGATTAAAATGAAAATTTTATGTGACGCAAGAGAGAGAGGAGGCCTACAACTACCAAACTTAAGACTGTATTATGATGCCGTCTGTTTAACATGGTTGCAACAGTGGATTAATTTGGAGAATAAGAAGTTATTGGCTCTTGAAGGACATGATAATAAATTCGGATGGCATGCATATTTATGGTATGGAAAAGTAAAAATGGATAAATTTTTTAAACACCACTTTGTAAGACAATCACTGTTCGAGACATGGACGAGATATAGAAAATTCTTCTCGGAAGAAAGACCACTTTGGATTGTACCAGCTGAAGTAATTAATCCGTATTCAAGAAATCAAGGGTTAGATTGGCTACCCTATAAAAGTCTTTTAAAATTTGAAGGGAAAAATTTTGTGTTAAAAGATAGATTTGATGTTGAATTTGAATATGATTGGTTGAAGTATAGACAGATTTATGATCTATTTAAGACCGATAAAAGAGAACATGGTTTTAGAGAAAAGAATATTGAAATTGAAACTGTATGGCTTGAGAAAGATAAAAAAATGATTTCTAAACTGTACAAGGTGTTATTGAAATGGTATACTGAGGATGAGGTTGTAAAGGAGCAAATGATAAAATGGGCAGTAAATGTTAATAATGAGATATTAATGTCATCTTGGGAATACTTGTGGAAAAAATCAATGAAAATTTCAACGTGTGTAAATGTTAAAGAGAATTGTTATAAAATGATGTATAGATGGTATATGACGCCTAAAAAAATTGCTATTATAAATGAAAGTATGTCTAACAAATGTTGGAAATGTAAGAAACATGAAGGGTCTTTTTACCATATGTGGTGGACATGTGATAAAGCAGTAAAGTATTGGACTGAGATCCACAATGAGATACAAAAAATTTTGAAATGTACTTTTAAGAAAGACCCACAGATGTTATTGTTAGGTCTTAAAATGGAAGAAATAAATGTAGCCAAGAGAACACTATTATGGTACTTGATTACAGCAGCTAGACTGACTTTTGCTCAATGTTGGAAACAAGATAAAGTACCTGAAACATGGGAATGGATTAAAAAGACGTTGTTTATGGCAGAAATGGACAAATTAACAAGAAAATTAAACAACGAAGAAGACGAAACCTTTTTTGGAGACTGGAAAGACTTTCAAGAATACTTGTTGAAGAATTGGGACGTAAAACGTGGTTTGATTTGTTTTGACAGTTATTGAGGAAAAGTGGAAAGAGACTCAGATCTTTGAATTGTTACCATTAGTAAAAGAAATATGTTTAGTAGTAAATGTAATTGTACAAGAGAAATATCAAGGGGGTTGGAGCAGTGCGGGAAGCCTTGTTTGGGGGGAGAGGGAGAAAGAAAAATGGATATGTATTGGTCTGTTTAAATTGTATGAACATGTGATATATCCAATAATAAATTGTATTTTTAAAAAAAAAAAAAAAATTTATTCCCCCTGTACCAGCAGCCATTCGTACCACATTTCACATCATCCCTGGCTTGTAATTCAATTGTTTCTTGTGTGGTGATGTCAGTGGCAAATTGCTTTTCCCAGGTCATGGCCTGGATGGGGGTCAATTGTGCTCATTTGGTTTTACGGGTTACAACTGCTCCAACTAATTGTTCAGGGGTGAACATAGACTCTCGTATTTCTGTCCTCTTACACAGGTGTTGGGGAAGGTGGGAGAGAGCATCCGCCAGATGATTGGATTTACCTGGGAAATGGTGAAGGGTGAATTGAAATTTAGAGAAAAACTCAGCCCACCGGAATTGTTTTGCATTTAGATTCCGGGGTTTCCTCAGTACCTCAAGATTTTTGTGATCAGTCCAGATTTCAAAAGGTACTCAGGACCCTTCTAACCAGTATCTCCAGGTGATCAATGCTAAACGTATAGACGCTGCTTCTTTATCCCAAATGGGCCAAAATCTCTCCGTATCATTGAATTTTTTGGACACATAAGCAAGGGGTTGTAGTTGCCCCTGAACATTCTCTTGCAAAATCACCCCACCCATAGCGGTATCCGACGCGTCTACTTGGACCACAAACTTTTTTGTCTCATCGGGGTGTGCTAGTATGGGTTCAGACGTGAATAACTGTTTTAGTTGTTCAAAAGCTTCCTGACACTGGGGGGTCCAGTTCAAAGGGGCCCCTGGCATTGAAGCCTTAGTTCCCCTCCCCTTAGTCTTTAGCAGTTCCGTGAAGGGGAGGGCCACTTGGGCAAAATGTGGCAGGAATTGACGGTAAAAATTGGCGAAACCGAGGAAACTTTGGAGCTGCCGCCTGGTTTTGGGGGCTCCCACATCAACACATCTTGGACCTTCTTTGGGTCCATTTCTAACCCTGCGGAGGATATGCGGTACCCCAAAAAGTCAATGCACTCCTGGTGGAATTCACATTTTGACAGTTTAACAAACAGTTTGTGTTCTAATAGCGTTTCCAATACTTTTCGCATAAGAGCGGTGTGAGATTCTTGATCCGGGGTATAGACCAAGATATCATCCAAGTAAACAACCACCCCCTTGAATAAATAGGGGTGTAACACTTCATTGATTAAATTCATGAAGACCCCTGGTGCCCCCTGTAATCCGAAGGGCATAACCCGATATTCAAATTGCCCCAGCGGGGTATTAAACGCAGTCTTGTATTCATCCCCCTGTCTGATACGGACCCGAAAATAGGCATCTCGTAAATCCAGTTTAGAAAACACTTTCCCCTTTGCCACCTCTGCCAACAAGTCTTTGATGAGGGGCATTGGGTAGGCATTAGTTGCAGACACTGCATTTAGTCCCCTGTAATCCGTGCAGAGTCTGAGCCCTCCATCTTTTTTTTTACAAAACAATACGGGTGCTGCAAAAGGGGACGACGCTGGCCTAATAAATCCACGGGCCAGATTCTTATCGATAAAGCGGCGTAGTTCTTCCTTTTCAATGGGACTCATGGCATAAATTTTCCCTTTTGGTAATTTATGGCCCGGAAGGATTTCAATCGCACAGTCGGAGTTACGGTGGGGGGGTAGTTCATCCGCTTCCTCCTCCTCAAAAACCCTGGTCACATACCGGTAATCCTTAGGGATGCGGTTAAGGTCCTCCGTGGCTAAGCAAGCTCGTGGAGGTTCATTGCATGGGGTTTTCCCCACCCTGGGTCCCATTGGTGCTCTGCACATTTCGGGGAGATAAATTGTACGCTCCCTTCTTCCCATAGAATATATGGATCATGACCATGTAACCAAGGGCTACCCAACACTAATGGGAACTGGGCTTGAGGGGCTATTACAAACGAGTGTAGCTCCCAGTGGTCACCAATGCCTACTCTTAAAGGAACAGTCTCAAATCGGCATGGTTCTTTCATTGGAGACCCATCCATTTGAGTGAAAGTTATCGGGTCTTTCAAATTGACAACGGTTGCCTCCAACCCCATAACCATAGACGGGTTTATCAGGTCCCTCCCGCACCCTGAGTCAATGAGGGCTCGAACCCGAATATGGGTCATCATTGCTGGATTCATCACAAGAACAGTCACAAAGAAGAGAAAGGGGTAATTGCTCACCAGTTTAGGCGCCTCAGGTACTGGGTCCTGCTGTGTAGCGCCATTCACAAACAGGACCAATTCGTTTCCCTGCATCTCACTCTCCTCCTCCAGCATCATGGTATCCGCTTGGTCGGGGCTAGCAAAAAGAGCCCGTGTATTGCGTGGTTTCGCTGTACCTTTTCTTGGGGTAGGGGTTGGCCATCGTCTGGGCTCCTCTTGTGGTAGGGCTCTATTGGGATCCCCTTTCGGGCAGGATGCGGCGAAGTGCCCCTTTTCCCCACACCGCAGGCAGAGGCCCTGTCGCATACGCTGATCTCTCATCCCACTTGGGGTGGAGGTTGGTTTGGGTCTGGCCTGGCCTGCCGCAAGACTCGGACGGTTGTTGCCCAGAGATAGATCCAGTTTCATGACATGTAAGCGACTTTCCGCTTTTTTGGCTTCCTCCATCCATCCCTGGAGAGTGCGAGGTTGCTGAGAGCTGAGGACATTATTGCGGACGTCTACAGCTAGTCCCATTCGATATTGTTGAGCCAAGACCGCATCGGTCCAGTCCCGAATTTTCACTGCGTGCCTTTGAAACTCCCTTGAATACTCCCGCACGGTGAGTTTGCCTTGCCTGAACGTGCGAAGGAAGGCTTCAGCTTTTTGGGCCGCCCCGGGTCCTCGAAACGGTTTCTCAAGGCCCACATGAAGTCATCAACATTCCCCAATTCCGCTGCCTCCAGATCATGAAGGGCTACATACCAACTAGTAGCACTCCCCCGGAACCTGGAAGCGATAAACTCCACCTGTTGCTCCTCGTCTGGGAACACATAGCCCCATCTCTGCACAAATTTCCCTACTTGCAATATGAAAAAGGACACAGTTTCTGGATCTCCATCAAACGTGATCTCCAACATGTCCTTGGGGCAGATTACTGGAGGGGCCGGGGCCATGATCGGTACTGGGACTGGCTGCGGGAGGGGTGCTGGAGCAGGGAGTTGAGGCGGAGGCAGAGCTGGTGGCTGGATAGGTCCTGGTTGCCCTGGCCCGGGTCCTGGTGCTGGGATGGCCGGTGGAGGTGGGGCCGGTGCTGGCTGGCCCGGCCCTGGGCCCGGGGGTGCTGGCTGGCCCGGCCCTGGGCCCGGGGGAGCAGGAGGTGGCAGTCCCGGTGGCATCGGTGGTGCAGGTGCTGGTGCCGGTCTAGGTTGCGTCAGCGGATGAGCTCGAATTGCTTGGTCCATCATCTGTGGTAGGGATTGCATTAGTTTGCTCATGTCCCTTACCAGACGTCGGGTATCTTCTTGAATAGAGTCCATGCGAGCCTCTGTATCAGAACCGGACCCTGTTCTGGGAGATCCTCGAGACATCCTTCCCTGGGGAAGTCCAAAACTACCTCTAGGATCCAAAAGGCTGTCCCGGCTCTGGCTTCCCGGCATGGTCCAAGTTGTCTGGGTAGTGTCCAACAGGTTCTTAGTCCAATCGCGTGATCTGCGATAGGTCACCCCTTTGTCCCAGGGTGTTGGGGCTCTCGGCACGTAGGTTCGTGGAACTGCTCCTCCTTGACTCTGCGTTGGCCCGGCCGGGCTATAGATTGGGAGAGTGTACGCAGCACCCACTGTGCTGATCGATGGAGGGGTAACCAACCCTGCTGCTGATTGTGGGGTTGGCGCTGTCAAAACTGTAGTTGTAGTCACCGGAACAACAGTGGTGGTCGGGACAGTGACCACTGGAGTTGCCACGGTAGTGACTGGGACCGTGGCTCCCGAAGTAGTAGTCACTGGAACTGCACCTGTGGCTCCCGGAGTAGTAGTCACTGGGACTGCGCCCGTGGCTCCCCCCCAGCTCCGCTCATCGTGGTAGACGGCGGAAACTGACGGTGGGGGAATAATGGGATTCCTGACAATTTCTGTCAGGTTTAAAAACAAGTAGATCCAGTCATTCTTGCACAAAGAAAGGTTTTATTGGATTATCTTGCTAAAACCCACAGTAGGAGGTCATTGTCAGGAATGGGGGGCGAAGCAAAGCAAGCTAACTTATAGTGTGATGCAATGAAGCGCCTAGCAAATGAAACATGAGCACTCGCGCGGGAACTCCCAGCGGGAGAAATACTTCATGAACGGGAGACTACTCCCCCTCTCCCCTTGCCTTCCCAGGACTGGAAAATTCTCAGTGAAACAAGAATAGTCCAAAGCCTACATTCAAGGCCACCGTGATAAGGAAAAGCGGCAGGGAAGAAGCTCCCACGTTTCTGCCTGCATAGCTATGCAAGCGCAAAGCAGGGTAGGGAACACAAAACAATGGATTCAGTGAGAAACATCAAAGGCATTTTCTGACACTGATCTTGATGGACCAACGGTCTGGTTCAGTATAACACGGCTTCATGTAATAATACTTGATAGCAAAATCCCACCTATCCATTGATAATAGGTTTAAATATTAGCTAGGGTTTCCAACTCTGGGTAGGCAAATTCCTGGAGATTTTGGGAGTGATGTCTGGGGAGGGTGGAGTTTGGACAGAGGATGGTCCATTTCTTTGTTTGGGAAGGAGTTTATTTATTAAGGTATTTTATACCCTGATTTTTACCCCTAATGGGGACCCAAAGCAGCTTCCAAAAATTAAAAAGTAAACAGAATCAAAAGGAGGAAATGGAAAAGAAGAACAAAAGTACAATAAGCTATAACTTCATCTGCTCTTGGATCCATCAGACTGGCTTTGTCAGGGCCACAGGCTGCAAGTGGTGGGCTAAGAACTAAGAGGCCTTGCCACAAGGCTTTCACCTCCAGCTGCACCCAGGCTTAAATACCTGGAAACCGGAAGGGAAACACAAACTCAACCTAGATGCAACTACATTGTTAAGTTAAGATGATGTCCTGCAGACCTTTTCACTGTGGATATCACTGTGAGACAGAAAGAGAGGACAGGCAAGAGAATATCTATGGCTACTCTTCACTGTAATCACTTCTCACCCACCTGCCCAGCAAAAGGAGCAGCAGATGCTCATTTAAAATCATGAGCTCAGAAGCTATCACCACAGCATGTAGCAATGAATTCTATGATCTTCCATGCAAAAGAATAGAAAACAAGGAGCCTATTACATTTAGGTTTAATAGTAGAGACACCAGGAGGAATTAAATTTCAAACAGAGAGAAACGGAAAGGAATGTTAAATGACTTGAAAATAACAGGAACAGGCTTTGAAATACAGAAGGCTTGGAATTAGCAACAGAAAGGGATGGCACCAAAGTCTGGTGGAAGAAATGAACTTTCCTCTTTTAGGAACCCCAGTTCCTTTACACAATGAACCCATCCCCATCCCTTTGAAAGTTCATCCCTGGCTCATAATGGGTATGGCACAGCACCAGCTGTTTACAGTCCAAACTTATTTGACAGCTGTAGTACAGAGATTTTATTATGTGGTTTCCATTAGACTGTCAGCACTTCCACAGTAATCACAAATATCCATGAACAATGTAGTTCTTAGAGAGTCTGATTTTCCAACAGGATGATCAAGATTCACAAGGAATACATTTTCATTGGATTAGACACACATACACACACACACGAAGATGCCTTATATTGAATCAGATGGTTGGTCCACCAAGATTGGTATTGTTTACCAGATTGTCAGAGGCTTTCCAGGTTCTCAGGGAGAGGTGTTTCACATCACCTGCTACCTGGTCCTTTTAACTGGAGATGCTGGGGATTGAGCCTGGGACCTTCTGCATGCTAAGCAGATGCTCTACCACTGAGCCACAGCCCCTCATCTAACATCTGGGCTACAGCTGCACAACAGTTACCCTCAGTTGCAAGAGTCTATGGGAAATCCAGTTGCCTGGACTTTGATGTCTCCTACAAGGCATCTTGTTATTACCAATACTGAATCCAGGTGGATTACAACCCTCATATGATCAACAAGTCAGGTCCTTCCTGGGATGTTGGGCTGATAGTGAGGGATTCTTAGATGGATAATGAACTGCAGCATGAGGGGTTGCCAACAAGCAGGGGGGAGTCCACTTTCGTGCCTTATTGCATGGAAATGGGCAGATAAAGCTTTCCATGGCTATGAAAAGCTTCATACCATTGAGCCTCTATTAAGAGAGCAGGGCATTTTTTTCCTCCTGGTTGGTAACTCTACCAGCATTTGCCCCCCAAGCCGGAATAATGAGTCAGACACAAATGTTGGGTTTAACATAGGGCCACTTTATTAACTGACAACTTTAACTGGAATCAAAGGCAAGGGCAACACAGCTTGCAGTATGGTCAAGGCCAGAGGTCGAGGATCCCTCCCTTACCTCTTCAATAGGGCGAACCACCCTGCCCCGGGTGGGAGCCAACTGCAGGGGCTACCATCCAGCCGGCTGGCCATTGCAGGACAACCCTGTAGCCCCATCCCCCAAGCTGCAAGGTTCAAAGAGAGGACCTAAACAGGGCCATCCTGAAGGCAGTCCGTTTTCCCTGCCCTGTGCTGCAAGGCACAAAGACTGTACTCCCAGGACCCCTTTAACCCCAAATGATGGGTGTTAGCTGGTGCTCACCGGATGTCAGAAGCCCTAACCTAGTCAGCCAAACACCATGCCTTGCGGTTCAAACAAGAATAGCGTTTATTATAATGCTGCAATAGAAAGGTTACTGAAGCAGGTACATTGTTCAGAATAACTTGGTTACACAAAGCAGGCGGTTATACAGGGAAGGGGGTGAATGGGGACCCCCCTTCTACCAATCAGGGAATAACATGCGAATGGGAATCGAAAGTTACTACGCTAATGAAGTTCCCAAACGCCCCCATTATTCTCAGCAAAGCTGCAGCTTTGAAAGCGATAGGAAAGCTCGCAGCTTGACTCCTCAAGGTCAGAACGTCCAGTCTGCGAGAGATAGGGGTTGCCAGAGTCACATTCCATTCTCACACCCTAGGCATAAATCAACACCCCTCGGATTCCAACCTCCCGCCCGTCACGCCACTATGGCGCCCATAGCCATCCTCCCCTCCCCTCCATCCATCATGGCAGGACTACCTGACACCGGACCACAATCTGTATACTGCCTAGCAACCTGCCATTGCTGAGGCCAAGCCTCTGCTTAGGTCTCCACGCCCCACCAGAAGGCCCAAGACCCCGAAGCCCTTGCCGTAAGTTATCCAGAAAGATGTCCATGCCCAACTCCTGTCAGTAGAGCTCAGTCTTCCCAGCATGAATACTCGGGTGTGGCAAAAGGTCACCAAAATCGCCCTCAGAACTTTTTGCAGCTCACTATCCACCTGCGGCGAGCCCAGGACATCCGCCTGGGCCTGAAGGTCTAAGCCTTACCCTAGAACAGGCTTAAATTGTAGCCTCCTAAATGAGTAGAGTAGTCTGAGTAGAGTCCCCTAGGCACCTCGCCCAATCCCAAGGTTTTTGATAGGTAACACCTTTGTCCCAGGGAGCTGCGGTGGCTCAAGTGGTTAAGACGCTGAACTGGAGGCTGTGGAAGGTCAGTAGTTCAGCAGTTCGAGACCCAAGACTGCCGCATGACGGAGTGAGCTCCCGTCTCTAGTGGACTAGTACAGTAACAGAGTGAAGCTGAGTGAAGCTGTGGAGAATCAGTTCCTGAATGAGCAGTGATTTCTCTGGAAGCAGCTTTCAGCACGACGTGGAGCTAGCCAGCATTTCTTCAGAGGACGAGAAACCTCTGTCCAGCTCTGTGAAGGCAGAGGCGTCGGAGGAGGCAAACCAGTCTGTGGAGCAGCTGTTGCCGAGGTCATTTTGGCGTGGAAGGAGAAGTGAGTACGAGATGGCTCTTTCCTCAACTACGCTGTTAGTGGATAAGCTAACAGACTCTAATTATGCTGTGTGGTCTATCCGACTAAAGCATTTGCTTAAAAAGGAGGGTCTGTGGACTTGTGTCAGTTCCCCTCCAGCTGCTCCTGACAAGGATGAAAAGGAGCAAGATGAGCGTGCCTTAGCTCATATCGTCCTGAGCTTATCAGACTCTCAATTACTGCATGTTTCTACTTTAGAAACAGCCAAGCTGGCGTGGGAGGCTTTGGCAAACATTCACGTTCAGAAATCAGCCTCTTCAATTATAGCACTCACCAGGAAACTCTATCGCACTGTACTCTGCCAGGGGCAGCGTGTCAGAAGCCATGTTGATGCTTTGACGGAGTGTTTCCAGGCTCTTGCAGCACGAGGTAAAGACTTTTCTGAACTTGACCGCATATATGTCCTTCTGTCCTCCTTGCCTGAGAAATATAATGCATTAATTTCATCGTTGGAGAGTTATAAGCCTGAGCAACTTAAATGGGATTCAATCGTGGGTCGCCTGCTCAATGAGGAAGCGCATTGGAATGCAAAACCCAGTTTTGGAGCTGCAGCAGCCTCATGTTTCCGGTCAGAGGAGTCGGCATCTGTTGGCAGTGTTTCCAGCTCTGGAATGTGTCCGGGCAAGCCACCTTTTGCAGCCTCGAAAAAAAGGCGTTGTTTCAAATGTGGCTCGACAGAACATATAGCTCGTTTTTGCCACAAGAGGGAGCAGTCTCACCAGAAATCACCTGTTCAATAGTCTACTGAGCAGCGTAATCAAACCTCGTTCTCAAGTTCTGTTCAGAAAAACTGTCTTACTTTGGTGACAATTGGGAAGGGGCTAGGCTGTGTAAAATATTTACTTGATTCAGGAGCTAGTCAAACTGTTGTAAAAGACAGGCATCTGCTGTCCAGTGAAACTGCTGCAGAGGTAAGCTCTGTCTGCCTAGCAGATGGCAGAGAAGCCTCTGTAATTTGTAAAGGCAGTGTGTTCATCCCTGAATTGAATTGTGAGTTGCAAAATGCACTGTGTGTCCCAAGTCTCGAAAATAATTTGCTTAGTATAAAAGTGCTCACTGAAAAAGGGTTCAAGGTAATTTTTGAAAATGATGAATGCCTTTTATGTGAGGGTGATGAGATAATGGCTCGGGGCAAGCTGCAGGATGGTGTTTATGTGCTTAGCAGTGAATGTGTTCAGGCTCAGTCAGTTATCCAGAATGTTAACCCTATGCATTCTAACTGTTCTAATCTTTTTCATAGAAGATTTGCACATACCAGTTTTCATACTTTGGGCAAAGCTTTTGATTGTTTGGGCAAAACTGATGTGTCTCCCTGTAACAACTTTCTTGAATGTTCCATTTGTAAGCAATCGAAGTCTCAGTCTCACCTGGTTGCCAAGGTGAGCAGTAGAGTCTCTGAGGAGCCTCTTGAGCTTGTTCATAGGGATGTAATTGGCCCACTGCCCCCCACAGTTTCTGGGTGTCGTTTCTGTCTCGTCTTAGTGGACGACCATTCACATTATGGCTGGGTTTTTCCCCTAAAGCACAAGTCACAAGTGTGTGCTACAATTAAATACTGGGCTGCAAATGTAGAGAAGCAATTACAATGTCCTCTTCATGCCTTTCAATCTGACATAGGTGGGGAGTTTCTGAGTGAAAATCTCCTTCAGTTTTTCCAGTCACATGGGATTGTGCATAGACGGACCAATGTGGCGCAGCCAAGAGAAAATGGCCTGGCAGAACGGAGAAATGGTGTGCTGCAAACCATGGTCCATTCAGTACTTGCTGATGCCAAGCTACCTTTCTCTTTTTGGGGAGAGGCGATTAAATATTGCCAATATACTTTGAATCATCTCTGGACCAAGTCCATTGATCAAATTCCCTACACTGTTCTGTTTGGTAGGGAGCCCAGCATAGAGCATTTGAGAATTTTTGGTGCCAAGGCATGGGTAAATGTTCCTTTAAGCAAGAGGCGAAAGGGACAGAAAAGGGCTCAACTTCTAACCTTTGTTGGGTATCAAAGTGGCATGAAAGCCTACCGGTTTGCTACTTAGGATAATGCTGTGGTTTTCAGTCGCTCAGCAAATTTTTGTGAAAATAAAAACTGGGCTGATATTCATGCTAATGACTTGCCTTCGCAGATAATTTTTCCTGTTGCTGGTGCTGAGCAGAGTGCTCAAAGTCGAGCTGAAACTAACTTAAAGCAGCTTTCTCCTAGCAGGTCCTTATCTGAAGCTGACAAGATAGAACAGCAGCCAGAAAGCAGCCAGCAGTCGCAGCCGCGTGTGTCTAGCAGGAGTAACAAAGGCATTCCGCCCCAACGTTATGGAATTAATCATGTTTATATTCCTAACACTGTTGCTGATGTTTTTGCTTTGCAAGGGGCTGAGCGGAAAGCATGGCTTGAAGCCATGGAGGCAGAGCATGCCTCTTTACAGAGTTATAAGGTGTGTTCTCCTGCACAGTTGCCAGAGGGCAAGAAAGCTTTGGGCTGTCGCTGGTTATTTAAAGTCAAGTCAACAAAGGATGGTTCTTTAACTTATAAAGCTAGGCTTGTTGCGAAAGGGTACGCCCAGGTTGAAGGTGAAGATTATGATGTTTGTTTTTCTTCAACTGTAAAAATGGAAAGTATAAAGACAGCACGGGCTCTAACCTCTAAGCTTAACATGAGTGTTACACATTTTGATTTTGACACAGCGTATTTGAATGCTGACCTCAGGGATGAGCTGTACATGCAGCAAATACCAGGGTTTGAATATGCTGATCCAAACTTAGTTCTGCGTTTGCATAAAGGCCTCTATGGCCTCAAACAGAGCGCTTTTCTCTGGCAGGACTGTTTGTACAACGCACTAACGCAACTAGGATTCAAACAGAGTGTTGCTGACCCTTGTTTGTATAACATATCTGTGGATGATAAGCTTTGCTTGGTTATGGTTTTCGTTGATGACCTCCTGTTTCTGCATCTTACAGACAAGCAGCTTTCCTGGTTTAAGAATACTGTGCAACAATTGTTTAAAATAAAAGATTTGGGGTCTGTTCAAAACTACTTAGGTATAACAGTGCAGAGAAATGCTCAAGGCATGTTTGAGCTGAGTCAAGCAGACAAAATACATGCGTTGCTGGATAAATTTAAAATGGGTGAATGCAACATTGTTGGAACTCCAATGTCTACTGATTTTTGTAAGCCTGTTAATAGCCCAGAGTTCACAAACAAACAACTGTATCAGTCATTGGTGGGGTCTTTGTTATATTTGAGTTGCTGTACTCGCCTTGATATATGCACTGCTGTACATTGGCTAACCCAAAGGTCTTCCTCTCCTACTGATCATGACTGGCAAGCTGCTAAGAGAGTTCTGCGTTTCCTAAAAGGGTCTATAAATAAAATACTCGTTCTGGATGTGTCCAGCACTCAGCAGTTGTTTGCATACTGCGATGCCAGTTGGGGGGAGAGATCTGATGGCAGATCTACCACAGGGTATGGAATATGTGTATATGGCGCACTTGTAAGTTGGAAAACAATCCGCCAAAATCATATAGCAGCCAGCTCTTGTGAGGTGGAATATTCATCAATGAATGAGTGTGTGTTGCAAATGGAATGGTTTATGCATCTGTTAAAAAGCTTTAATGTAACTTGTCCTTTGCCTGTTAAGCTTTTTTGTGACAGCAGTTCAGCTAGGCAACTTGCTACAAACCAACAGGTACGCTTCAGGGGCAAGCATGTGGTTGTGCGCTACCAAAATGTAAGAGATGCTGTTCAAAGAAATTTTGTGTCTATTGAACCATATACCTCTGAATCCAATGTTGCCGACATCTTTACCAAAAATTTATGTAAAGAACAATTTGTTTATCTAAGTGCAATGCTTGGTCTGACTGTCTGAAATCTTGAGAGGCGTGTCAGCATAATATACATGTGTAGCTGGCAAGATTGTCAGCAGTCAGATAGATGAGTGCAATCTACTCTGACAGATACAGCTAGTCAGGTGATCATATTGCATCAGCTAGACAGCCTGACTCAGCAAGTTCTGCTAATTGGACAAAGTGCCTGGTGATTGGCTGGCACTGTGTATAAATATGCTTTGTGTCCAGCAGCTCACTCTCTCCCAGAGAGACTGGTTGCAGCGTAGCACTTTGTCCTTCTGTATAATAATTTGTAAGTAAGCTCCAAGCTCTGTAAATAAAACTGTACATAGCTTTCAGCTCACAGCTCTGCATCCATTATTTACGGTAGTGCGGACCCCCTACCGACACGGTACTCCGGTACCGGTGGACAACGGGGTTCCCCCCCATGGTGGTTATCAGTAGCACCGCTGTAGTCATTGGGGGTGCTGCCATGGTGGTCGAGGGTGCTGTGGTGGTCAGAGGCGCCATGGTGGTTGGAGGCACCGTAGTGGTCGGGGTTGTGGTGGGTACCCCACCTCCTCCAGCTCCGCTCATCTCAGTAGGAGAGATACGTCCTGGGGAGAATAATGCATTCCTGACAATTTCTGTCAGATTCAACTGCAAGTAAGTCCAGGCACTCTTCATAAAAAATATGCTTTATTGGAATACAAGTAAGTTGCCCTTGTAAGCAGAGTTATTGTCAGGAATACCCCACCAAGCATAATGGCCTACAGATATAGTATGATGCATAAGCCCTATTAGCAAATGAGATCTGAGAGCACTTGCGGGAATACTCCCAGCGGGAGGATACATAATGAACGGGAGATAGCCCCCCTCCCTTCCCACTATCTAAGGTGAGAAATTTTCCACCAGCTGGGAAGTCAAGCCTGTGTCTCTCTTGCTCAAGGACACTAAGATAGCAGGCGGTGGCTGAGCTCTCCCACAAGTTCCAGCGAAGCAGACTTTGCGCAGGCATGCCAGCTAATTAAAACAAACAATACAGACACTGTCTAAAAGAGAGGAGAGAAATATGGCAGTTCATCTGACAGGTTCTTACATTTAAAGGCGTGGGACCAACATATCTGCAGGACCATCTCTGCCAATATAGCTCTCAAAGGGCCTTGTGCTCTTCTAACCAACATCTACTTGTGAACCCTGGCCCCAAAAATGTATGCCTAGCCTTGACCAGAGCCTTCTTGGCTCTGGTGCTGGCCTGGTGGAACACTCTCCCTAGTGAGATGCAGGCCCTGTGGGATTTAATGCAGTTTCACAGGGCCTGTAAATTGGAGATGTTCCACTAGGCCTGTGGTGATAACCCATCTACAGTGGCCTCCCCTGCCCTGCTTTTTGCTTGCTTCAGCAGTGTCATATAGTCTATCATAGCAACTCTCCTCACCCATTCACTTGCATTGTTTTGCTCCAGTCTGCAGCTACTTATAATTAGAACCTCATCCGGTTCATCAAATTGTTCAGTTGGTGCCTCTTAAGGGTTTTTTAAAAATGTTTCAGTATTATTCTGGAATTGATAGGTTTTATAAATTGTACTGTATTTTACATTTTCATATATTTTAAGAATTCTGTAATCCGCTCTGAGCCTTCTGTGCAGGGGAGGGAGGGCTAGAAATGAAAATAAATAGATAAACAATACCCTGTCTCCAAATGAAGACAAGGAGTGTTTTTCAGACAACTTTTAGACAGGTTTTTAGTTCTTTCTTATGAAAACCGGTGATGGGGAATGGTGTGATCTTTCCACAAATAGACAAACTTTCTGAAAAAAATATTTAAAGTACGCAGGGTAAACTACAAAATACTTTTTTGGTATGATAGACAATTTGGACTTGATAGATGTATGGAGGCAAAAAATTGGAAATTCGAGATAATATACTTATTTTTCTGAGAGGCATAAATCTTTTTCAAGAATTGATGATTTGGATGTCTAGAGATCTAGCTGCAAAGGTTTCTAAATTTGAGATTTTACCAGACTTTCTCTGATTATAATCCTGTAAATTTGGTTTATAAAAGCAAACCCAGTACTTTTATACGGAGACTACATGAAATGATATTACAGAAAGAAGAAATTCTGGAGGACTGGAAAAATAGTTAAAACAATTTTTTGAATTAAATTTCAATAAAGGTACTGATTTGAGAATGTTTTGGGATGCTAATAAAGCTTTTATATGCCGGAGAAATCTAGTTAACCTGTTTCTGAATTGTCTGCACTCCCGATCAAACCATCCACCTGAGGATGTTGTGCTGGGGGTTTGAGGTTTCTTCCGTATACGATGGGGTCTTAATAGCTTTGATATCTCTTCATAGCATTTAATCTGGTTAGGATCATTGTTCAATATGTGATGCCAAAAAGAATCCCAGTGTCTAACAAACTTAAACCTTTCCTCCCAACACTATTGTCTCATCCTCACATTGAGACTCCTAATTTGCACCAGTCTAGCTGGCCCCGCACATGGAAAAGAGAGTACTTCTGAGAAGGGTACCTGGGACGTCCTGGCACTAAGTCTCCTGCCTAGCAGCCTAGATTTAATTTTTTCCTCCAGGACTACTGTCAGGATTCAGAGAACCTTGAAGAGACCTATATGAGTTTACCTGCACAATTCTAAGAGCGTTTCAGCCTGAAGGCCCAAAAAGCTGACAGACTTTGGTTCACTGGAATGCTGGGATACAGCAAATCTAGCAGACCAGGCCGATAATCGTTCAGCTGAGGAAAAACCGTTTGCAAAAAGATGTTTAGATTGGGAAAAGGCTAATGTTGTGATGAACCAGCTGTTTCAGAAGGAAACAGCCACTTATGTCTGACATTTAGGAGGCGCCAAGAACAGAGTAACGCTTAGAAATCAACTTCTCTTCTCTGATCAGAGGGAGGGGGGAAACATATTAACCGCATATAAGATTACCTGCACAGTATAACCACATTACCTGCACAGCATAGCCATGTTATAACAGTACATCTGCATGCACATCATAAAGGAAATCATATATATCATAAAGCTAAAGCACATAGGGCAAAAGACATTAGAGGAATAGGAGTTAAAGGGAGGCAATGGGAGAGAGACCCCCAGAGCAACAGATGTTTAGAAGTGCAGAAATAAACATTAGCAGAGTTGCTAACATCAATCAACAGATAACATGTTTACCAGAATAAGGAATGGATCAGCATGGGCGAATATCTACAGAAACCCCAATGACATGCATATCATGAGAGGAGCACGAGGAACACGAGTGTTTCTTTGGCAGGTCACTTTGACCCAAAAGGAAGGGAGATGGGGACAGTCCCATATTTGGAAAACCCCAAAACAGCCCAGAAATCAGGCCACTGTGACGACAGGCTAGAGGCAGGGCAAAACCTCCCATAGGTGGAAGGCCCCCCAGAAATCCCTCAATTTTGAGAAAAACAACTCCATGTATGGAAAGTACCGGAGAACCCCAACTTTTAGGGAAAACAAGGTTATGTAATGCTCATGTCTAATTAGAAAATTGTAAAGGTCAACACTCCTGATTGGCTAGGAGGGAGGTGGGCTGACAGAAAGAAAAGGTATAAGAGATAGAGGCTGAGGACTAGGTGGTCATCATCATCGTCATCCTCATCATCGGAGAAGGGCCAAGAAGAGAAGCGCACCTCCACCTCTCGCTTCAGCCCTTGTTTACACAGGAGTCCAGAAGCCTTGTCAACCTGTCTTGCTCCTTAAGCTGCTTCAAAGAGTGGTGAGAAATTATGCTTTGCTGGGGAGGGGGAGGAGAAGCACCGCTTATGGCAAATGCATTAGATTGAAAATAAAGAATTAGGGGACCAAGCATGGTGTGATTTTCTTGACTGTTAATGATGAAAGCTGCTATTAAAGTCATGTTAAATAAACCTTTATTTTCTACCTCTACAAAAGTGTCTGGCCTCATGCTTCCGAGACATCCTCTGCAGAGCTTAGCTTAAAGATCCGCTCTCACATGGCTAACAGGGCTTAGCCACTAGGAATGTGGCTAACACTACACAACTACATTTTCCCACACAACTGGTGCCAACATGTACCACAGCCACTCGCTCCTCCCCAGCACTGTCTACCAGCCTATCTAGACCATGGGTAATGTTCACTACCTTTGCATCAGGCAGTCAGTATGTGAGTCTGCAACCCATTAATCTACAAGCCTAAGGATCAAGTCACCAACTACCAAGAGCCTCCCTCCCTCCCTGCCTAAGGTTCGTTCCCTGGTGCCAAAGGATACCTGTTCACCAACTGTAGAAGGGGTCCTTTCTGAGGGAACATTCCCCATTTCTTCAGCATGATGCCCTGTTTCCCCTTGACCCTCATGCTCCCTGACAAGATACTACTATGCTGCCATTCTCAGAGTGGGGCACATCTAACAAGTCCCTGAGAGTCTTACCTGTGTGCCTAACTGATTGTCTCTGGTTCTTGAGGTCAGTCACTTTGGCCTCAAAGGTGAGAACCCATTCCCTGAAAACCAGGAGCTCCTTGCATGAAGCACATACCCATGACTTCTGTCCAGCTGACAGATAATAATACATGCTTCACTCAGTATAATACACTGGATAGCCCCCAGCCCCCTGCTGGCATTTTACCTCCATAATTGCTTTTTTTTTTTTTTTAAATCCCCCTTTTAATAAATGTCCTACTTATGTAGATCTGTTTGTGGATAGTGTGCTTATCCTTTTAGGGACATGGAGAGACTGGCTTTCTCACCCTGCAGCTGAACTCTAAACTAAACTTGCCTGTTTATTCCCTTGTTCCAGATACTTTGTCACTGGACTGGGGCCTGCTACCTCGCAGAGCTCTTTCTCTGCCTTAGTGGTTAGATAATTGGGACAGGACTGGGGAGGCTTAGGTTGAAATTTTCACTTAGCCATACAGCTGATTGGCTGACCTTTTGTTAGTTTTTAAATTTTGAAAGTAGGATAATATGTGTATATATGTGTAGGACTGTGTTGCAGGAAAAGCAGGATTATAGCAATAAAATTGAATTAAAGAAATTAAAAGGACAAATTGGCCTAAATTCATCTCAGGCCTCAAACCTTCCATTACCACCCTGAATTTCCCCCTCCCACAAGTTTCATAGAAAAAGGTATGACATTTCTGTTTAGCAAAAAACTGTTATTGAATGTGGTCGGAAGCCGAGCTTGTGGTTAAGCTTCAAAGGTGCCCAGGTGCAAAAGATGCTTAGATCTTAGCACTAGCTTGTAATGCAAAATAAGAGATGGTGCTTCCGGAATGAAATGTTCTCTTCAACAGGAAGAGAGAGAAATTGTGTAAAGGAAAGTTTCCATTGTCCAGCTTCTGACGCGCACATTGTAAGGTATATTAGGGAACTAAATGCATCTGTAAAGGGTCAGACCATTTTTGCTGGCTGGCCTAGCGCTATAATAAATATCCTCCTCTGAGTGACCTGGTGTGGTTTCACTGACTGGATGAAGGCTCTCCTCTCCCCGCTTTATTTCCCGGTGCATTGGGCCGGGAAAATGGAGAGCTGACTCTGGCAACAAGACCGGGTTATTGCCCTCCTAAGCCACGGGCCGTCGGAGAGCCGAGCAGCCCGTGACTGATTTCCGACAGGCGCCACTTCCCTCTTTGGAAGGTCGGTCTTCTCTCCGTTCTGTTGTGACTCTCTGCCGGTGCCGCTCGCTTTGAAGAACCCAGGTCTGAGAGGATGAGCCCAGGGACGACTCGAGTCGACGGACAGGTCAGTATAGTCAGTCTGAGGTATCTGAGGTACCCCCTTCCAGTAGAGAAGGGGGAAAAGGGAGCTTGATCACCTCTCTTATCAGTGGAATCTGGGTTAGCTTTCTGACAGGCAGGTCAGGGAAGCAGTGACTTCTCTGTGATCAGGGTGGAATACGTGTTGAAGTGTGTAATTGATGTGTGCTTGTGAAAAGGCAGAGTCCTACGGGACAAAACCAAACTGAGAATTGAGCTCGAATCGGCCACTTAAAGAAGGAAGCATCTGTGGTCAAGGAATCCCTTTGTGTCTTAAGAGCTGCAGATCTCTCACTGCACTCTCCGTTTCTTAACCCTTTGTATACCCAGCTGTCTGTCTTTGTTTGTCTTCATGGGGGGAGTCAGGCAAAGCCCATCACGCCCTTAGACTACATGCTGCGAAATTTCAAAGATATTTTTACTGGAGACTATGGTGGAGATGTGCCCCTCAGCCCTGGCCGCTTACAAACTTTCTGCACTATAGACTGGCCAGCCTTTGATGTCGGATGGCCCCAGAGGGGTCCATGAATCAGGAATTAATTAAAAGAGTTTTTGCAGCAGTTACAGACCCAAGCTGTGACCATCCAGATCAATTCCCCTACATTGACTTATGGGATGAGTGGGTCAGGTTCCATCCATTCTTAGAAAAGAAATTCCCTGCGACCCGGCGGCTTCGCTCCCGTATTCCATGGGTTTGTCTCTCTACCACCACAAGCCAGCCAGCTAGGTCTCCTGTTGGGGCCCCTCAAGTTTGAGTTCAAACAGATCAGGAAGAAGACTGGCCACCCCCCTACTCTGCAGGACCAGCCAGAACCCCTGACAGAACCCCTCCACCCAGCCCACCTGAGACCCGAGCCATGGCCCGTGCCCGTGAGGAAGAGGAAAGAAAGAGGAGGGAAGAAAATAGGTTGAGAGAGGTGAACCTTCTACGTTCTGATGAGAATCTGGTAGACATCCCCTCCAATGAACAGAGCTCAGGGGGAGCCTGGAAAAAGAAGGACAGAGCTGAAAAAAAAGTCCTGCGACCCTCCAGTAGACCCCGAACAGATATACCCCGACTTAAGGGAATTGTTCCTAGGAAGAGAGAGTGAGGAACCTTCGGCCCCACCCTTAACCCCCTCAGTCCATCTGAAACGTGATACCTGTACAGGCCTCTGGACACAAGGCAGTTCTGGACAGGTTGAGCAATCCACAGCTCTGAAACCATCTGACAGGACATCCCCAACTCCTATGGTGTGTCCCTTGAGGCAAACCCCTGCAGGGGCAGCAGGCAATATGGTCTATGTTTATAGTCCCTTCAGCACAGTAGACCTTTGTAATTGGAAGACTCAGACCGTGCCTTATAGTGAAGACCCAAAGCCTATGACTGATCTGTTTACCACCATAATGACCATCCATGCACCAACCAGGAGGGATTGCTCGCAGCTGCTGTCTGCCTTGCTAACATCAGAAGAAAAACGGCAGGTACTGGCAGCCGCCAAACAATCCCTTGTGGCCAGGGTACCTGCGGGCCAAGTAGAAGCAACTTGGGTGGGAGAGAGGTTTCCGAAGCAGACCCTATTGTGAGAAGGGGACAGTTGAACTCCTTATGCTATTAGATGAGTGTGGATATAAAGCCTCCTGGAAGAAAGCTCAGCTGTGTCAGCAAACTGTCCGCTTTTTGGGCTTTGATCACAAGGCCAGCGTTCTTTAGGCCCAGAAAGAAAGGAAGCTGTGTGCCAGATCCCTGAGCCTTACACCCGCAAGGAACTTCGCGGATTTTTAGGGGCAGCAGGCTACTGTCGGCTGTGGATTCCAGGTTTTGCCCTCATAGCCAAACCCCTATATGAAGCTACAAGAGGAGGGCCCAACGATCCCTTCCTGTGGGGTCCTGAACAGGAGATAGCATTTCAAACCTTGAAGCAGCACCTCATCAAGGCACCAGCATTAGGACTGCCCAACCCAGAAAAGCCTTTCTTTCTCTGCGTTGATGAAAAGGAGGGAGTGGCTCAGGGCGTCCTTATGCGGAAGCTTGGCCCCTACAAAAGACCTGTTGCTTATCTCAGCCAGGGCCTCGACACTGTAGAACAAGGTCTGCCCCCCTGCCTTGGAGCAGTAGCTGCCTGATGTCGCCTCATTGAATCAGCCAACAAATTCACTGGGGTGCCACGCTCACTGTGTATGTATCGCACGGGGTCAGGACTATTTTAGAGGCAAGGGGCCATAAATATCTCACTGTTTCTTGGATGGCTCGTTATCAGGCCATCCTCCTTGAAAATCCTGGAGTAGCCTTAGCACCAGCAGTAACTGTTAACCCTGCCACCCTGCTTCCAGTACCTGAAGAGGCACCAGACCATGACTGCCTAGTTACAGTGGATCAGGTGTTTGCTTCGAGACTGGATCTCCAAGACCAGCCCTTACCCAGCCCAGAGATGACCCTTTACTGCGATGGCAGCAGTTTCCTAGATGATACAGGGCAATGCAGGGCTGGCTATGCTGTTGTTGATGATGAAAACGTGGTGCAAGCAGAGCCCTTATGGGCAGGGACTTCAGCCCAGCTTGCAGAAATCATCGCTCTCACTGCTGCGCTAACATTGGCAAGAGGCCGAAGAGTCAACATATATACTGACTCAATGTTTGCCTTTAAGTCTGCTCATGCTCATGGTATCCTCTGGCAAAACAGAGGCTTCATCACAGCTGCAGGCAAAGACATTAAGTATGGCCCTAACCTACGGTTATTAATGGAAGCTGTAAATCTCTCAGAAAAAGTAGCCATCATTCACTGCAGGGGCCACCAGAAGATTGTAGACTCTGTATCTCGAGGAAATGCTCGGGCTGATAAGGCAGCAAAAGAAATAGCCCTTGAAGCATCAGGCCCCCCCAGCGCAACACTCTATCCTGTGTTTCCAACCCCTGTTGCAGCCTGAACCCCCAGGTATTCACCAGAAGAAGAAGCCTGGTGTGACTTACAGGGAGCAGAAAAGAAAAAGGAGGGGTGGTGGCGAATGCCTACAGGGAAAATATTTATCCCTGCTGCCCTGGGACTAGCTGTAATGCGACAACTCCATGAAAACACACATGCAGGAGCCGCAGCCATGGTCAAGACAATAAACCGTGGATCCACTGGTCCCATCTCAAGGTAGCTCACCCTAGGTGGACCTCCCAGCCTGGGCCTACGCCTACCAGTGTTAAGATCTCTCGTCTGCCTCCTGGGACAACGCCGGCTAGCTCTGCTCCCTCTGGGTCCGCACCCCTGAGGGACACAGCCGAATAAGCCTGCTCGTGAACCTCTGCTAAAAGCCTACCGGAACGGCTTTTTCTACACACAGGTGAAGAATTGATCTCCGTTGGAACCTCAGGTCTTGCATTTAGTAATTCCAGACGTTAACTAACCAACATACGGGCCAAAGGATGTGTTTCCTTCTGTTGCAATGTGTTTTTCTGTTCTATTGGGTCCATAGTCAGGCTTCCCCACCCCCTCTCCCTGCTTGTACCCCATGCATTACTACCACCTATCGCCAGGGTTAAACCTCCCAAACTTTGATTTATCAAACTAACTATGACTGTGCATCATCCACAATCACTCAGTGTCAGCATCAGTTCACCACATATAGTGTCTGTAATGAAAAGGGACACAGTACATGTTTTTGGCCCCAATCCCATGCTGTTCATGATATGGGCCTGCTACATGGGCTGCAGATGGCATGTATGGCTATAGGACCCCTATATATATGCTGAACCGTCTTATCAGGCTGCAAGCGGTTCTAGAAATCATAACTAATGAAACTTCCCAAGCATTGTCCTTGCTTGCCAAAACAAATACTCAAATACGCACCACTATCTATCAGAATCGCTTGGCTTTAGATTTTCTCCTAGCAGCAGAAGGAGGCGTCTGTGGAAAGTTTAATCTTACTAACTGTTGCCTTCAAATAGATGATAATGGGCAAGCTAAAGAGCAAATCACTGAACGTATGCGTAATTTAGCCCATGTTCCAGTTCAAACCTGGACAGGAGCCCTGGATACGGGAGGGTGGTTTGGAAGTATGTTTGCAGACTGGAAACGCATATTGTTCCTGGTGGGTTTGGATTTTGGAGGCTTACTCCTACTCCCTTGTCTAATACCCATGGTCCAAACTATGGTAACAAAAACTGTTGACTCTGTAATGATTCGTGACACTCCCAAGCTTCTGCATCTGCCTGCTAATCACAGAGAAAGACGGTTGTCTCATGCTCAGACCTTTTCACGTAGTACCTTATACAGGCCGGCTGAAAGTGACTATAACCCCTATATGACCATGAAAGGCAGAGATCCCTCAATATATAGTAGCCTTGGTCGACCAACCTCTCATTAAATAATCGAGGTGGTCGAAGAGGAGGGAATTATAGCAATAAAATTGAATTAAAGAAATTAAAAGGACAAATTGGCCTAAATTCATCTCAGGCCTCAAACCTTCCATTACCACCCTGAATTTCCCCCTCCCACAAGTTTCATAGAAAAAGGTATGACATTTCTGTTTAGCAAAAAACTGTTATTGAATGTGGTCGGAAGCCGAACTTGTGGTTAAGCTTCAAAGGTGCCCAGGTGCAAAAGATGCTTAGATCTTAGCGCTAGCTTGTAATGCAAAATAAGAGATGGTGCTTCCGGAATGAAATGTTCTCTTCAACAGGAAGAGAGAGAAATTGTGTAAAGGAAAGTTTCCATTGTCCAGCTTCTGACGCGCACATTGTAAGGTATATTAGGGAACTAAATGCATCTGTAAAGGGTCAGCCCATTTTTGCTGGCTGGCCTAGCGCTATAATAAATATCCTCCTCTGATTGACCTGGTGTGGTTTCACTGACTGGATGAAGGCTCTCCTCTCCCCGCTTCAGGATGACAAAATTAATAACCCAACTCAAGCAGGATTCTGGAGAGGTGGTGTAAAACTTTTTTAAATTAACAAAATCTTCTCCAGGAGGCTGATGCAAAGCTGCCGACATGCGTTGACTTAAAGAATGGGCTTTCAGGCAATTTGTGGAAGGCCTGAAGTTTGCACCTGCCAATGGCTGATGTTGTGTTCTTTGGGAGCCTTAACTATGCAGAAAGATACAGGGGTTAAGAAAGAGACATAAAAATTTTGAGATTTGCAATAGTAGAACTCCTGATTCACTCGATCTCACTTTTAACTGCTCATATCTATATGCTTTCCATGGCCCATTAGTTTTCTTCTTAAGAAAACTGGAGTGGTAATGAGAAAGCATAGTGATTTTTCTTTCTTCTGCATATGCTCATTTGACTTTATTTTCTTTCTGTAATGTATCTTCCTCCCTTTTTTAAGAAAATGGCAGAAAATTAGTAATTATTGTTATATCTTTTTAGGACTCTTTTATTTCCTCTTAGCTACAGAACGATACCATATTCATCAGAGAATGCTTTCATCTTACACTTTCAAGCAGTCCATTGTTTGCATCCGTAATTAATTACTTCATATGAACCTAACTCAAGCTGTTGGTAGCATCTATAGACTGAAGGATAATGTCTGAATATTGCCTGAGGATTTCTCATGTACTAGTAAGCTCTGGTTTCAAAAGTCTAGAGTTGACAAATAAGTGCCAGTTTGTATTTTCCCTGAGTATCTAGTCAAAAGACAAAACATAACTCCTAACTAGGGATGCTTGAATATCCTGTTCACCAATTGAGCAAGAACTTTCGGGATTTCCTTCAGGTAGACTAGAATAAGTTTTTTTCACCTGGTTCACAATTGTTCTGCAGCTGGTAGAGTCCTTAATCACTGGGCCTGGTTGTAATGTAATGTAGAGGTAGAGCCAACTGGCAAGTTCACTGAAGCATCTTCTGATGCAGGAGACTTCCCCTAGCTTGCCCTTGATGTGGCTTGTGTGGGCCAGGGAGTTGGGTAGGGTAGAAAGGGAGGCTTTCTTGGCACTTTCTTGCTTGAGTAGCAGACTAGGGATGACATGAGGTGTAATACCTCTAGGCACAGTCTTCTGTGCAGGCTAAGAAAACCAAAGCCACCTGTAGAGCTGGCTGTGCTTTGAGACAGAATGGAGTTACCCATAAAAGTTGGCAGCTGGAGCAGAATGCCTGTTTGTTGTTGTTCAGTCGCACAGTCAAGTCCGACTCTTCACGACCCCATGGACCAGATTACACCAGGCCCTCCAGTCTTCCGCTGTCCGCTGAAGTTTGCTCAATTTCATGTTCGTTGCATCGATGACACTGTCTAACCATCTCATCCTTTGCCGCCCCCTTCTTCTTTGACCTTCAATCTTTCCCAGCATCAGGGTCTTCTCCAGTGAATGCTCCCTTCTCATTTGGTGGCCAAAATATTTGAGCTTCAACTTCAGGATCTGGCCTTCCAGGGAACAGTCAGGGTTGATTTCTTTTAGGATTGACTGATTTGATCTCCTTGCAGTCCAAGGGACTCTCAAGAGTCTTCTCCAGCACCATAGTTCAAAAGAATCTATTCTTCAGCGCTTGGCCTTCCTCATAGTCCAGCTCTCGCAGCCATACATTCCTACAAGGGAATACCATTGCTTTGACCATGTGGACTTTTGTTGGCAGGGTGGTGTCTCTGCTTTTTATCATGCTGTTTAGGTTTGCCATCGCTTTCCTCCCTAGGAGCAGGCGTCTTTTAATTTCATGGCTGCAGTCATCATCTGCAGTGATCTGGGATCCTAGGAACGTGAAGTCTGTCACTACTTCTATGACTTCCCCTTCTATTTGCCAAAGAGTGATGGGGCCAGATGCCATGATCTTAGTTTTTTTGATGTTGAGCTTCAAGCCCACTTTTGCACTCTCCTCTTTCACCCTGAGCAAGAAGCTCTTTAGGTCCTCTTCACTTTCTGCCATCAGAGTGGTATTGTCTGCATATCTGAGGTTATTGATCTTTTCCCCAGCAATCTTAACTCCAGCTTGTGATTCATCCAGGCCAGCATTTCGCATGATGTACTCGGCATATAAATTAAATAAGCAAGATGACAATATACATCCTTGTCGTACTCCTTTTCCTATGCTAAACCAATCAGTTGTTCCATATCCAGTTCTAACTGCTGCTTCTTGACCCTTGTACAGGTTTCTCAGGAGACATGTGAGGTGGTCTGGTACTCCCAACTCTTTAAGAACCTGCTATAGTTTATTGTGATCCACACAATCAAAGGCTTTAGCATAGTAAATGAAGCAGAAGTAGATGTTTTTCTGGTACTCTCTTGCTTTCTCCATAATCCAGTGAATGTTGGCTATTTGATCTCCAGTTCCTTTCTCACAATACAAGAACTCGTGGGCACTCCATGAAATTGCTGAGCAGTCGGGTTAGAACAGATAAAAGGAAACACTTCTTCACCCAAAGAGTGATTAACATATGGAATTCACTGCCACAGGAGGTGGTGGCAGCTACAAGCATGGACAGTTTCAAGAGGGAATTAGATAAACATATGAGCAGAAGTCCATCAGTGGCTATTAGCCACAGGGTATAGATGGGAACTCTCAGTCTGGGGCAGGTGATGCACTCTATTCTTGGTGCTGGAGGGGGCAGCAGTGGGAGGGCTTCTAGTGTCCTGGCCCCACTGCTGGACCTCCTGATGGCACCTGGTATATTTTGGCCGCTGTGTGACAGAGTGTTGGACTAGATGGGCCATTGGCCTGATTCAACATTGGCTTCTCTTATGTTCTTATGTTCCTCCACCTCTTTGAAACCCAGCTTGTACTTCTGGCAGTTCTCTATCCACGTACTGTTGGAGCCTAGCTTGTAGGATCTTGAACATGACCTTGCTAGCGTGTGAAATGAGTGCAATTGTGCGATAGTTTGAACATTCCTTGACATTGCCCTTCTTTGGGATTGGAATGTAAACTGACCTTTCCCAATCCTGTGGCCACTGTTGTGTTTTCCAAATTTGTTGGCAAATTGAGTGCAGCACTTTAGCAGCATCTTCTTTTAAGACTTTGAATAACTCAGCTGGGATACCATCAATTCCACTAGCTTTGTTGTTAGTAATGCTTTCTAAGGCCCATTTAACTTCGCTTTCCAGGATGTCTGGCTCGAGGTCAGTGATTATACCATCGTGGTTGTCAAGGACATCGAGGTCCTTCTTGTATAGTTCTTCTGTGTATTCTTGCCATATTTTCTAATCTCTTCTGCTTCTGTTAGGTCCCTACCGTTTTTTCCCTTTATCATGGCCAGCTTTGCATGTTCCCTTGATTTCTCCAATTTTCTTGAAGAGATCCGTAGTCCTTCCCAATCTATTGTTTTCCTCTATTACTTTGCATTGTTCATTCAGGAAAGCCTCCTTATCTCTCCTTGCTGTTCTCTGGAAATCTGCATTCAGTTGGGCAAATCTTTCCTTTTCACCGTTGCCTTTAGCTTTCCTTTTTTCCTCTGCTATGTGTAAAGCCTCATCAGACAGCCACTTTGCTTTTTTGCATTTCTTTTTCTTTGGGATGGCGGTGATTGCTGCCCCCTTTACAATGTCACGGACCTCTGTCCATAGTTCTTCAGGCACTCTGTCTATCAAATCTAGTCCCTTAAACCTATTCTTCACCTCTACTGTATATTCATCAGGGATGCGATCTAGGTCAAATCTGAATGGCCTTGTGGTTTTCCCAACTTTCTTCAATTTAAGTCTGAATTTTGCAATGAGTAGCTCATGATCTGAGCCACAGTCAGCTCCAGGGCCCAGGACAGACTGGCAATTTGCCGCGGGATGGGACCCGGGCTGACAACGACTCAATATCGGGGTAAATGGGATGTTCACACAGGCACATCTGCCTGGCGTCCCCCACCCGTAGCCTACCGGTGCTCTCGCGCTTCACTGCCGGATTAAAAAAACACCTGATAAAAGCCAGCGCAAATCTTAAAAACCTGCATTCGTCGCGCGTTTCTCCGCTTCCGGGGAGTCTGAACGCGCAGCCGAAAAGCCGGGAGCAACCTGCGTTGGGCATGAGGCAGCAGCGGTGTGATTGGCTACGCTCCGCTCCACTGCCCAATGCGGTGCCGGCGTTGCAGGGCAAAACAACAACAACGGCAAAATGCGCTTATGCGCATGAGCGCATGAGCGCTCAAGCTCTCATGCGCACATACGCCCACAGCCGAAATAATGGGGAAACAGCGAATATAGCGCGCCTCCAGTGCGGCAGTCTGAATGCTCCCACGCGCCTCCGTCCGTTAACTTCCGGCAGAGGCCCCCACTGTGTGGGCGGGAAAACCCGGTATCGTTTACTCCGGGGTTTTTTTGCCGCGACTGGCTACCGGGGCAAATTGCCAGTCTGTCCTGGGCCCAGGTCTTGTTTTTACTGACTGTATAGAGCTTCTCCATCTTTGACTGCAAATTATATAGTTAATCTGATTTCGGTGTTGCCCATCTGGTGATGTCCATGTGTAGAGACGCCTCTTAGATTGTTGGAAAAGGGTGTTCACTATGACCAGCGTGTTCTCTTGACAAAACTCTGTTAGCCTTTACCCTGCTTCATTTTGTTCTCCAAGGCCAAATTTGTCTGTTATTCCAGTTACCTTTTGATTTCCTACTTTAGCATTCCAGTCCCCTATGATGATGAGAACATCATGTTTTGGTGTTAGTTCTATGAGCTGTTGTAGGTCTTCATAGAACTGGTCTACTTCAGCCTCTTCTGCAGCAGTGGTTGGGGCATAGACTTGGATTACTGTGATGTTGAATGGTTTGCCTTGGATTCGGACTGAGATCATCCTGTCATTTTTGAGATTGTATCCCAATACTGCCTTTCTCACTCTCTTGTTGACTATAAAGGCCACACCATTTTTTCTACGGGATTCCTGCCCACAATAGTAGATATAATGGTCTTCTGAGTTAAATTCGCCCATTCCTGTCCACTTTAGTTCACTGATTCCCAAGATGTCAATGCTCATTCTTGCCATCTCATTTTTGACCATGTCAAGCTTACCTTGAGTCATAGATCTTACATTCCAGGTTCCTGTGCAGTATTGTTCTTTGCAGCATTGGACTTTCCTTTCACTGTCAGACACATCCACAACTGAGCATCCTTTCAGCTTTGGCCCAGCCGCTTCACTCTTTCTGGGGTTACTCGTACTTGCCCTCTGCTCTTCCCCAGTAGCATATTGGACACCTTCTGACCTGAGGGGCTCATCTTCCGACGTCATATCTTTTAACCTTTTGTTACTGTCCATGGGGTTTTCTTGGCAAAGATACTGGAGTGGGTTGCCATTTCCTTCTCCAGGGGTTCACACTTGGTCTGAGTTCTCTGCTGTGGCCTGTCTGTCCTGGATGGCCCTCTATGGCATAGCCCGCAGTCTCATCGAACCATGCAAGCCCCCACGCCACGATCCTGTTAGAAGTAACCAAAATCTAAAATTTAGGGTAGTTTATGATGTAGATCAGTCATAATGAAACTTTGTTTAATCTAAGATTTTGTTTTTCATGTTTTGAGTTTCAGGAGCAGGGACAATAGGCTAACAGGACTTCTGTAGCACCAGGACTTCTGTATCATGGCACCATACCATGATGTTCATGTTTCATCTAGGATACTACTGTGCTGAGTCTCCTTTGTTATGGGCAGGGATGCCACAAATTTCATAGCAAACATGTTTAACAGTCATGTTTGACTGTGGTGATCAGACATGAGCTGATCACCAGATCGATTTGGTTTGGTACCACACAACTCAAAAATCTGACAAACATGTTCTTCTTTGGCCCTTCCAGTGACAACCAGCTAATCCCTCCTGCATTTCCCCTCTCCTTTTTCTGATCAACTCTCTGGGCTGTGGGTTGGGCATTTGGTGAACCAGGGCTCTGTGTGCCACCCAGCCTTTCTGCTTACATTGAGCAGTGGGGTTTAGCTTCTGCTGTGGGTTCTTCCCATGCTACAGGGCTAACAACATATAAAATACATCCCATAAAACAGTACAAAATATACAATAAATAAACTTAAAAAATATAAAACAAAAACCTATCCTGGTTAAAATCTATCCACAGTAAAGCAGGGTAGGATGCAATATAATTTTCCAGCTGCTTAATGGATCACAGTCACACAAATGCTGCCCCCAAAAGAACAGCCCTGCATGCCCTGTAGAACTTAGGGAAGCAGGCAGCTGCTTCCACAGGACAGGGTCCCCTATCAAGAAGGCCCTCACCCTTGTTAACACAAAGTGGATCCACAAAGTGGATTGAAGAAGGTGGGGAGGATCTTGCCAGGAAAGACAGTCCCAAAAGTATGAGGCTCCTTGGCAGTTTAAGGCTTTAAAGGTAAGTATCAATATTTTGAATTGGTACTGGAAACTAATTGGGAGCCAGTGAAGCTGCAGTAGGATACATGCTATATGTGCTGAGTGTGCATTCCTGTCAGCAATCTGGCAGCTGTGTTCTGGACCACTTGAGGTTTCCAAAGAATAAACCGGTTGCAGGACTTGATGTGGGTACCCTCAATGCTGCCAAGTTCTGTTTTGGAATATTAGTCTTTTAATTAAATGCTTGTGTATAAGCAGAATTTCTTCTAATTCTTAATAACTGGCTATATGATAGGTTGTTCTCGATGTATAATGGGTCAGTTTTTTAAAAATATAAGCCATACATTTATTATTTATTTACTGAAGTCATTTATACCCTGCCTTTCTCCCCAATGGTGACCAAAAGTGGCCTACATCATTCTCTTCTCCATTTTATCCTCACATCAACCTTGTGAGATAGGTTAGGCTGAGAGAGTGTGACTGGCCCGAGGTCATTCAGCAAGCTTCCCTGGCACAAGTGGGGATTTGAACCTGGGTCTTCCAGATACTAGTCCAACTCTCTTATCCACTTCACCACACTGGTTCTCAATATATAGAGCTTTCTGTCCTGATCTGGATAGCCAAGGCTAGCCCGATCTCAACAGATCTCAGACGCTAAGCAGGGTCGGCCCTAGTTAGTGCTTGGATGAGAGGCCACCGATGTAGTTGAGGGTTGCTATGCAGAGACAGGCAATGACAAATCACCTCTTGCCTTGAAAACACTACAGGATCACCATAAGGTTTTTAAATCTTTCTCGCTGACCATGACATCCAAGAAATAGATGTGTTAATCATGCACATGCAATTCATACATGGTATTCTCATCTGGCATGTCTGGCCAGTTATGGAAAGCTGTCACAACAAGAAAATATCATCAATACGGCACCACCATTGAATTATGTATCCCCCTCCCCCAAAAAAGAGAAAGGATTGTCACTGGAATATACAAATTGTTCTTCAAAATGACCCACATACAGGTTAGCCACCTCTGGAACCAAGGAAGACTCCATGGCAATAATTTTGACCTGCCAGTAACAATTTTTTGTAAATGAGAAGTAGTTCTTTCTAATGCTATGTCCGATAATGCCATAAGGAACAAAGTAGGAGGATTTCTATTTTATCTTCTGTTAAAGTGCTTTGAAATTAATTGATATGACCCCCATCTAGGGAATACTAGTGTAGAGAGAAGTAACCAAGAGCATCCATATCAATACATATTATTTAACTCAATGTTAATAAAATCAGTAGTATCCTTTATGTATGATTTTGGAGGTGGTCAGTAGCTGTTAACTGGTTTGTTTTTATGCTGTTGATTGACTGGCATAATGTTTTCATGTAGTTTGCAACTTGTTACTTTGTCAGCCACATGCAGTCTAATGAGATAAAGCAAGATATAAATATGTTAAATAAATATTGTCAAAGGCATGTACTGTCACACAAATATATGTAAAAACCTGGTGCCATGATTCAGCAGTGTTTCCCATAGCACGTAGACTGATAAAAATCTCTGTGCCTCGTAATGTGATTTTGTCAGGTAATCCTGACATCGGATGGATGGAAGGGTAGGAGGGAGGGATGGTCTGCAACTTTTCATGCTCTGGAATGTAGGGAGGTGTGCAGGTTGCCTAGGATATTCAGAATTCCACTGCCTGGGCACTCTGTTATCTCACCAAATGTCCTTGGTCTCACAGTTCTGGTTTCCTCTGTCTGAGACAGCTCTGGGGCATTTTGGTTATTTACTGCTTTAGTACTTTTGCACCTTTTCCCGCACGCGGGCTTAGTGACTATTGGTAGATAGAGAGGGGGGGCATTTCAAGCTGGTATAACTGTGGGTGTCTCCTTAGAGTTAGCTATCACTGACAAAGAGATGTTAACATGCCTTTAGAACTGCTTTTAATAAACGCTATCTTCTTTATGAAGCCTGGTGTTTGACTGACTTTCTGAAGAGCCTGACAGATTGTCAGTGATCCTTTCATTTGGGACTCGGTTCTACACCACACCTCTCTCGTAGAGATGAGTGACGAGGAAGAAACCACGATCCTGATCCCAACGTCCACGTCAGGAGACGGGATCCCTGTATCTACCGTGCCTGCAACGACGGCGTCGGTGACCCAAGAGAACCCGGTCTTGACCACCACTGTGCCATGGGGTCCGGAATATGACCTGGGAGGGTTCTGTGGAGAGGCGTACGGGGGAGCATTCGCTGGAGTGACGACCTGGCCACGAAAGTGGCAAGATTGGGCCAAACCGCTAGTGGAGATGCAAGAGACGTGGTTCCTCACCCCCCGGGCCTCGATCCAAGAGAGTCGATTTGAAAGGTCGGTCTATCATCTGAGCATGGCAGAAGGGGGAGAAGATACCCACCTGGGAGCCAGAGAGCCGGACGGGGCCGTGGGAGGACGGAGATGGAGTGGGGATCCCAGCCAGGACTGCTTACTCTGTCTGATAGATGAATCTCTGCAATGTATCCCGAAGATGATTTCAGACAGGATAAGAGAAGAGATGGACAGACAGCAACTCCAGGTGCCGCTGGGACCCCAAGACCAAAGGCCTCCTCCGCAGCCACTCGGACTGCTGCCTGGGGGCCAACCCACGGGGCCACCCATGGGGCTGCCGGCACCGAGACCGCTGGGAGTACTGCGAGGCTGGGGCCCACTGCTGCCTAACCCAGCTGATCTATTGGATGCCACCTACGACGGAACTCCGGAGAAGTTCTCGTTCTTTTTGGTGAGGGCCGAGAAGTTCATAGAGAACTAGGGCCACTTGTTCCCAAACGAGGAACGCATAGTGAACACGATCGCCTCCCACCTGAAAGATGCCGCCGCAGACTGGTATGTAGCCCTGCACCAAGAGGATGGGCTGAGAGAAGTTGACGCGTTCATGTGGGCCATGAAAGACCACTTCGAAGACGCCAACATGTACAAAACAGCTCGAGCCTTCCTCCGCACCTTCCGACAAGGGACGAAGATGGTGCGTGAGTACACTGAAGAGTTTAGGAGGCAAGCCACCAAGATCCAAGGATGGCTGGATGGAGTACTGGCCGAACAATACCGGTTGGGGTTGAAACCGGAAATCCAACGCACGATCATGAGGGGCCGAGATCCCGAAACCCTGTCGGAATGGATGAAGGAAGCTGCGGCTAACGAGACCTGCCTGCGGACCATCCGGCTGGATGATGCAGCTGCCTTAGGGAAGGTGACCCAGCAGACCAGCACCCCGCTAAAGGGAAAGCCGGCAACCACCCCTCACAGGCAGAAAGACGGAACCCGCAAGCTACGGATGAAGCAAGGGCTGTGCCTGAAATGTGGGGAGCTGGGCCACTTCACAGCCTGATGTTCAGGGGCCACCCCATCACCGAGCGCACCCAGAGGGGTCAATAAGAAGTTCGAGACCTCCACCCCGAAACCTGTGGCAAAGCCCAGAGGGGCGAGAGCCCTCCAGGCCACCCCATTGGGTGAGGAAACCAAGTCATCAGAAGAGGAGACCGCCCCGGTGGAGGGAAATGAGAAGGACCTGCTGTAAACAGCGCTGAACAGCAGGTCCCCAACTCCCAAGCGCTGAACCCGGTGAGCAAAAACCCTTCCCTCTTCTTTGTGACTGTGACTTTAATGGACCCCGAACTACAGACCCATGTAAGAGTACGGGCCCTGGTAGACTCGGGGTGTGGGAGAGACATTATAAATCCCTCCATGGTAACGGGGTTGGGAACTAAAGTAATAAAGTTGGCGGAGCCCTTGATCTTTACCCAAATGGATGGCTCCATGATGAGGGAGCCCTGCAAGTACGAGACTGTACTGTTACGAATGGGGGTGGGGAAGCACTGGGAGGTGAGACCGTTCATTGTAATCTCAGCAGCAAGGTTCCCACTGGTCTTGGGTAGCCCATGGTTTTTCGACCACGACCTGCACATACTGTGGGAGGCAGGGGTAGTCAACTTCATCTCCCCTCGCTGCGAGGCTCACATCTGGAAAGACACTTTGGGCACCACCACCCAGGGAATTAACACGGTACCGGTGGGGTTGGTGGAGGCAGAACGGGACTCGATCCCCCAGGACTATTGGGACTTGTCGGCTATGTTTGAGGAGGCAGAGGCGGATGAATTACCCCCCCATAGAAACTCCGATTGTGCTATAGAACTACTACCCAACCAGAAACTGCCCAAAGGGAAACTGTACTCTATGAGTCCAGCCGAGAAAGTGGAATTGAGAAAATCCATTGACAAGAATTTGGCGAGGGGTTTTATCCGGCCTGCATCCTTGCCCTGCACTGCCCCTGTGTTGTTCCGGAAAAAGAAGGATGGGGGGTTGAGACTTTGCACAGACTACCGGGGACTTAATGCGGTTTCGGCAACTAATGCTTACCCACTACCATTGATCAAAGACTTGCTTGCGGCCGTAGCAGGGGGAAAGATTTTCTCTAAGCTCGATCTGAGAGATGCGTACTTTTGGGTGCGCATCAGGGAGGGAGATGAGTACAAAACCGCGTTCAATACCCCGCTAGGCCAATTTGAATACTTGGTGATGCCATTCGGCTTACAAGGGCCCCCTGGAGTATTTATGAACTTAATCAATGAAGTACTGCATAAGCATTTGTTCAAGGGGTCCTTGTTTACCTTGATGATATCTTGCTGTACTCCCCTGACAAACAATCTCACATCAAGTTGGCGCGTGAGGTGCTCCAAAGGTTGCACAAGCACAAACTGTATGCCAAGCTGTCCAAGTGTGAGTTCCATCGGTCTGAAATCTCTTTCCTGGGCTACCGCATTTCCCAGAGAGGGATTGAAATGGACCCGGCAAAGGTCCAGGATGTAGTGGGGTGGGAGCCCCCCAAAACACAGAGGCAATTACAAGCATTCCTCGGGTCCGCGAATTTTTACAGATCTTTTTTAGCAAACTTCGCCCAGGTGGCCCTGCCCCTCACGGATCTCCTTAAGACTAAAGGGAAGGGACCGGACAGTACTAGACCGGGGGCTAAGCTGGAGTGGACGGCCGAGTTCCAAGAAGCGTTTAACCAGCTGAAAACCCTGTTTACGTCAGAGCCCATCTTAGCACACCCAAACGAACTGAAAAAAATTGTTGTTCATGTTGACGCCTCGGATGTCGCTATGAGAGGGGCCATCTTACAGGAGGGGGACAATGGGAAACTTCACCCCCTAGCTTATGTGTCAAAAAAATTTAATGACACCGAGAGAAACTGGTCAGTGTGGGAGAAAGAGGCAGGGTCGATAAAGTTAGCCCTCTCAACCTGGTGACACTGGCTTGAGGGGGCACGAGTGCTGTTCGAGGTATGGACTGATCACAAAAATCTCGAATTGTTGCACTCTCCATGGAACCTGAATGCAAAACAACTCCAGTGGGCTGACTTCTTTTCTAAGTTTAATTTTACGTTGCACCATTTCCCGGGCAAGGCAAATTCTCTGGCCGATGCCTTGTCCCGCCTACCCCAACATGACAGCAAGAGGGAGGAGGTCCTGGATTAGGTGTTCACGCCTTCCCAGTTGGGAGGGGTGGTGAAGACACGTAGCCAAACCAAACGGCCGCCTGCCTCCCCTCCAATTCCCTCCTGGGAGCAGAGACTTGCCTCCGCCCTTTCTGATGCTGACCACAGCTCCTTGGAGAAGGGGGGGTGTTTGACTCAAGATGCACAGGGCTGTTGGCGGAAAAATGGGAAACCCTTCATCCCACTCTCCCTGAGGGGGGAAATTATGGAGTGGGCGCATGGAACTAAACTTGCAGGTCACACAGGTTTTGTTAAATCACTACAGTTGCTACAAAGACAATTTTGGTGGCCAGGGATGAGGAAAGATTTATCTTTGTTTGTACAAGCCTGCCAAACGTGCTTAATGAGCAAACCTCGCCCCAGGAAGCCACCGGGCTTGCTACAGCCACTGCCGACCCCCACACGACTCTGGGAGGTTATCTCTATGGATTTTATAACGGACTTGCCTCCCAGTGGGGGAAGACGATTGGGTTGTAGTGGATCTGTTTTCTAAACAAGCTTATTTCGTTCCCTTTAAATTGATCCCATTGGCAAAGAAGCTTGCAAGAGCTTTCTTACAACACGTCGTGAGACTCCATACTCTACCCACTAAGGTGGTCTCTGATAGGGGGTCTCAATTCGTTTTGCATTTCTGGGGGGAAATGATGGCACTGTTAGGGGTGGAGAGGGGGGTTAGCAGTGCGTATCACCCAGAAACGGATGGTCAGACAGAGCGGGTTAATCAGACTCTGGAACAATATCTCAGGTGTTTCACCAATTTCCAACAAGATGATTGGGAAGCACTGTTACCATTAGCAGAATTCTGCTACAACAACACCTGCCATACGTCCACAGGGGTCTCCCCTTTCATGGTGGTGCATGGTTATGAGGCTCCTCCCCTCCTGTTTCTGTCTCAACAATCTCTGCCGGCTGGGGAGGCAGGGGACTGGTGCAAACAACTCCAGGCGGCATGGCCTCTTTTGGCACAGACTTTGGACGATGCCAAATCGCTGTATAAGGCTCAGGCAGATAAGAAGAGGGACAAAGGGTGGGACTCCAAACCAGGGGAATTTGTGTATTTATCCACCCAGAACATCAAAGGACTTCAGCCCAGTCGGAAACTGGGTTGGAAGTATGTGGAACCTTTTGAAATTAAAAGGGTACTTAATGCTGTGACTGTTGAACTGATCTTACCCAAATCATTAAGAACAATTCATCCTGTATTTCACCTCAGGTTACTAAGACGTTCACCTGGGAAGAACCAATGGAGGCCACAACAACCAGCGCCGCCCCCCCTGATGGTGGGGGGGGGAACTGCACTACAAAGTCGCTGATATTCTTGATTCCAAAATTTCTCGGAACCGCTTGTATTATCTAATTGAGTGGGTGGATTTTGGGCCTAAACAGAGGGAATGGGTGAGGGAGGAACATGTTCACACCCCGCGTTTGCTCCGCCGGTTTCACAAATTGTACCACCATAAACCTGGAGGGGGGGGGATCTGGTATTAGAGGGGCAGAATGTCAGGTAATCCTGACATCGGATGGATGGAAGGGTAGGAGGGAGGGATGGTCTGCAACTTTTCATGCTCTGGAATGTAGGGAGGTGTGCAGGTTGCCTAGGATATTCAGAATTCCACTGCCTGGGCACTCTGTTATCTCACCAAATGTCCTTGGTCTCACAGTTCTGGTTTCCTCTGTCTGAGACAGCTCTGGGGCATTTTGGTTATTTACTGCTTTAGTACTTTTGCACCTTTTCCCGCACGCGGGCTTAGTGACTATTGGTAGATAGAGGGGGGGGCATTTCAAGCTGGTATAACTGTGGGTGTCTCCTTAGAGTTAGCCATCACTGACAAAGAGATGTTAACGTGCCTTTAGAACTGTTTTCAATAAACGCTATCTTCTTTATGAAGCCTGGTGTTTGACTGACTTTCTGAAGAGCCTGACAGATTTTTAATATTGCTATATCTTTCTGCCTCTTTCTGAAAATCTGAGGAAGATCAGATGACACTGAATCTGAAAAGTGAGCACTTCCCAGAGTGGTTATTAAAGGTAGTCATTGCTGAAATGAGAAGTAGCCGCTTTGATGTCTGCTAGGTCAGTTTAGATGCTATACTTCCTACAACCTTCACCATTTTAGAATTAAAAAATAACTTTACCAAGGAGGCATGTTTCTATCATGTGCTTGGGAACAGTCAGTCTCTGTCAGGATCTGTGTTTGATAAGGACTGCATACAACACCAATGTATTTGCATATCCTTAAAAATAAAAGGGGAGTAAAGTACCTACTATTTGTATTTCTGGGACATTTGAAGCAGAGCATTAAGAAGGAGGGATTGATAAAAAGTTCAGTTTTATTGCCTCAATCTTTTCCCCTCTTTCATTACCTTTTAATGAGCTTTCTAAAGCGACTCTGTAGACTGAGTAAATAACTTATTTCTGAGAGTATCTGCTGGATACTTAAAAGAGCAAATATAATATCCAAGAACAAACTAAGCAACGTACCTTTTAGAGGATTCCCTCTGTAATCAAACCATACAAGAGAAATCACAAAGGCCTACTTCTTTTGAGATATAGAGAACTGCAGACTTGCTCCTGATGGTATTAAAAACCAAGAGGTAAGGTGAGAGAGAAACTACGTCTCGTTACATTTATGTCTAAGCTTTCATGCTTGGAGAGCATCTGGATTCAGACTTTCTTCAGAACTATATAATGTATAAGAAAAGAAGCTTCTCTGTAGCATGTTAAATTTACAGTTATGCAGATCCAATTTCACAGCAGTTTGGGTCAGTAGCTTTCCCCATCAATTTACTGAACAGCACACCCAACCCAGAATAGCTCTTTCTTCCGTTATTTACTAGGCATTACTCACTCTGTAATCTTTCTCTCTTTCTGTGTCATGGACTGCCCTGGTGTAGCATGGGAGAAAAACCTGCCTTGACAGACCCTTCCTGTGAGGCTAGTGTCTCAGGGCCTCCCTGATGATCCTTGAGCCTTTACCATCATTGTCCCCTGGAGGCCCCATCATGGATATGACCAGACCTGCCACAGTCTCCCAAAGCACCCCAGGGGCAGAGGAGGTGGAGGGCTAGGACTGGGGCATGGGTCAGGTGCAGGAATGTGTGCTCAGCAGCCCATGGCCTCTTCTTTGCCACCCACTAGGAGATACTGCCAAATTGCAAGAGGATCTGGGCCTCTGTACTCCTCATGAGTAGAGGAGCTGACTGAGCTTGTGGGGAAGAAAACCCTGCTTGTGCCTTCCCATAAAAGTTGCTGAAACAGCTGAGCCAGGGGGGCAGACTGCTCCCATGACTCAGCTGTTTTGGGCTCTGAACACCTGAGCCTGGCCCTGACCTGGATAGCTCAGGCAAGCCTGATGTTGTGAGATCTTGGAAGTTAAGCAAGATTGACCCTGGCAAGTACTTGAATGGGAGACCTCCTTGAAATATCAGCAGTTGGGAGGACAGGGGTAGCCGCTTCTCTGAATATGCTCCAGGCCCTCAGTAGGGGTCAGTCAGCAGACTTCCAGGTGCACACACACTCATGCATGTGCACACACATATGCACATATGAAAAAATACGTTAACAACTAAGCCTGCTCTGTGCAGCTCAGCTGTTTAAATGGGCTTTCTTGGGTTCAGCTCTTAGCCATTTAAACAGCTCAGTGATGCTCTGCAGCTTAGCTGTTTGGTTTAAATGGCTGAGAGCAATTTAAACCACTGCTTTCTGCTCTCTACAGCTTTTTGTGGCTTTTTCCTGGGAAATAAGGTGGGGAGCAGAAAGCAGGGATCATGTGTCAGACTCCCACAGCAATGAGAACCAACAAGTCGCTTCTTTACAAAGAAAGTTTATTGATCAGTATTGGCAGGACATCTGTGCTTCAGGTTCTGTGCTGAAACTGAAGGGAAAAGCATGGGGTGGGAATGATATACTGGATTCAAAGCAGGTCAGGGGGTGGAAGGGAGGCAATGAAGGTGGCATGCAGGACCTGCCAGAATAGTAACGGACCCAGTGTAACCAGAGAAGATGTTACCAAGATCAGGCACATAAACTACAGATAAGAGTCTAAGCATAGACAGCTGAAAAGCGAAAATAACATTCCAAAGAATTCAGTCTACTTCTCCCTAACCTCCTCCACCCTCCTCCACAATATATGGCAGCGAGCTGACATCATGAACCCATATAAACCAATCTGGTTTGCAAACCAACCTTTTGGTTTGTATAGGTTTGTGGTTCCATGATCTGTTCAGCATCTGTCACTTTGCAGAACAGTCTGTGAGATACAATCTCATAATCCACTTCTATCAATGATTTTTAAATGATGTGTTCGATGTACTGTAAGTTTCTTTGTATATTTTTTAGTAAAGTGGCAAGATTAAAAATCTGCTGAATAGATCATTGAATCACAGAATCATAGATTGGAAGGGACCTTCAGGGTCCTCTAGTCCAATCACTTGCACAATGCAGAAAATTCACAAATACCTCCCCCTCCACACCCATAGTGACCACTGTTCTGTGCCCAGAAGATGACAAAAAAACCTCCAGGATTGCTTCCTGACTCCAAATGGCAATCACCATTTCCCTGGGCATGTAAAAAAGGGCCACAAGAACTAAGCACTGAGGCAACCCTTCCTGCCCTCCCTCTCATGATCTGCCTAAATTCACAGAATCTGCATTGCTGTCACATGGCCATCTAGCCTCTGTTTGAAAACCTTCAAAGAAGGAGAGGCCACCACTTCCTGAGGAAGCCTGTTGCACTGAGGAACTGCTCTGTTAGGAAGTTCCTCCTAATGTTTAGCCGAAAACTCTTCTGTTTTAATTTCAGCCCATTGGTTCTGGTTCGACCTTCTGGGGCAAAGGAAAACAACTCTGTACCATCCTCTACGTGACAGCCCTTCAAGTACTTGAAGATGGTTATCATATCACCTCTCAGTCGTCTCCTCTCCAGGCTAAACATACCCAGCTCTTTCAAACTTTCCTCATAGGATTTGGTCTCCAGATCCCTCAACATCTTCGTTGCCCTCCTCTGGACATATTCCAGCTTGTCTATATCCTTCTTAAATTGTGGTGCTCAAAACTGAACACAATACTCTAGGTGAGGTCCAGTCAGAGCAGAGTAAAGTGGTACCATCACGTGTCATGATCTGGACACTATACTTCTGTTGATACAGCCCAAAATCTCATTTGCCTTTTTAGCAACCACATCACACAGCTGACTCATGTTCAGTGTATGGTCTACTAAGAGCCCTAGATCCTTTTTGCACATACTACTGCCAAGACAAGTCTCCCCCAACCTATAATTATGCATTTGATTTTTCATGCCTAAATGCATAACTTTACATTTATCCCCATTGAAATTCATTAAATTTCTTTTAGCCCAGTTTTCCAGCCTGTCATGATCATCCTGTATCCTGACTCTGTCTTCTACCGTATTTGTTCAATTTGGTTTATTGCAGTTTCTGCCTAAAGGTCAATTTTCTTAAATTTGTTCTAAGGCTCCACCCACATTTTATAAACAACTTCTATAAGAACATAAGAGAAATCACATTGACTTTGCTCTTAATGTACATGGACTATCCAGATTAAGACTGTGAAATCCTCTGTCATGTTCTGTATGGAGAAGGCCAGCCATCTCCCCAGCATGTTAGCCTTCCGCATACAGAGCGTTCATTCTGAGGTAGTCAGACGACTGTACTATGTATACCCCTGAAAAGGGAGAAGAGCTTCTGTTTCAAGATGTTCTCACCTGGAAAAGAAAAACTAGAGCACTGGAAAACTAGAGAAGTACTTGAGATTAGAGGCAACAGGTGGCAGGAAATGAAAACTGTGGAAGAGTGGTAATTGTAGAGGAGAAGACTGGGCACAGGGCAGTGCTGTTGGTCTCCCAAACTCTTATACAAGTATGCTTTAGTCTTAAGACTGTTCTTCTTATATCAAAAATATATCAAAAACATGAACAAAACTCCACCATCAGCAAGCATGTGGGACTTGGAGAGGTATAGTCACCCTCTTTTATCCAATGTACCTTCTCTCATTTTCCTATTTCCTTTTTGTTTCATCATATCTGAATAAGTATTTTCTTATGTTATACGCTATCTTATTCATATCTGAATAAGTATTTTTATAAGATACAGACCGTGCTTATGTTATACGCTATGGAGACTCCCCAAGCTATGCACTGTTGCCACAATGCAAAAGAAATTCATAGCATCAGGAGAAGATCTGTAGTACTATTAGTTTGTCAAGCTTATCTATTTTACAACACCAAGCTTAGAGCTGCCTTTTCCCTCACACAAAGCGAGAGTCTTGATTAAAAGGGATTGCAAGGCGATAAGCAGAAGCAACAAAGAAAAGGCCCAGCAAATCACAGAAGCTACATTTTGTGCTGGGTGTGGGAAGTTTGCCAAGTCTGCAGGATTCAATAGTACAATTGTGCCATCCAAGCTTGTGTATCTGATGGGAAAGCAGAAATTTGGCAAGCTGGGTCAGCAAGTTACCTTGTTATTTGTTTTAAAAAAGGAGCTACAGCAAACTCGTCTCAATGAGATAGATGTGATTCATTCAGCTCTTCGAAGTCTGTCTTTTGCTATGATGAATAATGACCTAGCTTCACAATCTGGATGGCATCTCTGGCCCAGCCGACCTTGATTGCCATCTTTATGCCCTGATTTTTGTCTTTAAAGCAATATTTTAAATCCCACATGCTTGCTGATGGTGGAGTTTTGTTCATATATTGTGTACATATTTTGATAAACTGATTCAATAACTGAATTATATTGCTGAATGGAGTCAGTTGAAAATACAATGAAGAGATTTAGTGAATATTTTTAATGAATTTGTTTGCCATTAGGTCATACAAGCTTCATGTAGCATTGCTAGTTAATAACTGAACAATAACTGTGTAGGTCTGTGAAATTAGCCTTTGAATTACATTTGATGGATGAACATCTCCCCTCCCACCATGCTTTCGGCAGTCTGTCTTCCTCAAATTTGTTTGAAGAATGGGGAGTATGTTCATTCAATTGAACGTGATGCCCTATTTAGAAAACATAACCCAGTTTTAAAAGTGTTGAAATACTATTCTGCAGATGGGAGATGGGGATATCACAAGCAGTGTTCCCTCTAAGCTGAGTTGATGTGAGCTAGCTCACAGTTTTTTAGCCTCTGGCTCACACATTTTTGTTTTAGCTCAGGAAGGATGGCTCCAGAGCAAACTAATTTATGCAGTAACCAAATCGCTCACTCACAACTTTAATGCCAGTAGCTCACAAAGTAGAACTTTTGCTCACAAGTCTCCACAGCTTAGAGGGAACATTGATCACAAGCGCTAGCCAATCAGCATTGTACTCAGCCAGTTTCTGTTGCAAGTAGTATTCTGTCCTCAAGAAGAGATTGGTCATATGAACAAAATATGATGAATTCCATGACTATCCTTTTGTTCATTTTGAGTAAGTCTACATATTAAACTGGAAGAGAGTTCATGGACAAAGGAATGGGTTTCCTTTCCTTCATTTTTGGAATACAAGCAAGAGGAGGAAATAGTCATGGCAACTGATCAGTGCCAGTTTCAAGTTTTGGGGTACCCTAAGCCCACTACTAGCCCTCCCCCTTTGCCCACCCAACCACATCCTCTCACTCCTGCATCGTTCCACTGCCCACTTGCAAAGCTCTCCCACCATCTGCAGTCACAGCTGCCCACACTGCCTGCATGATCTTTCCCCAGTGGCACCAGGGGGTGGGTGCAGCTAAGAGTACCATGGCCATGGCAACACCCTTTGCTCTTCTCCAGCAGTGCTAGACAGTGTATGCAGCTGGGAGCAGAGGTGACAAAGCACTCACAAGCAGGCTGTGGAAAGATGGGAATGCAGGTGATCACAGAAGATGAGTGAGCAGGGAGACAGCAGCAGTTGACTCCACCAGAAACTATGTGCCCTGACAGTTCACCTCAGGGTACACTGATGCCAGCCTTACAAATGATGACAGATATCATGAGTTAAGAAGCCCTTTAAGGTAAATAAATGCCACCTGGAATGGCTGTGAACAAACACAGATATATGTGTGTGAGTGAGGAGGGGTGACACACACAGTTTTCCTGCAGTCATAGTGGAAGCTTTTACAAAGACATTCAAATTTCATACAATAAATAAATAACAATTGCAGACCACAAAAATCAGTTCTCTGTGGCATCTTATTATTATTGTGGCAGGGCAAATGATAGTGGGGAAGTTGCTGGATGAATTTGTTTGTTTTATAAGAACCACTGAAATATTGACTGCATTAAATTTTAGACATAAATGATGTTGAAGTTCCATCATCTCTCTGTGTTAATCACACTGTCTGTCTTCCATCTGCAGTCTCTTTTGCTTCCCTGAAAAGCCGTTCTAGAGAGCCAAGGGGACTCTGAATCAGGTGCAAGGGAGGGGGAAATTCAGCTTTGGGGAAGGACTCTGTGACTCATCTTACCTCCTTTGAGAATATGTGGAAGAACTGCTTATGCCCAAGGTGTTTTTAAAACCGGACCCATGGGTTAAAAGCAGCAGTTGTACATGTGCTCCCTAAAAGACAATAGGTTTCATTGTCTGTGAAAAATGACGAATAGTTAAAGCAGGTCTTTGTTTCTCTATGTTGCAAACATATTAAAAAAAATAAGGTTCCAGTGGTAGATGATTTATGAGCAAACATTTGCTATAATCATTTTAAGAACTACCTATAGTTTAAAAAGCTTGCTGAATATGTTTTATAGGTTTTATTTAGTGACTAATAGCTGTACGCTTTGCAATGGTGAAACTCCTTCTATATATTTTGCATCTTTGTCTTCTGTATTTTATTGCACCAGGAGATTTATGCTTTGCTTTATATTTTAATTTTTTTGTGATTCCATTGTGACAGTGAACCAAATGAACAACCCAGACATAAGAGATTTGAAGAAGACAGCGTAGGCAAGAATTGAGAACCAACAATTTTAAAGAGTAGATTTTTTTTTAAAAAAAATAGTGGATTCCTTATAGACAGTGTTTGTACACAGAGAAAACCCCCATATTTTTGGCTATAGAAGGCAGCACTTTTTGCTTGTAGCATAAGACAAGGAAAATACAGAATTTTGCTTGAGAGTTCAATTTGGCAAAACTGTCTGGGTTTCTGAGCCACATAGCTGAAATGTGCAGTATACAGAAATTGGGTGGATCCAGAAAGTGTGTAATAGATAGAGATGGACAGAAACTGGCTCACAAACTAAAGTTTGTGATGAGTTTTGGCCAGTTCATGTTTCACAACTTTCAAGTGGTTCATGGAGGTTCATGAATGGATACATTTCCAGGCAGACTGTCTCCGGCTGCCACTCAATCAAAATGTTTACCAAATTTCAAAGGCAGGGTGAGATTTCCTGTGCATTTGATGCATATAGCTTGCAGGGAGTCCATTCTATACACTTTTGAACCTGTGCCTGACATTTTCCCCAAAAGCACTTTTCTGGGGGCATCTTTTGGGGAGGGGGCATAGCTCGGACTCAAAAGTCCAATCTGCACATAACTTAACAGACATATAAAAGAGCACCGGGGGAAGATACCCTGTGAGTTTGATGTCTTTAGCTTGCACAGGGTCCATTCTATACACTCCTGAACCTCCTGAATCTGTGCCTGTCATTTCCCCAGAAGGCACTTTCCTGGGGGCACTTTCTTTGCAGAGGCCATAACTCGGACCCTGTAAAGCCAATCATCACCAAACTTGGAGGGCAGATAGAGGAGAATCAGCTGGAGATCCCCTGCAAGCTTGGTGCCTCTAGGACACCAGAGGGCATTCTACTGCATCATGAACTTAATGAACCTAACTGGTTTGTTTGGCACCTAAAAGGTCATGATGGTTCATGGCTCACAAACCAGGCATGCCATGAACCATGAACCAAAACAAACCACATTTCCCTGGTTCATGCCTACCCCTAGTAATTTACTTTTTTAAAAAAATACAGTCCTAGAAGATCAGAAAAAATATATACCGCAGGTTAGGAAAGGCACAAATAGGTATAGAAAAAAGCCTGCATGGTTAACAAATAAAGTAATAGAAGCTGTAAAAGGTAAGCGGTGGAAACCTAGTCTCAGTGAGGCTGATAAAAGGGAACACAGGCTGTGACAATTAAAATGCAAGTCAGTGATCAGGCAGGCAAAAAGGGATTATGAGGAGCATATCGCAAAAAAACATAAAGGCGAACAATAAAACTTCCTTCAAATACATTAGAAGTAGGAAACCAGCCAGGGAGGCAGTGGGGCCCTTGGATGACAAAGGGGTAAAAGGAGTACTGAAGGATGACAGGGAAATGGCTGAGAAGCTGAATGCATTTTTTGCCTCAGTCTTCACTGTGGAAGATGACAAGTGCTTGCCCATTCCAGAACCACCGATTTTGGGAGGGGGTTTGAAAGACCTGAATCAGATTGAGGTGACAAGAGAGGAAGTCCTACGACTGATGGACAATTTAAAAACTAATAAATCACCAGGCCCAGATGGCATTCATCCGAGAGTTCTGAAAGAACTCAAATGTGAACTTGTGGATCTCCTTACATTAATATGTAATCTTTCTTTAAAATCTGCCTGCAATCCTGAGGACTGGAAGGTAGCTAATCTAATACACGTTGATAGGGTCTGAACTGGCAGAGAATGACCAAGAGAGAGATCTTGGAATCGTAGTAGATAACTCAATGAAAATGTCTAGACAGTATGTAACTGCAATGAAAAAGGCCAACGCTATGCTGGGGATTATTAGGAAGGGAATTGAAAACAAATCAGCCAGTATCATAATGCCCCTATATAAATCATTGGTGCGACCTCATTTGGAATACTGTGTACAGTTCTGGTCACCACACCTCAAAAAGGATGTTATAGCATTGGAAAAAGTGCAGAGAAGGGCAACTAGAATGATAAAAGGATTGGAACACTTTCCCTATGAAGAAAGGTTGAAATACTTGGGGCTCCTTAGCTTGGAGAAACGACGGCTGAGGGGTGACATGATCGAGGGTTATAAGATTATACATGGGATAGAGCAGATTGAGAAAGAAGTACTTTTCTCCCTTTCTCACAATACAAAAACTCGTGGGCACTCCATGAAATTGCTGAGCAGTCGGGTTAGAACAGATAAAAGGAAGTACTTCTTCACCCAAAGAATGATTAACATATGGAATTCACTGCCACAGGAGGTGATGGCAGCTACAAGCATGGACACTTTCAAGAGGGAATTAGATAAACATATGGAGCAGAAGTCCATCAGTGGCTATTAGCCACAAGGTATAGCTAGGAACTCTCAGTCTGGGGCAGGTGATGCACTCTGTTCTTGGTGCTGGAGGGGGCAGCAGTGGGAGGGCTTCTGGGGTCCTGGCCCCGCTGCTGGACCTCCTGATGGCGCCTGGTATTTTTGGCTACTGTGTGACAGAGTATTGGACTAGATGGGCCATTGGCCTGATTCAACATTGGCTTCTCTTATGTTCTTATGATCGTTACTGTTCTGTTGCTACTGTCACATGCTCTGTGTGGGGTTGCCCTTAAATGCAAGAACTATAGCTAGTGCAGAATGCATTTGTCCACCTACTTATGGTCATTAATTGCTCTCTTATTACATAGATTTTAAATCAAAGCATTAATTATCCACTTCTTTTTGGGATCAATTAAGGTGTTGCTTCCTAATTTAAAAGACCTTTCCGACATCAGCCAGATATACTTGAAGAACGTGCCTATATGAGTATATGTACCTGCTTCATTCTTCACAACAGTTCTTTCTCGCTGTCCCTTCTCTTCTGTTGTTGTTTACTACCTCTGCTCATTGACAGGTCATTTTTTTCAGCACCCCTACTTGGAAGGCATTATCGCTTTTATTCAGGCTTTTGTAGGTCATACAAAGCATCAGTAATCCAATAGGATTTCTTAAAGCATCTGTTTGGGGCCTTATGTCATTTTCTGGCTGCTAATTTTGTATTTTATACTCTTATTTTCTGAAAATTATTTATAAACGAGTAGGAACATGTGAGAAACTCATAGGAAAATTCCATCACTGGACTTCCAGTCGTTGGCTCAACGATGGCGGCCACTCTCCCCCTCGCTCGGGGGAGTGACATGCAGTTTCCCCATGGAGCCCGAGGGTAGGGCTCCTAGCCATAGGGCTTTTGAGGGGTAGCCTCTTCAATGGCATAATGCTTGAGAATTGAGGACCCCTCCGCCCTGACAGTCCTGCCGCTGTGTGGCCTTCGGGCACTAGCTGGGCTGGCCAGAACAAGTGCTGGAGATCGAGCAAAATTGTGATAACAAAACCAAGGTCAAATGGGACCAACAATGAATGTGAGTTAGACATAAACAGACTTTAAATCAAGTGGAAACCCTTACACCCCCCCTATCTTAAGAACGGGAGAGAGGGAGCTTCCAGTTAATGGCAATTTGCAAGCAGATGTGCCTCTGGGGTGTTCTCGGGGCATGATCTGCATGCTAGTGGTTTTGGAGGGGGTGCGAGTAATCACTGCCCCCTGGGAGCCTTGGTGAAAAGGTTCCTAGCCAAGGGGCTTTTGAGGGGCTGCCTCTTCGCCAGCACAATGCTGGGGAATTGAGGCGCTCCTCTGCCCCAACGATCTGACCGCTATGCGTCTGCATGGAACTAGAGCTGCTGGCTGGAACAAGCAGCGGAGATCGAGCGATTAAACGGATGCAAGTGAAGTCGCAAGATGAGCTACATATAAGCGTAAAATCATCATTTTAAAAAGAAAACACCCCCATTGGTAGCACCATGGGAAGTGAGCAGGGGAGGGGCCCCTCCCACACGCAGAGACTCAAAAGCAGAATAGCAAGGGAGGAGTGGAAGAATAAGCCAAGAAACCAACTTCAAGAACCTTACCAGTAAAAGTTTAAGCATCTTGGAGACTTTCAGAGACTTTAAGAACTTTCAGTTAAAGTAAACAATCCAGAAAGATGGCGGGGAGGCGACCCGACAAAGGACTGAAACTGAAACCACCAGGCGGCATGAGTCCGAGAGTGGAAGAGACCATAGAGTTTTCCAAGCTTCTAGCAGACTCTTTATGCCCTCTACTGGACCAGATGACTAACATTAACCAGCAATTGACAACTTTAAACCAGAACTTTGCAGCACAGCAACTGCAACTTGCGGAAACTACAAAGAAGACAGAGCAGGTGGCTGAGAAAGTGTTGGAACTTGATGCCAGCTCAAAAAAAGCAGGAAAAAAGATGCAAATGCTAGAAAAGAAGCAAGCTTCGGAGGAAACTCAACTGCTACAGCTACAAATGGAGAGAGCAAATATGATACTCTGGTTCCAAGGGGTGACTAAGACTCCCAATGAGAATCTTAAGCAATTACTGAGCAATGCATTGGCCCCAATGACAGATTTAAAAGCAGAAGATATATTAAGTGAAATGGATGTGGCCTATAGAGCCTACTCTATGTATATCAAAAAGAATTAAAAAAAGAAGGGGAAATCGTTGTGAGATTCTCAAGGAGACATTTAAGAGATCTAATCTTAAAAGCGACTAGAAATACACCCCTGAAAATTGGAGGCAATAATATCAGGATATTAAAAGACGTCCCATTTGAGATAAGAAGAAAGAGAAAGAAGTATAAGGACTTAATCTTTTTCTTACAGACAAATAGCATTGCATACAGGTGGCTAATCCCCGAAGACGTCACTTTTGAAATAAAGGAGAAAAGAGAAAAAAATGACTCTGTTTTTAAAGCACGTGAGTTCCTGAGGCTGCAACTGGGAGATCCCGAAGAGGATACGAAAGAAGAAGAAGATAGCAAATCCACTGGCGAAATGGACTCTGTTTCTTCCGACAAGGACTCTGATGCAGAAAAGGGGGCAGCTGCTCCCAAACAAAGCTATCAACTGAGAGAGCGCAAGGAGAAGTGAAATAAGAACTGAGACTTTGAAAGTTCATACAAAGCTTTTATTTTAGGAGATGATCTGGGGAGGGTTCTTGGACTGGAAAAATAGTTAAGCTGATGTAGAACTGGGATTATTAGATCATGCTCAATGCTTTTTAACCTTTTTTCCTGGACTAACACGGATATAAGCATTATTGAAGATCTCCATCTCTTGGGGTTTTAGTTAGTTGTGGTCATCTTTTCTTTCTCCCTAGTTGTAGATATTTTCCCTCCCCCTTTTCTGTTGTAGTTCGTAGTCTATAAAAAAATGCAAATAAAAAATCCCCTTTGGGGGGCCAAAAAAAAAAAAAAGAATGGGAGAGAGGAGGGACGCCTCCTGCTTACATAAACAGATAAGCGAAAAATAAGGGGGAGAGATGGGGAATACAAGCGACTGACTTGTTTTGAGAGGCTTACCAGAGTGGATTCATTCCGAAAGTGATTTTCAGAGGTGTCGAAACAGCGATCGGCTTTTGTAAACAATTAGCCATAATGGCGGGCATGGGGAGGAAAGGTGTGAAACTGAAACCAGCAGGCAGCCAAAGTCCGAAGCTGGAAGAGGGACTTGATGTCATAAAGCTCCTAGCAGATACCCTCAAGCCCATGATGGAACAACTTGCTGGTATTAACCAGCAGTTGGCCACACTCAACCAAAACTTTGCATCACAGCAACTCCAGCTGGCAGAGATGGTTAAAAAGACGGAGCAAACAGAGGAAATAGTTAAAGAAATGTGCTCCGCAAGCAAGTACATGAAGAAAAAGATGGGAGAATTAGTGAATAAACAGAAATACCAGGAAAAACGTTTATTGCAACTACAAATGCAAAAGGCAAATATGGTTCTCAGATTTCAAGGGGTTCCTGAAGAACCAAATCAGGACTTGAAAAAAGTGCTCAGTGAAATTATAGCACCAGTAACAGACTTGAAAGCGGAAGAAATCATTCATGATATGGAAGCAGCGTATAGGTTGTACTCTAACTACACCAAAAAAAAAAAAAAATAGCCTGCCTGGGGAAATAATGGTCAGGTTCTCAAGAAGACAGACCAGAGATGTAATTTTGAAAGCAACCTCAGCAACTCCATTGAAACTGGAAAGCACAACCATTAAAACTCTAAAGGACATTCCATTTGAAATTCGTCAAAAAAGAAAGAACTACAAGGACCCGATTATTTTTCTCCAAACTAATCAAATCCCATAGAAATGGGCGGTGCCAGAAGGAGTCATTTTTAAAATTAATGATAAAGGAGAGAAGATTGACTCCATCTTCAAAGCCAAAGAGTTTCTAAAACGCCATCTGGGAACAAAAGGAGAAGGAGAAACCGGGTGGAGTGGCTCTACTCCCTCAGAGATGGACGAGGACTTGGCTGAGGAACAGGCTGCTGCAGCCATTAAAGCATCTTATGATTTAAGAGATAGAAAACCTAAATAAAGGCAGAAGGACTCTGATAATTGCCTTTATGAAGTAAGATGATGGGGATGCTCTGGAATTCCCTTATAACAAGTAACAAATTAATACAGTAGCTGAGTTAGATAGGAACTTACAGTTTGCATTGTTTACTAACACTAAAGTACTAACATCTAGATTAACAGGGATAAGATCTCCTTCTCTTGGGTTTTTAGTTTAGTGTGGGTTTCTTTTCTTTATCTTTCATTGTAGTTCCCCTCCTTTTTTTCCTTTTGTAGTTTGTAGTGTGTAAGCAAAAAAATTAATAAAAAATCCCCTTTGGGGGCCAAAAAAAAAAGGAAAATCCCATCACTGGTCCCTGCTTTGTCCTCTTTCTATTATCCCTCATCCACTTTTCTCTGCCCTTTCTTCCTACTGCCACTTCCTCCCTCATCCTTTCCCTTCCATACTCTATTTGTTCTCACCCAGTTGATCAAAGTAATAAAAATGGTTGACCTTCAGCAGATTTAGTTCTTTTGGTTTTCTTAAAAAATAGAGGAGAAATTACTTAGTTAATGTTTCCCCTCCCTTTGCCATGGCAGCATACATTAGACTCATAACTAATATTTATTTAATAATTAATGTTTATCATCCACTAGCAAAGACAAGACAAGAGACAAAGAAAATCTGGCTAGATCTCACAAATTATGTTTTTGATGTAATTGTAAATTACCCAGATGCTCAATTAGTATAGTGGGGACCTGAATGCTAGGCTAGGCCTCTCAAATGAAGTGCTTTAGAAATCTAGATTGTGGGATTGTTTTCCTCTAAATATTGCTTCCTTCATGTTTGTACATAAAGCTCAAGATTTAAAGATAATCTTTGCTGGAATCTTTCTTACAAATTTCTTATATGTATTATGCTTGTTCATTGTTAATGAGCATTATGATTTAGGTAAGATTCTATGACAAATAGCAATATAGTTAATTATTTTATCTTGTCCCATCAATTTATTAGGTTGGTAATCCAATTTTCAGTGGGACATCTCATATTGTCAGACCATCTTCCCCTTCTTTTGAATTTTGAGGGCGTACAGTTAGCAGCATATCTAAATAATGAAGGAACATATTTGAATGCAATCTCATTGGCAGCAATACCACTCACAGTTGCATCTGAGGTGTGCAACTTTATTGATATTTAAACAGTAATATCTTAAGTAGTTACACCTTTCCAAATCCATCAGTGGGCTGTATAACGGTGTATTCTGCTAAGAGACAGCATTGGAAGATTTCCTACAGCCATTAATATGATTTGGCCTTATGATAAGTACACGGCCTGTCCCAAGTTGCAAGGTATGTGAATTCACCCTACTAGGGATGGGCATGAACCAGCTCACGAAGTAAAGTTTGTCATGCATGGTTTGTGAGGCAATGTTCATGGAAGGGTGCCTGACACAGACATTCCATGAACTTTGGTGCTGCTTGTAGGTATTCATGACAGTTCATAAATGAATACATTTCAAGACAGGCTGTCACTGCTCAATTTAACTGTTTACAAAACTCCAAGACAACAGCGGGGAGGAACTTCAAAACAACAAGGCAGGCGGGATTCTCTAGTTCTGGACTGTCCCCCCCCCCCCAGTGTCTCAGGTTTCTATTTGCTTTCCTGCTGCTCTTGTCAGTTTCAAGAGGGTTCCCCCCCACTCCTTTGTCAGCTTGGGTTTCCTTCCCATTTTCTTGTACAGAGCTTGCAAAATTCATTCCCCCTTCTTGGAGTGTGATTCTGTGCTAGACATCAATCCTGTTGAGCTGGCATTGCATCTCTTTGATTGCATTGGTACTTCTGGGCACTGTGTACATTGCACTGTTTCTGCTGGGCTTGCAAAAATGCCCCCTCCCCCAGTTTTTATTGCAGAGATTCTCTGGTTTGCCCTAAGTTTTATTGGATTTGCACTGCCATTGGTTCTGCTGAGCTTGCAAAAATGCCCCCACCTTCAGAGATTCTCATGGACTTTGATTCTGTTTTGCTGAGCTTCTATCGCAGTTGCTTTTTTTGCTGGATTTTTTCCTCCTCTGGAAACAATGGAGGATGGGGCACCTTCTTTGGGGGGCCGTGACTTGGACTCCATAAATCCATTCTACACAAAACTTGGAAGGCATATAGAGTGAATTGGAGGTCTGTTGCAGGTTTGGTGATTCTAGCTTCCACAGAATCCATTCTACACACTCCTGAACCTCCTGAAACTGCACCTGTCATTTCCCCAGAAAGCACTTTCTTTGGGGGGCTGTAACTTGGATCCCATAAATTCAATCATCAGCAAACTTGGAGGGCAGGTAGAGAAGATTCAACCAGAGCTCCCCAGTGAGTTTGGTATCTCTAACATACTGGGGAGCCATTCTATCACATTACAAACATCATGAACTGGTTCAGTTTTTATGAAGCTTTTTTAGTTTGTGATTGTTTGTTATTTGGTTCACGAGTCTGCCACAAACCAAACCATATTTTCCTGGTTCATACTCATCCCTACAACCTACTTAAGAGCCAAATGGGTACGTTCTCCATATTGCAAAGCTCCCAATGAATTAAGTCTCAGTTTGGTTGTTTTATTCTGTAGGTTATTTAGCATTTGCATGTTTCTGATTTTATAAAACAAAGATATCAAATAAAGTTACAGATCACAGGCCTGGAAGGAAGCTGGTGACCATATGGTATTTGCTTTGACCATCTGTAAATGGAGCTTGTTATTTAGACAAGTAAGCAAACAAGAGCAGGCCAAAAACAACAGAGACCTAATAATAACATGAGAGTCTTTGTTTAACCCTTTTCTCCATCTCTCCACCACCAAAACACAGCCAAATCAACAAAGAATGACAGAGACACCTAATGAAGAAAAGGGCATATTGCACAAAGCCCAAGATTCACATTACACATCTCTGGCAGCTAAAATTGTATGGCACAGTACTCGGTACTTACAGGATTTATAGTCTGCACCTAGCTATATTTGCTCAGAATCATATCCCACTGGGCTCAATGGAATTTACTCCCAGGCAAGCGGATCTGCCAAGAAGACACTTTCAGCTTTGGCACACCATATGCATCTAAGCCTCTAACCTTGGAGGATGCCAACCTACATGATAGCCTCAGTATCAGAGCTTGGTTTATTTGGTTGCCCACTATAGCAGGCAACCATCCACTCTCATGGTCTTGGCCCCCTCCACCACTTGATGAAGCAGCAGGAGCAATCTCTTTACCACAGAGATTAAGTGAATTTTTCAGAGTGTTATCCAGTGTGGTGATGTCACTTCTAGGTCTTCACCCAGAAGTAATGTCACCACATCAAGCTATATCCCCCCTCCCTGTGACCTGCCCCTCAATCTCTTGGCAGTTGCCAAGCTATGGAACAGGTCTTTGGAGTGGAAGTCCAAGGCCCTGGCTCCCAAGCTTGGCTGTGGGCAGGCTGTAGTTTTGCACCTGAAATATACATTACCATCTAAACAGCATAAGACCATTAGATCTGGAGTCCACATTTTGTTGCAACAAATGAACCCTAACCCTAACCCAATTATACCCTAAAAACTCCTTTCCCCAACCCTGAATTCTTTAGCCCTGAGCTTTGAGCCTTCTGCAATGGGTGTACTTGGAGTAGCACTGTTATGGGGAGGGGAATTTTCTCTTTGGCTGATTTCCCACTACAGCTGCCTCGGGGTTGCGCCGCCGTTTGCCCCGATGCTATTCGTCAATTTCACACCCGAAGCCACGGGGCTGCATTTTGACCCGCAGCTTCGCCCGATTTCCCCACAGTTTCGTAATCCTGTTTTTTGAGGATTATGAAACTGTGGGGAAATCGGTGAAGCCGCGGGCCAAAATGCAGCCCCGCGGCTTCGGGTGTGAAATTGACGAATAGTATTGGGGCAAACGGCGGCGCAACCCCGAGGCAGCTGTAGTGGGAAATCAGCCTTTCATTTCTCTTTGAAGAGAAACCAATATGCCTTTTTGTAACTTCAGCCCTCGCAGTTGTTTTATGTTATGCAACATATGGTGGTGCTCTAGCAGGAGCACAGAAAGGTTGCAGAACACACTGCCTGCCTCCAAACATGTACAGAGTGAAATTCTGAAGTTTCTCAGAACCTCCTTCCTGCATCTCCTGTCTTCACATTTCTCTTTAATCAAAATGGAATTGATTAGAAACAGATCCCAAATTCCTAAAAGGAGGAAAGGAAACATATCATTGGATTTCAGGGAGAAATATGGTAAACAGGAACAAAAAGCAAGACAGATATGTGAACCACACTTTCTCAATGATGAACTAAATCATCTTAACCATGCACTTCAAGCAAATGGCTACTCTAAGAATGAAATCAGAAGAGCGATTAAACCAAAGGTAAAACAAACAACTGAGAAAAAAGTCTCCCACAGGAAAAGTGTTTTTGCCATATATCAAAGGAATCACTGATCAGATGGGGAAACTTATGAAAAAACACAGCCTACAAACAGTATTCAGACCCACCAGAAAAATACAACAGATGCTACGATAGGCAAAAGACAGAAGAGACCCCCTCACTTCTGCAGGAATATACCTTATACCATGCAGTTGTGGACAAGTTTACATAGGGACCACACAGCGTAGCATTAAGACAAGAATAAAAGAACATGAAAGACACTGCAGACTTGGCCAACCTGAAAAATCAGCAGTGGCTGTACATAGCCTAACCCAAACAGGACACAGCATTTTGTTCCAAGACACTGAAAGACTGGACAACACTTCCAATTACCATGTCAGATTACACAGGGAAGCCATTGAAATTCATAAACGTAAACACAATTTCAACAGGAAAGAAGAGAGTTTAAAAATAATTAGGGCATGGTTTCCTGTCCTGAAAAACACAACGGAGCTCCCGCCTGCCCGGCAACGCCGCTGGTGGGCGGGGGCTCTTTTGCCACTCCGAAGAAGGGCGACGGCAACGGCAACGGCTTGGGATGCATCCCAACGCAGCGGGGGTCGGAGCTGGCTGTTTCAAAGGGCCAGGCTCTGCTCCCGCTCTTGTTGTTTGCTCTGCATGTTCGCCCACCCTGTTTATTAGTGCAGGCTTGGGCTGGTCACCATTTAAATGGGGCCAGGTAGGAATTTTTCGTTTCCACCCATATTGGCAGAAGTGATGGAGGTGTTTTCGCCTACCTTGCACTGAGGGCAGTGGTTTTAAGGGAATTATGGTGGGGGCAATTAATTAGTCTGGTCACTGGGCAGGTTTGTGCAAGCAAGAAACGGAATTGGTGAGCACCCTTCGGCATATTCCGCTAGGGAACAGGCGGTCATCATGAACTGCCTTCAGATTCTAAGGTCCTGGGTGGGGAATGGTGATCACCTCTGGGAACCTTTTAGGGCAGGCTCCTCCCTGCAAGTTGGAAGGCTTCAGGGGTAGGTGCTCCTAGGGGGCAATCAGTTGCTGGGCTGCCCGTTATGAGCCAGAGAATAAATGGCTCACGGCCAGAGCTGGGTGACCCGCCCTTTAAGGGCAAGGGGGTTGGTCAGGGAAGTGACACCTGCCTTGCCTGTCCCATGCTTGCTTAGTTGTTATTGCTGCAATGTTCTGTTAAATAGTTAATAAAGTGGTCCTTGTTTAATTCCAAAACCGTTGTTTCTCATTATTTTGGCTGGGGGGGCAAAATGCTCTACAGCTGGCAATTGCACTACAGATAAGATTAGAGTTTCAATAGCCATTCCACACACAAAAGAACCTCCTCAAACCTCCTCAGGAAACAATCCATAGACAAAAGAACCTCCTCAGGAAAGCTCTTCCATTAGCATGTTCATAGCCTGGAGAACTACACAAGATAATTGACTCAGCCCTGCCCCACCTTCCAAGGGAGAAATAAATTACTTGCCTACCATTTTTCTGCTCACCTTGACACAGAGAGTACTCCATCTTTCTGTGTTATACCTCTGAGGATGCCAGTCACAGCTACTGGCGAAACGTCAGGTCCTACAATGCCAAGACCACGGCCACACAACCTGGAAAATCTACATCAACTAAGGAACAAAGAGAATTGTTCTTAATAATGTTAATTTGGAACTTCCCTGTACATAGACTGGCACAGGGCTCTTTTTGTAGAAAAAGCCCAGCAGGAACTCATTAGCATAATAGGCCACACCCAACAGCAGAAACTCATTAGCCTATTAGGCCACACCCCTGACAGTAGAGCTCATTAGCATATTAGGCCATATCCCCATGTTACCAGAAGTGTGATCATCCAGAGCCATTTGAAATTAAATACATCGAAGACAGAGGTTCTGTAGCTGGTTCGAGACAATGCAGGGGTGGGGTGCCAACTTCCCTTTCTTAATGGGGTGCCCGACACTGGTGTCTACCTCAAGAATTCAGGGGTGATTCTGGATGCTTCCATATCCATGGAGGCACAGATCACCAGTGTAACTAGAATGGTGTTTTTCCACCTACGCAGGGCTAGACAACTGGTTCCTTACCTGTCCCGCCAAGACCTAGGCACAGTGATCCATGCAACAGTCACCTCCAGACTAGAGTAGTGTAACTCCTTCTACACAGGGCTGCCCTTGAGGCTGACCCAGAAACTTCAGCTGGTCTTCATGGGGACCTGGATGAGAGCACATATCCAAAGTGTGCTTCACTAGCTGTATTGGCTTCCAGTTCGGCCCTGGATCAGATTCAAGGTTATGGTAATTTTTTAATTTTTGTCAAAAAAGGTTTCAATGAACATTTCTTTCATTTTTATAAGAAGTGCTTTTCCACATAAAATACCTGATCCCAATATTTATCAGAACCTAGAGCAATCTCAGATGAAGAGGAAGCCATACTGCTCTGCTCAGGCGAATGTATAATCCTAGCTCCCTGCAGAATTGTTAACTCAATGATGTTAGTGCACATAACAAGAAGTTTTCATTCCCCCCGCCCCCACCTTTTGGTGAAAGGCTGAACAAGCTATATGACTGTGATCCTCTGTAAATGGATCCAGAAATAAATCCCCTTGTAATCAGTGGTGTGGTGCTTTACAGAACTATGAACATGGAAACTTGTAGGAGATCAGGATTATCCTGGGCAGACAAGGACACCTTGGAGGTGCATGATTTACAACAGTGCAAAATACAAGGAACCTCCTTGTTTTGTGACTATATTTTCCACTAGCCAGTCCTGAAGTCCGTCTTCTGCCCGTTTGTAGAAGGAAAGCTGGGCTAGATCATCAGCTGCCAGAAAAGACTTCTCTGTGGCATGTCACAGCAGCTTTCATTACGTGTTCTGCACTCTCCTTTTTCTGTACTCCTTGGATTATGTGCAGGGATTTGTGTCTTTTATTTGGCTTTCTACAGAGCACAGGCAGGGTTGCCAGGTCCCCACTGACCACTAGCAGGGGATGGAGGTAGGGTTGCCAGATCCACGTTGGGAAAATCCTGGAGATTTGGGGATGAAGCTTGAGGAGGACAGGGACCTCAGGGAGGTACAATGCCATAAATTCCACACTCCAAAGCATCTATTTTTGCTATGGGAACTGGTCCCTGTAGTCTGGAGATGAGCTGTAATTCAGGGGGATCCCCAGGTCCCACCTGGAGGCTGGCATCCCTAACTGCACAGAGTCTCCTTCTTCATCTATTTCTGGCAACTATCTCATGAGGGAGGTTAGTCCGGGAGGGAGCTTCAGTCATGTCTCTTCAGTCCTGAACTCTAACCACTAAACCACACCGGTTGTGCACCACTTTAAGATCTATGCAAAATTAGAACAGTGCCACCTGCCAGGAGATCCAGAAAACTACATTATGCAGGACTGCAAATCTTACCCAAGAAGAGGCCGCTCAATGGTTTCCCCCCCAAGACACGCACAAAGCACCATTGCCACTCATGATTAAATCACAAGGGTGGACCGATTTAAGACAATGTGAGACTGCACCTGCGCGCCCGGGAATGTTTGAAGACTGGAAGATATAACCTCGCTTTCCCTTTCCACACCCTCCTTTTGGGAAAAGCTGTGCGTGAGTCAAAGTGCACGTGCATGCTCGGTGAGTGCTGGAGAGTGGTAGCCATTTAACAGCGGTGGCCCTGGGAGAATCCAAATCACATTCCACGAGCGCCAAGTAGATTCTGTGAGGTGATTCTGTGAGTTTGAAGGTGGTGGGAGTCAGGGCCGGGGGGTATTGCTCCGGTTCTGTTTTGTTTTGTTTGTGGGATAAATCTGTGGTGAGAGTAGGAAAATACAATATGGATTGAGGTCTGAAGGATGAAGATCTGTCAGATCCCACAGCAACAGAGGAGGAGGCAGGAGCTGGGTGGTGGCAGCAGGGTTGGGAGGGGAGGGGTGGGCTCAGAAGCCAGCCGGAACACCATTCTGGGGCATTCTGCCCCAAAAATAGCCCTGGACTGGCATATACGTGTTCATAGGATTACAACCATAGTCCTCAGAACATATGCTAGAGCAATAACATAAACGCTAAAGAGGTTTGGACAGTTCAGAGCATTGTACCTATCCTCATCTTTTCAATAACTATATCCAAAGATCAGCAACTTTTTATAATTAAAGATCCAAACTACATCAAAATTCAGAGTGAGAGATCAACAAAAGCCAGCATAAGAAAGCAAATAAAATATACAACTTTATATTACCAATAAAGTTGATCAATGATCCTTAAAGTTTTCATAGCACAAACACTGGTTGCTGTAAGTCTTTTATTAGGAAGTAGCACACATGAAGGGGCTGCAGTGGCTCAAGTGGTTAAGACGCTGAACTGCAGACTGGAAGGTCACTAGTTCAGTAGTTCAAGACCCGAGTGCTGCATGACGGAGTGAGCTCCTGTCTCTGGTCCCAGCTTCTGCCAACCTAGCAGTTCAAAAGCAAGAAATTGCAAGTAGATAAATAGGTACTGCTTGGTGGGAAGGTAACAGCATTCCGTTTGCCTCAGCATCTAGTCATGCTGGCCACGTGACCATAGAAACATCTCTGGACAGTGCTGGCTCTTTGGCTTGGAAACAGAGATGAGCACCGCATCTCTAGAGTTGGATTTGACTGGGTTTCGAGCAAGGGAAACCTTTACCTTTACTTAGCACACATGAGGTCTCATGATACATCATAAATATACACAGGAGCACCCTGCAAAATTACTTCAATGCACTGGCATCTGTGCATGGTTCAGACTTGGATTGCTTTACTGTAATGCATTTTAAAGAAAGCCTTTCAGTTCCCCTCACATACTGGTTATTCTAGCATCTTACCTGCCCCTCCAGTATAGATTAACGTGAGTGTTGTTTTTGGTTCTGTATTGAGCCCCATTTGGCTTCAGAGCCATAGGTTGCAGACCCATGGAATACAATGATTAGATCCTATGCAACATTCTTGAAGGTCTCTGTAATCATAATTCAGAACAGTTGTAAGCTAATTAAGTAAGCAAAGTGTTGTATTCTTTCTGCCTTAACAGCAAATTGAGTGATTCTTTCCCAGAAGATTTGGACATTTGCTTTCCTTCCCAGTTTGTTCTATGCTAAGACATGCCAGTTGTAGAACTTTACATTTTTTTAAATTTAGGGCCAAACAATGTGACACTGGAGATCTGATACTGAAGCATCTGATCTTTCTGTTTTTACTTAGAAGCAGATGCCTGTATTTTTCCCCACTTCAGGGCTAATATTCATATGGGGAAAATGATGTGAGGGTAAAGACTAATTACCTTTTCTAAGCACTGCTGCCCTGATCCTTGCCACTATGGCTTTTAACTAACAGTTAATGATATGCAGTATTTTTTATTTGATACTCAAAACTTCATTTGTTTTGTCTCACTAATTATAATACCCATTCATATTCATCATTACATTAATCTTAATTTCCATTAGTTTCATTGGAAAACACTGTTTCCATTTAATTCATTGTGTCATTATCCTATTGTACCCTGGTGCCCCTCTGAAATTGTGCAGGTGCAACCAACAAAGTACCTTTTAAAATGACTATGCAACCACTTTCAGTTTGCGAGACCTGAGCAAAGCTGTTAATGACAGGATGTTTTGGAGGTCATTAATTCATAGGGTCGCTAAAGGTTGGAAGTGACTTGATACCTAACACACACAGACACACACACATCCACTTTGATGGCTGTATAATCAAGACCTCAGACCATTGAATCAGAAACAGTTGATGGAAACTCTATGGAAATATAAGCACACATGGAGACTTCCGGTTTTGGCGACTTGCTGGCAGGTGCACTCCAATGCAGCTCCTATGGGAGAGGCCTGTAATCACACCAGATGGGAGGGGTCCTGGACCATTTTGGGGTCCCCCAGAGCCCTTGGAGAGGGCTCGTAGCCTGGGGCATGAGGGAAGCCTCTTCCGAGGTGACAGCCAAAGGATCTGTGAGGCTCAATAGCAAGTAGGTCCAGGCATTCTTCAGATAAAGATATGCTTTATTGGAATACAAGGCTGTTGCCCACAGTAATACTGCTATTGTCAGGAATGGCTGCATGGGGTCAGTTAGACATTGATATAGCATGATGCAAAGCCAAAACTAGCAAATTAACTTTTAGCGCGCGTGGGGGAAAACTCCTGGCAGGAGGGTTACTTAATGCTTGGGAGTACTACCCCCCCCCCACCTAGTCACGTAGGACTGGAAAATTCCCCCAGATTGAGGAACGCTCCAAAGCCTATTAATCAAGGCCACCATGATAAGACGAGGCGGCAAGAGAGTATTCTCCCACGTTGCAGCTGGCATTTCTATGCAAGCGCAAAAGCAAGGGACAAGATAGTAAACAATGAACAATGAATGTAGTGTAAATGATAATACAGAGCTTCAGCCCTCTGACATTCTGCCCCCCTCAAAGCCCTCCCCACACCTCAAGAAGGAACATAGTCCGGACCTCCCGGTTTCGCCAGGAACCTGCGGTGGAATTGACAGAGGAGATAGGGTGCCTTGATGTCACCAACTTTCATCCATTCTCTCTGCTGGGGACCAAAGTGAACCCATTCCATCAAATAGTGAAGCTGGCCTCGTATCAGTTTAGAGTCCAGGATGTCAGCAAGTTTGTAATGGTCACTATCATTTACAATCGGGGGAGCGGCACCGGTCGTTCAGGACACCACTTGTTCGGGGGATGCCCCAGTTTCAGGAGGCTGAAATGAAAGATGGGATGAATGTGTTTAAGGGATTTGGGTAAATCCAATTCCACAGTCACATTATTGATACACCTGATGATCTTAAAAGGACCAATGTATTTCCAGGCCAGTTTTTTTGAGGCCTGGAGAAGGCACAGGTTCTTAGTAAGGTACACAAAGTTTCCAGGCTGAAGATCCCAACCCACCACCCTCTTCTTGTCAGCCTGTGCTTTGTAGGCAGCCTTCGCAGCCTCTAGTGCCTCACAGATAAGCAGCCAGGAGGCACTGAGTTTCTGGCACCAGTCCGCAGCCTCCCCCACTGTTCCTGGTGCTGGTTTAAGAAATGGTAGAGGAGGGCTGTCGTATCCCAATGTGGCTTTGAAAGGGGAGACCCCGGTCGATGAATGCCAGGAGTTATTGTAGGCATACTCAGCTAGGGGGAGAAGATCAACCCAATTATCTTGGTAATTAGTAAAACAGTGTAAGTATTGTTCAAGGATTTGATTAACCTGTTCGGTTTGACTGTCAGTTTCCGGATGGTAGGCACTGCTCAGGGCGCGTTCAAGGCACATTATGGACATTAATTCAGTCCACAATTTAGAAACAAATTGCGTGCCGTGGTTGGATATTATTTTGGTTGGCAACTTATGCAATCTCACAATGTGTTGAAGAAACGCTCTCGCCAACAATTTGGCCGTGGGATGAAATGAGCTTGTTTGGAGAAAAGATCCACCACCAACCAAATCGCCATCATGTGCTTACTCAGGGGCAAATCAGTAATGAAGTCCATAGAAATGACTTCCCACAGTCTCTGGGGGGTTGGCAATGGTTGCAATAGTCCAGGGGTTTTCCCCCCTCTTGGCTTGCACAGGCTACAAGTCGGGCAGGAATGCACAAAGGTGGACAAGTCTTTTCTCATCTGGGGCCACAAAAAATTCCGTCGTAGTAAGTGCAGTGATTTGACATAGCCAAAATGTCCTGCGGGTTTTGAGCCATGGACTGACTGTAACATCTCCCCCCGCAATGCTTCGGGTACAAATAACTTTTCTCCTTTATACCAGCAGCCGTTTGCACGGCGTTCCAGAGACCCTTGGGACTGCAGCGCCTGTGTCTCTGTTTCAGTCATAGCCTTAGAGAAGTGCTCTTCCCACAGAGGCCCTTGGCGCGGAGGAGGTAGGTCTACTTGGCTTTGCTTTCGAGTAACCACTGCCCCACTTAACTGGGAGGGAGTAAAGAAGGATTCTCAGACCTCCACCCGTTTGCTGTCATGCTGGGGCACGCGTGAGAGAGCCTCGGCCAGGGGGTTGGACCGCCCTGGAAAGTGGTGAAGGGTGAATTGGAACTTCGAGAAAAATTCAGCCCAATGGAATTGCTTGGCATTAAGGTTCCACAGTTTACGCAAAACCTCGAGATTCTTATGATCTGTCCAGACTTCGAATGGGACTCGGGCCCCTTCTAGCCAATGCCGCCAAGTTGCCAGGGCTAACCGGATAGAGGCTGCTTCCTTGTCCCACATGGGCCAGAACCTCTCAGTATCATTAAATTTATGTGAAACATAGGCCAGGGGATGTAGCTGCCCATCGGAACTCTCTTGTAAGATCGCCTCCCCCCATGGCGGTGTCAGAGGCGTCGACCTGCACCACAATTTTTTTTGTTTCATCGGGGTGTGCCAGAACAGGTTTGGTGGTGAATAAATGTTTTAACTGGTCAAACGCCTCATGACATTTAGGGGTCCAGTCCAGTTTTGCCCCAGGTTGGAGGGGCCCCGCCTCTTTCCCTTTTGTCTTTAGGAGGTCTGTGAGCGGCAGGCTCACTTGGGCAAAGTGGGGCAGAAATTGGCGGTAGAAGTTCGCAAACCCGATAAAACTCTGGAGCTGTTTTTGGGTTTTGGGGGCTCCCAGTTTAACACATCTTGGACTTTTTTGTCAGGAATGGCTGCATGGGGTCAGTTAGACATTGATGTAGCATGATGCAAAGCCAAAACTAGCAAATGAACTTTTAGTGCGCGCGGGGGAAAACTCCTGGCGGGAAGGTTACTTAATGCTTGGGAGTTCTACCCCCCACCTAGTCAAATAGGCCTGGAAAATTCCCCCAGACTGAGGAACGCTCCAAAGCCTATTCGTCAAGGCCACCGTGATAAGACGAGGTGGCAAGAGAGTATTCTCCCACGTTGCAGCTGGCATTTCTATGCAAGCGCAAAAGCAAGGGACAAGATAGTAAACAATGAACAATGAATGTAGTGTAAATGATAATACAGAGCTTCAGCCCTCTGACAGGATCAAGGCTTCCTTTTGCCCCAATAGGTCCCATCAGTGCGAGACCAGTCATGGGTTTAAAGAAGCACACCAGAATGAGTGAGCAAAAGATCTGGTGTTAAGAGACTTTCCCCATTTTTGGGCGCAAGCCAAGGAGTAAAACGTGAGTTACTACCTGGCAAACCGCATAAGTACTTAGGCGCAAACCCACAAAACCGCAGCACAGCCCAAAATACAGTGAAGGGGGGAGAGGCTACCCTACCCTGGAAAGAGCAGCCGAAAAAGAAGGAAAGTGAGGGGCAAAATGGTGAACTTGATGGGAGAATGTTAATTTAGCTGACTGGTGTGCAGACTAGTAGAAATCATGTACTTTAAAAGACTTTCAGAAGCTGTAAAAAATGTTTACCTTTAATGTAAACAGTGTCTCATCGGGGTGAAAAAAATGGCGCCTAGAGTGAAAGCTTCTTCAGGAACTGCCAGCTCATCATCTCCAGCCCCCAGACCAGAAGTAACCACAGATATTTCCAAGATGATTACTGCAGCATTGTGCCCTCTATTGGACCAGATGACTAACCTGAACAACAACTTTGAGGCCCTTCAAAAAGAACTGAAAGAAACCAATGCAAGAACAGAGAAGACAACTAAAAAGCTGAAAAAGGTTGATGAGAAGACAAACGTATTGAACCAGAGAATGGAGGCAGTGGAAAAAGAGAGGACTTCCATGAAACAACAGCTCTTACAACTTCAGTTGGAACGGTCAGCATATGTCCTGAGATTTCAAGGTATTCCAGAACAAAAAGGTGAGAACCTGAAAGAGATTTTATGTGAAGCCTTTGCTGCCATGGTAGGTTGTAAAGTAGAACTTTTACAAAGTGACTTGGATATGGTACATCGAACCTATCCAGAATTTATCAAGAAAAACAACCTGCCTGGTGAAGTATTTGTGAAATTCTCTAAAAGGTCAACAAGCAATGTGATACTGAAAGCAACTAATGGAATAACCTTAAAAATCCAAGGAGAAAAAGCAAAAGTTTTAAAAGATGTTCCAACTGAGGTGAGAAAGAGGAGGAAACAATATAAAAATTTGACTTTATTTCTACAGAAAAATTCTACTCCCTACAGATGGATAATCCTGGAAGGGCTTATCTTCAATTTCAAAGAGAAAAAAGAAAAGATTGGAACAGCATCAAAGTCCAGCAAAAGAAAAAGGGAAATTAGAGGACAATATCATTATAGAAGATGTTAGCGAACATGGTTCCAGAAGCAGTGATAGCTCCTCAAGTAGCTCTTTAGAGGAAGTTTTTGACTCTGAATAAGATTCAGGAGCTGCATCTCCTAAACCATTTAAGGTTAAGCTGCCCTTTGGTAAGAACAAATGTGGAGGGGAAAAAACAGCTAAATAATCCAATTCTGAAATTCTGTTCTTTCTTGTTTATTTACTAAGATGCATACACTACAGCTAACTTTATCTGTATTGTTTAAGGTAGAAATATTAACTCTTAATCTCCAATTATGTAAAAGCTAAATAATGAGGAAAAACAAGGAAACAGAACTTTAGAACATTATTTGATCCTTGCTTATTCTGTATTTTAGTTTAGAATATTCCTTTCCCCTATACCCTGTAGTGTGTAGAGATAAAAAGCAATAAAAATGTTATATATAAAAAAAAGAAATATAAACATACATTATCTTATGTTGCAGGATTGGTTTGAGTGTGATGACTGGAAAGCTTCCATGTCAGTTTCATCTCTCCATGTCTTGGATCCTTGGATTCTCTAACCAGTTTGCTAGGAAAATTAGTGAAACAACTGGCATTCATTTATTCATTACCATTGCCATTCATTTTTGTTACCCTAAATAATGTTCTTCAATTCTTTTTGGCATTCATTTGGGAAAAAGTGCACATGACTGTTAAAAACAGAAATGCCAGGAGAGCTGATTTTGGATTTTCTGCATGCCATGGAGTTCGGCACTCATTTGTTTAGAGTAATATTCCAAGAGTTCTGGAAATCTCTCATAAATATTTATATAATAAGAACATAAGAACATAAGAGAAGCCAATGTTGAATCAGGCCAATGGTCCATCTAGTCCAACACTCTGTCACACAGTGGCCAAAAATACCAGGTGCCATAAGGAGGTCCAGCAGTGGGGCCAGGACACTAGAAGCTCTCCCACTGCTGCCCCCCCCAGTACCAAGAATAGAGTGCATCACCTGCCCCAGACTGAGAGTTCCTATCTATATCTTGTGGCTAATAGCCACTGATGGACTTCTGCTCCATATGCTTATCCAATTCCCTCTTGAAGCTGTCCATGCTTGTAGCTGCCACCACCTCATGTGGCAGTGAATTCCATGTGTTAATCACTCTTTGGGTGAAGAAGTACTTTCTTTTATCTGTTCTAACCCGACTGCTCAGCAATTTCATTGAGTGTCCATGAGTTCTTATATTGTGAGAAAGGGAGAAAAGTACTTCTTTCTCCTGCTCTATCCCATGCATAATCTTATAACCCTCGATCATGTCACCCCTCAGTCGTCTTTTTTCCAAGCTAAAGAGACCCAAGCGTTTTAACCTTTCTTCTTAGGGAAAGTGTTCCAACCATTTTATCATTCTAGTTGCCCTTCTCTGCACTTTTTCCAATGCTATAATATCCTTTTTGAGGTGTGGTGACCAGAACTGTACACAGTATTCCAAATGAGGTCGCACCAATGATTTATACAGGGGCATGATGACACTGGCTGATTTGTTTTCAATTCCCTTCCTAATAATCCCCAGCATAGCATTGGCCTTCTTCATTGCAGTTACACACTGTCTAGGCATTTTCATTATCTACTACGACTCCAAGATCTCTCTCTTGGTCAGTCTCTGCCAGTTCAGACCCCATCAATGTGTATTTATATTTAGGATTTTTGGCTCCAATGTGCATCACTTTGCACTTGGCCACATTGAACCCCATTTGCCACGTTGACGCCCACTCACCCATCCTTGACAGTTCCCTTTGGAGTGCCTCACAATCCTCCCTGGTTTTCACCACCCTGAACAACTTCGTGTCATCTGCAAATTTAGCCACTTCACTGCTTACTCCCAATTCTAAATCGTTAATAAACAAGTTAAAAAGCATTGGACCGAGTACTGATCCCTGTGGTACTCCACTGCTTACCACCCTCCATTGAGAAAGTTTCCCATTTATACTCACTCTCTGTTTCCTATTTATAAGCCAGTTTTTGATCCACAAGAGGACTTGTCCTTTTATCCCATGACTATTGAGCTTACTTAGGAGCCTTTGATGAGGAACTTTATCAAAAGCTTTCTGGAAGTCAAGGTAAACAACACCTATTGGGTCTCCCTTGTCCATATGTTCGTTCACTCCCTCTAAAAACACTAACAGGTTAGTGAGACAACATCTTCCTTTACAGAACCCATGCTGAGTTTGCCTCAATAGTTTTTGTTCATCAATGTGCCTACTAATTCTTTCCTTAACAGTTTCCACCAACTTACCCAGTATCAACGTCAGACTGACTGACCTATAATTTCCCGGATCTCCCCTGTAGCCCTTTTTAAAGATGCAAGTCACATTAGCTACCTTCCACTCCTCAGGAATGGAGGCAGATTTTAAAGAAAGATTACATATTTTTGTAAGGAGAGCCACTAGTTCACATTTGAATTCTTTCAGAACTCTCAGATGAATGCTATCCGGGCCTGGTGATTTATTAGTTTTTAAATTGTCCATCAGTCGTAGGACTTCCTCTCTTGTCACCTCAATCTGATTCAGGTCTTTCAAACCCCCTCCCAAAATCAGTGGTTCTGGAGTGGGCAAGCACTTCTCCTCTTCCACAGTGAAGACAGAGGCAAAAAATGCATTCAGCTTCTCAGCCATTTCCCTGTCATCCTTTAGTAGTCCTTTTACCCCTTGGTCATCCAAGGGCCCCACTGCCTCTCTGGCTGGTTTCCTACTTCTAATGTATTCTAATGTAATAGTGAGAGAGGAATTCAGTTCCAGAATGTAATGGCAAAAGTGACTTGATCTGCTTTGAACAGATGAGCCAGAAATAAAAGTCTTCTTTTTGTGGTCTTTTAAAATTGAACTTCTCAACCCATAATAAAACTTTCTAGAAAATAGTTTACTCTTCCACCTTTCAGCAGACATTAACAAATCACCTATGACAGAATGTGCAGTGAGTTCCAAGAGACTGGTATATTACAAGAGCCATGTGGGATGCAACACTCTGTGGAGAAACACGTTGTACCCTTGTCACTAGGCTCCTCCAGTGCTGGGCCACCATTTTGCTCTTACTGCATGAATATTCCCACATGCAGCACAGAGATGTGGATGGCACCTGTTCACTTCAATGGGGGTTATTTTTAGATGTTTATACCTCACTGCCCCTCAATGGAGACCCGAAGTGGCTTACAAAACAGTTCTCCCCTCTTCCATTTAATCCATTTAATCCTCAATATGAACACTTGTGAATTAGAGTAGGTAAAGAGGGGGCATCTGTCCATGGTCACCCAGTGGGTTGGGAATCCATACCCTAACTGCTTCTGAGGATGAAGACTTTGTCACCTGGTAGCTCTATCCATTCTGACTCAAGCCTGTTCCTATCTGCATAACCCCATCCCAAGTCTCTTGGTCATGTGATTGGGATGGAATGTTGCAATTTTTTTTTTTTAGTTGAGTTCCTACCACTGCTTCTGAAAATATCAGGAGATTATGCAGTGTCATGGGATAGTGAAGTTTGGGGAGGATGTTATTCACAGCCAGGTGACTGCAGCCATGAAATTAAAAGACGCCTGCTCGTTGGGAGGAAAGCAATGGCAAACCTAAACAGCATAATAAAAAAGTAGAGACATCACCCTACCAACAAAAGTCTGTATGGTCAAAGTACTGGTATTCCCAGTAGTAATGTATGGCTGTGATAGCTGGACTGTAAGGAAGGCCGAGCGCCAAAGTATAGATGCTTTCGAATAATGGTGCTGGAGAAAACTCTTGAAAGTCCCTTGGACTGCAAGGAGATCAAAGCAATCAGTCCTAAAGGAAATCAACCCTGACTGTTCCCTGGAAGGCCAGATACTGAAGCTGAAGTTCAAATACTTTGGCCACCAAATGAGAAGGGAGCACTCACTGGAGAAGACCCTGATGCTGGGAAAGATTGAATGTAAAAGAAGAAGGGGATGGCAAAAGATGAGATGGTTAGACAGCGTTATCGATGCAATGAACATGAAATTAAGCAAACTCTGGAGGACGGCAGAAGACAGGAGTGCCTGGCATAATGTGGTCCATGGGGTTGTGAAGAGTTGGACTCAGCTGTGCAAATTAACAACAACATGATGGGAATCAGCTGTTCTGAGCTTTCTAGTGCAACTCATCAGACAAAGGCACCCATGTAATTATGTCAGTGCATTCAATAGCCTATTCAGTCTGACAATTATTCAGCCTGTAAAACTATTAGTGCAGAAATCTCCACTGTAATGAAATCCTCCTCCTTCCTTTTCCAAGAATTGTGCCAAATTTATTTTTCCCTCCTATAGTAATTGCCATGATGATGATATTCCCTCACCTATTGAATCAGTAAATTGCGTTGGTTGGTTGAAAGCAGAATGAAAGCACCAAAAGACTTGGACCATTATTTGTCATGAACAGAGTTCGTGAATGGATGGCTCTTCATTCATAATAAATATGGATAAACAGTCTGTGTTGCCATACTTGCATAGATAGGGGGAAAATAACAGTTGGCAAAACAAGCAAAGCAGGTTTTCCATAATGACAGAAGACACAGTCTTTCTCAATCATTTTATGTACGGACGGTGCATATGTAAGTAATTATCTGGATGCAAAAACCCCTACTAAGAACAGAGCTTTTCATTTCTGAAGCAGAAAGAAAGGTTATGAGAAATCTGAAGACATGGACCCCAACCCCCCTCAGGCTTGTTTAAGCTCATCAAATAGGAAGTAATCAAATCCAGGAAATTTCCTCCTGATGCAGTTGTGGGGAGGATCTGAAATCTGCCCTGTCACATGAATGCTTTCAGCAGTCCTTCTAATAAGGTTTCAGTTTGTGTTCCTCCTCTAGATAGCAGATGGAGGACAGAAACAAAGGGCAGAGAATAAGAAATTTTCTGCTCTTGCAAACGAAAGGGTCTCTTAATTAGAACTCCTGTGAATTATAAAAAAGCAGACAGTGTCAGCTTCTCAGCTTGCTCATGCAATCTGCTCTCTTCCATGCCAAAACCATTTGCATTGGAAAGTTGATAATGATATATAAATAGATTGAGAAGGGTTTGTTGGAGAAAAAAAGATAAGGCAAGATTAATGGTGGGGCATGAAAGTTCTGCACTAGCTGCCATTGACTCCAAGAGAAATATGTCCACATGCCCTAAGTGGAATTATTTATGCCTCTGGAAAATGGCAGAGGTTAATGAGGCCTGAGAGGGAAAGGAAGTGATTGCTTAGCATATAAACAAGCAGAAAACTGACAGGAATGAAGAACCAAACAATCTGATTTCTCTGGTTAATAAAACATAATTGCAAGATGGGCCATTAGCTCCTGACAGATGACACAGGTGGTATATTTTTAATGGAGTTACTTAGGATGAATGAATTGTGTCATAGATTCAACAGACCTATCCTTTACATTTTATCCACATGAAAAGTTTTCCCTACCTGGCACACATTTACATACATGGACCCATGCCCAAAGCACTATACACTTTTTTATTCCAGTCCATTCTTGTTTCAGGAAAAAGCTCCACAAGAATAACAATTGAGAGGAGGAGAAGGAGGAGGAGGAGATTGGAATTGTACCCCACCCTTCAATATCCGAAGGAGTCTCAGAGTGGCTTACAATCTCCTTTCCCTTCCCTCACCACAACAGACACCCTGAGAGGTAAGTGGGGCTGAGAGAGCTCTTTGAGAACTGCTTTTGAGAGAACAGCTCAGAAATAACTTGTGACTGACCCAAGGTCACACCAGTAGCTGCATGTGGAGAAGTAGGGAATCAAACCCTGCTTCTCCCAGATTAGAGTCCCCACTCCTAACCACTATACCAAAGAGGCTCAAAGTATTTTTGGATTTTACTGGATATGCCATTTATTTAATATGTTATTCATATTAGAAATGCTCATACATAAGTTGCATGGAGACAGAAATCTGGTATAGGTTTTTTGTTCCTCATTCCTGTCTCTAGCACCTGTAAAGAATGGGACAATTTATTTATTTTATTTATTTATTTTGATTTATATCCTGCCCTCCCCGAAGGCTCAGGGCGGCTAACAATATAAAGAATTTAAACAATATAAACAATATAAAACAATATCAACCAGATAAAATTATAAAAACAAACAATACAACATAAGCACATTTAAACCCAAGATGACGGGTTTTCGAGGTGGAATATCGAGGTGGAATAGCGGCAGTGGCGGCTTCCTACTCAAAAGCCTGGCGGAAGAGCTCCGTCTTGCAGGCCCTGCGGAACTGGACAAGGTCCCGCAGGGCCCGGATCTCCTCTGGGAGCTCCTTCCACCAGGTAGGAGCTGCCACCGAAAAAGCCCTGGCTCTTGTGGCAGCCAGCCTCGCATCTCTGGGGCCAGGAATTTCCAAAAGATGACGGCCCCCAGACCGAAGTGCCCTTGGGGGAACATGTAGGGAAAGGCGGTCCCTCAGGTAAGCCGGACCCTGAGCATACAGGGCTTTAAAGGTGATAACCAGCACTTTGAAGCGAATCTGGTATGCTATTGGCAGCCAGTGCAGCGCTTTCAACACAGGCTGAATATGGTCCCTCCTAGAGAGACCCATCAGCAGCCTGGCTGCAGCATTCTGCACTAGCTGCAGCTTCCAGATTTGCGACAAAGGCAGCCCTAAGTAGAGAGCGTTACAGTAGTCTAACCTTGAGGTGACCGTCGAATGGATCACCGTGGCCAGGTCATCGCGGCCAAGGAAGGGGGCCAACTGCCGTGCCTGCCTCAGATGGAAGAAGGCCGACCTGGCAGTGGCTGCTACCTGGGCCTCCATCGTTAGAGAGGAGTCCAGGAGCACTCCCAAACTCCTAACCTCCGACGCCGGCACCAAAGGTACCCCGTCAAAGGCCGGGAGAGGGAGCCCCAGCCCCGAACCGATCCGACTCAGGCCTAGGACCTCCGTCTTTGTCGGGTTTAGTTTCAGCCGGCTCAGTCTGAGCCACCCAGCCACGGCCTGTAACGCCCGATGCAGATCATCCAGAGTGGAGCCCGACTGGCCCCCCAACATCGGATAGAGCTGGGTGTCATCTGCATATTGATGACACCCAAGCCCACAACTCCGGGCAATCTGGGCAAGGGGCGCATGTAGATGTTGAACAACATCAGGGACAGCACTGCCCCCTGAGGCACCCCACACTTAAGGGGGTGTCTCCGGGACCGCTGTCCCCCTATCACCACCCTCTGTCCCCGACCTTGGAGAAAAGAGGCAAACCATTGAAGGGCAAGCCCCTGAATCCCCACGTCGGCAAGGCAGTGGGCCAGCAACTGGTGGTCGACCGTGTCGAACGCTGCCGACAGATCCAACAACACCAGAGCTGCCACACCGCCCCGATCCAGATGCCTACGGAGATCATCAGTCAGGGCGACCAGTACCGTCTCCGTCCCATGACCTGGGCGAAAGCCGGACTGGTAAGGATCTAGGATGGAAGCATCATCCAGAAAGCTCTGCAGCTGCAACGCCACCGCCCTCTCGATAAGTTTGCCCAAATAGGGCAAATTGGACACCGGCCGATAGTTGGCCAATTCAGATGGGTCCAGAGATGGCTTTTTCAAGAGGGGGCAGACCATCGCGTCCTTGAGCACCCTGGGGAACCGCCCCTCCAAGAGGGACGTGTTGATAATCTCCCGCAGGGCACCTCGAAACCCCTCACGGCCTGCTTTAATGAGCCATGATGGGCACGGATCAAGGTCGCAAGTGGTTGGACGCACAGATACAAGCAATCTATCAACTTCCTCCAGGCTGAGCAGGCTAAAACACTCTAACCCCGACCCCAAAGACGAGCAAGGGGCCTCAAGTTCTCTAACTGTTTCAATTGTGGCGGGGAGGTCGCGGCAGAGTGCCAAGACTTTATCTGCAAAATAGCTCGCAAAAGCCTCACAGCCAATGTCCAATTCCCTAGCATTTTGCCTGCCCTGTGGCAGAGCCGTCAAGGACCGAATTGTACTAAACAATTGGGCTGGGCGTGAGCTAGCAGACGCAATCGTGACCGCAAAGAAATCTCTCTTTGCGGTCTTGACTGCCATCTCATAGGCTCTCATAAGCGTCCTATAGGATGTTCTTGATGCCTCGTTGCGGGCTCGACGCCACCGTCTCTCTAGCCGTCTCAGTTCTCGCTTCAGCTTGCGCAGCTCCTGGGTGTACCAAGGCACTCGCCTAGCACAAGTGCGGAGAGGGCGCCTGGGAGCGATCTCGTCGATGGCTGCCGAGAGCCGGACATGCCAGTCCTCCACGAGCTCATCCAACGAGCCGCCAGGGGGTCTTGGATCCCGCATGGCCATCTGGAACTGTATAGGGTCCATCTGGCGCCACGGGCGAGCAAAAATCTGCTCGCCGCCTGAACAGGGTTGGGATGGGATATTCAGTCGGGCCCTCAGGGCCAGGTGGTCCGACCATGGCACTGCCTCTATGGCAATCCGGTCCACCGTCACCCCCGCTGCAAAGATCAGATCGAGCGTGTGAGCCGAGATGAATTGGGAGAGTCCCAGTGCCGCCATGGACGACACAAGGTCCGTAGCCCGGCCCGAGGTCCGTAGCCCGGCCAAATACAGCACATTATTCAATAAGCATCTTGTCTATGTGGATTTATTTGTCCCACTTTTGTACATTTTTCAATTCAATACAAACTTTAAAACATAAATTTTTGGGGGGCCTCCCAAAGGGGATTTTTTATTTGCATTTTTTTATAGACTACGAACTACAACAGAAAAGAATAGACTACAACATCTACAATTAGGGAGAAAGAAAAGATGACCACAACTAACTAAAACCCCAAGAGATGGAGATCTTCAATAATGCTTATATCCGTGTTAGTCCAGGAAAAAAGCTTAAAAAGCATTGAGCATGATCTAATAATCCCAGTTCTACATCAGCTTAACTATTTTCCCAGTTCAAGAACCCTCCCCATATCATCTCTTAAAATAGAAGCTTTGTATGAACTTTCAAAGTCTCATTTCTTATTTTGCTTCTCCTTGCGCTCTCTCAGTTGATAGCTTTGTTTGGGAGCAGCCACTCCCTTTTCTGCATCAGAGTCCTCGTTGGAAGACACAGAGTCCAATTCACCAGTGGATTTGCTATCTTCTTCTTCTTTCATATCCTCTTCTGGATCTCTCAGTTGCAGCCTCAGGAACTCACGTGCTTTAAAAACAGAGTCAATTTTTTCTCTTTTCTCCTTTATTTCGAAAGTGATGCTTTCAGGGATTAACCACCTGTACGCAATGCTATTTGTTTGTAAGAAAAGGATTAAGTCCTTATACTTCTTTCTTTTTCTTCTTATCTCAAAAGGGACGTCTTTTAATATCCCGATATTATTGCCTCCGATTTTCAGGGGTGTATTTCTAGTCGCTTTTAAGATTAGATCTCTTAAATGTCTCCTTGAGAATCTCACAACGATTTCCCCTTCTTTTTAAAATTCTTTTTGATATACGTAGAGTAGGCTCTATAGGTCACATTCATTTCGCTTAATATATCTTCTGCTTTTAAATCTGTCATTGGGGCCAATGCATTGCTCAGTAATTGCTTAAGATTCTCATTGGGAGTCTTAGTCACCCCTTGGAACCAGAGTATCATATTTGCTCTCTTCATTTGTAGCTGTAGCAGTTGAGTTTCCTCTGAAGCTTGCTTCATTTCTAGCATTTGCATCTTTTTTCCTGCTTTTTTTGAGCTGGCATCAAGTTCCAACACTTTCTCAGCCACCTGTTTGGGGTGTGTGGATGTGAGCACTTCAAAACAAATTTATGAGTTTTATTTTTCCAAATGTGTTGTTTGTATCAAATTTATTAAGAGACATATAATCAGAGATAGCTATGAAAGAGAATCAGCCCTACAATTCCACTAATAATGTCACCAATAGATGCTTATTACGGCAATTACACAAGGAGAAATAATGATTTTATAACTTATGGCATTATGATACACTCGCAAAGTGTCATCAAGACATGGCAAGAAATTAAAGAAGAAGGAAAGGAGATACAGTAGTGGATATACTTTCAAATTGTTTCCAGATTAAAACATGATATCTACACTAAGAGAGGAGCTATTAATGAACTGCCTGATTTTGAGAAGCTTGTCTCACAATCTAAAAACCATTTATTAGGATGAATTTAGAAGCTATTGCTTCAATACGATTCCGAAGGAAAACAGTTTAAACCTTGCATGATTAAATGGACACAAAATTTTGGTGAGGAAATCTATGTTGGGAAAACCAATGGACTAAAGGTATTAGATTCACTGCTAGTCAAGCATTAAGAGAAAACTGGTACAAGACATTTTATTGATGGTATGTCACCTCAAAAGATATTGCTAAGATGGACAAGAATTATAGAAAGGCTTCCTGGAAATGTAAAAAAGAAGATGGCACCTTTTATCATATGTGGTAGACCTGCATCAAGATGAAAAGATACTGAAAAAACATACATGAAAAAATTCAAGATATTTTAAAAACTAAATTCCTGATGAAACCAGAGATTATGTTACTGGGAATCCTTCCAGATAATATAGACAGAACCTCACAAGACCTACTTCAATATATGTTGATAGCTGCCAGAATAATATTTGCAATGAAATGGAAGACAGAAGACTGTCCTACAATAGAGATCTAGGAAGAAAAACTAGCTGAGTATACAACATTGGCAAATTTAACAAATTATATAAACAAAAGACCATTGAATGAATTTTAGCAGAAATGGCAAGCTTATTACTCATACCATCGGAATAATTAACTTTTTTAAAGTTCTGGAATTATTAGAATATCACATTAAAGATGATGAAGATATTGATTATAATTTCAGTATTTTATTTTGTACATTAGTATTTAAATATTCAGTAAGTATAAAACTCAGATTTAGATAAACAATTTATACAATTTATATGTTGTCGAAGGCTTTCACAGCCGGAGTTCATTAGTTGTTGTAGATTTTCCAAGTTGTGTGGCTGTGGTCTTGGCATTGTAGGACCTGACGTTTCGCCAGTAGCTGTGACTGGCATCCTCAGAACCACGTTGGTCTGAAGCAGTAGAACAAATTTAGAGTCCAGTGGCACCTTTAAGACCAACAAAGGTTTATGTTTTTAATATAGAAGTCCATTCAACTGTTAAAGCTGTATTCTCCTTTATTGTTAATATATTACTGCTAATTTTAGAATAGTTTTTGTTTATTCCTCAAAGAGAGAATCTAACCCAAAATTCTGTAATATTGATGCTTCATTAATTGTTTCTATATTTGAACTATGTAATACATTTGGTAATACATCTGATTTTACTCATACATAACAATTCATAATATTTAACAAACTTGATGAACCTATAGTTCCCCCTCCTCTTCTTCCCTTCTGTATCCCAACTTTTTTTCTCTCAAGAAAATAATAATATATATATATATTTTTAAAAAATAGTCTTTAAATACTGTGTCTCGGTTCAGCATAATACAAATAAAATAATACAAATACAGCATTGCCCCCTCAGTCAGAATAAAGAGACGGACACCAATGTGGATTTAACAAGGGCCACTTTATTAATTATTTATAATCAAACAACCGGCGAGATGCTGCTAAAAATGTACTGAGGAATATGACAGGTGTCAAACTCCTGATCACCTTCATCTCCTTCTGGGCGATGCACCTTCCCTGATCTCGAGCCACCCAATGTAGCTCCCGACCAGCAGCTTGGCATATTTAGGAGAACCCCCTGGCCCACCACCCCAGAAGCCGCAAGGCCTGCTGAGATAGGCCAGGCCAGATTGTTCTAAGGAAGATCACCCCTTCCCAGCCTTGAGCCACAAAGGCCCGAAAGCCGTTCTTGGAGGACCCTTTAATTCCTTTAATGAAATACCCAGGTGCTCACTGTTTTCTTTCTTTTTTTTTTATATATTTATTTATTCCATTTTCCACCATCTTACAAACTTTTCAACATCAACGATAGCATACATTTTAAGAGTCATTACAACATTTGAACATTGGTTATTGCATTTTTCTGATTCTAATTTACACTTTTTAACCAGTTATATACCTTCAACCATCTTTTTTCTTGTAAATCCTGATCTTTAGCCTGAAGCTTTAAACTCAAATTATCCATTTGCGCTAGCTCAAGGAGCTTTACTATTAGTTCCTCTTTGGAAGGTATTCTATCCGTTTTCCAATTCTTAGCCAGTAATAATCTTGCAGCCGTTATTATATATACTAATATGTATACATCCTGTTTACCATAACCTTTGGGAGTTATATTCAATAAATATGTTTCTGGTGTTAACACAACGTCTATCTTTAATATTTCATATACAATTTTATGTATCATTTTCCAGTATGCTTGTACTTTGCTACACTTCCACCACATATGGTAAAAGGTTCCCACATTTGCCTTGCACTTCCAACATTTGTTGGATACTTGCGCGTAACACCTAGCAATTTTGTCTGGGGACCAGTACCATCTGTAGAACATTTTATAAGTATTTTCTTTATACGATACAGCTCTCATAAATTTTACAGTTTTCCAAATTGTGTTCCACTGCTCTATTTCTATTTCCTTTCCTATATCCTGCATCCAAGATATCATTACAGTTTTAATATTTTCATCAAGCTCGAACTCATCTAATAAAAATCTGTAAAGTTTCTGGACTAGTTTGTCACTGGATGATAACCAGATTTTGTCGAGTTGCGTATTCCCCTCTTCAAAGCCGATTACTTTATCTTTACTATATCTGTCATGTAATAGTGCACGTTCCCACCACGATAACTTGATTAGATGTACCTTTTCCAGTTTTTCTTCTGTTTTTAAAGCGTTATTTTTTTCCAACAATATATTATAGTTGGCTTTCTTACTTTCCGTCATAAGTGATGGTTTTACAAAGGCTTCCAAGGGTGACACCCATCTTGGTGTTTTCCTATAGAATCTCTCTTTTATTCCACTCCAGATTTTATTTAGAGCTCCCCTTATTAGATGTTGATTAAATATCGAATGAACTTTCGCCTTTTCATACCACACATATGAGTGCCATCCCATGTAGAGATCGTGACCCTCTAATGCCAATGTTCTCTCATCCTCTAACACAATCCACTCTCTTATCCAGGTAAGCGCACATGATTGATAATACAATGACCAATTCGGTACACCCATCCCACCCTTTTCCTTTCTATCTTGAAGGACTTTTGATTTAATTCTTGCTCTTTTATGAAGCCAAATAAATTTCCTAGTAACCCTATCTAATTCCTCCAGGAATTTCAGGTTCTTTAATACAGGTATATTTTGGGCTAAAAATAAAAATCTTGGCAGTATGTTCATTTTTATTGCTGCAATTCTGCCCAAAAAAGATAGCGGTACATCCTTCCATCTCGAAAGATCTTTCTTAATATCATCCAGTAATTTACGATAGTTGTCCTCTATCAAGGAGCTCGCTCTGTTGGTTATATAAATGCCCAGATATTTCACTTTTTTCACTATCTCCATGGAAGTTATTTTTTGAATTTCCTGTGTGGTATCCGGTTGACTATTTTTGGTTAACAATTTCGTTTTTTGGAGATTTATCTTAAGACCAGCTACTTGTCCATAGGATTGGATATCCTCCATCAATATTTTAATAGATTTTTGCGGACGTTCCACTATAAATAGCAAATCATCCGCAAAAGCCAAAAGCTTGTATTCTTCCCCTTTCACTCTCAAGCCCTTTATCTTTTGATTATTTCTTACTGCATTATTTAATGATTCCAACGCAAAAATAAATAGTAGTGGGGACAACGGACAACCTTGTCTTGAACCTTTCTGTATTCTTATATTATTCGTTAAGTCTCCATTTACTAGGATTTTAGCATACTGCATAGTATATATTGCCTTTATCATAGACCAGAAATAACTTCCACAGTCTGAGATGACAAGTTTTTGTAGTAGAAAGCTCCATGATAGGTTGTCAAACGCTTTCTCTGCATCAAGAAACATCAAAACCGCTTCTTTCTCCGGATGCGACTCATAATATTCTAAGATATTAATAACTGTACGCATGTTGTTCTTGATTTGTCTTTTTGGCAAAAAGCCCATCTGATCTCTGTGTATTGTTTGCGCTAGTACCTTTTTTAGCCTATGGGCTAATATATTAGTAAATATTTTATAGTCCGAATTTAAAAGTGATATAGGTCTATAATTTTTAATTTCGGATCCATCTGAGTTTGGTTTGGGTATTAGTGTGATAAGGGCATGATTCCACGATTCAGGTATCTTTCTTGATTTTCCAATTTTTTGGAATAAATCTTTTAACGACGTATCTAGTTGTTCCAAAAATATCTGATAAAACTCTGCCAGGATGCCATCTGGACCTGGTGATTTTCTTCTTTTTTGCCTTTTAATCGCTTCTACAATCTCACATGGCGTAATTACCTCATTCAAAATCTTTTTATTTTGGTCACTGAATTTAGTATAACTTCCATTTTGTAGATATTCTTCAATTTTACTTTCTTCCTGTGATTCTTGATTATATAGTCCGTTATAGTATCTTTCCGCTATACTTTTGATTTCTTGAATGCTATACTTTTCTTCCCCTTTTTCATCTTTAAGTTTGATGATAGTACGCTTTTCTCTTTCTTTACGGAGTTTGTAGGCTAACCATCTGTTAGGTTTATTTATATTTTCAAAGTAGTATTGCTTAGTAAGTTCAATTCTCCTAGCTATCTCATTATTCAAGAGTATACTCAATTTATGATGAAGCAAATATAGTTTAACTTTATAGTTTATTGGGTTTATAGCATTTTTCATTTTAGATTCTTCTACTCTAATTTGCTCCACTAACATTCCATATTTCTTTTTTGTTTGCTTATTTTTCCATGCACTTTGACACATGAACCACCCTCTAATAAATGCTTTAAATGCATCCCAAACAGTTTCCATTTTTACTTCTGGTTGGATATTTCTTTTAAAGAAGTCCACAATCTCTTCTTTGGTGCTTTTTAAAAATTTCTGGTCCTGGAGCAGCCCTAAGTTCATTGTCCATCTACTCTTTTTTGGCTCATCTCTTAAAGTTAAACTAACAGGGTTATGATCTGCGAATGTATTTGGCAAAATTTCACAATCCATCACATCATATATCATACTAGCTGATATCCAGATCATGTCAATTCGCGACCATGAATTATGTCTTGAAGAGTAGTATGTAAAATCATTTTTTTTTAGATTTCTTGTTCTCCAAATATCAATCATATTAAACTCTTCAACTAACTTAAAGAAGGATTTTGAAGTAAGAGAGCCTGTTTTGACGTTTTTCCTGTTACTCTTTCTGTCTATTGTCGAATCAATTACCGCATTAAAGTCTCCCACTAGACAGATATTCTCAATTTCTTGTAATGACAGCACCATCTGCAACTCTTTATAAAAAGAATCTTGATTCTGATTCGGTGCATATATATTAATTACTAATGTTTCTTTACCATTCTTAGTTATAGCAACTGCAACTATTCTGCCGTCATTTGACGCATACAACAATTTAGGGTTCAGCTTATCTTTCACGTAAATTACTACACCCCTCTTCTTTTTTACATCTGCAGCTATAAACGCATTTCCCAACTTTTTGTTGTTCAAATATTTACAATCGTCTTTCTTTATATGTGTTTCTTGTAAACATACGATATCCACTTTATTTTTGATTATTTGATGAAATATTTTTCTTCTTTTTGGGGGGCTGTTCAACCCATTTACGTTGATAGACCAAATCCTAAGTTTTTTGGACGCCATCTTGTTTATTTTTTATTATTCTTTCCTGTGTTTTTGTACTTAAATCTGGTTAAAATCTGATATGTTGCCTTACTTGACTTTTTTTCCCCTTTTTTGGTATTAGTTTCTTTAATGGCTACTTTTCCTTGTTCTACATTTTCCTCCTCCTCCCCTGATTCATTTCCCTCCTCTTCTTCTCTTTCCTCTTCTCCCGTTTCCTCCTGTCTTTGGAGCCCTAACTCTTCGCCATATTTCTCCAAAAAAACCTCAATTTTAAAGACTGAATCTATCCTTTGTCTCCTACCATCGTAGGAAAAAAGTACCCCTTCTGGGACCAGCCACCTGAAAACAATTCCATTATTTTTCAACAGGTTAGTCAGTTTAATGTATGGTGTTCTTCTCTCCCTCACCCTCCAGGGTACTTCCTTTAAAAACTTAATTTCCTCTCCATGAATTGTAACTTTATTCTCATAGGTGGCCTTAAGTATTTTCTCCTTCATGTCTTTCCTATAGAATTTAATGTGTACCTCCCTAGGCAATTTATGTACTTTTGCATATGAAGAGTTTCTCCTATAAATCTCCTCTATGCTGTTAATTATTTCTTCTTTTGTCCCTATCTGCAGTTGCTCTGCTAGATTATGCGCTAAGTCCTCTTTAAGATTTTTTTCAATATTCTCTGGAATGTTTTGACATCTTATTATTTGCGCCGCTCTATCCATCTCGAAATTGATAAGTGTGTTCTCAATTCTTTCATTTTTAGCTTTCAGTTCTGACAGTTCGAAATCTAGGTCTTGTACTTTTTCTTTAAGTTTCCCTTGTCTAGTGGACATTTTCAGTATTTCTTGTTTATTGTCCCTTATCTGCTTTTTAATTTCCTGCGTTTCTGCATTAATTTGTGTTGTTATTTCATCCATTTTATTTCTTAAAGGCTCTAATTCATTCTTAATTAGTGTAGGCAAAGTTGTCTCTATCGTTTGTTTGATTGCTAAGGAGACACTTTCCTGAATCATTTTATTCAGTTCTTTCATGGTTGCCTGTGACAAACTCATGTTGCTCTGCCTTAGTTGGTTAATATTTCCTGACTGGCTAGGCGATGGAACTGAGCTCCTTCTGTTGCCTGAAAACCCTGTGGCCATAGATTATTCCTAGAACCTCTCAGTACCACCTGATACCTATCACAATTGGTTACACCTAATATCCCTTAAAGTCAATTGTATTTCTTGTATATCTTTCTTTGTCTCTAGATCACTTCTGCGTTTATCTCTTTGTCTCTCCACACTGCTCAGTCTTTGAAGTTTTGTTGACACACACTCAGTTCCTCCTGTCACCAATGCTGCTATGCCCCTCCACCTCCAGCACCAAGCCACCTAGTTCACAGTTCCACTACGCCATTCTTCCTCCTCACTCCCAGCTCAGCTGCCGTTGTCTCCCATAACCAATCTCTGACGTCACCAGACTCTGTCTCCCACACTCGGCTCCCTCCGCCTCTCTCTGTGCTGCTTTAGTCGTCTTTTCTGCACGTCTGCTTCAGCTTCCAGCTTCGTTTCCTTCTCCTGCCTGCTCTTTAGCTCCGCGCTGCTACACCCTCCTCAGTTTCAATCTCTGCGTCGTCAGCCGCTTCACTTAAAGCTGCAGCACTAATTAGCAATACACAAAAGGAGACAAAAAAAAAGAAAAGTATGTAGTGCCCAGTGCTTGTGCTGTTATTTCTACTGCTAGTCCTCCCTTTCCCCCCTTAAACCTCCTGCGCTTATCCACTGGTTATTTTGCTAGCCGCTTATACTATGAACTGTTTTTAATAATGGAGGACCCTCTCCGCCCTGGCTCTAAAACACCCCCTCCCTCTGAGTTTTCAACTTCCTGATCGCTCTACTCTGCCACAGCAAAAGCCAAGCCTCTGCTTAGGCCTTCGCCCCCACCAAGCGATCAGCACCAACAGCACCCCTCGCCTCAAATCTGCAAGGATATATCGTTGCCCTTGTTAAAGAGGTGCACCCCGTCTTCCTTACACAGGTCTGTTAACTTGACCTGTATGCCAGGGTACAATAAGAAGAGGCCCAAGCCGCTACCAATTGGCTTTTCGTCTAACCAGGTGCTAAGCACCAAGGACCCTCTAGGCTACCCCACACCTGGTGCTGCAGCATTGCAGGCAGACCACATAAGAACATAAGAGAACATAAGAGAAGCCAATGTTGAATCAGGCCAATGGCCCATCTAGTCCAACACTCTGTCACACAGCGGCCAAAATATACCAGGTGCCATCAGGAGGTCCAGCAGTGGGGCCAGGGCACCAGAAGCCCTCCCACTGCTGCCCCCTCCAGCACCAAGAATAGAGTGCATCACCTGCCCCAGACTGAGAGTTCCCATCTATACCCTGTGGCTAATAGCTACTGATGGACTTCTGCTCCATATGTTTATCTAATTCCCTCTTGAAACTGTCCATGCTTGCAGCTGCCACGACCTCCTGTGGCAGTGAATTCCATATGTTAATCACTCTTTGGGTGAAGAAGTATTTCCTTTTATCTGTTCTAACCCGACTGCTCAGCAATTTCATAGAGTGCCCACGAGTTCTTGTATTGTGAGAAAGGGAGAAAAGTACTTCTTTCTCAACCTGCTCAATCCCATTCATAATCTTATAAACCTCGATCATGTCACCCCTCAGCCGTCGTTTCTCCAAGCTAAAGAGCCCCAAGCATTTTAACCTTTCTTCATAGGGAAGGTGTTCCAACCCTTTTATCATTCTAGTTGCCCTTCTCTGCACTTTTTCCAATGCTATAATATCCTTTTTGAGATGTGGTGACCAGAACTGTACACAGTATTCCAAATGAGGTCGCACCAATGATTTATACAGGGGCATGATGATACTGGCTGATTTGTTATCAATTCCCTTCCTAATAATCCCCAGCATAGCGTTGGCCTTCTTTATTGCAGCTACACATTGTGTAGACATTTTCAGCGAGTTATCCACTACGACTCCAAGATCTCTCTCTTGGTCAGTCTCTGCCAGATCAGACCCCATCAACGTGTATTTATATTTAGGATTTTTGGCTCCAATGTGCATCACTTTGCACTTGGCCACATTGAACCCCATTTGCCACGTTGACGCCCACTCACCCATCCTCAACAGATCCCTTTGGAGTGCCTCACAATCCTCCCTGGTTTTCACCACCCTGAACAACTTCGTGTCAGACAGAGGCACCCAGGCCACCTTGCTCTTATCATCACAAGGCCACGATTGCATCAAAACCAGGACCTTATTTGTCATGTCGAAGCAGAATCGCTGACCATCTGCTCTCCAGGCAACCATGTTCTTAGCATTGCAAGGTCAGCCTCTGTTCGTTATACAAGGGCCTTCCTGGCCAGGGAGTCCCCTTGGCCTGCTGGTTGGCCCAAGAGACTGTACTGTGACCGCTGAGTTGACTCTCTGTCTCATCCTGTGGCCAGTAGCACCTGAAAGACAAACTTCATTAACTGTAAACTTTGCAGTCCATTCTGTGATGCCAGGCAAAGCTTGCCACAGCTCACTGAACCAGAGGCCACCCCAAAAAGAGGGTGCAGTGACAAAACAAATGTCCTAACTTGAACAAGGTCCCACTGACCCTGCTGCACGGCAAGGGAACACATAGCCCAGGGAAGCATTAGTGGAACAACGCTAAACCAAGAAGAGTGAGTTCCAAACTTCACCCTGGGAAAGGCCCACTTGCCGAAGCCCATGCACGACTACCGCAAACTGGTGCTTGGTAATCAGAATTCCATCCACATGCCTAAAGCAGTAACCATCTTCAGAACGTTAGGTGCAGAACACCCCAGGTTGTAGATTTGACCCATTCCCACTACCAGGGAAATGGGTTGCCTCTGGTTCACTAAATCTCCATTCTCTCAGGACCTTCATAGAATGCTGTAGAAATTCCATTACATGCCCACTGCAATGTTTGCTTTTGCACAGTCATTGCGATCTGCAAGGCACAGCCCCACATTCATAGTGCTTATGCTTGCACTGATCCACTGGAATAATGTGTTGACATTCCAGGGTATCAAGGAAGCCCACTCCCTTTAAGGGATGTTAATTGTCTGGTGACGTCCTATTACCCCTATGCCATGAAAAACTACAGCTGTGCATTCCCACACCTTAAGTCACTATAAAACAGACAAGACTTCATTCATTGGATTGTTTGGCAATCCTGCACCCTGAGAAATAGGAAACTGAAGACTAGAATTACCATTGCCTAAGGTCTATACCGGAAGAGAGCTTCTCTGATTCAATTTCACATCCTCATAATTGGCAAACTGTGGAAACGTCCACTCAGCCCAAGGTTCCTTAAAGAACTTTTCATGGGCATTCATTGTTTGGAAGTCACGAGGCAGCCCCCCTAAGGCATTCTGAAACAATTTCATAATATTTAAACATTCCCAGCTCTACTAACTGCTGAGACCCCTCATAATCAAGTTAGTTTGGCTTTTAAACATGATAAGTAGCAATCTACAGTGTTATCATTGTGAAACCTGTATACAGATGTCCTTATTTATTTGTTTGTTTTGAAAAACCACCCTACCCTGAAGAGTGCACAGTACCTATAATTTCTTATAGAAACTCGGTTCCTTTCCTAAAGACCAAGGACAAGCACACAGTAAAGTGCACTGGCCCCCTTACAAACAGGTGTATACCCACATGCAGGCTAAATGTTCATTCACCGTGATGGGAACATGTATTCAGTGGACCCTATTCCATATATACTTGATGGAAGGTTGGGCTGCCATGTCTGAAAGTAGTTCTTTCCTGGCCAAGCAAGTGGGCAGAACAACCCCCACAGAACCTCCCTGGAAGCTACCTGCTTAATTCCTGTTGCTGTGGCAGTGCCACTGCATCCCAGCTGTCACAATCCAAAGCCTGTCATGACCAACGCCACTCTTGCAGGCCATGGTGACTCATTGTACCTCCCCTTAAAGAAAAATGCACTATTAAACCTGTGAAGAGTGCTCATTAGGACCAACCAATACATGTAACGATGTGCCGGCTGTCAAATTCCCAGATCACAGCATCAGGTTGGAAGTCACACTGCATTCCTTCTAAAAGAGAAAACAGAAGGTACCAATGATGTATTGCAATGAATGTTTGCGAATCCTAACACATGAAAAGATTAAACCCATTCACCAACTCAGAGTGCATTCACACTATCAAGTTTGCATGTTACTGACAACGATTCCTTCACAGGAGGAAACCCTTAGAAGTTCGGCTGTTTTCTATTCAGATTACACTTGATTTCACTCTTAACCACTGCACTGGAAATACATCCCTATTGCGTTAGGGGCAAATATTGTAATTGGAAGATTGGCAATTTATACTGTCTTTCATTGAATAAAACCATGTAAAAATGCTATTTTAAATAGAGATCCTTATCTACAGTCTCAAAAATAAATAAGCCCAGCTGCAATAAGCAGGTAAGCCATTTTGATACTTAGAAGGAATAGCCCCTTCAATAGCGCTGCACAGTTTAAAGCTTAATGAGTATTGCCTACTCAGACCAGCAAAAGCTCTCCAGGTCTTAGGTAGAGGTCTGTCATATCATCCATCTCCAAATCCTTCAACTAAAGATGCCAGGATGGAACCCGGGACCATATGCACGCCAAGCAGATGGTCTGTCATTGAGACATTGCTTCCAAATACTGCCTCCAAGCTGTGGAGTCTTGTGTGCAAAACTCTACCTTGAGAGCCACTGGCACCAAAGTTGTAATCAAGTAATTTGACTGCTGCATAAACCAGTCTGCACTGGAGCCATCCATTCCGAGCCTAAACAAAAATGTGTGAGCCAGAGGTCACAACTGTGAACTAGCCCACACTAATTCAGCTTAGAGGGAACACTGATTACCAGCCCCAGACTTGTGAGTTTTAAAGTGAAATCATTTCTTCCAGTTATTGCAGCCCAAACCTGGACAAAATAGTGTAACCCAGAGACCAAAAACCAAAACAAAACAAAGAGCCAGCCCACACCAACTCAGCCTGGAGGGAACAGTGATCTCTTCCCGAAATGCCCTCAAGGCAGTTATTGCAGAGATTGTACGCTAATAAATCCTGCCTTAAACCAGCAACAGGAGATAGAGAAGGAAGGAAAGAGGAAATAAGAGGTATACCCTGCCCCTTACCAGAGCATCAAAGTGGCCCCTGGGGCCGAGAGAGGTCCTTTGCAACCACTCTTTAAAAACAGCTCTGACAGAACTACGGCTTGCCCACAGTCATCCTGGCTTGCCAACAGGCAGCTGCAAGTGGAGGAGCAGGGAACCAATCCTGGTTATCCCAAATTAATTAGAAACCATCTGCTGAACCACTGCACCACACAGGTCTTCATACACGAAGGGACTAGCTGCTCACCATATAACCTGGAATGAACGAGGCAGCCTTACCTTGCTGCCAGTTTCGCACCCAAGAACACTTGGCTTATTCCACTGAAACTTGGGGTGAACCCTAAGGTGTCACTGGATGCAAGTTATTGTTCTGACCCTACAGACTGCGTGGCTACCCACCGAAAAATCTATTATGTTCATGCATCCAGTGACACCTGAGCAGGACAGGAAGGTATAGTGCCAGAAGGTATGTCACACGGTAAAAGGTAAAGGTTCCCTTGCTCGAAAGCCAGACGAATCCGACTCCAGGGCTGCGATGCTCAACTCCGCTTCAAAGCCAAAGAGCCAGCGCTGTCCGAAGACAGCAATTTATAGTGGTTCAACATAAATGTAAATAGTTAATAATGGTCTTTATGAAATAAAAGGGCTATAAAATGGCCACCATTCACAAACGTTGTCCGTACTATAAAATGGCTGCTGCCACTCGCCCAGGGACTCACTACAAAATGGTTGCCACTGGTAGGCCAGTTACTAAAGGCCTATGAGCCCTGGCCCAATAACCAGAACCCACCATCACTTGAACTGAATGGGGGGAAATAGTTATCAGCCACCCAGTCCCCAGTGCCAAAATTGTGGATACAGAAAGGGAAGGGGAAGGAGCCAAAACAAGGCCGCTTTAATGTGGGGAAATGAGTTGGGGAGTGGGGGGGGCACTGTGCAGCCTCACCTCCTGCAACGCAGCCACCCCACCCGTTCATTTACTTTAGTTCCTCCCCCCCCCATTTTTATTAGCAGTATTATTATTATTTTTAATGACGGTGAGGCCCAAACCTATGGATAGCTGCCCTGGCCCCCAGAAACAAGCCGACGCCACGGCCTGAGCCGCCCAGCAGCCAAAAGTCCCAAACCTATGGATTGCCGCAAGCTCACAGTTGCAGCCCTGATGCTCCGGCCGCCGCAAAGGGGCAGGGGCCGCTGCCGCCGCCGCACAGGGGCTGCCGCCTGGGCCTTCCTCCAAGGATCTGGCCCCAGCCATTCTGCTGCTGCTGCTCCTCAGCCGAAGGCCTCAACCAAGCGTGCCGAGGACTGCTAAGAACTGCAAAGGTAGGAGGCAGAAGCCAAGCCTAAGTAGGCTGACTCCACCCCCTGTGCTGGTGCCTTTTCTTTATGCCTCACGAGGAGGCAAATCAGCCCTCCCCCGCCAGCGCAGGCTCGGCAGGGGTTTGGGCTTGCATGATACAAATAAAACCAACTGGATCAAATACCGTAGTCAATCAGTGATAAACACGAAAGATTTGGTAGTAGGCTAAGAAAAATTATTCTCAAATATAAAAAACTGTTTTTTGCTACTGAAACAGAATGCTTTTGATGGACATTGCTTATTCTACTTCATTCCTCTGTATTGTTTGTTATTTAATGACTGCTGTTATGTAAAGTTTTTTTTTAAATTTATTTATGCATCTTCTCAGAACATGCATGTTTTCCCCAAAAACTGAAATACTCTATATAGCATCATTCTCATTCTTCCCCCTCTTTCCTACTTTTCTATTTATTTTCTTTTGCAAGCAGGAAGAAGTTTCTTTCAGTTTGTTCCAGAAAGATCTGTCGATTATTTGTACTTTCAGGACTCTGGAGAATTGTTATAAAGTGAAGGCAGAAAGATCTCACATATAATGTTTCCATGTACTCTCTTTTATATTCCAACCATTAAAAAGATATAATGAAACAGTAAAAAATGTTCAGGATATATGAAAAGTTGATTTCTCTGTATATGGTGAAACAAAGGAAATTACAGTTTCTTTTAATTTTGTACCTAATAAATTCTAGTAATGGAAATGCCTTCTGTGAATATCTTATTTTTTTCAGATTATGAAAAATAAAGCCTAATTATATCGAGCTTTTGCAACCTCAGTGTTCAGTTCCTTAAACCCAGTATCCTTTGTAAGCCAAAACACTGTAAGGACCAAAGGCACTGGCAGGAAGTCCAAGATGTCATGGGTTGCAAAACTAACTCTTTCCTGGGAAGAAGCCTTGTTGATTAAATTGGGACTTACTCCTGAGTAGACCTACTTAGGATGACTTCCATTATCCAAGTCGACTTGTAGCCATAAGGAATTGCTGGCCTGATATGTTTTCTGCTGCTCTGCAGTGTGGTCCTCCAGAAGGCCAGACTGTCCTGCAGCTTTTCAGTCCCATAGAATCAGATGAACTGAGGGGACAGTGACATCCCAGCTGGCTTTCTGTAGCTACTGTTTCTGGCCAGGTTCCTGACGGCCAAAACAGATACAGGTGATCTTTGATTGACATCTCTAACAATTAAATTTTGCTTAAAAGCAGCACCTAAGCACAGCAAATTAGGTCAGATCAGCGAAGTTGGGGTACAGGGTTTTTTTAAAAAACTATATTCCAGTTGTGACAGTGAAGTCCTGAGCACTGTTTGGCTGAGCAGGGGTGAACAGTCTAAAGCATACTAGTATGTGATCAGAAAGCAATTTTGCCACAAAAACATTTCCAGAGGAGACATGGAATTCAGGCAAGAAAGTGTTTTAAACCAACCACATAATTGCTTATGCTCAGGAGAGATCATAGAGTATATGGTGCTGAACATACTGAAGTTTTAGGGAATCTGCTGAGGAAACAGGTTGACTAAAACAAATGGGATGATAGTCAACAGTGGGCTAAGAAACATAGGAAAACATGGGTGGTATAGAGATGGAGCATTAAGAAAGAAAGACTCAAGAGCCCTTTTCAGATGTTATGCCTATGTGCACTGGGAAGCTGGTAACCACACGCAAATTCTTCCAGTACACGCAGTCACCATGTTATCTAAACAGAAGAATGATGAAAAACTTTGGTCAACCCACTAAACTATCAATTACTTCTGGAAAGATTAAGGATATTTACAATGATCTTGTTCTAAGTGTCTGTTCAAAAAAGTCTCATGGTGCAAACATTTTGGACATTAATCATTACACAATAGTTTGAGTCCAGTGGCACCTTTAAGACCAACTAAGTTTTATTCAGAGAATAAGCTTTCATGTGCACACACACTTCTTCAGATATAATAATATCTGACATTTATCACTACACCTTAATAACCACAAAAGGCTTTCACTAAATGAGCAAATTGTCACTGTCATTTACAAATAAGTATCAGTATATACCAAGAAAGGCTGGGGGGGCCGGCAGGTAATAGCTTTGAAACAAATGTGAATATTGTGAATTTGAAATTTTTGCTCACCCTGTTTTAGCTCTGTTTTGTAATCCAGTAGTTTACTGCTAAACTCTAATGCTCGCAAGACCCTAGCAGAGTAGAATGCAGTTTTATTTTCCTTAACAATTTTAATGACAAAAATATCTTCAGGGCAAAACAGGACTGATTATCATTTTGGAAATGAGCTTTTATTTCTGTTTGCTTTTTGATTACACTCAAAAAAGACTCAAGATATTTATTCTGACCAAATTTGATGTATAATATCCTTATCATTTTTATTTACCAACTCTTAATCCAAGCTTTGTTGCTATTTGAAACAATTTATTCTTCAGCTCATTCTTTTGTGTCTGCAAGTCCAATGAATATCACCCACATAATCACTGAATTTAATAGGCTTATCCCAGAGTATCTCCATTGAGCAGCGAAAGCCAAAGTGCATTGTATAAAAACACGTCTTTAAACCCTGAAATTTGCTTCTCCTGAGGATACAGACATTTCAGGAGTGATGAACTAGGAGTGAATGGGCTGTTTAACCCTTCTGCTTGCCGCTTTTTAAATATATAACTGCCTTCTTCCACTTGCTTTTCCAACCACTCTTCAATTAATATAGGGCTACCAAGCCCTAGATCAGGTCAGGGAATGCCCTGCCCCAAGTTCCTGTTGCACACTGCCACTTGAAGCACTGGTAGGGGATAAATTTAAAACAATTAAAAAAATAGAACAAACTCACTGGTGTTACTTCCAGGTACAACCAGGAAATGGCAGTGGATAGCTCTAGGATCTGCAAAAAACTCTGTGGTAAAACTCTATAGTTGTATTCAGAAGTGATATCATTGTGCTTGTGACACCCCACCCCATGTCCCCCATCCCCAGTCTAGGATTGCCAGGTCCCCCCTGACCACCAGCTGGAGATGGGGGTAGGGTGCCAAATCCAGGTTAGGAAACTCCTGGTGATTTATGGATAGTGTTTGGGGAGGACAGGGACCTCAGTGAGGTACAATGTCATAGAGTTCACTCTCCTAAGCACCCATTTTCTCCATGCCAACTGATCTCTGTAGTCTGGAGATGAGCTGTAATTCCAGGGGATCCCCAGGTCCCACCTGGAGGCTGGTATCCCTAATCCCCATCCTCCCACTGGTTTCCAGGCTCAGTCTGTCAGACTCAGCCTAGCCACCCTCTATTAACAGTTTATGGCAAATGGTTGGATTGATTTACCTAAATACTGTATTCTGCTGAAGTGTTCCTTAACTACACAGTGGTAATATACGGACAGTATTTGGGAGACCTACCTTCCAGATATATGACTGTGCACTTGAATTGTATTTGAACTGTGACGTTGTCTTGACTCCATACAGAAATTACATACTGGATTTCAGTGCTGACTGTATAGGCTATCATTGGTGCTCTTTTCCTAGGATCTGCATTGACATCTCTAAGTGCCAGTGATGTATTATTATGTGATACAAAACACATGCTATTTTTACATCTTGTAGAGCACTGTAACCCTTCCTTCCTTCCTTCCTTCCTTCCTTCCTTCCTTCCTTCCTTCCTTCCTTCCTTCCTTCCTTCCTTCCTTCCTTCCTTCCTTCCTTCCTTGGGTTCATACCAACACCTTTATGGAATATTTGCGTTCCTTCTTCTACTGTATTTTTTCTTGTAAATACAATGTTTCTGTATATTACCAAATATGGAATAATTTCTTGGATTAGCAAGGTACATGTGTAGCAATTCTTGAATTATATTTGAATTTATTAGTGCATTCAGAATTCAGTTTTATTTTGTATATCCAAATTTATAATGGTTCACAGAATGGCAAAAATTATTCTTTAGATTATAAATCTGTTGTGTCATGAAACCCTGCATTTTTAAACTGCAAAACATTATACTGCATTAAATTGATGCCAACAAATAAAAAGGCAGTATGCAGTTACACTGGTAAATATTATCTAGAAATGCTGTGAGAAAAAGGAAGATCATCAGGGGTTGCGTAGGAGCCTGTGATGTGTCCTTGAAAAGTATTGATGGCTGTAGATTTTCCCCATTCCCCCCTTCTTCTAGACGTACATTTGACCCTAGTAAAATTGATTCCTAGAATCAGGGGACCTATGTGGACTAATAACCACAAACTATGCCATTAAAGGTGTCTGAATGACTGAATGAAATAACCACATGGCTTGCAGGGACAGTGGTAGGGAGAGGAAAGGGGATGAAATCATTCTTCCCATCTCTTTTTTCAGCAGAGCTGAATTGATGGAAGAAAGAGAAGGTGACTTCATCCCCTTCCTTCTTCTCAGTGCATCTTCCTCTAACCTGTGCGGCAATTAGTCCACATGGGTCCTGTGATCCTACAAATCAACTTTCCTATGTAGGAAAGGACTTCTGGCATGAGAGGACATTTATTTATTTTACTTATTATCATTTGGATTTATATCCCGCCCTCCCCTTAATGGGCTCAGGGTGGGTTCCAACAGTATAAAATACAGTACAATTAAAACCACATTAAAACACAATATAAAATAAAAAGATCCATGACTCTTGTACCCACGGATCTCTAGATGGAACCCAAAATGATCTGTTTAACCTTGAACATGCTACTAAAGGGATAGTAACTAGGCCTGAAACCTCCAGAAGTTCTGGTAACTGTGGAGCCCTGGATGTGGATTCTGGGACATTAAGGAATGGAGATGGCAGGTTCAGAGGACAGAACCCAGAGAAAACAGAGGCAGAGCTCAATGACAGTGACAAAGCCCAAGGGTAAAGGGTTGGGGCCCATGTACTCAGGATGGAACCCAATAGCAAGTGAATGAAATTCAAAGTGAATCCTGTTCATCTAAAGTATATGTTTATTACTTATGCTTGAAATTACTTATGCCCTACCACTAATGAGTACACCCATACCTGACATAATTTCAAGGAATGCAGGGATGATTCATCTAGTCATTGTATAAAGAATCTGTAGAATATTTACCTATTGAACACAGAAATGTATTCTGTTATGAACATGCAGACTGTATAAATACAGAAACATGTTCCCCCTCCCCAATACACAAACAAGTCACAGACAAGAGAATATAAATTAAGCATGCATTCTGCTTAGCATCACTTAACATGAGGCAGTGAGAGGAATGAGTCATGATGTGATAAAAAGTGCTTTCCAGGCCAGGCCACTACAAAAGACTCATGAAGCTGCCTTCTGTCAAGATCCATATTGTCTTCTCTGACTGGCAGCAGCTCTTCAGAGACCAAGGCAGAGGTCTCTCCTCTCATCTACTACCTAAACCTTTTACCTGGAGATAGCAGGAATTGAAATGGGAACCTTATATGGGCAAAGCAGATGCTCTGCCACTGAGCAATGACCTATCCTCTGAAGACACTGAAACACTACTAGTGGACCAAAGCTAAGCCCTTTGAAGTGGCAAGCAATGTTCACCTGGGTGGATGGGATTGTGACATAGCCCACTGGGTTTCATTTTACAACTACTATGGATTTATAACACTGTTTAGGCTGGGAAAGAGCTGACCCACAAGTTTCTCAAAGTAATTTGCAGGCCAGTATCTTCCAGTACCGGACCTTGCTTACCTGTTTTCTTATTTCTGTCCTTTCAATGAACTGTACAGAAAGATTACTCCTAAGTCTCTTCTCTGTTGAGCAATATAAGTTTCTCCCTAAACATTGGATGAGATTTTTGTCTCTCCTCTTGCTATGTTCTGAACAACCTATTTATCAAAACATTACTGGATAGTGGGAGGTCTTCTCTCACCTTCATCAGCTGCATAATAAGAAGGACAGTATATCTGACCTTGCATCTTGTTGGTATAAAAGTTCCTCTTCACTGAAACTGAGATACAGAGTCTGGAAATGTTTTCATAAAGAGGTATGCATTTGTGAGTCCTACATGAATTGCTTTTCATAACTAAAGCTTAAGAGCTCATTGTGCTCTTGCTGAGAATTCCATGACTTCCAAACTTTTCATTATATTTTGCATTGAAATGTTAGATGAAATGCATGTAAATGATTCCTGTCTGAATACTTCTTTTCTACTTACAAATAAAAAAGACATTGGAAAGCATGTAGCAAGTCCACTCGGAAGAAAGACCACACTGCAAAAAACAGGCACAAACACTGTTGGAGAAATAAGAAGAAGAAGAAAAAGAAGAGGAGGAGGAGGAGGAGGAGGAGGAGGAGGAGGAGATTGGACTTATACCCCACCCTTCACTCAGAGTCTCAAAGTGGTTTACAAACTCCTTTCCCTTCCCCTACCCACAACAGATACCCTGTGAGGTAGGTGGGGCTGAGAGAGCTCTGAGAGAACTGTTGTTTCAAGGACAGCTCTGACAGAATTATGGCTTGCACAAGGACATTGAGCAGCTGCAAGTGGAGGAGTGGGAAATCAAACCCGGTTCTCCCAGATTAGCGTCTGCACACTTCAAACATACATAAAGCTCCTCTTGTACTGAGTCAGAGCAGTGGTCTATTGGAGTCAGTATGGTCTCCTTATTTATTTATTTACTTCATTTGTCTCCCACCTCCCGATTTCTACCCAGTGGGGACCTAAAGTAGTTTACATTGTTCTCCTTTCCTCCTTTTTATCCTCACAACAATCCTATGAGGTAGGCTAGGCTGTGAGAATGCATCTGGCCTAAGGTTACCCAGCAAGCTTCCATGACAGTGAGCTCCCATAACCTGGGTCTCCCAGATACTAGTCCAATATTCTTAACAAGGGGTGCGCATTCAGCGATATCTGAGCCAGAAAGAAAATCCAAAAAATACCTTATTGGTATTTTCAAGATATTATTTCAGCTGGATATAGATTTGGCTATTTTTTGACTATCCAAAATGGCCAAGCCCTGAAAATCCTGATAGCTTGGTGACGTCCCTTGTAGTGGGGCAGACGGCCGATGAGGGGCTTTTGCGTGAGCCAGGCCATGTGTGAGGCTTCACCTGATGGGTTTCCTCATCCGTCGTGGTCTTGTGGGCAGAGTGAGCCTGTCGGTCTCTTTGCGACTTCTCGAAGGTGGTCACTGTTTGGAGTGTGGTGTTCAGCTTTAGGTCTGCCTGGGTGGTGAGTTCCCACCACAACTTTGGATCACTGACTCCCCATAGGAACTGGGTCAGTAGAGTGTCCTTGAGGGAGGGGAACTCACATTCACTGGCGAGGCGGTGGATGTCGGTGAGGAATTCTGCTGTTGACTCTCCTGCCTTCTGAGTTCGGCTGATGTAATCCATCCAGACAGCCCACTTTGAGGGTTTCAGGGTGTAGTAATTGGTCAGGGCAGTGATCAACTCCTTGTAGGTCACGATTTCCAGCATCTTTGGCACGACGAGGTTCTGTGCCAGCCAGATGGTGGCAATGCCGCATGTGCTCAGCAGCAATGACTTCTTGAGTTCCGCATCGGTTTCTCCCAGGATATTCAAGAAGTGTTTCAGCTGGTCGACCCAGGCCCCCGAGTACTTGGGATGGGTAGGGTCGAATGCCGAGAGGTGTTGTCCCAGAGCAAAAGCCATGACTCATTGTGGTAGCGGCTGTGCAGGAGCCAGTTGCGATGACGTGGTGGCTGTGGTCTGTGGTTCGCTGGAGGGAGTGGTGCGTGGCGGGGAGTCCTTGGCCTCTGTGGTGGTTGACGGTGCAGTGCTCGTGATCGTGGTGGAGTCAGGCTTGCTCACGGGATCCCAGTGAAAAGTACTGAGGCCGCGGACTCAGCATGGTGAATCAGCTCTTGTTTATTGGATTACATCAGGAATGAAAGATAAACTGGCCGGGCAGTGACTGGCTTATATGCATGCCCCACACCACACCCACACACACCCATCATCCGTGATTGGCCTTATTTACAAGTCAACATTTCCATAGGTCTACTTTCAGATCCGGGCAAGCCCATAGGTGCGCCTTTGGATCCGAAGTAGCTATTGTCTTAGGAATGAAGGTCTGAGGTTTGTCGGACCGCATGGTCAGGCCACCTCCATCGCAGCCATCTTCTACAGCTAATACATAACATGCAGGCTCCTAAAAAAGCCAGGCTAAAAAAGCCAGGTTTCCTTGTTCCTTTAGTTTCTCCCAGCTCCTGCCCAGCCAGATCTTGCAAAGGGGCAGCCCTGTTAGTGTGTGATAGTATTTTTTTAAACTGCCTTTTGTTGTGTTTTCCTACATTTCTCTAACTCTTCCACACTTTTCTCCTCAATTTTGCTCTCTTCTGTTCACAATCTGTCATTATCTATCCTCACTTCTAATCTGCCCCCCTCCTGTTATTTTTCAGTCGCAGCCATGATAGATGAGAACTTAGAATGTGTTTAATAGTAGTATAGCAGCAAACCTTTGTTAATATTATGAACAGAAGAGGGGAGTTAATATTTCTCCTTAATCTATCAAAATAAAGAATGATTCGCCCCTCCACCCTTTACATGCATGATAATAAATGCTAGTCTGCCTTGGGGTAACAAATGAGGAACGGAAGTCAGAACTAATTTATTTATTTATTTACTTTATTTATACGCTGCCTTTCTTCCCAAGGGAAACCCAGTGTGGCTTACATCATTCTCCTCTCCTCCATTTTATCCTCATAACAACCCTGTGAAGTAGGTTACGCTGAGCATGTGTGATGGATCCAAGGTCACCCAGGAAACCTCCATGGCAGAGTAGGAAGTCAAACCTGGGTTTCCTAGACCCTAGTCTGATGCTTTAACCACTACACAACCTTAGCTTCCATTGAAAATAGCATGGGGGCAGTCTCGAGGTAACCTGAGCCAGGATGGTCCAATTCCTTTCCTTTTTGGCCCTGGAACTCCCATGGCCAGCCTGAAGCTGGTGGACAATTTTCAGTTTCCTGGTTTCATTTTCTGATGAGTTATGCTTGCCCCAAATGGACAGACAGATGGATATGTAGATCCTTTTATTATTATTTGGTTTGGATCAGGGTCATATGGGAAGTGCTAAATGGAACCTTTGTCCAGGGGCCCATGGTGGCTCTCAGCAGCCCTGCCTGCCCCTGCCCCAAAGGAGGGAGAGAAAAGGAAGATGCAGTTTGTCTGACACTGTTCCTCCCTCCCAAATGGGGGATGGAAGGAAGGGGGAAGAGGTAGCTTGCCAAACCAATTGGCCAGGTGCTGCTTTCCTCATCTCAGGCCAGCCAGGTGTGGACTACCTGCTGCTTCCCTTGTATTGCTCAGACCAGGCACTGCCTCCCTCACCTTGGCCAGGCTTTCCCCACCTTGCAAGGGGCTGAACAGGGCTGAGCTGGGTTGAACTGGGCACTGTCGTCCCCTTGCATGGGGCTCAGCAAGGAACTGCCTTTGCCTCACCTTACCTCACTCGAGACTCAATTAAATGCCATCTTCTGCTCTGTTCTGCCTTGTTCGGGCTTGGCCTGGGTGCTGCCATCTGCCTCACCTTTCCAAGGTGGAAATAGGTGCCATGCCTTTCATGTCTCAGATTTATCTAGGGTGCTTTTTACATTTGTTGAAAGATCCATCTTGGCCTTCACTGGTCCAGTCTCTGGATTTAAGTATCACCATTTGGCTGGATTTCCTATTAGTATAGATGTGGAGCTGAGCAAAGACCCTGAGGGAAGGGGCATTCCATCCCTCCACCTTTCCTTTCTTCCCCAACCCCATCCTCACCTCATCTTCCTGCTCCCTCCATCCTTAGACCTCTGCCTGTTCAGCTCCCCTCATCCCATGGGAGGGTGGCTTGTCGTCCTTGCACATTTCCAGCAAAGAGGCTTTTTTTTTTTTTTTTTGTAAACCTGGAGAGTGCTCCAGATTTGGAGGAAAAAATCTATCTCCTGTCAACGTGGCCCTGATCCACAGATTTATGTATCCACAGATGGGGCCATGCTTGAATATTAGAATACAAGACGATGACGTTTAGCAATGTGGCTTAGAAATGCTTCTGTATTTCTAGAATTCCACCTCAGTTGAAATATATGATGTGATAACTGTATAAGGACTGTTATAAGTGTGTGCATCAACAGACTCTATGCCAGAGTTTATTCATATACGGCTTGTACATATCTGGTTCAAATTAGCATTTTTTTCAAAAATCTGAGATCATTATTAATTAAATCTGGGAAAGCTTGATAATCTTCAAACCCCATAACTATCGGCCTGTAACACAAGCCCTCTTCAAATGACATATGACAACCATGCACACGGGGGGAAGCAAAATCAAATGTACTGGGCCCACCCCTGTCTAAGTATGAATGTCAAAACATGAGCATGCCTATGCACATACAAAGTGCACAGGCATAGACTCTGTCCCCATGATTAGAAATGCTAAAAAAGCACAGGTCATGATCATAGGGACCAGAGCCTACACATATATACCTTGAACACTCCTAGATTCCAGTGACGGGATTAGGGTAAACATGCTCAATCCCACCACCCTCTATGCACACTGTTGTCACTCTAACTATTTCATTTGAATTGGGACATAGTCATTGATTGAATCTTTGAAACAGGATAGTTGAAGTTTCCCTCTTGAGTTCTTACATTCGCTCTCATATGAATGGTTTTCCTGTTTTTCAGTATTCAGCCCCAAACAATTTGCCACTATGCAAGACAACAGATATTTCAAGGGAAGCTGTCCCAATGTCTGGAGTCAGTTTGCCATTAAACATTTACTAGCCTGTCTGAATTCTCTTTTCTTCCCCAGGGCTTATCTATTCGCTTCTGTTTCCACAGTTTGTCCTGTCATAACCTTCGTCTGCAATATATTACTTAGTAATCTTAACATCTCTATAAAGGTATTTAAGGAATAGGAAGAAGACAGAATGGATTAGCCAATTTAGCCATACATCACAATGCTGGCCTAAAACCAAAAGAAGTTATTGATTAACTTGTATGGAATTCAAAGCAAATGGATTTCATTTTGTAAGAGCTTTTCTTAATGTACATTTTGGTATCCCTCCCTAAACTAGATTTAAACAACAAAAAGCTGCCATTTTATTTTTCCTTCTTTACTTCCTCTATACTTTTCTGTGATATTTTCTTGCTCTATAAGGGCAACAATAATTTCATGTTAATTAATAGGGTTTAAGAGATAATATGCAAATAAGGTTTAGGGATCCTAAAACAGGGACTGTGAAATTTACAATACTTATAGAAGATATATACACATTTATTCAGAATTATAAACACAGCAAATGAGCAGCTACCAGAACCCGTTGCCAGCAAGTAATATTTTTACCCCACACTAATTTCTGATAGCCACTGAATAGTTATATAAGAACATAAAAAATAACATAAGAGAAGCCAATGTTGGATCAGGCCAATGGCCATCCAGTCCAACACTCTGTCACACAGTGGCCAAAAACACCAGGGTCATCAGGAACTCAGCCCTTGATAAAATTGAGAATGAGAAACAACATTTTTTCAACACTTCTGAATTCTGGGGAAGAACATATTCTTCTGTCCCCTTTAAACCTCAGACCTGAAGCTGTCATCCTGCGCCACCTCTATTGTTGGAGTGGATGGGAACCCGACTATGCAATGTTTTCTCCAGGTATGTGATGTGATTATAGATGGACATTAAATTTTTCACCCTTTCCTTTTGACTCCAGACTGCCTCATAGCCATTTTTAGTCAAGACCTGCTCTGCCTATCTTACCTTGAGAGAAGATGGCATCACCAAGGAATTTCCTCCCCAGTCTGGACCCCACAACTTGGCAGCCCTTTGCTTTGCAAGAAGATAGACGCCTGAGACGCCCAGCCCTGATGTACCCAGTTATAGACCCCCTGCTTGGTGTGAACCCCAATGTCTGGGCCAAAGTTGGATCCCCAACTCTGGCAATTCATGCACCCATGATCCGGATCAAAGTCAAGCCTGGATGAGGACCAGTCCACATCTGACAATACACACTGCTGGCTGAGGAATGCCTTAGACTCCAGCCAGTGATTAAACACCTTCTCCAAGAAGGATGCCTTGAGGAATGCGCCTTCCCATATAACACCTCAATCCTTGCGGTCCCAAAAGATGCTGCCTGAATAAAATGGCATCTGGTCCAGAACCAGAAAGAGAGAGAGAGAGAGAGAGAGAGAGAGAGAGAGAGAGAGAGAGAGAGAGAGAGAGAGAGAGAGAGAGAGAGAGTTGTCGAACACACCCACTCTATGGTCCTGAATTCCTACACCAACCTGTCTACCTGGGAACCATAAATGGTTCACTATACTGGATCTGAAATACACATTCTTCAGTGTACCTCTGGACCCTGACTCTCGTAACCTGTTTGCCTTTGTGTGGGAAGACCCCACTACTGGGAAGAAAAACCTGCATCCACTGGACTGTCCTATCCCAGGGATTCGTGGACCCCCAGACACTTTTTGGGCATTGCCTTGCCAAGTCCCTACAAGGCTGGAATGGCAGACCCTGAACTGCCCTCTTCAGTAAGTGAACAACCTCCTGCTCTTGGGACCAGATCAAGATACTGTCCTCCATGACACTATCTGTCTTCTGAATTTCCTGGGACAGCAGAGCTACCATGTTTCTCAGGACGTGCAACTTGTGAAACAGTCTGCATCTCCTGCCACCAAAAAAGCCCATTGTACCATCCTCAGCAGGGCCAGGTTCTGTCACACCTGGATCCTGGAATACAACACCCTGATCCATCCCCTCATCACCACGTACAACCCCTCTAAACCTGAACCTGAACCTGAACCTGAATGCCTCACTTGGACCCCTGAAGAGCCTGCAGCATGGAACCAGACCAAGATTACCCTGATGATTGTGCATCAGCCTTCAGACTCCCGGACCTGCAAAATCCCTTTCAGCTCTTTGTATATGAGCTGGAGGGACACATGAGTGAAGTTCTGATGCAGTATTTTGGATCCATGCTCCACCCTGTTGCCTACCCATCCAACCAGATTGACACCACCGCAAAAGAATAGCCTGCCTGCAGGCACACAATTGCTGCTACCACCCTAACCTTTGAAGAAACCCGGAAACTGACCCTTGAGTGGGGCATGCATGAGTAGTAATGGGGTATACACTTCTTTTATTCAGAGACCGGAAACGTTTGACAGCTGCCCCCCCATCCCCCTGTGGAAGCAGCGCTTCCGCTAAGGGGGGGGGGCCATGCTTCAAAAACAGGGATGGGCAAGATGGCCACCAGTATCAGCCCAGAAGGGAATGGAGGAGGCTGTGCTATGGGGCTGTTAGCAGCAGGGGGGTTTGCTGTGGGGAGAAGGAGACTGGTACAATGGCAGCCATTTGTGTTGTTGTGCTTGGTGCAAAAACTTCAGGCTGTGGGGGCAGTAAAGCAGAGAGAATATCCAGAGGGGAGGATGTGTACAAGTTTGTTTTTAACAAAGTGTTGTTGAAAAAGTGTTTGGTGTAAGTTCAAGCGCTTGGAGTTTTCAAAACATCCCCCCAATTCTCTCTCACTGGAAAACTCAGACTGGCAAGAAAAGGGGGGAGTTTTCCACCCCCTGCTTGAAAAAAGAGAGAGCTGAAATCACTATGCCCCCCCAAGTCATTCCCCCCAGTGAGAAAAACGAATGACTATTGGTTCTAACGTGTGTCTAGTAACAGAAATGAACACATTTGCTAAGACCTAACCAGGTATTTTAGAAGTGGGGAAAAATGGGCATGGCAACACTCTTTTTCCTTGGGTTGTGTGTATTTTTGCTTGTGTGTGTATTATGTCTTTGTGTGTGTATTATGTCTTTTTTGTTAGGAAGAACTTTTTTTGGAAGAAAAACACAGCTATTTTAAAATTTAGTTTGGTAATGAACTATTGTAACATCTCAAGACTCTAATTTACATTTTACAGGTTCCTCTGCCTGACTTCTAGAAAGTATCCTCTTCTAGAAAAGTACCCTGCATAACTACACACAGTACAGAAAGCAAAAAGATGACATGACTTACTGTATATTAGTTTTTCTTGAGAGAGAGGCTCCCCTATGCAGCTTAGGCGTGGGGGGTGAAATGCAGACTTTTCCTAGAGGCTACAAAGAACTTTTTTAAAATTTCCAAGTCTTTTTTTGTTAGGAAGAACTTTTTTGGAAGAAAAACACAACTATTTTAAAATTTAGTTTGGTGATGAACTATTATAACATTTCAAGACTCTAATTTACATTTTACAGATTCCTCTGCCTGACTTCTAGAAAGTATCCAATGTCCAAACAGTACCCTGCATAACTACACACACACACACACAGTACAGAAAGCAAAAAGTTGACATGACTTACTGAATATTAGTTTTTCCAGACCCTGCAAAAAGCCCAAAACAAAAACTGAATTCTTAGGACTTTCTTGAGAAAGGCACGGGGGTGGGGGGGATGTTTCTTTTTCTCCAATGGCTTTTCCCCAACAGTATAAAATATTCCAGTTTCGTGATAACATTCCTGCTCTGTGTAAGAAGAAGAAACCACAACACTGTTTTTTTGTTCAGGGATTTCAGTTAACAATAAGAGATTTTCTAAAAGTAGGGTGTGTGCTTGGTGATTGATCGCTGTTCAGAGCTATCTATGATGTCCATCTGGCATTAGAGGTAACTGGACAAACAGGAGATGATGTCACAGCTAACTGGAAAAACAGGAAAATTGCATCATTTTAAAAAGATTGCGGTGTGTGTGGATGATTTGTATATCTCTCCACTGATTTCACTCAAAATGTGTGTCACAGTTTAAAAAACCTGTTTTATTTAAGATATGAGAATGTTTAAGCACACTGATCATTTATACCAATATTCCGTGTCTCTGGTGAAAAAAGGTTAATCATAGACCAACCATCTGTGCCAAAACACCAGATTCAGGAGAGTTCCTGTGCAGATAATAGCAAGTGGCATTTTAGGGTCCCGTTTGATCGCAATGTGTAAAGGGGAGAATGACATTGATACTGCACACACACCCAAATACACACCCAAATACCAGCACATGTATTTTGAGACAGGGACAATATAAGGAGAAAATGTGGCCTTCCCTTGAAACTAAAAGGCCGCCATTGTGTTTGTGCCCACCCTCTTTCCCTTCTGTGTGAACCCTGAGGAAATAAATCATAGGGAATTGCAATAAACAAAACACCAATCCTGCAGTGTGTGCTGTGGTATAGAGAACCCCAGCCTTCTAGGAGAGGTCAGGGGGGAGTGTCCTGAGACAGCATGCACAATTTGGGGGCTGTAGGAGCTGTTTTGTTGATTTTAGCCTACGCCGACCCTGTGAGGTAGAACACCCAAGTGGCACATGGTTTCATTTTGGGGTATCGAGTGACCCCTCAGTAAAAACAAGACCTGGAGCTGACTGTGGCTCAGATCATGAGCTACTCATTGCAACATTCAGACTTAAATTGAAGAAAGTTGGGAAAACCACAAGGCCATTCAGATTTGACCTAGATTGCATCCCCGATGAATATACAGTAGAGGTGAAGAATAGGTTTAAGGGACTAGATTTGATAGACAGAGTGCCTGAAGAACTATGGACAGAGGTCCGTGACATTGTAAAGGAGGCAGCAATCACCGCCATTCCAAAGAAAAAGAAATGCAAAAAAGCAAAGTGGCTGTCTGATGAGACTTTACACATAGCAGAGGAAAGAAGGAAAGCTAAAGACAACGGGGAAAAGGAAAGATTTGCCCAACTGAATGCAGATTTCCAGAGAACAGCAAGGAGAGATAAGGAGGCTTTCCTGAATGAACAATGCAAAGTAATAGAGGAAAACAATAGATTGGGAAGGACTAGAGATCTCTTCAAGAAAATTGGAGAAATCAAGGGAATGTTCCATGCAAAGCTGGCCATAATAAAGGACAAAAAGTGGTCTCAGACTGGGGCTACATAGGATTGTACGGCCAGTCATTTAAAGGGGGGAGGGAGATGGTTTCTCAGAACATTGTTAATCATGGAGCTGATGGATGAAGGTTTTTTTTTAAATGTCCTCCATCTCTCTTGCTTTCTCTGTTTCATATCTCTCACTGAGATCTTGGAAAGGCTGTGAGGAGATATTTTACAAGAGATGTTGTATGCAATCTTTGCACATAGTTCCTTGCTTTCCATCAAGCCTTTGTTAAGTACAAAAAAGACACATGGCAAGATGTTATCAGAAAGATATGAAAGCATATTAAAATATAATGTCATAACACTCATTATTACTGCAGATAAAAAGAACTGCTTTAAGCAATGCACAAGCCTGATTCTTCTCCTTCCTGCTGATAAAGGTAACACAGTCGCCTATTTGAATCATAGTAGCTGGTAATATCGAGTAATTCGAACAAAAACTTCAGTGGTACATCATGTAACAATCAGCATGACATCCAGAAAAAGTCTTTTGCAAACAAGATAGTGTCATGATAAAGAAGTTCTATGGCAAATTAATAAATCCCAACAACAGCCAAATGAAAATTGATTAAATGGGATGTTAATCAATCAGGTGGTTCCGTTTTTTGAAGCAGATACAAGATTCCACTGGAAGAAGAATGGAAATAGCATATTTGTTCACAGCTTTAAGGCTTTCAATTGCAGATTGAAATTATTCTGCTGTTAAGGAATTAATTGCTAAGTACAACATACATAGGTATACTTCTATCAGGCACAGTCATATACAAATATCAGTTCATTTCCCTAGTAAATTGTGAAAAATACTACCAGAGTGCAAGGAGCGGTATAACAAGGAGTTTCTCACCAGATGTCCTCCCAAAATGAGATCTGGAGACACCTTTAGCAAATTAGAACCTGACCCTCTCCCAACTAGCAGTACAGTGCCGTACAGTAAAATTGCAGAGCATAAAATCAGAGAAGCTCTAACAGACACAGAGTCTCATCAAGGCAATGTAGACCACTGGGAAACAACAGTTTTAAGAGTGCCAGGTTTGAACATAAAGTCCTCATTTGGAGCACCAGCTGAGAATCCCTCCCCCAGGAGCATCATATAGAGCTTTAATTGTCATTTGTGTTTTTAAAAATTCCAGTGAGCCACCTTGGCAGCCAATTTTGGCAGACCAACAGGATAAAATTATAATGAATACATTCCATATCAGAAAGAGAATAGGTCTTCTGGGTTAGGTGAAGGATATTCAATATACAAAAATAGGCTTCTGAGCTTGCCAGATTGTTTGGTCTGTGAATATCCAGTAGCCTGTCTTACTGCTGAAGAAAGTGTCTTCAAGTTGCAGCTAATTTATGACAATCCTGAAGGATTTTCAAGGCAAGAGACAAACAGAGGTGGTTTGCCATTGCCTGCCTCTGCATAGCAATCCTGGACTTCATAAGAACATAAGAGAAGTCAATGTTGAATCAGGCCAATGGCCCATCTAGTCCAACATTCTGTCACACAATGGCCAAGAATACCAGGTGCCATCAGGAGGTCCAGCAGTGGGGCCAGGACACTAGAAGCCCTCCCACTACTGCCCCCCCCACACTTCCTTGGTGGTCTCACATAGAAGTACTAATCTAGGCCAACCCTCCTCAGTTTCTGAAATCTGATGAAATCAGGCTAGCTTGGGCCATCCAGGGTAGCTTCTCCACCTGATTCAGGACTTTATGAGAATGCAACAGATTGCAAAATAGTTGCTCCATCAGTAGAATTTTCCAGCCCTTCACTAGGGTACAATGAGGGATGCTTGAACACCCCCCTACCCCAGTTCACCATACATTCTGCTCATCAGTCACAAACAGGGAACTTGTTTTTTGATGGGCTGTTTAACTGTTCATTAACAGCTTGAGCCTGTTTGTTGTGTTATTTTTCAGGTATTCTAATGGTACAATATAGCAGAGTGCAACTGGCAGAATTTCACACATGCCTGATGATAGTCCTAGTTTCTTTCCTTCCACAGAGCCCTCTCCTTACTGTTTATCACTCAAAAGCCAATCATATAAACAGTGAGCAATTAATCAGTCAGAGAGTGATTATGCATAAAAATTGCCGTTTTATTTTAAAAAGTGTTATTGTTTCATGTTCATTTAAGTCCATGTAATTATGAAAGTTATTTTGCTCATCCACTTTATGGGAGTTATCCTCATGCCATACTGGTTCTATGTAATTTGATTACCTGACCTGACCCTCCACAAGTTTCAACTACTGCACACTTATAGCAGCTGTTTGTGGCAGATGGCTATGAGGTGAGGAAATCTGAGACTTAACTCATGACTGATTGCATCTGTTAGCATGCCAAATGTATTCACTGTCAAGTTCATTAAATCCCTTGATTTAACCCCCCTTTCTCCCACTGAACATACATTTGACAGAGGGAGAAGCAGCATTGACCCACGATTGGTTCTTCTGGATTAGTGAGGTGTTTTAACTCTATTTACTTTCAATCCAGTGTATAAAATTCCTAGAAGTGTTTTGTCCCCTCAAATGTCCCAGCTGTTTAAGTACTTCCATTGTTTCATTAAACAGATAAAAATAACCTATGATAAAATGTCTTCCTTTCACTTCAGGGTGGCATTGAAGCCACTGATTTTTTTTTAAATGAAGCAATACTTGCCATTAATAGACATGATCATCAGATACATTTTGGCTGTAAACAGATCAAATTGCCAACATTCTAACAAATATCAGATGCTGTACTTGCACATGAACTGTGATCTGTGACATTATCTAGTTTGCAAATAGCCCCACATAAAATACCCTAAAGATTCTTAACTAAACATATAGATATCAACAGCTTACTGTTGACAAGTGAATATTCTATTTCTCAGTATCTGAATAAGCATTATGAAGACCTGAAGATGCTAAGAAGGACTGATGCATGCTGAATAATGCACTTTCATTCCACTTTCAATGCACTTCAGTGATCATCTGCAAGTGGATTTTACCATTTCACACAGTAAAATCCAGTTGCAAAGGGCATTAAAAGTGGATTGAAAATGCATTATTCAGCATATGTGAAAACACACAAAGATGTCACTGTGGCAGTTGTGGGGGGCATTTTTAGAACTGCTGAAAAATTCCCTACCTTTCAGTAATTTTTCAGCAATGTCCATTTGTTCATTCCCCCTCACTCTCTCACAATTGGTTTTCTTTGTTGTTGTTGACAACAGCTGATGCATGATTCCTGATTAGCTAACCCATATGACCAGTCATGGACATATCACTCTTAGTGACACCATCATGTAGCCAAATCTGATTTGCTCTGAAGCATCATGATCTCATCTTGTTCATGATATATTAATCAGCTTAGAAAGGTATAATTCTGCTTAGGATTCCACTGTAAATTATTTAAAACTGCAGTTGAAAAACAAAAAGTTATGTTATCAATATTATCAAATCCCACTGTTTAAATTATAAGTTCTCCAAGGAGTTTCTTCTTTGGGAAATAATAAATAATACCAACGTTTTACAATTTTGGCAATAACTCTATGGCCTTTTTTGCATTGGCATTTTGCTCTGCATTCGGAGCTCTTCAAGGATTTGCGTTCCATATCAGTCTCTGCCTTCACTCCACAATTGCCCTGCATTTAAATTTTTATTCTACATGTGTTTTTGTGATTCTGTCACCAAACCAGTTTCATTACACAATTGCTCTGTGTTTTCTGAAACCTCTTTTGCAATGGACTTTTTTGGCTAAACCGGTTTCAGCATTCACATGTAGAATCATCGCCCATTTTTCCTTCCCTATCTCCCTTGGTATTTTTTTCAGGCAGGAGATGGTGCTCACCTATACTATTCTCCTCCCATTACCTGCATCATGTTTCAGATGTCTAGCAGCATCAAATTTCAGCCAATCAACTTTTGCAGGGCAGGGCATAAGGTGGGTTCTCCTGTCTTCCTTGCTTTCTTCCATTTAATTAATTAATTCAATTTGTATCCCGCCCTCCCTACTAAGGCAGGCTCAGGGTGGCTTTCTTCCTTTTATTCTGCTTCTACTCCTCCTGCATCTCATCTGGCAAACTAAACATCAGGGAATTCCCCAGCACAATGTGCCTACTTCCAACACCTACACCACATCTTTACAGGCGATCCAAGCATTGCTCCTAGACGAGTAACTTGCAACATGAACATGCATTTGGTAGTTCAGGCAGCCTGCCACCCCTTTTCCTACTCTCTTCCCATGACTGTCTTCTGCCCTATCACTCTCTTTCTGTCCTCTTTCTACCACCCCACCCCATCATTCTCTCTTTCTATCTGCCCTCCTTGCTAAGTCTTCCCTCCCCCCTCATTTTCCTTGCAAGCTCTGTAGGAGCTGTTCTGGGCATGGGATGCTTTTGAGGGTGGCAGTGCTGGATTTACGCATAAGCTAAATAAGCTACAGCTTAGGGCCTCGCAATCTGCTGGGGCCTCAAATAAAAATATATATATATAAAAAATGATTTTAAAAATCTCATAGAAAAATTACTCAAATGAAGTCAGACATATCACGATGATAAATTCTAACTAATTTTAAATATACAAAATATAGGTAAAGGTTTCCCTTGCTCAAAAGCCAATTCCAGGGAGGGCCCTGCAGGAGTATCACTCACTGGGTTGAATGGGGCTTCCTCATCTGCCTCTCTCTGTGTGTGTGGGGGGAGAACAGCCTGTCAGTGTATTTTCTGTTGCTCTCTCACTCCCCCACCCCAAAAAGGGTCTTGCTCTTGTAATCTTGTGGCATATTCATTGTATACATGTAGTGGAATTGTCTGCTCTTCCCCTAATATTTGTGTGATTTGGTTTGGTTCTGTTGGATGGAGCTCTTGTTTCAGTTTCGTTTTGTATATGCTAAATGGACCTGAGAACAGGTGGCTCAGTGAGTACTCTAGCCTGGGAACTCACAGCCAAAGGGAAACATTACAGTGTAAGATGATGAGATGAGATTGGATTTATACCCCACCCTTCACTACCCCAAGGAGTCTCAGAGCAGCTTACAAACTTCTTTCCCTTTCCCTCCCCACAACAGACACCCTGTGAGGTAGGTGGAGCTGAGAGAGCTCTGACAGAAATTTCTCTTTTTCAACAACAGCTCTTATCAGAACTACGGCTTGCCCAAGGTCATCCAGCCAGGTGCAAGTGGCAGAGTGGGGAATCAAACCCGGTTCTCCCAGATTAGAGTCCGCGCACTTAACCACTACACCAAACTGGCTCTCAGTAAGCCTTCAAGCTCCTTTTTAACTGCTGGGGGGGATTTGGAACTTGGGGGAAAACAAACATGCACAGAGGTTTTCATTTTCTTTCCCTTTCCTTTCTTCCATTTCTTCCATTTCTTTCTTTGTTTCCTTCTCTTTCTTTGTTTCCCTTTCCCCCATTTATTTCTTTCCTTTTTTTTCAATTTATTTCCCTTCCTGGGAGCCCTCTATCCATGCCTTGGCTAGGCATCAGTGAGGGAGAGGGGGGTGCATCTTAGTGCTGAGCATATTTTATTTTTATTTGATTTCTTATTTGTTGTGATGTCAGTGCACATGCGTGGGGCTTTTGGGGCCCCCCACATTCCCCAGGCCCCCCCCACTAAAAATGTCCTAGCTATGGGCCTGGGTGGGGCACCATCAATATAGACTCCAGCCCATCAAGGGAGAATTGTGTTTAACCTCTGTTGATTTATGCCCTGTTGGTTGGTAAGTGTATGCTTACTCCTACAGTTGTGCCTTATTCATTTAGTGTGTGCTCCATAATTGTGTAAATAGTAAAATAAATTATTCTGTTTGGGCCAATAATCTGTGTTGTGCTCTGACCCCATAGTCTCCCCCACACTGCACAATACCAAAGGGAGGGGGTAGCCCAGGGAAGCAAGGAAAGGCCAGACCCTTGAGTTGCCAACTTTCCAGGGATCCCCCAAAGATTGGGGATTCCATCTCCAAATAGGGAGATTTGGCCATGGGGTCTCACTGTCCCTCTAAAAAGGCAGCGACAATTCAGTGAGTGGTGGCAGGGAACTTAAGGAGTGAGATACGCCCACAGGATGATGGTGGAAGGCGAAAAGCTGAACTGTAAACTGGAATGCAAAGTTGATTTCAGCAAATGCCGAGGATAGTCATATGATAACTCAGCGAATATGGCTGGCAAATACAAGGGAATGCAACAAAAAATCCTTGAGTTAAACAAGCATGCTATATATATTCCGTGTGCTGGTCATTCACTAAATCTTGTCGGCCATGCTGCTGTAGATTGCTGTTTAGATGAAGTAAACTTTTTTGCTGTTGTTCAAGAAATGTACACTTTCTTTTCATCTTCTACAAAGAGATGGTCTGTGATGTTATCTTTCTTGAAAACAGACTCAGATACCAGAGTACTAAAAAAACTGTCTGACACTAGATGGGAAGCAAATGTCCAAGCAGTGTCTGCCATAAATGTGAGTTATAAGCCAATCATAGATGCTCTAAGTCACATTTATGATGATGAAAATGAAAAGGGAGCTACAAGATTAGAAGTCGGTACTCTTCTGGAAAAAATGGAGGAACTAGAATTTGTTTTTATGCTACATTTATGGAATAAATTGCTTCCAGAGTTTCACAAAACCAGTATGGCTCACCAGGATCCAAAGACTGCACTTACCACATGTGCAAATCTGTACAAATCACTTTCTCACTATGTTAAAAACATTCGAGAAAATTTTGATGATTTTGAAGAAGAAGTTAAATCTAGATTGCCTGGTGTAGAATATAAGTCTACAGTAAAAAGAAAGAGGATGATAAAAAAACAAGCCAATGATGGAGCTGCACCTGATGCTGATGAACAGCTTTCTCCAAGAGACAAATTTCGAGTGAACATTCATATTATAGACATCCTTGAGGCAAATTTAATGAGAAGAGCAACAGTCTACAATTATGTTGCAAATAAATTTTCATTTTTAGTTGATTTAGAAATTTCAGACGTACAGCTACAAAAAGCAGTAGATACGTTAATAAAAGAGTATCCACATGATGTTGATATTAATTTCACGAGTGAACTGAGGCACTTCCATGAGTATTTCAATCAGAATTATCCTGAAAAAGAACATTTTCAACACAAAGATTTGTATCAAATCATCTTTCAAGACAAGATTGTGTTAGTTTTCCCTAATGTGGTAGCAATATTACGACTATTCCTGTGTTTAATGGTGACAAATTGTTCAGGGGAAAGACCATTTTCACAGCTAAAGAGAATAAAAAATGAACTGAGAGCAACTATGTCCTAAGAAAAATTGTCTGCACTTAGCATCATGTGTATAGAAAGCAATAAGTTACGTAGCATATCTTTTTATGACATAATTAATGATTTTGCTTTTGAGAAATCAAGAAAGAAAATGTTTTAAACTATAACTTAGAGCCTTTTATATTATTATATAATATAATTATTTATATTAAATATTATTGTATCATAACGATTTATCCACTCCATGTTTTCAATATTAATTTATTTTATATGTGTGTGTGTGTGTGTGTTTGTGCACCTGTATTATTTGGAATTTTGGGTACCCAATTTTATGTGAGTCTACTGTCAATTTTTTTACCTGAATAAAAGATTAATTTTTATACACTGACAATTATGTTGTTATATTAATTTAATTTTTACCTTTTATTTTCCTATTTTAATTTAAAATGTTCTGTTCTATGAGACTTATTTGTCATTTTAAAACCCTTTAATTATGTAATTATTTCTGTGATTTTGTAAACACATCCTTTATTATTTTTTTAAATAAAAATTAAAAGAAATATATTTTCAAATATTAAAAAGATTTTAAATTTTTCTGAGACCAGCTGTTGTAATTTAAAACAGTAGGGGGCCTCTGGGTTATGTATAGCTTAGGGCCTCAGCAAGTCTAAATCCAGTCCTGGAGGGTGAGGTGGCTTCTCCCTCATAGCTGCAGGGCCTGCCAGGCATCACCCCTTCCCCCCCACAGCAGCAATGGACATGGCTGTTGGACTGGGGAGAGAACCGCACACCAATCCCAGACTCGTGTCAAGGCGAGTTGGCACCCAAGGCCCTCATTCTGCTAGTGAGTGACTGAGGATGAGCAGTTTACATTATTCTCCTTCCTGCCACCACTATTCTCTCTCTTTCTCTCTCTCTCCTTCCCTCCCCCCGCAGCCCTCATCAGGAGGCTGGCAACATTAGTTCCCCTGGAGGAAATAACTGCTTTTGTGGGTGGAGTGTATTGTATTATATACGTCTGAAGTCCCTTCTTGCCTCAGTCCCCACCATCTCCAGGCAGCACCCCTCAAATATGCAGGAATTTCCCAACCTGGAGTTGGCATCCCTATCCCCAGACAACCTGAGGCAATGGAAAGCTGATTGCTCTGCCTGCCCCCACAGTTCATATCCATCAAGCTGGAGGGTGTGGGCAAACACCATTTGCAATAAACTGTATATTAAGGTTGAAATAAAGATAAAACTTATATAGACAACATTTGCATTGTGTTGCTGTAAAGGTACATTTACAAGCTTGAATAATATGAACAAAAGACTTATACAAAAGAAATTAAACACTGCAAGTAGTCAACATGAAGCTTGCAAGGGTAGTGTGAGCTGTGAATAAAAGCTTTTTTATGAAGTGGAGTATAGGGGAAAGATTATCGAATTTTTTCTCAAGACTTAGAAATGTAAAAACATTCCAGTTCCAGCCAACGAGAGAGGACATCTGAGCTGCAGTGCTACTTGACTGGAACAGTTTTTTAATTTTATTTTATACTCATTCAATTACTTTTAGCTTATCTCACATGGAATTTTTTAAGTAGACTGTTTATCTTCAGTACAAGAAAGTTTTTGGTACAGCTGCTAGCTTTCTGACTCTAATCTGTCTGCCTCCCCTATCATTTACTGTGGAACTGGGAGACTTAAGCAGTTGGTCAGCTATGATAAAGAGAACACTACAAAACTCTCTTAATTAAGAGGTTTCTTCTCTTTTTTTTTCTCCTTCCCCCTCTCTTCCTGTATTATAATACCTGCAGAGAAGTGACCAAGAGACACAGAGGAGCAGGGGTCATTTCCTGCCAGAGCGTCCCGGAGTGGTGCTCCGGCAGTAATGAGCCCAGGCCTTGCCTCCTCCTAGGGGGGAGAATTAAATGCCTGGCTTTCCTGTGCAATCTTCGCTCAGGGAAGCCAGGCATGTCTGCTGGGCTCCCCTTCTTGTCTCCAGCCAGTCCAGGCTGGCTGGGGACAGGAAGAGAAGCCAGGCAGGTATGCCCTCCTTTCCCCGTGAGCCGCTCCACTTTTGCGGAGAGACTGGGGCTGGCTGGAGACAGGAAAGGAAGCTGGGCAGATATGCCCTCCTTTCCCCCTGAGCCACTCCGCTTTCACAGAGAGACTGGGGGAGGTAGATTTAAAAACCTGGCTTTCCTGCGTGACCTTCTAGCCACGGGGCAGATCGCACAGGGAAGCCAGGCATGTCTGTTGGGTTCCCTTTCCTGTCTCTGGCTGGAGATAGGAAGGGAAGCCAGTAAATATGCCCTCCTTTCCTCCTGAGCTGCTCCATTTTGCAGAGAGATTGGGGGGTGGATTTAAATGCCTGGCTTCCCTGCGTGACTTCTAGCTGCAGGGTACTCAGAGTAGATCGCAAAGGGAAGCCAGGCATGTCTGCCAGGCTCTTCTTCCTGTCTCCAGCCAGCTCAGGCCCACTGGAAACAGGAAGGGAAGTCGGGCAGAAATGTCTTCCTTTCCCCCTCAGCCTTGTTTTCCCCTGCCAGGCACCTGGAGAAGATCGAGCAGGGAAGGCAGGCATGTCTCCCCACCTCCTCTTCTTTCTCCAGCCAGCCTGTCGCAGTTCATAGTTTATACTGGAGGAAGTCCAAATCTCCTCCCCCACCCCCCCGCTTTCAGTTGGATTTATTTATTTATTTATTATATTATATTTCTTGGTCTCTCACTCCTCCCAAAGGGTCTTGCTCTTGTATACATGTCTATGTGTAATGGAACAGTCTGCTCTTTCCTTAATACCTGTGTGATTTAGTTTAGTCTTGTTGGGTGGAGTTCATCTCACTTTCATTTTTATATGTTGAATGGACCGGAGAATGGGTGGCTGAGTGAGTACTCTAGCCTGGGAACTCACAGCTAAAGGAGGATGTTTCAAATGTAAGCCTTCAAGCTCCTTTTTAACTGCTGGTGGGGGAATTTAAAACTTGGGGAAAGCAAACATACACAGAGGCTTTCATTTTCTTTCCCTTTCTTTCTATTTCTTTGCTCCCTTTCTTTCCCTTTCCCCCAATTCTTTCCCTTTCCCCCATTTCTTTTTGTTTCCTTCCTTCCGTTTCTTTCTATGCCTTTCTTTCCATTTTTTTTCTTTTCCCTCCCTTCCTCCCTCCCTTGCGTCCCCCCTCTCTTTCAGCTAATGAGTTAGGCTATAACCAACTTAAATAAAGGTTAACAGTCAATAAACACAAAATGTGCCAAACAAAGCTTGAGTCCAGTGGGACCTTTAAGACCAACAGAGTTTAATTCTGGGTTTAAGCTTTCATGTGAATAAACTTTGTTGGTCTTAAAGGTGCCACTGACCTCAAACTTTGTTCTGTTGCACTGGAAGAGATATTCTTAAGTACCACTGCTAATGAAACATTGAGCTGCTATCCTACCTTAAACATGAGTGGACAGGAGGTGTTGGGTCTACCCTAATAATTTGTTCAAGTAACTTTGTGAAGTCTTTTGTACAGTGTAACCCTATTGCCTGTGTAGAAGATCCGTCTTGAATAATTCTGGTTTGCATAGCTTCAGGTGGGTAGCTGTGTTGGTCTGAAACAATAGAACAGAGTTTGTGTCCAGTAGCACCTTTAAGACCAACAAAGATTAATTCTTGGTATAAGCTTTTGTGTTCATGCACTCATTTTCAGATTGAAACAGAGTCATCAACAATTACATGGAAGTAGCAAGTGAGGAGGATGTTGCCCATATCTGTAGACTTCTGCAAATGTGGGAACTGTAGCCTCTGCTCATAACTGGGTCACTGGTCACTTCTTCAGCCACGAAGTATCTGTAGATGAGAGCAGTGGCTCACAAAAGCTGATCCCCTGTCACAAATTTTCTTTGTGCTTTTGAAGCAGTTTTTCTCCAGGTAGGCTCGCCAGCTCTGAGTTGGGAAGTACCTGGAGATTTTTGGGGTGGAGCCTGAGCGATGGCTGTTGCCTTCTGACACACTTCTGGTGATGTCAGGGGGTGTGGCATATGCAAATAAATTATGCTGAGTTATGCTAATGAGCTCCTGCACCTCTTTTTCTACAAAATGACCCCTGCAGAGGAGGCTGCCCCATTTCCAGCTCCCAAACAATCCAGGATTAGAGACTTTTTTAGCTCAAGTGAAAGTAAAAGTAGGAATAAGAATTATACTCCTATCTATGCCGTGTAAACAGCAAATCATTTTTTACCACTTGAGATTGGCAGTGAGGAAGATGTGAGTACCCTGGTTGAAGATACTACTACTTTGGAGTCAAGGGTGGGGCATATTGATTCAGCCCCTGAGGCAGCTGGAACACCTACGGAGAGCAGCCTGTTAATTTTAATTGCAAGGACTGTGGAATGTCTCTTTAGAAACATTCAAAACATTAATACTCAATTGAAACAGCTAATTGCAGAGCTCACTAAACTGTCTGCTAACAATCAGCAGATACAACTAACATATCAGGTACAGCCAATATTCCAGAACACTAGCATGGGAAGATGGGGGCAGACATATGCCATTAAGGGGATAAGGGAGCACGACCTGAAACAGGGGAGTGCTTTATGGAACAACCCCCTCCAGCTAATATTTCAGCCAAGAAAGATCTGTTTAACAATATGTGGGCGAAGGAGACAAACCCCAAACTGGAAAGGAGGTCAGCGTCCCAAACGTCATTTGGCTGACCTACTTAGAATAAAATACTCAGAATCTGGTGGAGGCCAAATCTCTTAATCCCCCAAACCAACCCCAAAAAGTGCTACTCTCCTTTGCTTCTACCAGAATACCTTCTCTGATTCATGAGAAGAAGTCACAACTTGTAACCAAAGGTGTTTTTCCAACACAGGTGTTCTAAAATGCTATTACAGTATCCTTATGCTATAAGAAATCCTCTGTGTTGATATGAACTCACCATTACAAGAGGGGTCACCAACGGAAACAGAGACACATCAAACATTCCAAATGAACTTAATTTCCTGGGATGACCTGGGTGAACCCATGGAGAGCACACAAACCCCTGCAGAACATCATCATGCACAAGCTGGCCAAGGAACAAACCCAAAAGACAACTGACACATAAGTCCTATAGAGGATCCTATAGAGGATGATCTTTTTAACTCCTCTGGGAATCTCCCTTGCAATGAGCAACAATCAGTTATTGATAGACTGGATCTTATGTACCATAAACTGAGTGAGATTAAAGATTTGGAGATACAGCCAGTTGATAGGCCCAAAGCCCATAAAAACCTGAGTGTTACAGGAGACCTTCTAGAACCAAGTTCTTCAGTGGATGCTGAGCGACAACTACAAAGGAGGAGCATCCAAAATATATTGTCCCAGAGCTCCAATCATCTTCAAAATACCAAAAATGGTTCTCACGGCAACCTCTTAATAGAGAACCCTCTGAATGAATTATTTGGATTACCACATCAGAAGTCCTCAACAACCCCACCAGCTAGTCCTCCATCTAAAATTGGGACAAATGGCTGTATTTTCTCTGAACATAATAAATCTCTTAATATCTGAGCTAGATTGACTAGACTGTAACAACCAGAAATGGAGACAACCCCAGGGACAAGCCTTCCAGCTCATATCCTGGAATATTGTGGGATGGGGAAGTAAATGTGGAGATACTGATTTATTGAGCTTTTTGAAGGATTTTGACATTATCCTTCTACAAGAGACCTGGTTGCCCGGAGATATTTTAATCAGTGGTTTCACTTCCTACACACTTCCTGCATCGAAAATGAATATAAGGGGCCAGTTTAAGGCTGGTCTGTGTTGTTTGTTTAATAATTCTATCAATCATATTATTAGCCAATTAGACTCTTGCCCTCCATTGGCTCAGGCATATTATATTGCTATTAAGGATAATATTATTAGTTAATCTTTACACTGCTCCTTTTGTTGATAACAGTACTTCCACATCTACTTGGAAGTCACTGAGTGTCTATCTGAAAACAGTTTTGGAGAAATTTCCTGAGGCTGCTCTGCTTTTAGCTGGTGATCTTAATGCAAAATTGAGGTCTAATAATGATCAGTTAGGCAATTTGTTGAGTTGGGGTGATGAGTACCACACACCTCTCCCATTCTTAGTCTCTAGACATTCTAAAGACCCAGTTATAAACCAGACTGAATGTCATCTGATGGACTTTTGTGTGGAATTCAATCTATATATAATTAATGGGTCCCCTGAATTTGATCCGCATGGCCAATACACTTACATCTCCCCTCATGGTTGTAGCGTTGTTGACTATGTGATTACTTCAGCAGTCTTGAGAGACCATATCACTAAGTTTACAATTGGCAATCAAACAGAAAGTGACCATTCTCCTATGTTGTTGACTTTTAGGATGAGCTGTAACTCAGATAGGTCTCCTCTGTTTAGTGCTGAAAATACTGATTGCCCTGTATATAAGAGAATAAAGTGGACCTCAACCCTTTCCACACAGATTCAACAATGGATGCATAGTGATATTGGGATGCAACTAAACCAAAAGCTATCCTATTGCTAACAGAGTTTTTAATTCTTAGTTTATAATTCTACTAGGCACAAAGCCCATTGTAAAGTCAAGGCAACAAGCTCTAGCAAAAGCCTGGGGCAAGGGCCAACAGCATGAAGTGTGTGTAAGTCAGTGTCAGTGGCTGGCATCAGTGGCCGGTGGCCCCCTCTTGCTGGCGGTAGCTTCCTGGTGGCTGGGTGGCTGGTTATGCACAGGCATATGGCCGGTCGCTGGTCACAGCATGAGGAGGCCCCAGTCATCGGAGTGCTCCCCCCGGCCATTGGCGGTGCCTCTCTGTGCGCCTTCCCTCCAGGGAGGGGTTGGCGCCGCTGCCACTATCACAGTGGTCTCAGCTTCGCAGCCACAGAAAGAAAGCACATGGGGCATCAGGGGCTCTAAGTGGCATGGGAGGCTTGTCATCCATGGAGAGCAGAGGGCAGCCAGGGGATGTGGATCCGGCTCCTTGCCTCCCATACCATGCAGAGGCGAAATTGTGAGCAGAGCGACTGGTGAGTCGGGGAAGTGGAGCCCCACAAGGAGCTGGGCTGCTCAGCGGCTCAGAGGCAAATGGGGTGTGGGGAGTTGTGGTGCTGGGGAGCAAAGTTGGGTCTCCATCTGGCCAGGGGGATCAGGTGAAGACGGGCCAGTGGCAGTGAGCACACTGCCAGTGAAGCCACCCCATGGCACTCTCCCATCTTGGAGTCCTCCCAGAAGCCTCAGGACTGGGTCCAGTGGGAGCGAGCAGGCTGCATGGATGCCAGCAGAGCATCCATGGTGGCTGACAGCTCTGTGCAGAGTGAGGGCGAGAGGGTGGTCAGCTGGTCTATGGGTGGGACTGATGGAAGGAAAGGCAGCCAATTGATAGGACCCGGGGTGAGTGGCAGATGAGCAGGCAAACTGATTTGGCGTGCATTGAATCGTGCCACCCCATAGGAGAGAAGCCACCCAAATCAGCTTTATAATATGGGAGAGACTGTTGATAAACTCAGTGATTTTGCACAACCATTTGGCTCAACAAATTTCTGATTTGATGCTGAATGTCACCTAGCTAAAAATAGATTGCACCAATTCTTTTGGCAGATGAGTATTGGCATTTACTTTGGATCCCTTCTGTTTATTGCAAAATAAGGAGGGAATGTCAACTGCTGCTAGCCCAAAAGAGGCTTTGCCATGGAGAAATGGACCCAGCTTTTTCATGCAGTCAAAAGTAATAACAACAATGCTTTCTGGTCTTTGGTCACAGGCTTTAAATGTCAGTTGGGAGTCCTTAATGTTAGCTCAATTCCCCCTCAGAAATGGGTCACTTACTACACTGATTTGTTCAATAATCCTTTCATAGCTGAACCAACAAGTAATGTGCTACTTTTAGATGTGCCAAAGTGGCCTCCTGTCTCGCATGAGGAGATATATGAGCATATTTCTAGTCTTAAATCTGGTAAAGCCCTGGGCCCCCATGGCCTATCCGATGAGTTCATGAAGAACAATATTGAATGGTGGTCTCATTCTCTTGCACAAGAACAAAAAAAGAGGGGGAGAGGAAAAAAACTGAGCCTAAAACCTAGAATCCAGAACCTGACAAAGGTTAGTCAAATGTGGGAAAAAGGGGGCCAATGTTAAAAACTTGATAAAGGAAATATAAAAATACATGTATTTATTAAACACAACTTAAAAAATATGTAAGGGCCCAGTCACACATTATTTATAAGTATCAAACAATAAAACACAAGGGCTTGTAAATGTGACCTGACGCATTTCGGCCTACATAGGCCTTCCTCAGAGGTCAATAATGAGGAACATATTGGCTATTATAAAAACATATAGTACAATCATATACAATCGTATACAGAGCATAAATACAATAAGGACCAGAAGCAAGTTGTTTCAAGATAACCCACCAGGCATAGAGCAAGAAAATACAAATGAGGCCTCTATTAGTTTGCTTGAGGATTATTTGGCTCTACAATCATAGGAAGGTGTTTCCTGGACCAGAAGTTTATATCTGAGAACCACTGGGCATGTGATTGCACTAATAAATTTCAGGTTAGATTTGATGACAGAGGCTCCTTAACACAAAAAATTCCTGTGACCAAGGGTGTAAAACTGGTTTGTGTTTTAGCCCCCTCTCTATTTAATTTGTTCCTTTCAGATCTCCCTTCCTATTTGGCAAAAATTGATGGACACACTCCCAAATTAAACTCAGCCCCGGTTCCTATTTTACTATATGCGGATGATGCAGCAGTTCTTTCTTTTACTAAAGTAGGATTAAAGCGCTCCCATCAGCATTTATTTCATTCTGTAATGAAAACTCCTTATTTTTTAATTTTGATAAGACTAAAATTTTTATATTTTCTAAATCATGAAGACGTTCTGGAAGAGAAATTGAACAAGTTAAACCTTTTAGATCAGGAACATTCTCTTAGCTTGGCTAAGAACAAGATGGCTGCTAGAACCCATTTTCACTATCAAAAAGCTAACCAATTTGTCCTGGCCACCCTACAGATTTTTCAGGCTACAGTGATTCCCCAGTTACTGTATGGGGTTCCTGTGTGGATTCAGGACCTTAATAGAAATGTTGAACAAGTTAATGCAGTCTTTCTGCATTGTATTCTTGGCATTCCCAACTCGGTTAGTTATTCTGCTTCGTGTGCTGAGTTGGGTCTCTATACCATAGACTCTTGAGCTTGGATTGCTGCCATCAAATATTGGTTACATCTTTATTTTCAACCTCTTCCAAATAGTCTTATTGCTTTCCTAACTGCTGATCCGTATGTTTCTAATTCTGTTCCAATTAATAAGGGAGAAAATGGTCCCAATTAATAAGGGAGAAAATTAATTCTTTAGGTATTGACTTAGACTCCCTGGTTAATTCCATTGAAACCTATATATTCCAAATAATTCAAAGGAAAATCCAAGATATTGATTTACAATTAATAAAAGCTGGAGCAGATGGGACTTGTTCCCCCGTTTCCTGGGTCTTGCTTTCCCACAAAACCCTATGGCTCAGTACTTTTAAAGCCTAACAATCCCTTTTCAATGCAGAGCACTTATGCTGGCCAGATTCAATATATTTTCCTCGGCCGTGGTCACAAGCAGATACAAGGGCATCCCCTATGAGGCAAGTTTCTGCAGATGTCCCTGCAAAGAACCTGACTCAGTTCAGCATATCCTCTTAAACTGCCCTCTGTTTACTCAGCTACGTTTACACCTGATTAGCCCTCTCCTTCAACTTTCTAAGATTGCGACCAATAGAGGTATTGAATTCTTGCTAGCAGATTAATCCCCCCAAAGTTACTGAACAGGTGGCAAAATTCCTGGCAAATGTACTTAGGGGCCAAGAAAAAGAGGAAAGAAAAGAGGGAAGAGGAAGAGGAAAGGAGGTGGAGAGTGAGTGAGAGAGATAAGGTGTATCTATGATTCCTCTTTGGATAGTTAAGCTTCTTACTGCAACTGTTTTAATTACTGTTCCGAACTTTTATCGCTTTGCCCTATTATTATTACTATATACAATGTTACAAATCGCTGTACTCTGATTCTTTTTCTTAGTTGGCATATGGGCTGATTTGTATTGTTATCTCTTCTTTTTAAAGTTATTGTTATGCCAATAAAGGTTATTGGAAATTGGAACTGGAAAAAAACAAAACAGAACATATAGTTGTAAGAGGGAATCACCAATGGAGTTTCAAAATGCAATGACAGCCTACAGAAATTCACAGGTGGCTGGTAATGTCCATCAACAGATCTCCATTATTATTTCAATGCTGAGGTTATTGCTCCCCCCCCCCACTCACCCAAGTCGTCTTCCGAGGTCATCTATTCTTTTGGGTATTGTCTGCACTGGAATAAGAAAGAAATTTTTATCATGAGTAAATCTTCTTATTGACACAGCCATACTCTGCGCCAGTATTTAGATTCATAGTAGGTAAATGTGCTTCCAAGAACACTATGATAATGTTTTAAATAGAGAAAATTTTTAATGAATCAGTTCAACACCCAGAGTTACTCAGCAAACAAAAACCACCACAAAACTAACTTGAGGAAAGAAGCCCCCCCCTCCTAGCCCAATGCATATTAACTGTGGGGTTAAAACCTTGCAAGGACACCCTGGGGCCTGTTTCCTGCCATTTAGTTTAGCAGTGCTAATTTTGCAACAGCTGCTCACTGCAGGGAAAACAATCTCTCTGTGATTGTCCTTTGACTTAGCATTCAACTGGTCACCACTTAAGCCATGTAATTTAAAAGCTTTGTTATTAAAGAATTGCAGAATTCTTTACTTATATATTCCCCACCAAACACCAGAAAGAATGCATTTTTTTAACTATGAAGCAAAGCACTGGGAAGGTCACCATCAGCCTGTTTAATGAAGGATTGCTGATGTCACACAAAGGTGTGTTTTGGCAATTCTGATATAATGAAGACAGCTGTGTTTCTTGAAAGCTTATGCTACAATAAAGTTTGTTAGTCCTAAGGGTGCTACTGTGCTTTTTACTATTTTGCAGCAACAGACTAATATGGCCACTTCCTCTGGATCTGTGAAGTGGGTGGGGCTGAGACAGTTCAGAGAGAACTGTGACTGGACCAAGGTCACCCAACAGGCTTCATGGGGAGGAGTGGAGAATCAAACCCAGTTCTTAAGATTAGAATCCACCACTCCTAACCACTCTCAAACCACAGTGGCTCTCAAACTACAAAGGAGCTACAACACTGGATCTTCCTATGCGTTCCTTCATCCACACATTACCAGATTGGTGTGCAAATGCCAAACAGATACCCTGTTGTGGAGTCACAGCCCCTCAGGGGCAGATTTTTTTGGGGTGGTGCACAAGGGGTCTGAAGCAGGCTGGGGGCCATAAAAGCTTTGCAGCAGGTGCAGCATTCCACATTCTTTGGATACTGGTCTAATTAGGACCAAACATGCATTACCAAGTCCCCATGTCCCCCATGTTCCTCGAGGTAAATCCTGGAATAGGTGCTGTGTAGATGCAGTGTTGCCAAGAAGAAACAGAAGAGATTCAATTTATATCCAGTGGCTTACAAACTCCTTTCCCTTCCCTCCCCACAACAGACACCCTGTGAGGTAGGTGGGGTTCTGCATCTTGACCCTATTGAGCGCCATACCTTCTTGTGTTTCCAAGACTTTCCTGGAAAATTCCTGGATATTTGGGGGTGGGGATAGTGGGGGGAGGAATTTGTAGAGGGATTCCACCTAGAATCTAGGGGTATACACTTCACCCTCTGAAGCTGCCATTTTCTTCCTGGGAACTGATCTCTGTAGTCTAGAGATGAGTTTCAGTTCTGTGATATATCCAGCCCTCACCTGGAGGCTGGCAACCCCATTTCCAACTGAGACAAAATTCAGGCGACCATAAACCCCCCCCCCCGCCCAAACGACTGGACAGGTATCCTGCTTCACTACTGCTTCACTACTGGCTTTGCCCTCTCTGGGGGATATACTAAAAAGAAGGACAGGATTGCCCATTGGAAACAATGGGAGAGACTTGAAGGCCCACTGGAAATAATGGGAGCCAGGAATGCCAACTGAATTGCATGGTGGGCTCCTTTGAAATACATTACAGCTCAAGATGAGTGGCAAAGAAAATGCAGAATGGATTTTCCATTCAGGTCTCTGGTCCCATGTACACTACTCTGGGACTGGAATGACAGCCCCTGTGGGGAGCAGGAGTATTCTGGGACTGGAATGACAGACCCCAGAGTGGAGTGACAGCCCCTGCGGGGAGCAGGAGTGTTCTGGGAGTGGAACAACAGGCCCCAGAGTGGAATGACAGCCCCTTGGGGAAGCAGGAGTGTCCTGGGAAGTGGGCCGCACTCCAAGCCATGATTATTGGTGAGAAATATCCGTTCTATTTTCATTTCAGGACACCATTTGACACCATCTACTGTAGAAGCATAGCAGTGACAGTAAAGGCAGATTAAAGAGCTTTGAGATGCATTCAAAATGAGAATATGGAATTTGCAAACAGGTTTCAATCCAGTTTAACATGATATATGTAGAAATGGAGAAAAAAGATGGAGCAAAAGCATGGCTATTCAACACTGTGGTGAATATGGATTAAAAGGAGACTGCAGAAAGGGCCAATGACTGATTTCCCACTAGCCGCTGCTCTATCCTTGCTCTTCCTTTCCCCCCAATTCTACATGTCAATTTCCCACTACTTGCTGCGTGGCCGCATTTTGCCTCACAGCTTCACCCAATTTCCCTGTGTCTTCTTGATCCTCAAAAAAGAGGATCAAGAAGACACAGGTGAAATTGGGTGAAGCTGTGAGGCAAAATGCGGCCACACAGCAAGTAGTGGAAAATTGACATGTAGAAGTGGGGGGAAAGGAAGAGTGAGGACGGAGCAGCAGCTAGTGGGAAATCAGTCATAGTGTTTTGCTTTGTATGCTAATAGCTTTAATTCTCCTTTTAACAATTGGATGAGTATGGTTCAAAAACTTTCTAGTATATATGACTATGTGTTATTTTCTGTCTTTGCTCATTAATAATAGATTTTTTTAAAAAATCTCTTCTCTAGTATATTTTGACATACAAAAGCCCCTTAAAAACAGAACAAGATGTAATTTAGGTGATACCTAAGAGTAACAGCAATAAATTGACATTAGAGTACCAGGGGAAATTTCCTAAAAATGAGTTTCATGTGAAAAGAGACAGAAACTGGAAATCCATCATATAAGTAATTCATTTTGAGCTACAAAAGCTCAGTTTTGAGATAAGAATCAAACTTCAGGAGATGAACATCCAAAACTTTGGACTTCTTGGAGAACACAGACCATTTCAAAACTAGTTCTGATTTATGATAGTTTGATAAGTGCAGCATATGAAAATTCATTATAATGGAGATGTCTGTTTTATTAAATTACCCAGGTAACAGTCTCCAAGAGGAAAGCAAGGTACTAATAATCATATTCAGGCTACTAATACATTTTTGTGTGTGAATGGATTCTTTTTGAAAACAATTTTTTTTATTGGAATATATTCAACATTGTTAAACACCATTACCAATTCAATTTAAAGATTATATCCCATCCCCCCTACCCCCCCTAATAGGCTTCCAACACTGCTAATAACAAAGAAAAAAGTTAAAAGGTAATCAAATTTAGACTTATAACAATCGACAAACCAGGTAACACAATTCTAATACATAGAAACCTGACTCTTTCTAACGAAATTTCCAATAAAAGTACAGTACAATCAAATATTCATTTAATTTCTCATTCAATTTCAATAAGAATCAAGATTGTACATTTTCCCTTTCATTTTATATTCAGTTTCCATATACAGTTTCAGGCCTTCCCAATCTTTTAGATATTGTTCTGCCATTTGTCCATTTAATTTTTTCATCATTTTATCAATTTCAGCTGGAAACAGCAATTTCCTTAACCAGTCCTGTATATCTGGCACCTTCTCTGCTTTCCACTTGTTGCGCAAAAGCCATTCTCACCGATGTGATCATATACCATAGTAATGTCCTCTTTTCTTGTGGAATTTTTTCCATTGTCAAACCTAAGAGAAGCAGCTCCGGGCTTTTCCTAATAGGAATTTTTAATATCTTCTGCATCTCACAATATACATTTGACCAGTATACTTTTGCTTTATCACATGTCCACCACATATGGTAAAAAGAACCCTCTATTTTTTTACATTTCCAACATTTATTACTCAAGTTCTTATCCATACTAATATTAGCAATCTTTTTTGGTGTCATATACCACCTGTACATCATCTTATAACAATTTTCTTTTATATTGACACAGGTTGACATTTTAAAAGCTTTTCTCCACAAAAATTCCCAAGATTCCATTGAAATTTCCTTATTCATATTTATGGCCCATTTTATCATTTGCTCTTTAACAGTTTCATCCAAAGTATATACAGTTAACAAAGTTTTATACAGCTTAGAAATAATTTTTCGCCCTTTTTTCAACCAAATATCTTCAAACTCATCATTCTTAGCTCTAAAACCAACCTCTTTACAGTCTTTTTTGAAAATGTCCCGTATTTGGCAATATTGTAACCAACCATAGTCAAATGTTAATTCATTGTTTGGTTTTAAAACATATGTTTTTCCCTTCTTTTTGAAGCAACTCTTGGTATTTCAACCAATCATTACCTTTATGTTCTGGAAAAGGATGAATAACTGCAGCAGGAATGATCCATAAAGGCCTCTCATCGGGAACTGTATTCCTGTATCTGGTCCATGCATCAAACAATGTTCTCCTTATATAATGATGCTTAAACATTGAATCTACTTTATTTTTCCCATACCAAAGATAGGCATGCCAGCCAAATCTGCAATCGTGACCCTCAAGGGCCAATAGTTTTCTATTTTCCAAATTGACCCAGTCAGTTAACCAAGACATACATACAGCTTCATGATACAAATGCAAATTCGGGACTTGGAAGCCACCTCTGTCTTTAACATCATACATTATTTTCATTTTAATTCTTGGCTTCTTTCCTGCCCAGATAAATTTAAAGATTTCTCTTTGCCATTTCACCAACACTTTCACGTCTTTCACAATTGGTATTGTCTGAAACAAAAACATTAACCTGGGCAGTACATTCATTTTGACAACGGCAATTCTTCCAAGAAGAGATAGTCTGAGTTTTTCCCATTTTTCTAAATCACGTCTTATTGAAACCCATAATTTTTCATAATTATTCTTAAACAAATCAATGTTTTTCATTGTAATATCAACTCCCAAATACTTAACCTTTTTAACCACTTCACATTCTGTCATTTTTTAAAAATATTGTTGCTTTGTAACAATCATATTTTTACACAGTATTTTCAATTTATTTTTGTTTACATAGAACCCTGCGAGATCACCAAACTCTTTTACATTTTCAAATACCAATGACATATTATTGACAGGATCTTCAACAACTTATATGAGAAACCTCTAATGCTAAGACCTTTTATATTATTGTCATCTCTAATCGCTTGCAGCAATATTTCCAAAATCCAGATAAATAACAATGGCGATAAAGGACAGCCCTGTCTAGTTCCTTTTCTGACCTGGAACGATTCCGTTGATTCTGCATTTACAATCACCGTGGCCTTTTGTTCTTTATATATTGATTTAATCATTCTTGTAAATTCTACGCCCATCTGCAATTTTTCAATCACTTTAAACATAAATTCCCAGTTCAGATTATCAAATGCCTTCTTGGCATCTAAAAATAAAAAACCGACCTCTTTTTCCGGGTGTTTATCATAATATTCTATTGCGTCCAAAACAACCCTCATATTATCTTTTATTTGCCTGTTCGGCAAAAACCCAGCCTGATCCTCAGCAATAGTATCTTTCAAATACTCTTTAAGGCGTTCTGCTAAAATTTTTGCAAAAATTTTGTAGTCATTATTCAAGGGTGAAATTGGTCGATAATTTTTAACATTAGTCAAATCTTGAGCCTCTTTCGGTATCAGGGTGATTGCTGCTTCGTTCCAGGAATCTGGAACATTCCCACTTTCTCTAATTTCATTTAGAAGAATTTCTAGAATCGGTACCAGGTCTTCCTGAAATTTCTTATAGAATTTGGCTGAGAATCCATCTGGTCCTGGGACTTTGGAAATCTTTGCTTCTCCTATTGCTTTGCTGATTGGTGTAGTGGTTAAGTGTGCGGACTCTTATCTGGGAGAACCGGGTTTGATTCCCCACTCCTCCACTTGCACCTGCTGATGTGACCTTGGGTCAGTCACAAGCTCTGGCACAGCTGTTCTCTCAAGGACAGTTTGTGTTAGAGTTCTCTCAGCCCCACCTACCTCATAGGGTGTCTGTTGTGGGGGAGGAAGGGAAAGGAGTTTGTAAGCCGCTCTGAGACGCCTTTGGGCAGTGAAGGGCGGGGTATAAATCCAAACTCTTCTTCTTCTTCTTCTTTAGTTATTACAGCATTTAACAATTCTTTTGTTTTTGAACTTGGTTGCATCAAGTTCACCTTACATAAGTAATCCTGGATTTTTTGTGGATCCACCTGTTTTGCTTGAAAAAGGGTAGCATAGTATTTATAAAATTCTCTCCGGATCCCTCCTGGGTCTATAATTTCTCTGTTCCCATCTTTCAATTTAATTATTGTTCTGTTTTCTCTTCTTTTCTTCAATTGCCATGCCAAATATTTCCCAGGTTTATTCACTCCTTCAAAGGACTTCTGTTGCAATTTTTTCAAGTTCCAATAGACTTCTTTATTTAACCTCGCATCATATTGTTCCCTTAGGATACTCAGTTCTCTCAAAATTTTCTTTTTGCCAGGTCTCTTCTTAAGTTCTGCTTCTTTCTTTTGAATATTTTCCAAAATTTCTTTATCCATTTTAAGTTGTTGTTTTCTTTCATTGTTGTTAATTGCAACAAGATGTCCTCTCATCACAACCTTATATGCCTCCCATACCATTTGCATCTGTACTTCTTTATTTAAGTTTAATTGAAAATACGTTTTGGTTTCCATCCTTATTTTGTCCACAATGTTTTGTTTGTCCAGTAAATCCTCATTGAGTCTCCATCGAAATTTCTTCCTCTTAACATAGGTTGACCACTTTATTGGGCTGTGGTCGGAAAGAGTTCTAGGTAATATTTCAATTTTGCGTGTTTGCATAATTAAGTTATCAGTCATCCACATCATATCAATTCTTGAGAAGGATTCATGTCTTGATGAATAAAAAGAATATTCTTTGTCTTTTTGATTTTTAACTTTCCATGCATCTTCCAGATGTTCATGTTTCGCCATTTGAAAAAACACTTTCGGGAGCTTACCTAGACCTTCATTTCCTTTTTTTGCTTTTCTGTCAATTGCATTGTTAACAGTGCCATTAAAGTCACCCATCAGTATCATTTGTTCATAGGTTAACTGTTGTAGTTGTTCCCACAAGTCTTGAAAGAATTTTTCCTTGGCTCCATTCGGCGCATAGAGATTTAGAATTAAAGTCTTTTTATTCTGAAGCATAGCTTCCACTGCCAAAAATCTTCCTTCTTTATCTTTAAAAATTTCTTTTGGTTCCAATTCTTTTTTTACATATATGACAACTCCTTTTTTCTTTTGGGAAGAGAGAGAATAGAATTCTTCTCCCAATCTGCTTTGAATCAGAAATTTAGCATCAGTCTTTTTGATAGGTATTGCTTTCAAACAACCAATTTGACATTTTTGTTTTTCCAACCATAGTCTAACATTTTTCTTTTTTGGGGGCGAGTTAAGTCCATTAACATTCCACAAAATGATTTGACTCTCCATGTTGATTTTGTATTTATTTATCAGAGTCTTTAAAATTGTCTTTAATGAACTTGGATTCTGAAGGCTTCAGCATTGGAGGTGAGTCATCCAGTGTGAGAGTGCTCAGTTTTATCTGGATTACACCTAAATAATTATAATTCAATTTGCATCTCAGTTACAAATATGGCTGTTCAGGGATGGTTGTATTTTGATGATGTCATACAAATAAGAAGATCAGTCCAAAGGTCCCCCTGATCAGTCCATTACTGAACAACATCCTGCTAGATGCCTCCAGGAGTCTATTACTAGAGCACAGGGGCAATCACTCTCTTTAGTTGTTTGTACCCTTGTATGAAGAAGTATAGAATCTCTAAGGCTGGAGTTTCCATAGCTATTATGACTAACAACTGTTGACAGATCTTGTCCTCTATGAATCTCTCTAATCGCCTCCTGAATATATTTAACTTTTTTATGCTCAGTATACACCCATGTATTAGCTGTGTTAAGCAGAAGAGATTAGGGAAAGGATTAGGAAAAGATGGCAAGAATACACAGAAGAACTATACAAGAAGGACCTCAATGTCCTTGACAACCATGATTGTATAATCACCGACCTCGAGCCAGACATCCTGGAAAGCGAAGTTAAATGGGCCTTAGAAAGCATTACTAACAACAAAGCTAGTGGAGGTGATGGTATCCCAGCTGAGTTATTCAAAGTCTTAAAAGAAGATGCTGTTTAAGTGCTGCACTCAATTTGCCAACAAATTTGGAAAACACAACAGTGGCCACAGGATTGGAAAAGGTCAGTGTACATTCCAATCACAAAGAAGGGCAATGTCAAGGAATGTTCAAACTATCGCACAATTGCACTCATTTCACACGCTAGCAAGGTCATGCTCAAAATCCTACAAGCTAGGCTCCAACAGTACGTGGATAGAGAACTGCCAGAAGTACAAGCTGGGTTTCGAAGAGGTAGAGGAACTAGAGATCAAATTGCCAACATTCACTGGATTATGGAGAAAGCAAGAGAGTACCAGAAAAACATCTACTTCTGCTTCATTGACTATGCTAAAGCCTTTGATTGTGTGGATCACAATAAATTATGGCAGGTTCTCAAAGAGATGGGAGTACCGGACCACCTCACATGTCTCCTGAGAAACCTGTATAAGGGTCAAGAAGCAACAGTTAGAACCGGATATGGAACAACTGATTGGTTTAGCATAGGAAAAGGAGTACGACAAGGATGTATATTGTCACCTTGCTTATTTAATTTATATGCAGAGTACATCATGCGAAATGCTGGCCTGGATGAATCACAAGCTGGAGTTAAGATTGCTGGGGAAAAGATCAATAACCTCAGATATGCAGACGATACCACTCTGATGGCAGAAAGTGAAGAGGACCTAAAGAGCCTCTTGCTCAGAATGAAAGAGGAGAGTGCAAAAGTGGGCTTGAAGCTCAACATCAAAAAAACTAAGATCATGGCATCTGGCCCCATCACTCCTTGGCAAATAGAAGGGGAAGTCGTAGAAGTAGTGACGGACTTCACGTTCCTAGGATCCCAGATCACTGCAGATGGTGACTGCAGCCATGAAATTAAAAGACGCCTGCTCCTTGGGAGGAAAGCGATGGCAGACCTAAACAGCATGATAAAAAGCAGAGACATCACCTTGCCAACAAAAGTCCGCATGGTCAAAGCAATGGTATTCCCCGTAGTAATGTATGGCTGCGAGAGTTGGACTATAAGGAAGGCCGAGCGCCGAAGAATAGATTCTTTTGAACTATGGTGCTGGAGAAGACTCTTGAGAGTCCCTTGGACTGCCAGGAGATCAAATCAGTCAATCCTAAAAGAAATCAACCCTGATTGTTCCCTGGAAGGCCAGATCCTGCAGCTGAAGCTCAAATACTTTGGCCACCAAATGAGAAGGGAGCGTTCACTGGAGAAGACCCTGATGCTGGGAAAGATTGAAGGTCAAAGAAGAAGGGGACGGCAAAGGATGAGATGGTTAGACAGTGTCATCGATGCAACGAACATGAAATTGAGCAAACTTCAGCGGACAGTGGAAGACAGGAGGGCCTGGCGTAATCTGGTCCATGGGGTCGCGAAGAGTCGGACTCGACTGTGTGACTGAACAACAACAACAACAAGATTAGCTGTGTTCTTCAGACAGCCTTTTCCTTATGGTCCTCTCCCTTATGACTGTCTATGTGGCAACAGTCAGGTCATAAGCTTTTTTGATGGTTGGCCAAGTATTTTGGAATGGTCTATCAGAGTGGGTGTGGCAGATGCCATCATTGGATACATTTAGGAATGTGTACTAGTTAGTTTGAGTCCAGGTTAAAAAGTTTGGGCTTGGTACTTGGTTGGGAGGCCACCAAGGAAGTCCAGGAATTCCATGCAGATGCAGGCAATGGCAAACCATCACTGTACATCTCTTGTCTTGAAAAGCATACAAGGTTATGTGACTGTGACTTGACGGCACTTTCTGCCATCAAATAGTTAAGACACATTTAACTGCATTCTTTTTAATTCTCTGTGTTTTTAAATTCTGATAATTTATTCATTCTGTGTGATTTTAATTCTGTGCATTTTAAATTTTTAATGTTTTCATTCTGTCCATTTTATAGTCTTGTTATCTGAACTGTTATGACTTACATCCCAGCAGCCTGGTATTGAATCTGAGGACATAAAGTGTGATATAAATGTTTTAAATAAATGAATTAATCAACTTTAGTGATCGCCACCAAATGCCATAAAGTTAGTATGCATTGTGTGAAGAATCATTGTATTTTATCTGTCCAAAATCTACTGTCAGTGAATTTCATTGGGTGACAGTTATTGTTCCTTAAGGAAAACACTGAAAATGCAAACCATGCTCTGTAGAAAATCAGGAATCTAAAACTATAAAATGGAGAATTTCTAACGCATAAGTCCCTCTTTGAACAAAAAAACCCCAAGGTGGTTTAGGAAGCACCCCAATCTCGGCCCAGAGAGCCTCACACTGCAGCAGGCTGTTCATTTTCTTTCACAAATCAGTTTATTAATAGCTCTCATCTCCTAATAGGAAGGGGAGAAGGAAAAAGGTTAACTGCATGTGCAGTTGCAATCCTGTGCAGAGTTACTCCGGTCAAAACTGGTTGAAATCAATTGGCTGAGACTGGAATAGAATCTACATGGGATGGCACTGTTGGTGTCCCAGTGAAGTGATCATTGCTGTTAGCACTAACAATACAAGTAATCCATTTGGGATTTCTTGCTGAGCTTCAGCCCAGCCAAATCCACTGCAGAGTCAATCTCAGCGGTCGATGAATGGCTTACTCTATCTCTCAGATATACACTTTAGGCATACACTTTGGAGCCCATAGTCTGTAAAACAACCACCATGGATCCCTGTTTCTGTAGGCAAGCTCTCCTTATTAGATTGGGACAGTTGTAGAGCTACCTCATACTGCTTTTTAAGATATTTGTTTTAAGCAGATTGCTAAAATATAAGAAAAGCTACACCCCATTTGACTGGCTGCAAAAATCTATCATAGCTGCATTATATTTCGCAGTTAAAAGAGTGACAGGTCTGCTATTATCTTCTAATTAAAGAGGTAATGTCGCCATATGATCTATATTTTGGAGCAAAGGAAGAATTAAAAGATTTTTAGGCTCAGAAAAGTAATTACATTCAAAGGTCATATGACACAGGGTGTCTACACTACCTAAACTAACAATCACATATGCTATCAGAGTATGGCATCTTAAGATACTGATCTTGCAAAACTTTAGAAGGTCCAGCATTAGGTTGCAAAAGGCACACCTATAGCAAGGAACAGTCAAATATGATCAGTAATTGGGGAGCAAAAAAAGAAAAAAAGAAAAAAGTCACACTCTACAGATTGTACTGTTATATTTGTACTTAAATAGCATTTCTTAATCATTCTTATAACTTTCTGTCTGGTAACTGAATAAAGGGAGTCCAAGGAAAGATTGAGGAGCTCTAGTCATTACTCATCAAATTTATCCCAGTGGGAAACATAAGAGTCCTCTCTGACTAAATCAAGGTAGCCCTCTTGGATGTCGGAGTGTATAATTTTATCTTTAATTTTATCTTCAACAGCCTTCAGCCAAGCCCAAGCTTCAAGAGATGGTTGTCCCAATTCAGCTTGGAAGGAGCCTCACTACACAATTTGGGATTCCACAGATGGAACTTAGGAATTTAAGAAGAACTGAATCCAAGGGTTTTGACAATCCAGATACCAGCCCCAGTTTGATGGTGGCTGGGATATACTGAGCCCCAGATGAATCTAAGAAATGACAGATAATATATGATTCCGCTGTAGCCAGTCTTTTTTTCTAGCATCATTGGTGTTTCCTTTTGTTACTTTCCCTAGTGCACGGTGTTCATGATGGCTTTCCTGGAAATTGCCAGCTGTCTTTCACCTTTAATATCCAGACTCTCTGGTATGCAGCCAGAAAATCAATGATGATTATCCAGTCTTCGAATTCTGTTTGTTTTTTAAAAACCCTCTAATTTGCAGCCCCTTTGCAAAACAAAAAAGACAACCCTCATTTTGCAAATTTTGCTCCATTTAGTTTCAAACATCACATGACAGAGATGGAAGAAGACCAGCATCACTGGTCATGGGGAGAAAGCAACAGATTCAGACACCCAACAACAAGAAACAGTTGTGATGAAATGGGCAATTAAAAGGAATTAATAGTAAATGCAGCTTTAATGAAGACTGTCATTCTGAAATAATTTCCCACAATTCATGATGGGAGCAAAAAGTTGTATATAGCAATGGTACAGAAGATAAAGACTTAATTTCTTTGATAACTGTTAAAATTAGGACGAGACAGGATTCAAGACTCTAGACTGAGCTCTATTCAGGAGACACCAATAAATTTAAAAGAAATACCATAGAAAGTATTCTGTGTGATGGACAGGAGACTGTCCAACCCCTGAAGGGGAAAACAGCCACTCACTTGAGCCTATGAGAGTAGAGCTCCAGCATCCAATCACCTTTCAGAAGGGGAAAAGAATGTTGGAGAGGAACACAGCAGGAGTTTAGTTCAGGACTGCCTCAAGGAGAGTGCAGAGGGAGTTCAGTTCAGCCTCAGGGAGAGAGCAGTGAGAGCTCATATCTGGCTCAGAAAAAAACACCAGACAGAGTGAAGCATAGCTCTGTTTGATAGTGCGGCAGAGTGGATTACCTCTACCTCTGAGAGAGCACAGAGCACTCAGTTGTTAGGCCTATCTCTGGTAATGAGCAGACCTTGTACCGTTTAGTTTGACTTTTGGTGTGGGTGAATCCTGGGTATGTGAGAGGATCCAACCTAGTGGCTAGTCAGTAAAAGCCTGTTTATATATGAGGCTGCAATCATGCATGTCAGTAGATCTGACATAGGTGTGAATGCCTGATAGATCTAAAGGGTGCGATGAGACAGCAACATCTGGGAAACGTTCTGCAGTCGTTGGCAACCCTTGCTGCTCCGCTGCAGAAGTGGAGTAAAAAGACACCAGAGAAACGGGTTCTGACGGGCCACGGATGGATTTTCCCCTGTCTGATCATGCAAGTGAAGCGGGGAGAGGAGAGCCTTCATCCAGTCAGTGAAACCACACCAGGTCAAACAGAGGAGGATATTTATTATAGCGCTAGGCCAGCCAGCTTTAATAAGCAACAGGGCTGACCCTTTACAGATGCATTTAGTTCCCTAATATACCTTACAATGTGCACGTCAGAAGCTGGACAATGGAAACTTTCCTTTACACCATTTCTCTCTTCCTGTTGAAGAGAACATTTCATTCCGGAAGCACCATCTCTTATTTTGCATTACAAGCTAGCTTTAAGATCTAAGCATCTTTTGCACCTGGGCACCTTTGAAGCTTAACCACAAGCTCCCTTCCAACCACATTCAATAACAGTTTTTTGCTAAACAGAAATGTCATATCTTTTTCTATGAAACTTGTGGGAGGGGGAAATTCAGGGTGGTAATGGAAAGTTTGAGGCCTGAGATGAATTTAGGCCAATTTGTCCTTTTAATTTCTTTAATTCAATTTTATTGCTATAATTCCCTCCTCTTCGACCACCTCGATTATTTAATGAGAGGTTGGTCGACCAAGGCTACTATATATTGAGGGATCTCTGCCTTTCATGGTCATATAGGGGTTATAGTCACTTTCAGCCGGCCTGTATAAGGTACTACGTGAAAAGGTCTGAGCATGAGACAACCGTCTTTCTCTGTGATTAGCAGCCAGATGCAGAAGCTTGGGAGTGTCACGAATCATTACAGAGTCAACAGTTTTTGTTACCATAGTTTGGACCATGGGTATTAGACAAGGGAGTAGGAGTAAGCCTCCAAAAGCCAAACCCACCAGGAACAATATGCGTTTCCAGTCTGCAAACATACTTCCAAACTACCCTCCCGTATCCAGGGCTCCTGTCCAGGTTTGAACTGGAACATGGGCTAAATTACGCATACGTTCAGTGATTTGCTCTATAGCTTGCCCGTTATCATCTATTCGAAGGCAACAGTTAGTAAGATTAAACTTTCCACAGACGCCTCCTTCTGATGCTAGGAGAAAATCTAAAGCCAAGCGATTCTGATAGATAGCGGTGCGTATTTGAGTATTTGTTTTGGCAAGCAAGGACAACGCTTGGGAAGTTTCATTAGTTATGATTTCTAGAACCGCTTGCAGCCTGATAAGACGGTTCAGCATATATATAGGGGTCCTATAGCCATACATGCCATCTGCAGCCCATGTAGCAGGCCCATACACTTGAATAATACGCTCTGGGGGCCACTCATTATTTTACCATGTATGAATTCGCAGAGAGCGCTTTGCACGGCCTAGTTCATCGTACACTGGGACCCCTAGATGTTCACCAGTTTCCAGGGGCAAAAGGAAGAAACTGGGTCTTATAGTTCCCAAAACACAAGCTCCACTCCACCCTGGGGGCAGTGTGGCATAGGCCGCTGTGCCACAGATCCAATATAGTGAATCAGGGGCTACCCACTTCCGTGAGGCATTGCATGGATCATCCCAGAGGACCTGCAAGTGTCCCATGTTCACATATTGTGGAATCTGTGTGTTATCTGGGTTAGTAAAATCAACAAAAGTTCTGGGTCTAGTTCCATTACAGATCCACCCTTCTTCACATTCTAACATCCCCACTGGTTCTGAAAAAAAAAGGATGGCCTTGTCGTATAAAGCAGGTAAAGCCGACTAGCTTATTTCTCAGGATCCATTTGTCAGGGCGTTCGGCCTCCCTCCAAGATATATTGTAAACCTTAGTGAGGTTGTTATATTAGAAGCCACAAGAAATAGGGCGGGAGGATTCCTGCCTTTTTGTAATTGGCATAAACATTAACATGGGCATGAACAGCATGGGATTGGGGCCGAAAACATGTACTGTGTCCCTTCTCATTACAGACACTATATGTGGTGGACTGATGCTGACACTGAGTGATTGTGGATGATGCACAGTCATAGCTAGTTTGATAAATCAAGGTTTGGGAGGTTTGACCCTGGCGATAGGTGGTAGTAATGCACGGGGTACAAGCAGGGAGAGGGGGTGGGGAAGCCTGACTATGGACCCAATAGAACAGAAAAACACATTGCAACAGAAGGAAACACATCCTTTGGCCCGTATGTTGGTTAGTTAACGTCTGGAATTACTAAATGCAAGACCTGAGGTTCCAACGGAGATCAATTCTTCACCTGTGCGTAGAAAAAGCCGTTCCGGTAGGCTTTTAGCAGAGGTTCACGAGCAGGCTTATTCGGCTGTGTCCCTCAGGGGTACGGACCCAGAGGGAGCAGAGCTAGCCGGCGCTGTCCCAGGAGGCAGACGAGAGATCTTAACACAGGTAGGCGTAGGCCCAGGCTGGGAGGTCCACCTAGGGTGAGCTACCTTGAGATGGGACCAGTGGATCCATGGTTTATTGCCTTGACCATGGCTGTGGTTCCTGCATGTGTGTTTTCATGGAGTTGTCGCATTACAGCTAGTCCCAGGGCAGCAGGGATAAATATTTTCCCTGTAGGCATTCACCACCACCCCTCCTTACTCTTTTCTGTTCCCTGTAAGTCACACCAGGCTTCTTCTTCTGGTGAATACCTGGGGGTCCAAGCTGCAACAGGGGTTGGAAACACAGGACAGAGTGTTGCGCTGGGGGGGCCTGATGCTTCAAGGGCTATTTCTTTTGCTGCCTTATCAGCCCGAGCATTTCCTCGAGATACAGAGTCTATAATCTTCTGGTGGCCCCTGCAGTGAATGATGGCTACTTTTTCTGGGAGATTTACAGCTTCCATTAATAACCGTAGGTTAGGGCCATACTTAATGTCTTTGCCTGCAGCTGTGATGAAGCCTCTGTTTTGCCAGAGGATACCATGAGCATGAGCAGACTTAAAGGCAAACATTGAGTCAGTATATATGTTGACACTTCGGCCTCTTGCCAATGTTAGCGCAGCAGTGAGAGCGATGATTTCTGCAAGCTGGGCTGAAGTCCCTGCCCATAAGGGCTCTGCTTGCACCACCTTTTCATCATCAACAACAGCATAGCCAGCCCTGCGTTGCCCTGTATCATCTAGGAAACTGCTGCCATCGCAGTAAAGGGTCATCTCTGGGCTGGGTAAGGGCTGGTCTTGGAGATCCAGTCTCGAAGCAAACACCTGATCCACTGTAACTAGGCAGTCGTGGTCTGGTGCCTCTTCAGGTACTGGAAGCAGGGTGGCAGGGTTAACAGTCACTGCTGGTGCTAAGGCTACTCCAGGATTTTCAAGGAGGATGGCCTGATAACGAGCCATCTGAGAAACAGTGAGATATTTATGGCCCCTTGCCTCTAAAATAGTCCTGACCCCGTGCGATACATACACAGTGAGCGTGGCACCCCAGTGAATTTGTTGGCTGATTCAATGAGGCGACAACAGGCAGCTACTGCTCGAAGGCAGGGGGGCAGACCTTGTTCTACAGTGTCGAGGCCCTGGCTGAGATAAGCAACAGGTCTTTTGTAGGGGCCAAGCTTCCGCATAAGGACGCCCTGAGCCACTCCCTCCTTTTCATCAACGCAGAGAAAGAAAGGCTTTTCTGGGTTGGGCAGTCCTAATGCTGGTGCCTCGATGAGGCGCTGCTTCAAGGTTTGAAATGCTATCTCCTGTTCAGGACCCCACAGGAAGGGATCGTTGGGCCCTCCTCTTGTAGCTTCATATAGGGGTTTGGCTATGAGGGCAAAACCTGGAATCCACAGCCGACAGTAGCCTGCTGCCCCTAAAAATCCGCGAAGTTCCTTGCGGGTGTAAGGCTCAGGGATCTGGCACACAGCTTCCTTTCTTTCTGGGCCTAAAGAACGCTGGCCTTGTGATCAAAGCCCAAAAGCGGACAGTTTGCTGACACAGCTGAGCTTTCTTCCAGGAGGCTTTATATCCACACTCATCTAATAGCATAAGGAGTTCAACTGTCCCCTTCTCACAATAGGGTCTGCTTCGGGAAACCTCTCTCCCACCCAAGTTGCTTCTACTTGGCCCGCAGGTACCCTGGCCACAAGGGATTGTTTGGCGGCTGCCAGTACCTGCCGTTTTTCTTCTGATGTTAGCAAGGCAGACAGCAGCTGCGAGCAATCCCTCCAGGTTGGGGCATGAGTGGTCATTATGGTGGTAAACAGATCAGTCATAGGCTTTGGGTCTTCACTATAAGGCACGGTCTGAGTCTTCCAATTACAAAGGTCTACTGTGCTGAAGGGACTATAAACATAGACCATATTGCCTGCTGCCCCTGCAGGGGTTTGCCTCAAGGGACACACCATAGGAGTTGGGGATGTCCTGTCAGATGGTTTCAGAGCTGTGGATTGCTCAACCTGTCCAGAACTGCCTTGTGTCCAGAGGCCTGTACAGGTATCATGTTTCAGATGGACTGAGGGGGTTAAGGGTGGGGCTGAAGGTTCCTCACTCTCTCTTCCTAGGAACAATTCCCTTAAGTCGGGGTATATCTGTTCAGGGTCTACTGGAGGGTCACAGGACTTTTTTTCAGCTCTGTCCTTCTTTTTCCAGGCTCCCCCTGAGCCCTGTTCATTGGAGGGGATGTCTACCAGATTCTCATCAGAACGTAGAAGGTTCACCTCTCTCAACCTATTTTCTTCCCTCCTCTTTCTTCCCTTTTCCTCACGGGCACGGGCCATGGCTCGGGTCTCAGGTGGGCTGGGTGGAGGGGTTCTGTCAGGGGTTCTGGCTGGTCCTGCAGAGTAGGGGGGTGGCCAGTCTTCTTCCTGATCTGTTTGAACTCGAACTTGAGGGGCCCCAACAGGAGACCTAGCTGGCTGGCTTGTGGTGGTAGCAAGACAAACCCGTGGAATACGGGAGCGAAGCCGCCGGGTCGCAGGGAATTTCTTTTCTAAGAATGGATGGAACCTGACCCACTCATCCCACAAGTCAATGTAGGGGAATTGATCTGGATGGTCACAGCTTGGGTCTGTAACTGCTGCAAAAACTCTTTTAATTAATTCCTGATTCATGGACCCCTCTGGGGGCCATCCGACATCAAAGGCTGGCCAGTCTATAGTGCAGAAAGTTTGTAAGCGGCCAGGGCTGAGGGGCACATCTCCACCATAGTCTCCAGTAAAAATATCTTTGAAATTTCGCAGCATGTAGTCTAAGGGCGTGATGGGCTTTGCCTGACTCCCCCCCATGAAGACAAACAAAGACAGACAGCTGGGTATACAAAGGGTTAAGAAACGGAGAGTGCAGTGAGAGATCTGCAGCTCTTAAGACACAAAAGGGATTCCTTGACCACAGATGCTTCCTTCTTTAAGTGGCCGATTCGAGCTCAATTCTCAGTTTGGTTTTGTCCCGTAGGACTCTGCCTTTTCACAAGCACACATCAATTACACACTTCAACACGTATTCCACCCTGATCACAGAGAAGTCACTGCTTCCCTGACCTGCCTGTCAGACAGCTAACCCAGATTCCACTGATAAGAGAGGTGATCAAGCTCCCTTTTCCCCCTTCTGTACTGGAAGGGGGTACCTCAGATACCTCAGACTGACTATACTGACCTGTCCGTCGACTCGAGTCATCCCTGGGCTCGTCCTCTCAGACCTGGGTTCTTCAAAGCGAGCGGCACCGGCAGAGAGTCACAACAGAATGGAGAGAAGACCGACCTTCCAAAGAGGGAAGTGGCGCCTGTCGGAAATCAGTCACGGGCTGCTCGGCTCTCCGACGGCCCGTGGCTCAGGAGGGCAATAACCCGGTCTCGTTGCCAGAGTCAGCTCTCCATTTTCCCGGCCCAATGCACCAGGAAATGAAGCGGGGAGAGGAGAGCCTTCATCCAGTCAGTGAAACCACACCAGGTCAAACAGAGGAGGATATTTATTATAGCGCTAGGCCAGCCAGCTTTAATAAGCAACAGGGCTGACCCTTTACAGATGCATTTAGTTCCCTAATATACCTTACAATGTGCGCGTCAGAAGCTGGACAATGGAAACTTTCCTTTACACCATTTCTCTCTTCCTGTTGAAGAGAACATTTCATTCCGGAAGCACCATCTCTTATTTTGCATTACAAGCTAGCTTTAAGATCTAAGCATCTTTTGCACCTGGGCACCTTTGAAGCTTAACCACAAGCTCCCTTCCAACCACATTCAATAACAGTTTTTTGCTAAACAGAAATGTCATATCTTTTTCTATGAAACTTGTGGGAGGGGGAAATTCAGGGTGGTAATGGAAAGTTTGAGGCCTGAGATGAATTTAGGCCAATTTGTCCTTTTAATTTCTTTAATTCAATTTTATTGCTATACAAGCACACATGCATGCTGTCAGGATGGTCTGATCAGGCCATCTTGGCTCGGTGCTCCCCCCCTTTGCAGTATGCACATAATAACCAGTTTGGTGTAGTGGTTAAGTGTGTGGACTCTAATCTGGGAGAATTGGGTTTGATTCCCCACTCCTCCACTTGCACTTGGCTGGATGACCTTGGGCAAGCCATAGTTTTGATAAGAGCTGTTCTTGAAAAAGAGCATTTTCTGTCAGGAGCTCTCTTAGCCCCGCCTACCTCACAGGGTGTCTGTTGTGGGGAGAGGAAGTGAAAGGAGTTTGTAAGCCGCTCTAAGACATCTTTGGGTAGTGAAGGGTGGGGTATGAATCCAATCTCCTCTTCTTCTTCATTGCATACCCATGGGGGCCCTCGGTGCAGAGGTGCAATTCCTTGTTTATGTGCACGGGAAACAAACGGCAAAAAAAGATGACTCACCTGCAGTTGCATCTGATCACACAGTGACATGCTGAGCCCGTAGCTACAAAGGGCTGTGTGATCTCGTAACTGCAGGTCAAATTCCTCTGGAAGGAATAGCCTCATTTCCCCTCCGCTTCAACTGGCACGTGTGACTGCAACCTGAAAGTATTACAGAAAATTCAAACTACTCTCTGAAGCCATAACTAGATTAAATTAATGTGTCTCATCCAGGTTTCTTATTTGTCTACCTGGAGACCTGCATTGTTTATCTGTTCTTTGAAACCAACATGTAAATAAATAAATCTTCTGTGCTATTAATATACAATTCCTGCCTCTATGATCTCTGTATTCTGTTTGCTCTCCAGAAAACTTACCTCATGGCAGTGAACCCTAAGCCTATACAATTGCTACCTTTAGAACACCTAGTAACTGAGGGAAAGTTTCCAAAAATCATAGGAGGTTTTGGGGAGTTTCCCAAAAATCATAGGAGGTAGTGAGGGTGCCTTCAGTTGTTAGAAATGACTTGTCACATTTTGTGCTACGCAAAGAGAGTATATTATAAGGACATTAAAGTATCAACTGGATTGGAACAAGGAAATATCTTTATTGGAGGGGCACAGGGGGCAGTGCTGCATCATAGTGACCATACATTTGCTCCGAAATTCACACCACAGAGGAGTATTGTTTAAGCAGGTATTTATTTACAGAAAATCGAGATTACACTTGCCACAACTGAGGCGGGAGCTTGCAGTTAAGCCATGTGTCCTCCTTCCTGACCCTCTTGAGTTCTGAGCCTTTTCTGTCACCTCCTGGAGAAAGAGGCCTTGAGTGTCTCTTCCACTGTGTATTCCAAGCCAGGTGTCATGCTCCTGCACACTGCCCTGTGGTTCCTCCCCCACTCAGCCTTGTTGCCCAGCACAAAAAAGGGTGTCACTGGGATCTCAGAATACAGGTGGGAGGCCTTGGCCAGCCAGCAGTAGGTCCTGTCTGGAGTTTCTCTTTCTGTGTGCTCTCTCTCTCTCTGCACAGTGGTCCCTTCACAACTCTCCTCCTCTTCAATCCCTGTGTGCTCTCCTCCTCCTCAATCCCAGCTTCTGCTCCCTTTTATGTCCTGTTCCCCACCCCCTTCTCCCTCCATGATTGGTTCCCTGTTGTGCCTCTCCACTCCAGCCCTGCTTCCATTGGGCAGGACTGTTTGGTCTGTTAAGCCCCTGTTCCCGCCTCCTGCCTGCTCAGCCCTAGGCAGGGTTGGCATCTGCCGTTTGTCCCATCCCATAGCCACCATGTCAGACTCCTTAGAAGTGGCCACTTCTGCTGCCTCCCCCTCTGATGGCTGCTGGATCCCACATGTCTGTGGCTGAGCCCATCCTCCTCCCCAGGCTCTGCTGGTGCACCTTGGCTCCTCCTCGCTCTGGCGATTGGGCTCCTCCCTTTGGGGCCCACTGAGGGAGCAGCCCTGTGGGTCCCCAGCTGGCCAGGCACCAACCCCATTGCTGAGTAGCCTTGACATGGAGCCAGCAGCAACAGAGGCTGCCATTCTCACAGTCCTCTGGGATGGTATCAACCTTCCTCCAGCCGTGTCTCGGCCCCACACTCTTATCCCCAGGTCAGTTGGCAGGTCAGGTAAGGAATGGGGTTGCTAACTTTGGGTTGTTAAATTCCTGAATATTTGGGGGTGGAGCCTAATGAGGGCAGGGTTTTGGGAAGGGAGAGACCTCAGCAGTGTATAATGCCATGAAGTCCATGCTCTAAAGCAGCCATTTCCTCCATGAGAACTGAGCTCTGGAGATTAGTTGTAAATCAAAATCTGCAGGCCCCACCTCAAAGTTGGCAACCCTAGACAGGAACCTTCCTCTCTGCCTGTGCTACCTTTTCTGCCATCTCTCTGGTCTCTTTTATGCATGAATTGGTTTCAGCCTTGTCCCCTTCTCCCTCCCACAAAGGCGTCTTCCCTTGCCCCAGCAACGAGGGTGGTGTCCATGCAGGCACAACAGCTAGGCTGCTTAGGCCCTCTAGTGGCAGGGCCAGTCACCCAACCCTCAAGCTCCCAGACCAACCAGGGAGTGGCAGGAACTTTTTCCTGGCTCTGCTGCTTAGCTGATTGGTGGACCTACCATGTTGCTGGGTGCTGTCATGGCCAGGTGATGCAGGCATGTACTGTGTTGTCTTCCATGTGAATTTCAGGCACTGCCTCTCCTGCCATCACTGGGACTATGCTAGTGCTGGGGTCACCAGCCATACCTCCTTCACCAGCTGGTGTGGCCACACCCAATCTCCTGGCTCTCTTACACATAGGCCTTTGACCCTTCCTGGGCCTATGCTGCAGTGGTAGTGCAGGACAATGGGTCAGGCTGGAATGGAACAGCTATTTTCATCAGAGGAAGGCTTTCAACTTTGCTGAGCAACTGCTCAGGTACAAGCCATTATCTGCTGGCCACATCCCTGAACTCCAAATACTCATTGGAAGGCTTGTACAGAGCATGCAGTGAGCACTAGCATACTGAGACTATGTGCATGGGGCCTTATGTAGAATGAATATGCGTAGGATGCCCTGACCTGGATAGCCCAAGCAAGCCCGATCTAATCAGATCTCAGATGTTAAGCAGGGCTGACCTTGCCAAGTACTTGGAAGGGTAACCTCCAAGGAATACAAGAGTTGGAACACAGAGGCAGGTTATCAAACTACCTCTCTGAAATGTCCTAGCCCCACTAGGGGTTGCCAGAAGTCACCATGATTTCTTGTTAGAAATGGCTTGTCACATTTTGTGTGACACAAAGAATTTATTACAAGGACATTAAAATAAATTCCTGGAGATTTGGGGGTGGAGCAAGTACACACACAAACACAATACTCACAAACATAGTAAAAAAAAAAAAGAATATGCATAGGATGTGGAGGAGGGGCAGTGGGCACAAGCATTGCCTTCTCTATACACATTCATAGTATGTTCAACCAAAGTTCTCCAGAGAACATATGTTCTTAGGATTTTTATCATCTGTAAGCATGGTGGCTCAAGTGGTTAAGACGCTGAACTGCAGGCTGTGGAAGGTCAGTAGTTTAGCAGTTCGAGACCTGAGAGTGCTGCATGATGGAGTGAGCTCCTGTCTTTGGTTCCAGCTCCTGCCAACCTAGCAGTTTGAAAGCAAGAAATTGCAAGTAGATAAATAGGTACCACTTTGGTGGGAAAGTAACAGCATTCCGTGCGCCTTGGTGTTTAGTCATGCTGGCCATATGACCACAGAAACATCTTCAGACAGTGCTGGCTCTTCGGTTTTGAAACAGAGATGAGCACCGCAACCCTAGAGTCAGATTCGACTGGTTTTTGAGCAAGGGAACCTTTACCTTTACCTTTAAGCACCAGAACAATTCAACCCTTCACAGAGTCTATAATGAAATTGGCATCACTTAGCAGCGAGAGTATGCTGTGCACGTTTCTTGATGGGGGAGAGAAAGGCGAATGTGTATCCTGAAAGATAATGAAAGATTCAGAGCCATATTTTTAGGTGTCCTTTGCCTTCCCAAAATGCATATAAAAAAACAATAAATTACACTGATATGAAAAACACATGAAGAATCACTGCTTCTTTACTCAGTATGTTAAATGTGTTGCATAACTCTTGGTTTTTGATAAAGTTGACCAGGTAGAGTCATTGTGGCTTCTCCATGGCAAGATGCCATACCATCATGATAGACATGTGGTTAAAGAACCACATGCATAACATGGATCCTTCCATATATCCACTGCCTTGCTAGAGAGAAGGAAAAAAATGGTGGCAAAGATTCACAGGAGTAGACCTGTCCATGTAATTCTGTATTCAAATATTTATTGTTGTACTTGGATCACATTTCTGGGAATCAGCTCTCCCGGTATGTGGACAGGAGGCCTATGAGAACTACTCTTTTGCCTTTCCTTCTTTTTACTGTTTAATGAGAGGTCTGACAATTCATGGACTCAGCTTGCTCCAAAAAACAATCTGTTCACTGACTTTTCATAGGAATTGTATAATATCACAGAGTCACAAGCACATGGAAGACTGCAGTTTCCTTTTCAGCCAGAAAGGTGGGAGACAAATTTTGTAAGTAAGTAAGTAAGTAAGTAAGTAAGTAAGTAAGTAAGTAAGAAAATAAAAATGACAAGTTGCATTTTTTTCTTTTGCCAAAAAAATTACTCCCATGAGTAGTTTTGAAACACAAGCAGGGTGTCAGCATTTCACAACAGTTGACTAAGTCATAAAGTCTGCATATAGTAAGTGTGCATTTTGAAGTGCATACTTTTAGTTTCATAGGTTACCAGACAACTAAATTCCCGATCCTGCAGTGTTCACTATCAAATAAATCACCATCTAGTCAATGCAAATAAAAACTTCCATATTTGCTTAAATCTAATTAAATTTGCTTTTTGCCATGTGAAATTGAAAGGTCTCATACAGTGATTAATGGAATTTCCACAGGCTTTGGCAAATCTGCATGCAACTAATGAGAGCTATCAGGGATGGTTGCAAGGTGGTAGGACTGACAAAATAACAGGCCAACTTTGGGGGACACTTTCCTCCCCCCTGTTAAAAGACAGGACTGGGTCCATTGGCACTGGAAACTTATTTCCCTTAGAGTTGCCATATACCTATGGGCAAACCCGTGCCAGTGCTCTCTATCCAACACTAGTGATCAATGGAGTGGTGAAGGGAAAAAATGTGTAGGAAAATGGCATTGTGTGATGTTATGACATCACTTCTGTCTAGGAACCCAGAAGGGAAGTCATTGCCTCACACAACACTCCAGGAATGTTCCAGATCTTTATGGCTGTAGAGACTGAGGAAAATTCTATAGTGTTGTGCAGGGGTCTTTTTGTAGAAAAACAGCTGCAGGAGCTCATTAGCATATGAAATTAAGCAAACTCTGAAGCACGAAGGAAGACAGGAGGGTCTGGCTCGATGTGGTCCATGGAGTCATGAAGAGTCGGACTCGACTGTGCAACTGAACAACAACAACATGTGATCCTTGACTGGCTGAGATCAATTAGGAAAGGATAACATTTTAAAAAATGCTCTGAAGCCATGAGAAACAAACTAAATAGTGACTATGAACAGCTGTAAACTTCCATGAAAATGTTAAGCTAAAATTGTTTTTCTGACCTGGGGGATCCCAGCCCTCTGAATCCATCACTTTTACCCAACACCATTTGAGGCCAAATACTTAACACAACCTTCATTCAAAATTGACTGGATAATACGTTGAGTCCAAGCAGTTTATGACTTCAAGAGATCACAACCTGCATTTTGAATAGTGGCTCAGAGGGTTTATGTAGTCAGTGCAGTACTATCAAGGACTAGAGTAATGGACTTTCTGTTGACTGACAGCTCCTCAGCCTCCTTCTGCCGCCTCTGAATAGAACGGTCCTGAAACCAATCTCTTGCAAAGCGCGTTACAATGGGTTGGAACTGGAAGAGAGGAGCAATCACCTTTTCTGCAGCAATTGGATTCAGAATTTTGGAGGGCAGGAAGGCAATTGATGCATTACTATACTTTTATTTGATTAAAAATAGCATGGGGTTGGATATTAGTAATAAACAACAGTACTTTCATTTCAAAGAGCAAGAGTCTCATTTTTCTTCTTTTCTACTGCTACAGACAGACTAACATGGCTACCCATCTTCATTTTAAAGCACTGCTGTTTATCTGACTCTTTTCCTGCAGATAGAGGTTGACTGAGAGCTGTCAGCAAAATGTTTATACAGCTGGGTCTGTCCCTGCTGTATGCATGTAAACAATGCCCAGGTTAGACAAAATCATGCTGTCTGAGAGCTGCTGTAAAGTAGAATTTATTTTCTGCCTGCTTTAAGTGCATCAGTCGCCTTCAAAAAATGTATGAAGCAAATAGCATCATTGAGTTTTCAGCTGATGCGAGAAACCACAATAATAGGGAAGTTTGCAGATTAATTTTCATTTGTGTTGAATGCTCAGCCCATTTCATGGCTCTAAATGGAGCATTCCAATGGAGTTTATATCTAAGATCTGCTAGACTCTCAGCATATGGAAAAAAGTGGTGCTGTTGAAATCTGAAACTTTTATCTCATGCATGGAATGTTTCAGAAAAACTTGAACACATTTGAGATATAAAAATCGCTTATTAAATCTACTTGTCCATATCTCTTTATATTGCTGTCTTTGGAGAAATATTTTGTGTGGAGCTTTTCCCCCCTGTGCTCTAAATGTGAGTTTATTGCTGGTGAAAGGTGCAATGGAAACACCACAATAGAAGTTGAAATCCTATTATTTATTTCCCACAGTGTAAGCAGGAGCAGTTCATGCTCCACCATGATGAGCTCCTAATGGGCTCCAGCCATAACTATGAGATATCGGCTTTAAAACTGTATATCAGCTGCAATGTCTAGTCAGACTTTTCTAAAAAGGAAAGTAGTAGAACTAAACAGTTGTAAGGATGTTGCTTGTGATGTGGCCATTCCGTACAATATTGGTAGATATACAAAGAATGTGATCATGCTGGTGACTCATTTCACCTATAATACTGAAAATTCATCAAGTAATGCCACTGGGGCTTATGACCCTGCACAATACAATCCATGGATTTCTAGCAGGCGATCTGGTTCCTGTTCACTTCCAGGTGTGCAGTGGCAAATCCCCACTGTGTATCAGTTGTAGAAGGAACTGAGACATCTCCTGCTTTCACAGACATCTGTAGTCAGTAGTTTGGTGATCCAATTGTGTGTAAGGAAGAGTTCACAACATGCACAATCCACCTGATAGGTGTGGTCAGCATTTTGTGTAAGTAAGGCAATGCATATATTTTCTGACTTTGATACATTCGATAGGAAATTCAGATTATTGAAGGTCAGTGTTCACTTGTACCAAAGCTGGAAAGTATGCTGTCCTATTCACACAAAATGGTGATTGCTCATATCAGCATAATTTCAGGTAGCTTGTTCTCTCATTACAAGAAGATGGAACACCAGGCTCAAAATTACCAAATAGGCTAGAATAAGCAGCACCAGCATTCTGGGGGGAGGTTATGCTAGATTTTCTTTTCTTTTCTTTTTTTAAAAAACATTGAATTTGTAAGCCCCCTGGAGCTATGGAAAGGGGTGTGTGTGTAAATACTTAAATAAAACAGTGCCATTCAGTGCATACCAAAGCCAACAGTTTGAATGAAATGTATATTAACTGTTGGTACTGAGAGAGAGAGAGAGAGAGAGAGAGAGAGAGAGAGAGAGAGAGAGAGAGAGAGAGAGAGAGAGAGAGAGAGATGCCATGATATTCCCACTCACAGGGGGCCTCCATTTTCGTCCCTGTACACATGCATATTTTACCATGGGCCTAGCAATGAAAAATGTAGTCTGTATCAAACTGATATCAAAATGACAGTGAGTCATGCTAAGGGTGTGTAAGGAATGTGAAGTAGGGTTGCCAGACCCCCCAATCCCATGGGGGTTTCCCAGTTTTGGGGGGGCTCTTTCCTGCTGCCAGCCAACTGGCTGGTGGGGGGGAAGCCCTGCCCCCAAGAGCAACCACCGGCAGCCACTCCTCTCCCTCCCCAGGTCTTTTGAAGACTGGGCAAGTGGTAGTGGTGGCCATCAGCCATGTGGCCTCCTTGTTGCCGGCTGCAGCCAGTTGCCAAGGAAAAAGACTCAGTCTTGACTGTCAATGAGGCCATGCCTCCCCCCCTTCTCCCCATCTGCCAGCTGAACAGAAGGGGGTTTAAACTTAAACCCCTCTCTGGTCAGCTGGAAGGTGGGGGGGAGATAGGGGAGGCATGGAGGGAGAGGCAGAAACTGCACAGAAACTGCTACCTGGCCCTCTTTCCCTCACTGGTCTTTCCTCACATGCCTCGCTGCTGGCTCTCTTCTGCTTCTGCAGCTGGCTTCTCACTTTGAGAAGCCAGTTGCAGAAGCAGAAGAGAGCCAGCAGCGAGGCATGTGAGGAAAGACCAGTGAGAAGCCAGCTGCAGAAGCAGAAGAAAGCCAGCAGTGTCCTTGCCTCTGGGCAGGGCCGGCCCTAGGGTTTTTTGCGCCCTAGGTGGGGCTACCTTCTGGCACCCACACGCGAGCCCACCAATCATGGGGTTGCCAACCTCCAGGTGGGGCCTGGAGAAAAGAAAGTCCAGCCAGTCCCCCCCTCCTTTCCGCCCGGCCATTTGCTCTTACCTCTCTCTCAGCCCAGCTCCACTGCTGCCTCCTGCGCTGCCGCCCCGGCCTCTCCCCCACCCAGGGCACCCAGGCAAGGCAGGGAAGAGGCGCGGTTTTACACCCCTGTCTCTTCCTTCTTCTCTGAGCCCGAGGGGGAGGGGTGTGAAACAATTAGGACGGTGGAGAATGGTGGCCAGGGTGCCTGCAGCGGTGGCACACCCTCCTCCTAAGTCCTTCGGAGTTGAATTTTGGAAGACTCCCTGCTGGCTCTTCTCCTCCGCCGGCTCTTCCCTTCCCTCTGGCCAGCCACCCTGGCTGCTTCTGCACCCACCGAGAGTGAGGCACGCCGGTGGTTCCCACCTTGCAAGCTAGAGCGCACGAAGGCGACTAATCCCTCCCCCCTCCCCGGCTCGAGCAGAGCTGGTGCGGAAATCAGATGTCTGGTTGGCTGCAGCACCCCGCTTGACTGCTAAAGCACCGCAGCCTGCAAGGCGCCCCGTGGGGATCCCCCCACATGCCACCAACTTCCCAGCAACCCCTGGCCTCCCCCTGCCCCTGCAGGGCGCCAGCCTCCTGGGCCCAGGCCCCTTGCACCCCGGCCCGACCCGATGCTCCCTCCCTTGCCCCGCGACTCACCCGGGCCAGAAGGGGCAGTGGCTGGGGCTGCTTGGCGTCCCCCGTGCTGCCCCACCGTGACCCCCACTGCAGCCTCCGATGGGTGGGCAGGGCAGGGAGCTTGGCCCACCTGGCCTCACGCCTCGTCCTCCACTGCCTGCTGGGCTCCTCCCAGAGAGTCCCGGGCCCACTCCCCAAGGGGGGAGGGGGAGGGTGGGAAAGCTCCGCCACCACCTCCTGCACCGCCCCCCGCCTCCTCTTCCCCCCCAGGGGGCCCAGGCAAGGCAAGGCAGGGAAGAGGCAGGGTTTTACACCCCCGTCTCTTCCCTCTTCTCTTCCCTGAGCCCAAGGGGGGAGGGGGAGGGAGGGAAAGCACCGCCGCCTCCTCCTGTGCTGCCGCCTTCTCCTCTCCCCCCCGCAGGGTGCCCAGGCAAGGCATGGAAGAGGCGGGGTTTTACACCCTCGTCTCTTCCCTCTTCCCTTCCCTGAGCCCAAGGGGGTAGGAGGTGGGCAGAAAAGCACCGCCACCGCCTCCTGCGCCACTGCTGCCTCCTGCACCGCTGCCGCCTCCTCCCCCCCGCAGGGCGCCCCGCTGGGCGCTCTTCACTGTCGATGGCCGCAGCAGGGAGGTGGCAGGGGGCTTTTCGGGGGCGGGCGGGTGCAGTTTGGCGCCTCTGTGGTCGGCGTGCTCTAGGTGAGCCCTAGATCACCTAGTGGGCGAACCGGCCATGCCTCTGGGTCTTTTCTGCTTCTGCAGCTGGCTTCTCAAAGTCTGAGAAGCAGGCTGCACCTGTGAAACCAGGATGGGGGAGAATCAGGGGAGGGAGAGAGACTTCCCTTCTTCCTGGCTGACTACCCCCCAAATCTGCACCCACACGCCAGATTTTCTAGCTATGGGGCTGCATGCCCCCGCTTGTAAAAAGCATTTAAAGGACCCTTTAAATGCTTTTTACAAGTGGGAGTCACCGCTGCCTGAACTCCAAGTGGCGAATTTGCCTCTTGGAGTTCAGGCTGCCTTCCTTACATGATGACATCATGTTGGGAACATCCCCACCCCCTCCAAGGATGCACCCTAAGGTCCCCCACTGGCAAGTTTTCTGGACCTGACAACACTAATGTGAAGCAGCTCCTCCATTAATCACGCAAAAGCCATATCTGGTGGGAGTCAAGTGAAGGGCCTTTTCTCCCAAGGACCTAAGAGGTACCCTTCCTGATAATCTGGCCTTAATAATGACCCAAATAATCAATGAGCAACAGGCCACCCCCAACCATTTCCTGCTTCTCTTAAGTGCTGGACAGGAAGATTTCTCCCCATGCCATCATGTAAAATACTCAGCCATCAATACTTGCTAACCTAAATTCTCAGTCTCCCTAAAGGGACACTTTGCCTTGATACTTTTACCTGTAATGCAAAAGAAGAAAACTCCCCTCCCCTCCACGATACACACAAAACAACCCTTTTTAAATTAACTCATCTCTAGAGAGATGGACTTTTCATCACTCCCACATTCCAACACCTACACTTTTTTCCATCCTGAATCTTAGTGAAAATGTATAAAAAGTTATCCCTCAGTCCATCCAGTGTGTAGCAGGTTTTGGATCCCAGTCTGCTACCCAAACTGTATGGCTGGCTTCTCTACTTTTCCATCCCATTCTGCTGTGCCTATCCAGAGCTGCCCAGCCATCTCTAGGAAGCAGGCCTGTATGTCTTTGATTTCCCCCTTTTATTTTCTCCATCACTAGAAGGTACTTTGCTAGGGAAAGGGTTTAAACTGTGTTTGTGCTTCACATATGTATTTAGTTCCTTTCTGTGGCACCTCTATTTTTATTTACCTTAGAGAAGCCAATGTTGAATCAGGCCAATGGCCCATCCGGTCCAACACTCTGTCACACAGTGGCCAAAAATGCCATTAGGAGGTCCAGCAGTAGGGCCAGGATACTAGAAGCCTTCCAACTGCTGCCCCCCACCCCCAGCACCAAGAGTAGAATTAACTTGGTTCTCTTTCTGTTAATTCAATACATGTAATGTTTAAAAAGCTTATCCACCTTAATTTCTTTTGAGTGTTGGTCTGTATCTCAACCCACGTATACACAGGTTACTGTCTTGGGAATCAATACCTCACAGTACATGTGTTTTCTCTTTGCTAGCAGAAGGACACTTTTGCTAGCTATAGGGACTACATATGTATTGGTGATTTGGGTAATAGAGATGAACATGGTCCTCAAAGTTTTCCTCCCAAATACACTGGATAATATTCAGCATCACAACTATCAAAGGGGAATTTTGATTAAGGATGTATATTCTGAAATTCTCAAGCAAAAAATATATGCAAAAATTGCTGTTTTGGGTCATTACTATTGTAGCAATATGAGAAAAACTAATTATATTGTAATTCCTGGGAGGAGCTAGGAGTAGGCGAGGATTAGGTGTGTGTATTCAGCATAAACCAAACCAAATAAATACCCAAAAAATATCTTTTTTTTTTTTTGGCCCCCGAAGGGGATTTTTTATTTATTTGCATTTTATATAGACTACAAACTAAACTCAGAAAAAGGGAGGGGGAACTAACACTAGGGAAAAAGAAAAGCAAACCCACACTAAACTAAAAGCCCAAGAGTAGGAGATCTTCCACCCCGTTAGTATCTATGTTAGTGTAACATGGTTAGTATGTCATGAATACTGCGAGTTCCTGTCTAACTTTCCCTACTTAAAATTAGCTAGTTAGTTGTTATGAGAGTATTCCAGAGCATCTCTCAAACTCGCTTCATAAAGGCCAATTTCAGAGTCCTTCTGCCTTTACTTAGGTTTTCTGTCCCTAAGTGCATAAGTTGGTCTTCGGGCACCAGAGCCTTCTTCCACCGCCAGGTCCTCGTCCGTCTCGGAGGGAGCAGAGCCACTCAAACCAGTTTCACCGTCTTCTTTGGTCCCCAGGTGACGTTTCAAAAATTCCTTGGCTTTAAACATGGAGTCAATCTTCTCTCTCTTATTGTTCATCTTAAAGACCACTCTTTCCGGGACCACCCATTTGTATCTGATTTGGTTAGTTTGGAGAAAAAGTATCAAGTCCTTGTAACTTTTCTGCTTCTGCCGAATCTCTAATGGTATGGCCTTTAAAACCTTAATACTGTCATTCCCCATCTTCAATGGGGCTGCCGAGGTTGCTCATAAGATTGCATCCCTAGTTTGTCTTCTTGAAAATCTGGCTGATATTTCTTCATGTAGGCTATTCTTTTTGGTGTAATTTGAATACACCCTATACGCTGCTTCAATGTCGTGCATAATTTCTTCTGCTTTTAAGCCTACAACTAGTGTGAGAAGATCACTAAGGAGCTTCTTTAAATCTTCCTTCGAAGACTCTGGCACCCCTTGAAATCTGAGGATCATATTAGCTTTCTCCATTTGCAAGGACAAAAGCCTGTGTTCTTGATGATTTTGTTTATTTACCACTTGATCCACTCTTTTCTTCAACATTCTGTGTTCAGAGTGCATCTCCTTCACTTCTGCAATCGTCTGCTCCATTTTTTTAACCGTTTCTGCCACTTGGAGCTGCTGCGCTGCCATTGTCTGGTTTAAGACGGCTAACTGCTGGTTAATACCAGTGAGTTGATCCATGACTGGCTTGAGCGTATCCGCTAGTAGTCTTATGACATCTGGCCCCTCCTCTTCTGGCCTGGGACTCTGACCGCCCGGAGGTTTCGGTTTCGTTACTCTCTTCCCGATGCCCGACATCTTGGACTATTGTTTACAGAAACGAACCGCTCTTTCACCACCTCTGAAACTCGCTTATGCGTAAAATCCGCTCTGGTAAGTCTCTCAAAACCAAACAGCTTTTCTATTTCCCCCGCGCCCACCCTTTTTCTTCTACTTGCTGCTCATGTGGGGGGGGGGGAACTCCCTCCGAACCGATAAAGCAAAGGGGCAGGGAATCTGCCGTTTCTTCATAAAATTGTTTGCATTCAACTCACATTCATCATCGGCTGCCTGCAGCCTCGCTTTGTTTGTTGTCACTCGCTTGATCTCCTTTGCTTGCCCCGGTCAGCCTAGCTAGAGCCGTTCGGCCTCCAGCAGCAGGACCGTTAGGGCAAAAGAGCGCCTCGATTCCATGGCATTCTGCCACTGAAGAGGCAACTCCTTAAAAGGCCTCTGGCTAGGAACACTTACCCCAGGATTCCATGGGGGATCACTTCTGTAGCCCCCCTCCAGACCGCTGGTGTGCTAGTCACTCCCCCGAGCCTCGGGGGAAGCAGCTGCCATCATCATGCTGTCGACCGGAAGTCCCCCCCAAAATATTATCTGTATATTTTGGGTATTAATTCAGCTGAATACAGATCAAAGGATCTAATTTGGCTACCGATATAGCTGAGCCCAAATAAAAGTCAATTAGCTATATCAAGGAGAGGATCACCTGGGAGATCTTGGGGCCAGCTTCTCCTGCCCCATGGTTTAAATAGCTGGGTAGGAGCAGCCTCCCAGACAGGTCTGCATGCTGAAAATTTTGGCAATCCTGAATATTTCCTGAATGCCAATATTGGTATGATTCGGGAATATTGGGAAAAAACCAATATTTTTTGGATTTTTTTGTGGGCATACCTCTAGTGAGGATACCCAGCCAGGACTAGCTCAGGATTTCATAGTTTCTTTGAATGCATTGGGCCTCTATCAAATTGTGATGGGCCCAAACACATGAAAGAGGTCACACATTGGATTTAAGTTTTGCGCTGAGCAAATGAGGGAAGGCCTGGTTTCAGGGTTAGTGGTTTGACCTGCAGTATGGTCTGACCAGTACCAGTACCTACTTAAAGCCAAGGTGAACATACAAGCCGGTTTTTTACCAAACAAACAAATTAGAGACAATCTAAGAATGGTGATAGATGCAATTGAATATTATGATAAACATCCAGAAAAAGAGGTTGCTTTTCTATTTGTAGATGCTGAGAAAGCCTTTGACACTTTAAACTGGGACTTTATGTTTCAAGTGATTGAGAAAATGGACATTGGACAGCCCTTTTTAAACGTAATTAGGGTGATATATTCAGAATAGAAAGTGTCGTTGAATGTAAATAAAGAGATGACGGAGCATTTTAAAGTTAAAAAAGGCACCAGACAAGGTTGTCCGCTATTCCCTTTATTGTTTATTTGGATTTTGGAAGTATTGTTGGGGAAGATAAGAGAAGAAAAGGACATAAAGGGACTTACGATTGGAGGCTTCACGTACAAATATAGGGCATTTGCGGACGACATAATGTTTTTGGTCGAAGAGCCAGTAAATAATTTACCGTTGTTGTTAGAAAGGATTAAGGAATTTGGAGACCTGGCTGGGCTTTATGTGAATAAGAATAAAACAAAGGTGTTATGTAAGAACATGACGAAAGAAAAGTAATTGGAATTGCAAGAAAAAATACAATGTGAAGTGGTTAAATAAACAAAATATTTAGGAATTGAGTTGACAATGAAAAACAGATCTTTTTAAGAACAATTATGAAAAGATATGGAGTAAAATTCAACAGGATATAAAAAAATGGGAAACTTTGAACTTGTCATTACTGGGAAGAATCTTGGTAGTTAAGATGAATATTTTATCTCGTTTGATGTTTTTATTTCAGAATATTCCGATAGTAAAAGAATGTAAGGTGTTGAATCTATGGCAGAAAGAAATATCAAAATTTGTGTGGTGGGGAAGGAAACCAAGGATCTATGTGATGCAAAGGAAAGAGGAAGATTTCAATTACCTAATTTCAGATTGTATCATGATGCAGTGTGCCTATCATGGTTAGAACAATGGATTAATTTGGACAATAGAAAGTTGTTGGCGTTGGAAGGACATGATCGTAAATTTGGATGGCATGCCTATTTATGGTATGAAAAATCTAAAATGGATAATTTTTTCAAACACCACTTTATAAGAAGATCACTGTTTGTGACTTGGATGAGGTATAAAAGATTTTTTTTCGAAGCAAGACCGTTATGGATAGTACCGGCAGAAGAAATTAAACCACTTTCAAGGCATAAAGGTGAAGATTGGTTGCCTTACAGAGATATCTTAAAGGTAGAGGGGAGTAGTTTCGTGATGAGAGCCAGAGAAGAACTGGATTTTGAATATGATTAGTTAAATTATAGACAGATTTATGACTTATTTAAGACTGATAAAAAGTGATATGGTTTTAGGAAGGAGAATAATGAAATTGAAGTTGTATGGGCAGAGAAAGGGGAAAAAGTGAGTTCAAAAATTTATAAGGTTTTGTTAAAATGGTATACAGAGGACGAAATTGTAAAAGAACAAATGGTAAAATGGGCTATAAATGTAAATATGGAAATAAATATGTCATCGTGGGAATGTTTGTGGAAAAAGTCAATGAAAATTTCAACATGTGTTAATGTGAAAGAAAATTGTTATAAAATGATGTATAGATGGTATATGATGCCAAAAAAAATTGCTAATATGAGTGAGAATTTGTCTAACAAATGTTGGAAGTGTAAAAAAAAAGGAAGGCTCATTTTATCATATGTGGTGGACTTGTGATAAAGCAGTAGCTTATTGGACAGAGATCCATAATGAAATACAGAAAATCCTGAAATGTACTTTGAAAAAAGAACCAGAAATATTACTTTTAGGTCTTAAAATGGAAGAAGTTAACGTGACAAAGAGAACATTGTTATGGTATTTGATTACAACAGCAAGAATGACCTATGCTCAATTTTGGAAGCAAGAAAAAGTGCCGGAAAAATGGGACTGGATAAAGAAGATGCTTTTTATGGCAGAAATGGACAAACTGACAAAGAAACTTAATGAGAAAGAAGATGAAGAATTTTTTGCAGAATGGAAGGATTTTAAAGACTATGTTGAAACGAACTGGGATGTAAAAAATAATTTACTCTGCTTTGACAACTATTGAGAATAGAATATAGAAAACACTGACTGAATAGTAGTTAAATTGTTACCTAAGAGTGAGACAGTGAAAATGAATATGTTAGAAATGAAGAATTGAAAAATTGAGAAGTTTTATTGTAATTGAAAATTGAATTAATAATGTAACGGGGGTGGGAGCATTGCTGGAAGCCATGAGGGGGGGATGGAGGGGATATTAGAAAAGGATGTATTTAAAAGTATCTTGAAATATGGAACGTGTTATTATATCCTATTAATAATTTAAAAAAAAAAAAAAGCCAAGGTGAACATGGCTTCAACAACCTGCATGAGAGGGCTCAGTTAATATGGTTTGTCCATGGAGGCTCATGAATCCTTCTGGAATCCAGAATGCTTTGGGGGAATTTAGGATCCCAAACACATGCTCAGCTGAGGCTGCCGTGGGAGTATGGAACATGAAGCTATCAACCAGGTTGCCCTCTATGACCACTTCTGCCCCTGGGCATAAACTAACCTCCCTGGTTTACCAGGGGCCTGAAGAAATCCAGGAGACAACTAGAACAACACTGCTGGTAAACCTATATAAAATCTGATAGATTATGCTATAGAGCCCCTTGGAAGACCTATGAAATGGTGGTGATGGCAGCAAAGAAATGTTACTACTCTGCTACTAGAGTACCAACTATCTCACAACCATTCTAATTGTTCAAGGTAGCTCAACAATGACTGACAGCAAAATCTGAGCCTTTATTGCCTTGGGAAAAGACTTTTGCTGTGATACTTTTGCCAGGTTTTCTGCTGATAAAATATCAAGAATACACTCTGATATGGATGTCAGTTGTTATACAGGCACACCGGAAGACAGGACTAATACACTGCCTGGTCTATTAATGGATCATTTTGTTCTCATTTCTGTGATAAATGTGGACAAGATCCTGGAACTGATGAAGGTTATTACATGATCCTGGCTGCTAAAGTCATGTATGACACACATCAACAAATCCTTAGTATCTATTGTAAATTAGTCACTAACTCAGGCACCTTCCCTCAGCCACTCAAAGAGGTAGTTATCCACCTGCTACTTAAAAAGCCATCCCTACAGAAAATGTTGTAGCCAATTATTGCCTGGTCTCTAACCTGCCCATTCCTGGCAAAGTGATTGAGAGAGCAGTAGTGGACCATCTCCAGGTCTTCTTGGATAACTCATCTGCTCTAGAAACTTTTCAGTCTGGCTTCAGGCCTGGCTATGAGACAAAGACAGTTCTGCTTGCTTTAGTTGATGACCTCCATCTAAGTGTAGACTCAGGCCATGCTTCCTTGTTGCTTTTACTGGACTTATCTGCAGTCTTCAATACAGCAGACTATACCATCTTGTTGAGGCGCATGGAGGCAGAAGTAAATATCAGGAATGAGCACTGAACTGGTTCAAATCATTCCACAAGAATCAGAACCAAAGGGTTGCTGTTGGACATCAGTGTGGAACCTATCTTGTGGAGTTCCACAGGCCACAGTTTTGTCCCCCATGCTTTTCAATCTCTGTGTAAAGCCCTTAGGACAAATCATTCATAGCTTTGAGTTACTGGGCTCAATTTATGGCATTAGCTATCACATACAAAGCCCTTCATGGCCTTGGACCATCATATCGTTGAGACAATACCTCTCCCTGTGCTCCATCACAACAGCTTCTCTCATTGGAGCAGGGTCTTTTGCAAGTTGCTCAGTCTCACAGTCGTGTCTGACTCTTCATGACCCCATGGACCACATCACGCCAGGCCCTCCTATCTTCTGCCGTCCTCTGGAGTTCACTGAATTTGCCAACATGTAAATGGGCAAAATCAACAACAGCTCAGACACGTGCCTTCTCCGTCATGCCCCCCCCCCCGTGTGGAATGGCCTGCCTGAAGAGGTCAGGAAGGGTCCCGCTTGCCTGGCTTTCCACAAACTATGTAAAACTGAATTATTCAAGAGGGCTTTTTTATGCAGGCAATAGAGTCACACTGTACTAAATGTTTTAAAAAATTACTTGGATTATTAGGCACTTTGTCTATACTATTGTGTATAGCTTGCTGAAACTAGGATCCCACTATGTAATTTTTGCATCATTTAATGTGTCATGTTAATACTTATGCTTTGCTTCAGTTCTGTTTTTAGACTTCTGGTTGGTTCTACAATCCAAATTCCTATTGCATTGTTCTTTGAATATCCCATCCTTTCAATTGCATTGACTCACTCTGTGTAATCAGCCTTGAGTCCAAGTGAGATAGAGAATACATAATATAAGCATAAACAGGGCTTTTTTCCCCTGTGGAATGTGCCAGAACAGAGTTCTGAAACCTCTTCAACAAAATTATTTTAAAAATGTTTAAAAGTTCATGAGTTTTCAGTATACAGATCGAAAACTTCATTTCCCTCTTGAGAGTTCCGGCACCTCTTAAAAAAAAGCCCTGAACATAATAAATAAATAAATTAATGTAACACCCACTTTCTACTTCTCCTCAGCTGGGGATTGAGCAGAATGAGAGACGGCCAAGACTTGAGAACTCGGTAAATTAGTTATTACCATAAGGTTTAAAGTTTGTTCAGAAAATGAGAGCATTTGAACGTAAAGATACTAAGAACACACTTTGAAGAGCTATCATTCTAGGTACTTTTTTCTCTGCAAGTAGAATTCCTGGGGGCACTTTTTCATGGGCCCATAGAATTGGACCCCATGGTTGAAAAGTAGGTGGGGCAGCATTAGCTCCCCTGCAATTTTGGTGCCATCTGGTTGACAATTAGCCACTCTAGCCTCCCCCCATTCCCCCATAGTCAACTATTATTCTCCTTCCCACCCTTGTTTCTCTCTGAAATGAATCAAATAACAGACCACAACAAGGAAGGATGGTAAACACAGAGTTTTATGAGGAAAGTAATTTTTTAATTGTCTGCAGGGCTTTTTTTGTAGAAAAAGCCCAGCAGGAACTCATTAGTATAATAGGCCACACCCAACAGCAGAAACTCATTAGCATATTAGGCCACACCCCTGACAGCACAGCTCATTATCATATTAGGCCACCCCCATGTTACCAGAAGTGTGGTCATCCAGCCACACCCACCTTTTGCTTCTTATTCTGTTTACCTTGTTTATTGTCAAAACCCAGAGCTTTTTTTTGTATCAGGAGCTCCTTTGTATGTTAGGCCACACACCCCTAATGTAGCCAATCCTAATGAGTTTCTGCTGTTGGGTGTGGCCTATTATGATAATGAGTTCCTGCTGGGCATGGCCAACTCGGGAGGAAGCTGGAACTCTGTTCCTGTGCATTCCTGCCCAAAAATAGCCCTGATTGTCTGTCAGTCACTGTAAGAGTAGGGAAATTAAATGAATGCAGAAAGAGTTTGACTATTTAATACTGTTGGTATTTTGAAGTATCTGATAGGTTTCTCACAAAACACTTAAGATTTTCAGGGTGTTCTCGGGGATGTAAAAGTTTGAGAGAGGGCTGAAATCAGCTCATTTATGGTGGGTCCTGACTTTTAGAATGAGCTGGATCTGATCGCAAATGGATCCAGGAGGTACACTTTAGAAGTCAAGGGTCTGAACCTCTTGGTCTTTAGATATGTAGAGCAAACAAGTATTCTTTTTTATTTTTATCTTGGTCTTTGGATATGTAGAGCAAACAAGTATTCTTTTTTATTTTTATCTTACTACTCACAAAACTAAGGTTCAACAGACAGTGGGCGCAATCACATGCACAATTAGCTGTGCCATAGGTGCAAATGTCAGGTAGATTTAAAGGGCATAATCAGACATGAACAACTGGGAAGCACCCACACCCGTCAGCAACACGTTTTGCTCTGCCGCAGAAGTGGAGTAAAAACACACCAGGGAAAGACTGGTAGCAAATGGGTTGCTAAGGGCCACAGATGGACTTTCCTCTGTCTGATTGCTGCAGTGTGCTCTCATGGCATCAGGATGGTGTGATCAGGCCATCCTGACTCCATGCCATTGTTTTTTCCCCCTTCTAAGTATGCACATCATCACACACTCCATAGGGAGCCCTTGTGTTGAGATGTGATTCATTGATTCCCTGTTTAAGTGCATTGGGAACAAACAGCAACACCCCCCCCCCAAAAAAAAAAAAAATTACTCACTTCTTTTTAAACAATAACTTTTATTTTTACAAAACGGCTACCCAGCCATCCTAATGGAATACTTTTTCCAAGGAAAAGCAGCTTTAAACACTGCTCTCTCTTTTATTTTTGGGATTTTTGATCTATTCTTTTACCACAATTGTTGGGCTCCCTACTGGGAACCCTGAACTCCACTTTAGAACGGAGATACAATATAAGATTTAGAAAAAGCCCAGTTGATTTAATAAATAATTTTAGGAGTCATGCCTTTTTCCAGGAAATACTGACAAGGTAGGTTTGGAATGCCGGACTGGCAAGACAACCTCCTCTAGGCACTGGAAAATTGGAACATAGCTCCAGTGGGCTCAGCAAAAGGCTTAGGTTCGGAATATCGGACTGGGTCAAGGACAATCATTTCCCTCTTTTTTTGGGGAAAAGGAGCCTCGGTGCAGCCAGTCGCCAGAGAACCTGCCTTGCTAATTTTTCCTCAATTTTTCTTGGCATTCTTCCATTCAGCCACTTCTATTTAAATCACAAGGAGAGAGTTCACTTGCCAGCTCTAAAGCCCAATGGCAACCCCAATGTGTGGAATTTCATTTTTTTGAATAGCTTTATTAACAATAAATGTTATTTGTTGTTTGTCTTATTGTAAGTCTTGGTACAGAGAAACCCAGGAGACAATGCGCGGAATGTATTTTGCATGCGTACTCTCCTTCCACCGAAGCTGGACGTACACTTCGAACACCTTCATCCAAGCACGAGCAAGGCCGAGAGCCAACAAGACCCCTTTGGACTATACCAAATGTTGTGATTGCATAGGGAGGTCTGCATTGAAGAATTGTTTATCTATTCTTGTACTTCAATAGGTGAAGGCCCCAAAAGGGAACCTTCTGATTAAAACTGTTAACCCAGTGATAGGATAACAGCAGGAGCTCACAAGTCTCCTAGTTTAAAAGAGGATTTCTCCTCGAGGCCGGCATTCCGAACCTAAAGGGTTTGCCAGGCCCACTGACTCCCTGTTTGTTTAAGGAGTTCAGTGGTCCAGAAAGCCACTAGCTCCAGCCTCGCCCCAGCAGAGAAGGCTTGGATTGATTTCAGTATTTTCTCAGGGTAAGAACCTCTGGAATTGCTGCTAAGATTATTGTGTGAATGCTTGAATGAACACTAATAATTTTCTTCATGAGTTTGAATGGAATCATGAATGCAGAATGCATGAAAACTAGCTAAATGTTTGGTTTAATTTCATAAAAATGCATTTATTTTTACAAACTACTCCCATGGTACAATGCGTTACTGTAGGAAGGAAGAACTGTTTGCTATGCAAAGACATCCCCCTTCCCTTGTGTCATTGGACATGCGCACGTTCTGGAACAGACATGCCCATAGTTCATTAACACTAAGGAATGGAAACTTCTTTTTGGAAAGAAGAAAAGAAGAAACTTGAAGACTTTTTACAGTTTACTGCTTGTGTAAATATAGCTAGCTTGGTTCACTTTGAATTGGCACTGCCAGTGTCAAGAAAAGTGATCTGAAGACTTGAAGATGTTGTACTGAACATTGAAGAAGCATGATTTTATTTCTTGCATGTTTTTCTTGTTTGTAAATAGTTTCAAATGTTTACCATTGAACTCATAATGAGGATTGCCCTCAGGGATATGTATCAATGCAGTATAGTTTATGCTACTGATTTTTCTAATCAATTTTTCTTTTTTGTATATTTACTATATAAACAATAGGTAATAGTCTACCTCAATAATGCTATTGGTTTAATGTACATAATTGTTATGTAATACCTTAGTAGTATTATGCATATATACTGGGAAACACCTGTGCTTGTTTGCTTCCTGAAGTTAGACATTCACTGTGGCAATTTGGCTTTTTATAGGGCTAGACTTTTTTTCATTTTTGGTCCGTCCTACAATGAATAGCTTTAGATAGATGGTCCTGGGTGAAAGGAAACCTTTTCTTGCTTCAGATCCAGACTAGACGAGACGACATCAATGACGAGCAATGGGTTACCAATGCTACTGGACTTTGTTGTTGTTTCATCATGGACTGTCTGACGTGTTCACGTTACACACGCCACCCCACATGTATGGAAGTCATGGCCTTCATTTCGTTTCACTCACTGAGGTCATGAAAGGGGGGACTGTTAGGAGATGTACTTTGAAAATGCTTTTATTTGTTATTTTCTGACCTGCACACACACCAGAATGGTGCTAGCAAGCATCTTTGCATTGGGAGAAATGTATGCTTTGTTGGATGTGACTCTCTGCACTAGAAAGGTACCACACAGCCTGTACTTTCATGCAAATGAAGTCATAGACACACACACCTTGCATACCTCTACCCATGAGATATTGGGAACAAGAAGCATCTCCATTAGCATCTCCATTATGGTCTTCCAGAAGGATGTAAAAATGACAACCTGTCCACCATTGAGGAATCTGTACCTCACATGTAACCCACAGGATGCTTGGCATTTGTATGTGTTAAGACTGTCACTTGGACCAAGCCAGAGTCATCTGCACATCTAAGGTTTCCATGACAACCCATCTTTGCACCTTGGACCCAAATGTTCCCTTGTAGAAAGGTGTAGACTTTCAATATTGCCCCACCTTAGTAGGAATGTACCCCACATCCTATAGCCAATAGGTATAGGGATGGGACGGACCAGAGACACCCCAAGCCAGCCCCCAATGCTAGCTGATAAAACAAGGTGCAACCTTTGTTCTAGGTCGCTTTGGCCATCCCCCAACCTTAAGTCTACTATAGGTAACTTTCGTGTGCTCTCTTGGAATCCGGACCAAGAGACCCTTTGCAATTGTTGGCAGGTTCCAACATTGTAAAGTGAGAGTTTCCCTTAGTTAGAAACAACTCTTGTGTTCTTCACTGTGGAAGGTCGAACTACAGGATCAGATAAGCATTATGTGCTTTTCCCCTGCCTAAATACTTCTAGTTTAAAACCCCAATATTGTGTTTCCATTTCAACTGTATCTAAAGGAACTTGTGTGTATGTGTGAGTGAATCTGTTTTGTTTGCCTGTGTACTAAAAATATATTCAGTAAAGAGAATCTTTGATTTTAACTTAAGAAACCTTGTCAAGTGTTCTCTTTGGGGAAACGGATTCTTGGGACGAAGTAGCTTTCTCTGTATACATAGGCCAGCAACTCAAATAAGTTAGTTCGCCCACTACGTAGATAAGCAGTCCGGCTAACACATGTGAGGAAGAGAATGCCACCAAGCATATTCCTTTCCCGTATCTCTGAAGCCCTTTTCAGATGCTACTATTATGTGTATCAGGAGCCTGCCAACTACACAAATTGTTGCTACTAACAATCCTCCCAATACATGTGGTTGACATATTACCTGAAAGGGTAATATGGAGTTTTACTCTTAGTACAGGTAAACCAGAACCCTGACAAATCAGGAACATCTACACATGGTTGTCACCCTCTCTGTATGTGAGTTCTGTAACATCTAAAAAAAAAAAAAAAAAGCCTAGGTAGCCACTGGTACATCCTGCCATCTTGGGTCAGAGTCTGTGGCTTCGAGGAAGGCTTAAGCCTCAGCACCTTACTGCTATAGCCAACTGCTGTGCATGTTACCTAGAGTTAATTACAACTGACTTCAATGGAACTTACTTCCATGGTTTACAGAAGGAAGATTGCTTCTGTTCAGCTAGGCTTATTCTTGCACAAAGACTTGACAAAAAGTATTGTGCCTTTAAAAGACACAAAATGGGTAGAAATTTAAGCAATGCAGCTACTCCTGGAATAGACATACCATGATGGGAAAGGCATCATTTGTCTCCTATTATCTGAATGTACATTTTTCTGCATTTCCCAAAGTGAGGTAAAATGGTAACAAATTGCCATATAAAAACAAAGTGTAAATTTATTAAACTCTTCTTCCTCTCTAGACATCCCTATAATTTACTGTGTGACAGCAGTTTACATTATGAAAATTTTTTCATGGTTAAAGCTGTTTCTGCTTAAGACAAATGGGGCTTGATAAGTCATCTATGAAACAGACATTTAAATTTTTTCTTCAGGTGTTTTATGTTTTTTGCCAGTTCTTATAGCAGTTAGCTGACAGATCCATTCATCTGTCAAGGTTAGATATTAAATCTGGAATATATATCATTTTCATAATTTAAGCTATATCAAGTAATGTTCAATAAAATATAATATTTGAGGTTACATCAAAATAAATGGCCAATTTTTAAATCTTTACCTTTCCTTAATAAATAGAAAGGTTTGAATAGTTTATAGCAGTGACCCCCAACATGGTGTTTGTGAATGCCATGACACATGCAGATGTATTTCCTGGCTCCCACCTCCTTCTTTCCCAAATCATCTATTCCTCAAAGTGAAACACCAGTCTTGCCTTTTCTCCACTTCTTTGGAGAAGGAGGTGCCTCAGAAGATCCTGGGGGGCATTGCCTTTGGGTCAGCAGCCATTTGGAAGCAGCTGCCTTCATCTTGATATAGGGTGGGATATAAACCCAATAAAATAAAAAACGCTTGGGCTGGAAACTCCTGACATTTCATGGAACCTCTTGCTGTTTTGTGAAAAAGCCTTTGCATGGTGGCCATTTTATGATTGGTCCTTCTCCCCTCATGGCAACCATTTTGTGTTGGTATTCACTACCTGTTCTCAAAATTTTTTAAGTGTCCATAAATACAGCAAGGTTTTTCTTCAGAACCCTGGTTCTAAAGGCTACTGGACCAGATATTTAATATGTAACAACTTTGCACAGAAAAAAGCATGAGAGTTTAAAAATACCTTTTCTGAAACTAGTAATAATCAGAAATCACTTAGTCTTTGAGGCTGGTTCAACAATGTGTCTATTCGCCCCCACCCCTTGCATAATAGGCATAAATTAGCTTCAGAAACCTCACGCCTTCTAGAATTAAAGACACAAAGTATGTTAGGGAAGGTGTTTTGAAAGCTGGGAATTTCATGTTGGGAACACCCAGGGCTTTTAAAAACTCTGTTATCAGGCATATGGTGGTCCAGTTTGGATCAGGGCCATGACATGAGAGTAGGGCTAGTATAGAAACACTATACTGCAGTGTTTTTCAACCTTTTTGTGCAAAGGCACACTTTTTTCATGAAAAAAATCATGAGGCACCACCATTAGAAAATGTTAAAAAAAATTAACTCTGTGCCTATATTGACTATATATAAAGTAATTCTCTTGAATAGGAATCAAATAAACACAAAGAAATTATTTTATAATTACTTTATTATGAAATAATAATACTTTATTTTATAATTGTTCATATGTTATGGATGAAATTGGAATTTTTCCCACGGCACACCAGACAATATCTCACGGCACACTAGTGTGCCACGGCACAGTGGTTGAAAAACACTGCTATACTGTACCAACTCACTCAATATCCAAATGGAATGAGCCAAAGTATGTTTAAATTGTGTTAAGGGGCAAGGTAGAAAAGCTTTGTAAGACAATGTGGTGCAATGAGGAAACACAGATTAAAATTTCCCTATAATTGTAATGCTGTGAGTGACCATAAACCAATTTTTATCCCTTGGTTTAATCTATCTTTTGCAAGGATTGCAATAAAATAATATACTCTGCTCTGAACTTCTAGGAAGTGAGGCATGATGTATGGTAATAATTTGGCCAAGAGTCACCTATACAGCGGTACGTTCCCAAGCAGACATTTTGGAGCATATTTTTCTACAAACTTATGATTCATTTTAAAGGCTTGGAAGAGTGTTTATGTGAGATTAAATGACTTTTTGGTTTATTCAGTGCTATGAAAGACCATTCTCACAGTTCTATTCCATTAACTTCATGTGAATAAGGTTGCAAAGCTTAACTCCCTCTGTTTTTGCCCCCTCGATCTTATCAAATTGTTTTTATATAAAACAATGAAAGGAAAGACAAGTGCTGGCATACTGGCTGTGTGGATGCTGATCTAATTCAGGGCTACACATCACAATGCTGCAGGAGATCGATGGCATTCTCCTTTAAGAGGCTTCTTCAGAAAACAAGGATGTGACTGAAATTGCTAGCTCAGTAAAATATAATACCTACTATCACATTCCACAGGTTTTAATTAGTAAAAAAACCCCTGACTTGTATTTAGTACTTGTACTTGCACTGCTGACCCAAAGGTATACACTTACAGTACAGCTTTGTAACTCTTGGTTTAAAAAAGCAGAATCACACTGCACTGAGAAGAAAAAATGGGCAAGTAGATTCATGTATGTGCACCACACTAGGTATATACTATTTCATTTACAATGTAAGCTGATCAAAACAGGGATGCAGCAGCATGGAAATGTATATCCATTGACTAAAGAAGGTTCCAGGTTCAGCCTCTGGCCTCTCCAGTTAAAGACCTCCAGTGTTCAGCAAGATATTTCTCTTCTTGAGATTCTAGAGGGCTGCTGCCAGACAGTGTAGAAGTTACTGTGTCAATAAACCAATGGTCTTACTTTGTTAGGTCAGCTCCATATTATCACATATAAATTACCAAAACTGGAATAATTAATCTGCTACTAACACATATCCCCCCCTTCCCCTGGAATGTATCACACAAAGTAAGGCATGTGACATAGTGGGTGTGAATGAACAACTGTATGCATTGGGTGAGCTACCTTCTGAGATTTGGTGGGCGGCATCACAGGAGAGGGCCTTTTCCGTCATGGCATCAAGGCTCTGGAACACTCTTTCCTAGGAGATTTGTGTGTCCCCTTCTATTGTCTTCTGCCAGCAGGTGACGACTTTTTTGTTTAGTTTGGCATTCCTTCAATGATCCCTCCTCCCTAGCCAACGTTTTTATGTTTTGTATGTATTTTAATTCTGTTACGTATATATTTTAATTCTGCTTTTAATAATAGTTTTAATTATATATGTTTGGAAGGGGGAGGAGTAGATTTTAATGGTTTTAAAATGTAATTTTATCATGTATGTTTTAAAGTGTTAGCCACCTTGGTGGTCCTTGTAAGGGCAGAAAGTTGGGATACAGATTATAAATAAAATAAATAACTAAATGGTGGCCCTTATGAGTGCAGAAAGACAGGGTATAAATTTTGTAAAATAAAATGAAATACATTTTCATAATCCTTCTACTCATTTTTGGAGGATATGGGGGAATGCACCATGTCTACAGGGTTTGTGCAAGTTTAACCAGCAATTCTGGAATCACGACAGATCTCCTAGTTACAGAGATCAGTCTCCCTTAGGGTTTCCAGCACCAGGCTTAGAAAATTCTGGAGATTTGGGGGTGGAGCCATGGGAGTAGGGATGCCAGTCCGCAGATGGGGGCTTCCCCGATTTTATGGGCTTTTGCTCCACCCCCAAGCCTCACTGCAACAGTGACCACCAGCAGCCAACCCTCTCCCTCCCCTCCTGCAAGAGTTAAAGGGCCCTCTAGCTGATTGGTGGGAGGACATGACCTGCTGGTCAGCTGAAAGGCCCTTTAAATCTTGCAAGAGGGGAGGGGAGGGAGAGGGGCAGCCACTGGCCGTACACTTTAACTCCAAGTGGCGAATTTCCTGCTTGGAGTTCATGTGCACATGGCCCCACTTGCAAAAAGCATTTAAAGGGTCCCTGAAATGTATCTGAAGAAGTGTGCATACACACAAAAGTTTATACCCAGAATTAAACTTTGTTAGTCTTAAGGGTGCCACTGTTCTCAAACTTTGACCTGGAGAGCAGTTATAGTTCTGTTATGTATTAACTGGAATAAGATGGCTGCCACTGGGGTGGCCTGACCATGCAGCCCGACAAACCTCAGACCTTCATTCCTTAGACAATAGCCACTTCGGATCCGAAGGCGCACCTATGGGCTCACCCAGATCTGAAAGTAGACCTATTGAATTGTTGATCACAGAATCATAGAATGTTAGATTTGGAAGGGACCTTGCATGTCACCTAGTCCAACCCCTTGCACTCTGCAGGAGCATAGGCAAAATATAGCCCTACATACCTACAACATACCCAAAAGATGGTCGTCCAACCTCCACTTGAAAATGTCCAGGGAAGGAGCATCCACCTCCTGAGGCAGACTATTCCACTGCACAATCACTCTTACAGTTAGGAAGTTTCTCCTGATATCTAGCCGGTAACAACTCCCTTGTAATTTCCACCCATTAGATCTAGTCCTGCAATCCGGAGCAAGAGAAAATAGATCTGCTCCATCTTTTACATGACAGCCCTTCAAATACTTGAAGACTGCAATCATGTCCCCTCTAAGTCTCCTCTTTCCCAGGCTAAACATACCCAACTCTTTCAGCCTTTCCTCATAAGACTTGGATTCAAACCCTCTCACCACCCTGGTCGCCCTCTTCGGGACATGCTCGAGCTTGTCAACATCCTTCCTAAAGTGTGGTGCCCAAATCTGGACACAGTACTCCAGGTGAGGCCTGACCATAGCAGAATAGAGCAGAACTACCACCTCCCGTAAACTGGACACAATGCTTCTGTTAATGCATCCTAAGGTTGATGTGTAAATGTGTAAATAAGGCCAATCATGGGTGATGGGGGTGGTGTGGGGCATGCATAAAAGCTGGGCACTGACTAGCCCATTTATCTTTTGTAATGTAATCCAATAAACAAGAGCTGATTCACTATGCTGAATCTCCAGCCTCAGTACTTTTAACTGGCGATGAAGGTGGGATCCCGTGCGCAAGCCTGACTCCACCATGACCACAAGCACTGCACCAGTGACCACCACGGAGGCCAAGGACTTCCTGCCACGCACTGCTCCCTCCAGAGAACCGCAGACCACAGCTACCATGTCATCACACCCAGCTCCTGCACTGCCACTACTGCAACGAGTCATGGCTTCTGCTCCAGGACAACACCTCGCAGCATTCAACCCTACCCATCCCAAGTACTGGGAAGCCTGGGTCGCCCAGCTGAAACACTTCTTGAATATCCAAGGAGTAACCGATGCAGTGTTGCCACCATCCGGCTGGCACAGAACCTCGTCGTACCAAAGACGCTGGAAACCGCAACATACGATGAGTTGGTCACCACCTTGACCAATTACTACGCTCCGAAACCCTCAAAGTGGGCTGTCCGGATGGACTTCATCAGCCGAACTCAGAAGACAGGAGAATTGACAACGGAATTCCTTGCTGACCTCCGCTGCCTCACCAGCGAATGTGAGTTCCCCTCCCTTGAGGACACTCTACTGAACCAGTTCCTATGGGGAGTCAGCGATCCAAAGTTGCGGCAGAAACTCACCACCCAGACAGACCTAAAACTGGACATCGCACTCTAGAAAGCGACCGCCTTTGAGAAGTCGCAACGAGACAGGCAGACCCACTCAGCCCACCAGACCAGGCTGGCATCAAAATCAGACATCTCAGATGAGGAAGCCTCTCATACAGCCCAGCGTGCGCAAAGGCCACTCGTCAGCTGTCCGTTCCGTGACAAGGGATGTCACCAAGCTACCCGGGTCCATGCTTTGTGCCAGCTGCGTGGATCCTCACAAGAAGAAAACCTGCCGGTTCTGAGAGATCATTTGCCAGATGTGTGGAAAGCAGGGGCACATCACCCATGCCTGCCATTCCCGGAATGCCATGGACTCCTCTACACATCAAGGGAGCAGGGACCGCTTCACCATTCACCAGAAGGTACACTACTTGCCCCAGGGGTCCACCCACAAACTGACTGTGACTGTATTGATAGAGGGTGCCCCCTGCAAAATGGAGCTGGACACAGGATTGTCTCTTTCCATTATCACAGATGAGACCCTCAGGAAGCTATGCTCAAATGGGGGGCCCCCACTAGAGGCTACCAGCCTCAAGTTAAGGGACTTTCAGAGGAAACTAGTAGCAGTTAAGGGAATGGGCCAGTTCAGGGTGAAATACAGGGCCTTTGAGGGTTTCTTGAAACTGGTCGTGGTACAGGCCCCTCTCACCAGCCTACTAGGCTTCGCCTGGTTCAATGCCCTAGGACTGGCGGTAACAGGGATCAACCAAGTGGGGCATGGGGATTATAGTCATGTGTGTCAGGAATTCCCCGTATTATTCGACGGCACACTTGGAAGGTACACCGGGCCACCAGTAACTCTAGAGCTTGACCCTGCGGTGCGCCTCATCCACCTAAAAAGTTGCCACCCCCCTGTTGGCTCTCCATCCAAAAATCGAGGCAGAGCTGGATCATCTGGTCAGCCAGGGGGTCCTAGAACCAGTCCCACACACGAGGTGGGAAATGCCAATAGTCACACCGGTGACTGAACGGGGACATCAGGATTTGTGCAGAATATAAATGCACAATTAACAAGGCATTGCGAGACCACGAGTATCCCATGCAGGTGGTCTGCCATGTGCTTGTGTACCTAGCCGGGGCCAAAATTTTTGGAAAGCTGGATCTGGAGCAAGCCTACCAGCAGTTGCCAGTGGATGACACCACAGCCGGAGCCCAGACCACTGTCACTCACAGGGGGGCTTTTAAGGTGTGGAGGTTGCAATTCAGGGTGAGTGTGGCTCCAGGAATATTCCAAAACGTAATGGACTCTTTACTGAAAGGAATTCCTGGAGTACAGCCCTTCTTTGATGATGTTTTGATCTTGGCGCCATCAGCAGACGTTTTTGCGGGCCGCTTGGGGGCAGTGCTCCACCGTTTCAGTGATGCGGGACTAAAAGTGAAGAGAGAAGAATGCATCCTCGGTGTGCCTTGTGTGGACTTCCTTGGGTTCCAGGTAGATATGAGCGACATCCACCTGACCCGGGACAAAATAAAGATGATCGTGGATGCCCCGACCCTGACCTCTAAGACTGAACTTCAGGCTTTCTTAGGCCTCCTTAATTTTTATCATTCATTTCTCCCCCATAAGGCAGCTATGGCTGAGCCCCTCCACCACCTATTGGATAAAAAGGCTCAATGGGCATGGGGCCCATGTCACGTTGTGTCTTTCCAAGCAGTCAAGGACCTCCTTGTCTCAAACTTTGTCTTGTCCCACTTCAATGAGTCCCTTCCCATGGTCCTTCCTTGCGACGCCTCGCCTTATGGGGTGGGGGCTGTGTTGGGCCACCAGCTCCTGGATGGCCGCAAAGTGCTGGTGGCTGATTATTCCTGAACCATGTCATTGCCTGAGCACAATTATGCACAGATCGACAAGGAGGCATTGGCCATTGTGGCTGGGGTGAAAAAATTCAATCACTACCTCTATGGCTGCCCCTTCTCCATTCTCATGGACCACAAGCCACTCTTGGGTCTCCTGGCCCCAGATCGCCAGATGCCCTAGATGATGTCACTGCAGGTGCTTTGCTGGTTGATTTTCCTGGCTGGCTACCAATACAGCCTGATGCACCGACCGGGCAAGCCCATGGTCCATGCAAACACCCTTAGCCACCTTCCCCTTCCCAGCTGCGACCCGGTCCCAGTGCTGGCACACCAGATCCTGCTACTGAAAGTCCTGTCCGACCGGCCAATCCAGGTACAGGAGATGGCAAAGCACACCGGTAAGGACCATCTTCTCTCCCAGGTGCTGGACTGGGTGGGGAGGGACTGGCCCACAGAGAAAGTGGGCCTGGAATTCATAGCCTTCTCGTCTTGCTGGGATGAGTTGCCTGCCCAAAAAGGGTGTCTCTTGTGGGGTAGTTGTGTAGTGATCCCCATTCCCCTACGCAAACGCATGCTCGCAGCACTACATGAGGCCCATCCGGGAATCGTGCGAATGAAGGCCCTCATGCAGAACTATGTCTGGTGGCTGGGTTTGGATAGGGAGATAGAAGACCTAGTCAAATGCTGCCAGACTTGCCAGGAGACATAGCCAGCCCCCCCCCCCGGCACCCCGGTGTGCACATGGGAGTCCTTTCACTTGTCGCCATTTCACCTGGCCACCAACAGTCAGACAGAGTGAATGGTGCAGATGACAAAAGAGGCACTGGGGCGAATCATCCACAGGGACTGGGACCACCAGTTATCTGCCTTTCTGCTCGGCCAAAGGACTGGGTGGCCAGGTTTGGATGGGGAGATAGAGGACCTAGTCAAACACTGCCAGATTTGCCAAGAGACAAGGCTACCCCCCCCCCACAGCGCCCTGGTATGCTCATGGGAGTCGTCCAGCAAACTATGGGCTTGCCTGCACCTGGACTTCGTAGGCCCATTCCAGGGACAAATTTTCTTTATCCTAGTAGATGCCTTCTCCAAATGGCTTGAAGTCATCCCAGTCACCTCCACATTGTCTTGGGCCACGATCAAGTCCCTCTGGAAGGTGTTTAGTACCCATGGCATCCCTGACACACTGGTCTCCAACTACGGAGCTGCCTTCATGTTGGCTGAGTTTGGGGACTTCGTGAGGTACTACGGGATTTGGCACATCCAATCGGCCTCCTTTCACCTGGCCACCAATGGCCAGGTGGAGCGGATGGTGAGAACTATGAAAGAGGTGCTGCAGCAGATCATCCACGGTGACTGGGACTACAGGTTAGCCACTTTTCTGTTTGGCCAGAGATTAACCCTCCACACCATCACCGTATGCTCTCCCATGGAAATGCTCATGGGCAGGTGCTTGACAAGCAGGCTTGGACTGCTTATACCCGGACCGGGCACCTGACCACACCCCAGGAGTAGAACTACAGACTGCCCCACAGGGCTTCTTCCTGGAGGACCCCGGGTATGCTTGCAATTATGCACGTGGGCCACCCTGGATCCCCGCACGAGTGGTCCGAGTAGTGATGGGACTGCTGTCATATGAGGTATCCATGGAAGATGGACAGCTACTGCGGAGACATGTGGACCAGCTCTGCCACCAGCTGCTGCCCTTAGATGACCCCGGGGATGTGGAGACCAAGCTGGAAGCCAACGTGCCAAGCAGCAAGCCGTTGGATGCCAGTCCCACCAGGGCACCTTCCACGCCTGGACACACCAACAACGGCTTGCCTGCAGCAGGCCCTGTGTCAGCGATCCCACCAGAGCTGGCCCAGCACACCGCCAACCGTCCTCTTCTAGAGCTGTGCAGGTCAACTCGGGAGCAGCGGTGCCCAGAGTACTTGAAGGACTATGTTTGTGGGAATGCCTGAACTATGGGTGTGTGTGTGTTATGTATTAACTGGAATAAGATGGCTGCCACCGGGGTGGCCTAACCATGCAGCCCTAGAAACCTCAGACCTTAGTTCCTTAGACAATAGCCACTTTGGATCCGAAGGCGCACCTATGGGCTCGCCCAGATCCGAAAGTAGACCTGTTGAATTGTTGATGTGTAAATAAGGCCAATCACAGGTGATGGGTATGTGTGTGTGGTGTGGTGCACACATAAAAGCTGGGCACTGACTAGCCCATTTATCTTTCATTCCTGATGTAATCCAATAAACAAGAGCTGATTCACTATGCTGAGTCTCCGGCCTCAGTACTTTTCAAGTTCCAGACATTATACCCCTCTAAGTTCCTTCCCCTCCTCAAACTCCACTGCCCCCAAATCTCCAGGTATTTCCTAACCTATAGTTGGCAAACCTTTCTCCTCACAGAGAAAAATCAATTAGCAACCAGTTTCTAAAATGGAATACAAACGCAGTTTGAAAAGGGTCTGCGACTCAGCTGCCTTATCTGCCAGGGTTGCTTTGAAGATAGGTACAGTAAGAAGAAAATTAAGAGCCTGAAGACAAAATCCTGCTTCAAGAATGGTACATAAGGGTAACAAATATCTTATGAAGTGCTTTAACATGCAACCTAAAAGACTTCACCCATTCCTGAACTACAACAGGAAAATTTCAGTCCAGAAACTTCCAACAAGGAGATCCATGTCCCTGGTTGTGCTCTTTTTCATACCTTTTTAGAAGCCGAAAGACTCTTAGAACTGTGAAGCCATATGGTAAGGCATTCAAAGTATACTCCAGTCCTTGCTACTGGCAAAATACCACCAGCTGGAGACAACTAATGTTTGTCCCTAGTTGGCCTCAGCTGAATAGATGTGCACCACAGAACATTCAATTACTCACCACCTCCAGGCTCAACTCCTACTTGGGATGTTTCCCAGAGACCATGAGCTGAACCTGAAGGATGAGGAGTGGGAGAGAACTGTCCAACACTAATACACCTGCCAGGCTACCACAATCTTTATTCTTGATGCAGACAGCTAACACTGTATATTTCAGTTTTGGTCATGGTACCAGTAAACCCAAACAGACCTACAAATGTTAAGAAGGGACCCTGCCCATTACTCACCTTTCCTGTCAGATTGATATACTTTGCCACCAAATCTAGAAGGGTAGGAACATACTGTGCTATGTCACTAAAGGAAGCTGCTGCACCAGGTTCAGACCAGTTAAGTTCTAGCATTGGTGTAAGGAAACAAATTCTCCCTTAAAAACAAAGTGAGGTCTCTCAGCCCTAGTATAAATGCTACCCATGTGAAGTTTCCTGTTTTCACATGACATGTTTTGTTTGTTTGTGAAGGATATTATGTGCGTATGATGTGTTGACTTGTTAGCTTGGATCTTCAGGAATTCAACTCAAAAATTCTGTGATGATTTGACACAATCTTTTTGGCCCATTGCATTTTGAATGTCTCTATTAGGTCCATAGAGGATAAGGCTTTTTTAACCTACTTGGGCATTGTGTTGGATTCCAGACTATTCAAAAGTATGGAGACTATATAGCTTTTGGTGTGCCTATGGTTCTTCTTCAAAGTACTATCTTCTACAACTTCCTTTAGAGAAGAAGAAGAGGTGATTGGATTTGTACCCTGCCCTTCACTACCCAAAGGAGTCTCAGAGAGGCTTACAAGCTCCTTTCCCCTCCCCACAACAGGCACCCTGTGAGGTAGGTGGAACTGAGAGAGCTCTGACAGAAACTGCTCTTTTTCAAGAACAGCTGCGCCAGAACAATGGCTTGCCCAAGGTCATCCAGCAGGTCCAAGTGGAGGTGTGGGGAATCAAACCCGGTTCCCCCAGGTTAGAGTCCGCACACTTAACCACTACACCAAACTGGCTTTGCAGAAACTTTGCAGTAAAACATTGGAAACTCTGGAACTTTGAGGGGGTGGGCACATCATAATGGGATTTGAAAAATGTATACTGTCATGTGCAATAATTGACACACATCTACTCATGCTGCCTATCACCTCACCAACCAGGAATGTGATACCATTTAGATTATCCCCTATCAGCAGGCTACAGTCTTCAAATCTGCTTTCTTTATGTACAGCTAATGCCAAGACACTAAAGTACTAAATCTTATGTAAAGCAAAAATTCAGCTCAGTATAATGCAATTAATAGACTGGTACAAACAAACAATAGCCACGTTCGTGTTGGTAGTGCATATCAAAGAAATATTTCCATATATTTATGCATTTATTTGCCCTATTTCTACCTTATTTCTCTGAACTCTTGTCTCAGGTGGCAAACAATGAAAGTAAAACAAGAATTAAAATAATTCCTATAATAAAATCACCAGCAATAAAACAATCAATAACGTCAGCTATATAGCAAATTTCAGCCAGAGGGCGGGCTACAGAGGTTAATGCCAAAAATGGGTAGAAATATCTAAAAGCCTGGATGAAGAAAAATGTCTTCACCTGATCTAAACGACAACAAGACAAGCTTAAAAGGGGAGGGCATTTGCAAAGTGGGGAGCCACCACTAAAAAGCCCTGTTCCTAATCACCATTCATCTCACTTTGATGGGTAAGGGTGTTATTAGCAGGGTTTGTGAGAAAGATAATAAGCCTGTGTAGAGTGTGGCATAGTGGTTAAGAGTGTAAGAGTAGGATCTGACTCCACTTGTGCCATGGAAGCTCACTGGGTGAACTTGGGCCAGTCACACACTTTCTCAGCCTAATCTATTTCATAGGGTTGTTGTGAGGATAAAATGGATGTGAGGAGAATGATGGAAGCCACTTTGGGTCCGCATTGGGGAGAAAGACAGGGTTTAAATGCATTCAATAAATGGTAAGCAGGTAAGTACAGGAGGCATTAGTTCTTCCTCTTGGAGTATAATGCAAGCTATAACTAATGATGATATTTTTAGTAAAAGCAATTGCAGTATCTTTTCTTATAATTTACAAAATCTACTTGTTTTGAAGAATCCTTTTTTGGTTGTTTCCTTTCCTTTATAGTCGTTAGCTTCCAGAATATACATAAATGTCTCTTTCTGCATTTAATTTACCCAAAGGATTTCCTAGTAGCATTTTCAGTTGTTCTTTGCTGTGATAAGCCACATCAATGCTTTGAAAATGGCAAGGTGAAATACTGAGTGCACAATGCAGTATGAAACTTAGCCCTGTTTCCCAATCACTTGTTTCAGAGCCTGACATGAAAGATTAAAGCTATTACTCTGGGCACAGTTTATAGGACTAGATATAAAAAGCCTGACTAATACCTCTGTAAAAGAAAAGTCCAGGCAGACGTGATAGTGGGAAGATGCTCTTGTTTATGGAAAAACAGAGTTCAGGAATTAATTTGGTTTATAATGCATAGCTAGCAAGGATGAAAAGCTCAGAAAAACTGGAATTCAGCTGTGAAGAAGTGACTCAGTCCAGCTATATTATCTTTCCATCAGAATAAATAGGTTCTATGGACAAACTGCACTCAGTATTGAAATGTGCATTGCTATGGGGTTATGTAGTGGTCGTGATGATGATGAGCTAAACCTTTGTAGTGTCACAGAGGTGTGAGGTAAGCAGACAGACCTCTAGCAGCCACTGTTCAGATTCTTGAGCAGAGAGCTAAGCTTCTGTTTCTCCTCTGTCTGTGGGTATGTAAGACTGGGGTGTGTGGTCACAGTGGTGGCTTGGTGCAATATGGCGCATCCTCTAATTGTACCAGTTTAAAATGTTGCAGGACATATCATCCAGACAGCACACTCTGATGTGGGTTACTCATGTGGTTATCCCCTGGTCAAGCATCCACATTACTGCAGTGCTTCAGCCACAGAGCACGCTGCTCGGTCGGTGTTTAAAATGCAGCTGGGTGCATATGCACACATGCATGCACACATATGCTCATATATGTGCACACATGCGCACATAGGAAAAATCTTTTAAAAACCCACCACCCCAGCAGCAGAAATGGATCTGCAGATTCAGACCGCCAATCTGTTTTGTGTGTGCTCCCCCGTGTCCAGACATCTGACCACATGCAATGAATGCATGGAGAACCAAAAACACCATTTGTGATGTGGTGCCCTTTTAACCTGACTCCAAGTTGTCCTACAACGGGGTGAGTATGCTTGGAGAATGCCTGACAAATGTGCCTTGTTTTAATGCTTTTATGTGTAGTTAGTTATAGCAGGCTTTGTTTTCTACTTTTGTATATATTTTCTGAATCAATGCATACCAATCAAAGCTAGACATGACAGGTTATGAGGCCCCCTGCGGGAAATTGTCAACAACTCCCTTTCTGGAGGAACTTTCCCAAGCTGTGGATCACCCTGTCTTAAAGAAATCATCTTTGGACCCGGCAGGATTGGCAAACTATTGGCTGGTTTCCAATTTGCCCTATTTCGGCAAAATAATTGAGAGAGAAGTGGCAAGTCAGTTACAGAGTTTTCTGGATGACACTTCCATATTAGATCCCTTCCAGTCCAGCTTTCATCCAGGCATGGTATGGAGATGGCACTGGTCACCCTCATGGACAACCTCCAAAGACATCTGGATCAAGGTGGGATGGCAGTACTCTGACCTGTTGGCTGTGTTCGACATAGGTGACCATCAGTTACTGATCTGCCACCTCGCTGATGCTGGGATTCAGGGGTCTGCCTTACAATGGCTCACCTCCTTTCTCCAGGGTCAGGGACAAAGGGAAAGAGCTGTCCTGAAGGCATCTGCTGACTTGCGGAGTTCCTCAAGGGGCAGTTCTATCCCCTGTTATTTAACATCTACATGTGCCCCCTTGCCCAGATTGTCTGGAGGCATGGACTGGGTTGTCATCAGTATGCTGATGACACCCAGCTATATCTGTTGTTGAGCAGCCAGTCTGACTCTGGGCTGAAAGATATAGACCAGGCGTTACAAGCTGTGGCTGGATGGATTAGACTGAGCCAACTGAAATTGAATCTGACGAAGACGGAGGTTCTGTACTTAAATTGCAGCAATCTGGGGTTAGAGATCTCACTTCCAACCTTCAATGGGGCACCATTGGTGCCATTGTCAGAGGTCAGGAGTTTGGGAGTGCTCTTGGATGCTTCCTTAATGATGGAGGCCCAGATAGCAGCCACTACCAATTCAGTTACATGCAAATAGGTCAATGAATGATCAGTTCTTCCATCACCACCAACAAGCAGGACATAAGCTGAACTGTAGCATGATCATGCATTCCTGGTTTCAAGTAGTGGTCATTTGGTTTTTGCAAATAACACAATCATAAATCAAGTTTACCTTGCTCACATAATCTCTGGAACTGAGTGCCCATACTTGTCTTTTAAAATAAACATGATCTCAATTACTTTTGCATTTGCAAAAATTGCAGCATTCAGCATGCTGCTGGCTAGATAGCCCTGGCTGACAAATATTCACAGGGTACCAGAAGTCTGCTTATTAAATAAAACCAAGCTGCAGGAGAGGCTCTCCCAGTCTGGATCTGCATGCCACAGGGAGCCATCTGCTTCCCACAGCACAGTAGATCCTGCAGCTTGTGTATCGGTATTGGGATCCAGGATTTTTCAGAAATCCCGAAATGTTTCTGGGTCCAATAGTCCCAAACTGAAAAACACTTTAAAAAAAGCACACCCCTAGTTGTAGTGGCAGACAGGAGGGGGCAGTGATTATGAGAAAGCAGTCTAATCCTACCATTTGGCCTCCAGCTGGTAGAGTTCCAACAAAGCTTTTTGGGATTTTTTTTACCATGTAACATTATGGGATCATGCTGCAAAGGCGTTTTAGAAATAACCAAATTCAGAAGCTAGCCTTGCCAAATGCCAACCTCAAAGATAAGAACTGAATTTCCTGAGAAGGTCATTAAAACCAAATACAGACAACAGAAGTGATTTCCTCAAACTCTCAGCTGTTATTGGATCAAACAGTTCTGTTAAATTTACCATTACCAAAGGCCCTTAAACCCTTCTGTTGCCTTAAAGCAACAACAATTGTTAAATTTTGACCACCCACCCAGTAAGATGAAAGCAGACTCAGGCTGGCCAGAAGATGAGGTAGAAACCAATCTTCTATCCTCTTTTGACAATTTACCTGAATGCGAACAAGACTCCCTGAACATTTGGTATCCACCTTAATGAGCTTAAAAAGCTTAAACCAATCCCGCTCCATTAGAACACTGACAGTGAGTCCTTGTATTGCTACTCCTAAGTCCTCAATGGAGTCCTCAGAGAAAAAGGAATCTCCCTCTTTTGAAAAACAAACAAACAACTTCCTTTGGAACAATTTTAATTAATAAAGGATGCATCAAATCAAACCTGACTGTTTCTCCAAACAACCCAGAATTTTGTATGATAGTGGTCGAAGCCCCAATGAAAAGAGAAAACAACATTCTAAAATGACTACAGAATGGAGAGGCAGCAGAATGATGGTTTCCAGACCAGCTCAAGTCGGATTTGTCCAATCCCCTGGAAATCATCACATGGAAAGTTGCAGGCTGGAACAACTGTAAAAGTCAGGACTCTGCCTTCTTCTATCAGAATTACAACACAATCCTGATACAAGAGACTTGATCAATCAACAATCTTGCCACTGACAGCTATAAATCTTGCACTATTGGGTGACAGTGGCAAGGACCTAGGGAGGCTAAAGGGTGGTTTAGACATCCTAGTTTCTACCTTCCTGGCAGTAAGGGCTACAGTTCTGCACCCTTTGAAACATCTGGCAATGGCTGTTCTCCTTGACTTGCTATTAGTAGTCAACACATATCTCCCGCCTCAAAAAAGAAATATGAACACCTCAGCAATTTGGTCAGACCTGGAACAATATCTTGAAGACCTCTTATTAGATAACCAAGTGGACATAGTCCTAATAGAAGGGAATTTTAACACATGAATTGACCCCAATGACAACTTTCTCCACAAAAAATATAAATTGTTTATAGTAGCTCCGGATGAGGAACAGATTATCACCCATTACCAGCACTCTTCCAAAAACGGTAACACAAACTTCACCATTTCCTGTCTTGTAAGTAAGGCCAAAAGGTTAAATTTGTACATTCTGAATGGATCCCCATATGGGGACCACCCAGACAATCTCACATTTATAGTGGGCAAAAGGTGCGGTACCATTGACTAATGCTCCCTCTAAGTTGTGGAGTCTTCTAAGCAAAAATTCTACTTTGTGGGCTACTGGCATTAAATTTGTGAGTGAGCAATTTGGCTACTGCATAAATTAGTTTGCTCTGGAGCCATTCGTCCTGAGCTAAGACAAAAATATGTGAGGTGGAGGCTAAAAAACTGTGAGTTAGCTCACACTAACTCAGCTTAGAGGGAACACTGCTATTGACTATATTTTAGCCAGTGGGAACTTGCTTCCACTTGTAAAAAACCTCCAGGTTATACCCAGTTTGGAGGGTGATTATTTACCCCTCCTCCTGCATTTGAATCCACCATCTCTAGAGATACATCTTAAAATTCAATCTGGATCAAATATCTTGCCAACTGAACAAGTGGGCTGCCATGCCAAGTGGACACTCCAACTTGAGCAAAAGATGAAGGAGAACCTGACTGAGGAGAATTCTTTGATGAATTGAGCTGCCATTATGGAATATCTTGAGGCTTTTGATCCCCTGACCCTGTATTGAAGCCCTTATTACTACAAGACATAGGGTCACAAATGAAGAACCAGAGAAGGCCTCCAAGCGATGGTTTGATAAGGACTGCCTGGAAGCTAAAAGAGCTCTCCACTCCTCATTCCATGCATATAAAACTGCTTCTGAACTAGAAAGCTTGAGTCTTTACCATCTCTATCTAGCCTTAAAGAAATCATACAAACAAATAGTGGCCAAAAAGAAGAACGTAGATATATCTAATGGCAACATAGGATAATCTAATTCAGGCAGCCAAAGATAAAAATTCCAAATTGTTTTGGAAAATGACCTCTAAACATCCATTCAAGGATTCTTCCCCTCTGGATTAGTGAATCACAGCTGATATCTGGGAAGCATATTTCTGAAAGATTTATGCTGAGGATCTACAGGATGCCTACTTGCAAAGATCAACTGATCTCTCTTACTGGCATCCAGTTTCTGCAAACGAAGTCACGGCACTTATAAATCAACAAAAGAAAGGAAAAGCTCCCAACATTGATAACATTCCTCCTGAGCTTCTAACAAAAAAATACTGAATGGTGGGCCACACTTTTTACTTCCATTGATTCTACTGGGTATATTCCAGAGGACTGGAGGCAGGCAAACATCATACCATTTTTTAAAAAGGAAGGAGGGACGATCTAGCCAATTACAGACCATCTAGTCTGCTTAACATAATAGGAAAACTCTATGCCAGTTATCTTCTGGATAGTTTTAAAAGCTGGATAGAACAAGAAAATTTACTCATTGATGAACAAGCTGGCTTCAGGGAAGGTAGATCCACCTTGGGACATTGCCTGCTGATGCAACACTTAATTGAAAAATATACAATTATTAGTTCAGTCTTGTTATATGGAGATTTTATTGACGTGAAAATTGCCTTTGACTCTATTTGTAGGAGGATATTATGAGAAAAATTAGAAGTCACAAACATAGGTCATAGGCTTCTATATTTAACTTGAGCCTTATATTCCAATACATCCATCATCAAGATCAGATGCAACAGGAAAGGACATCTCTCTGATCCTGTAATAACAGCTAGAGGAATGAAATAAGGTTGAGTTCTGACACCATTGTCGTTTATTTTCTATATCAACAACCTGGTTAGTAGTTTAAATAACCTAGATACTCATCCCCCCATGCTAGCTGACAGAAAGATCCTGACATTGTTATTTGCCAATGACATGGTAATACCTTCTAGAACCCCAGTGTGTCTAAAAAGAGTGCTTAAGGCATTTAGCTGTTATTGTGAGGAGAACCAACTAGAAATTAATGATCAAAAAACCAAAATTATATCTTTTGGCAAGTGTCAGAATATAAGGACATGAAGTATCAATGGACACAGGTTAGAGCAAGTACAATGTTTTAAGCATTTGGGGTGGTGATACATTCATCTGGGACCAGGAGTGCCCATTGTGAACATGGAGCTGCTATCAATCAGAAATCTGCCAAGGGCATAGTAAAGTTTCTGTGCACTAAAGGAGGTCATTATTTACCAGCCACCCTTAAGTTATTCCAGGCAAAAACACTGTCCCAACTTTTGTATAGGACAAAACTTGGCCCAACTTCTTCTTGCTTCCCTCCATTAGAGCGAGTCCAATCAAAATTTTAAGAGCAATCTTCCAACTACCTAGCTGCATCTCCAATGCAAGCTTGCATCTAGAATCTGGCCTTGTCAAAGCAGAGGGTAATCCTTGTCTCTATTAATTTCTGGCTCTATTTAAATTATATCCCACAGGGTCTGACACCTTCAGTCCTCCGACATAATTTTCAATCTTCTTGGGTAAAGGCAGCACATCATAGGCTGCTGAATCTAGGATTTTCTATACAAACTGTCCTAGAAATGGGCTATGATGAAGCTAAAGCAATGATAAAACAAAATCTGTTAGACACTGAGTGACAGGGAAATATTGCTAGTGCTCCACATTTTATGATTCCAGAAAATCTTATTGTCGCTCCAGCCCCCTATCACTCCTTGTTGGAGATTCCAGACAACAGAGGGCATTCTCTATGGCAAGATGGCAAGCTTCCCCCTTTGCAGTGTTAGGGAGAGAATTTGCCTGTGTGTTACTGGTGAGGCGGAAACAATTGGACATGTTCTGCTTTATTGTTGTTTCTATCAGGAAATTCACCTAAAAATATTCTTCCATTGCTTAGAAGGTTTCCTGGCTGTTCTGGTTATGATATTTTGATGCTCTTTATGAGTAACAATGCTCAGATGACAACGAGTTGTGCAATATTTTTTTTTGTGGTGGCATGTAAAATCTGCCAGGAAATCATGCATACTGAATTTAAATTTAAGCTAATTTTATAATTTGATATTGTTTCTGTATATTGGTTATTATGTTTTTTTTCCTTTTGTTTGTAACTTGTAATTTTGTGATTTTGTGCTGGTCATTGAATAAATCTTATTCTGATTCATTGGTACATTGCAAACAAAAGGCATACCAACAATATAGGCATATACACATAAACAAGTGGCAGCTTATTATGACAGTACCAATGTCTAAAGCTTGTTTCCACCACCACCACCCCGATCCCAGCAAACCATAGTGCAATGGAATCAAAGAGAAATTGGTCCTCTCAATGATGAATTTGGCACTCTTGAGTATATAAGGCCTCTGCACTATGATTAACTAGGCTTTGTATATCACGAATATAAACACAGAATTCTTATTGGAGCATGGCCACACACCCCACCTTGGGCTGAGGTGATCATGTCTAATGCTACACTATTTTGCAAAACAGCTGCTCTCATACTGCAGTGGTGGGCATCAAAATAAATATCCAACAAAGCTTGATTATATTTTGCACATTAACTACTTTCTTACTCATTATTATTAAAATATTTTTGGAAACCAAAGAAAATCCATAAGGCACAATAACTACAAGAGACAATACTACAAGGCAGAAAATATAGGCAGCCATCATACCTGCTCTAAAACTTGTTCATATACCAGCTTTATTTTTGGATCTTGCATGGAGGCAATGGTCCATTATGTTGCACTTCTACCACACGGCTGAAACCATGTAATCCAGGAGGGGTTTGGGTCACATTGAACTCCTTGTGTCCCCTCTCCAGAGCAAGGTCCAGATTTTTTAGGATCCAGGATTCCCTGAGCTGGAACAGTGGCAATTTCCTCAGGTGATAGAGCTATCTTCTTGGTGTGGTCCATACAAGGCTTGCCCAAAGTAAAAAAATTCCCAGCTCAGTCTCTACTGTGTACCCTTGCAACAAAACTATATCATCGGTTCCCCCAACCCAAGGTCTTTCACCCCTGGGCTCCAGTGGGGAACCAGCTTTTCCATCATGGGGGTTCAGGGGGAGTCCGCTCTACCCAGCCAGGGAGCTGAGACAATTCGGGATACAGACAGCTCTGCCCAGTTACCTTCCAAGTGGATTTGGAAGTCTTCCTCCCATTATCACTTCCCAGTTTTATCCTCCTTGGCAGTAGGGTTACCAGGCTCCACATTCCCCCCCCCCCCCCCGGATCTCCACCTGGGTAAACTACTTATGTTTGGGAAGCGTCTTCCACTTTTCTTAAAGGACTGCATTGGGCTGCTTATCTATTTCATCTCTGGGCATGCCAGCATTGAGGAGATATCTCCACGTTTGTCATTGTGTGATTTTAAGAATCCTCACTAACTTGTGCTTGCTGTAGCCCTGCTCACCAAGTACATGGACCTGGTTTCCATGATCCTGATAATCTCTTTGACTTAGCATGACTCCAACATCCCAGACTGTTTGGCCCACCACCTCTCCTAGCATCCCTAACAGAACTCCCTTGCACAGGGGGAAGCATTTTGGAGCAATTTCACGTACATGCCAGCTGTAAAAGCTTCCTGGTTTGACCCCCACAAGTCTGTTGTGTAGCAGGTGGCCAGCATCCCCAGCTCACAAGTGATCTCACCCTGGGTTTGCTAGGACTGTGTGGCAACATCTACCTCTGTTGAATGAGGCCATGCCTGGTGCATTGTGTTTATAATCCAGTCCAGGACTTTTCTGTAGAAAATGCCCAGCAGGAACTCATTAGCATAATAGGCCACATCCATCAGCAGAAACTCATTAGCATATTAGGCCACACCCCCATATTACCAGAAGTGTGGTCATCCAGCCACACCCACCATTTGCTTCTTATTCTGTTTACCTTGTTTGTTGTCAAAACCCAGGGCTTTTTTTGGAGCAGGAATTACTTTGCATGTTAGGCCAAACAGCCCTAATGTAACCAGTCCTAATGAGTTTCAGCTGTTGGGTGTGGCCTGTTATGCTAATGAGTTCCTGCTTGGCCTGGCCAACTCAGGAGCCAGCCAGAACTCCATTCCTGTACGTTCCTGCCCAAAAATAGCCCTGATCCAATCTATCAGCATATGTATGCCCTCAGTGGAGGGAGCCATTCATAGAAACTGACTCAGAGCAAGGTAAATGGTAACTCTACCCAATTTCTGCATTTTTCTCCCCCCGCCTCATCAGTTGAACTGTATCTCTGCCCATTTCCTAGGGTCGAACCAGCCAGATGAGAATAGATTAGTCCCTTTTCTGCTGATATTGCTCTTCCAATGCAATTAGCTCCTGGCAGGTATAATCATGTATAGTCTTCAATATAGCCACCATGGGTGCATTCCCTCCCACCATTTTCTGGTGGGCTCTCTTCTCCATCATAGGTCTTGCTTCTACTGTCTCTTTCTCCTTTCCATCTTCGCTAAAATCATTGTCCATTTCTTGGTTTCCCAGTTAGGTGCCATGATGATACTTGGCACCTTTGTGCACTTAGGACACTTCTTATGCACTTGCCTAATGAGCTGCGCTGCCAGCTCTTTAGCCTTGCATTTGTGAGCCTCATTGGAAGTGAGGCTGTCCTGCAAAGTTTTTCTTGTCAGCATTCACAAATCTGTTTTATTCCCAAATTCCACATCTAGTTTTTGTGTTTTCTCTTTCCATGCTTTTGCACAGCCATTCTCAGAGCTGTGAGCAGAAGACACACCAGTAGACTGGCACTCTGCTTCTCCTTAGCTGACAGCTTTTCCAGCTTCAGAGTCTCTCTGGCAGCTGCCAAATCAGCTGGGGTGCAATCTTTCTCCACTTCTGGCCAAGCCACCAGTTGACTCAGGACTGCCAAATATTTTGTGACTGAACCCCACATTTGGGGCCAGCTGGGAAGCTAACTCTACAGTTAGCCTCCCCACCCTTCTTCCCTCAGAGTTTGGTGATGTTTATGGCCCTGGCCAGAAGCTCTGAAGTTTACAGAAATCCCAAGAAAATGATATGCAAGATGCAGGTTTGCTTACAAATAGATTTTAATAAAACATCCAACTTACAGAAATAGCAGGCTTCAATCCACTGGGCTTTGGACATACACAACAAAGGCAGCCAGAAATCAAGATGAGACACATAGCAGAAACTAAATATCTCATACCCTGATTTGCTGGCTGCAAATCAAGAAACAGCATAATCAAAGCTACATCCTAGATATTGAGAGATCTTGCATCTGGTACTCAGTGGTGGAGAAAACAAGGCAGCTTTCTAGGTGAGAACTCGGGAGAGTGTGAATGAAAACACCGTCTTGGGAGCAGCTTGCTGGTCATCCTCCCAGGCAACTCAGAAACTTACCATGAGCCAAAATGAAGTTACAGAGGCTATGCAGGCAATCATGTTTATAATGAAATTCTCAGAAGGCCCGCTTGATACAACCTCCACATACTACCTATACTGCATAGTAAATGGATCTATGACTTACTGCATATCCTGTATTGGCTACATTTCCCATTATGCAAGTGCCTTCTTCAGAAATGTCCTTCAGTACCATTCAGAAGCCTAATTAAGTTATCTGGGCCAATATATTGTAGAGGAAACTCAGAGGTTCAAATGATAATCTATTTATTATTGCTGGGATTTCAGAGGCCTTTGGGAAAGGCCTTTGGGATTTTCCAGGAATAAATTGGCAAATCTTAAACACTAAGCACAATTCTAAAAAACAGCTGTTTTAAATCTTACTTAATTGTTAAAGAAATAATTTCTTAATGAACTGGTGTTCCAGCACCAGAAAACATCAAAACACTATTAATGAGAATGATACAAACCACCACAATAATGACTTGTCATAGTGAAGATCTATGTTCAAGCTCTCTGCTTCAAAGAAACAGGTTTAAAAGTTCATAATGGCATATGATTCTTAGTATTCTTAAACAAGGAAAATTAAGTTGAACTTTTAAATGTTTAAAATGCTTTAACATATGAATATTGAGTTATTGGAAACCTTAAGCTCTCTCTCTCTCTCTCTCTCTCTCTCTCCCCCTTTTCAGATGCTTATTGTTTTAAGGAAAATAGATTGCTTGCATAGAGAAATAGTTATATATTTAATGAGCTGAAGTGGTAGAATGCCCAGTGAAAAGAATTTAATAATTGGTTGGAGAAGAAGTCAAGATGAGGCTAGAAATGATTAATCGAGTTGAACAAAAGTGCAACTGTGCTCTCTTCAAAGAGGAATTTAAGCCTGAAAAACCCTTTTTTCCTATTTGTTGTGTGCTTTTAAAAGTTAAAACATAACTTTTAATATTTTGTCTATTGTAAAGAATGACTTATAGTATGAATATTTCTGAATGTTTATAAGAAAAGAAAGCTAGCTAAATTCTCTGTTCTCTAATAAGAAACTTTGCTTAAGGCTAGCAAACTGCTAACAAGCAAAAGTTGGAAGATGGCCAAAACATTTCCAAAAGCTAATGAGGTAGGAGATATTAGTCATGAACATCCTGTCATTTAAAAAGGCTAATTAAAATGCAGACATTATATGTTGTGCCAGAAGGACCCCTACTGGCCAAAGTAAAACAGCATATTTTGCAAAACCAAAAACTTTAATTTAGTTTTAATATCTTTATAAATTTAACCAAAAACCTCTGATGGATTAAAACAAAGGATAATAGGTGAATTAAAGATGTCTATAGAAGCTTTGTGTTATAGGCCACTTTGGAACATTAGGAAATGCATGTAAAGGGTTTAATTCTTTGGAATATCACTATAATCTTATATTTTATACATACTTTATAGAAATAGCCCACAAAGATGTTATTAAGAGTGTTTTTATAAATATATATGCATGCATTAATGTAGAGAAACTATTTTTATAATGGGAAAAGTTAGGTTCTATACTTAGATAAACTTAGCCTGTGCATTCATTCAAAGGTGAGCAAGTCTGGGAAAACAGCCAAGATGATGCACATATCACTTTTAACAAGACAGGCACCTGCACCATAAGTTGAAATGTGGCCAGTAACATCTTGTTTGCCAAATATGAGATTAATGATTCTTGAAGACAAAGAAACTCAAAGTACACATGTGTAAATTATGTCAGCAGTGATGTAAAGCTGGGAGGAGCAACAAAAGCATGTAAGCCAGATCCCTGCTGTTATTCATTTGACATCCGAGCTGAACTTTTGGCTGTATGTTGTCCCTGATTCGTGTAAAACTTTCTTCTACCTTTTTTCACCTGCCTGGATTATTTGTTTCACTGTGAGCTTTATTGGCTAGCCACACAAGTCAAAGAACCTTAGAGGCCTCAGGGCATTGCCTTCAATATTTATTCATATGTATGAATAGCTTGACATGTGGAGGGACTGACCCATGGAGGTGATATAATCATCTAATAATAAAACCTGTTTCATGTGGAGGAATTTAGAAGCCCGCCAGTATTTCTTTTATTTTAGTTTCAAATTCTATTTTCCATTGATGTTCTTATATATTATGTAATTAGTATTCCTTCTCTAATGAATCTCAGATCTCCAGGACTTAACCAGGAGACATCATGTGGTCAATGAAGACACAGCCAACTTTCATGGAATAAAATGGCCACAGTGTATGTGGTTACAGACCAAGCATTCACACAGCATGGGGATGGATCCAATTATTGAGCGACCTGCCTGCCACCTGATAAGCCCACACCCTAGCCTGCCTGCTGGGGAGAAAACTGTGGAATGGCAAAATTAGCGGTTACCATGAGGGCAGCTGCTGCTGAGTGGTTCCCTTTGCCACCTAGTGGTGAGCCTGCAAACAGCCTCTGAGCTGGGCATGCCACCTGGTGGCTCAGCTCCAAGACCTCTTTAGGGAGTACCAAAATGGGGGAGGTGGGCACTCTGGCCTGCTCCCCCCAAAAGGATCTGGCCCAATGTCCAAAAGTGCCCAAGCTGTGACAAGGTGTAAAAACATTTATAACAGAAAACAGATAACCACTGAAAGAAAGGGAGGAAGTGTGAGGGAGCAGAAAAAACACAGGCTGCAGAGCTCCAGGCAGCATGGCTTAAACATGTTTGGTGAGGCTCAGCATCACAGCAATGTCAGAGCCTTCCAAAATTCCCACACACACCTCAGCCAGCTCACTACTGGTGTGGATGGCCAGCTGTTGCAATAGCTGCTGGTGACTGTCCTTCCGACACCCAACCAATGCAGTTCAGGAGCAGCAAATGTCTCCTTTGATTCTTGTGGCCTGGGCAGCAATCACGGTAAGCAGTAAGTTGTGGCTGGTGTTTATAAGCATGATTTTTAAAAGCATCAGGCATCCGTTCTTCTAAACACTTGAATTTCCCTGACTCAGGTGGGAATGAAAAGACTCTTAGTCCACTTTCTTGAATATTGTGAGGTTAATAAATTAACTTTAAATTTTGGGAAATTTAAAATCATTGCCTTTGGAAAGATGTGGAAGCCTAATAAATGGAAAGTAAGAGGTAACCTGATCGAGCAGATTCTGAGCTTTAAATACCTGGGAGTACACTTTTATCATAGTCTTAGTAGGACAGTACATAAAAAGGAAATGGCCAAATCTGTTAAAAGTACCTTGCTTGGAGTCTCTGCTTTTTACTATACTAAGGGCAATCAGTATGTCCCCGCGGCCCTGAGGATTTTCAGTCATAAGATCAGTGCTAAACTGATGTATGGGACTACAATCTGGATTTTGGTGATTAATAAAGAAATAGAAAAAGTTCAATCTAAATTTCTGCGGAAAATATTAGGCCCTCCCCCATGCGTGTCTTATCCGGCTGTCTGTTTGGAGACCAATCAGACTCGTCTGGAAACGAAAGCTTGGATTATGACATTTAAATTTTGGCTCAGGTTACATTTTAGAGCTAATTCCAATCCTTTTATCTCACAAATGCTTACTGGGTCCGCATCCTCGGCATGGTTTTCCCATATAGAGAGTAAGATCATATGTATAGGAGTTAGTTTTTGAGAGCTTCTTCAGTTGTCAGAAAGTTCAGCCTTTTGCTTGATTAAACAAAGACTCCTTGATATAGAACACCAAGAGCTGATTAGCCTGGCTTCAGGTAGATGCTCCCCCTTGAAGATAGGGTTTCCTTCCCAAGGGTCTATTGTGGAATTTTTTTTTGGTTTAATCATTCCTCACTATCAATGAGCTTTTATGTTAGGCCATTTTAATGTGTTGCCTTCGGCTGTACTGGGTGGTAGGTTCTCTAAGACTCATTATGTGGATAGATTGTGTCCCTGTGGTGTTAATGAAATTGAGAGTCTAGATCATGTCATTCTACGCTGTATCTTCTATCGAGATTCTCGAGCATTATATCTTGAGCCTTTGTTGAGGAATCTAGCAAATCATTCTGATGAATGGAAGATATCTTATTTACTCTCCACTCACTCCTTAGTGATTATGGAAATGGTGGCCAAATTTTTATTTGGGGCTTCTAAGAGAAGGGGATGTATCATTAACTTCATATGACTTTGCAATTCCTTGCCTGTCAGTTTTAACATAACATGCCAATAAAGATCTGATTGATTGACACTTGAATTTATTTAGTCCACACATAAGTGAACTAACCAGCATTTGGTCAAACTCCAACTTCCTGATCACTCCTATAAATATTTCTTCTTGTGTGACCTAACCTTTTACGTTGGCAAGGTGGCCAGGCTGTGTAAGAGAATGCAGGAGTCTGTGGTGAAGATGGCACAGTACCTTTCTCATTTATTATTCCTGATTTTCAGCTGGTGTTATCAGTGCCTCATAAAAATTCATCAAATTCAGTGACATTTGGGGGGGCTGGTGAATGAGTGAGTTAAATCAAAGATGAAGGATCCAGTTGTATATTCACTGATTGTATTAAGTAAGTGTTGAGGCTGCCAATTGGATTTTAGTGTATCATGTAAAGCATTTCTGATTCCTGAGCAATAACAGATAGTACACATGCTCTACAAATGAAACATTTGTTATTCTTATAAATAATAATTGTTCACTGTAAAAAAAGAATTTTAAGAAATGTACAGTCCAAGTCTCGCTGACTGAAATCCATGTAGCTAATATGTTCAGTTATTGGCAAGAGGACGGCTACGCCTTTGCATGGGTGTAATGGTCCAACTATGACTGTAGTCTTCACTTAATTATAGTTTTATCCTTAACTAATTACATGGAGTTATTATGCTGCCATATTTGTTCTGTATCCTCTGTACTTTCTCAGTATTGTCCACACTGACTCCATCCCAATTGTTGTAGGCATTTAGTATCACTTACTGCCCTGACCTGGATTCCATCAGATCTTGGAAGCTAAGCAGGGTCAGCCTTGGCTAGTATTTGGAAGAGTGATCTCCAAGGAATACCAGAGTCATGATGCAAAGGCAGGCAATGGAAAACCACCTCTGAAACATCTCTTGCCTTAAAAATAAGTCTAGCTCACCACCTAGTGATGCAGAACACTAAAAGAGCTAGAACTTCTGGCTGCCAGACAACCTTGGAATCTCCTGGCTATTTTACACAAAATGCCATATGATAATCTGCAGGGCTCTTTTTGTAGCAGGAACTCCTTTGCATATTAGGCGACACACCCCTAATGTAGCCAATCCTCCAAGAGCTTACAGAGCTCTTCTTACATGGGCTGCTGTAAGCTCTTGGAGGACTGGCTACATTAGGGGTGTGTCGCCTAATATGCAAAGGAGTTCCTGCTACAAAAAGAACCCTGATAATCTGTATCATTTACTTGATACAGGTTGTATGCAACATGGTGCTGTTGGCTGTGATTGAGCTCTCCAATCAGCATATGGATATAGTTAGGGGATCTTTCCATAAATTCTCTAGAAGGGCTGTGTATCCTTTCTATTTTATTTCTCAATTTGGCCTTACCTAAAATTTGGAGTAGTAAAGAGGTATGCATTTCTCTTACCTTTCTATTGATATTATCAAGAAAGAATATGCAAAAAGTATTCCTGTAGCAAAAAGAAATTAAAAGCCTCAGTGGATGACTGATGAAACTCTTAGAATTGCTCAAGATAGATGAGGAGCAAAAATAAAAGGTGTCAGAAATAGAATCAGAAGTCTAAATGCAGCATTCCAGTGACTGGTATGTAGAGACAAAGAAGGCTATTATAACAACTAGGGTGATTTCCCACTAAAGCTGCCGCGGGGTTGCGCCGCCGTTTGCCCTGAGATTTTTAGTCAATTTCACACCCGAAGCCGCGGGGCTGCATTTTGACCCGCGGCTTCGCCCGATTTCCCCCGCAGTTTCGTAATCCTGTTTTTTGAGGATTACGAAGCTGCGGGAAATGAGCGAGCCGCGGGTCAAAATGCAGCCCACGGCTTCGGGTGTGAAATTGACTAAAAATCTCGGGGCAAACGGCGGTGCAACCCCGCGGCAGCTTTAGTGGGAAATCACCCCTAGTGTAAAGAAATATAACAGAACAACAAAAAGGAAGAATAAGAGATCTGTTCCAAAAAATTCAACAAAATCAAAGGGAAATTTAAAGCAAGGTTAGGCATACTGAAAGATCAACAAGGAAACACATTAACTGAACAGGACAAAAGAAAGAAAAGATGGGACCAATACACTGAAGAACTGTACAAAAGAGATGACAGGAAGACAGATTCCTTCAAAGAAGAGCCTTTTGAAAAAGAATCTGCAATTTTAGAAAGTGAAGTGAAAGCTGTGCTCAAAGCAATTGGGAGAAGCTAATCACCATGAGTAGATGGGATATATAGAGCTATTTCAAGCCACATTCCTAAGGTGTATTTGATTTTGCTCTTAAGATATTGGAAATCGAAAATCAATGTCTGTTTTCTCTGAAGGTGAGCATTTTGATTTCAAATGCTTTTCTTTTGTAACATGTAAACACAATCCTTCTTTGCACTGAATGGCCAATATAATATTCTGCAAATAATGTCAACAATTAAGGTTGTCATCAGTGAGTTATCCATAACAATGAGCCTGAAAAATTCTTTTTTTCAGTGGAATTAGTCCACACATTCTGACATGAGTCATCAAGTACAGACTAACAGAATAGAGAGAAACTGAGCAATGTTACCTACTATACATGTTGTTGAGCTTGTGGGCACTTTTGGAATTCTGAGAATATCACCACAAAATAGCTGTCATGGAGGGTGCCGTGAGTCAGAAAATGGCTACCATGAGGCCAATCATAAATTTCTGCCTGATAACCCTCTAATAATGGAGACAGCTGTTTCCAAATGGATGCTCCTGCAGATGCAAGGGAGGTGCCTTCTGGATCCTTCTGAAGAATTTCCTCTTCAAGGGAACTGGATCTTTGCTTTCAGAAGATATGCTCTGAGGAAGAAGGAACAAGGAAATTAACACCCCCCCCAATCAGTGATACTAGAATTGTTAACATAAATTATTTTAATTCATTATCAGATTTTCCCCTGAAATCCAAGTCTGTTTCTTTTCCTCTTTTTAGGAATGCAGAGTCAGTTTATAATCAATACAATTTTGATTAAAGAGAAATTCAAAGAGATGATGTATAGAATGGGTGATTCTGAAAATTTCAAAATTTCACTCTGTAGATGTTCAGAGATAGGCAACATCTTCCACAAACCTTCCCATCCTCCTGCTGATGCACCACCCTTTGGTGTATAACATAAAATCATGGCAAGGACTGAAGTTACAAAAGGGTATGTTGATTTCTCTTCAAAAACCAAGATTTTATATAAAAACTGAATTTTGGAAACATAACAACACCGGCAGGCCCTGTGACACACACAGGCACCATGTTGGGGACCACTGATTAGCTGGGCCTGGTTTACACAATATGTAATGTGGCCCAGAGAAATTGTCAGATATTCTCTGTAGGCAATATTTATTTTCCTTGATATCACCTATAGGCAGGGCTCTTTTTGTAGCAGGAACTCCTTTGCATATTAGGGAATATACCCTTAATGTAGCCAGTCTTCCAAGAACTTACAGTAGCCCCTGTAAGAAGAGCTCTGTAAGCTCTTGGAGGATTGGCTACATCAGGGAGTGTTGCCTAATATGCAAAGGAGTTCCTGCTACAAAAAGAGCCACGCCTATTGGATAAACTTAACGTGAGGGATCCTACCAATACTGTAGAGGCTTTGTCTTGACCATTGGACAACTTTTCCAGATCTTGGATTTTGCAACTGGGCAAGATCTCTAAAAGTCCATTGCACAGGAGGATATGAGCCAAAATGAATAACATGAAGGTACAAGGACTTAACCTAATATTTCTTCCATAAGTGAAGATCACAGTCGTTCTTCTTATGTCATACATCCATTTTTTGTTGTTAAGAAAGAAATAACAGTTTGGGACTGGAAAAAAATAACTGAAGCTCATTTTTAGTGCTCTGTACTGGATGGCAAAGTAAAGCAATCCTTGAAATAAATTATTGTATGCTCAGCTCACTATTTGACTGTTTGGGTATCACTGAATATTTGCTTCTGCACACAAGGAAAATTGAGATAATGACACAATGTCATACCTAATATCTAGTGCTTGCCTCTGTACTGCCTCATTTAACTGGATTCATGTCAAATCCTGAATGCTCACATTATCACAGTTTTATTATAATGTACCTGGCTTTGTGATCTCTTTGTTGTAGCATTTTAAATTCAATGTCTAATGCACTTTGTCTGTGATGCTTAAGCCTGCAGAAGCACACTTTGGTGTTTCTCTGCTCTGGATCTGCTGATATTCTGGTTGTTCGCTAGCTTTTGGGGACCGATCTAGCAGCAAGGGGCTGTGGCTCAATGGTCTATGCTGCCTTGCATGCAAAAAAGCCCATGTGCACACTCTAACATCTCGGTTAAAAGGAACTCAGTTACCAGTTCCTTTTAACTGGAGATACTAGATGTTATGTCTGGACACATGCAATCTTCCATTCAGGCTTAACTGCTGCTGGTGCAGTAGCCAGCATAAGGAGGCATGCCTGGAATTGTCTAGCAGGCCATCTAATTGGAGCTTGAAGCCCAGAACAAAGGCAGACAGGATCTGGGAGGCCATTTGAACTCACCAGTCGCATGGGGGATGGGAGTGGCTTAGGTGTATGTAATTAGGGCAGTTGCACCATGTAAAGCATTCCTGTTCAGATGCAATAAACTGCTGCTTTTTGTATCACTCTGTCTTCACCTCTGCCATGTTAAACCCACTATTTAACACTGGCAATGAGGATGGGATCTTTCTAGCATGGCTAGAGTCCAAAGAAACTAAATCATCACTAGAAAACCATCACCCTGGACAAAGAGCATCACAGCAATCTTCTACAAACTGTTTCACAGATGAAGAAACATGACCACTCAAGGCTACCTTGAGCAATTCAACCCTCCATCCCCAGAACTATGGGACACCTATGCTGACCGCCTCAAGTTCTTCCTCGAGGCAAACAAAATCACTCATGCCAGCATCAAGCAGGCCACCCTGTTCAGTGTCTGTGGTTCCGTAACCTTTGAGATTGCCCAGAATCTAGCAGCAGTGGCCAAACTCCGAGACACTTCATACAAGGACATCATAGCTCTACTAAAGAACCATTTTTCTCCTCAGCTGCATCACTCACCACCATGCCTTTTACAAATGGGATCCGGTGAGTGGGGAGTCCATGTCTACATATGTGGCAGCACTCTGTCATCTTGCCCGCCGCTGTGAGTTCCAAGACATAGAGGAAATGCTCCTGAACTGATTTGTTTTTGGCCTTAGAGGTGAGAGAATGCAGCAAAAGCTCTTCGCCAAGGAAGAGTTGACATTCTAAGCCACTGTGAAAGAGGCCCTGGCTTTCAAAAAGGCTGAGGGCACCACCTGAGAAATCCACGCCTCTCATAGCCCAACTACAACCCCAGGGCCAAGGCTGTCCACCATGAAGATGCCTCCGAAGAGTCAGAGGAGGAGGAAGTGCTACAGGTCCATCACAATGCCCAGAAGTGCTCTAGCCACCAGGCTCTGCCAGCCGGCTAGCCAGCTCAACAAGTCTTCAGCTCCAGCCCCTGCACTAGCTGCAGGGACCCCCATGAATGCCGGTCCTGCCAGTTCTGGGACATGACCTGCTGGACCTGCGGTAAATGTGGCCACATCACTCGCACCTGCCACAGCAAGATTTCCGCCAAGGGGTCCACCATGAGTCCATCCACCACGAAGAGATCTACACAACTGAGGTTCACCCAATCCAGAAGTGCTCCAGCCACCAGGCTCTGCCAGCTGGCTAGCCAGCTCAACAAGCCTTCAGCTCCAGCCCCTGTGCTAGCTGCGGGGATCCCCATGAATGCTGGTCTTGCCTGTTCTGGGACGCGACCTGCCTGACCTGAAGTAAATGTGGCCACATCACTCACACCTGCCATAGCAAGATTTCTGCTGAGGGTTCACCATGAGTCCATCCACCATGAAGAGCTCTACACCACTAAGATTCACCCAATCCAGAGCATCTGCCTGCTGACCGGAGAGAAGATACACGTGAGTGATGATGGAAATCCAAGGGTCCCCCTGCAAAATGGAGGTTGACTCACTATTTAACACTAGACATTGAAAATGTAGAGACCTTTGTGAGTCACTGAGAGTAAGCAACCCTGATGCATACAGAAAAATGGTCTGGTTCAACATAAAGCAGCTTCATATGTTCAACTCTTTTAAACACTGGTTTGAAGCCCAGATTCCTGCCTCTACCCTTGACCACTAGTTTTCAAAATCATTTCTTTTCCACTTTGATAATTATAATGGTGTAATTAATCATTATAGTAGTATAATTTAGAAACAAAAGTAATTATTCATGATTTCAAGCATTTATAGAAACATAACTTTTTAGCGGGAGAAAGGGAATGATCCCGAGATAGTTTAAGCGGCGAGCAGATTTTAGCTCGCCCGCGGAGCCAAATGGACCCAGAGCGGCTTTAAATGGCTCTGTGGGATCCAAGGCCCCCTGGCGGCTCATTGGATAAACTTGTGGGGGACTGGCATAGCCGGCACAGCCATCGACAAGATTGCTCCCCGGTGCCCCCTGCGTGCTCGCTCTAGGTTGGCTCCCTGGCACACTCAGGAGTTGAGGCTGATGAAGTGAGAGCTAAGATGCCTAGAGACACAGTGATGCCATGCCTGCGATTGCATCTGTGAGCTCACACCCAGCCCAATTGTTTAGAGCAATTTGGTCTTTAACAGTGCTGCCACAGGGCACGCAAAATGCTAGGGAATTGGATATTGGCTGTGAGGCATTTGCCGCGATCTCCCTGCCACAGTTGAAACAATGAGTGAACTCGAGGCCCCTTACACATCTTTGATTTTGGGTTTGGATTGTTTTAGCCCACTCAGCCTGGAGGAAGTCAACAGATTGCTCGTATCTGTGCACCCAACCACATACGGCCTTGATCCGTGCCCTTCCTGGCTCATTAAAGTGGGCCACAAGGGGTTTCAAGGTGCCCTAAGGGAGATTGTCAACAAGTTCGTCTCCGAGGGGTGGTTCCTGGGGGCACTCAAGGAAGTGATGGTCTGCCCCCTCCTGAAAAAAACATCTCTGGATCTGGCCAAATTGGTCAACTATTAACCTGTTTCCAATTTGCCCTATTTGGGCAAATTAATTGAGAAGGCAGTGGTGATACAGCTACAGGACTTCCTGGGTGATGCTTCCACCTTAGACCCCTTTCCAGTCTGGCTTTTGCCTGGGGCATGGGATGGAGACAGTGCTGATCGCCCTTACTGACGACCTCCAGAGGCATCTGGATCAAGGCAATGTGGCAGTACTGCTGTTGTTAGGTCTGTCGGCCATGTTTGACACAGTCGACCATCAGCTGCTGACCCACTGCCTCACCGATGCAGGGATACAGGGGCTTGCCCTTTAATGGCTTGCCTCTTTTCTCCAGGGTCGGGGACAAAGGGTAGCACTAGGGGAACAGTAGTCCCAAAGACACCTGCTTGAATGCGGTGTGCCTCAGGGGGTGGTGCTCTCCCTGATGTTGTTTAACATCTATATGCGCCCCCTTGCCCAGATTGCCCAGAGGTATGGGCTAGGGTGTCATCAATATGCAGATGACACCCAGCTCTATCTGAAGTTGGGTGGCTGGTTGGATTCCACCCCAGAAGATCTGAATTGGGCATTGCAAGCCATGGCAGGTTGGCTTAGACTGAGCTGGCTGAAACTAAACCCAGTGAAGATGGAGGTCTTGTGCCTGAGTTGGGGTGGACTGGGGATGGGGATCCCTCTCCTGACCTTCGATGGGGTGCCTTTGGTGCCAGCATCAGAGGTTAGGAGTTTGGGAGTGCTCCTGGATCCTCCTTAACTATGGAGGCCCAGGTAGCAGCCACTGCTGACTCGGCCTTTTACCACCTTCAGCTGATTCGGCAGTTGGTTCCCTTCCACGACTGCAACAACCTGGCTACAGTGATCCATGCGATGGTCACCTTGAGATTAGACTACTGTAACGCTCTCTACATGGGGCTGCCTTTGTCACAAATTTGGAAGCTGCAGTTAGTGCAGAATGCTGCAGCCAGGCTCCTGATGGGTCTCCCTAGATGGGAGCACATCCAGCCTGTGCTGAAAGCACTGCACTGGCTGCCAATAGCATTCCAAATTCGCTTCAAGGTGCTGGTACTTACCTTTAAAGCCCTATATGGCCAAGGTCTGACATACCTGAGAGAAAGTGCAGAGAAGGGCAACTAGAATGATAAAACGGTTGGAACACTTTCCCTATGAAGAAAGGTTAAAATGCTTGGGGCACTTTAGCTTGGAAAAATGACGGCTGAGGGGTGACATGATCGAGGTTTATAAGATTATGCATGAGATAGAGCAGGTAGAGAAAGAAGTACTTTTCTCCCTTTCTCATAATACAAGAACTCGTGGGCACTCCATGAAACTGCTGAGCAGTCCGGTTAGAACAGATAAAAGGAAGTACTTCTTCACCCAAAGAGTGATTAACATATGGAATTCACTGCCACAGGAGGTGGTGGCAGCTACAAGCATGGACAGTTTCAAGAGGGAATTAGATAAACATATGGAGCTGAAGTCCATCAGTGGCTATTAGCCACAAGGTATAGCTAGGAACTCTCAGTCTGGGGCAGGTGATGCACTTTATTCTTGGTGCTGGGGGGGGCAGCAGTGGGAGGGCTTCTAGTGTCCTGGCCCCACTGGTGGACCTCCTGATGGCACCTGGTATTTTTGGCCGCTGTGTGACAGAGTGTTGGACTAGATGGGCCATTGGCCTGATCCAACATTGGCTTCTCTTATGTTCTTATGACTGCCTTTTCCCATACATACCCCAGAGAGCACCACGGTCAGGGGCTCAACACTGATTAGTGACCCCAGGCCCCAGGGAGACCAGGGTTGTGGCAACCAGGGCCAGGGCTTTTTCACTGGTGGCTCCTGCCTGGTGGAACGAGCTCCCAGAGGAGATCAGGGCTCTGCGGGACCTCTCACAGTTCCACAGGGCCTGTAAGACAGAGCTCTTCCACCAGGCTTTCAATTAGGAGGTGCTACCACCAACACCAACTACTTTGTGGTAACAATGGGGAATGGAATGGCCCAATATAAAGTTTGAGCCACAGTATCACGATGGATCGGCACCGCTGAATCGGGTTTTTGAGTAATACCTATAGGTCACCATCTTGATTCGATCGAATGACCAAAATCACTGAGCACTTTATCTTGTTAAAGATGGTTGTTTTTATTCTGCTTTTAAATGTTTATATTTGGCACATGGTGCCCTGACTGTGAGCTGCCCTGAGCCCGCCCGGTGGGACGGCAGGATAGAAATTTAATAATAAATAAATAAATAGTTTAGAGTAGTCCTGGTTATTGCACAGAGTGCTGCATTTCAACATCTTTCAGTGAGCTGATATTTGGTGATGTCTTCTTAGACAGTAAAACTCCTTGTTTGGGTGGAGAGAGGATTAAATAATACCTATCCTCCCACTTTCGCTGCCAGTACTTCCCAAGCCATGTGCTTGGCAGTTGTATATGTTGCCCTGATCTAACAAGGTGCACCACAAATCCAGGGAAGGATTGTCACATGGAAGTTAATATATCCCAAATGGATCATATTGCCCCAGTGGATCAGAACACTTACATATCATTATTTCACTAGGAGTAAGGCCCATTGTGGGAAGAAATACAATGAGCCTGTCGTGAGTGTCCTGGCTGTGGCTGGTGGGGCAGCAGAGGGAAGGGGAAAATAGAGGGAGGCAAGCCATGTTTATTTCCTTCTGTTTAGCTATAAGGCAGGACTGTCTCAAGTCATTTTGCTGCCCCAAGTGGGTAGTATGGGAGGACAGCCTCATGGTAACAGCTTTGGTTCCCTCCACCCCTGACTTATGTGGATTTGGGGTTATGCAGTGGCAGGTAAGGTAGAAAACCACTTCCTCCTATGCCATGTCCTCTGGGTTCCAAGGGTCTGGAAGGTGGTCCCATAGCCAGTTACAGGGTTTCTAACTCTGGATTGGAAAATACCTGTAGATTTGAGGGGTAGAGCCTGGGGAGGGCAGGGTTTGGGGTGCAAAGGGACTTCAGTAGGGTATAATGCCATAGAGTCCACTGCCCAAAGCAGCCATTTTCTCCAGAAGAACTGATCTTGGAGATCTCCAGGTGCTGCCTGGAGGCTGGCAATACTAAAGGGAGGGCTGGACCTGTAGATTTGAGAGGTAGAGCCTGGGGAGGGCAGGGTTTGGGGTGTGGAGGGACTTCAGCAGGGTATAATGCCATAGAGTCCACTGCCGAAAGCAGCCATTGTAGTAGCTGGGAAATTTCCTGTAGGGGAAATGATGTGTTGTGGCTGGGGAACACAGTGATTTCTGGGAGATCTCCAGACCCCACAGGGAGACTGGCAACTCCGGTGACTATTTAAGGGAAGATTGGGATATATATTTTGGCAACTCCAGTGACCGTTTAAGGGAAAATGTACTTTAACTCAGGACACACTCAGTGACTCCCAACAGCAGCAGCAAACTGTTTAGAATGGAATAGCCCAATATGGAATGGCACGGCTACTTCTGAACATGGCGGCTTACTAGAGCACAGCAAGCTGGAGCTGTGCTGCGGACTGGCTATTAAACTGGCTTATTAGCCTCTTAGAACCCTAGGAATGCTGGAATTCAGAATATGAGAACTAAAGTCTAGGCTGAGGGGATCCAGGAAGCTTACCTCCCGGCACTGCCATAGTCACGGGCCAATGAGAAACTCCATGCTTCCGAGGGGCCATCGAATGGTCTGCTGTGTTAGACTCAGTGTCTAAACCCTTGGGCTGGCGTCGGGCCTCCTTCGGGGCTCCAGGGCTGAAGAGGCGGCAGGCGGCAGAACAAATCGATGCGGCCGCCATCTTGGAATGCATCGAGTGATCAGGGCCAGCTCGCTGCGGCCGAAACAATGGCGGGAGCATCTCCTGGGGAGAACCAGGTGAGGGGGGAACCCAGAGAGATGGCATGCCATGGGGATCCCCCCCCCTGCCCAAGCCGAGGACTGCAAAGCACGCAAGACCTGGACAACTGTGCTGACCATTGTGATGGCCCTTGAAGCACTGAAGCCTTGTCCCTCCCTTGGAATGACGAGCTCAGAATAAACTTGGGCCCCAATAACCACCAGCGGCGGAGGAAGAGGCCGAGCGGAGTAACATCGCACAGTGAGAGAGGGCTGAACTGTCGGGGAGGAGAGAGTGGGGGCTGCTTGTACTGCGGTGCTGCTGGCTCCAGACACGAGAGGGAGCAGGAAACCTCAGTGACCATCTTTGGGAGTGTGATATCGGCGCTCCAAGATCTTGGAGGCGATGAAGACTGGACTAGAATTACCACCTATACTGCTGCAATCTATTGATAAATTGATGAAATTGGTTTGATTATTGGATCGGGGAATTGATTGACGGCTGGGAAGTATTTATTATTTTGCCAATTAATTAGGGGGCTGATTTAAATAAGTTGTTTATGGATAGTATTAGATTTTCCGATTAATTGGGGGTTGGGAGTGAATTGCTGCAATCAATTATTAATTCTGCTAATTAATTGGGGGGTTATTTCAGAGAGGGTTGTCCAATTAATTAGGGACCAAGTGTTAGGAACTCACTAATTTTGATCCATTACTGGGATAATTGTGGGAGAGGTACTAGCTAAGAACTGGTCCTGAATATAAGAAATCAATTGCTAATTGACCCAATTGATATAAATTTCTTAGTAGCTTTAGTAAATGGGCCACTGACCCCCAACCTTTACTGAGTTTACTGGTTGGGTGGCAAGACAGGGAATAGTGAATTCAGGAAATTAAAGGGGGGGGGAAGAGAGAGAAAGAAGAAAAAGGCAAAAGGAAGCTTTTTGAGTTAAGTTTAGGGCAGTTAAGTTTAGGGCAGCTGGATCAGGACCAGAATAGACTTGGCCTATATTGGATTTGGATGAGTCAGCAGTAAATCAGTTCCTTCCAGTAAGTAATAGCAATTCATAGCAGGCCGGATTACCACCAACTGTAAGGGAATCTGTGGTTCGTGCTTATTGTGGCAGACAAAAATCACCAGATGCAGCATTGAGTGGTCAGGAGTTTCCAGTGCTCTTGGGGAGGGGAAGGTATAGCGGTAGGACCAGGCAAAAGGAAAAGGAAGGGGGCAGAGAAACAGTGAAGCTTGGCCACCTTCTAGCCCCTGTCCCATCCCAAGGGTGACAGACAGTGGGGCAAGGATAATAAACCCCTCTCCGACATTGGTGTTGTGAAACGCCAGGTCCATAAATAACAAGACCTCTGTCCTTCGTGACTTCCTGTTGGAACAGGATATGGACCTGGCGTTCATGACTGAGAGTTGGGTACAAGATGGGGAGACAGTTGCTTTCTCCCAGATGGCTCTGCCTGGGTTTTCTGTCCTCCACCAATCTCGGACGTTGGGGCGGGAGGGGAGGAGTGGCTCTGTTTGTTCGGGAGGCTTACTCCTTCAGGGCACTCCCAGTTGCTAGGATCTTGGGCATGGAATGTGCCAGTTTTGTGTGGGAAGCCAGGGAGAGTTTGGCTGTATGGCTAGTGTACCGACCGCCCTACACACTGGCAGACAGCCTGCCATCTCTGGTAGAGGCCATGTTGGGTTGGGTGTTGGAACACCCTAGGCTGCTGGTCCTGGGGGACTTCAACATCCATGCCGATGATGCGGTGGACCTAGCATCATCCATGGCAGTGCTGGGACTCTCCCAATATGTAGCCCCCCACTCATCAGGCCGGTCACACGCTTGATCTGATCTTTGTGGCTGGGATTACAGCGGACCATATTACTGCTACTGCAGTACCATGGTTGGACCACTATGCCCTGAGGGCCCGAGTGAACGTGTCACCCCAACCCCATTTGGGCAGTGAGCTGATTTGGGCTTGCCCACAAAGCCAGATGGACCCACTGCAGCTTCAGATGGCTCTTCGGGATCTATTGCCCCCTGGTGACTCGCTAGATGAGCTAGTCAAGGATTGGAATAACTAACTCTCGGTGGCCATCGATGTGATCACTCCCAGACATCCTCTGCACCCCCGATCAAGGCTGGCTCCTTGGTGCGGCTTCCGGTCTGGGATACATGGCGTCCTGACGTGTTCTGGCTCTGCTCCCAGAACATACGGAGGGTCTTTATGACAGGGTGGGCTATACAGCCTGCCGCAGATCTTCCCAGGCAGGGAGGTGATTAGCAGCGAGCACTGGCCCGAGTGGTAGTTGAGATCGGCTGATAGCGGGGCTTTAAAGAGCGCCGCAACCAGCCTTGATCCCCTCCCCCCAAGAGGGCACTTCGGAATTTCTCTAAAAGACCCCACCGAGTTGGATTCTCAACATAAGAACGCATGACCCAGACCTCCAAGACATTCTACGGAAACTGATACCAAGGAAACACTGCTATAACAAGACACAGACTTTGAAGGTAACTTTTCAAAATTGCTCACCAGAAACGCGCTGATCCCAAGAATAAACAACATCCGATGTAGCGCATGATTGTGCTGTATTCTGTGTACTAACACCGACTCCGGAAAATGCGGTTAAACAGCAAAAAAAGGCCAAAAAGCCGGTTTGTTGATAATTCCTGCGGTCGGGATATTGACTTTAAAATAGAAACTAATACCAAGTCCCGCAAGAAGCAAGGTGGAAAATTACTCAAGCTGCGACAGAAATCACCAGAACAGGAAGTGACCTCAGACCAGACAAGTAGCATTTCCTAGAGACGACCAAGGAGGCCGGAAGAAGGGAGGAAACCAGAAGTCAAGGGGGACGATTAAGATTGCCGGACAGGAAGTAAACAACAGGAAGAGCTATTTACCATAGAGAAATTGTGCCCGCCATTTTGAGAAGGTCGAAACAATTTATTCGGATTTTAGCCAAAAGACTTAACAGAAAAAAAGTGAAAATAGAGCAGTTTAACTGGGCACAAGAAGAGCTTTAATTTGATGTAAGTTTTGTGATAATTGTAAACAACGGCTTACGATCTTCGGCAACGACAGAGGGCGAACTCTTGGTCCTCCCCGAAAATGGCTGCTAAAGAGGAGAAGAAATTACACGCCTGATGGAAGCCATGGAAAAACGGGTGATGGATGCTATACAAAAAACCCTAGGAAAAGTGGCTGATGAAGTAACTGACCTGAAAAAAGACTTGGCTGGGATTACAAAGGAAATACAGACGTTAAACAAAAGAACAGATGAGGTGGAGGAGAGAGTGAAAGGAGTGGAAACTGGTGTATCTGAGGTTGCTAAAGAAGCATCAAAAGCCAATGTAATGGTGGAGTACAACGGAATGCTTAATCATCTGAGATTTAGGGGAATCCCTGAAGATAAAAATGAGAATATCTATTCAGTCATGGTGGATGCTGTTGCAGATTTTTTAAAACTAGAAGAGGAGAGGGTGGCGGCACATATTGATTTGGTATACAGAGTCAACTCTGCGATTGCACAAAAGAAAAAATTACCCAGAGATGTGATTGTCCAGTTTATATCCAAAAGATTGAAAAAAGACTTGTTTAAGCAACAATTTCAGGAAGATTTCACAATTGACAACAAGAAAATTATGATACTAAAGGAATTACCCAGAACAATTCTTCAGGACAGATGACTTTTTAAAGATTTGACCGACAAACTGAAAACAAAGGGCATTAGATACAGATGGGAAATTCCAAAAGGTGTCAGCTTTATATTTAAACAGAAGAGAGTCACCATCAAGTCATTAGAGCAAATGACCAAGTTCATTAAAGACAATTTTAAAGACTCTGATAAATAAATACAAAGCCAACATGGAGAGTCAAATTATTTCTTGGAATGTTAATGGACTTAATTCACCCCAAAAAAGGAAAAATATTAGGCTATGGTTGGAAAAACAAAAATGTGATATTGTTTGTTTACAAGAAACACATATTAAAAAGACTGATGTTAAATTTCTGATTCAAAGTAGATTAGGAGAGGGATTTTATTCCCTCTCCTCACAAAAGAAAAAAGGAGTTGTTACATATGTAAAAAAAGAATTGGAGCCAAAGGAAATTTTTAAAGACAAAGAAGGAAGACTCTTGGCAGTGGAAGTTATGCTTCAGAATAAAAAGACCCTAATTGTAAATCTCTATGCCCTGAATGGAGCCAAGGAAAAATTCTTTCAAGATTTGTGGGAACAATTACAACAGGTAACCTATGAGCAAATGATACTGATGGGTGACTTTAATGGTACTGTTAATAATGCTATTGACAGAAAATCAAAAAAAGGAAATGAAGGTATAGGTAAACTTCCGAAAGTATTTTTTCAAATGGCAAAACATGAGCACCTGGAAGATGCATGGAGAACTAAAAATCCTAAAGACAAAGACTACTCTTTTTATTCATCAAGACATGAGTCTTTCTCAAGAATAGACATGATGTGGATGACCGAGAACTTGATTTTGCAAACACGTAAAATTGAAATATTACCTAGAATTCTTTCTGACCACAGCCCAGTAAAGTGGTCAACATATGTTAAAAGAAAGAAATTTCGATGGAGACTTAATGGGGATTTACTGGACAAACAAAATATTGTGGACAAAATAAGGATGGAAAACAAAACGTATTTTCAACTAAACTTAAATAAAGATGTACAGACGCAAACGGTATGGGAGGCATATAAAGTTGTGATGAGAGGACATCTAATTGCAATTAACAACAATGAAAGAAAACAACAATTCAAAATAGATAAAGAAATTATGGAAAATATTCAAAAGAAAGAAGCAGAACTCAGGAAGAGACCTGGCAAAAAGAAAATTTTGAGAGAGCTGAGGATCCTAAGGGAACAATACGATGCGAGGTTAAATAAAGAAGTATATTGGAATTTAAAAAAATTGCAACAGAAGTCCTTTGAAGGAGCGAATAAACCTGGGAAATATTTGGCATGGCAATTGAAGAAAAGAAGAGAGAACAAAACAATAGTTAAACTGAAAGATGGGAATAGAGAAATCATAGACCTAGGAGGGATCCAGAGAGAATTTTATAAATACTATGCTACTCTTTTTCAAGCAAAACAAATGGATCAACAAAAAATCCAAGACTATTTATCCAAAGTGAATTTGACACAACCAAGCTTAGAAATAAAAGCAATGTTAAACGCTGTGATAACTAAAGAAGAAATCAGCAAAGCAATAGGAGAAGCAAAAATCTCCAAAGTTCCAGGACCAGATGGTTTTTCAGCCAAATTCTACAAGAAACTTCAAGAAGACCTGGTACCGGTTCTAGAGATTCTTTTAAATGAAATTAGACAAAGCGGGAAGATTCCAGATTCCTGGAATGAAGCTGCAATCACCTTAATACCGAAAGAAACTCAAGATTTAACTAAGGTTAAAAATTATCGACCAATTTCACTTCTGAACAATGACTACAAAATTTATGCAAAAATTTTAGCAGAACACCTCAAAAGGTATTTGAAAGACACTATTGCCGAAGATCAGGCTGGGTTTTTGCCAGGTAGGCAAATAAAGGACAACATGAGGGTTGTTTTAGACGCAATAGAGTACTATGATAAGCACCCGGAAAAAGAGGTTGGCTTTTTATTTTTAGACGCGGAGAAGGCATTTGATAACTTGAATTGGGAATTTATGTTCAAAGTGATTGAAAAATTGCAGATGGGCACAGAATTTACAAGAATGATTAAATCAATATACAAAGAACAAAAGGCTACGGTGACTGTAAACGCAGAATCAACAGAAGCGTTCCGGGTCAGAAAAGGGACTAGACAGGGCTGTCCCCTATCACCATTGTTATTCATCTGGATTTTGGAGATTCTGCTGCAAATGATTAGAGATGATGATAATATAAAAGGTTTGAGTATTAGAGGTTTTTCATACAAATTAAGAGCATTTGCTGATGATATTATGTTTATTGTTAAAGATCCTGTTAATAACATGCCTTTGGTATTTGAAAAAGTAAAAGAGTTTGGTGACCTCGCAGGGTTCTATGTAAATAAAAATAAATCGAAAATATTGTGTAAAAACATGAATGGTACAAAGCAACAGATTTTACAAAATCTGACAGAATGTGAAGTGGTTAAAAAGGTTAAATATCTGGGAGTTGACATTACAATGAAAAATATTGACTTGTTTAAGAATAATTATGAAAAATTGTGGGTTTTAATAAAGCGTGATTTAGAAAAGTGGGAAAAACTTAGATTATCTCTTCTTGGAAGAATTGCCATTGTCAAAATGAATGTACTGCCCAGGTTGATGTTTTTGTTTCAGACAATACCAATTGTAAAAGATGTGAAAGTGTTGGTGAAATGGCAAAGAGAAATCTTTAAATTTATCAGGGCAGGAAAGAAGCCAAGAATTAAAATGAAAATAATGTATGATATCAAAGACAGAGGTGGCTTCCAAGTCCCGAATTTGCGTTTGTATCATGAAGCAGTATGTATGTCTTGGTTAACTGATTGGGTTAATTTGGAAAATAGAAAACTTTTGGCCCTTGAGGGTCACGATTGCAGATTTGGCTGGCATGCCTATCTTTGGTATGGGAAAAATAAAGTAGACTCAATGTTTAAGCATCATTATGTAAGAAGAACACTGTTTGATGCATGGACCAGATACAAGAACACAGTTCCTGATGAGAGGCCTTTGTGGATTGTTCCTGCTGCAGTTATTCATCCCTTTTCAGAATATAAAGGTAATGATTGGTTGAAATACCAAGAGTTGCTTCAAAAGGAAGGGAGAAAATATGTTTTAAAACCAAATAATGAATTAGAATTTGAGTATGGATGGTTACAATATTGTCAAATACGGGATATTTACAAAAAAGACTGTAAAGAGGTTGGTTTTAGAGCTAAGAACGATGAGTTTGAAGATATATGGTTGAAAAAAGAGTGAAAAATGATATCAAAGATGTATAAAACTTTGTTGACTGTTTATACTTTGGATGAAACTGTTAAAGAGCAAATGATAAAATGGGCCATAAATATGAACAAAGAAATTTCTATGGAAACATGGGAGTTTTTGTGGAAAAAAGCTTTTAAAATGTCAACCTGTGTCAATGTAAAAGAAAATTGTTATAAGATGATGTACAGGTGGTATATGACACCAAAAAAGATTGCTAACATTAGTATGGATAAGAACTTGAGTAATAAGTGTTGGAAATGTAAAAAAATAGAGGGTTCTTTTTACCATATGTGGTGGTCATGCGATAAAGCAAAGGTATACTGGTCAAATGTACATTGTGAGATGCAGAAAATATTAAAAATTCCTATTAGGAAAAGTCCGGAACTTCTTCTCTTAGGTTTGACAATGGAAAAAATTCCACAAGAAAAAAGGACACTATTATGGTATATGATTACATCGGCAAGAATGGCTTTTGCTCAACAATGGAAAGCGGAGAAGGTGCCAGATATACATGACTGGTTAAGAAAACTGCTGTTTTTAGCCGAAATGGACAAAATGACGAAAAAACTAAATGGACAAATGGCAGAACAATATTTAAAAGACTGGGAAGGCCTGAAATTGTATATGGAAACTGAATATAGAATGAAAGGGAAAATGTACAATCTTGATTTGTATTGAAACTGAATGAGAAATGAAATGAACACTTGATTGTACTGTACCTTTATTGGAAATTATGCTTGTAAAAGTCAGGCTTTTATGTATTTGAAATTGGGTTACCTGGTTTGTCGATTGTTACAAGTCTAAACTTGATTACCTTTTAACTTTTTCTTTTTTGTTATTAGCAGTGTTGGAAGCCTATTAGGGGGGGTGGGGGGATGGGGTGAAAATCTTTTTAAATTGTATTGGTAATGATGTTTAATAATGTTGAATGCATCCCAATAAAAATTTTGTTTAAAAAAAAACAAGGCTGGCTCCTTGGTATACCCAGGAGCTGAGGCTGATGAAACGAGGGCTCAGATGACTAGAGAGACAGTGGCAGCAAGCTCATGATGAAGCGTCAAGAGCATCCTATCGAACGTTTATGAAGTCGTATGAGATGGCAACCAAGGCCGCAAAGATAGAGTTCTACGCAGCTGAGATTGCATCTGCAGGTTCGTGCCCAGCACAATTGTATAGAAAGATTCAGTCCTTAACTACCCTGCCACAAAGCAGAAAAAATGTGAGGGAATTGGATATTGACTGCGAGGCTTTTGTGAGCTATTTTGCAAATAAAGTCTTGTCGCTTCGCTGCGACCTCCTGGCCACACTTGAGACAGTATGTGAACTTGAGGCTCCATGCATGTCTTCTGGTCCCATTCTGGATTGTTTTGGACCTCTCAGCCTAGAGGAGGTTGATAGGTTGATCTCAACTGTATGCCCAACCACCTGCAGCCTTGACCTGTGCCCCTCTTGGCTAATTAAAGCTGGCTGAGAGAGGTTCCGAGGCTTCCTCAGGGATATTGTCAACAAGTCCTTATCTGAGGGCCTATTCCCTGGGGTTCTCAAGGAAGCGATGATCCGTCCTCTCTTAAAAGAACAATCCTTGGATCTGGCTGAATTGGCCAACTATTGGCCGATTCCCAATTTGCCATATTTGGGCAAATTAATAGAGAGGGCAGTGGCGATACAGCTGCAGGCCTACCTAGATGACATTTCCACATTAGACCTGTTCCAGTCCGGCTTCCGACTGGGCCATGGGACTGAGACAGCACTGGTCGTCCTCACAGATGACCTCCGAAGGCATCTGGATTGGGGTGGGACAGTGGTGCTCCTGTTGTTGGACCTGTCAGCGGCGTTCCACATGGTTGACCATCATTTGCTCGCCCACCGCCTTGCCAATGTGGGGATTTGGGGCCTTGCCTTGCAATGGCTCATCTCCTTTCTCCAAGGTTGGGGACAAAGGGTGGTGCTTGGGGAGAAGCTGTCCTGAAGGCACCTACTGGTTTGTGGAGTGCCCCAAGGGGCAGTTCTCTCCCTGATGCTATTCAACATCTATATGCACCTCCTTGCCCAGATTGCCCAGAGGCATGGCCTAGGGTGTCACCAATATGCGGATGACACCCAGCTCTATCTGTTGTTCGGTGGTCAGTCTGGCTCTAACCCAGAAGATCTGGACCGAGTACTGTGGGATATAGTGGGTTGGCTTAGGCTGAGTCGGCTGAAACTGAATCCAATGAAGACGGAGGTCCTGTGCCTGAATCGGAGTGGTACGGGGTTAGGGGACCCTCTCCCGGCCTTCGGTGGGGTGCCATTGGTGCCAGTGCCGAGGGCCAGGAGTTTGGGAGTGCTCCTGGATGCTTCCCTGCCAATGGAGGCCCAGGTAGCAGCCACTGCCAAAGCAGCCTTTTACCATCTTCGGCTGATTAGGCAGTTCGTCCCCTTCCTCGAATGCAATGATCTGGCATCAGTTATCCATGCGATGGTCACCTCGAGGCTGGATTACTGCAATGCTCTCTATATGGGGCTGCCCTTAGGGCAACTTTGGAAGCTGCAGCTGGTGCAGAATGCAGCAGCCAGCTTGTTGATGGGACTTCCCATGTGGGAGCACATCCAACCTGTGCTAAAGCTGTTGCACTGGCTGCCAATAGTATTCTGGATACCTTTCAAGGTGCTGGTTTTGACCTTTAAAGCCCTAAATGGTCTGGGGCCTGTCTACCTGAGGGACCGCATTTCCCTGCATGTTCCCCCGAGGGCACTGCATTCAGGGACTCAAAATCGTCTGGTCCCCCCTGGCCTAAGAGATGACAAGTTAACAACAACAAGAACTAGGGCATTCTCTCTAGCTGCACTGAAGCTATGGAATGAGCTCCCGGCTGAAATTCGAGCTCTACAGGATTTGCAACAATTCCGTAGAGCACTAAAGACCGAGCTCTTCTGCTAAGCATTTTAATATGCTTGCCATACCGGCAGTACCGCAACAGCACTAGCATGTTATACAGCACTTTATACAGAATGCTGCCATATTTTAATGTAACTCAGTATTTATTGTATTATTTTAAATGTAGTAATATTGTGTTTTTAATTGTATACTGGTTTTAATTGTTTGTAAGCCTCCCTGAGCCACCTCGGTGGGAGGGCGGGATAAAAAAATAAAAAATAGAATGTTAGAGGCAAAGGCCAATCAGGCCGCAAATGCAAATGACCTATGTGTTCCAACTGGCTATTGGGGGGAGAGGAGCAGCAAACTGTTTAGAATATTGGAGGCGAGACTCAGGCAATTCAGCCAGTGGATAGGGACAGCATCTGAGTGACAGACCACGGGGCCAAAGGCTGTAGGCGCATGTGGAATGTTCAGGAGAGTCCATGACCAAAATAGAATTATTATATAGAGAGATTTGTGTAGATTATGGGATCCAAATTTTCATTTTGGATGGCCCAGCAGGAACTTGATCCATTTCCAGGTTTTGTTACTGGTCAGCATCTCAAAACCAGGAATACACAGTACATGGTTGGTGCATTGCATTTCACTTTATGGACTGAACATTATGCACCTCTATTTAAATTAGATATGTAGTTCAGTTAGATGCTGGTGGACTGAGCACATCCATCAACAAGTTTACTTTAATAAGTATGGCTTAAATAGAACTTGGAAAGAATGTATTTCCCATCATATTGGGATGGGATACAGATTTGTGACAGCTTCTATTTCAAATAAGGCACAGGAAACTAGTTCTGGTTGGGGCTATGTGTGCCTTGTGCAGTGCAGTCACTTGTTAGGGATTTGGAAGTAGCTATTTGACCTCCCTGCCCTGTTACAGGATTTGCTGCAGATTGGCCCACCCATCTTTCCTGTGGGCTAATGTGGGATTAACTTGTTGCTTTACTGAGCCAAGTAGGACTTTTAAGGGGTATCATGAAAACTGGTATGAAAAGAGACTGTGGGATTAATGATAGTCCACTTGGCTACCACCAGGACAAGGGCCTTTCCTTCGTCCTGATGGAATGCCTTACCAGATGAGGTTCAAGCCCTGCAGGACCTTCCAGAATCCAAACTTCCACAGGACTTGTAAGTCAATCCTGTTCAGGGAGGCCTTTTCTTGATCTTGTTCTCTTGGCCTTCTGGGAACTTACCCACCCAGTAACTTTTTATAACTTTTAATATTTTATTGATTATTGATGAATGGTCAGTGACTGATATTATTATCTTACATATTATGTATTTCTATATGCAAGTGCTGTTTTATTTTTAAATCCATCCTGAACCTACGAGAAATATATAAATAAATAAAATTCATAATTAGGCCATGATGTCTGGGGATGGCAGGAACAATGTGGGTCGGTGCAATATAGGTAAGGCTAATGGGCAAGTATCTGAGCCATCTAAGGATTGAGGGTTGTTCCCAAGCCAGTCTGTCTTTGGACTGAGCAAATGGGTGGGTTGGGGAAGTGGATGGCATTGGTGCTGAATGCTGAGCAACATTAATCAAGCGCTTAGTTGGTTGAACAACACATGGGCAAAGGGAGATGACACTTAACACTTCTTGGCACTGTTTTATGTGAAAGCTAGAACTAAACAAAGCTAGAGTAAACAAAGCCAACAGTGATGCTGGCCAAATTTGGAGTCAGGATTGGGTTTCCATGTGATAACGTGAACTTAGGAAGATACTCCGGGTTTCCTTAAGATTGTTTCCAGCTGCTTGTAAAGCAAATCAAAAGGTTTATTTACATACTAGCAGTAAAGCCAGTTGAAGAAGCAATACAACGAGCTCTAGAAAGATGTGATGTGTAAAGAATGCAAGGCTGGAAGCAGGTTAAGTACATATTAGAAGTGTGTATTGGAAAGGTAGAAGCATGGAAGTAAAGTCGCACATACCTTATGTCACACAACAACTGGTGTCCAAGGTCATATAATGTGGGCCAGAAAATGCAGGACAGAGGGGTCTGTGGAGTAATTTCTGCATTTGGGCATTCATCAAAGGCATTTTATGTTGGATGCCCCTGTCATTCAATGTGGTCGTGGTTGCAGCATCCATCCTGTTATAGAAGAGGTCTCAAGGAAAGTTGGGTTGAAAGAGCTGTTGTGAGGAAAGTCTCAGAAAGTTATGTTGTAATGATGAATAGGAGTATGGGCAGTTTTCCTGGTTTGCAGAGCTAACTGGGCCTGATCCACAGTGCTGCTGGACTGCATGGTCACAACGTTAGTCAAGTTATCAGGACCCTGTAGAAGTTTTAAGAAAAGGTCCTCCATGCAAAGTGGAAAAATCAGCAATGTTCCACTTATGTACATACTCATTGATGGTTTCCATCTTGTGAAACAGCATGGCTGAGAAGGCCAGGAAGGCTCCCACAGTGCCATCATTCCACAAACCATGCACAGAAATGGGCAGGAGGGCACTCTGGTAGTGGAACATTTTCTCCATGTCTTGTCCACTTACCTGATCCCACAACGTGTATGTCTTTTCACACTTTTCACTCTTGTGTCACTCTGCAGTGAGTTCTGAGGTTCTCCGAGTCTGAAGTCTGGTCTGTAGAAAGGAAAGCATTAAGTGATGTCAGGCAGGAAGGATGGATGCAGCCTGTAGGAGACATCAGGTTTTTTTGGCTAAAGATCTTGTGCCGACAGGATCATCATTCCGCAAACCATGCACAGAAATGTGCAGGGGGGCATTCTGGTAGTGGAACATTTTCTCCAGGTCTTGTCTACTGACCTGTTGCCGCAATGTGTACAGTGTGTCTTATCATAGTTCTGTCACTCTCCAGTGAGTTTTGAGGTTCCTGGAGTCTGAAGTCTGGTCGGTAGAAAGGAAAGCATTAAGTGATGTCAGGCATGAAGGATGCATTGAGCCTCTATGAGATTTTGGGCTTTTTTGGCCAAAGATCTCATGCCCACAAGACCATGATTTTGGAAACCATGGACAGAAAAGTGCAGGAGGGCATTTTTGTGCGGGAACGTGTGTGTCTTTTCAAAGTTGTTTCAGTCTCCTGTGATTCTTGTGGCTCTTTGAATGTGACGTGTAGTCTGTGAAACCCACCTTTGTCCACAATGGGGACTTAGGGTTGCCAATGCTGGGTTGAGAAATGCCTGGAAAGGTAGGGGTGGAATGTGGGGAGGGGAGAGGAGGGGTTGCAATGGGGTATAACGCAACAATGGTAATGGGGGCTCAAATTTTCTCCAAGACTCTCTCTCTCTCTGCTGAATGAGGGTTTCTGTTCTGAATGTAATGAAATGGTTTCTGAACCATAAAAGCCCTATGGTCTGCTATGTCTGTTGGGCTTGGATCCTAAGTGCCCTTTCTGTTGGCAGTAGGCACTTCTGCTTACAAGGGGGGGCGATTTTTGACCAAGGCCACCTCTTCCTGCAACCCCGAACCCACTTAGAGCCCAATAATGTCCCTGGCTCCCACTGACCCAACAGAGCACAATTTTAGGGGGAGGAGAAGACTGGGGGATGTACTAAAAGGAAGGACAGGTTTGCCCATTGGAAACAATAGGAGAGACTTGAAGGCCCATTGGAAATAATGGGAGCCAGGAATGCCACTTGACTTGCATGAGCTCCATTGAAATACAGTACAGCTCAAGAAGAGTTGCAAAGCATGGATTTTCCATTAAGGTCTCAGGTCTCAAATACAGTACTCTGGGACTGGAATCACAGGCCCTGGAGTGAAATGACAGCTCCTGGGGGTAGCAGTTGTGTCCTGGACCTGGAATCACAGGCCCCAAAGTGGAATGACAGCCCCTGTGGGTAATAGATGTGTTCTGGGACTGAAAAGGTCTCATTTAAACTTAACACAGCCTGAGCTGCCAGTCAGCTGTTGGGTTTAAATGCCTTTCCTTCCCTCCATGATGTCGGTCATTCCAGTCCCAGAACAATCCTGCTACCCCTAGGGGGTGTCATTCCACTCTGGAGCCTGTCATTCCACTCCCAGAACACTCCTGCTACCCCCAGGGGCTACCATTCCACTCTGGGTCCTGTCATTCCAGTCCCAGGACACATTTCCTACCCCTCAGGATGTCATTCCACTCTGAGGCCTGTCATTCCACTCTGAGAACAGTCCTGCTACCCCCAGAGGCTGTCATTGCACTCTGGGGATTGTCATTCCACTACCAGAACACTTCTGCCACCCCAGGGGCTGTCAGTCCACTCTGGGGCCTGTCATTCCAGTCCCAGGACACATCTGCTACCCCCAGGGGCTGTCATTCCACTCTGGAGCCTGTTATTCCACTCCCAGAAGACTTCTGCTACCCCCAGGGGCTGCCATTCCACCCTCAGAAGACATCTGCTACTCCTGGGAGCTGTCATTCCACTGTGGGGCCTGTCATTCCAGTCCCATAGTAGTTTGTTTGAGACCTGAGACCTTAATGGAGAATCCATTCCACATTTGCTTTGCAACTCTTCTTGAGCTGTAATGTATTTCAATGGAGGCCATGCAAGTCAATTGGCATTCTTGGCTCCCATTATTTCCAATGGGCCTTCAAGTCTCTCCCATTGTTTCCAATGGCCAATCCTGTCCTTCCTTTTGGTACATCCCGAAGACTGGCATAGCAAAGGGGAGGTGAGAAACTTACTATTGATGCACTTTGCTCATCCTATGCAGTCCCAGCCAGGTGCAGGAAAGAAAGTGTGAGGAGCTTCGTCCTGCCCTGGCCGCTGGGCCCACACTGCCTGTGACAGCTGGGCTGCAGGTGGTGAAGGCTGTGAGGGAAGACTGTGAGGGAAGGGGCTTCGCTGGTGGTGGTTGCTGAAGGCTGGCAGGGAAGGGGCATCGGTGGCGGTGGCTGTCCACTGCAGTCGCAGCCGCGGCAAGGAAACAAATAGGGAAGAACAGCATCCAGCCATGGATGCTGGGCCCATGCTGTGTCTGATGGGTGGGCCAGAGGTGCCGAAGGCCGTCCGGGGTATGGGAAGGTGCCTGGCTGGCTGCAGCCATGGTCCAAGCTGGGCATGGGAAACAGGTGGCAAGGAGCAGTGTCCTGCCCTGGATGATGGGCTCACGCTGGCTGTAAGTGCTGCGCCTTTCAGACAGAGCAGCCTTAGTGGTTTGTTTTCTTCTTTCCTGAAGAACTTTGGCTGTCCCATCCTGTGTCAGTATATTTTACTGCTGGCTTAGGCCAGGAACCTGAGGGAAGGGTCAAGGTCATCCTTTAACTTAAACCACTGAAAGTGACACTTGAGACATTTTGAAATTCAAAATTAACAAAAAATTTTTTTGACATACAGGGGAAATCAGGGGTTGAAATTTCTGAGGTAACTCAATGTAGATAACTCTGAGGTAAAACCAGCATATGCACAGACTTTAGTTCTTATGTTTCAGGCTAATAAGATTTTTTTAAGCTATTAACAGTTACTTAGATCTTTATGTTGAGAGGTTTTTGTTCCAGTGTTTTCCAAACACTCCACTCCATTTTCTTTTAGTATTCACTGACTTGTTTAGTTTCCAGAAGGCTATTATACTCTTTCCAGTACCCAACCCCCTTCTCTTGAGATTTTAACTGACTCTTAAGGTTTCTACAGGCAATTTCTAACCACATCATATCAGGGATTTCTCCACTCTTCAGAGCTAACTCTCTGTTTGACTGGATAGGGAAATTCTCTTTTCACTAGCTTGTCTATCCCCTTTCTTTGTCCTGAATGGGAGTCTTCACCTAACTTCCCAAACTTTCTTGCCAACTTTTCCCCAGTAGTCCATCTGTGTAAAACTGCTCTCAGCTAAATGGCAGAAAAATAACTTTGTTTTGCATTCCTGTGGTCAGCTAAGACTAAACTCTGTGTAGTAAAAACGGAACTGATGCGATTCTGTGTTACTGAAAATAAGTGCCGACTGAAAAAAAAAGACAAGTCTGGGGCTAGAGTGGCTTTGGAAAGGAACTGAGTAATTGGAAGGAGACGGACGTTTTAGAGTGTTACACCGGAAGTTGGATTATTGGGACGGACATTAAAACAGGAAGTCTCGAAATAGCCTACTCTAGCCAGAAAACCATAGAGAAATTGCGCCCGCCATTTTGAGGAGGACTAAATTTTAAAAAGTTATTTTTAAGAAGAAAAATAAGTGGAATAAAATTTTAAAGGTGGCGTTTTGGCTGTTGTACTGGAAATATAAGGACTTGTTAGTTGTATTACAGATTTCAAAACGGATCTGAGGTCAAGACCAAGAGCTGTCTCATCACCAAGTCCAAGAATGACTGCAAAGGAAAAAAAAGAGTGGCAGGCTGCAATGGAGGCGATGGAGAAGAGAATGATGGAGGCGGTGACCAACTTGGGAAAGCAAATGGAATCACAGTTGCAACAACAGATGCAGATACAGTTGGAGCAAATAGAGCAAGTGCAAGTTCAAATACAAGAGAAAAACATGGCTGCAATGAAAGAATTGGTACTAACAGAAGTGGCAGGAATTAAAAAAGATACAGAAGAAGTTAAGAAGGAAATCCAAAGTCTGGCAACAAAATCAAATGAGATGGAACAAAAAGTTAAAAGAAATCTTCAAGAGAATGCACGGTTGGAATCTATGATGGAATATAGAGCAACTCAAAACCATCTGAGATTGAGAGGAATAAAGGAGGAAGAAGGGCAAGATATACGAATGGTAGTGACTAACGCGCTGACAGCATACATTGGAGAAGATCAAGGTGATTTAGATTCAGACTTTGACCTAATTTACAGAGTAAATTCAACGTATGCTCAGAGAAAGAAATTACCCAGAGACGTAATTGTACAGTTTGTGACAAGAAAAATGAAGGAGGATATCTTCAAGAAGCAGTTTACACAACCGTTGGAAATTGATGGTAAAAAGATAATAATTTTAAGAGAAATCCCGAGAGTGATCTTGCAAGACAGGAAAAAATTCAAGAAACTGGTTGACAAACTGAAAGAAATGGGAATCAGGTTTAGATGGGAGATACCACAAGGGCTCTCATTTTCATACAACTCAGTGCGATTTACAATTAAAACAGAAGGAGACTTGTGCAGATTCAAAGAAAATAATTTTGATGATTTTAAAGATATTTAAACTAGAACATCATGGAATACAAACTGCTATCTTGGAATGTTAATGGACTTAATTCACCAAATAAAAGAAAACTAGTAAATAATTGGCTAAAAAAACAAAAGAGCAACATAACCTGTTTACAGGAAACTCATATTAGAAAACAAGACAGTAAATATCTGATTAATAAAAAATTGGGAGAAGAATTTTATTCATTAGCAACTAAAAAGAAGAAAGGAACAGTGATTTATATTCCTAAAGAATTAGAACCAAAACAAATCTTTGCAGACAATGAGGGACGATATATTGGAGTGGAAATAATGATGTATAGAAAAAAGACTTTGCTAGTGAACTTATATGCACCCAATGGAGCAAAAGAGCTTTTCTTTAAAGATTTGACAAAAGAACTGGACAGTTTAAATTATGAGCAAGTGGTTTTTGCAGGAGACTTTAATGGCACGGTGAACAATATATTGGATAGAAAATCTAAAACAGCAGGAGAAGTGACTGGGAAACTACCGAAAAACTTTTTTGAATTGATGAAGCAAGAGAAATTGGAAGATGTCTGGAGAAAATGGAACCCTAAGGTTAAGGACTATACTTTTTATTCTAACAGACATAATTCTTTTTCCAGAATCGATATGATCTGGATGTCAGAAGAGATGGCTTTAAAAACCCAGAAAGTTGAAATTTTGCCAAAAATTAATTCAGATCATAATCCCTTACTTTGGATATCAAAAGAGAAACCAAGACAAATATATTGGAGAATTAATGAAGATTTATTGGACAGACAACTGATTAATGAGACTCTAAAAAGGAAACGCAGAATTTCTTTGAAACAAATTTGAATAAAGGTACTGACATACAGATCGTGTGGGATGCACACAAGGCAGTAATAAGAGGGCTACTTATTTCATTAAACTCTAAAGACAGAAAGCAAAGGATGCAGCAACAAAATGACCTTTACGAAAAGATTCGACAAAAGGAAAAGGAATTAAAGAAAAAAACAGGGAAGAAGAAAATTATTAAAGAGATACATCTTCTACAGGATCAACTTAATGTTTTGTCAAACCGAGAATTATATTGGAATCTGAAGAAACTACAACGAAAATCTTTTGAAGGTGTGAATAAACCAGGAAAATTCTTAGCATGGCAGTTGAAAAATCGAAAAGAAGGAAATTTTATAAACAAGATAACGGAAGATGGAAAAGACATCATAGACTTGAATGGCCTAAAAAGAGTTTTTTTTAACTACTATGCAAAGTTGTTTAGAAGGAAAGGTATTGACCCACAGAAACTCAGGAACTATTTGGAGAACATTGCAGTACCAGAGCTGGGACAACAAATTAAAGAAATGCTTAATGGTCCAATTAAGAAGGAAGAAATAATCAGTGCGATAGAAGATGCAAAGTTGGGCAAAGCTCCAGGTCCGGATGGTTTTACAGCAAAATTTTATAAAAAATTTAAGGAAGAGCTAACCCCAATTTTGGTACTTTTGTCGAATGATATAAGAGTGACCAAACGAATCCCAGAGTCATGGAAAGATGCAAACATTTCACTCATACCCAAAGAAGGTTTAGATTTAACTAGTGTAAAGAACTACAGACCAATTTCTCTGTTGAATAATGACTATAAATTATTTGCGAAAGTAATTTCTGAAAGATTGAAAAAATATTTGACAGAGGTCATAGCAGAAGAACAAGCTAGTTTTTTACCAAATAGACAAATAAGAGACAATATAAGAGTGGTGATTGATGCAATTGAGTATTGTGATAAACATCCAGAGAAAGAAGTTGGATTCCTCTTTTTGGATGCAGAAAAAGCCTTTGATAATTTGAATTGGGACTTTATGCTACAGGTGGTAGAAAAAATGAATATAGGCCAATCTTTTTTAAATATGATTGTGGCAATTTACTCAGATCAAAAAGCGGCTTTGAACGTAAACAGAGAGAGAATGGAATATTTCAAGGTTCAAAAAGGAACACGGCAAGGCTGCCCGTTATCACTGTTACTGTTTATTTGAATATTGGAAGTATTATTGGGAGATATAAGAAAGGACAACAATATTAAAGGACTTACAGTGAAAGGTTTTTCATACAAATACAGGGCGTTTGCAGACGATGTAATGTTTATGGTGCAAGACCCAATTGAGAATATACCACAATTGATGCAGAAAATTGAAGAATTTGGGGAGATAGCTGGTTTTTATGTCAATAAAAATAAAACGAAGGTAATGTGCAAAAATATGACGAAACAAAGGCAAACAGAACTTCAGGAAAAGATTCAATGTGAAGTAGTGTCAAAAACTAAATATCTAGGAATTGAACTGACTATGAAAAATATTGATTTATTTAAAAATAATTATGAAAAAGTTTGGTATAAAATTCAGCAGGATATGAAAAAATGGGACACCCTGAATTTATCGTTAATGGGAAGAATTGCAACAGTAAAAATGAATATTTTGCCTCGTTTAATGTTCCTATTTCAAACGATCCCAATACTACGACAGTGTAAGATATTGGATACTTGGCAGAGAGAACTATCAAAATTTGTGTGGGCAGGAAGAAAACCGAGGATTAAAATGAAAATATTGTGTGACGTAAAGGAAAGAGGAGGACTTCAGCTACCAAATTTAAGACTTTATTATGATGCCGTCTGCTTAACGTGGCTAGAACAATGGATTAACCTTGACAACATGAAATTGTTAGCATTAGAAGGTCATGATAATAAATTTGGATGGCATGCATATATGTGGTATGAAAAGTCAAAAATTGACAAATTCTTCAAACACCACTATATAAGACGATCACTGTTCGAAACTTGGATGAAATATAAAAAATTCTTCTCAGAAGAAAGACCACTATGGATAGTGCCGGCAGAAGTGATTAAACCGTTTTCCAGACATCAAGGTTCAGACTGGTTACCTTATAAGAGTCTTCTGAAAGTGGAAGGGAGAAATTATGTGATAAAAAATAGAGATGATGTTGAATTTGATTATGATTGGTTGAATTATAGACAGATTTTTGATCTATTTAAGACCGATAAGAAAAAGTATGGTTTTAGGGAGAAAAATAATGAAATTGAAAATATATGGGTTGAAAAAGGTAAAAAAAATGATTTCAAAAATGTATAAGGTTTTGTTGAAATGGTATACTGAGGAAGAAACAGTAAAAGAACAAATGATAAAGTGGGCTGTTAATATAAATAGTGAAATAACTATGTCATCATGGGAGTATTTGTGGAAAAAATCAATGAAAATTTCAACCTGTGTTAATGTTAAAGAAAATTGTTACAAAATGATGTATAGATGGTATATGACTCCGAAAAAAATTGCTATTATAAATGAAAGCATGTCTAACAAATGTTGGAAATGTAAAAAAAAAAAAGGGTCATTTTACCACATGTGGTGGACTTGTGATAAAGCTATAAGCTACTGGACTCAGATACACAGTGAGATACAGAAAATTTTGAAATGTACTTTCAAGAAAGACCCACAAATGTTACTGTTAGGTCTTAAATTTGAAGAAGTAAATGTAACCAAGAGAACATTGTTATGGTATTTGGTTACAACAGCCAGAATGACTTATGCACAATTTTGGAAGCAAGAAAAGACACCTGAAACATGGGAATGGATTAAGAAGATGTTGTTTATGGTTGAAATGGACAAACTGACAAGGAAGCTTAACAACGAGGAAGATGAAAAGTTTTTTGAAGAATGGAAAGACTTTCAAGACTATTTGGGGAAAAACTGGGATGTTAAGAATAACTTGATTTGCTTTGACAGTTATTAAGAAGAAATTTTAAAATGATTTTATTGTTAGAGTGTTACCGTTATATGATAATGAAGGTTAAAAAGGATCAGTAAAGTAAATGTTTAACAGAGACTATAAGGGGGGTAAGAGCATTGCGGGAAGCCTTGTATGGGGAGGGAGGGGTATAATGAAAAGGATATGTATTTTACTTTGTTTTTTATATAATATGGAACATGTTAAATATATCCATTAATAAAGTGTTTAAAAAAATAAAAATAAAACTGCTCTCAGCTAAGGCTGAGTCAGACTCAACTCAGTCAAAGCAGAATTTTGACTGGCTCTCTCCTCAGCATGCAGCTCTCAAATCTTTCTCTGCTCAGCTGATGCTAACCAATCAATTTGCCGGGAGCAGCCCACCACTCTAGGCTCTCTGTTTCTGTAAATAAATAACCCTTCATGGTCCTTGAGCTGTTTGTACAGCCAGTTTGGTGTAGTGGTTAAATGCGCAGACTCTAATCTGGGAGAACTGGGTTTGATTCCCCCACTCCTCCACTTGCACCTGAGTGGATGACCTTGGGCAAGCCATAGTTCTGATAAGAGCTGTTCTTGAAAAAAGAGCAGTTTCTATCAAGAGCTCTCTCAGCCCCACCTACCTCACAGGGTGTCTGTTGTGGGGAGGGAAAGGGAAGGGAGTTTGTAAGCTGCTCTGAGACACCTTTGGGTAGTGAAGGACAGGGTATAAATCCAATCTCCTCCTCCTCGTCCTCCTCTTCTTCTCCTCTCTTAAAAAGTTCAGCCTGTCAGAGTGGCACTCACCAAACTAAGCTCTACTATGGTCAAGGTGCAACATGTTGAATCAGCCTGTGAAAAATCATACTATACAGACTCAGAAGTAAAAACATAAATGCTTTGGGGCTTCTGTTTGACATCATCTTGGTCAAATAGTTATCCTACATGATGATTCCAAAATTAATATGTAGAAAATGGCAGCTTGCAAACTAAAGAAAAGAAGCTAATTATCAGACTTTTATTAAAAAATCAAGAATTTCTTGATATTCCTGGTTCTCCTCAACCTTTAATTCATGCATACAGATAAAGGTGTGATTCAATTCCTCAGGATATCATTTTATTTCTTAAACTGTTCAAAAACCAAATACACTGTGATCTGAAATTATTGTGCTTTTAATACCTCAAATGTCCCATAATGCACTTTTTTCCAAGTGATTTTGCTTCCTAATACTAGCCAACAGAGCATGGGATTCTAATTGATATTTGAATAATTTGGCCTATCCCTGATTTAAAAAGTGCAGTAACTCTTTTACATGCTTCAGCAAATTAAGTATAAATATCTGATATCCAGATTTTAAAAATGTCAGTGCATAAATTAACTGAACTACTTGACAGTAGGCATGTATTGGTGTGGGAATGTTTAGCATTGAAGCATTTCATCTGCATGTTTAATCCATGAAAGTTTATGCTGGAATAAAATGCTTCTAGTCTTTAGAGTGCCACAAGACTCATGTTTAGTTATGCTTATGAAGCCAGTACAGCATGTTTATATTCACATTGTTAAGTGAACGCAGGAGGAAATCTCTACAATGGATTAAAGGCTTTTCATGCTCTTGGAAGCCACACTAATGAACCACAGAAATCTACAAGATATGTGAATCTATTATTGGTCTTAGAGAGCAATCCTAAACATATTTACTTAAAGTCTTACTCATGCCTGAGCTGGAATTGGACAATATCCTTCACTGTGTGCATATAGCTTTCAAAAGTTGTACACATCCTTTTCTCTCTCACTGTGGGAAGAAACCCAAAAGCTGCCATGCATGTTTTTTTCTAGTAGACAAATTCAATTTTTTTTCTTTGAAATTCTGTATCCTGAGCCTTTTCCAAGGGAGGTTTCTCTGAGGAAACACAAGTAATTTCCACTAAATCAACAGCAGAAGAAATGAGGTTCTTTACAAAGAGAAGGAACTTACTCAAACTCATAATAATCTACCCCATTTCCATGACTTCTACTGCAACTTCCCTACAAAACATAAAAATCCCATTACAAAGCAATCTAGATTACAAGTGCTTATATATTTGTGGTTTCTCTTAGTCTTCATAAAAACAGTATGGAAAATTGCTCACTCCTGTTGCTAACAGTGTCTGCAATATGACAGTTAGTCATCACATTTTTTATTCCAGTTTTCCTTCAAAGAGTTCAGGTTGGTATACATGGTTCTTTGATGCTAAAACTCCTGCTGCTAAAAAATCAGGTGAACACACACAATAGCCCTTTAGTCCTATCACTTATCCAGTTCAACCTGAATACTTCATTTCCCCCCCTTACTTGGTCACTGGTCTACATGGCCACAGTAACATTTGTAAACACAGTAACACAGTAAACAAAAACCATTTTTGCTTTCCAGTCCTGTTTTCTTTCTACTCTTGTGTTGAGCAACCAGCAGCATGTACACTGAGAGGGAGGTGCCCAAAGAGAAGTCTGCAGGTAGACCAAGGAGTTCAGGGTGCAAGGCAGAAAAGAGACAGACAAGCATCCTGCCTATGCATGTCTAACATGCCTACTCAGAAGCTCCACTGTGTTCAATGGGATTTACTTACATGTAAGCATGCTTAGGAATTCAGACCTTGGAATAAGTCCATTGATGTTTCATTATCTTTGCGTATGTATGTTGGTGATGGGAGGGGGGGAGTAAAAAACTCCTGGCTTTATTGCTTGGACTGCATCACTTCTGAATGTTGATTCCATTCAAAACAAAGTTTTCCATGTGAAATATAAACACAGAAAAGGGCCAGAATGTCTGCTTGACATCACTTGCTTTGGAACTTTTACATTTTGGTTAGAAATATAAGGTTGACATAAATATATTCTCGGCAACTTGTAAGAAACTGCCTATTTGAGATTGATGATGACCCTGAACTTTCTTGTACGTTTTTATATTCACCATGCATATCAGTTTTTGAAGACATGTGTACATTTGGGAGGTGGAGAGGATGATAAGAGGAAAGGATTAATCTGGAAACAAATAACATTACTTAATGAAAATGTTAATGAATCCCTAATTTAGTAAAATTTACCTTGTGGTTCAGGTACAATTAATGTATTACCTATGCATCCTAATTAAAAATGAATCAACACAGTCTCCCTGAAATGGTTGTGTAAGATTGACTTTGAGGACTTGGAACTCTTTAACAACTTTGCTAGAAAATTTTGTAGTACATTGTTAGATTCAATTGCAATGCAACTCTAATATTTAGTTTTAAGCATTTAATATTTAGTTTTAAGCAAATGAAATTGCTGAACAGTCGGGTTAGAACAGATAAAAAGAAGTACTTCTTCACCCAAAGAGTGATTAACACATAGAATTCACTGCCACAGGAGGTGGTGGCAGCTACAAGCATAGACAGTTTCAAGAGGGAATTAGATAAACATATGGAGCAGAAGTCTATCAGTGGCTATTAGCCACAAGGTATATATAGGAACTCTCAGTCTGGGGTAGGTGATGCACTCTATTCTTGGTGCTGGAGGGGGCAGCAGTGGGAGGGCTTCTAGTGTCCTGGCCCCACTGCTGGACCTCCTGATGGCACCTGGTATTTTTGGCCACTGTGTGACAGAGTGTTGGACTAGATGGGCCATTGGCCTGATCCAACATTGGCTTCTTTTATGTTCTTATGTTCTTAAGCATTGCTTCAAATATCATTCTGGTCTGAAGAATATTTGGTCTTAGACAGGAGTATCCAGATTCAAATCCTTGACTAGCCCATGGAAGTAGGCTGTACTTTTGATGATGGCCCATAGTGCCATAGTTGAGAAAATGCATTGCATTTATGGAGTCTCAGGTTCAGCCCACAGGAACTGCAGCCAAAGGATCTTACATAGTAGGACTGACAGAGAGCATGGAGAGCCTGTGAGAGTTCACATAGACTAGGCTTCCTGAGTCAATGGAGTAATTCAAGTATTATATGTTCATTAATGGACTCAGCAGCAGAGCAAATGCTTTTGCATGCATGAAATCCTAGGTTAAATCTCCAGCAAAGGCTGGTCAGGAGGAAAACCTACAAGAGACATTGCAACTCATAGGAAATGGATCAGTTGGCTTACTCAGTGTAAAGCAACATATATTCACCAGATGACTCATGCTGGGTGTTTACAGTGACAAAAAAGAGCTAAGAGATGTAGCTGGTCTTGGTTATTATTGCCAATTGAATGAACATTGCAGAAAATCTAAGTTTTCCCACTCAACATTATAAAAAACCACAACACTCATTATGGAGCTATTAAAAAGCAATTTTTCCTTTGTATTGCTCTGACCACTTCACCTTGGGCTTTTCAAAAATGCTTCGCTATTCAGTGGAAACTAAGCATTTATCAATTGGTTGTGAGTGGATTGTTCCAAGGGCAATCACTCATACAACATAAGATCATCCATTACACTCTGTGCAGTTTGTGGGAAATCGTGGGTTTCTAATGCTTTTCTCATAGCAGTCTATGTACGGGTGTGAAATAATTTATTTTTGGATCATCTTTCAAATTACTGCCCTTTTGGTCGATTATAGCTCTTCCAGATTATTTTAGGATGAAAAATATTAGATATATATTTTGTTAAGTAGTATCTTTCCTGTTGCATATACAGTCATTACCAATGATTTACAGCCTAATTCTGCTGTTCTTTTACAGCAAGAGTTCCCACAACTAAGTTGGTTGTATACATCTATGGCACAGACTGGTGAAATTGGTTGTATATTTACAACAAAGGTTGATCTTACTCTTGGTTTTCTGTGATGGAAGGTACACAATAAATGGTGAAATTTGGGCCCAGTTATGCTACTGAGGACATGCTGTGTTCATCAAGTATACATATTTTTGTGTGTCAGAAGCAAACGTACGGTAAATAATGGGTAAGATAAAAGACAAGACTATTTAATAGTCAGTCCCAAGACCACAAGAGTATACTAACTCTGCAGTTACACCCTTCTAAACTTTAGGATTATATTGTTAAGAGAATAATTTATACCAAGATTTAAAGTGAAGGTTGATCCAACTGTTAAATGGCCAGTCATTATCAACTTTATTTTTATGGTCAGCCCATTACAACTTCACTCTAGTATTAATGTATGTGGAAATAATATGCACCATTTTAATGTTTACATTTTTTTAACATCGATAGCCATTTGATTATGTTCAAGTTTATGACAGGACATATTTTCTTTGTGTGAAGCAATGCCTCTAGCAATGGCATAGAGGCCATAACCCAGAGAACAATTCATTTTTTTGTTATTTATCCAAGCTAGAGATGATCAAACAGGCATATACACACATGAGAAATCTCACAGTTCACATGAAAATCCCTTCATATATCAGATACACTATTTGTAGGCATTTGATCAATGCTCACCTATCTAAAAGGAGCATTCATCACCAAAGCAAAAGCTGGCACAATGATGTGGAGGTCATTAGTTTTCTTTTGCAAACATGCAGAATAACTCCCCCCACTCCCCTAGACAGATTTGCAAACTCAGGAAATAAAACGTAGTAGTTTATACCAATTCATTTTCTATGGCATTAACAACATTGTGCAACAAACAGTGTCATTCCCCATATATATTGTAATGCATACAAACGACCCTTTAATGACTTTTTCTAAAGTTCTTGCCGTGTAGGGCTAACTGGGATATAAAAGGAAATCATGCATAGACAACATAATGGATTAATCATTAGAGCTGGGTGAATCATCACTTTATGAAAAAAAGTTATCTACATTAGTGTGCTCTATGCTGCAATAGATAAGTACAGTGGGATGATTGTGTATTGTGCCAATGCAAATTAGAGGCAGAAAATTTCTTTGGAAAACACATCTTATTTATCTTCACAATGAGACAAAAAAATCCCAAACAGAATAATTGCTCCTTTAACTAATGTTAAGTGAGGCTGACTCCAACAAAGGATTACTTTTAAAAAGAACTGAGTATTTATCTGGAGAAGAGGTTATCTTTAATATGCAAGTTGGCTAAGATGTCTTCATGTATGCTGACACTGAGATCCAGAGAATACATAGAGCAAGGATATGCAAGACCTTGTCTATTGCTTCTGTAGGTATTTCAACATCTCTAATTGCCTATAGAACTAAGTCTAAGTCCAGAGGCACCTTTAAAACCAACAAAGTTTAATTCTTAGTATGAGCTTTTCTGTGCATGCACACTTCTTCAGACATATGCACCTGAAGAAGTGTGCATGCACACAAAAGTTTATTCTGAGAATTAAACTTTGCTGCTTATAAGGGTATCACTGGACTCAACATGGCTACCCACCTGAATCTGACTATAAAAGTCAGCTAACAACAACTATTATATAATTACTTATTTTTATGGTGCAAATGTTAGCACAATTACTAAGTAGGGGCTGGATCCAACCTGATTTTTTACTGATTTGAAAGAAAGAAGGACTTCTTTTTGACCACCCCACAAAAGTCTATGCTATAGAACAATGGGATGTACAAACACAGTGTGGAATGGGGGCTGTAGTAATGAGGGGAACTGGGCGAGAAAAGCTAATTGGGTCCAGTCCTAGTTTTATGGAAATCAGCAGGACTAGGGAAGTGCGTGGACTCTAATCTGGGAGAACAGTGTTTGATTCCCCACTTCTCCACTTGCAGCTGCTGGATGACCTTGGGCAAGCCATAGTTCTGTCAGAGCTGTTCTCTCAAGGACAATTCTTGAAAGAGCTCTCTTAATTCACCTACCTCACAGGGTGTCTGTTGTGGGGAGGAGAAGGGAAAGGAGTTTGTAAACTGCTCTGAGACTTGGAAAGAGTGAGGTATAAATAATCTCCTCCTCCTCCTCCTCCTCTTCTTCTTTGTGCTGGTTCATATGATTCACATGATCCTATCAAAACTTGGTTCCCACCAGAGAATCCCCAGCTCATGCTACATTCTGCCAGTGGTAGTGTGCTCTGGGTGTCCCTGCCAGATATTCTGTGATCTGCGGAGTCTGGACATCAAAATGCCACCCCAAACCAGACATAATTTAGTGACTGTAGTTTAAAGCTGTGTTGTACCTCTACTTTCAGGTACTTTCACAAATTGGGATTTTTTTTCTTGTTGCCAGAAGAGAAATAGGAGAAAACCATGGTTTAGAATACCCAACAAATTAAGACAATGAAAGACAACAGACCTCAAAATATGTGGCAAACTTCACAAAAACAATACGGAAAATTTAACAGGACTTGTGACCAAATCAACAGACAGGTTAGTCCAGAAGTTTTTGGTTGTGGAAATCTGGTGGTCAGGCCATTTAAAATCATTTGACCTTTTCCAGGATCCAAATTGTATTCAGGACTTCTTAAAGTCATACCACTTCCTACTACCCAGGCCATGAACTATTTGTGACAGCAAGTAGCCCTGTAATAAAATACAAAACTTCTTTATTATTTTTAATTTGTTCCTTTGGTGGACAAAATTCAGCATTCCAAGGCCAATAAAAGTGAGGGCTGCGTGTGTAAAGGATAACATGTAGGTCGGCTCTCTGTCTCCATTTTGCTGTAGTTTAGACACTCTGGTTGCAGTCACATGCACTAGAAAAAATGGGGGAAGCAAGGCTATTTCCTCCAGAGGAATTTGACCCGCAGATCACACCTCCCTTTGAAACTGTGGGCACAGTCCGTCAGTGCTGTTGTGTCCTGGGATCAGAAGGCAGAGCTGGCGAAATACAGCCAAGCTTCGCTCTCTGAGAACAATAGGGACTAGGTTCCTGAGCTCGCCAGTAGAGAACCAATGGCAGCATTGGCGGGCGATTCAAACCCGCCAATAGGAATATAGGGCCGTCCCCCCCTAACTGTATATAGTTGGCCTCCGGCCGTTGCTGTGTGTTCTTTGTCTTGTGTGAAGTACGAATAAACGCGTCTTCTCTTATGTCGTCGTCCGAGTCATGAGGCCCGAAACCCAGTACTTTACAAGTGCGTGATCAGATGCAATGGTGGGTGAGTCTTTTTTTTGTGTGCTCTTTCCCTCCCGTGTGCTTTCCCAAGGGATCGATGAATCACACCTCTGTACTGAGGGCTCCCTATGGAGTTTGTGATGATGTGTGTACTGCGAAAGGGGGGGGGATGACACGGAGTTGGGATGGCCTGATCAGATCATCCCGATACCATGAAAGTACGCTGGAGCAATCAGACATGGGAAAGTCTGTCCATGGCCTGTTGCAGCCCATTAACTACCGGATTTTCCCCGGTGTCTTTTAACTTCACTTCTGCAGCGGAGCAGAATGAGTTGCTGACAGCTGCGGAGTGCTTCCCAGATGATGTTGTCTGATCGCGCCCTTTAAATCCGCCCAGCATTTGCACCTATGACGGGTCTAATTGTGCATATGATGGCAGCCTCTCTGTATTTCCTCCCCTGTGATGTCATTCTGAGCCTTATCCCTTCCTTTATTTTTGCTGGAGTTCCCAATCATTTTTTTTTTAATTTCGGACTATTTATTTTATTTTTATATGTTCAATATATTGATATGCCCTATTTTCTTATGACTGTGCCAAAACTGTCAGTAATGTTGGCAGAGTGGAAATGCAGAGGAAAATAATTCCAATGACTCAGTTGTTCAGTGCTCAAATACTTACAGTGGTTTATTTACAGCTATTTACACACAGTCCAAACAAGCACTGGTAGGAACCAAATCTTCTCCAAAACGACCAAGTGTACGGCCAGTACATCCAATCATAAGAGTAATACAGTACAGTCCACACACTGGCAATATATACTGTGGTCAGCTAATCACAGTGCTGACTCACTGTGACTCTGGACTAGCTGATGCAATCTTGATCACATGACATAGTACCTGTCAAAGTTAGATCAGACTCATCTAATTACATCACTTGGAGCTGTCATCTTGCTAGCCATATATTACAATATGCCAACAAATAAAGTGTGGAGCCAGTGTAGTGTAGTGGTTAAGAATGTCAGACTGGTACCTGGAAGATCCAGGTTCAAATCCCCATTTGTGCAATGGAAGCTTGCTGGGTGGGCCAGTCACACTCTCTCAGCATAACCTACCTCACAGGGTTGCTGTGAGGATAAAATGGAGAAGAGGAGAATGATATAAGACACTTTGGATCTCTGTTGGGGAGAAAACCAGGGTATAGACTAAATAAATAAAGAAAAGAAAAAGATAGCAATAAAACTGTGTATTGTCACATAGTTAAGAACATTAAAATGGTAAATACATTAAGACAGCATTTAAAACACCACTTAAAAACACCCTGACCACATATTGTCCTTGGCCCAGATTCAAATTGTCAAAAATGCTTTGCAAAATAATTCTGTTTGGGAAGCCAGAAGGGTAGAAGCCAAGTCCTCCTGACCTTTTCTAGGTCTAAGACTGAGATGGAACAGAGTGGGCCCTAGACAGAGGGGGCACAGCCAACAGTTCTGCTATGAAACATTTATATTTTATAGTTTGTGGGTTTGATCCCACCTAGATTACTGTGGGTGCAGGTGGGAGGATTTTCAATTATTCCCCATGCCTGAGGCAGCCCAAAATACTCCGCCTCCAATGCTGCTACTGGGGAGACAGTGTACTCCCAGGAATTACTTGGGGGACAATCAGAGTTTTCCTGTGGAATGAGAGGACTCTCCTGCAGAAATCTAGGGACAAATTGTCCCCTGTCCTGAGAAAGCAAGAAGGACCTGGCTCAGCCCGGCCTGTGAAAAGTACTGAGACTGACAAGTGATTTCAGCTCTCACATACTTTATTAGATCAGGAACAAGACAACCTAAGCTGGCTCGCAGGCCGGCTTTTATTCCCAAGTGAACCCACACCCCAAAACACACAACACCCGTGATTCGCTATTTACAGTAATTGAGTTATCCTGGGCTCCCCAATTGGAAGGAGGCGAGGAGCCTACATTCTATTGTCTTACGGAACGAAGCTCAGGCCCCTTGCCTGGCTGCATGGTGGACCGGTCAGAACTGGTCCGAGCACATGGCTGCCCTGAGTCCTTGTTTCCCCATGGATACACTACACCCCTCCCCCCTTGGTCCGTGATGCACCCACACACAAAGTCCTTCAAGTAATCCGGAGGCTTCCTGTTCCTTGTGGAGCGTTGGAGAACCGGCGCCGCCGGGGATGCCTGTGTCTGGGTCCTGGTCGGGGAGCCTACCGGTACCGGTGGATGGGGAGCGGCCGTCATGGCGTCGTCTGCAGCAGTTGGGGCATCCAGAGATGGGACAATGGGTGCTGCAGTGGCACCTTCCGCCGGGCTGGGTTCCCGTGGTGGAGGTCTTGGCTCTTCTCCCTCCTGGGGTTCGGGGACCTCGAAGTCATCCAGCTCTCGTGGCGCCACCCGGCGGTGGAGCTGGTCGATGTGGCAGTGAAGCACTGTACTGTCCTCACAGGAGACCTCGTACGAATGGGGGCCCCTGACCCAAACCACCCATGCTGGCACCCACGGGGGGCCCACTGTGTAGTTACGGGTGTACACCAGGTCCTCGGGGAAGAACCCTCGGGCGGCCTCCTGGTCCTCTGTCCCCAACTCCCGTTCCAGGGCCCTGTCTGGCTGCAGCTTGTCCATGCGTGTCATTAGGTGGCGCCCCAGGAGGAGTTCCGCCAGACTTTGCCCTGTAGTGGAGTGTGGTGTGATGCGTTGTCCGAAAAGGAAGGATGCTATCTTGTATTCCCAGGGAGTCGAGCCGCCCAGTCCGTTACGATTTCAAAGGGCCGGCCGAAGAGATAATGGTGGAATTTCTTCACCCCAGCCACTATCGCCAGCGCCTCCTTGTCTATTTGAGCATAGTTCTGCTCTGCCGAGGACAAAATTTGTGAGTAGTATGCGACCAGGACCTCCTGGCCATCTGGCAACCGGTGGCCCAGGACCGCCCCAACCCCATATGGAGAAGCAGGCGAGGACCACCAGGAGCGACTCCGTGAAGTGGTGAAGGACCACGTTCAACACCAACAAGTCTTTGATGCCCTGGAACGCCGCCGTGTGTGCCGGCCCCTACTCCCAAGGCGTGTCCTTGTCAAGGAGACAGTGGAGCGGCTCCACCACAGCCGCCTTGAGGGGCAGAAATGAGTGGTAAAAGTTGAGCAGGCCTAAGAAAGCCTGCAATTCCACCTTGGAGGAGGGGGGGGCTGGGTGATGGCTTTGATCTTATCCACCATGGGGTGGATACCTTGGGCGTCCACAGAAAACCCCAGAAATTCGATTCGGGGTACTCTGAAGAGGCATTTCTCCCATTTCACCTTGAGCCTGGCAGCGTCGAACCGTTGAAGGACCTGGCGGAGATGGTCAGCGAAGGCAATGGTGTCCGGGGCTGCGACAATCACGTCGTCTAGAAAAGGTTGGACTCTGGGAATGCCTTTAAGAAGAGAGTCCATGAAAGACTGGAAAATCCCAGGAGCTACACCTCCCCCAAACTGTAGCTGCATGACCCGGAAAGCCCCTTTGTGTGTCGCAATGGTCTGGGCCTCAGCGGCGGTAGTGTCAACGGGTAGCTGTTGGTAAGCCTGTGCCAAATCGAGCTTACCAAGGCCTTGGCCCCTGCCAGGGAAGCGACGACGTGGCTCACCACTGGGACTGGGTAAGCATGGTCCTGCAGATCCTTGTTCAGGGTACACTTATAATCCACACAGATCCACACCTTCCCATTCGGCTTTAACGGCATGACAATAGGGGTCTCCCAGCGCGTGGATGCGACTGGCTCTAGCACCCCCTGCTTGACAAGGCGATCAAGCTCGGCCTCAATTTTGGCCCGCATCGCAATGGGGGTGACCCGGGCCTTGATGCGGATGGGGAGGATGGCCGGGTCCAGATCCAGGGAAATGGGGTCCCCAGTGTACCATTCTAGGGTCCCATCGAACACTTTTGGGAACTCCCGGCAGACAGCCTCCCAGTCGGCTGCCCGGATTTGGTTAAGCCCCAATATCTGGAGTCCTAGGGGCTTGAACCATGAAAGTCCCAGCAAGCTGGTGTGGTGCCTTCCACCACCAACAGGTCCAGCAGCCCTGAGAATCCCTTGAACTGGACCCAGAACTTGCCCAGCTACGGACCGCCACAGGGTTTTTATTAAAGTCCCGTAACAGGAGACCCTGTGGCTTGTGCAACTGGGGTCCCCCCTTCAGGCATAGGTTGCGGAGGGTCTCGACCAAGATTATGGAATATGACGAGCCGGAATCAATTTCCATCCAGCAGGGGGACCCCTCAATCAGGACAGTCACATGCACCTTGTCCGGGCTGTCGGGGGGCAAGTTACATACCGTCTGGTGGTGGTTGACTGAAATGGTGTGGAGATCCTCTGCATCGATCTGCGCCATGAGGTTCGTCCATTGCCCCTTGGAGCAGCAGACCTTCTCAATGTGTCCCGATTTGTTGCACGACTGGCAGTTCGCGGTGCGGAACTGGCAGGTCCGATGCTTGTGTGCGTTGCCACAGTTTGCGCAGGCTACGGTGGGCTGGGGCTTGGCCTCTCGGGTTTGGTGAGGTCATTGTGATGGGCATCTGTGGACCTGGAGTACTTCCTCATCTTCTGAGACATCGGATCCCCGTGTGGCTAGTGTGCAGTGGACCACTGAGCCGGGACTGTCTTGGTGGGCCTTCTCATAAGCTGCGGCCTCCTGGATGGCCTTATCCAGGTTGAGGTTGTTGTTGCTGGCCAGTTTCCGTCACAACTTAGGCTCGCGGAGGCCCACAAGAAACTGATTTAGCAACATGTCTGAGAGGCTTGGGAAAGCGCATCTCGTGGTTGCCCGCCGAAGGCCCACCAGGAAATCTGTGGTGGACTCGTCTGGGCCCTGGACCCTCGCGAAGAACCCCAGCCGCTCTACGAATTTTGTGGGCTTTGTTGAGAAGTGGTCCGTTAGGGCCTTCACCAGCGCTGCGTACGACTCCTCCTTGGTGGTCCTGGGGTTGAGGAGATCCCGCAGGAAGAGGAGGGTGTCTATGGGGACTTCTTTTTCCCTTCGCCCACTACATCGTGGTAACTGAAATGGTTCTCCAATGTTTCCAACCAGGCGTCCCATTTCTGCGGTTGGGAGATATCGAATGCCTGGAGGTGGACGGGAGGCATGGCCATCTTACCACATGTAGGCGAGCGGTGTGGGTGAGCGGTGGTGTGAGTCACAGTGGCCGGGTCTGAGCTTTGAAGCCGGGCAGGAGACGCGCTGCTCTCGGGGTCAGCGGCGAGGCTTGGGAGTGGTGCGGGGAGCGGCAGGCTCAATGTGGTGCTCGGGAGCACGGCTTCAGTTGCGGTGAGTGGTGCGTTGCTGCTCCCAGGGTCAGCGATGCGATACTCATCTCCGTGGTCGTTGTTCATGGAGGGAGTCGGGATCCCACCTTCGTTGCCAGTGAAAAGTACTGAGACTGATGAGTGATTTCAGCTCTCACATACTTTATTAGATCAGGAACAAGACAACCTAAGCTGGCTTGCAGGCCAGCTTTTATTCCCAAATGAACCCACACCCCAAAACACACAACACCCATGATTTGCTATTTACAGTAATTGAGTTATCCTGGGCTCCCCGATTGGAAGGAGGCGAGGAGCCTACATTCTGTTGTCTTACGGAATGAAGCTCAGGCCCCTTGCCTGGCCGCGTGGCGGACTGGTCAGAACTGATCCGAGCACATGGCTGCCCCGAGTCCTTGTTTCCCCATGGATACACTACAGCCTGACATTTGTGGCACCGGGCAAGGAGGGAGAGGTGGACGGATGCTGGATGGGGGTGGGGTTGGTGAATGGTGGGAAAGCCAGGTTCTCCCTCTTGTCCCCCAACCCAATAGAAAAGCCCTGGAATGGCTGTGGGAGGGGAAGATTTATTAGAGGGAACCAGCCGCTCGCCTCCCCCACCCAACCATTGTCTGGCCTTCACAAAGCTTGTCCTCTGCCAGGTAATGGGGGGGCAGTAGGCCCCCCCTCACACTGCACTCTGAATCTTTCACAGTCGCAGGGGTGAAGAGGGTGGGTAGCCACCCCACTCACCACCGTTGGCTGATGGCAATGGGGGGGGGTGACTCCGGGTGGTGGGGTGACTGTGCAGATGATGCACACATCCACTTGCTTGATGCCCTGAGGCTCTGCATTCCAACGTGGAGTAGAGCCGGCTGGGGGCAGCCTGAGTATGCAGTGCAGAGCCGCTGGGGGTTGTACAGCCGGTGCATGCAGTGCAGAGCTGCTGGGTGGTGGCAGAGAGCTGACGGGGGCCAGGCACTGCAGGGGCTGCATGGCATGAGCACATGGTACGGAGGCCCTGGGGGTGGTGTGACAGTGCCTGCAGCCTGGTGCCAGTGGGCGGCAGGGCAGATGCTGGATGTAACAGCGCTATGCCAATGGGGGCCACATGGCCTGAACACGTGGCACTGCTGTGGATGGTGTGGCTCAATTGTGCGGCCTGATGAGGGGATTCCTGGGAAAGGGGGGAGGGTGGGGCCTGCCCTCTGCAGCCTATGGTGGCTGCAGGTGTCCACCCATCAGATTAGGGTTCCAGTACTCTCCCCCCATCAGAAAGCACATGGGGTTATCCAGATGGCATCTAGGTGGTCCCCGGTTCGACACCCCCCATTCTTCCGACTTGGGGGGGGCAGGACTGAGCAAGTGCCGGTCGAGCAGTGGGGCACAGGCCTGGTGCACAGTGGGGGGTGACGGTTTGTGGGGCATGAGACAGTGGACACAAAGCTGCCCACTTCCCCATGGGACCCTGTCACAGGGCTAAGACCACCCCCCGCTCAGTGGCCGTACGGTCCTGCCTAGCCCTCCCTCGTCACAGTGAGGAGCTCTGCCAGGTTGGCCTGGGCTAGTACTGAGAAAGAAAGCCACTACCAAAGGCCGGGGAGCTGGGCAGCAGCAAGTCCTCTCTGAGTACCCAGCAAGGTTGCCATAAGGGGATGCGCCTAGGCTGCACATTGACATGCCCCAGGACCTTTATAGCTTGGGCTATTACAATTTCCTCAGATCTTGGAAACTAGCTGGGTTGACCCAGGCAGTATGAGGCAGGGCGGCGTGACATGGTGATAACTCATAGATACTCTAGCCTCTCAACATAGGCTGCTATCACTGGCATGCTCCGCCAGCTGCATCGTTCAGTGCAGTCCTGTTCAGAGTGCACTTGGAGCTCTGGAAGTGAGCCTTGTGGGCACTCATTTTGTAGCAGCACTCAGTTCATCACGGTCTTGTGTCATGCACCTTTGTGCGGGCGGCACAGTTCTTCTCCCCCCCATGGATCTTCAGGGTGAGGGAGAGATCGATGGATAGATGTTGGGATAGACAGACAGACGGGCAGGCAGGCAGACTGACAAATCATTAGGTAGTTTGGGGGACTGGAGCAGAGACAGACCATCTACCTTCTGGCATCTCTGACAATGGACATTTTGAAGTGATGCTCTTTTGCAAAATGGCAGAGGAAGGTGTGGAATTAGGACTGACAGGTTTTACACCACACCCCTGATATGCATTCTGTCTTGGTGACAAACTTGCTTGTGCATGCATCCCAAAAGGCAGGTGAGTTTTGCTGGTGCCAGGGCTGGCTCTCCTCCTTTTTTAATCTATTGTAGAAGGCTTTCTCCTCCTTTTGTCTAGAATGGATAGTGGGGGGCATGGAACATCTCAGCAGCTTTAACAAGAGGATTCTGACTAAGAGTGGTTGCACACCAGCTTAATGGAACTATGGTTAATGTAAAGTACTGGGTTTCGTGCCTCATGATTCGTACGATGACATAAGAGAAGACGCGTTTATTCGTACTTCACACAAGACAAAGACAAACAGTAACGGCTGGAGGCCAACTATATACAGTAAGGGGGGGGACGCCCCCCACACCTATTGGCAGGTTTGAATCGCCCGCCAATGCTGCCATTGGTTCTTTACTGGCGAGCTCAGGAGCCTAGTCCCTATTGTTCTCAGAGAGTGGAGCTCGGCTGCATTTCGCCAGCTCAGACTCCTGATCTTAGGACATAACACCCCTCCCCCCATAGTTTGTCTCCTATCTGGTGACGTAGTCTTTTAGGTAGGCTGGTGGCCTCCGTTCTCTTAAGACCTTCGGGGGGCCGGCACCGGACTGGCGGGGCCCCCTTTGGGTGGTCCTACCGTACTAGGAGCTTGGGTTTTCGGTGGCAGCGGCAGCGACGGCGGTGACGGAGGCAGCTCGGCTTGCTCTGGAACCCCCTCTGTGCTCCGTGGTCTTTCTGGCGCTTGTTCCGCTAGTGGTGCCTGCGGCCGATCGGGTGCTGGGGCGGCCTCGGTGCATTCCGGTAGCGGGGCCTTGATACCTGTGTCGGGGTCTTGCCGCCTCTGGAGTTGGTCCACGTGCTTATGGAGGACCCAGTCCCCATCTGCCAGGACCTCATATGAAACTGGCCCAGTGGGTCTGAGAATGCGACCGGCCAGCCACTGAGGACCCGCCCCGTAGTTCTTAATGTAGACAGGTTCCCCCGGGAGGAAGCTCCTGGGTGCCTCCCGGGTTTCGACCAGCTTTCTCTCTGGGGCTCGGTCCGGGTGGAGCCTGTCCAATAGGGTCGTGGGGTGGCGGCCCATCAATAGTTCTGCTGGGCAATGCCCGGAGATGGGGTTCGGGGTGGTGCGCTGTGTGAGGAGGAAGCGGGCCAGCCGGAACTCCCCCTCCCCCTCAGTTATGCGGCTCAGGGCTTCTTTGGCGGTGCGGACCGTCCTCTCCGCCTGGCCATTTGTTGCCGGGTGGAAGGGCGCAGAGCGTATATGCTTGATTAAGTTCCTTGCGAGGAATGCTTGGAACTCCGCAGATGTGAACGCGGCCCCGTTGTCCAACACGATCGTGTCTGGCAAGCCGTGCGTAGCGAATATTTTGTGCAGGGCCCTTATTGCCGCTTTAGCAGAGGTGGTAGACACTGGACTTATTTCTACCCACTTAGAGTAGGAGTCTACCGTTACCAAGAACTGGAGCCCCTGGAACGGCCCGGCAAAGTCGACGTGTAAGCGTGACCACAGTTTGTGGATGGACTCCCAGCTTTGTGTTGGCTTGCTCGGGGGATTGGGGCGAATCTCCTGGCACCGTGTGCACCCCCGGACCCAGGTTTCAATTTCTGAGTCTATCCCGGGCCACCATACGTAGCTCCTTGCCAGAGCTTTCATTCGTACAATGCCAGGGTGGGCCTCGTGAAGCGTTTCTAGAACCCCTTGTCTCATGGGCCCCACCCTGTCCCCCCATAGTAAGCCCCCATTCAAGGCGGATAACTCTTCCCTCCTGGCTTTGTATGCCGTGAATTCTGGCCTGGCCAGTTCCGCTGGCCATCCCATCACCACCCACTTTAGGACCCGGGAGAGAACAGGATCTCGGGACAAGCGGGCGGCCATGTCTGCAGCCTGAAGGGGGGGGGTTGGGAAGCTCCTCCATCAACAATACCGCGGGAGCTGGGGCCGGGTCCTCCCCCATTTGCGGCAGCGGCAGGCGGCTAAGGGCATCGGCATGCCCCAGTGCCTTGCCCGGCCGATGCTCCAACCGGTACTGATAGCCCGCTAAAAACAAGGACCAGCGCAACACCCAGGGTGACAGTACCTGCGGCGTTTGTCCGCCGCGAACAGTCCCAGGAGTGGCTTGTGATCGGTTATGAGCGTGAAGGGCCGCCCATACACAAAGTTATGGAATTTTTTTACCCCCGCCACCAGGACCAAGCCCTCCCGGTCTATTTGTGCATAATTTCACTCCGCAGGGGACAGTGTGCGGGAGTAGTAAGCCACCGGAACTTCCCTCCTGTCCGGTAGTTTGTGGCCCAAGACCGCCCTGACCCCATATGGTGATGCATCACATGCGAGGATTACTGGGAGCTTTTCGTCAAAGTGGGCGAGTACAGCATTCAAGATCAATAGTGTCTTAACCCCCTGGAATGCCGCCTCCTCCCTCGCTCCCCATTCCCAAGGCATCGCCTTATCCATCAGTCTGTGTAGGGGTTCCACCATGGCGGCTTTGTGTGGGAGAAAGGAGTGATAAAAGTTCAGGAGGCCTAAGAACGCCTGGAGCTCCGCCTTGGACTTTGGGGTGAGGGCCTCCACGATGGCCTTCACCTTGTCCCTTGCTGGCCCGTTGCGTCAACCCGGTACCCCAAGAACTCCATCTCCGGCACCCCGAGGAGGCACTTTTCCTGTTTCACCTTTAGCCCCGCGGCTTGGAAGCGTCCCAGGACAGTTTGGAGGCGGGCGGCGAAGCTCTCCGTGGTGGCCGCGGTGATGAGGATGTCGTCGAAGAACGGCGTCACACCAGGGATCCCTTTTAACAAATCATCCATTAGATTCTGGAAGATCCCTGGGGCCACACTGACCCCGAATTGCAGCCGCTTCACCCTGAAGGCCCCCCGGTGTGTTACTATAGTTTGTGCCTCGGCTGTGGCCTTGTCCACAGGGAGTTGCTGGTACACCTGTGTGAGATCCAGCTTTCCAAATATGTGCGCCCCCGCCAGTGTGGCCAAGACGTGGCTTACTACGGGTACGGGATATGCGTGCACCTGAAGTGCCTGGTTAATAGTGCACTTGTAATCCACGCAGATGCGGATTTCCCCGTTCGGTTTCACTGGTGTCACAATCGGGGTCTCCCAACGTGCATTAGGGATGGGCTCTAGGACTCCCTGGGCCACCAACCAGTCCAGTTCTGCCTCTATTTTAGGGCGGAGGGCCAGGGGCACGGTGCGGAAGCGCCGCCGGATGGGCATCACCGTCGGGTCTAAGTGAAGCGACACTGGGGCCCCTTTATAACATCCCAGCTCCCCATCAAAGACCTCGGGGAAATTCTTGCATACCGTCCTCCAGTCCCACGTCCCGCACTTATTCACTCCCCCAATCGTAATGCCTAGGGCCTCAAACCACGCTTGCCCCAGGAGACTCACAAGGTTTCCCTCCACCACCACCAAGTCCAAGTTCCCCTCAAAGTCTCGGTATTGCACTCGGAAAGTGCCGACTCCCCGGATGGGGACAGGGTTCTTTTGAATGTCCACCAAGCTAAGCGGCGATGGATGTAGAGGGGGTCCCCCGGACGGGCAAAGCTTTTTTAAGGTGTCCATGGAAATGATGGATGCAGCCGATCCCGAGTCCACCTTCATGCAGCAGGGGGACCCCTCGATCCGCAAGTTTACTTGGATCTTCAGGGTGGAGGAGAGATTGGGGTTGGGGAGGCGTAGTACCTGTAGTGGTTGATCTGTGAGGTGGTACAGCTTGGCGACCTCTTCTGTCTCGTGGGCGGTGGACGGTGCGCGGTGCGGTGGGGCCAACGATCTCGAGTTCCGGGGGCCCTTGGACCGGCAGACCCATGCGAGGTGTCCCTGCTTTCCACACCCGTGACAGACAGCGTCCCGGAACTTACAGGTCTTCCTCCCATGGCCTTCCCCGCAGCTGGCGCACACGGTCCGGTTGCCGGGAGGCTTGGCTGGGGGCTGGGACCCCTCCCGACCGCATGAGCAGCCGCGGCCGGGCGTTCCCCTTCAGCGGCCTCGTGTGCGGTTGCGGTGTCGATGGCCTCATCCAGGGTTAGCCGCCGGTTTCCAATCAACTTGTGCCGCAGCTTGGAGTCCGCCAGGCCCCACACAAACTGCGTCAGCAAGTTGTCTTCCACCCTCGGGAACCCGCAGTCCACCGCGAGTGCCCTCAGCACGGCCAGGAAGGCAGCAGCAGATTCCCCCTGGGCCTGGACGCGCTTCTGGAACTCCATCCTCTTGGCCAGGAAGGTAGGCCGGGGGCTGAAGTAAGCATTGAGGACATTCAGGATCTCCGCAAATGAGTTCTCCAGGGCTGTGCATGGCACCAAGAGACTCTTTGCGAGGCGGACTGTGTTGGTGCCGCACGAGCTCAACAGGAGCGACCGTTTTTTCTCGGGGTCGCGAATCTCGTTGAGGTCCATGTAGCACATGAGCTGGTCGACCCATGCATCCCAGGTTCCTGGCTGGGACGGATCGAAGCGCTCGAGTATTCCGTGCGTGGCGGCCATAGCTACGTCTGGGGTGGTGGGCGGCAGTGTGAGCGGTGTGGTGCTGCTCTCAGGATCAGCGATGCGATACTCAGCGAGCAGTGCGGTGCTGCTCTCGGGTCAGTGATGCGGTGCTCGGGGTGGCCTTGTTGTTCTTGTCGTCGCTCATGGAGTCAGGGAAGGCGTTGAAATCCCACCTTCGTCGCCACTGTAAAGTACTGGGTTTCGTGCCTCATGACTCGTACGACGACATAAGTGAAGACGCGTTTATTCGTACTTCACACAAGACAAAGACAAACAGTAACGGCCGGAGGCCAACTATATACAGTAAGGGGGGGGGGGACACCCCCCACACCTATTGGCGGGTTTGAATCGCCCGCCAATGCTGCCATTGGTTCTTTACTGGCGAGCTCAGGAGCCTAGTCCCTATTGTTCTCAGAGAGCGGAGCTCGGCTGCATTTCGCCAGCTCAGACTCCTGATCTTTGGACATAACAGTTAAATTTCATAATTGCTAGGCACCAATACTTGGCAAGCTGGCGAAGCCTTAAGTTTCATATGTGCATTGAAATCCTCTGCTTCCCAGTGCATTTCCATGGGGCAGAGTGCTTAATCTGGGGACGGGGCAGTTCAGATCTCCCAAGATCAGTGCTCTCTTTAAGCTGTGCAGTCTTGTGAGCAAAGATTCTACTTTGTGAGCTACTGGCATTAAAAATTATGAGTGAACAATTTGGCTACTGCATAAATCAAGTTTGCCCTGAAGCCATCCTTCCTGAACTAAGACTAAAATGGGTGAGCTGGAGCATTACAAGGCTTCTGCCAGGTGGCATATGGCTGGTGAAGTTGTTAGCAATTAGAGAGGCCTTGATGGGTTTCAAAGCAATGGCACTGGTCGGTTGGTATTTATGGACATGATGACATTTGTGGGGGCAGCATTGTCTGCAGCTGCATCAAGATGCAGGCAAGGACTGTGGTTTGGAATAGGTTCTTTCATGCGGTGGTGGTCATTATGGTCCCTGTTGAACAGCTACAGGGAAAGGCACTGACCTATGGGTTCCCCGGTGCTGCAGCTTGGAGAGAACAACCTGACCAAGCCGGGCTGTCTCTCGAGCACCAGGCGGTGGCCAACCTGGCATGCTTGCAGGTGGATTTGGCTGATAGTTAATTTTTGGCCAGACTGGCTAGAGTGTCACTTTAGGCATGATGCCAAACATCTCAGGACGGTTGATGTAGCACGGCGGGACATGACTGGCCAGGTTGGGCCAGGCTGTGGATGCTACAGGAGGTGTATGATATGCCAACCAGACATCTCCCATAGGCTAGGGCCCTGGTCCCGGTCTGAAGGAGCACATCTATCTTATCAGGGCATGGACATCTGGCTACATGGAGTTTGAAATTCTCTGTTTTATTGGCTACAGCTGTAGTAGCATTGGAGGGAGCTGGTCGGGTGGATCTGCCCAGCTCTTGTGGTGGTAACAGCATGGGGCCGGATCCGTTTATGGAAATAGGCCTGTGTGCCATTTACCAGATATGGGGACCACCTTAAGGGGTCTTGGCGTGAGGGCTGATGGGATCAAAGCCTGGTCAGGGACTACCAGCACTTGCCCTCATGGCCAGGTGGCAGGGGAGATCATGAAGGTGCAGTCATCCATGTGATCCCCACAACCTGCCATTCCGCGTTCTGATGGGGGTCATCAGCTGGCAGTGGGGTCAGCCGATGCATTGGATCTGGTGGACCCATGCTGTGCCAATGCTTCTTATAGCTGTAATCAATAAAGTTGTGGCCAAATTTAATCCACTTATTTTCCAAATCTGTTGTATGAGTGGTGATTTCATGCGAGATTGTCAGCATCGGACCAAACCTATCCATCCTGCCTAAGAACTGGAGCCACAAATCTAAGGAGGTTCCAAACCCATGTATATTCAATTGAAGCAAAAATTACATTAAAATTGAGTACATTCCATGGAAAACCATTTCACACTGTGTGGCTGTGGTCAAACACACTCAATAATCCACTTTCAATCCACTTTCAGTGCACTTTCAAACCAGATTTTGCCAGTTCACACGGTAAAAATCCAGTTGGAAAGTGCATTGAAAGTGGATTATTGAGCGTGTGTGATCGCAGCCCCTGTGTATTAAGTGGCATTGTTTAATATTTATGGTGTCTCTATGAATTAATGTCCTTCAAAACATCCTATTGTTAGTAGCCCTTCTCAGGTTTCACAAACAGAGGGCTCTGGCTTCCTTGATGGAGTCAGTCTTCCTCTTTTCCTGCTGCTTCCAACTTTCCTAGCATTGTCCTTTCCAGTAACTCTTGTCTTCTCATAAAAGAACCAATGTATGACAGCCTCAGTTTAGGCATTTTAGCTTCTAGGGAAAATTCAGACTTGATTTAATCTAGAACCCACTGATTTGTCTTTTGAGTAGTCCGCAGTGTCCATAAAACTCTCCTTCAAGATCAGATTTTAAAGGAATCTACTTTCTTCCTGTCAGCTTTCTTAGTTGTGCAACTTTCACACCCGTATGTAGTGATGTTAATGTTTCTTCCACCAATTTTCACTCCATCTTCATCTAAATCTAATCCAGTTTTCCTTCTCCATACAGATTGAAGAGACAGGGAGATAAAATGCAGCCTTGTCTGACACCTTTGTCAATTGGAAACCATTCTGTTTCTCCATATTCTGTCCTAACAGTGGCCTCTTGTCCAGATTATTGGTTGAGCATCAAAACAATCAGATGCTGTGGCACATCCATTTCTTTTAAAACCAACCATAGCTTTTAACGATTTCTAGCTGTAATCTATTAAACATAAGCGGATTTTCTTCTGAAATTCTTTCATAAGCTCCAGTAACCAACATACATTTGTAATATGGTCTCTAGAGCATCTTCCTTTTCTGAATGCAGCTTGAACATCTGCCATTTCTCATTTCATATAAGGTGACAGATTTTTTTGGTAATATTATGAGCATCACTTTACTCGTGAAATATTAATACAATGATCTGATAGTTGTAGCAGTTTTTGATGTTTCCTTTCTTTGGAATTGGAATGTAAATTGAACATTTCCAGTCTGTGGACCATTGTTTTGTTTTCCATATTTGTTGACAATTTTTTGATGTATTTCATTTCTGTGGCTTAGAATAGCTCTATTGATATCCCATCTACTCCTGGTGATTTGTTTCTCCCAATTGCTCTCAGAGCAGCTTTCACTTTGCTTTCTAAAACTGTAGGTTATTCTTCAAAAGATTCTTCTGTGATGGAATCTGTCATCCTTTCATCTCTTTTGTATAGTTATTCAGTGTATTGCTCCCATATTTTCTTCAATTTGTCCACTTAATATATTTCCATGTTGATCTTTCAGCATGTCTAACCATGTTTTATATTCCCTTTGTTTTCTTGGATCTAGTGGAACAGATCTCTTGTTCTTCCTTTTTTGTTGTTCTCTTCTATTTTGTTACAATAGTTATTAACAATAGTTCTCTTTGTCTCTATGTGTGTGTCTTGCTGAAACACCACATTTGGGCTTTTGATTCTGTTTCTGTCACCTTTTGCTTCTTGTTTTATCAGTCATTCATCAAAGCTTTTTTTTTTTTGCTACAGGAATAGTCTTTGCGTTTTCTTCCTTGATATCTCTTGTTTCAACCCATAGTTCTTTTGGTTCATGTTTAGTCGAACTTAGTAATGCAAATCTTTTCTTTACCTAGTCTTCAAACTCTTCAGGAATGTTGCTTAAATTGTATTTTGGCATTATGAATGTTTTAGTGTTTTTCTTCAGCTTTATTCTATTTTTCAGTATTAACAATTCAAGATCTGGACTACAATTGGCTCCTGGTCTTGGTTTTGCAGAGAGAATAGAACTTCTCCATCTTCTGCATCCAATTATGCTATCTATTTGTTTTCTATATTGGCTGTCTGGTGATGTTCGCACATACCTGTTTGGTTGCCTGAAACACGTGTTTGCAATGATCAAACTGTTGTTCTGCCCAGTAGCTAGCTACCCTTCAAGGATTCCTCCACCCTATCACCATTGGTACTGCCCATTCACTTCTGCTGATGTGGTTGTTGATCCCTGAAGGGAGTGGATGCATCTTAATCTGGTGTCTTAGCTGTGACCATTCCACTTTGAATGCCTCTGCTAGGAGTTTAGAATGCTTACAGTACTGTTCTCAGCACTGACACACACAAACCCCCTCAGCACATTAAAGTATGCACCCAAGAGAGGGATTTGACACTAGAAAACAGAAAATGGTGTGAAAATAAATACTCCTGGGTTCAATATGGCCAAAGGAAAAGCAAAAACAAAATGGGAGCTTTTGAGCTGAAACAGTGGAACTTCAAAATTCATCCCCACATAATGCTAAACTGATTCCGCTTTTGTAAAAAATATTTTAAGTGTAAACCAACGAGGGAAAAAGTGGAACTTGCATGCTGATGAATGGCAGAAGACCTTAATGTGGGCAGAGGAGGGGCAGCAAAGGGGAGGAGGAAGCTCTCAGGGAATCTGTACACTTTTGAAACCCTACGAAAATGCATGGTTAAAGTGAGGGAAAACACCCGTGCATAATTGGCCAATATCTGTTCTAGTACTTTGTACTCTAAGGATGTTTTCTCAGTGTCACCTGCATAAATAAATGCCTTTAGGATTTGTCAGTTTCATCAGAAGCAACAAAACTGAATAATAAGATAGCATAGTTAATCAAAATCCTATTAGCATTAGAACCAATAAAGTTATTGCCTGTGTGTGTATGATTTTTCACTTTTTCTTTTAATTTTTATTCTCAGGTTTTTTAATATCAACTACATAATCACGTAAACATTCTGAAAAACAGCACTTAAAAGAATAAAAAGATCAGCTACTGATTTCAAATCAGAAACCTGACAGCCCAAGGCCTCCCCCCCATTTCAGGAGAGAAAGTAAAATGAATGAATGACGTATAATAAGGGATATTGACTTTGTCTGTGGGCTATGTGAATCCAGGAGTTTCTAATTCAAGCCCCTGTGCCTTTGGCTCCATTGGCATCTAATGACAGACTGGCAAAGAAGAAAAAAATAGTTTTAAGAAGTAAATATTACTTGTTAGGGAAATACTGAAGTCACTGAAGATGAAATGAAGCAGCCTTGTGTATTAAACTCCCTAATGGAAGATATTTTCTTGAGACAAAACTGTGAACTTCTAAGAAATGAATGTTCTTTTTGAAACATACATGGTTACAGCAAGCCACACTGGACATGACATCTCCCAAACACGGCAACCATGGGAGTGATCAGCAAGCAGTGGGCTCCCAGGAGCACATGGATGCCACACACCAAACAGTTAGGTGAATTGGGGTCCACCCAAGGCAGCTGCTGGGAGAGGGGGGCCATTGTAACAGCTCTGAACTATGCTGCAACACTCCCCCCTGGCCAAAACCCTGAGGCAGCCGGCAAGTAGCATCAGCCTATGTGCTGGCGTGACTCCACATGATGTCCACACACTTTCCTGTCCAGGAGCAGTATACCCTAGAATCATAGAATCATAGAATCATAGAATGTTAGAGTTGGAAGGGACCTTGCAGGTCATCTAGTCCAACCCCTGCATTCTGCAGGAGGGTAGCCCAAAGATAGCCCTACAAAATACCCGAAAGATGGTCATCCAGCCTCTGCTTAAAAACGTCCAGCGAAGGAGCATCTACCACCTCCCGAGGCAGTCTGTTCCACTGCTCAATCACTTTTACAGTTAGGAAGTTTGTCCTGATATTTAGCCGGTAACGATTCCCTTGTAATTTCCACCCATTAGATCTAGTCTTGCAATCTGGAGCAAGAGAGAATAGATCTGCTCCATCTTCTACATGACAGCCCTTCAAATATTTGAAGACTGCAATCATGTCTCCTCTAAGCCTTTTCTTTCCCAGGCTAAACATACCCAACTCTTTCAGCCTTTCCTCATAAGACTTGGATTCCAACCCTCTCACCATCCTGGTTGCCCTCTTCTGGACACACTCGAGCTTGTCAACATCCTTTCTAAAATGTGGTGCCCAAACCTGGACACAGTACTCCAGGTGAGGCCTGACCATAGCAGAATAGAGTGGAACTACCACCTCCCATGATCTGGACACAATACTTCTGTTAATGCATCCTAAGATTGCATTAGCTTTCTTCACAGCCACATCACACTGCAGGCTCATGTTTAGCTAACACCATTCCTCTTCTGTTACAGTAAGATGCCAACAGGGCACCAACTCAGGTGAGAAGGGTATGGAAAATGCCACACAGGGGACCCCCTTGTGACTTCTGAGTGCCAGATGTGGCACCCCTTTCACTGCTGATGGCCCTTTGTTCTGTCACAACAGAACTATGCCCGCTGCTCATGTGTCTGTTATGGCCCATACACAGGTGCCAATCCAACGGGGAGATGTGAAACCACAGCTGTGCAGCTGAAACACCATGAAGCACTCACATCACAACAGAAGTGTTCCCTTGTAAGTGCCCTTGTAAGTGCCCAGACACATCCACCATCCTGGTCAATCCTTCCCCACTGCCATTGAGGAGACACCCCTAGTGGCAAAGGACCAACCGAGCTACTGTTTGCAGGGGCTGCAATCCCACCAGAACCACTCCATTGCCCCTGGATCTCATTAATAAAGTTGAATCATTGTGCCTGTCTGAGAATTTGGTGTTGTTGGGGACCCATGGGGGAGGAAGCTGCAGGAAGGTATGGAGGAAGCTTCTAGAGTGCCCCTGGGGTAGGTGGCTGGTCGCGCTGGGCTGATGTGACCCAACAAGGAATGCTGGACCCATTGTTGGAACAAAACTGTTGGCATAAAGGCCTGCCACCACAGTGAGGTTCAAATGATACCTGAAAGTGCTACAGAATTGATATGGTCCATTTCAGAGGGCATAGCCCTTAAAAGCCTTGCTTGTACCATCTGGATCCCAGACACCCCAGGGAATATTTGTGTATGCAAATAAGAGCCCCAAACAGCAAACAACAGCAGCAACTGTGCAATGTCAGCTGCCCACAGCACTAGCAATGGGCACTGTGGATTAAATGTGAGTCACCTTTTGAGCTGGCCCTCCAGTAGCACTGCAACCATGATAGTAAATGCTGTCACTACTCATTGGGAGCCAGGTTCCAAAAATGCACTAGGACCTAGGGCCCAGTGCCCACAGTATTATCCTCATGGGGTGGATGCAGGTGCACCGTGGACTGTGAAGAGATTGGTCATCCACATAGATGTATGGTCTCATCCACAAAACAACAACAACAACCCTTTCTCTGTTTTGCTTGAAGAAGTTACACCTCAGCTGTCCAGCCAGAGGTGCAACTTACATATTGTTTAACTGTCTCACCTGGTGGAAATTCCCAGCTCTGTAGTCACTGTCATCCATTTTCAGGGGATCTTAAGCAATGTAAAAAACAGAATGGCTAACAGGGCTGGGACAACTCCTGGCCACAGGCATGAAGGCTCAAGGGCCCCAGGAGCATGCAGCCCTCATGGCAGCAAACTCGTTGACCCCTCTGGATGCCAGAGGCCACCATGGCCCTGGTAGCTGGGCCAAGGGCACAGGTCCACAGATCTGACTGAGCGCTGTAACTGGCCAGATGTGCCCAGGCAGTGCTGTATTTGATCCATACTGGCAAGCAGACCACCCTATCAGTTCCAATGACACTTTAACAGGGATATGTTCTGGAGGGGTCTGGGGGGGAAGCCAATATAGGGCTGGTGGCGTGCCACACACAGTGGGGATTCAGGCATCATGGGTGGGCCACCAGCAGTTTCATCATTCCCCACCCAAGCTGAGGGGGGGAGAGGCCCCCCCAACTGCTGATGCAGCCATTGGGATGCCTCTACCGCCAGATGCATACCTGCACAAGCTCCTTCTCAAGATGGTCCCTAAGCTCCTGACTCACAGAAGCCCCTGGTAACAGCTCGGGATGTCATAGCCCAGCCCACAGAAGCTCCACTTACAGCTTATTATCAATAGCTGTAATTTTCCCCAGCAGAGGGTGCAGAGCCTCCAACAGCAACCTTTGGAGTTTCGCAATTGAGTCCTGTCTAGGCATAGATCTTGAAGGGCCGGAACTTCCTGAAGAAGGCTTAACTTTCGCTAGTTTGTCCTTAGAGTCTTTTGGCAGTGCCATGTTTGAGGATTGTTTACTTTTTGTAAAAGTTTGTCAAAGCCTCTGGAGATCCTTAATCAAAACGGTAAGCTCTCACAGTCTCTTTATTTCCATTCATCCACTTTTTACTGCCCCTCCCCTTTTTCTGACTTTAAATCGCTTGCAAACAGTCCTTAGCGGGGGAAGTCCCCTCCCCACCTCGTTTCCTTTTAGGAGAGCACAGTATTTGCTGGTGGTTCTCGCTTATACTCCGACTCACATTTTTAGCGATTGTCTCTCTGCATTCATAATTGCTTGATCACCGCACGCTTGCTTTGGTGTGCTGATCTTGTTCCCATTCGGGATGCTCTATGGCAGGCTCGTGGGGGCTTTGAGGAGCCCACCTTCTCTGGCTTCACTCGCCAGGGGGGATCTCTAGTGCCCCTTGGCTAGGAGTCCAACCCAAGGACACCTGGGGTGGTGCAGACAATCATGCCCCCACCCAGCCTCAGGGGCTGGCAGGCTTCTCCCAGAGCCTGGGGAGAAGACAACTGCCATGGCAATCGCCAAGAACGGAAAAATGGCTGTATATTTTTCAAAGTCATTGTAGTAATGCTGGCGTGGATGTGAATGGGAATTTGGGGTTGTACCTATATCCTGCTTTCCACGACTTTGCAATTCAGTCCTAACAAAGAGTTTGAACCCACAGCATCTCATATCTCTAAATAAAACATTCACTGTAAAAGTGTGTGTGGAGAGTGCTTTGACTGGGAACCTGACAGATTATTAGGACTACCTCTTCTCCTACCCGAATCCCCCTCTCTGGCAAGAATGGGGAACAGTGATGGAGATGGCAGGGCAGGCACTAGCACCAGGTCCGAACCTGAGAACCTTGTGCCTGACCCTAAGAAGAAGAAATCTGCCAAGAGTGCAGGTGCGCATCCTAAGAAGCAAATCTTCTTCCAGCCCCCTGATTGCTGGGATGATCCGGCCTGGTTGGGGGGCACCCTGGGATTCTGGGGAGCTTAAGGACGGAATGAACAGGAGCGACGCAGAGTCTCACGCACCTTCCAGGATGACCGTGACCTGGGCAAGATGTAAGAAGAATGGGAAGAAGACCTCTCCGTGGAGAAGGCTCATTCCAGTTTACGTTCTGATCTAAAGGAGCTGAAGGAGGGTTTCCAGTACCTGGTGAAGAATCTGCCCAAGTTAGTGAAAGAATTAATGGAAAAAGGAAGTCTGAAACTTCTGAAGAAGAGGAAGGAGGGGATGAAGGTGAGGCTGAGCAAGCCCCCCAACCAGCCCTGCTACCCCGCAAGGTCAGTATGGAGTGTGAGAGACCCTGGGATGCCCTGGAAATGACCACCAAGTTAGCGTTCTTTACAGTACAAGTGCAAAAGATGCTGTGAGAGTGGGGTCATACTTTTGCCTTGGACAAGCAAAGAGTAGATTTTGTGGGTTCTTGTCTGTGGGACAGAGCTGCCAACTCTACAACGTGGCCGTGCCAGAACTGAAGGATGTCAACGTGTTCATGCAAGCCCTGTGGCATCAGTTTGAGGACCCCCTGGAATTGGAGAAAGCCTGAACCCAGTTGAGGGGGATCCACCAAGGCACCCACTCAGTTCAAGAGTATTCAGATGAGTTCAAAGCTACTGTGACCAAACTGCTGAGATGGCTGGAAGAGGTCCTGATTGAATTCTATCAAGCCAGCCTGAATACCATCATCTTGGAGAAGGTGCTAGCCCAAGATAACCCCCTCACCCTAGCAGGGTGGATCCAGGTGGTGTGTGAAGTGGAGAATTGCCACAACTTAGTGAAGACCCTGATCCGTGGGAGGGGGGCATGAGAGGGGCATGAGGCAGAGGAATGCCCACTGGTGGGGATTGAGAGCACCGCCTGAAGAGGGGCCTGTGCCTGTGGTGTGGCAAGCCGGGTAACTTTGCTGTTGATTGTACCTGGACCCAGCCCAAAGACTGTGAAAGGCACAAAAAGGTGCGAAGACTATCATGAGAAGAAAGGGAAGCTACCTGGGAAGAGACCCAAGTCATCTAGAGCGCTGCAGGCTACAGAATTCCCATCATTGGGGACAACCTCCTCCAGTGATGGTGATGAGTCTCAGGTGCAGGGAAAAGGCCAGGACCTGCTGTGAAGGGTGCCAGCCAGCAGGTCCATGATGCTCTGGCATGAGAATTGGTGAGAACTTGTACATCACTTTTTTTTGTGACTGTTATAATTTTGCACCCTGGGGCCAGAACCCAAGTGTGGGTGAGGGCCCTCACTGACTCTGGGTGTTCTTGGGACTTAATAAGCCCAACCTTAGTTATGTGTCTGGGGGCTGGGGTGATGAAGTTGAAAGAACCGGTGTTTTTTACCCAGATGGATGGGACTGCTATGCAGTCATGTCAGTACCAAACTATCAAGTTACCAGTTGGGGTGTTCGGATATTGGGAGCAGAGATCATTTATAGTGCACCCCACTACCCAGTTCCCTATGGTATTGGGCAACCCTTGGCTAGCAGCTCACAATCCTTACATACAGTGGAGCCAAGGGACGCTGACTTTCTTAGACCCCTGCTGCAAAGAGCATCAGTGGAACCCGGCATGGGGGAAGGACCCCTGTCCTGTGCCCGAGAGGGTCTGTTTGGTGCATGAGGAGTTAAATGCCATCCCACCTGAATATAGGGATTTGGGACAGGTGTTCAAAGAGAGGGAGGCAGACGAGTTACCCCCTCACCAGAAAACTGACTGTGCCACAGAAATCTTACCAAGGTATAAAATGGCAAAAGGAAAGCTATATGCTATGAGCCCCACCGAAAGGGAGGAGTTGCACCACTTCGTTGACAAAAACCTGGAGAGGAGTTTTATCCAGCCGGCTACCTCCCTTTTGTAGCTCCAGTGTTGTTCAGGAAAAAGAAAGATGGGGAGGCTAAGGTTGTGCACCAACTACCGGTGTTTGAATGCTGTTTCCATGTCCAACACCTACCCCTTGCCTCTGAGGCTGCCAAAGGAAAAATATTTACCAAGTTGGATTTAAGAGATGCTTATTTTTTAGTGTGCATATGGGAGGGGGATGAATATAAGACTGCATTTAATACCCCTCTGGGACAATTTGAGTATCTGGTTATGCCGTTCAGATAGGCTGGTGCCTCGGGCGTGTTCATGAACTTAATCAATGAAGTGTTGCACAAACACCTGCTCAAGGGGTGTGTGTGTATCTTGATGATGTGTTAGTGTACATGCAAGACATGGATTCACATGTGAAACTAGTGCGGGAGGTACTGACCACCCTCTATGACAACCACCTTTATGCAAAACTGTCCAAGTGCAAGTTTCACAAAACTGAGATAGATTTCTTAGGCTATAGCATATTCAGCAGGGTTTGGGAATGGATCCCAAGAAAGTGCAAGACATGGCGGGGTGGGAGGCCCCGTGCACACGGAGGCAATTACAATCCTTCCTCGGATTCAGCAATTTTTATCGCACATTCATGCCCAATTTTGCCCAAGTCTCCTTGCCCCTGACTGATTTATTAAAGACTAAGGGAAGAGGTCCTGAAGCAAAGAAGAGGGGAAGCAAGTTGCAATGGACTCCTGAATGCCAGCGGGCATTTGAAAACTTGAAAGTGCTGTTTACCTCGGAGCTCATCCTCCATCATCCAGATGAGAATGAAGGTTTTATTGTCCAAGTGGATGCATTGGATGTGGCAATGGGAGGGGCAATTTTACAGAGAGGCCAAGATGGAAAATTGCACCCCCTTGCTTATGTTTCTAAAAAATTTTCAGGGATGGAGCGAAACTGGCCCATATGTGATAAAGAAATCACAGCAGTGAAGCTGGTGCTAACTACATGGTGGCACTGGTTGGAGGGGGCGAGGGTACCATTTGAAGTATGGACAGATCATAAAAATGTAGAAGCGCTGAAAACACCCTGCCGCCTGAACACCAAGCAACTCTGATGGGCAGAATTCCCCCCACCTAAGTTTTGGTTCACCATAAAGCACCTCCCAGGGAAGGCAAACTTTATTGCTGATGCCCTCTCGTGCCTCTCACAACACACCAGTCAGCGCGATGAGGTCACAGATGCTACGTTTCTCCTGACCAGTTGGGAGGGGCTGTGCTGACATGTAGCCAGGTGGAAGCAGGGAGGGTGTGTGTGTGGAGCTGAGTAGTTGGGTGGAAAAGCTGAAATCGGCACTCACCCCCCGCAATACAGAGGAGATGGGAAAGGAGGGGCTACATCAGCGGGATGATGGGAGTTGGTGCAAATGAGACAAGACCTATGTGCCTAAAGCACTGAGAGGAGAGATCTTGTCTCAAAACCATGATAATAAAATGTAGGGACACTTTGATTTTCTGAAAACCTTGCATCTTATTCAATGACAATTTTGGTGGCCTGGCATGAGGAAGGACATTTCTAGATATGTAGCCACATGCCAAACCTGTTTAATGAGTAAACAGAGGGGAGAAAGGTGCCTGGTCATTTGCAGCCATTGGAAACCCCCGAAAGACCTTGGGCCATGATATCTATGGACTTTATAACCGATTTGCTTCTGAGTCAGGGGAAAACAGTTATATGGGTGGTGGTTGTTCTCAAAGCAAGCCCATTTCATCCCGTGTAAACAGATACCTACTGCCAAGCAATCCGCTGTTATGTTTTTACAACATGCAATACGGTTACATACTTTGCCAAGGAAGGTTGTTTCTGACCATGGTGCTCAGTTGGTTGCCAAATTCGGGAAGGAACTGATGACACTGTTGTGGGTGGAGCATGGACTTAGTAGCAGTCACTACCCCAAGACAGATGGACAAACAGAACACACCAATCAGGTTCTGGAATAGTTCTTAAGATGTTATGTGAATCACCAACAAGACAACTGGGTACAGCTTTTACCTTTTGCGGAATATAGCTACAACAACTCCCTCCACGGTTCCATTGGGATGTCCCCCTTAATGGTTGTACATGATTACGAGGGAGCCTCCCTCCCAATGGTAGATCTAAATGAGCCAGTGAAGGGGGATGCCCAGATATGGTGATCTACATTAACTAAGAATTGGGATGTGTTACAAAAGACATTGGTCAAGGCCAAAGAGGACTATAAACATTATGCGGATGGCAAGAGGAGTCCTGAGTGGGACTTAGCTCCTGGAGGCTCTGTATACATCTCCACTAAGCACATTAAGGGATTACAACACAGGCAGAAGCTGTGGTGGAAATACATAGGACCTTTTAAGATTACATGGGTTATAAATAAGGTAGCTGTTGAAGTTGAACTGCCTAAATCGTTCCGTTCTCTGCATCCTGTGTTTCATTTCAGCCTCCTGAAAAGGGATCCTGGACCCTCACCCTGGATTCCTCGTCCACCAGCTCCACCACCTCTTCTGATCAATGGGCAACTCCACCAAGTGGTGGAGACCATCCTTGATTCCAGGCTTAAAAGAGGTCAGCTTTACTACCTGGTCAAGTGGAAGGACTTTGGGCCAGAGCAGAATGAATGGGTTCTGTCCAAACATATTAGAGTGGCCCACCTGATCAAAGAGTTCCACCGGTGCCATCCTTCCAAGCCGGGGGGATGATAGCTTGGGGGGCAATATGTCAGACTCGGGCTTTTGGCTAGCTGAACCTGCTGTATTTCAACCTGATATATTCTGCTTGCTCTCTGTACCCCTTATTACTGCCCTCACCTGCCATCGCATACCTGGGGGGGGGGTGATGAGTGTCTGTAGTGAATTAGGGAGGCTTGTTTGGTAACTTTCCTATGGGGCCTCAAGACATCTTTCACACGAGAAATGTCCTTGAAGTAAAGACTGTGCCTGGCTAGATAATGGCTGTATATCTTTCAAAGTCACTGAAGTAATGCTGATGTGGATGTGAATGGAATTTTGGGGTTGTACCTATATCCAGCTTTCCCGCCTTTGCAATTCAGTCCTAACAAAGAGTTTGAACCCACAGCATCTTGTATCTCTAAATAAAACATTCACTGTAAAAGTGCATGTGGAGAGTGATTTGATTGGGAACCTGACAGTTGGGCACCTGGAGGAGCTTCATGGCATAGCAAGGGATATGGGTGAGGGATAGGGGTGCATTTAGAGGCTGCTGGGGGACTTGTATGAATCTCTTTGGGGCCCTGAACGTCCACCCCTCCTGCTGTGCCTCCAGTGGGGGTGGCGCATGGGTTTGCATGGGGATGCCTTCGACAGTGTGGGTGCCCTGCTGGATACAATAGTCGGTGGTGAGCAGGGGGTACTTTAAAATCCATGTTCTTCTCTGTCTTTATTTATTTATTTCATTAGATTTATAAATCACCTAATCCCCACAAATGTGGAGCTCTAGGTGATGGACAAATTTAAAATAATTAAAACCATAAAACTATCTCCAACATATTGTACACAGTTAAAACAAGTGGTGAATTTATGTTTTGTAGTTCCCTCCTGGTCCTGGATTGTGAGTGTTTCATGGGTACGGGGACAGAATAACTCACAAGGAATAGGAGATTCAGGTAAACCATTGTTGTCCTCAATCAAATGCCTGGTGGAACACCTCTGCCTTACAAGCCCTGTGGAATTGCATAAGATCCTGCAGGGCCCTGATGCTATTTGGCAGAGAATTCCACTGGGTCAGGACCAGGGCCAAGAAGGCCCTAGCCCTGGTTGAGGACAGCTGGATCTCTCTAGGGTTGGGGAACCACCAGTAAGTTATTCTGTGAAGAGCATAATGTTCCCCTGGGGGGTGTAACGGAGGAGGTAGTCCTGCAAATACATTGGTCCCAGACAGCTCAAGGCCTTAAAGATCAAAACCTCTTGGGCCTTGTGTATTGAGTGTGCAGAGTGAAACCATGCAGAGTTCGCAGGCCTGACAAATTACACCCCCTCCCCAGTGACAGTTGGCCAGAGCTTGTAATGGGAACTGGTCTTTTTAAGGGGAGGGGTGTGGCAGAGGAGGAGCATTGCTCCTGTGGCCTGCTCCTCTCTACCCCATGCCAGTGATGGACATTTGGCTCTGCCTCCTTGATTCATGACTCCCATTAGTCCAGCCAGCCCTATCACACTGCCCTGCTTTGCAACAATGCTGGAATGGAACATTGTGGTGGGATTGGCACAGATGACACTGTGGCAGCACCTGGCAACACTTTTTCCCATTCAGCCGTCACATAACTGGCCCTTTAGAGAGGCAACTAGCAGTGCCACAGCTGCACCGTGGCTGGCAGCCACAGTGCAAGTACAACATAGGTTTGCTCAGTATGGAACATAACCAAGGTCTATAAAATGATGCATAGTGTGAAAAATCTGTGAAGAAAGCCATTCAGTGTTGTTGGGGCTTTTTTTTTGGGGGGGGGGCTTATTTTCATATTCATTTCCATGAGATTCAATGGGAAATACATTTTGGGTTTAGTTTTTTATTTTCTTTCATGCTGGAGTAAAATGTTGCAAGATTTCAACTTCCATAAATGGAATACTCTGCTTAGTTTCTGGGAAATAGAAGAAAGAGTCCCAGTTTTAGTCCATTAAAGACATAACTGATTTCTAAGTGTTTTCAATCCCTTGATGAAAGAATTTTTATGGAGCATGCCCTTTAACTAAGGGATTTTCCCTGACAAATTCTAAGGCAGATAAGAGAAGGAAAGATAATCTCACAGTCTCATCCAACCTCTTTCTCACAGATGCCCCTCAGTTACTTGCAACTTCATGAAGCAAAGCAAGTTCCCTTACTAAAGCTATGTACAGAAAGTAAGAACCAGCTGTGCTAGAGAGGAAAGGGAAATCGTGTCACCATGCTAGCTCATATAGTCAGTCAGCTTTCATATCCACTGAGATAGTGCCCCAAGTGGCAGAAAGTAGTTCCCTGAGCACAAACACAGTTATTGGGATGACCCTGTTCAGAACTAACTCTTCTGGCTGGACAATGTTTTTGTCATACACCTAAATGATGATAAGTAGATAACCTTCTCTCCTCATTGCCTCAGCTCTTCCCAACTGCCATTTCCAGGGAACATTAAAGTTAGAGCTGATATCCAGGCACCATAATCTGTGGTCACATGAGAAGGTTTCAGACCATTTCTGAATGCTGGAAATAATTTCAAAGCACTTATTCTCCTTACAAATTGGTATTATTTCAATCACATCTTGATCAGTACATTTCTGAATGCACACTTCTAGTAGTCTACAAGCCTAATGCAAAAAGGAAGTTCTTCTGTATTTAATGCATAATCAAATCTCCTTCTATTAGAGAACTTTCTTAGAGTTACTCATTTGGCCACCATTTGATCTTGCTCCGGTAGCTCTGGTTCTCTAGAACACTCTGCTAGAAGATGGTATCTACTGTATGGCAGTTTTAAAGACAGTGGAAGACTGTTTTATTTGAACAGACCTTTGATGCACATGAAATGGCAGTTTACCAGTGAAAGAGGATGAGGACTTCTTGTCATATAAAGCTGATGTCTTGGATTTTTATGTTGTAGTCTACCAGCTTTGCTTGGTTTTGTAAACTACCTTGAATTGCTGCAAATGGCAAGAAAGAACAGATTAAAATATAGGGCTATGCCTCAATTGCAGAACATTTGCCTTGCATGCAGAAGGTGCTTAACTGGTCTGGATCATCCCCCAAGTTATTTGGAATGAAATTAATAGGCCTTTCCTCCAAATGAAAGTGTGTCACATAACAAGGTGCATTTTGGCTTTTGAGATGGGACAAAGTAGAAATGGGAGAAGAGGGGCCATGGCTCACCAGCAGAGTACCTGCTTGATATGTAGATAGGGTTGCCATCCCTCCAATGGGGGTGGGTTTTCCCCCAATTTTGGGGCCCCAATCCACCTCCAGCCAGTTGACCATAGAGATTTTGGCTGAATGCTAGAGTGTCCCCTACACGACATGCTCAGCACAATGATGTCACTTCCAGAAGACCCTGGGCAGCAGCCAGGAGCCCCCCCCCAGCAAACGGTAGTCACCTGGCAACCCTATGTGTAGAAGGTCCTAGGTTCAATCTCCAACATCTTGTTGGAGAAGTATTGCCAGTCAAAATAGATGGTACTGACATAAATAGAACAAAGGTCTGACTTAATATAAAGCAGCTTCATGTGTTCAAGTATCTGATTCTGTTTGCCAATACAAAATGTGTTGGTGGCTACTATCTTAGGTGACTATAAAAGGAGATGAGTCAAATTCATGAAGTCAGCCAACAGGTAATAGCTAAGAAGCTGTTTCCTTCTGAATACTGGTTGCTGGAGAAAGCCCTCATGCCCTGCTTGAGGGATTAATACAAGCATCTGGTTAGCCTGTGTGGAAGGAAGAATGCTGGAACAGATGAAGTCTTGAACTAATCCAGCAGAGCTTTTCCAGTATAATTATGAAAAAACAAGTATTTGCTAAAAATTGCATATGAAACCCAAATTCAAATTTCTCTTTTGGCATTGACCTGTTCAACCTACAGCAGCATGGTTGAAAGCAACCATGAAGTTGCTGAAATGAGTGGCTTCCATGAGCTGAAATGGCTGGGAGAAATAGGACTTTAGACTCAACAGAGTCTATTTTACAGCCATTTAATAACTGCAGACCACAGTTGACCTGATACTGGGTGGAACTGGCAATCAACTACTTAGAAACTTCACAGATTATTGCTCTGAATCATCTAATGTTCCAGAATAGATTTTCTTTCCTTGATACAGGCTGAAACTGCAGAGTAATGGAATCAAGGGATACTTTGATGGTTGTATCTGTTACAGATGCATAGAACAGCTGCTTAAAGATTGATCAAGATAGCAGAGCCTCCATCAAAAGCAGCACCCTTCACTTAATTGCAGTGTGACACTTTCTTTCAATGTGGCTTTGAAAGTAAGATAATGCCTAATAACGGTGCTGGGATGCATCTTTTCTTGTAATGAAAGGTCTGAAGACAAAAGGGAGAGCTTTAACAGCTACCAACTCCCCCCCCCCCATGAATATTGAATCAGATTTAATTTGTGTTCAACAGAAATAAAAACTATTTACTGTTGTACCCTAATGACGGTAATTTCCCTGCAAACTGTTACTTAACAGACAAGGTAAGCGGTACCTTGGAAAACCTGCCTTTCAAAGCTTGAAGTCCACAAACTCCAGGAAGGAATGTCTCTAAGCACCATATTAAAAGGGATCTGAAGTTTGAAAGAACAGAGTTCTCCCCCCCATGTGGTCAAACCTCTCCATATATTTATTTGTATCAGATTGGGATGCCAACATTTGAATCTATCAAATTGATTATGGCTTGACATACCATCCCCATTTCCACCATGTCACCACATAATTCTATCAGGGCTAGGGATGGGCACGAACCAATCCATGAAGCAAAATTCATGATGCATTTTGCCCTGTCCATGGTTCACAAACAGAAGTTTATCATGAACTTCCACAAACTTTCAAAGCCGTTCATGGCGGTTCGTGGATAGACCAGAAAGCAAGGGTTTAAAGGGACTCAGAGTCCCTTAAACCCTTGCTTTCTGTTCCTGGTGAAACCCACAAAAACAGCTGAGCAGCTGGAAAGTGCTCCCCACTTCTCAGCTGTTTTGAGCTGTCTTGTGCAGTCCCTTTAAACTTTCAGGGGACTGCAGAAGACAGCCTGAAAAACAGCTGAGTGGCAGGGAGATGCTCCCTGCCATTCAGCTATTTCAGACTGTTTTGTGCAATATGCTCCCAGTCTCTCAGCAGTTTTTTGAGCTTTCTGCAAACCTCATTAAAGGGACTGCAGTCCCTTTCAATGGAGTTTGCAGGGCTACAAACCACAAAATGGTTTAGTTCATGGTTTAGTTTGTGGTTCGGCCACAAACCGTGAACTGAACCGCATTTTCCCAGTTCACGATCATCCCTAATCAGGGCATTGGTACCAAACCCTGAAAACTATCAATGTTAAACTGTTCATTTACTGATGGAACTGTTACAATTCCAAGCAGCTGACCTTTTTACAACCAGATGGTATATATGTTTGACCAGCTACATATGGGCCCCAGTCATACAGGCCAGAAAACATGGGGGGGAGGCGTGGCAGTTCGCCCCGGAACAAAATAAGGTGCGGTAGCCTGATCACACGGGCCACCGGGTTGCCATGCTCCAGCTCTGAGTGCTGATCTCACCGCGCTGCTGCAGAGCGGTAAAAAAGCAGCGCAGCAGACCACTCAAGCTGCGCTGTTGCGAAGTGCACATGTGCCATTGGGGGGGTGCTGTCAATGTCTTGCATGTGTGCATACGCTATTCAGCATTGGTGCGCACCCCATGGAAACGTACAACATCCGGAAACCCCGGGACATGGGTGGGTGTCGGAAGCTGCGGGATACTGATGCTCCTGAGATCAGACACCAGCCTTTGCCCTGGGGTTTCCAGAAACTAGTGCTTCAACCCTAGTAGTTTTTTACTCTGCGTTTTCCACGGGAAGCCACGGGTTGGCCACGGGAGTGCTATGCCTCCCAGATGTGCTGGTGTGATCGTGCACAGAAAGTCCGCAGGGCTACCGTGCCTTCAGCGGGGCAAATGCTCCGTGTGAATGGGGCCATGGATATTTTACTTCCCACACATTGTCACCTTTAGGAAGTTACATCCTGGCTGTGAATGTAGCTTATAAGGCTGCTCTTTCTTAATATCAAATGGACTCATCAATATATATTGAACTTCAGTTATTTATACTAACTTTATTAGCAAATGAAATTAGCATCTTTTGTCATCACTTGGTTGTCTTATGAGCCAGTAACAAAGCATGTGTAATAACTGCAGATACATGCAAGTGAATGTGTATTGAAAATTAGATTTGCTGCCTTGAATTCAAGCTGAATTAGGCAGGGATGGCTTTGTAGAGCCTTTTCCTTGGGTTCTGCTTTCAGTGGCAGACATTTGTTCTCCATGTAGGAACATTCAGTGATTTGTGCCAAATGGGCCAGGATAAAACATCAACACACTCCCTCTCATTGCTGGCCGTATATGACTCATCACAGACTCCTGGCTTCCTTGACTTTGACAGCTTCAGCTAGTGGCTACTGAAGGAAATTTTAGAAATGATTTTATGTTTTATCAAAAAAATAAAGCATCTCCCAACCAAATAAAATACAGATTGAAGAGGAATTTGGCTTAGATCTGAGTATACTATGCTAGTCTTTGTATCTGGATAACAATTTAGTGTCAGGGGGTGAAAGGGGGGCTCTTTCTGCAATATTTTTATTTAAAATTTCTAAAATATCTGATGCAGGAAGTTACTGTGTGAGTGTGATTCCCTATTCACTTTAGGCTGAGAGCACCACTGCGCACAGGATAAGGGTGTCTGCACAAGACTACTTGTTAGCCGGATTGCACGTAGTTATGAATAATAATGAGGGGAATATGCTTGATTATCAATAGGCAATCGCTGCGAGAGCGAACACCTGTGTATACAGAGGTCAGCCCCACCGGGAGGTGTTGGTAACAGACCAGGAGACTTTATATAGTTGAAAAATAAAGTCTTTTACTGAAGATCTTCACAAGCAAACAATACACAGTCTCACACACAATTACTCAAGTCTAGGAAATACAGAGAGAGGCAAAGCACATTTGCATTAGCAGGTAAATCGTTGGTGGGCAATACCCACCGGTCCCGTCGTGTAGAGCGTTCCTCAGGAAAAATGGAGGGGAAGGAAACTAAGAAAAATGGGAACCACGTGTCCTGGCCAGCAGGTAGCATGCGGGAACTCAGGCTGCAGACCAGAGTTTAAAGATGGAGGCAAGGATTGGGGATAGCAAGCTGGACATAAGAGGGTCAAAGGTTTGATAGGGGTCGAAGAGCAGAGAGAGAGCCAGTGGTCAGGCATCTCCTTATAAGCAGGAGGGAGGAGGCTGGTCACAACCCCTGGTTCCACCTCCTGGTAAGTCCGTCCCTAAAAATACCCTATTGGTTGGAAGGTGTAGGGGAGGTGTACCTGAGGAGTGGTCAATATTGAGAGCTAGAAACTTACTCATGTCTGACATCTGGTAGCAGCTAGGATGAGTCACCGGGCCGATTCCATTGTCTTCTTGATGGCATTAGCCAGGCTGCTGATGGCCATCAATTAGTTACCAAGCAACAGTGAATAGTCTCTGCCAAGTCTACGTGATGTCTTGCAGGTGAGGGGGGAGGGAAAGAGGCTGCCTGCCTGAGTTAGAAGGAACTCTCAATGGCGGTTTTTGGAGTTCCTAGTCCTTGTATTTTATCAAGGCATGTTGCTGTGTTTAGTGCATACTGGGTCGTTCCATTCTCCTTCATGAGGAACAGGCTGGTAACCTATGCTGGGCACTGGAGCTGCTGAGGAGGTCAGGAGAACGTCTCTTGCCTAGATGCAGTCTCTTCTGGCATTGTGTTGGGGTTACCATGTGGTTCAGTCCCTTAGGTATACACTGGCACAGTTTATTGTTTTATTACAGTTCATAAAGAGGCTCAAAAGCCTTGCAGGACAACATACTCCCCTTCTTAACTCTGAAGTGAATGAGAACACTCTTCTTAATGGGGGAGTTCAATGCTCTTAATCAAGCCTTGTTGCATGTAAGAAACCTTTAGAGAATGTGTACATTATATTGGATTGGATGTAAGTAAAAGTTAAGGTAAAGGTTTTCTTTGCTCAAAAGCCAGTTGAATCCAAATCTAGGGGGCGGTGCTCATCTCTGTTTCCAAGCCAAAGAGCCAGCGCTGTCCAAAGACTTCTCTGTGGTCATATGGCTGGCATGATTAAATGCCAAGGCACACAGAATGCTGCTACCTTCCCACCAAAGTGATACCTATTTATCTACTTGCAATTTCCTGCTTTCCAACTGCTAGGTTGGCAAGAGCTGAGGCCAGGCATGGGAGCTCACTGCGTCATGCAGCACTAGGGTCTTAAACTGCTGAACTACCAGCCTTCCAGTCTGCAGTTCAGCATCTTAACTTCTGAGCCACTGCGGCCCCAGGAATTGGCTGTATACTCAATTAAATATACAAGTTATGAAGATTTTTATCCTGCCTTTTTGTTCTTTTGTCACCAGCAAATTTTTCCAATGCAAGGCGTCTTCATCAACAGAAGCTACTTCATGCTGAAGAACATGTAGACCCTGATGGAACAAAATAATATGATCCAGCCCACAGTAAAATGTGTAAAATCTCTCACTCCATGGTTTGTCTGCATTGCATGGAAAACGTCTTCCCTACTACTGAAGCATAAGATTACTTTTATCATGGGAATTCCACTGAAATCTCACCCAGATGAATACTTGTCTATCCCCACTGTGCTCACTATGTGAATTAGTGTAATCACATTCAGAGATTTTATGACTCATAAGAACATGAGAAGAGTCCTGCTGAATCAGACCAATGGTGCATCTAGTCCAGCATGCTGTCTCACACACTATCCAACCAGTTCCTCTGGACAGCCAACAACAGGGCATAGAGGTTGAGGCCTGCCCCTGATGTTGCTTCCTGGCTCTGGGATCAGAAGTTTAGTGCCTCTGAATGTGGAGGTTCCCCTCAGTCACCATGGCTAGTAGCCATTGACAGACTTATCCTTATACTTCTCTACCGGTGTCATTAAGAGTGAACAGTGAAGGGAAAAGGAGAAGGCTCTCCATGGTGTGGATCCAACCACCAAGAAGCCTTCCCCCAAATTAATTGGCTTCTTCCTATTATGGAAGACCACTTAAGGTGGAGAAGGGCACTTTACATTTGAGGACGGCTTCAAGCTTTACTCAGTGGAGTAGTAGAATAGGAGTAGGATCCATCCCATTAAATGTTCATATGATTAAGCACCTAAATTTTATGGCCAGGGCAGTGATCATTCACAGAATGGATGGTGTTTTTGCTAACATCTTCATAGTAAGTGAATGCAGTGAGCATAAGACTTTAGCTGTGTTTACACCACTCCATGATCTTGGGGGCACTTTTGCCATCAATAGCTACAGTAGAAAGGCCTGCTAATGAATGGCAACTGCTTTGCAAAATCACAACCATGTATTTTGAATAGCAAGATTCAAATCCAGTAACAGTAAGGACCAACAAAATTTCCAGGTAAAAGCTTTCAAGAGTCAAAGCCCCCTTTGTCAGACAGCTTTCACTCTCAAAAGCTTATATCCTAAAAATCTTGTTAGTCTTTAAGGTGCTACTGGACTCAGTCTTGCTTTTCTACTGCAGACCAACATGACCACCCACCTGAAAATAAGTATTTTGAATAGTAGTGACAGGTTATTACCACATGGATGTGGTTTCAGGTGGCACAAAATTTCATCTCCATCATCTAAGCACAGGTGTGAGCTCCATTTGGGCTTCCAAAAATATCCCCAACAGAGACATCAAAAATGTTTCCAACACTGACAGCAGCTTCTTTAAGATATGAAGATTATTTATGTCTTTGATTAACAAGCTACGTGTCTACAGCTCTAAGGCTGAATTATTGCTTTGTTGTTCTGTGTTTCTTCACTTTATTACATTAATTTTTCAAATACATTAGAATTTAGTGTGTTGGGTCACATTAGCTCTTATTTTTGCAGTTTCAAATGGTACTTGTAATTAACTTACAGCTTGTGATCTAAGTTGCGATTTACAGTTTAGGGGACTGATTTAGATCATTTTTTAAGGAGAGGTGGCATTGTTTCCTGTATTTCTCTCTCTGTGTTGTAGCCAATGGTCCTTCATCAATATAGCTAGCTTGTTAATGGAGGCAGTGTAAAAGGTGGATGCACAATGAGGATGGAACTGGACTAGTGTGGGACCAAGGAAGTACATCAATTGAAACTTTAAAAAGCATAATAGTCCCAATTGAACTTGGGTAACTAGTAGAATGTGTGAAGCTGCCAAATATATTATTTAAAGAACAAAGGCAAGGTCTCTATCAATCTGTAAAGAATAAATTACAGTTTAGATTGAGACCCTATGGGAAAGGAAGCAGGGATTTAACCCTCCTCCAGCCCACTTAGGTTTGTTAATAAAACTTGTGCTACTATTAGCATATTTCAAAGTGAAAGGATGCATTCTTTTTAAACCTTGTATCCCCCCACCTTTAAAATGCATCAGTGTGGGAAGCTAAATTTTGTGGGACAAACAGAGGCCATGGCTCTGAGGAAGAGCATCTGCTTGGCCTGCAAAAGGTATAAGGTTCAATCCTTAGCACATCCAGTTAAAAAGATAAGGTGGCAAGTGAGATGAAAGACATCCACCTGAGGTCCTGGAAAACTGCTGCCAATCAGAGCTGACAATACAAACCCTGATAGACCAAGGGTCTTACTTGGTGCAGAGCAGTTCTATGTGTTCAGGATAGTCTTCAAGTAGTAAAGCTGAATGGTAACTGAATGGTAAATTTCCTTCCTCCCCTCCCTCCCTCCCATTTGGCCCTGATACTAATAGTATATGTGTGTGTGCAATTTACTTTTTACAGATTGATGGAAATCTGTAAGGACCATCACTTCTGTTTTGGCCATAGTATCTTGTTGTTCAGGTCTAAGATTTAAGACCAATTCAGAGAATCCTTTGTGGTGATCATAGGGAGGAATGGATTTCCCATTCATGTCTTGTGGATGGCTGCCCTGTGCAACATGCCATTTGCCCCTTGGGCCAGCCACCCCCTCTTAGTCTAACGTATCTCACAGGGTTGTTGCTATGAAGATAAACTGGTGGATGGCAGTTAAATACAGTTAATACAGTTAGAAATAAAATTCAATTAAAACACATAAATAAACAGTGCTAGAAGGAGGGCCAAAAACCATTATTGGGCATATGCCAGAACATTATTGGTGGTATGCCAGATGAAACAAAAGAGTCTGCTTGAATGTGCACTGTGGAGGAAATGATGAAGACCTTGAAAACCCAGAACTGATGTTATTGACACTCTAGGATTTTGCTGATCTCTGTGATAAATTGTGTAACTAAATGCAATTAAAATGCAAATTGTGCAATTAAAAGCCTTTCCCCCCATGCCACACCTCTTAAAGTCTTGCAGGGGTTCCAGGCATGTGCCCAGCAACCTTGGTATCAGGAATAACAATTTATGCAGTTCCTCAATAGGACAGCATGCACACTTTCCTACATGGATAGAAACTGGAACCATATACCACACTAAGGTTCAATTCAGATAAATTTAAATGCAATAACAAGGTGACTTAAGGTTGGCTCCAGCAATGTATGCCAATAGAACAATCAAACACCATGTATAATTAAACAAATTTTGCTTGTTCTTTTATACATGCTATGTATGAATTTCAGTTATCAGCATGATTGCAACAATAATTCCACAAATTAAAGTATACAACTTCACAGTACATTCAATATAATACAGCTCCTAATTTCAGAAACAATCCAGACAAATGATGGAGTTCTAGTACAATATCTGTTTACGTGTCCTTCATCAGGTTTGTCCTTCTGTTATTATTTCTTCACAGGCATGAAGTGCTGCAAGCTGCAAAGGAGTACCATACTGAATACACCACCAAAAACATAAAGAATTCCCTAATGATACAGAGAAGAATTTTAGAGAATTCTTTATGTTTTTGGTGGTGTATTAAGTATGGTACTCCTTTGTAGCTTGCAAAACTTCATGCCTGTGAAGAAATAGTAACAGAAGGACAAACCTGATGAAGGACACATAAACAGATATTGTACTAGAACTCCGTCGTTTTTCTGGATTGTTTCTGAAAGTAGGAGCTGTATTATATTGAATGTACTGCGAAGTTGAATACTTTATTTTGTAGAATTATTGTTGCAATCATGCTGATAACTGAAATTCATACATAGCATGTATAAAAGAACAAAAATTGTTTAATTATACATGGTGTTTGATTGTTCTATTGGCTAATTATACACCATGGTCTTGTTTGTTGTGATATATTCTCTGGCAGTGTATGGCCTAGAGACTACATACTGCCCACTGAGACTTTGTTCACCCATGTGGCAATTTATCTACGGCCTACTTCTTCCATGATAAAAGTTCCTTACTTTGTTTATGCTGACCTGGATCCAAAATAAGATCATACCAATTAAGTCTACTAAACAAAAGCTGAAATGCAATACATTGTGTTTCTGAGAGTGTTTATTGGCAAATGCTTTCAAGTGGTGATAAAATATGGTGCATGCAAAACTAGAACTGATCGGCTGTTTGTGAGGGTGGGTTAAGGTAATTTTACAATGGGATATAAGAGGACATGCAAATAGCAATATGAAGAAACCCTATATTTACACTGCAATCCTACACAGAGCTTCACCCTTCTAATCTCGTTGACTTCAGTGGACTGAGAATTGTGTGACTCTGCTTAGGACTGCACTTGTTATTTCAGCTAAGAGCAACAAGCAGCAGAAGGAATGGATGTGCAAACTGATGAGGAAGTAAGCAATTTGTGCATTCAACAGCAGTTCAGATCTGCATTATGCTGATTAGAAAAATGTCTTTCCTTTTGAGTGGGGAACATAATGTGCAATTAGGCCCATTGCAGAAAATAAGTCATAAGATGCACAACAATCATTTAGAACTGCATCATCAAAACTGCTTATCTGTTTCTGCTAATATGTGTTCTGAAGATGAAATGGCAGTGTGTAGTGACACAGAAATAGCCATGGAAATAAAGTGGCAGGTTTGAATATCTCTAGAGACCTGAAAAGTTGTAATACTTAGAGTACGGCACTAGGAAGTGGGAGATCTGAGTTCAAATCCCCACTATGTCTTAATGGTTGCTCAGTGACCAATCATACTCTTTCAGCCTAACAAACCTTATAGAGTTGTTGGAATAATAAATGGGAAATGGTTGAGCTCCCTGAAGAAAGGGCAGAATAAAAAATATACAGTATCTATAAATGCATATAATACAGTGAAGACTGAATCAAAACTTCATATAATGGGCTCTAAAGCCATCATAATTGTAGAAATAAAAATTCCTGAAGTTTGCTTTTGAAAGTGTCATCACATTAAAGTCTTCTTCCTTGCACACAGCTTGAGATTATACCATGAGATGAGTTCAAAAGATAGCCAATGCAGTGCTACAGTTAGAATGCAGGAAAGATCCAGGAGACCCAGGTTCAAATCCCCACTCTACCATGAAAGCTTGCTGGATAACCTTGGGCCAGTCACACACATCTAGCCTAACCTACCTCACAGGTTTGTTGTGAGGATAAAATGGAGGAGAGAACTATATAAGCTACTTTGGGACCCTTTTGGAGAGAAAGGCAGAATACAAATGAAGTAAATAAAATCAACTTGGCATTGGAAATTCTGATTCTAGTCTGTAACATCCAATAGTGTGATGTGTGTGTTCACCAGACGAGGCATATTGCAGCAGAACACTGCAGGTAGGTTTCTCTTTTTTTCTGAAATATGTTTTCCGCTATGCACACTAGTCATACTAAAAAAGGATTTGTGACTGCAATTCACTAATGCACAACTAAGCTTTGAAGTAAGCTATAGCTAAACTTCAGAATAGCTGATATTTAAATGGCTATAAAGCTTCCATCTTTCCCCCCAGAGCATGTCGTCTCTGCAGGTATTTTTAAAACCTTCCTAAGACTTACAAATTACTTGTAACATTTTCTGAGCCTAAATATAAGATTCCCTTGTTACCATTTTGCCCTGATTCTAGAGAGCAATGCCATTCTCTTTGCAACACATTTTTAGTGTCCCCCCCCCACCTTGCAACTTATCTCTTTCATAGTTGTTGATCCTGTGTACTTCATGGAAACTATTGCTGTTGACACTGAGGGAAAAAAGTATGTATCCACAGAATTACATTAATTCTTAATACCTTTAAGACCTTGGCTCAGCTTCAGATTTCCCCCCCTCTGCTTAGGTATTAGTTACACATGGATTGTGTTTTCTCTCATTGCCTGAAGTAGGAATTACCACTTCCAACAGCTCCATATCAGCAAAGAACCTCCACAAAGACTCATGTTGGCTTTGGTTTCCCGCAACTTTATAAGGCCCGTGTGTGCCTCGTAATGAAAAATATTTTAGGAGCAAATATACGGAGGTTGGCTTGCAGTGTTTTCCTCCCCCCTTGTATTATCCTCCAGCAGTACAGCGTAACCATTACTTCCTCAACATGCTCTGATTTCTTGCTGTTTGGCTAGATTGCTATGTTGACGTCTTGAAGAAAATTAGCCCCCAATATAGCTTGTGCGAGATGTCTATTACATGCCATAATAACTAGAGTGGCCAAATAGCCAGTAGATGATATATCTATGGATACTCCAGATCTCAGAACACAACAGAAATTCTTATCAATGCAGTTGCAAGAATCCACTATTTTGGGCTGCAATCTCCAATCATTTCTAGTGCCCAAGGTATCTAAATCGAACTCATAGACACTGGGTGCGTTTAGACAGCGTGCTGGAGCAGTTTAAACTGCTCCGGCACGATGCGTTTTTTTTTTAAACTGGAGAATCGCGCTCAGACTCACCTCCTCCTTCCGAGCTCCCCGCCGTCCTCCTGCAGGTGGGGGGGGGGGTTTACCCTCTCCTTTGAGCATGCGCACAGGCAGCCCTCTCCCAAACAGGAAGTTTGGCCGGTGCGAAGAAGAGCGAGCTCAACAGGTCCCTTTAAAGTTTAAATGAAGAGTCCTTTTAAAAATGGCCTCCCCGAGATCCTGGACTCCTCTAAATGCCTAAACTAGGCACCAGTGAACCTTTTCTTTTTTTAACTTAAGTGCGGAGCTCCGCTCAAGCGCACACCGGTAAGGAAAAAAAAAAATGGAGGACTAAAACTGGAAGCTGGAGGCAGCTTCCCAGAGGGGAGGGGGGGTTGAAGCACCCGGAAGTGGCTGGATGGAGCGATCAGACAGGGAAAAGTGTGGCTTGAAACGGAAAATCATGGAAAACAACACTTGGGTAAGTGGTGTCAAAATACTCCGTTTCAAAGGGGGTTTGCTCCAGAAAGCGACGGCTGGGGACGGTGGGCAGATGTTGGGTGTGTGAACGCGCAGGGAAAAGCCGTTTCTGAGCCGTGCTGAAAACGGCTCAAACGGCGCGTCTGAACGCACCCACTGAGTAGTTTTACACTTTTAAGGGATGTTGCTTAATGAGACATTAATGGGACATAAAAAGTTCATAGACTGTGTTGTTGACTCCACCCTTGTTAAATATGACTGAAATTATTACACTGTTGGGGTGGAAGAATAATAAAGGTTCGTCATTGCCAGATGAAAGAAGTATCTTCTGTGGATGAGCAGCAAATATATATGCCAGAGTTGAACATTGTTCTACTGGAAATCAGCCGTAAAAGTGGGAGCCTGTCTCTGTTGAGTCCTTCCTCAAAGGCCAAAAGAGCCTTGGAAAGAACCCTGTCCCCTACCTCTGCCTGCTACTAACAGAAAACAAGGTTTCAACTAGCAATATTTTGAGGTTATCTAGCAACTGCCAAAGAGGATCATTGTTTCTTAAAGCTACAGGCACTGCTTGTATTATCTGGGGAGGGTTTTTGTTTTTTTTTGCAAACCTGAAGCTTTTTTCATGTTTGTAAAAAAACAAATCTGTCTTGCCTGTTCATGGCTCCAGTCTCCACATTTAAGTAATCACAGAAGTGGCCATGTTAAGTGTTAGATATATTGATGTTCAGGCTCATTTATTTAGAAATGTATGCCTTGCTTTTCTCTCCAACGGAATAACAACACTGTTCTCCCTGCTCTCTTTTATCCTCACACCAACAACTATGTGAGGTAGCTTAGGATGAGACAGATTGACTGGCTCAGGACCACCCAGTGAGCTTCCATGGAAGAATGGGGATTTTAATTATTTAAAACATTTTTTATTCTTCCTTTCCAGCCAGTTCACAGTCCCTGAGGAAGCAAACAGTCAAAACAATGACATTTTTAAAATGCACATATGTAGTGGAACCATAAAAACAATCCAACAAAACATAAACTCGTAAACACATACACATAAACAGTAAAGAGAGTTACTGGGGAAGTGCCAAACAAAACAGAAAAGTGTTCACCTGCTGGTGGAAGACAGTATAAGAGAGAGGGAGGGAATTCTATATTTTTGGTGGCAGAGATGAGAAGATCCATTCTTGGGTTGCTGCTCTTCTAGCCTCAAATGGCAGAGGCCTCTGAAGATGACCATGTTTGTCAGGTAGGTTCATATTGGAGCAGGTGGTCCTTAAGATATACTGGACCCCCAGCACCTAAATTGGACCTAAAAGCAAATTGGTAGTCAGTGTAAGTGGAACAAAACTGGAATGATGTGGGCTTTCCAACCCACTCCAGGCAGCATTCAAGCCAAGGCATTCTGTACCAATTGTAGCTTCAAAACACTCTTCAAGGGCAGCCCCACATGGAGTGCATTGCAGAAACTTAAACTAGATGCTTCCAGGGCATGCACCACCTGGCCACTGCCACCACTTGCTTATCCAATAGGAGCCCTAGGTCTAGCAGCACCCCCACGATATGATTCTGTTCCCTTAAGGGGAAGTTACAAACCCATCCAGAATAAAAGACACCTAAATCCCTAGGTCAGTACTTCCTCCCACAGTAGCATTTCCATTTTGTCAAGACTAAGTTTCAGCTTGTTAGCCATCATCCATCCCAAAATTGCCTCCAGCCACCAGTTTATAAGTGTCCACAGCCTTCTTGGGATTGGCTGGAAGCACAAGGTAAAGTTATTACCTGCATAGTGGTGACACCCCAGCCCAAACCTCCAGATGTCCTCTTCCAGCAGCTTCATAAAGATGTTTTAAAAAGCCTTTGCATCTGGCTCTCCTGGATCATAGTCCAACATTCCACATAATATTTTTGTTGACAAATTGAAAAAAATGTGGTTTGGATCCTATGATTGTTAGGTGGATCTGTAACTGGTTGACAGATTGCACCCAAAGAGTGCTTGTGAATGGTTCCTCATCTTATTGGAGAGAAGTGACAAGTGGAGTGCCTCAAGGATCTGTCCTGGGACGTGTTTTGTTCAACATCTTTATCAATGATTTGGATGAAGGGATAGAGGGAATGCTTATTACATTTGCAGATGATACTAAATTGGGAGGGGTAGCAAATACAGTCGAAGACAGAGTCAGGATAAAGGATGATCTTGACAGTCTAGAAACTGGGCTAAAACAAATAAAATTAATTTCAATGGGGTTAAATGTAAAGTTCTGCATTTAGGTAGGAAAAATCAAATGCATAATTATAGGTTGGGGGAGACTTGTCTTGTCGGTAGTATGTGTGAAAAGGATCTACGGGTATTAGTAGGTCATACACTGAACATGAGTCAGCAGTGTGATGTGGTTGCTAAAAAGGCAAATGCAATTTTGGGCTGTAGCAACTGAAGTATAGTGTCCAGATCACATGGAGTGATGGTACCACTTGACTCTGCTCTGGTTAGACCTCACCTAGAGCACTGTGTTCAGTTTTGGGCACCACAATTTAAGAAGGATATAGACAAGCTCTGGTTAGACCTCACCTAGAGTATTGTGTTCAGTTTTGGGCACCACAATTTAAGAAGGATATAGACAAGCTGGAACATGTCCAGAGGAGGACAATGAAGATGGTGAGGGGTCTGGAGACCAAGTCCTATGAGGAAAGGTTGAAGGAGCTCTGTATGTTTAGCCTGGAGAGGAGATGACTGAGAGGTGATTTGATAACCATCTTCAAATACTTGAAGGGCTGTCATGTGGAGGGTGGTATGGAGTTGTTTTCTGTTGCCCCAGAAGGTTGGACCAGAACCATTGGGCTGAAATTAAATCAGAAGAGTTTTCAACTAAACTTTAGGAAAAGCTTCCTGACAGAGCAGTTCCTCAGTGGAATAGGTTTCCTCAGGACGTGGTAGTCTCTCCTTCTTTGGAGGTTTTCAAACAGAGGCTGGATGACCATTCATCAGCAATGCTGATTGTATGAACTTAGGCAGATCATGAGAGGTAGGGCAGGAAGGATTGCCTCAGTGCTTAGTTCTTGTGGCCGTTTCGTATACATGCAGGGAAATGCTAATCACTACTTTGGGATCAGGAAGCAGTTTTTCTCCAGGCCAGTTTGGCCAGCAATCCTGTATGTTTTTTCATCTTCTGGGTGTGGAACAGTGGTCACTGGGGATGTGGAGGAGGAGATATTTTTGAATTTCCTACACTGTGCAAGGGATTAGACTAGATAACCCTGGAGGTCCCTTCCAATTCGATGATTCTATGATTCTGGCCACTATATCATGATGGCTTTCAAGGTTATGAGGTTCTACTTCATTTACAGTACAAGCCCATGAAAAGTCTAAGCCTATTAATTTCAGTGGGCTTAGCTGGCTTAACTGCTTAGGATCACACTATTAGTTAGTATAGCAGAGAGGCTAAGAATGTGAACAATGAGCTGAAACATCCTTATTTCAAATCTTGTCTTAGACATGAAGCCATTAGGTGGCCTTCAACCAAGCCATTGCTCATTCCCCTTGTCCTTTTTCCCTGTCTTCAAGATATATATATAGAAACACTGGTCAACTGTAAAGGCCTGTTTTTAAGGATTTCTGGAATATTATGTTCCTGTTATTCTCCATAGTTTTAGAGATTGTCATTACTGAGAAGACAGAAGAGAGCTGGACCAACAGCCATGGTTGTTGTTATTGCAAATACTTCATATTGTGTGAAATGTTGCATAAAGTGGGTTGTGTCTCACAGTGCAAAAAAGATTTTTGTTTCGCTTCATTCAGAAAGGAGTGGCTCATATTGCTTGAGAACAAGCCTATATTTAATATTGATTCGCTTTGAAGTGAGTGTCATAGTGAGAGTTATGATTATCATCCTTGAAGATCAAGAAAGGGAAGGAACAATCAATGAATTACCTTGGAGTATACACCATTTCTGAAGACACCTTGTTGGGTGATATTATGATTCACTAGACGATATAGTTGTCTGCACACGTACAGATCCTTCTTTTGATGTGGCATATATATGAAGACATTTTCTGCTAATAAAGTAGGAAACCAAAGTAAGCTTCTTTTATTCCATCCACACTCAATACCTGGTAATGTGACATACATATTAAATCCTTCCATTTCAGGGACAAATCTGTTCCTTGATTCAGTCTGAACCTTCTGAAAAAAGAGGGAAATATTAGAGATGTAGTCATAATTTTCCAAAGGTAAATATGTGGATTTTGTTTCATTGCATTATTCCACATTTTTCTTTCTTTTTAAATTTTTATTGAATTTTATTGCTACAAAACTATACAGGGGAAGGAAGTGCATGGAAATACTAAGACTAACATGTGGAACTACAAGAATAAAGCAAGGATCATATTGCCACCAAACAAACTTATTTGCCTTCCTACAATATAACAATAAAAGAGTAAAAGAATGATACTGGATGCCTTTTTACCATAGCAAAGCTAACTTAAGCCCTTTTAATCAAGCATTGGGTACATTATAGCTAGTTATATTTATATAACAAGTGAACTTTCAGAACTGCATTACATTATTACATTATTATCTCCTGTGTTTATTTTTTTCATATATCTGCTTACCTTTGAGAGTTTTAGGAACTGCTGCTCCTTTTTCAGAATCAGAACCTTCTGGAGAGCTACCAGAATTGCTTAAACTGTCATCAAACTTTTGACTTCTACATGTATATTGTCCTCTGCTTTTCCTTTGTCTTTGATCACTCCTTGTTGCTGTTCCAAGAAGATCTATGCTTTCTGGGCAGAATCAATTTTCATTTTTAAATTTTTATATTGTTGTCTACGTTTTTGTATCTCAAATGGAATGTCTTTCAAAATCCTCACTTCTTCACCTTTAATTTTCAGAGGGTTTCTATTTGTCACTGTCAGGACTGCATCTCTAGTTGATCTTCTGGAGAAATTAACAAATAGTTCACCAGGTCGCTTATTTTTCTTAATGAAGTCAGGATAGATTTGGTAGGCCAGATCGATATCGTTTTGTAGTACATCCACTTTAGAAGCTACCACTGGTGCCAATGCTTTGCTTAATATTGCTTTTAAATTCTCCCCTTTCTGTTCTGGGATACCTTGAAAACGTAGGACATACATTGATTTCTCCATTTGCAGCATTATCAGAGATTTGCTCTTTTCCCACGACCTCCAGTCTCTGTTTAATATCATCAATCTTAACTTCAACTTGTTTAATAGCTCTATCTGTTTCATCTGCTCTTTTGTCTATTACCATCAATTGTTTCTGGAAACAGTCAAGTTTATTATTGATGTTAGACATCTGGTCCAGCAGAGAGTGCAATGCCACTGCTATCATATTAGGGAAGTCAGTTACTACTTCCAGATTAAAAGTAGAAGATACACAATGGGTAGTTCCTGGAGAAGGTCTCTTTTTCAATGCCATTTTCTCTCCTCTTCCCGACATGTTTACACAAGATAAGATCCATTTAAACAGACTGAAAGAGCATCGATTTCACTATGTTTTGGGCTATTTTGTAGCCTATTGGCTTAATTTAAGATTCTCTTCCGCCTCAATCACTTTGGGCTTCAAACTGCCACTCAGTTACTGTTATTTTGTTGTTGTTTTTTTGGGGGGAATCCCCAACTCCTCCTCACCGTCTACATCAATTTGGCACCTTAAACCCATTTCTCCATTTTGCTGGTTTGAGTAGCTGTCAGGTAGCCCTGCCATAAGATGGATGAAGGGGAAGGAGGGAGGGATGAACTGGCGTTTCTCACTTTCTGGAATGTGGGGAGTAAAACAGGTTGTCTGGGAGACCCAGACTTACTATGGCTAGGGAGACTGTTATTTTGGCCGATGGCCTTGGGTCCCATGCACTTTCTTTTCTGCTTGGGATATTCTGGCCGACAGTAATTTACGGCTGTAACTGCTTTTGCCGCGCGTGCACTTAGCAGTCATTGGAGGGTAGGTTGGGGGGACAATTTGAACCTAGTATAATTGGGGGTGTCAAGGAGCCCTTGGCATCACTGACAAAGCATTGCTAATGTATCTCTAAGAACTGCTTTCAATAAACGCTGTCTTCTTTATGGAGCCTGGTGTTTGACTGACTTTCTGGAGAACTTGACAGTAGCTTAGGGGGATTTGGTTAAGTCACAGTTCATTCAGTTACTTAGGCTCTTTTTCAAGCTGCAGGAAGATCAATATAATGCTGGATCACTTGCCTGCATCATTTGGTGTGTGCCTCTGTGCGTCATATTGGCCTCATGGTGGCAGGACCTCTCAGAGTAAAGAGGTGCCTCAATTCCTTGGCCATCACCTCAGAAGAGGCACTCCTCGCACCCCAGGCTGAGGGCTCAAGGGGGGCTCGGAATTGTCCAAGTCCCCGTCTGCCTGCCATGAGCCGGGGCACCCACATAAGAACTCAATGGAGTGCGCCCGGTCTGTGAGTTTCCAAAACCAGAAGCTCCCCACATTTTTCTAAGTTGTTGAACACTTTTTTGATATATAAAGTGGTCTGATTTGATTAAGTCTCTGGAATAGGACAGTGAAGAACCAAAATATTAAAATAGTAATTTCTGTGTAACATCTACATATCTAAACAGACTGAAGAGGCAGAAAGGTCAATTTCACATGCTCCCTGCTCTTCACTGCTGCCCATTGATCAACTGAGCTATGGATCCACATGGCTACTCCATCAAGTCCCAATCTTGGGAATTAACATTCATAGGGTCAGAAAGTTCCCTAGGTAGTGCTGAGGCCTTCCTCTGATGTTGCCTCCTGGCTTCTGCCTCCTGGCTCTGGGATTCATGGAGGTTCCCTCAGTCACCATGGCTAGTAGCCATTGATAGACTTATCCATAAATCTATCTAATTCCCTTTTAAAGCTGTTTATTCCTGTGGCCATCACTGCATCTTCTGGCAGCAAATTCCACATAATCACTCTCTAAAATGAAATTCAAAGCAAACTGCGGTTTCATCTAATGCAAAATTCAAAAGAAATTTAGAGGGATTTCTCTTGAGGCAAGACTCTCAAGGAAATGCCAAGGAAAGACAAAAGAATTTTCATAACACAAGTGACTTTTCTGGGACAAGTGTATGTCCCAAGGAATCTAGGAATAAACTCTGAAAAATGTACCCATTAACTGGTGCTGAATTCATTCTAACATTATCCTTTCCAGAATCATGTTTATAAAGAGCTGGATAACAGCCATTCATTCTTCATTAGATCCTACCGGGTAACTGGCAACAAAAAAGGATCAGATGCTTGAGCATGAGAGACGGCTCATGCTGAGTTCTGACACTTTCCTGAAAGTGTGGCCCCCAGAGAGGAAACCTGAGGGTGACTGTTATATTACTCTCCCCCCATCTTCAAGTCAACTCACATGTTTTACTGAAACCCCCAAATTCCTAGTTTATATTAATTAAACCTGTTGTTCAAGATAATTTATGCAAAATTAATTTCTGCTACACTGGTTTCTTTGAAATCTGCCGTACAGTAATTGTTCACTTCACATAAGTGTAGGAGTAATATAGATGTGCTAACAACGATTTTTAAATAATCAAAGAAAGAGAAATTACAGATAATGGAATGCATTTTATAATGGTTATTTCCATATTTTTTCCCCTCCCTGAAATTTGGGGGTTGGGAGCTGTGAAGCTAATTTGTGCTAGATGTTGAATAAAAGAAATTCAATGGCCAGGGACAAATGGCTTGGTCAGGTTGCAGCCTGGGGGAAGAATGTGGGATGGCTAATGAAGAAAAGAGGCATCTGTGGCAACAGAAGTTTCCAGCAGTTTGTCATACAGGTTTTGGAGCATTGTGATTCAGCAAAAGACCACACTGCTTTGCAGGCAGCAGCCATATACTGTTTTATCATAATTAATTAATTAATTAATGTATGGCATTGTGTGTAAAATAGCCAGGACATCCTAAGATCGTCTGGCAGCCAGAAGTTAGAAAAAGTCAAAATGACAAAAATAACTTTGTTATGGTATCTAATTTCAACTGCAAGAATGACTTACGCTCAGTTCTGGAAACAAGAGCAGGTACCTGATAAGTGGGAATGGATTAAAAAAAATGATTTTTATGGCTGAAATGGACAAACTAACAAGAAAACTTCATGGAGTAGAAGATGAAGAATTTTTAACAGACTGGAAAGATTTTAAAGACTATTTAGAGCTTAACTGGGATGTGAAAAATAGATTACTTTGTTTTGATAGTTACTAATAACAGAAGTGTTGTAACAAGAGTGACTGTATTTGAAAAGTTACCTAATAGTTAAAGTTAAAAAGCAAAATATTGAAATTTAAGATCTGAATATTAAGAATGATTTGAATGTACGAGAATATTGGGTGGAAATGTTAATGGGGGCGGAGCATCGTGGGAAGCCAGGGGAGGGGGAGATAAAAATGTGCAAAGGATATGATAAGAATTGTAAACAAAATGTGGAACATGTTATTATATATCCGATAAATAAATTTTCTTAAAAAAAAAAGAAGAGGTTCTAGCTTTTTACTATTATGCACCACTAGGTAGTGAGCTGGACTTGTTTTTAAGGCAAGAGATGTTTCAGAGGTGATTTGCCATTGCCTGTCTCTGTGTCACAATCTCTGTGTCACAATTCCTTGGAGGTCACCCTTCCAAATTTTAGTGAAGGCTGACTCTGTTTAGCTTCCGAGATCTGATGGGATTGGGCTAGCCTGGACTATCCAGGTCAGGGCTGCTTTATTGCAAAGGAGCCAGGAACAAACTAGGCCAGAGGACAAAGCTGGAAATATTTCTTCAAAACATTCTTTATGAAATGTTGCCTTTTACTTGTAGGTCTAGATTAGGTTCCAGCTCACTCTGGTTTCTAGTCTCAGGTTCATACAGCAGAGATAGGCATGATCAAAACAACATCCATTTATGAACAAGCAGTTACTAGAATGCAAACAACTGCTTTCAAAGCAGGGGAATACATGCAGTCTTTACTTCTAGCTAACAGTCAGAACTAACTAAGCAGGGACTCCACTCCATGAAATGTAACCAACTTACATACAGATGTCAGAGGAGAAGTGGACCATTCCATTGAATTGTATACAACCTAGCTAAACTAAACTAAACCTAGCTAAATGCTACCCAAATATGTCAAATCTATGTTGGAAATGTAAAAACAAAACTGGTTCTTTTGATCCTATGTGGGTAAGATAGCAAAAACATACTGGATTTGGATGCATGAAATATTGCAAAAAATATTAGACATAAGCATACCATTTATCACTGAACTGTTTTTATTAAACATTTTAACACAAACTTTTACAAAATAGTATATTTATATGATTGTACATGTTGTGCCAGGATACTTTATGCAAAATACTGGAAAAAAGAAAAAAACACCCACGAAAGAAGAAATAATATATAAATTGCTTGAAGCAGCAGAGATGGACAAATTAACTTTACAATTACAAGGGAAAAAAGAAAGAACTTTTGAAAATAATTGGTCGAGGTTATACAGATGGATAGAAGACTATACTCAGAAATCCTGAAATCAATATAAAAAGTAGATGTTACTTGTTAGAATTGACTGTGCAAACAGATATAGTTGATTAAGATAAGATTGAACTCAACTTTTTTATGTTAACCAGAAACAAAGTATAAGCTCCATTGTTGTAGTTGTTGTTCATGTTGTTTGTTGTCTTTTTTGTTGTCTATTCTTTGTAGTGTCTTTTCTTTCTGGAAATAATAAAAACTTTATTAAAAAAAGAAATGTATACAATAAATATACTACACTTTTGGTTGTTTGGCTAACTTTTGGTTGTTCAAACATTCCATCTCTGATTATGCAACAGGAAAAAAAAATCTGAATTCTGCGGGAATCTTTGCATGTAAAGTCTTTAATGATGCATCACGCTCTTCTCTCTTTAGCACAGGGACCTCATGCCTCAGAACCAGGGGTCATTTCATAGAAAAAGAGGTGCAGGAACTCATTAGCATACCTCATTAGCATAACTTATTTGCATATGCCACACCCCCTGACATCACTGGAAGTGTGTCAGAAGGCAACATCCACCGCTCAGGGTCCACCCCCAAAATCTCCAGGTATTTCCCAACTCAGAGCTGGCGAGCCTACCTGATGGCACACAGGGAAGGGGAGATGTGGGTGGGAGGGCCTCTCCTTGGGCCCTGCAGCAGGCTGCAACCCAGGGATGGTGAGATGCAGGTGGGAGGGCCTCTCCTCGGGCCCTGTGGCAGGCTGTAGCCCAGGGATGGCAAGGTGCAGGCGGGTGGGCCTCTCCTGGGCCCCCTCTTTAACTTACCTCTTTCCTGTTGCTCCTCATGGCCCAACTGAGGGCTGCTGGGAGCAGGGGGCGGGGCTTGCTACATGTGCCCACCCCCTAGGGTCCTGACTGGCGGAGCATCGCTCCAGCACCAAATGAGCCCTGCTCAGAACTGACATTGAGACTGATGGCAGGAAATGTGACTCAATCAGAGTCCCAGATAGCGGATTAGCTGGGATGACCCCCCTGCTAACATGGAGACCAATACAGGGGTCCTCTCACCTAGCACAATCTCAGTTAGGGACTCTACTGATGCAGATCTAATCAACACTTTCAAAGCTCTTCCAGCTAATGAACACTGACAGGCTGAAGCAGCTGAGGGCCAGGCTCTTGGATATGAAGAACAGCACTTTTGCCCCCATTCCCCCTATTTCTCCCCTAATTGTAGCTAGCACAGAGATGACCCTAAATAACCCCCCTATTGTCCATGCTTCCCCAGGAATTTTTAATTCCTCAGAAGCTGTTCCCACAGAAGATGAATCAATTCCACACAATGAATATGTTTTCACCCAACCCCTTAGCAAACTTTCAGTCCCTGAATATGGGCTCTTTAATGGGTTTTTTAGAGGGCCATGAGCTTGGTACAACAGGCCATCCAGTGGGCCAATCTGCAAGGCTTCTACTTCAAATCCAGTGCCCTCATTCAACAATGGATCCATTCAAGTGGGCCCCAGAGGCAAACTGAATAGGTTTGAGAGGCTAGACTGACTATTATACCTCCTGTTCTGGAACCTTATGGGATGAGGGAATAAACTCTACGATTCAAACTTTGTTGCATTTCTGCAAAAATCTGACATTTTGTGTCTGCAAGAGATTTGGTGCCAGGAGAACAGCTCCCCCCATTTCTACAGGGCTTCCAAGCATTTGCTGTCCCTGCTGTTAAAACCCACACTAAAGGTTGTGCTAATGAGGACCTAGTAATCTTTGTCTCAGTTCACCTCAAGGTTTACATCCAGATCCTGAACAGTGGTGCTCAGAATCATATCCAGGCACTAGAGATCAGAGGCAAACACATTGGCTCTCTTCTCTGTGTGAACACATAGTTCTAAGCATTCGAGCATAGATGCTATCTGGGATAATCTGGCCATCACCTTGGGTGCTTTAGACTCCCAGTTCCCCAACTCCCACATTTCCCTGTGTGGTTATTTAAATGCAAGGACCACTGCCAGTTCTTCTGGTGCCTCAAAGTGTATAAACAACCAGATCACTTTGCAAACATGTTTTTTGGCCAGGTCATCTCAGGACAATCTCCTGAACAAGTCAGGTTTGAGATTTTTAGAAATACTGTCCTCTCATCATCTACATTGCCTCCATGTATGACTCCTCTCATGGCACTTATACATACTTATCCACCCAGGGGTTAGCACAGTAGATTATATCTCAGTCTCATCATCACTATTATAATACATCCACCATTTTGAGGTAGGCAATAGAACTGAAAGTGATCACTGCCCCTTAAGGGTGGCTCTTGGTTTCTTGGGTGCAATATTTCTTAACAGATTGCAGGACCTTCCCGAAGGGGTTCAACAGGGATCAAGAAGAATCAGGTGGCCTGCTCACCTGCATTCTAACATAGCACACATTCTGGAAAATGGTGGTTTTCAATCTTTGTGCCAAGAAACATTGAGGGATGGCTTGGATATCCTGGAACTCTTTGAGGAAATTGCTCACCAGTATAGACCCTTCCTCTTTAATAATAGACCTCAGAAATCCAAAACTCATCCTTCTGCAGGCTGGTTTGACCAGGAGTGTAGAGCAGCTAGGAAAAAGCCTGTTCATTGCACATGACAGGTGCACAACCATGAAAATGGAGTCCTTCCTACTGTCCTTATATCTCTTAGGTCAGCTTATAAGAAACTCCTAAAGCAAAATGTATGTTTTTGCTAAATTACAATGGTAGGAGTTGGGGCAGGCTGTCCTAGAAAGGAGGGAATCCCAGTTTGGCAAGCTGGTCTCTATGACCCTGGCTAAAACTTCCTCACTGATGGAGGCTCAGATCCTGGCTAAAGACTGGCATGCATCTTTCAGTCAAACCTTTGGGATCCCTTCCTTTCCTCCTAATAAAGCTTCTGTGCAAGCTCCTTCCATTGATCTATCTATCTTGCCCCAGTGGTCTTCTGTATCAACTACAGAGATTAAGGGTTTGATCTTCTCCTTTTCTTCTGGCAAGGCCCCAGGGGAGGACATGATTCCTCCAGAACTATTCAAATGCTTCTCGACTGGTGGGCCAAGCTATTCACTGAGATTAACACAACAGGGGTCCTCCCCTTAGGGTGGAAACATTGCATTGTGGTCCCAATAAATAAAAATGAGGATAAACGGGCTCCCAGCAGTTACCACCCAATTAGCCTTCTGGGTATAGTTTTCAAAAATATCTCTTGGGTTAACTTAGAGGACTGGGAAGCCTTCAACCAGATCATCTGCCCAGAGAAGGCAGGCTTCAGAAAAGGGAAAAGTATCATTGATCATTGCCTGATCTTACACAATTTTGTCCTAAAAGGCATGAGGGGCCCTACCTAACATCTATTTGCAGCTTTTGTGGACCTCAAGGCTGCTTTTGACTTAGTAGACAGGGACTGCCTTTGGTCACAGCTGGACATTACAAACATCAATAAACGACTACTGTTTGATAGGTGAACTCCATAGCAATCTAACAGCTATAATAAGAATGGGCATCTCTGGTTCACTAACTGAGGAAATCCCAATTCTCAGAGGGGTAAAACAGGAGTGCATTCTAGCTCCCCTGCTCTTCAACCTATACCTCAATGACATACTGGTGAGACTGACAGGCCCAGAGTTTATTCCACTTTCTCTTGGTCAATGGAAGGTGTCTATCCCTCTGTATGCTGACAACATGGTCCTTTAGTAGTTCTGAGTATGGCATAGAAATGTCTGTTCTTTGTGCTGTTCTCATAAACAACACACACACACACACACACACAGAGAGAGAGAGAGCGAGAGAGAGAGTGAGAGAGAGAGAGAGAACTATCCATTACATTCCCCCCCCCATTCTTCCCTTAGCGAGTTCTCATGGCTCTCCACTCCCTAATGTTATCCTCATGACAATCCTGACAGGTAGGTTAGGATGAAGGTTAGTGAACAGAGCACAAGGGCATCCAGTGAGCTTCATTTTTTAAAAAACAACAATTTTATTAATTTTTAACAGAGAATGACAAAGAACAAAACATTATCACAAACTAGAACAAAACTTCAAACAGTAATTGGTAAGCTACAAGAGCATTGTAAAATCATGAGAACCATAAGTACCTCAACAGCAGAACAGGAAGCCCATAAGACAATTTTATAAAGCAAAGAATTCAGCTAACCATCAAAATCAGCTTAATAACACAATTGAAAAGATTGTCTTTGAGGCAAACTTATATCAAATTTTTCCAAAAAAACAGACCATTTTTCTAGTGGATTAAGTAATTCTCTCTCATTTCTATTAACATCGTAATAAACCAGACATTTTTCCAGCATAAAGTAATTCCAAACAGTATTGAACCAAGAGCACATCGATGGAGGTTTCGATTCTTTCCATGCTTGAGCAACCACAGCCTTGGCTGCCGTAAGAAGTATATTAATCAGATCTCTTGTTATTCCAGATGGTTTGTCATCAGGCCAGAGACCCAGTAGAAACAGCGCCGGATCAAAAGGTAAGTCGCAATCAGTTATCTCATTGATTTTTGACCTTATATGAGACCAAAAAAGACGGATATACTCACATTGCCACCAATTATGATAAAAGGTGGCTCTATGACCACACCCTTTCCAGCATAAAGGAGATGAACATGAGGACATATGAGCAAGTTTAACCGGAGTCAAGTACCACCTAAATAGAACTTTTTGGGCTGCTGTACAGATAGTTAAGGATTTGGAGATTTTATTGTTGGATGACCAAACATGAAGCCATTGTTCTTCAGTAAGCGTGATCTGTAAATCACTGTGCCAGGAATGTTGGTAGCTGTGCAGTTTATCTGAACCAAGGTCAATCAGGATTTTGTAGATTTTCGCTATCAAACCTCAGATCTTGTTAGCATTAGATAAAAGTTTTTCAAATGGACGAAGTGGAGTTGCAAGATGGGCTGCAAAGTGAGATGAGCTAATTAGATGTTGGAGTTGCAAATATTCGAACCAAGGAATTTTTACCTTGCTTTTCTTTTCCAAGTCAGCCTTGGAAGCCAGTCTCCCTTTAGTAACAACATCTATAAGTCTTGTAAGGCCTGCTTGCCTCCATGTGGCAAAAGAGTTAGCAGCTTGTGCAGGGGGAAACCAGTCTTGTCCAGTGAATGTTGTTAGCTGTGAACTTGGTTGACACAGTTTATGACAATTAGCAAACCAACAGACATTGCAGCAGTAGAAAAGATATTCTGCGCTAGTTTTTTCGACTTAGAGAGAGAAGACAACCACAGACTCTCCTTGAATGGAACCGTACAAGAAAATTGATCCTCAATGTAAGCCCAGTCCAGCATAGTATCGTTATGATAACGACGAATTAGATTGGCTAGTACAGTTGCAGAGTAGTAAGTATTAAGATCCGGAAGCACTATTCCACCTTTAGCAGATAAACGTCGTAAGGATGCAAAATTAATTCGGGGATGTTTGTAGCTCCAAAAGTAGGATAAAATAGAACGTTGCCATTTTGCGATGGTCGATTTAAGAATCATAATAGAGAGAGCCCAGAAACAATACAAGAATTTAGGAAAAATGAAGGCTTTGATTGATTGGAGATGCTCTGCCCAGGTCAGCATTTTGGAGTCCTAATTTTTCATTTGATTAGAGGCTTCTTTAGCAATGGCAATATGATTGCAATGCATTAAGTCAGCAAGGTCCAGGGTAACTTTGATCCCTAAATATTGCCAATAGGAATCAGTCCATTGAAAGGAGTGACACGATTTTATATAGTTTGTCGTTTCGTCTGTCAGATTGATCGGATACACTAACGATTTGGAATGATTAACCTGGAGACCAGAGACTTTTCCAAAAGAAGTTAAGGTCGTTAGGATAGCAGGAAGCGATGAATGTGGTTCAGAGATGTAGAGAACAAGGTCATCTGCAAAGAGGCTAAGTTTAAATTCCTTATCTTTTACCTGAATACCTTTGAAGTTCGAAATATGTTGCAGATTGTTGGCTAGAGGTTCCGTCATGACTGCAAACAGCAACGGCGACAAAGGACAACCCTGACAAGTCCCTTGCTGAAGATGAATAGGATTGGATGATTGACTGTTGAGAAGAATAGTAGCCATTGGAGTCGAATAAATGGCCTTAATCGCTTGTAGGAAGGTGTCTCCAAATTGCATAGCTTTAAGTGTGTTAGTGATAAACGAGAATTCAACAGTGTCAAAGGCCTTTTCAATGTCAAGGGAGAGAGCCATAGTATCCGGAATCTTGTGTTTCCTACTATAGAGTATGAGATCCAGGGTTTTACGGATATTGTCCGTTATATCTCTAGAGGGAATGAATCCCGTTTGGTCTGTGTGAACATAGAAGCCTATAACATGCTTAAGACGTTCAGATAGAATTTGAGTGAAAATCTTGTAGTCCGAATTAAGTAAAAATATAGGACAATACGCTCTCGGGTCGGAAGCATCTTTTCCATGTTTAGGTATTAAGATAATATTGGCATGTTGCCACGATGGAGGTAATTCTCTGGATGTAAGGATACTGTTGAAAAGAAACTCCAGCGGTTTAACTAAAATGTCCACAAAGCTTTTGTAAAATTCAATGGTAAAGCCGTCCGGGCCTGGTGCTTTATTGATTTTCATAGATTTAATGGCTTGACGAATTTCAATCTCAGTAATCGGGGCATTCAAAAGAGTCCGATGTTCCTCCGAAAGTATAGGGATCTTGGCATTAGAGGAGAGATAAGCATCGATATCTCATTGCAGAGGATATGTCAAAGTGTAAAGAGATGTAAAGAATGACTCCATCACATGCAAAATATCAGGGGTTGCCATGTGCAGCTTACCCTTGGGATCCCTTAAGCATTTGATGTGTTGTTCAGAGCGTTGCTTTTTAAGCTTCCAAGCCAGCAAGTGGAGTACTTTGGGACCCTTAGTAATCCTAGTGCGTTTCCATTTCAGGTCGTCTTTATAGATGTTGTAGACATCCAAAGACTCTAATTGTTTTCTTAGCTGTGAGAGTTTAGTATATATTTTCGGGTTGCATGATCTTTTGTGTTGTAATTCAAATTGTGAGATAAGATGTTGAAGTTCCACTTTTCTCTGGTTCCTTTCTTTATTTAGGGCTGCAAGAGACGAAATGCAAGCACCCTGGATGACTGCTTTGGAGGCGTCCGACACCGTTTTCAGTGGGACCCCACAGTGAAGATTATTGCGGAAAAATTCCTCAATTTCACAATGAAGTCTGGTTGTAGCTTTAGTGCTGAATAATAAAGATTTATTGAAGGACCAATTTGGTCTTGGTCTCGGTGTGTTGTTTGTGTTGAGTAAGCAAGTCACAGGAGAATGATCTGATCAACGTTGAATACCCATCTGTATGATGGGGCATAAATCAGACGAAACTAAAAAGAAATCCAACCTGGAGTAACAGTTGTACTTAGGAGAGAAGTATGTATAATCCCGATAAGAGCAGTTCTGAAGTCTCCATATATCATGCAAATCATACTCAGCTAATAATTTTGGAAAGGCTTGTTGGGAGGCGTCTTTATATTGTATAATTTTAATAATGCTGGTTGATTTACTTGATTTGTCAATTCTTGCATCCATTACGTAGTTGAAATCACCCCCTAAGAGTACAGATCCTTTTTTGAATTTGTAAAGTTTGTGCAGAGTTGACTTCATAAAATCCATCTGACCATAGTTAGGAGCATAGACATTGGCTAAGGTAATGTCCAGATCGTTAAGTTTACCTCTTACGAAAATAAACCTTCCAGTTGAGTCTTGCATTCTGGCTTCAAGAGTAAAATTGGAGGAACGGGACAATAAAATGGCAACCCCACGCAAATGGGAAGAGCCACATGCTTGAAACTGAGTAGTAAACCAATTAGTTGGCAGCACTGAAGTTCAGCGTTTAAGGTGAGTTTCCTGTAAGAAAGCTATGTCAATTCGTTGTTTTTTAAGATCAGTCACAATCCGTTTGGCCTTGATTCTGTTGTTAAGACCTCTACAATTTAAAGTGAGTATTTTCACTTAGTCAGACGCCATTATAGATTTCCATAATAGGATTGCAGTAACATATGAGATATTTGCTCTTGGAGAAATAGTTTAACAATAAAAAGAAGGCCAAAAAGCCTATAATCAAAGAAATGAGAGAGAAAAAACACAACAAGATTGCCTCTTATCAACAATAAAATTACTTGAACAGTTGAAAAATGTAGAATAATAAAAACTTTGAGAAGTTTAAGCATTAAAATCTTTATGATTGATATCCTGCTCACTATAAAAAAATGTAGCTGATTCAAATCCCTCCTCCCCCCTCCCATCCCCTCCCCCAAAGCTTCCACAAGCCAACAGAAGGAGAACACCAGAAAAAGAATACCAGATAGAAAATAGGAACCCATTCTCCCCCCCCACGACTGCCCAAAGAAAAGGTCCCTAAGAGTGCAGTTCACAACCACACAAGGCCTTCCTGGCCTCATCCCCTGGACCATAGAAGAAGCAAAAAACATAGGGAAAAAAGAGTGTTAACCACCCACCGCAATCAGGCATCCTGAAGGAGCCTCCCCCCCTTCCCTTCTCCCGAATGTGCAGAATTAATGTTAATAAACGAGAAGCAAGTATAGAAGACTTAAGATCACTTACAGACGACTAACATAATAATACAATGCAGATAAATGTAATACAGTAGCATTTAAGGTGACTAATTGAATCTCACAGGAATTTTACTCCAGCGATGAGGCGTTCCAGGGGAGCCTCTTTTGCGTTTATTCCTTTGAGGAGTATGAGAGGTTTGCATAGGTTCAAGACCTACCACTTGTAAGAGATCCCAACCACTTTCTATGTCATCTGCTTGGAAGGTAGAACCTTTGTGTTTAATTTGAAGGTGACCTGTTTGAAGCCATCTATAGCGCATACCAGCTTCATTCAAACATTGTGTAATAGGCTTAAGATCTCTACGAATTTGTAAAGCTTCGGGCGGAACATCTGGAAAGATAGCAACATCCTCACCCTTGTATTTAAATTTGCCTTTCACTTTAGCTTCTTTGAGAATATGGTTTTTGGTGCGGAAGTCTAAAAATTCTGCTATAATATCCCTCGGCCCCTTGCGTTCAGAGGCAAGAGAACCGAGCCTGTATGCTCTGACAATCATGGGGGCCACCCTGTCTTCCAGTTGAAGTGTTGTGGCTAGCCAGCCTGATAGGAAGGCAGACAGGTCAGTATTTGTTTCCGCGTGCTCCGTTATGCTCCTGAATTTAAGGAAATGTTCCCTTGCCTTGTGTTCCAAGAATAAAATCCTATCTCGTGCTCAGGTCTCTCTCTGTTGAAGGAACCTAATATCATCTTGATTTGCTATCGAAGCCTTTAATGCCATTTCTGCTGATTGGGAGACTTTTTGAATAGAGTCTTGTAAAGAACTCATTTGTTCAGCCATGGGCTGCAGTATTGAGTTAATATTTGCTAGAATTTTCATTTTAAAAGAGGCGAAAAGCTCAGTGAGACTGTCCATAGTGATAGGAGTCTGGGTTGTGTGGTGATTCCCGCCCTCCGCCGCCATTTTAGGATCGGCCTGCAGTTTCCTACCCGCGCTGCCTTCTTTAACTGCTCCAAAGTAAGCCTTTAAATTCGGGACTTCAACTGCATTTGCTTTCAATTTCGACCCTCCGGATTTTCGCATAACTTCGTGAGGCAAAAGATCTCGTTGTGAGGTAAACGCTCAGGAGAAGATGACGGGGAGAGTTGGAGCTCTCTCAGAAGGCGTCCGCCATCAGCCGCGCTGACGCCCCGCCCCCCATCCAATGAGCTTCATAGTTGAGTGGCAATTTGATCCCAGTTTGCACCACATCCAGCTGGAGAGGGAGAGGATCAGGGATGGGGGAATGCTGACAGACTGATGATGCAATATCACTTCCTGCAAAAACCTGAAAGTGACATCACCACATTAGCATGCCACTGAAGAATCTTCCCAATATTCTGTGGTTTTACCCAGCAGAAAATGACAGCTTTAGAAGTTATACTGTGGGCATTATACTCCACTGAAGTGCCTCTCCTTCTCACTGCCCTCCCCAGGCTCCACCCCCAAAAATCTCCATTAATTTCCCAATCCAGAATTGGCAACCCTACTCCACAGGCACCACTCTCAATCTTGAAACTTCCCAGGCTGGAGCTGGCAACCCTAGTTCCAGCTACCACTATGGTGCCAGGGCTGCAATCGGGCCAACAGAATACAATTTTGTGGCAGTGGAAATAGAAAGGAAGGTAGGATTTCTCTGAACAGGCCAAGACTCAAGCCACTGGGCCTGAAGTAATTACCTACTGAGGAACAGGACCTCCAACTTTCCCTGGCCTAATGCAAAGTTGATATTCTAGTGAGAAAGATGTGGCTGCAAAGGCTTTTAAAAAGTTTCAATATTAGTTGTATATGTTTATATCTTACCAGTCACATGTATCAGTACCCATTAAGGTATCCCATTACTCTTTTGTATTATGCTAATAGGCCAATGTGTGTGTACTATGAAAATGTCTCATATTCTGTTGTGAGGCTATGAGCATGACAAGTTATACAAGCACACTGTCCTCAAGGAGAAATAGTAAGTATCTTAAGTGGGAGTGATTCCCCCCCTGTTTTCTTTTAAAGAAAGGGATTGGCATGCTAAAATGCTACTGATGGCCAAAGTAAAATGTGATATGATTTTTAACAGCAAGCAAAACAAGTACATTAATGCTGTGGGGGGAAATGCCATGAAAGAAACTAATGGGTAAGATTGTCAATACATTTTCATCTCAAACCTATGGCTTCTGCTGAAAGATTTCAGTTTAAAAAAGAAAAATAACAGGAACAAATAAGATAACTGCATTTACACTGGATTTCTTTTTCTGTTTTTTTTTGGGAAAAAATGCCACTCATAAGTTACAATGGAGATTTTTCTGTATAAACTTCCCAGAGACAGAGTAGTGTGTAGGCTGAGAAGGGAAGTAAGACTACTGGTTGCTTTCAGAAGGGCATCTAATATTGCAATATGCAAGTTGAAATGTGTGGCCTGATCATGATGCCAAGGAATTGCATGGAACTAAAACACTAGCCACACAACAAGCCAATGCTCTGGCCAGGGGTCTTTTCATAGAAAAACAGCTGCAGGAGCTCATTAGCATATGGTATGCTAATGAGCTATTAGGCTATTAGCATATGCCATGCCCCATGACATCACCGGAAGTGATGTCAGAGAGGGAAGCAAAAGGGGGGGGGAGGCATCTTCAAAAGCCTCCCCTTCCCTTCCCCAGCTGGCCTGGGTGGGGGAGCTAAGAGGTTTAAACTCTAAACTCCTTCTCACTAGAGTTGGGCCACAGAAAGAGGAAAGAGGGAAGGAAAGAGAGAGAGTAGAGAGAAGGAAAGAAAGAAGGAAAGAGGGAAAAAAAGAGAAGGAAAGGAGGAGGGAAAGAAAGAGAGAAGAGAAGAAGGAGGGAAAGAGGAAAAGGAGCGAAGGAAAGGAGGGAATGAAAGAAATTCGGTGGCAATTCGGCCTCATTATATCCTATGGGCCATTGAAGTCAGTGGTGAAAACATAGGGTATATTCTGGGGGCTGGAAGGGAGGGGGTTTGAGGGAGAGGCTATGGAGCCTCTCCTCAAGGTACCCACCAAGTTTCAAGAACATTGGATTAGGGGGTCCAATTCTATGGGCCCCCAAACAGGTTGCCCTCATTCCCTCCATTGTTCTCTATGGTGGGAAAAAAGTAACATAGAGAACAATGGAGGGAATGGGGGCAACCTATTTGGGGGCCCATAGAATCGGACCCCCTGGTCCAATGTTCTTGAAACTTGGTGGGTATCTTGGTGAGAGGCTCCATAAGCTACCCTGTGAGTTTGGAGCCTCTCCCTCAAACCCCCTCCCCTCCAGCCCCCAGAATATACCCTGTTTTCACCATTGACTTCAATGGCCCATAGGATGTAATGGTGCTGAAATTGACATTTGGCTGCCTGAAACTCCAGGGACGCCAGCTGGGGGCGGGGCTTGGCTCCTGAGCTGCCAGAGCTGTGCTCCGGTGCGCTCCCCCCAAAAAAGACCCCTGGCTCTGGCAGAAAACTGAATATCTTAGACTTGGGAGATGTCCACCAGATGTCCAGGTGTGGCCAAGAGTTCCTCCAAAATTATAATTGACTATAACTGATCTTCAGACTACAGAGATCAGTCTCCCTGGAGGAACTGGCAGCTTCAGAGGGCACTCCCCCCCCAGGACTGAGCCCAAATCTCCATGAATTTCACAAGCTGCAGTTGGCAACCCTAGGAATTTAGATCCCTAGAATTTAGGTGATCCCTGGCTTGAAGGATATTGGGCTGTCCTCAACCAGAGCCAGGGCCTTTTTTGACCTGACACCAGCCTGGTGGAACTCTCTGCCTAATGACATCTGTATCCTGTAGTTCAAACAGTTCCACAGGGCTTGTAAGACAGAGATGTTCCAGCAGGCCTATGATTGAGGACAGCAAGGATATTGATTGTTTAGATGCCATCTGAATAGTTGAATAGTTGAATTAATTAATTATTACTGTTTTGTTGTTGTTGTTGTTTTTGGAATATTGTAATGTATTTATTAAATGTTGTTTAACCACCCTGAGCCCATGTGCTATAGTATAAAGACTGTGGTACTAAGCTGTACCCATAGCATTTTTGTAATCTGAAACAACCCTATTGGGTTGCTATTTTCCTCTTTGGAGTAAGTATATCAGTCCTGTATCAAGACATACTTCATGTCACTGATGAAGTGGTTCCTATTTCACAAAAACTTCTCCCAACCTAACTTCTCCTCAAAGCTCCGTTGTGTTTTTGCTGTAGGCTATTATTGTGGATTGCCCTCACAGACAGAAGAAAGAGTCATACAACAGTAGTTGGGAAAACTAAAGACCACTTTATTTATTAATAAAACAATGGCAAGGGCTAACAGTATGAAGTGGCATGGTCGAGGCCTGGGGTCACAAAACCCCACCCTTGCCATAAGATGGGCAATGCACCTGGCCTCTGGTTCATAGCCTGCTGTAAGTGGCTCAAGCCCAGGCAGCTCAGCCATGGAATATGCCATGATGATTCCTCACCCACAGCTGCATGGCCTGTGTAAAGTATCCATCAAAGGCTATCCAAAAGGCAGTCTGCCCATCTCATCCCTGGCCGCAAGGCTGTAGTGATGATCTGACAGACCCCTCCACTCTTCAGCATTGCTGATAGGTGCTTACCAAGCTGCAACAAATTTTTCCTAACAAAACTCCACCACTACAAGGGTCAAGCCTCTGCTTAGGCCCATGCACCCACTAAATACCTAACACTGCCATAAGCCCTTACTGTTAAGTCCTGTAGAAAAATCATGTTCCATTTTCTGTACAGGTCATGCAATCAGCCGGAATTTGGGGGTGTGCGGCACATAGTGGCCTAACTCGAACCCAACCCTCAAGATGTGCATAAGCTCTGATATCTGTTGGAGATGTAAAAAAGAGATAGGAACCTATTTTCATGTTTGGTGGAATTGTGGGAAAATTAGGCCTTTTTGGAAAATGATTTGTAAGACACTGGAAGAAATTACAAATGTTAATATACAATTCGCACCGGAAATATTTTTACTTAATATCCTCCCGGTGGGAGTAAGAAAAGAGGATGCAAGAATTATTCTCTATACAGTCACGGCATCAAGAATAGCAGTGGCAAAAAGTTGGAAAAAAACACTTGTCCCGTCTCGAGAAGAAATTATAACTAACTTACTGGAAATAGCAGAATCTGATAAAATTAACTTAATCCTCTCAGGGAAAGATGAGTCATTATTTGTAAACAGATGGAAAAAAGTTTATAACTGGATGGAAAAGAGTATATGAATAGCTTCCCATTGTAACCGCAAATGATCTGTATAAGCCTTTATTTTTGCTTGTTTTTTTGTTGTTGTTTTTGTTTGTTTTGTTTTTATTTTGTTGGTTTATGTATACTGGAAAACCTATAAATAAACTTCATAAAAAAAAAAGATGTGCATAAGCGCTGATGATCCCTTTGTGATTAAAGGGGGGGGGCAGCCATTCCTGCATGGGTTCATGGTGGACCAATAATTGTATTTGTCCGCTGCTGAAAAGTCAAACTCATTCCAGGCCTGCAAACTTGAGCCCTCCCTTTCAAGAAACCAAAGTTATTACCACCCAGGTGGATGCAAGCACGCTGGGTGTAGAGGAAGCTCCACAGCTAGTGGAGAAGGCCCGCCCAGTGAGGCTGCAGCGTCCCCTCCAGTCAACCATGGCCCATCTACTAAGGCCCACAGGAGAGCCAATGGCTGATCTGTTGCTTGGGAGCTGCCCAGGAAATGAAGCTGTGTCTGCCGATGGGAATCCAACTCCACCTGCCACAGAACACTGCACCTAAGAGAAAAACAATGAACCAACACCATGAAAGTTCTCATGTATAGCAAGGGGTGCCAGCACTTCGTAAGCGGCAGTGGATACCGACCCAAATCTGAGTAGAGGGTCCAAACTGTACTCAAGAAAAGCCCAAACAATCCCAAGCCCAGGCCATATGGCCCAAAACTAGTGCCTGGTCAGCAGAGTTCCCTCCGCAAGCCTGAAGTGCATAAAGCACACTGAAGTGCATAAAGCAACCAGCCCAGGTCGCTGGTGACCCTTGTATCACTGCCGAGAAGTGCTTCCATGGTCCTTTGGAGCCCCCTTTACCAAGACCTTCATAGCGTGCTTTAGAAATTCCGCTTCATCTTCACACAAAGTTTGCACCCTCACAGTCATTAGATTTGCAGGGCACTGCACTGATCAAGTGCAGAAAATTACTGTTATTCGCAGACAGCATTGCAAGCTATCTGGCAATGTTGTTTACCTCCATGCCAGGAGCTGAGCATTTGCACACATTAAGTCCATATTAAACAGACAAGCCTTTTCTCTCTGGATACTTCAGTAACTCTGCACCTAAAAGATAGGAAATTGATGCCTCAAATTGTCACTGGCTAAAGTCTGCATCAGAAGAGAGCATCTCTGATGCAGTTCCTGATCCACAGGATTGTCAACTGTGGAAACAATACCAAATAGGAAAAGTGGGTCATTCTCTCACTGCTGTGGGGCTCTTTAGAGAACTCACCACCATTTGAATGTGACCTGAATGGAGAGGCATTCATTGTTTTAAATCCAGTGACTGCTCTGATAAGGCATTTCCCATACTTATGGTATTTAATTGTTTCTAGTTCTTTAATAACTACAAAGACACATCCCAGCAAAATGGGGTTGTCTGGCTCTAAAGACATGACATTGCCAATCCACAATATGGTGTCACTTAACCCCCCCCGTAAAATATTTAGATATTTTGTCTTTAATAATAATAATAATAATAATAATAATAATAATAATAATAATAATAATAATAATAATAATAATAATAATAATAATAATAATAATAATAATTTTAAACACTGTACCCTAAGGAGTCTCTAGTACCTATCATTTCTTATAGACACCAGGTTCCTATCCTAAAAACCAAGGACAAGCACACAGTAAATGTGACCGGCTCCGTCTTAAAAATGGTAAATGCACATGGCATGCAGGCTGTATGCCATTCATTGTAATGTGAACATGGCTTCAGGAAACCTATTCACATATACATGAGCAAGGCTGGACTGCCAGGTAGGGAAGTACCTTCTTTCCTGGCCAAATGAGTGGGAAGAACAGCAGCTGACCCTCTGGCCTACAGAGCCCTGCCAGCCCCTACACATTTCCTGGTGGTGTGGCTGTGCCGCCACATCCCCAGCCAGCACTGTCCATAGCCTGTTGTACCAACACCACTCCTCCAGCCCTGCAACTCATTGGACCTCCCTTAAGAAGATGCGCTATTCAACCTGTGTAGCCATTCATTAGGACCAAAACACTGACATGTAATGGCGTGCCAGCCATCAAATTCTAATATCACCGCCTCAGGTTGGAATCACAGTGTATTCCTACTGAAACACAAAAACATAAGGTACAAATGATAAATTGCAATGGATAGTTTCAAATCCTAACACATGACAAAGCCAACTCAGAGTGCATTAACACTGTCAGACTCACATGTTGCTGACAAGGATCCCTTTGCAAAAGGCAACCCTTAGAAAATCAGCGTTCTCCTCTCAGATTCCATTTCTATTTGCAGATTACATTTAGAAATGATTAAAGGCCTCTATAGTTTTCTAGCTAAGAAAGTTAAACAGAAGAGACTGGATTTTTACACCCACTCTTCAATTAGAGAGTGGCTCACAATCACCTTCCTTTCCCCTTCCCCTAACAGACAGCCTGTGAGGTACGTGGGGCTGAGAAGCCCATCGAAAACCACCTTGAGCGAACAGCTCCAAAGAACTGTGACTTGAATCAAGGTCACCCGGCTGACTTCCAGCTGCCTGCAGTGGAGGGATTGGGAATCAAATGGGTTCTCCCGTTTGAGTCCACTGGCTTGTCACATTAGGGCCAAATATTTTAATCAAAGATTGGCAAGTTATATTACCGCTCTCTGGATGTTAAGGCAAAGGTCTCCCCTGCCTAAAGGCCGATCAAATCCAACCCCAGGGCTGCGACTCTAGGGATGCGGTGCCCATCTCTGCCTCCCATCCGGAACGCAAGCGCTGTCTGAAGACTGCTCCGTGGCAATGCGGCCGGAATGACCTGATGTGAAGGCGCACGGAATGCTGTTCCCTTTCCACTGAGGCACCTATTAACTGCCTGCAATTTTCTGCCTTCAAACCGCTGGGTTGGCAAGAGCCAGGACCATAGACGGGAGATCACTCCATCACGCAGCACTCGGCTTTAAACTGCTGAACTACTGACTCTCCAGTCTGCAGTTTGGTGTAGAGCCCTGTAAAATTACTATTGGCATAAAAATCCCTGTCTACACACAAATATAAAACTAAGGCTCCCTGCCAGCAGTAGATAAGCCAAAATTATTCTGCATAAGGATCTTGCCAATATTCAAGGAATAACCTGACTATAGCACTGTATGCAATTAAACTCACTAAAATGAGCATTGCTTACTTAGCTAGCAAAGGCCCTCCAGGTCTCAGGCAGAAATCTTTCACATCATCCACTACCAATCCCCCAACTAGCAATGCTGCGAACTGAACTTGGGACCCACTGCATACCAAGCAGCAGACATTTTGCATGCCAAGCATACGGTTTCTCTCATTGAGACACATCCACTCGCAAAATGCCCTCAAGGCAGTTATTACAAAGGTTCATTCCCCTATAGCCTAGCATAGAGTAATGCCAGCAACCAGCGACAGGGTCTCTAGAAACAATAATCTAGCAGTAGATACACCCATCCCCTCAGATGATTCCTCTCAAGCATCATTCTTACCACAGGAACTGCACCTCCCCACAGCACCAGTCAAATATTTATGGCCATTTGGAGTCAGTGGAGGGTCCCAGTCCAACAGTGGGGGGGGGACTTGGGTGCTGACAAGGTGTTCCTGGTGCCCACATGTTGCATCAGCTCAGAGAGCATTCCCCTTATATAAAGATAGAGGTAATGGAGTTGGCTTATAAATTTGCTAATTATTCACCCCTTAAGATTCATATAGGGTGGAAAGCCAGCATGAAAATGTTGTATATAAAACTGAGTGAAGGGGGTATCACTTTGAACCCAATTGGCCACCTGAACTCCCTTCAATTAATGGCCTCTGAAGGGACGGTCCCAAAATGGCCACCCCAGGCACCCACTTAAAATGGCCATCGCTGCCCAAATCACTGTGAAAAAATGGCTGCCAAAACATAGTTACAAAATGGTGGCTTGTATCACAGCTGCTTAAATAGCTGCCCCACACAAGCACTACCCCCAAATTGGCCACCTAGTTATGCAATGGCTGTCTAAAGCACAGCCCCCAACATGGCCACTCCAATTAATGCATGCTTTGAAGCCTAATAGCCAGGCTATGGAATGCAGAGGGAGGCAGGGACATCGCCAGAATAAGGCAGCACTACCTTGCTGCACTTCACTGCCTATGTCAGGTCCCCAGGCCAAGATCACCTAACTTCAAGGGGGGGCAATATGTGAGAACAGGCAGATGATGGGAATAAGCTTGGGCCCAGCATCCCCCACAGATGTTCCAACTCCCTGCAGGTGTCTGCACAGTGATGCTAATAGGTGGGGTGAAGGAGGAAGGGGTTGGGGGGGTGATCAGAAGCCTCACCACTGCAGCCACCCACTGCCAGAGCCTGAAAAAGTTTACCCCCACCACAAAAGAAGTGACGATTTGCTGTAAAACATTCAGGAGGTGCAGACTCCGACATGGCCCTAAATCCAGCTGCAATGTGGCCCCAGGCCAAGGAGCAAGCTGCTGGTGTGGGCAGGCCCCAGGCCAGCTACCAGGCTGCCACGTGGCTCCTCAGATCGTGCCGCTAGCGCGGCCCCAATGCTCCAGCCACAATGCGGCCCACTGCTCCAGCCATGACACAGCTCCAACCTTCCAGCCACCATGCCCTCAGCCACAATGAACCTTTGACTCTCTGGCCCGTGACTCCTTCTTTCACAGGGGCTGCCACCACGCTGCCACATGGTTTTGTTTTGTTTTTAAACTTGCAACCTGTCCTTGGGTTGCCGAACAGCCAAACCAAACTTGCCGCTGTTTCCCTAAGGTAGCTACCGAGCACAAGGTGCAGACTGCCTGAATGGGACTGGGGCCAGCCATTAAGATGGTGCTGACCCCACCCCCTAAAGGACCCAGCTACCACAGCCGAACTCCTGCCTCCTTTCATGGAGGTAAAGTTGGCTCCCAACCATTTAATAGAAATAGAAAGAAGCAGGAACATGGGGTTCTGAATTCTTGAACCTCAATATTTTGGGGGGGATTTTTTTTTAGATAAAAGGAAATTTAACTAAACAGTGAACAAGTCTGTATCTGAAGACATGAGCTTGCACCTGAAAGCTTATACCTTGAATAAAATTTTGTTGGACTGATTTCCCACAAACAGCTGCACTGCCCTTGTTCTTCCCTTTCCCCCAATTGTATCCATCAATTTCCCACTACTTGCTGTGTGGCCACGTTTTGACCCACAGCACCCCCAATTTCCTCCGTATCTTCTAGAGCCTTGTTTTTTGAGATTGAGAAGATGCAGGGGAAATCGGGGGATGCTGCGATCCAAAATGCAGCCGTGCAGCAAGTAGTGGGAAATTGATGAATACAATCGGGGGAAGGGAAGAGAGAGGGCAGTGCAGCTGTTTGTGGGAAATCGATCTTGGTCTTAGGTGCCACTGGACTCAAACTTTGTTCTGCTGCTTCAGACCAATACCCACCTGAATCTGTGAAGTAGTCTGACATTCTTAGAGATTTATACATCAGATTATGGGATGCAGTGTGATTGTGGGATGCAGTGTGATCTCCCATTCAGAAATGTTTGGTGAATTCATATAATGACCTTGAAGTACTCCTCAGAGAGTTCGAACTTGCTGGAAGCAAAAGACACTTAGTCAAAGAAAGACCCACAAATTTCTTAGACCCTACCTGAATATGTATCTCAGTAATCCTTGTCCCTGTAAAAATAAAAATAAGAAAATCAAAATTGCCTTACTAGATAGGATGCCTGGCACCTGATTGGGCAGTTGGTCAGCTTTCCCCCAAAGGCCTAATATACATCTACCAGTTCCTAAAAGCCAAGGAACAAGGCTTTCAGTTTGAGCCATTTGTCTTGGTCAAAAGGATCCTTCCATGCTTTGTCTGTTCTCATCCCTTTGGACATTAACAAGAATATACTATACATACCTGTACACACTTGGATTTGCCAGCACAGCTGTTTCTAATACCAAGTTGGAACATTTTTATTAAAATACAAGTTAGCTGTGCTGGGCTAACCAAACTTTGGTAGTCAGACAAAATGGCTAAGGTGCCTCACACAGCTCATGTTTCCATGTCTATTATCACTGGGATGGTCTGAGAATGGGTACTTCTTTACATAATGAGTGGTTTTGTTAGAAGTGGATTGGGGGAAGATTTATTTTCCCTATTGTTGAGCAACCAAGGAACAGTGCTGTTCTGTAATGAATGCAGAGGACAGGTATTTTATGACAGCATTAAACTCAAAGCCAATTCCGATTTCACTTGTTTTGAAAGACTGGTCTTCACAATCTGATCTACATGTAATTGGAATGGTTTTTGTGCTATCTGCAGGTCTGCACACTTAACAGTTTGATCTCTCCCCCTCCCCCAAGTCATTCATGAATTTGTTAAAATGTATGGGCCATAATAGTTACACTTGGAGCTCCTTCGTGTCTTAGGAATTTTAAATCAATTAAACTAAAATTAATGCCAAGATGTAACCTAATCTGCATTAAATGGGCATCCCATTATTCATATTACACTCTTCATGATCATCACCTTTATCATACATTAACACAGATTTCATAAAGGCATCATGATTCTATTTTCTCAAAGTTGTAAATATCTTAAAACTTTAGTACTTGTTAATTCTGAAAGTACTTTCATAACTTCTACGAGTAGTTCCTTGCTACTAGAACAGCCATTGACAGTCTGTATAGCTTTCCACATTTCTATTGCTTCTGAAACACTGGAATTCTGTGGTAAAACTACAAGTCAGATATGTGAAAGAGTGACAGAGGATGCATTCTGGAATTATTCACCTAATACCTTTCTATTTCTATTATCAGCCGAGCATTTCTTAGATGTTTGTCTTGTGAAGTTAGTGCCACCATGGTGTACTGGCTGCAGTATTAGACTAGCATCTTGGACACCCAGGTTCAAACCCCCAATCTGCCATGGAAGCTCATTGGGACACTTTTGGGGTCAGTCATTTTCAGCCTAACCAACCTCACAGGGTTACTGTTGCAAAGATGAAATGGAGAGGTTACTCTGGGCTCCCACTGGGAGAAAAGTGGGGTATAAATATATAAAAAATATTCAACCTACAGCCAGGGGCATCATTTCAGACTGCAGGAGGGCAAGCTTTTCAAGAAGATCTAACTATCATGGTTTTCTCCCCTCACCCCAGTCCAGGGATGAGAGTTAAAAACCAGGTCTTCAATAACCATTAAACAATCCCCCCAGGAGAATGGCTATAGTATCAGTAGTCACTGCCACCAGGATCTCTTACACAAAGGTCCCCACCTCAGACAGGAGCAGAGATCTCCAATTCCTGCTTGGTCTATAGGACTTAACACTTTACCAGCTCTGTATCAGGGCTGCAAACAATTAATTAACACACAGTGGTAGCCTTCTTAGGCGAATGGCTTAGGTACAAGATTTAGTCTTAGAGGTCAAGTTGCAACAGAGGAAACAAATCCAGATAATATTGATTATATATATTATCTTTATTCAGTGCAAAAGCATGCATATATAATGAGTAGCAAAAGATAAATAAATACAAATCACGCCTATAGCATAGTCAGCTCTAGCTACACAATAGAGGTAATGCATAGTTACCAGGCTTTCAGAGGCAGCAGATGATTCAATGTGCAAATAGTCCAATGTGTAACCAGGGAATCTTGAGGATGAACCACATGGTTGATGATGGCAACTAAGACCAGCTTGGTTGCCTAGCAGTAGAACTCCATGACCAGCAAGCAGCCAGTACATAAAGGAACTCTTTGTTTCCAGAGAGGAACTCAGGAACTAACAAAGAACTAACTTTTCCCATATGGGGTATCACAATTACACCCCCTCCTCCATCACTACTGAATATGGCCATTATCCAATTGTGAGGGAGTGGAGGGGTGTGTCCAAGCTCCATGGCATACGTGCCACATGTCAGGTCAGGGAATGCTTAGGAATGTTTTTTGAAGTGTTAATGTGCTGGGCCTACTTCTTTCAGGCTTGGAAAGGCGTCTGTATGTCTCCCTGTCCCAGAAAAAGGTGTCAAAGTGTCTCGCATATGGATATGAGGCTTGGCCATCTGGCCGGCCATCTGTGCAGGTGACGAAAGTCACACAGAAGTGTTAGCAGCTAAGGCCATTTGGCCCTCGCAGGGATAGCTTCAGAAAAAGAGGCTTTTTCTGTACACTAACATCCCTTGGACTTGCACAAATGTATATTGTACAAAAGCAATCTTGTAAGAGAACTTATGATAACTTTTTTGTACCTCCTAGTTTCTATTGTAATGTTATCAAAATGGGTCAAACAGTCTCTTTTTGTAAAGAGTATGCATCGATGGGATACATATCTCTCTATATAATAATTCTGTTTTGGTCATGGACTCTCCTGAACATTCCACACACTCCCAAATCAGTTGGCTCCCTGATCGGTCACTCAGAAGCTGTCCCTACCCACTGGTTGCATTGCCTGAGTCTTGCCTCCAATATTCTAAACAGTTTGCTGTTCCTCTCCCCCCAATAGCCAGTCAGAATACAGAGGTCATTTGCATATGCAACCTGATTGGCCTTTGCCTCTAACATTCTAAACAGTTTGTTGTTGCTGTTGGGAGTCATTGAATGTGTCCTGAGGTAAACTACATATCCCAATTTTCCCTTAAACTGACACTGGAGTTGCCAAAATACATATCCTAATCTTCCCTTAAATGGTTACTGGAGTTGCCAATCTGCCTGTGGAGCCTGGCGATCTCCCAGTGATCACCATGTTCCCCTGCCACAGCACATAATTTCCCCTACAGAAATTTTCCCAGCTATAACAATAGCTGCTTTGGGCAGTGGACTCTATGGCATTATACCCTACTGAAGTCCCTCCACACCTCAAACCATGCCCTCCCCAGGCTCTACCCCTCAGATTTACAGGTCTAGCCCTCCCCTTAGTATTGCCAGCCTCCAGGCAGCACATGGAGATCTCCAAAATCAATTCTCCTGGAAAAAATGACTGCTTTGGGCAATAGACTCTATGGCATTATACCCTGCTGAGGTCCTTCCACACCCCAAACCCTGCCCTCCCCAGGATCTGCCCCCAAATCTCCAGGAGTTTCCCAACCTAGAGCTGGCAACCCTAAATTGAATCCTTAAATTCAAAAAGCAGTAATTTGTTCAAAATAAGTTGTTCAGTACTCAAGTACTTAGGAGATTCTTTTGAGGGGTGATGAGGACTCCTTTCAGCTCCAGCCTATATCTGGAGAGCTTTCTGAAAAGAAGATGAGTATACCGGCAGGCAGGGCCTAGGAATAACAATCTTCCTGGTGTTAAGGTAGAAGTTTGCTGACCCACAAGCTGTGGTCCAGCAACAAGACTGCTGTGCAGAGGATTTCTGAAATGAGGCTCGAAGTTTCTTGCACTTCCTTAGAATTGTATTGCCTAGGCTTACAAACTTCTAGGTGAGGCCTGGCATTCTCCCAGAATTACAACTGATCTCCATCCCTACAGAGATCAGTTTCCCTGGAGGAAATGACACCTTTGGAAGGCAGACTGTATAGCATTACATCCATGATGATCTCCCTCCCCTTCCCAAACTCTGCCCTCCCCAGGCACTGCCCCTAAATCTCCAGGAATTTCCAATCTCTGTTGCTGACATTCTAAACAGGATGAGTTCTTCTTTTTCCTTTTGCTAAATTAGGGGGCTACTGACGTTGCTTCCGGATATTCCCTGGAACAGGCTGGTAAACCCCCTCCATGTGCCCATCATCACACCCTCCTGGCAGTTCCCAGGCTTAGTCTGGCAATTCTATTTCAAATCCAAGTGGTGTTGTGGTCTTTTGTAGATCCATGCACATCTCCCATATTTATTATTCATTCATCAAATTTATATTCTATGGGTTGACAGGGCTGGGATAAACAAGGCAATATGAAGCCATGCGGGAATCCTCTTTGTATTCACAATCAGAATGGCTAGAACCAGTGAATTGGCCACAAATGTTATATCATAGCACGGACCTAGCATTGTACAAGCTAAAACATAAATTGACTTCATGCAGTTCTGTTTGCACAAAATCTTGTGCAAAACCTAGCACTTTCTACCCTAAATGATATAAGTAACCAGAGATTAGTAGCACAAGATCTTGTGCAAGTGGAAATGCAAATGGAGAGACAATAAGTTTGACTTTTTGCAAGTGACTATCATGGGTCCCAGTCACATGGAGAAATAGCTACACAGATGGGATGGATTAAGGGCAGATCAAACCGGCGCGATCAGATGCCAACATCTGGCAAGCGTCGCGCACCCGCCCCTCACCTGTCCCATCCGGCCGAAAACGCGGATCAAAAAGGTACTAGGCAAAATGCAGTACCTAGCCGATGATCCACAGCAAGGGCACGTGTGAGATAGTTGACGTGCCCGACTTCTGTTGTAAGCGAGGCTCTGCCAAACTGCGCATGCCCACAAATGTGCAGTTGCCTCACCTTGCCTGTCATCCCATTGCTTCCCCTTCAGCATGTGATCGTGCTGGGGAGCAACTGCGCGGCAGCTTGGGGGATCTGTGTGATCCTGCTCCTGCACCTCTTTTTGCCATGCCTCTGAAAAGCTGCACTTCCACTGTGGCTTTTCACGGTAGTGTGACCAGGGCCATGGTATTTTTCTTGCATTCTGTCTCATGGAATAGCTCTAGTGTGAGCAGAAATTTTGTGTTGGATCCAACCCCATGTGTGTATCTGTACAGCACCATCAATGTGTTGCTTTACGGAGTACAAGAAGATGTCCTTCCCTATGTGTACTTTTGAACTTTGATCACATTCACTCTTCTGGAGAGCTCCCCAGGTAATACCCCTGCTTTCCACAGAACATTTATATTTCTAACTCTGCTAATCGGTTTTACAAACAAATGTTAAAGAGTCCTTTGGACCAATTCTATAGCTTAGCTATGCCATCTTCCCGCTTTCTTGAATACATTCTACATGTTCAGTTAATCAAATTGACACATTGATGTTTTTTTTTTTCATATTTAACTCATTCTTCGTTCTTTGGTTCTTTACATAGCCTATGGTGTTCTATACACAAAATATCAATATGTTTTCTTTTTTCAAAAAGCTCATGTTTGGCATTTCAAATCTCATTGTTGAATTATAGATACTTTATGGATTTTCTTGGTATCTTACCTCAGGCTGTGATCTTGTCTGTTCTCACAAAGTTAAACACAGTTGTTATTTATTATTTGACTTATTTGCTAGCAATTCACAGCAGTGTTATATGGGGATGGGGAGGCAGAGTCTGGATAAAAGCCCTCCAAAGACAACCAGATATAGTAAGAAAATAGGCCTTTTTCTTCAGGTCTTTCATCCTGAACCAGACCAGTGCTCTGGCACTAAGAAAGGATTGTCTCTGCTGTTTGATTTCCAATTTTTAAACTTTACCCTTTTAATTGCATTTCATGAGGGATAGATTTGTTTCACATACAAGAATTCATTTATTCTCCATAGTGGATTATTTTAATCTTTCATACTCATTTTTAGAGAAGCTAGTTTTCCTTTTAGTACACCTAAGGATGAACAGAGTCTTCATTTAATTGGAACCAAAGGATTTTTCTTTCCAGTTACTAGCTCCTGCCTGACTTACTGTTCCATCACAGTCCCATAGAAGCATGCTGCTTCCCTGCGGTTGCCTTTCTTTATATTTCTGCAAAGTTGCTCTCATTATCCTTCATCAATGTGAGTGGACACAAGGTGTCACCGTTCTTGAGGCTCTGCATGACAGGATGGCATGGTGTACAATGCATTATTGATAACACGTGACTTCAACATCATTTCTGGAATGCAGAGTTCAAAAACACTCTTCCTTTTGATGTTTATGTTACTACCACTGAGACAGTTCCACTATCATCAAGTATTTTCCCATTCTTCTTCAAGAAAGAACAATCAGAAACTCTTGGCCAACAAGAAGAAATGATGGCTTGGCCTGTTAGCTGGCCCCCAGAAGGTAATATTAATACTTAGTCACTTCAAATAGCAGTTCCCTCACAAAATGGGGATGAGGAAAATGGTACCAATTGGTACAGAGACATGATAGAGGGAAGTCTTCCTACTGCATAAGCAACACTGAAGCTTCAACAAGGCTTATTTATCTATTTAATTCTAGACTAATTCTAGTAATCATTTAGAACAAAAGTTAGGGATTGCTAGACTTGTTAAACCTGTGAGCACTTTCAGAACTTTGAAAAAGGGAGGTGAGACCAGTCACCAAATGGCTGCCTTGGAAAGTTATCACAAAAGGTAGGGAAGTTCTAAACTGAGCAGCCTCCCATTTTGTGATCGGAGCAACTGATTCCAAATGGCTGCTCCCTGTGGACCCAAAGATCATGTCTCCAAGGCCTTCTGAAGCACATCCCATTCTAATGAAGCAGAGGAAAGCCTGAACTGGGTCTTTGCTTTGGGGAACAATCAAGCAGGGGCCAGGACACACAGTAATGGGAATATTGGAAATCTCACACACATAGTTCCCTCTTCCTCCATTTTTCCTTCATTGAGTGGGAGAGTGATTGAGCAGAGCTTTATCTTGATCTTGTACATCAAAGTGTAAATTCAGCTACTGTACCAAACTACCTTTGACTGACTTACATAGAGTCATATGTATAGCTTTTCTGTGGCTGATTTTCATGATAACTTAGTTAATAGAATCTGTGGTTTCTCACTCAAGTTCTTGAAGCTTTCACAGCTGAATGCCATCCACTCCTGGTGACTTGTTTCTTTTAAATTTGTCGGTCAGTTCCCATATTTCATCTCTTGTCACCTTTATTAGATACAGTTCTTCAGATGTAGTGCCATAAAAAATTGTTTAGGCATATGTATTGCTCCAGTGTTTTCCAGAATGAAAACTGATGCAAAGAATTTAGTCCTTTTCTCTGCAGCTTTCATGAATAACGTCAATTGTCATTTTAGAAGTGTAGTATGCAAAAAGGAGATTCAGTTTTAAAAGAGGAACACTTAACATAATTGTGTCTTCTTTGTAGGCATTTAAAGCATAAGAGTTGCAGAGATAGTTCTGACTAGTAATATTGTCAAAGAAACTTTAAAAAATAAGATGTTATCTGTTTCCAGTCAGAAAAGTTATTTTAGTATACTCCATCTTGCAGTTATCTGGGTTTTTCTTTTAAGCATACAAGAAAAGAGGAAAACAAAAAAAAATCATTTAGATTATTAAAGTATGGATTGGAAATAATTTTGGAAATGAGTTAGATTAGACATTTTAAATTTAGTCAATGAAATTATTAAGCCACACTGCCACTTAGGAAGCTGTTGCTTGAGAAATTGATTATGAATTGAATCCATCAGCTTACTTCCAAGTTCTCGTTAATGGAGAAAAACTTTCTTCAGCACATGATTTTTTTTAAAAAAGGTATTCTTCCCCATATTATATGTTATACAAGGTATAAGATCAGACCAATAATCAGACTAGTCCAGTTCCCTATTTCCTGAGGTGAGCAATGAGATTCCCCAGGAGGCCCATAATTAGGTGCACAGAGCCTCCCCCTCATTGCCCCCTCCAGAACTAGTATTCAGAGGTTTGCTCTGGCCCGTAGCTACACTGGGGCATTTGGGGGTGGGCCCCCCTGATTTTCTTCAAAGTCACTTCAAATGTCCCCCAACTTCCTTTAAATGCCTTGGCCGAACTTCCCCTGCACCACTGTGACCACTAAGCTGCCTCTCCTTGCCTTCCCCTGCAGCCTTCCTCATCATCCAGGGAACAGCTGCTGTGGCCACCATGTGTGTGTGTGTGTGTGTGTGCTAGAGCTGGGGCACTAGGGAGGAGTGGGGCACCAAGGCCTCTGATGGGGGCATTTCCTCTTCTTCATCCTCCTCAGATGAGGCAAGCAAGGCAGCTCCAGTGGTGGCGGCTGCTTCCTGAGCCCAGCCTGCTGCAAGCAGCAGCGGTGAAGAGGAGGAGAAGGCCCCTGTGCAGGCCAAAGTGGGCAGATGGCTGCCCGGGGGTTGGACAAGACATGCACGGCAGTGACAGTGGCTGCTGCTTCTTGGGCTTGACCTGCTGCTGCTGCTTGGGGGGGGGAGGGGATAGCAGCAGAGGAGGCTAGAGAAGAACAGAGAGGCATCAGCTGCAGCAGCAACAGAAGAGAGAGCACTGGCCTTGTATGGGGCCTGGTTTTTCCCCCATCGAGGGTGGAGGGAAGGGGTGAATAAGAGAAATGGGGGCAGCAAACATTTATAATTAAATTATCTACGTTGTCAGTGCTAAGTGCCCCCAGAGAAATTTAAATGCCCCCTGATTTAAAAATTCCTAGCTACGGGCCTGGGTTTTCTACTTCTGAATATTTAGATTTAATTACCATGACTAACAGCCATTGATGGACCCATCATCCATGAATGTATCTATGACAGACTCCATCCACTTCCCTCCCTTTTAGCCAAGATTTTCCCTCAATTTTTCTTTTGGGTCCCTTCACTGATTGAGCAGCCTTGGTACCATGTGTTTTTCTCTTTAAAGTAACTTTAGCAGTCCCACCCTGTGTCAGTAATATGTAATGGCTATTTTCAGCCCAGGACCTGAGGAAAGGGTTTGGGTCTCCCCTTAACTTAAATGATAGAAAATGGCACAAGACACTTTTAACATTCAAAAATAACAGAAGGTTTTTATTAGCATCAAGGGGGAAGGTCAAGTGAAGTCAGGGGCTGCAAATACTGATGTAAAATTGTATAAGCACAAACTCTTATCCTTTTCTATTATATAAAGCAGTAGTGGTCAGCCGGCTTGCCCAAATATGGCTTGCCCAAATAAGGTAAAAATGCACGGCAAAATTGGTTGGCCGCGGGGGCTGCTATTCAACGTCGGGCCCTGGCCATTGGCTGCTGTCCCGTCCCTGCCTGCATGGGCCTCGTCCCGCCCACGCAGCCACCAGCCAGCTGCTTGGCCATGGGGGCTGACATTCAACATCAGACCCTGGCCATTGGCTGCATGGCCTTGGGCCCGCCCACACACCCACAAGCCACTCTCTCCGCCGCAGTCTGCTGCCAGCCACCGGGCCCATAGATGATGGGGCCATGATGCTGCTATGACGGCCCCCAACCACCGCCCTCTGCCTTGCCTGCCAGCCCAAGGACGGCCTCCCTCCCTCGCCACTGCAAAGGTAGAGCACTCGGTCCGACTGCGGCCGGCACCACCCCGATGGGCCCATGATTCCGACATGGCCTCCTACGCTCACTGCTCCAACACTGGGCAGCCGCAGCGGGGAGGGGCATTGCTGGCAAACAGAGGGATGGGGCCTTCACCGGGACTCCAGCTAGCACCTGTTGCATCTGGACACACAACAGGCTTTGTGGCTAGTTCTTATATATCAGGCTAGTGAGAATTTCTTGAATTATTCACAGTTACTATAGTTCTTTATTTTGAGATCCTTTTGTTCCTGGATTTTCCCAAAATACTCCAGCACACCTTGTTTGTACAATAGCAGATTCTTTTGGTGCCCAGAAGACTTCTCTTTTCTTGGAACACCATTTTTTGACTGACTCTTTTTATCTCTCCATGCAGTTTTTACCCACACTAGACCAGGGATCACTGTACCCTTCAGAGATATCACCAACTGTGTAGGAAAACTTCTCTCCCTAGTTTTACCTCCTTTCCTTGGCCTGAATGGGGGTCTTAGTTTACTTCCCAAATCTCCTAGCCAACTTTTCCCCAGTTCTCCTGTCTGTGTTGAACTGCTCTCAGCTAAGGCTAAAATTAGGCTTACTCAGTCAAGACAGAATTTGGACTTTCTTCAGTCAAGGCTCAAATCAGAATGAATCTAGTCAGCTAATGCTGACACTATCTGCTCAGCTGATGCTGACCAATCAGATTGCCCAAAGCAGCCTGTCATTCAAGGCTCTTTGGCTCAGTGAAGAATTAACCCTTCACAGTCCTGTAGTGTTATGTACAGCACTTTTAAGCCTCTTAAAAAGTGCAGTCCATCACATTATCTAATTTCCTTTTAAAGCATTTAAGCTTGCAGTCAGCATTTTATCCAGCAGCAGAGGTCCACAAGTTGATTTTTCATTTTGTGAAAAAGTACTGTCCTGAATCTATTCCCAGTAAAGTTCATTGGGTCCTCCCGAATTTCAGTATTTTGGGAGAGAAAGAAAATGCTGTTTTTGTTGAAATCATGAAGAATTTTATGAACTTGTATCATGTCCCCTCTTCCATCTTTTTTTCTTCAGAATGGTAAAGCTCCAACCTCTTTAGTCTTTCCTCACAGAGGAAGTGCTCTTACCCCTTGATCAATTTGGGTGCCTTTTCCTGCCCCTTGATATGAGCTGTTTCCATGATATGTAAATTATCGTTTTACTGGAAGAGACTGCTTATTTGAAAGAGTTGTTAGATGTGTCTAGTTTAACTTTGCATTCTACTTCTTTATGAAATATATCTTGCTGGGAATTAATGAAGCTAAGGGAAAAAATAAAGTTGTGGCAATGAATAAAACATTGTAGAACAACAAAGCAAAAATGTAGAATAAAAAACTATTGTCAGGAGCCTATTTGTGAGTCTCAGGTGAAGGCATTTCTGAATAGGGTCATCATGAAGCTGTTATTAGAGAAAGGCTGAGTTTGAGTTCATGCAGTCAGAAAATTGCTGGTGCATTGTCAGGCAAGAATTGTAGCCTTGTTCAAGTATGAGTGGGAAGTCAGCAATCTGAATGTATCTGGATCTCAGGCATGATTGACAATCAAAAGCTGATAAAGTGTAAACTAGAAAACGGAAAGTTTAATCAGTGAGATGAAGAGGCACAAATATGTTAGATGTTGCATAGCTCCAGAAGAGAAGTGGCAAGAACTTTTTAACTTTATGTCATATCTAGGGTTGCCAACTCTTGGGTGGGGCCTGGATAGTGTGCAGCTCCAAATATCAACTGCCCATCCAGGGGAAGAGCTAGGGTTACCATTCCCCTGACAGGGGTGGGTTTTTTCCACTTTTGGGGCCCTGATCTGCCACCCCCCATCTGGTTGGAGGGGGGAACCCCATCTCCAAAGTGCCCCACCCAGGTCAATGTGCCTGGTGCAATGATGTCACCTGGAGGTGACATCATCAAACAGGGCACATTGTGGGGAGATGCTCTGTCACTTGAGAAAAACTCTGGCTGAGTTAAGACTGGCGGGTTTGAAGCGAGAGCCAGTCATGGCAAAAAAGCCCCAGAAGAAACCGGGTTTTCCCAGTCACACTGTGCCGACTGATGAGGGAGCATACCGGGAGGCGGCATGCGGGAGCGTTCAGACTGCTGGCCCAGAGGTGCGACTGTAAACGGCTTTTCCCTGGTAATTTGGCTATGTGCACATAAGCGCATCAGGGCAATTTGAGGAGGATCCCGTTGCACCGGCACCTCATTGGGCGGTAGAGTGGAGCACAGCCAATCATATCACTGCTGCCTTATGCGCAATGTGGGTTGCTCCCGGCTTTTTTGGGTTGGCGTTCACACTTCCTGGAAGCAGAATAAAGTGGGATAAATGGGCTCTCAGGAATTTGCTACCACTTTTACCAGGTATCTTTTAAATGTGGGAGTGAAGTGGAACAGCACGGGTTGACTACGGGTGGGGAACGCCAGGCAGATGTCCCTGTGTGAATGCCTCCTTTAATCCACTTGTAAAACGTGGCTGAAATGTGGCTATAGCAGGGCAAACTGCCAGTCTGAACTCAGCCTCTATGGTTACCATAGAGGTTTTTTCTCAAATGATAGTGTCCCCCGGCAACATGCCCCACATGATGACATCACTTCCGGGTGATATCATCTCAGTGCAGACAGAGAGAGGGACAGAGTCCTGGACAGAAAGAGTGACTGCCCCCCCACCAGCAGCCAGGTAAGACCTGGCAACCCTAAGAGGAGCAAACCTTTACAATCTGCATGCTTCCCTAAGCTGGTTGGCACAGCACCCCAGTTGACTGGCATGCCTACCAAAACCTTCAGTATCTTCATCCCTAAGAAAAGGAGGGTGAGGGAAGATAGCTCCTGAGCCACAACAGGCAGGAGATGGAAAAAATTTGTTGCTATCTGAATACATTGTTGTGTCTAGTCACATAGATACAATTGGGCTGAATTCAAGCATGAGTTAATCAAAGGATCGTTGAATATGCAGATAGCTGAATGTAATAATTTGCTTCCCTTTAATATTACCCCCAAACCTGCTGTCCTAGGAAGGCTGTCTAATGATAGGGGCAATCCAATTATTCTTTTTGTTGTGTCTCACCTTTAGAGTGTCATATAATGAAATACAAGTGGCTGTAATACATACATACTTAAGTGCTGTCAAGTTGCAACTGAGGTACGGTGACCCCAGGAATGGGCTTTCAAGGAAAGTGAGAAACAGGGGTGGTTACTATTGCCTTCCTCCACAGAGTCTTCCTTGGTACTCTCCCATCTAAGTACCAACCCTGCTTAGCTTCTGAAATCTGACAAGATTGGGCTGCACCATTCCACCTCCCCTCCCAAACGGCTGTAATACAGCTGATGTTTAAAGTTTGATTGGCTTGATCTGGATAACCCAGGCTAGCCCAATCTCATCAGATCTCAGAAGCTAAGCATTGTTGGCCCTGGCAAGTATTTGGTTGGGAGACCTCCAAAGAATATCAGGGTCATGATGCTGAGGCCAGCAATGGCAAATCACCTTTGTACATCTCTTGCCTTGAAAACCCTATGGGGTTGCCATATGTTGGCTGCAACTTGACAGCACTTACCACCACCAAGGTTTGATAGAGTTTTCATATCCTACACATAAGCTATGTATAGAAAAAAATAGGATGATAAGGCAGGAGATAGACTGGGAAGTTAAAATAGTCATGGAACAAGCTGCACTGATAGCCTCCAAGGACTCAAACCTAGAGATGGGCACAAACCAGGAAAAAGTGGTTCATGATGGTTTGTAATTCATTGTGGAACTGAACAACAAACTTTCAGGAACTAAAAAAGGCTTCATACAAACTGAACTTGTCTGTGAAGTTCATGATGTGCTAGAATGCCCCCTAGCAAGCTAGAGACATTGAACTTGCAGCAGATCTCCAGCTGAATCTACTCTACCTACCCTCCAAGTTTGGTGAGGATTGGATTTAGGGGGTCCAAGTTGTGACCCCCCAAAGAAGATGCCTCCAGGAAAGTGCTTTCTGGGAAATGACAGGCATAGTTTCAGGAGTATAAAAAATATCATGTGCAAGAGAGAGACATCAAACTCACTAGGGACCTCCTCCTAATGCTCTTCTACATGCCTTCCAAGTTATGTGCAGCTTGGACTTGGGGGATCTGAATTATGGTCCCCTAAAGAAAATGCCTCCAGGAAAAATGCTTTTGGGGTAATGTCAGGTGCAAGTTCGAATGTGTATATAGAATGGACACCCTGCAAGCTACAGACACACCCTGCAGCTCCTCTATAATCTCTACAAGTTGGGGGTGGATTACATTTCTGGGGGTCTGAGTTACAGACTCCTCCAAAAGGTCTCCCCAGTGCTCTCTCTGGAAAAGACAGCTGCAGTTACAGGAGTCTATGGAATGGCTCAGGAACAAGCCAGTGACACCAAACTCACAGGGAAACTTCACCTGCGCAGACCATCTCCCTCCCCAACCAGTCAGTGGAAGCAAGGCAAGTATCCCTCCTATGCTCAAAACCCACCCGAGACTCCAAAGGCAGGTAACAAAGGACAGAAAGGTGGACCAAGCAGCCCAGAGTTTCAATGGGGTCTCCCCAAAATAACCCCACAGTAACTTGGCAGACACCCCAGGCAGACACCACAAGGAAAAGAAGCATGCCGACAACTCTCACAGCCCCCTCCCCTCAGGTCTGAAACACACAGGACCAGAGCATCATCACTCTGGCTATGTTGTTCTACTCTGCAAAAGAATAGAAATATACACCAGTTGATCTGGCAGACCCCCCCCAGTCTCCAAAGGCAGTTTCCGAAGAACAGACAGTCAGGGTGTGGAAATGTTTCCAATGGTGGCCTGGAAATGGGGCCCCATGATTGGAGCACGTGGGAGGCACAGCTGCTTTTACAGCCTTGAGTCCACCTGAGGCCCAAACCTGAAAGCTTGCAACAACATATATAGATGTGGTGGCTTGAAGCCCTGAGACCAGCTGAGACCCAAACCAGCATGCAATGACATATGTAGACATGGTGGCTCAAAGCCCTGAGTCCACCTTAGACCCAGACCCAAACCAGTGTGCAGTGATGTGTGTAGATGTGATGGCTCAAAGCCCTGATGCCACCTGAGACCCAAACCCAAAACAGCATGCAATGACATATGTAGACATGCTGGCTTGAAGCCCTGAGACCAGCTAAGACCAAAACCTGAAAGCGTGCAAAGACATATGTAGATGTACTGGCTTGGAGCCCTGAGATCAGCTGAGACCCAAACCTGAAAGTGTGCAATGATATATATATATATAGATGTGGTGACTCGAAGCCATGAGACCACCTGAGACCCACACCTGAAAGCATGCAATGACATATGTAAACATGGTGGCTTGCAGCCCTGAGTCCACCTGAGACATAAACCAGCACACAATGACATATGTAGACATGGTGGCTCAAAGTCCCGAGAAGGGTTGGTCATGCACAGCAGTCATCTCCTCAATGAGGCAACTGAGTGGCTGCTTCTGGGACCCTCCCCTAGCCCTTTTGATAGCATTGCCATGTCAGCATCCCTGAGGGAATGACCTCTTGGAGGGTGGCCTGGAAACTGTGTCCCTGAGTACACCAGAAACCTAAGACCCAAAATGTGCCCCCACCAAAGCTGAAAGACACAGGTGCAGACAGAGCACACCCACTGCCCGGAGTGTATTATTCTACACTGCATATAGGCAGATAGGTGCAGAGCGCCCCCCCACCCTGGGTATAATATTCTGCTCTGCAACTGGGTCTGGAGCACACCCATCCATCAGGGTGAATTCTTCTACTCCGAGAGTAAATGGAAACACATGTGAAGCTGGCAGGGCAACCCTTCAAGTCTAAAAAGACAGGTTATGAGGGACAGAAAGGCAGACAAAAACTGAGGAAAAAAGGGGGGAACTCAGCCCAAAATGTAGTTGTGGGTCAAGCTAACAAATAAATTGTTATAAAAATACAAATATTTATTATGGTATACACATAAATAAAACATATATAAGGTTAAAAGAAATAGTCCAAATATCAGACTCTTCAGGCTTATTACATTCAGAGCTGATAATTATACATGTCCAATTGATGGGTAAAATAGACCATATGCATTTTGGCCCCTTCGGGCCTTCCTCAGTAGTCAATATTTCTATTGTACAATAATACACATCCAGAAATAAATGCATTAAAAATTTTCTATGGAGCCAGGTGTTGCTTTCTGAAATTATCAAAAAAGAGAGAAAAAGGCCAGATTATATATATATAATAATAATTTTTTTAAAATAGGAATTTTTTACTGGTGTTTACTGGTCATATGCTTTGCAGTTGCCAAAAGTTTGTATAAAGGACCATGGATACTAAGTGCACAAATTCTCCAAAGTATTCTACATAAAAATAGAAATTATATAATTGTTAGAGTTTATAAATAGTCTAATTCTAGAATAATTTTAGCCAAACAGTATTTAAATTAGCCAACAAACCTGGTAACGAATATCCCATGTGTCGATGTGTGTCACTTCCATCAAAGGTAGTAGTCAAGTTACAAACCGCTAACATTACATCAATATATATTAGAACCCAGGGATGATGCAATCGCCCACATGCATTGCATAATACTATTGCCAAATTAGGGATTTCAAGGTGGGAGGGGGTGAAGAGGCGAGAGAGAGAGAGCTAGAAGGGGGGGAATCACAAGGTCAGCACTACCAAATACATTTTTTTTTTCAAAAGCAGCAGGTCCAGTCAGCTTCTTCATTCAGTCCTTGAGGAGTTAATGTCTGTAGATGATGTATCCAAAATATCTCTCTTCTTTGGAGAAGTTTGAGCATGTTGGAGAAGTTTCAATAACCCAGAATTGTTTCAGTAATCCAGAATTTCAGCTGTTTTTCAGTATGTCCCAAGTCCAGAGTGATTGACAAGTGGAGCATTCCTTTTCCTTAATCTGATGCAACTCTTATGCTCACCAGTTCTTACTTTCACTGGTCTAGATGTCAACCCCACATACATTTTTTCACAAGGACACTTTACAGTAAATTACTCCTCTGCTGTTACAGGTACAGAATGAATTTATAAGAAAAGTTCTAGTCCTGGCAGAATTTTGAAAGGATTTTTTAGCCTCAGCACAAGTACATACAGAACTCCCACATGGAAAAAAAACCTTTAGGTGTATGACTCCCCCCTCATGCAGCTGGTGTCCTTCAGTTCTGGAAGCCTGCTTCTTACCAGTACATCTCTGAGGTTTTTACCTCTCTTGGCTGTGAACAAAAGGGAATTTTGGCATCTAGGGATGTTAGATAGAAGGTGCCAATATTTATTTATAATAGTCTGTACTGGCTTAAATGTACTGTTGTAGGTTAAAGGTATAATCATCCTATCTACCCTCTGATTCCTTTCCTTAGGGGTAAATAAAGATGTTCTAGATGTAGTATAGGCTCTATGGAAAGTTCTTTTCAAATTTCTGGATGAATAACCCCTGTTAGCAAGTTGACCCATTAAAATGCCTGCTTGCCTCTTAAAATCACTGTCATCACTGCAATTACGTCTCAGTCTTTAAAAACTGGGAGTAAGGTAAATTTCTTTTAATGTGTCCTGGGTGGAAGCTATCCATTGTTAAGTAGTGGAACAGTGGAACAGACTGCCTCGGGAGGTGGTGGATGCTCCTTCGCTGGACGTTTTCAAGAGGAGACTGGACAACCATCTTTTGGGTATGTTGTAGGTATGTAGGGGTTTCAGCTGTGTTCCTGCAGAGTGCAGGGGGTTGGACTAGATGGCCTGCAAGGTCGCTTCCAACTCTAACATTCTATGATTCTATGATTCTATAAGTAAGAGTTGGCATCAGTGGGTTTTCTGTAAACCTCTGTCTGTATATTATTTCCTATCCTTCAGTTTCCACATCTAAAAAATGTACTTTGTAATTATCATATGTTAATTCAAGTTTAATTGTGTTGTGTACCTGATTTATATATTGGCCAAATTCAATCAAAGATTCCATCATGCCATTCCAAACCATCTCTCCTTATAAATATTTATCTTTTGGTTTTGCAAGATTCCATGCGTTCCCATTGGCTGTAAAATGCCCTCCCTCAGCCATTGGCCCATCAGCCGCCACTCAAGAGTACTCGCGTGCCATTGGCTGGGTGCTGGGTCTGCTCCTCTTCCCCACCCACTCCCCCTGGCAGACAACTCTCTCCTGAGGAAGACAGTTCTCTTGACTCCTGGGAGGGACTGTCCCCTCAGTGGCTGTTAGTAGGCAGCCAAGCTTGGTTCTGTGAGTAAAAAAACAAAGGACTTTCAGCATAACCCCCTCCCCTCCCCAGCCCATAACCCCCTCCCCAATGGCCACTTTCCTGTCAGAATAAATGGAAAAAGGCTTTCTCCTGCTTAGCTTCAGCATGGCTGGCTGGCTAACGAGGTGGGCCAGAGACCATCAAACCATTTTCTTCAACTCCCCGCTATGCGGCTGACTTTCCCCTAGGGTTGCCAATCTCCAGGTGGGACCTGGAGATCTCCCACTGTTACAATTGACCTCCAGATGACAGGGATCAGTTCCCCAGGAGAAAATGGTTGCTTTGGAGGGTAGACTCTATGGCATTATACCCTGCTGAGTCCTTCCCCACACCCCCAAATGCTGCCCTCCACAGGATCCACCCCCCCAAATCTCCAGGTATTTTCCTAATCAGAGTTGGCACCTGTACTTTCTCCTCTGTCAGTAAAAGGCCCTTTCCACACCTATGTTGGCCTTAGGGAGAAAACTCATCAGGCCCAGTCCTGATCAGGTTGACAACTCCAGGTGGGCAATTCCTGGAGATTTGAGTGATGGAGCCTGGAGAGGGTGAGGTTTGAGGAGGGGTGGCATGTCAGACAGGTACAATGCCATAGACTCCACCCTCCAAACCAGCCATTCCCTCCTGGGGAACCATTGTTGCCAATCTCCAGGTGGTGGCTGGAGACCACTCAAAATTACAACTGCTCTTCAGGTAGCAAAGATCAGTTCCTCTGGAGAAAATGGTGGACTCTGTCATTATACCCTGCTGAGATTGCCACAGCAAATTGTCACTGAGTGCCCAAAGCCAGGGCACTCTCCCAGAGCCTCTTTCTAGAGCCCGTTGTATTTATTTCCACAACGGGCCTTATTCCTAGTAAAGATATAATTCAGGAATCTTTTATAGAAAATAATGTGCTGTTTGTAAAAATTATTGTTTTGGAAAATGAATTTATTTTCAAGTCTATCCATAAAGAGGTTTCAAGTCTATCCATAAATAGGTTAGACCAGAAACCCACAGAGTTTCGATGGAGGCTCCCCAAAATAATCCCATGGCAACTTGGCAGAGACCTCAGCCAGACACCACAAGGAATGGAAGCATGCCCACAATACTCCCACCCACCCCCAGCTGAAACACACAGGTGCTACAGAGCACACCCACCAACAGGGGTGTATTATTCTACCCTTTATTGACAAAGAGGTGCAGAGCATGCCCACTACCTAAGGTATATTATATTATTCTGCATATAGACAAACTGGGGTGTATTATCAACAGACAGGTGCAGAGCACACACACACACTTAGGTGTATTATTCAACTCTGCAATGGATGACATAGATGTGGTGGCTTGGAGCCCTGAGGCCTGAGACCCAAGCATGGGAAACCTCACCCATCTTGGATATGGAAAGGATTAACAGATTGATAGCTCTTTCTTGATTCTGTGGGATGTGGTGCATAGGCATTCAGCCACCTGAGATTGAGCAATAACGGGTCTGTGATGCCATTATATGTCTGGGGCTGCATGCACACTACATTGACTGGCTCAGCATGTGTCTCACAGTCCCCCCCCCGGGCTGAAACACACAGCCAGTCTTTGAAAGACAGAAAGAAAGGCAGCCATTCCCCAGACTTTCGACAGAGGGTCCCCAAAGTACCCCCATGGCAGCTTGGCAGACAACCCAGCCAGACATCACAAAGAAGGGAAGCAAGCCCACAGTGCTCACAGGCCCCATCAGGCCCAAACGCATAGATCCTCTGGTCACTGCCCACCCCTAGGTGGAATTTCTGGTTCTTCACCATTAGCAGAAAACATTGCATGGATGAAATCACCCCACTTGCAAAAAGATCTGCGATCACCCCTCTCCCTCCCTCTCATTAGATTTAAAAGGCCCCCCAGCTGATCGGCAGGCCATGTGGTCCCCGCTGATCAGTCGAAGCCCTTTAAATCTGGCAGGAGGGGAGGGAGTGTCAGGCTCCTTATTCAGTTCACACAATACAGGGCTTCTTCAGAAGATTATGTTTAATGGTGAATCAGAACTAAAGACATGTGTACATACAGTAGGGCCTTCTAAGATATACTACATTCAAGCACCATGCCCCCATATAGCTAAAGCCAATGATTAACATTCGCACGGGTGGGCAAAGCAAGCAAAGCAATCTAGAAACCATTGGTTCCCAGCTGAAGCTCCAGCAGTTGGAGATGCAAGGTCAGAGACCTGATAACAGACAGTGAGTAAAACTTCAGAAGATGGGAGAATGAGAGTAGTCCCTCTGCAAACCAAACATATGACAGGGCTACCTGACATCCTGCCCATCTAAAGGCCCCCCCCAGGTTTTTTGGGGTAGCAGCGATGGAAATGGCATAGGAGGCGGGGGGCCCTGATATTGTCCACCACCACCCACTCCCTGTGTTGAGGACCAAAGTCCACCCATTCCACAAGATAATACAGTTTATTCCATTTAATCTTAGAGTCCAAAATATCAGCTACTTCGTAATGCAGTTTGCCTTGCATCATAAAGGGGGGGTATAGCATGTTGCGGCCTCCAAGCGTTAGTTCCAGGGTATCTGTGTAGGAGTCTGAAATAGAACACAGGGTGCACATTTTGCAATGTTTTAGGCAAGTCAAGTTCCACAGTGACATCATTGATCTTACGTTTGACAGGGAAGGGCCCAACGAATTTCCAACCCAGCTTCTGGCTAGGCTGGAGACCATTAATGTTCTTAGTCAACACATAAACAGACTCACTGGCCTTGATGTCCCAGCCTGCGTCATGTTTCTTGCCAGCCTGCAGTTTGTAAGCTTGTTTGGCCCCATCCAGAGTCTTACACAAAAGCAGCCAAGCTTCCTGCAAGCGTTTGCACCAGTCCCCCACCTCCCCATCAGGCAACCTGGTTTTGACCAAGAATAGGAGACGCGGGGCCTTGTACCCATACATAGCCATGAACGGAGAGACCCCCATCGAGGAATGACACGTGTTACTATAACAGAACTCCGCTAGGGGGAGGAGCCCCTCCCAATCATCTTGTTGAAAGTTAGTGAAGCAGTGGAGGTATTTCTCAAGGGTTTGGTTGTGTTCCATTTGCCCATCAGTTTCAGGGTGATAGGCACTGCTCAAACCCCTTTCCACCCCCATGAGGCATAACAGCTCCCCCCAGAATTTAGAAACAAGTTGTGAGCCCCAGTTGGAGATTATCTTCCAGGGTAAGGTGTGGAGCCTAAAGACCTGCTGAAGAAAAGCTTTAGCCAGCATTCGAGCAGACAGCAGGGACTTGAAAGGAATGAAGCACACCTGCTTAGAAAAAAGGTCCACCACCACCCAGATAACCATTTTTCCCTGGCTGGGGGGGAAGATCCATAATAAAACCCATCGAAATGACTTCCCAGGGCCTACTTGGTGTAGGGAGGGGTTGCAGGAGCCCTGGCGGTTTCCCAGGTCTCAGTTTACTCATGATGCAGGTCTGGCATGATTTGACAAAAAGGGAGAGATCCTTCCACATTCCGGGCCACCAGAATTGTCTTTGAAGCAAATGGAGTCATTTCACAAATCCCAAATACCCCACAAGCTTAGTGCCATATACAGTCCCCAGGATCTCCCCCCGCAACGTTGCAGGAACAAACAGTTTTTGGCCCCGGTACCAACAGCTGTTAGCCTGTTCTTCCCCCTCCCCCTCCTTCTCCAACTCAAGCCGATCAAAGTCAGAAATGGCAGAGGCAAACTTCATTTCCCATGAGTCAATGTTCAGTAGGGGCTGGGCCTTCACTTGGGTGTGCGTAACGACAGCCCCTCCCAATTGGGAAGACATGAACATAGAGTCAAGAACCACCTCCTGGCTGCTGTCACATTGTGAGAGGTGGGATAGCACATCGGCCAAAGAGTTAGCTTTTCCTGGGAAATGGTGGAGCGTGAAATTAAACTTAAAGAAGAAGTCAGCCCAATGGAGCTGTTTAGCATTCAGGTTATGGGGTGTGTGAAGGACCTCAAGATTCTTATGATCGGTCCAAGCCTCGAATGGCACCCTCGCCCCCTCCAACCAATGTCTCCATGTAGAGAGCACCAACTTAAGAGCTCCCGCCTCCGTATCCCAAACCGACCAATTACGTTCAGTATCAGTGAACTTCTGTGAGATATAGGCAAGGGGATGCAACTTTCTGTCTTCCCCTCTTGCAAGATGGCACCACCCATAGCGACATCTGAGGAGTCCACTTGCACAATGAATTTTTTAAGTTTGTTCGGGTGTGCTAGCATGGGTTCAGATGTGAACAGCACTTTTAAGTGCTTGAACTCCTCCTGGCATTCAGGTGTCCACTTCAGTTTCATCCCCGGCCACATACTATCTGGACCCTTCCCTTTAGTTTTCAAGAGGTCTGTGAGTGGTAAGCTCACCTGAGCAAAGTTAGCCAGAAATGATCTGTAAAAGTTCGTGAAACCGAGGAATGCTTGGGGCTGCCTCTGGGTCTGAGGGGGCTCCCACCCCACCACATCTCGGACCTTGGCAGGGTCCATCTCAATGCCCTGGGGGTACCAGTGGTACCAGTGGTAACCTAAAAAGTCAATTTCTGTGCAATGGAATTCACATTTTGACAACTTTGCAAACAGTTTGTGCTTGTGCAACATTTAGAGGACCTCTCTGACCAGAGAAACATGAGACTCAAGATCCGGGGAATAAAGCAAGATATCATCTAGGTAAACAAGAACCACCTTAAACAAGTGCTTGTGCAAGACCTCATTTATCAGGTTCATGAAGACCCCTGTAGCCCCCTGAAGTCCAAATGGCATCACCTGCTATTCAAACTGACCCAATGGGGTATTGAATGCCATTTTGTACTTGTCCCCCTCTTTAATCAGAACACAGAAGTAGGCATCCGGGAGGTTGAGTTTAGAATAGATTTTCCCCTTTGAGACAGTGGCCAGTAGGTCTTTAATCATGGGAAGGGAGTAGGCATTCATAGTTGACACTGCATTCAACCCCCTGTAGTCAGTACATAGTCTCAGACCCCCGTCTTTCTTTTTCCAGAACAACATAGGGGCTGAAAACAGGGAGGAGGCAGGTCAGAATAAAACCCAGGGTGAGGTTTTTGTCAATGAATCTATGCAGTTCCACCTTCTCCGCTGGGCTCATAGAGTACAGTTTGCCCTTGGGCAATTTCTGATCAGGCAACAGTTCAATAGCACAGTCTGAGTGTCTGTGGGGGGGCAACTCATCCACCTCCTCCTCCTCAAACACCCAAGCGAGGTCCTGATACTCGGAAGGAATTGTCTCCAGCTCATTGCACACAAGGCAGGCTGGCATGGCTTCCTCCAGGGAGAGGGTCCCCCATGTTCCATCCCATCTGTGGGCCTGGCACTGGGGTGAAATAAAGCGAACAGTGCCCTCCCCCCCACAAGATATAGGGGTCTTGATGGTCGAGCCATAGGTTACCCAGAACCAATGGGAAATGGGCAGCTGGGGTAATAATAAATGATCGATGCTCCCAGTGTTGCCCTACACCCATCCGCAAAGGAACAGTCTCATAGTGGACCCATTAATCTCAGTAAACACCAGGGGTTCTGGGAGTTTAACCACTTTAGCCCCAAGTCCTGTAACCAGGGAGGGATGGATGAGATCCCATCCACACCCTGAGTCAATCAGGCCCCACACCTACACATGGGTGTTTAATTCGGGGTTCAGGATAGTCATAGTCATGAAAAAGAGGGGAGGTAATTGCTCACCGTTCTCTGTGCCTCTGGAACGGGGACCTGCTGGTCAGCGCTACTCACAGCAGGTCCTGGTCATTTCCTGCCAGCTGGGTTTTCTCCTCGCTGGATGATGGAGTGTCTTCTTCCTGGAGACTGGCTCATAAAGTGTGTTGCGTTTTCAGATGGGCGGTCTGCTTCTTTGCTGGAGTGTCAGCCCGCTTCTTCTCAGCGCTCTTCTTTGGGGTGCTCGCCGGTCCCAATCTTGGGCACACCACAGCAAAATGGCTGGCTTCACCACATTTTAGGCACAGACCTTGCTTCATGTGGAGCTCACATGTCCCCTCTTTCTGGTGCATTTTTGGCTTCACCAGTACCAGAGCACTCTTTCCCAAGGTAGCCGCGTCATCAATGTGGATGGTGCGGAGACGGCTCTCCGTGTCCACTGCCTCCCTCATCCATTCATTCAGGGAAACAGGTTTCATGCTGTGGAGGATTGTCCCATGAATCTCACGGTTAAGTCCCAGGTGATACTGGTGGGCCAACACACCATCGAGCCACCCTTGGATCTTGGTTGACTGTCGTCGAAACTCCTCCGTATACTCACACACCAATTTCTTCCCTTGGCGGAAAGTGTGCAGGAATGCTTGGGCAGTTTCTCTGGCATTCGTGTCCTCAAATTGAGCTCAAAGGGCCCACATGAAGGCATCAAACTTGTGGAGTTCCTGGTGTCTTCGAGAGCAGATGCACGGAGAGTATGCTCCGTGCACCGTCAGCTTTTTCCAAACCTTTTTTGGACAATTTCACCAGTCAAAGTGCTCTCCCGAAGAGAGAGACTTTTGCAAGGAGCTTTGCTGAAGCTGGAGTAAGGCAGCAACCCCTCCAAGCTTTTTTTCAGCCAGCTCCAGAAGCAGAAAGGTTGTGGAAGCTAGAAGAGACGAAGTTTTTGCCTGTTCCAGCATAAGAAGGGACCTTACAGAACCCAAGGAGTCCAAGGGATTAACTCAAAAAAGGAAAACTGAAGCTAAGTATTGTACTGCATTGTGTATTAATATCAACTTCAGAAAAGTGAAGTTTGGAAGGAGTAGAAATAACTTGGCTTGCAATAAGTTAAAGGGGAAGCTCCAAGGGAGGGGGAGATGCCCAGTAGTCTAGAGAAGCAATAAGAGTACAGAAAGCGGCTAGGAAAGGTTAGCTCAGGAAGGTTTGGTTAAGCAAAGGTAGAGGCGTGCTATAAACGGCCAGAGGGGGTTTAAAGTAGAAAAGAAGCTACATAACCTTTTTTTCTTTGTGTGTTTCTGTGTTTTGTTTCCTTATGTGTGGTGCCGAGAGTGCTGCTGAGAGCGGAGCCCTTTAAGACACTGGTGGTGCTGACGAAGCAATTTAGCAGGGACCAGAGAGTGCAGAAGCAAATTGCAAGAAGAGGAGCTCAACAGAGCAGGCGCAGGGAGGAGAGCAACGCAGTGTGACAGAGAGAAGGTGTGGAGTGACGGAGCAACACGACGAGAGGAGCAGAGAGAGAGCAGAACGTTAACAACGGCCAGCAATGTGATTAATGTAGCTAATTAAAGTCAAGTCTACAGCAGCACACGGAGAAAGGAGGAAAAGCAGCAAGGGAGGGACATTAGAAGAACACATTAAAGAGACAGTATAAAGGTAAAGGTAAAGGTTCCCTTGCTCGAAAGCTAGTCGAATCCGACTCTAGGGTTGCGGTGCTCATCTCCGTTTCAAAGCTGAAGAGCCAGCGCTGTCCGAAGACGTTTCCGTGGTCATGTGGCCGGCATGACTAAACACCAAGGCGCACGGAACGCTGTTACCTTCCCACCGAAGTGGTACCTATTTATCTACTTGCAATTTCTTGCTTTTGAACTGCTAGGTTGGCAGGAGCTGGAACTAGAGACGGGAGCTCACTCCGTCTTGCGGCACCCGGGTCTTGAACTGCTGAACTACTGACCTTTCACAGCCTGCAGTTCAGCATCCTAACCACTTGAGCCACCGCAGCTCCTAAAAAGAGACAGTATACAGGGTGTTTAAAGGGGCAGTACGATAGAAGATAGAACTACAAAGCAGAGATAGATGAACAGATACCAAGCTTGAAAAGAGAGAGAGATAGAAGGAGAGTTAAGAAGATCTATAAGAAAGGTATGCAAGCGCTTAGTAAGTTAAAGTGGATAAAGAGCTGTCTGAGTTAAAGAATATAATTTGAAAGTTAGAGAAGATACATAGGGGAGAAAGTGTGATACTCATAAGGTACTTATAGAGCACTATCTATAATCTAAGGTAAAAAAGAACAAACTGATATAAGGAGCAAAAAGAGGGAAAATAAAAAAATAAACAAGGCAATAACAGACAATAAATAAAAGTAGATGGCATCAGGGGGAGCAGGGGCAGGACCAGGCAGAAAAGGATCCATACCCTCACCAAGCCAGGGAGGGATAGCATCACAACTAAAAATGAATATACCACAGTTGACGATGAAGGAACTTAAAGGTCTCATACAGGAAAGTATGGCACAATTATTACAACAGACAGTGGAAGTAACATTACCAGAACTAATCAAAAGGGAAATAAAGCCAGTTCATACAAAAATGGAAGAAATATCTAATCAAATTAAATTAGAGACGGAGGAAATAAAAAAACAAATACTAGAGAATAAAAAGGAAATAATGAAAATAAAGAAGTTTACTGATAAGGTGGATAATAAAGTACAAGACTTAGATTTGGAAGTACAAGAACTAAAAATAAGGAGTGATAAAATGGAGGAATCATTAATTAACTTTGAAATGGAGAAGGCTGGACTTATATTAAGGTGTCAAAATATAACAGAAGGTATAGATAAAAATTTAAAAGATGTGCTTGCACAGAGCTTTGCAGAACAGTTAAATCTAGGAAACAAAGAGGAAATCTTGGCAGGAATTGAAACAGCATATAGAAAGAACTCTGCTTATGCGAAGAGACAGAAAATACCTCGGGAAGTCCATGTAAAGTTATATAGAAAAGAAATGAGAGATAGAATCTTAAGAGCTGCAAATGACAACAAAATGATAATTGAGGGAAAGGAGATTAGACTATTAAAAGACATACCCTGGAGAGTGAGGGGAAAACGACAGAATTATGCCATACTAGCAGACTTGCTAAGGAAAAAAGGGACAATATATAGATGGTTAATTCCGGAAGGATTACTATTTACACTAAAAGGGAAGAGGCACAGAATAGATTCGGTGTTTAAATTAGAAAATTTCCTTGAAAGAGAAGGTGAAGATCTGGGTTGGCAGAGGGAGGAAGAAGGTGATGGAGAAGAAGATCAAGAAGAGGAAGAAGGGCCAAGAGAGGATGAGTTGGAGGAGGAAGAAGAAGTTAAAAGACATGATAAAGAAAGTGGGAAAGAAGACAGGGAAAAAAAACCAAGGAGTAGACCTACAGGAAGAACACAGTCACAGATGATGACCAGATTTCAGTATAGAAGTAAATATAGTAATCTGTTAAACAAAGATGCTGGGAATTAACAGCTTAAAGATTATTTCAGTGAATGTAAATGGACTTAATGGCCCGCAAAAGAGAAGAAGGATTTTCCACCAATTAGTAAAAACAAAATCAGACATAGTATGTCTCCAGGAAACTCATATAAAAGTAGAAGATAACAAATACTTAGAATTTAAGAGACTAGGGAAAGCCTTTATTGCAGCGGATAAAGTTAAAAAAAGAGGTGTGGTAATATATGGGAAAGAACATTTACATCCAGAACTACTTGTTGCATCAGAAGACGGAAGAATAGTAGCTATTAAAATTATAAAAAATGGAAAGGAGATGCTGATTATAAATATATACGCACCTAATCAAAACCAAGAAAGTTTCTATGCCGAAATTAAGAAAATCTTAGGAAATAAACCACTAGAGCACATTTGTATTATCGGAGACTATAATGCAGTCTTTGACTCTAAAATAGATAGGAAAAAACAGGGGAAAAAGGGAAAGTCAGGGCTTTTATTGCCAAAGTCATTCCTGAAACTTGCAGAAGAGTACAGTTTAATAGATGCTTGGAGAACTAGAAATATAGAAAAGGAAGAATATACCTACTATTCCTGTAGACACAACTCGTGGTCTAGAATTGATATGGCGTGGCTATCTATATCTATGATAAAAGAGTTAGAGGATGCGGACATATTAGCCAAGACATACGCGGACCATAATCCATTGTTGTTGGTTATACATGGGAAACAAAGAACAACAAAATGGAAAATGAATGTAGGACTCCTGAAAGATAAAGACTTTATTATGAAAACCAAGATAGAAATACAAGAATTTTTTAAAAGGAATAGACAAGAAGACTCATCGATTAATGTAATATGGGATACATTCAAGGCGTTTCTGAGAGGATGGTGTATTAACCAAGATGCGTGGAAAAAGAAGCAAAAGAGACAAAAATTTACAGTATTAGAAGAGAAAATTAAGGCTGAAGAAAATAGAATGATCAAGAGTGTAGAGGTGGAAAAAATAAGGTTAAAAATAACAATGTTACAGCATCAATTAAACATGTTGACAATGCAAGAGTTAGCTAAAAAAATAGAATTTGCGAGACAAGAGTATTTTGAAAATGCGAACAAACCCACCAGATGGTTGGCATATAAATTAAGGAAAGAGAAGGAAAAAAGAATAATTGTGGCACTAAAAAATGGACAGCAAGAGATTAAATATAAAAGTAAAGAATTGAAAGAAATTGTAGAAAATTTTTATAAAAATCTATATCGGCAAGGAACACAAAATCCTACGCAAATAGAAGCATATTTAAAAAGGCAAAATAAGAAAAAGTTTACAGAAGAGCAGAAGAGAATTTTGAATGAGCCAATTTCAACTTGTGAAATTGTGGAAGCAATTAAAAAGCAAAAAAAGAAGAAAACACCAGGCCCAGATGGACTGCCAGTGGAAGTATACCAAAAATTTGAGGAACAAATAACGATGCCATTCAAGGAGGTGATACAAAACATTACAAAAAGTGCAAGTCTACCAGAATCATGGAATGAAGCACTCATACCGTTAATTTACAAAGCGGGGACAGAGGAAAAAGAAATACAAAATTATAGACATATATCTTTACTTAATGCTGATTATAAAATATTTGCAAATATACTAGGGACAAGATTTAAAAGAGTATTAATACAAAATATTCATCAAGACCAGGCTGGCTTTTTGCCCAAGAGACAGATGAAAAATAATATAAGAACAGTTATCAATGTTTTAGAATATTATGAAGAGCATCCGGAGAAACAAATGGCGCTACTCTTCTTGGACGCCGAAAAAGCATTCGATAATGTATCTTGGGAATTTTTAAGACAAAAATTAGAGGTATGGGATTGCGGATATAACTTCTTAACAATGATCTTGGCTATTTACCAAAAAACAACAGGCAAGGATAATAGTAAATGGGGAGATGACAAGTAGTTTCGAGATCCAAAAAGGTACGAGACAGGGCTGCCCATTATCTCCATTACTTTTTATTTTTATATTGGAAACGTTGAATGACAATATAAGACAAAACCCAGAAATAAGAGGTCTAAAAACAAAAGGCGAAGAATTTAAGTTGCAGGCTTTTGCCGATGACCTAGTGTTTATTTTAGAAGATCCCTTAATAACAATTGAGCATTTGATGGAGGTACTGCAAGAATATGGAAGTCTGGCAGGACTTAAAATAAACTTAAAAAAAAAAATGTTAACAAAAAACTGTACTCCTGGCCAAACAGATAAGCTTCAAGATGTAGCAAAAATAGAAGTTACTTCAAAAGTTAAATATCTAGGTATAGTGATGACTAATAGAAACAGTACGCTGTTAGAAAATAACTATAATAAATTGTTAGAAGAAATACAGAAAGATCTGCATAAATGGAAAGAATTGCAAATTTCTTTGATGGGCCGAATCGCAACAATAAAGATGAACGTATTACCACGGTTCTTATTTCTTGCACAAAATATTCCAATTTTAAAGAGGAACATATACTTTTCGGAACTAGATAAAATAGTTAGGGCTTTTATTTGGTTTCCCAAAAAAGCTCGTATTAAAGGGAAAATGATGCAAGACAAGAAAGAAAGAGGAGGATTTGGACTACCAAATTGGGAATTATATTACCAGGCGGTGGCCATGGGATGGATCAGAGATTGGATTCTACTGGAAAACTGGAGAACTCTGCACTTGGAGGGTCACGATTTACATATGGGATGGCATGCGTACATCTGGTATGAAAAAGAAAAAGTGCATGCTAACTTCCGGCATCATATAATAAGAGGAGCATTGATAAAGATATGGAAAAAAATTCGAGAAAGGTATTATATCAAGATTCCTAAATGGGTGTCACCATTAGAAACATTTGTAAAACCAACATTGATGACAGAGAGTAATATAGGAGCGTATGACACTCTGTTAGATGAAGCTAATAATTTAAGAACAAAGGAAAATCTAAAGTCAAACAATATAAATCTCTCTTGGTGGGAGACTACGCAGTTGCAATCAAGATTTATGAAAGATAAAAAAACTGGTTTCTACACAGAGAAAACAGACCTAGACAAATTATGGTTGTCAACTAGTGATAAGTTGATACAGAAGTTATATAGTTATTTTTTAGATGATTATATGCAAGATGAGTTAGTAAAAACCTCTATGATATCGTGGATGAGAGATATAGGTTATAATATCCAAATTGATGACTGGCTAAGAATTTGGAAAGTGATGAAGTATGTAAAGGCAGTTCCATATAAAGAAAATATTTACAAATTATTCTATAGATGGTATTGGACGCCTGACAAGATTGCTAAAAGTTATAAGGTTATATCTAGAAATTGTTGGAGGTGTAATACTAATGTTGGTACATTTTTCCATATGTGGTGGAAGTGTGGAAAAATACAAAAGTTTTGGCATAATATTAATAAGATGATAAGAGAAATTACGAATATTGACTTAGAATTGTTACCAGAAACATACCTGTTGAATATTATACCTGAAGGTTTTGAGCAAAAAGATGTGTCTAATAACCCATATACTTACTGTGGCCAGAATATTAGTAGCTAAATATTGGAAGTCAGATGGATTACCAGTAAGAGATGAACTAATTAAGAAACTAACAGAGACTGCAGAAATGGACAAATTAAGTATGATATTGCAAGGGAGAGAGGGAAAGTGGTTCCAGGAACGTTGGGATAGAGTTTATAAATGATTAGAGTCAAAATGTGTATAGTTGACTCCGAAACTAGACTATGTATCATTGTGTAAACAGAAGATATTGTTGTATTCTTAAAAATATAAATAAAATGGTTAAAAAAAAAACAAAACCTTGTGGAGTTCCCGGCCGTCATCGTTGTGCAGGCCCACATACCAGTCGGCTGCCCTCTTGCCCTCTTGTGGCTGGGTGGGTGGTCACTCTTGGGGGTGGGGCTTCCCTGCTGGCCAGCTGGCCATGGGAGGATTGGAGCCCCCAAAAGTGGGGGGACCCCCACCCAGACCTGGGGGCTGGCAACCCTAGCTCAGTGTGAGCAGAGGGATTGGATGGCTCAGAGACCTGGTTCCATCTACACCTCACCCCCAGTGGCAGAGAGCAGATCACAAGCAGAAAGCAGTGAATCTGCTCTGCTTTTAACATCTTTTGTGCCTTTGTCATTCCCTGTCACCAGCCAACAGAGGAAAGTGTGGAAGGGGAGCTGGGTGAATATATAGTAATCTGAGTCCATAAAGCAGAATGGCAGCTCTGTGGTTGTGTTCAGACTGGCAGTTTGGCCTGATATAGGCACACCTTACAAGTGGATTAAACGGGCATGATCACACGGCCACATCTGTCAGGTGTACTCACCCTGTCAGAGGACGATTTGGAGCCGGGTTAAAAAGCCACCTCCAAAGTCATTGTGCATGGCTGAATGTCTGAACATGAGGGAGCGTGCACAGAATGGATTTCGCAGTGTGAACCTGCAGATCCATTCTGCCGCTATGGAGGCAGTTTTTTAAAAAAGAATTCCCTATGTGCGCATGCATGCACATGCGCACTACGCACAGACATGGTTTTTGATTTTTTTTTGCAGTTCGTTCCATAGCTGAGATGCCACAATAATGTGGATGCTTTACCACAGGATGTTTCCATGGATAACCCACAGCAGGGTGTGCTGTGTGGCTGATATATCCCACTACATTTTAATCCGGTTCTATTAGAGGTGGCACCATATCGCACCAAGCTGCCAGTGTGATCACAGCCACTGTTTGGTGGGTGGCAGTGCCTGTTAAATTTTAGAGGCCTTCTATTGGTGTTTCTAAGACTGGGGAATTTTGCCCTCCATTGCCTTGGAGTTTTGTAAATAGTTTAACTGAGCAGCACCAGTCTGTCTGGAAAATGTATCCATTCACAAACCACCATGTATTGCTATGAAGAACACTAAAAGTTCATGAAAGCTGCCACCAAGAACTTCAGGTCACAAACAACAGACTGGGCAAAATTTGTGAGCTGGTTCATGTCCATTCCTACTCAGAGATGACCAGTAGCACCAACCGTGAGTACCAGCTCATCCACTGCCTTCGCCAACAAATTCCAGGTAACACTGATCATCGTTGCTATTGAAAGGTCCAAACCAAGTGGCTCCTAAGGTGCTAGCAGAGATGTTGGGGCCTGTCTCTGCTTGCTCTTGCCCACCATTGACTCTCTAGGGTGATAGCCTACTGGAAACTCTTCCAGTAAGTTAAATGGTCAGTCCACCACCATGGAAGGGAGCCAGCAAATAGCTCATTGGTGTGGCAATGCACATGCTTTGTCTGTAAGTCCTAATCCCTGAAATCCACTGAGCAGATGCTGGGAAAGAACAATATATAATTGAAACCCTGGAGAGCACTGTCCTTCAGGAAAGACAGTACTGAGCTAGCTAGACCAATACTGTATCTGGATGTAACATAGCTTCATATGTTTCTAACAGAAAGCTATCATAGCTAATGAAGTCTTATTTTTTAATAAAGAAAGTTGGTATTCTGGTACTCTGTTTTTCCATTGTAAAGTTTGCAAAATTTACACTGATGGGTGATCAGCCTTCAAAGAGGCTGAAGACTTAGACGTAAATAAAATATGGGAGAAGAAGAAAAATACCTTGATTGGGTACATCCTTTGGAATGAGATAATTTTGTTGCTTTCATGTATCAGTATACATGCTCCCTCTTTCCATTACCTCACTGTTAATTAATTTAATATTTTGACACTGCAATGAATATGATGGAAATGAAAGGCATAAATAAACACAGAGCAAATGGCAATATTTTGTTCTCCCCAATCAATAAATCCGTAAGTGCACAGAAGCATTCTTTATGATTCACCCGTGAAGCTTTCCTTTTGGAACAAGGATCTGCAATTTAGAAGCCCGTGTAAAAATAAATCTGCTCGATGGAGGGATTTTTGAAGGGCTCGGTTTCAGCTGAAATGGAGCTCTCATTTATTTAAAATGGCAATATCTTAGAGCTTTCCTCCTACAGCACTGAATAGAAAACAGAAAATGCATGTGAGGGGAAAATGAGCCATCTCGTCTTATTGCATTTGCATATGAGCAAAATGTTAATACCTTATTATCTCTTCTTCTCTCCAAATCTGTGGAAATTCCATAAATCAGATTACTTTCTCTAATCTATGTTAGCAGGAGGCCTTAAGGAAACCAGATAAAAGGGTTCTAAAAGTACATTCTTCACTTAGTCCTGAATTCTTAAAGCAAGTGTTCCCCAATCAGCCATTAGCTTGGTGAAAACTTGACAGAAAAAAAACTCCAACAACAGAAGCTCTTAGCAATCAAATGAAGAGGTACAAATAGGTACAAAGGGAATGACTTGTACCTTTAAATAGGCACAAAGGGAATTACTTTTTCAAGCAAATTCCTGGTCTCGGTGGAAAGTACCACCAATTCACAGCCAATTTATGGTGACCCCATAGGGTTTTTAAGGCAAGAAACTAATAGAGGTGGTCTGTCATTGCCCAACTCAGCATAGCAATCCTGGACTTCATTGGTGGTCTCCCATCCAAGATCTGATGAGAAAGAGATAGTATGCACCACCCAGGTCTTGGTCATGTAAAAGTCAATAGAAGTAAAGATCTCCTAACATGCCTTTGTTTTGATTTTCCCTAATTATTCATTTTGCTTTGAGAACCAAGTCACAACCAGCTAGAATCTCAGCATCTATACTTTTTAAAATCTGATTAAATACTATATGTGCTGAAAAAAATGTAAATAATGTAAAAAATGCAAATAGTTTCTAGCTTCAGCTTGTCATACCCTGTCTGTGCTCCCTGGGTGTATTGCACTCTGTCATCTTGCTGGTCACCTTGCTAGGAGTCACACCAGCAAGCCTCAGAATGAGAGGAGAGGGTATTTGGTCCACTCTGGTCCGCCTCCTCCTGACTGGATGATTCCTGATGCGCAGCCTTGGGTTGCCAGTGCTACTTCCTCCCTGGCCCAAGGTCTGGAGATTCCTTTTATCCCTCCCACCTCCCTGGTAGCCCCACTCCACTGCTGCTCAAACTGATCCATGTCCCTGCCTGTCTGGCAGGAACCTTTCCTGTTGGTCTGGTCTCTCCCTGGCCTGGCCTGGAGCTCCTCCCCCTGGCTATCTCCCCTTGGCATCAGCCAGGCTCTCTAAGGGGCAGGACATGCCAAGTGGGAGGCCAGAAGGAGCGAGTGTGCATCTCCTCCTCTGAGGTGTGTCTCCACTGCCAGGGAGCTTGAAGTCCCCACAGCTCCTGGTGCTGCCCTCTTCCCCAGCTCTGCCTTGCAAGCCAAGGCCATTGGCATTGCCCTGTTCAGTGGCTTCACCCTGACCAATGGGACCACAATGCTCACAAGGCTGCCCAGGACAGCCCTGCCATCACCACTGGCCCAGCCCCTACAGACGCCATCCATCTGGGTAAGTCGTCCCATCCGAGTCCAGGCATCAGGGCCTGGTCCTGGGGAAGGCAGGAGTGGGTCTTGATTCTCCCCGCCACCCCAGGGTCAGTGAGTGCCACCCCCAGGAGGTGAAGTGGGAGGGGGTGCATCCCTGACCATGGACACATCTGTTGTTGTTAGATATTGGAAATAGGCAGTAGAAAGAACTAACTCTTAAAACTATACTTTGTCTAATTATCCTTCCTACAAACAAATAATTTAGCCATATTACTATTCACTTGATTCATCTTGTTTCCCTTTCAGTTTTACCAAACTCATTTGTCATTTGCTGGAAGAATATTTGAAATTTAAGTGATTTTATTTATAGAAAGCAGAACTTTTTTCTTGTAGATTCTTAGACAATGGTATTGAATACATTTACCAAAGCAAAATACAAACAAAACCATCCCCCTAAAAATAATTTCCTAAATTTACAGGAGCATACTAACAATTTGTTTTTGAAAAATGTTGAAAAATTCCGATTGCTACTGGTAAGTAAACAATAGATGTGCCAGCTTGCATAATCTTTGTGTGGAATATGGTTACAAATAAGATATGTCATCATATATAAATAAAACATGATTCAACAGCCCACGGATGTCCCAGCCATTGGGCTGGGGGGGCGACTTTGCCTCCCAGCTGGATGAGGCAGACTGGGGGTTTCACGCCAAAAGCACCATATATGGGCATCAGGAAGAGGCAGGACCGAGAAGGCTTAAGCTCGGCCCTGCGTCTTCTCCTTAGCAGTCCTGGACATTCGTCGGAAGAAGAGGAGTTCTGCAGTGCAGCTGCCTTGCAGGGCCTACCTGTGCCTGAGCCCAGTAGCTGAGCTCCTCTAGGGATAAAGACATGGAAGAACAGGGGCCTGCTGGAGTGTGGCCTCTGCTCCTCAGATGGGTGGAGGGTCGCACAGAGCCCTGAGCGCGTTGAGTGGCAGTGACTGTGGCAGCAGCGCGGCGATAGCTGGGCCAACCAGGCCATAGGGCCGAGGAACAGCACAGGACTGCGGCAGAGAATGGGACGCGTCCACCCAGGGGTTTGTGAGAAAGGCGGCTGCTGGCGGCTGTGTGCCTGCAGGACTAGGCTAGGCTGCGGCACTGCTCTGTGCCCTCTGTAACAGGCCGGAGTGTTATGGGTGAGAGGGAGGTTCCTGGTCAGTATTCTCTTTGGTGGGTGGGCTCTGGACATATAGAGTTGTCCTGATCGCGTCCCCCACAGGGGAGGGGTGGCAGGCCATTAGGGCCAGTAGCTGGGGGCCGGGCGGCCTTGTTCACCTTGGGCCGTGCAATTCCCCCCCCCTCGCTGGCTGGCAGGGAGGTTAGGATCAGTGGTAGGGCATCTTTTATTTTTTTATTTTTGTTTCGATTTGTATCCCGCCCTCCCCGAAGGCTCAGGGTGGCTAACAGGGGCATGAATGCCAATTTAAACAATATAAAACAATATCAACAGGTAAAGTTATAAAATCAAGCAATACAACATAAGCACAACATTTTAAACCAAGATGACGGGAATACGATGGCATGGTTTTCAAGCTGGGATATCGAAGGTGGAATAGCGGCAGTGGTGGCTCCTACTCAAAAGCCTGGCGGAAGAGCTCCGTCTTGCAGGCCCTGCGGAACTGGACAAGGTCCCACAGGGCCCGGATCTCCTCTGGGAGCTCCTTCCACCAGGTAGGAGCCGCCACCGAAAAAGCCCTGGCTCTTGTGGCAGCCAGCCTCGCATCTCTGGGGCCCAGAATTTCCAGGAGATGACGGCCCCCAGACCGAAGTGCCCTTGGGGGAACATGTAGGGAAAGGCGGTCCCTCAGGTAAGCCGGACCCTGGCCATACAGGGCTTTAAAGGTGATCACCAGCACTTTGCAGCGAATCCGGTACACTATTGGCAGCCAGTGCAGCGCTTTCAACACAGGCTGAATATGGTCCCTCCTAGAGAGACCCATCAGCAGCCTGGCTGCAGCATTCTGCACTAGCTGCAGCTTCCGGATTTGCGACAAAGGCAGCCCTAAGTAGAGAGCATTACAGTAGTCTAACCTTGAGGTGACCGTTGCATGGATCACCATGGCCAGGTCATCGCGGCCAAGGAAGGGGGCCAACTGCCGTGCCTGCCTCAGATGGAAAAAGGCCGACCTGGGAGTGGCTGCTACCTGGGCCTCCATCATTAGAGAGGAGTCCAGGAGCACTCCCAAACTCCTAACCTCCGACGCCGGCACCAAAGGTACCCCATCGAAGGCCGGGAGAGGGAGCCCCAGCCCCGAAACGATCTGACTCAGGCCCAGGACCTCCGTCTTTGCCGGGTTTAGTTTCAGCCGGCTCAGTCTGAGCCACCCAGCCACGGCCTGTAACGCCTGATGCAGATCATCTGGGATGGAGCCCGACTGGCCCCCCAACATCAGATAGAGCTGGGTGTCATCTGCATATTGATGACACCCGAGCCCACAACTCCGGGCAATCTGGGCAAGGGGGCGCATGTAGATGTTAAACAACATCGGGGACAGCACTGCCCCCTGAGGCACCCCACACTCAAGGGGGTGTCTCCGGGACCGCTGTCCCCCTATCACCACCCTCTGTCCCCGACGTTGGAGAAAAGAGGCAAACCATTGAAGGGCAAGCCCCTGAATCCCCACATCGGCAAGGTGGTGGGCCAGCAACTGGTGGTCGACCGTGTCGAACGCTGCCGACAGATCCAACAACACCAGAGCTGCCACACCACCCCGATCCAGATGCCTACGGAGATCGTCGGTCAGGGCGACCAGTACCGTCTCCGTCCTATGACCCGGGCGAAAGCCGGACTGGTAAGGATCTAGGATGGAAGCATCATCCAGAAAGCTCTGCAGCTGCAGCGCCACTGACCTCTCAATAAGTTTGCCCAAATAGGGCAGATTGGACACCGGCCAGTAGTTGGCCAATTCGGCTGGGTCCAGAGATGGCTTTTTCAAGAGGGGGCGGACCATCGCGTCCTTGAGCGCCCTGGGGAACTACCCCTCCAAGAGGGACGTGTTGATAATCTCCCGCAGGGCACCTCGAAACCCCTCATGGCCTGCTTTAATGAGCCATGATGGGCACGGATCAAGGTCGCAAGTGGTTGGACGCACAGATACAAGCAATCTGTCAACTTCCTCCAGGCTGAGCAGGTTAAAACACTCTAAACCCGACCTCAAAGACGAGCAAGGGGCCTCAAGTTCTCTAAGTGTTTCAATTGTGGCGGGGAGGTCGTGGTGGAGTGCCAAGACTTTATCTGCAAAATAGCTCGCAAAAGCCTCACAGCCAATATCCAATTCCCTAGCATTTTGCCTGCCCTGTGGCAGAGCCGTCAAGGACTGAATTGTACTAAATAATTGGGCTGGGCGTGAGTTAGCAGATGCAATCATGACTGCAAAGAAATCTCTCTTTGCGGTCTTGACTGCCATCTCATAGGCTCTCATAAGCATCCTATAGGATGTTCTTGATGCCTCGTCGTGGGCTCGATGCCACCGTCTCTCTAGCCATCTCAGTTCTCGCTTTAGCTCGCGCAGCTCCTGGGTGTACCAAGGCGCTCGCCTAGCACAAGTGCGGAGAGGGCGCCTGGGAGCGATCTCATCGATGGCTGCAGAGAGCCGGACATGCCAGTCCTCCACGAGCTCATCCAACGAGCCGCCAGGGTGTCTTGGATCCCACAGGGCCATCTGGAACCGCATAGGGTCCATCTGGCGCCAAGAGCAAGCAAAAATCTGCTTGCCGCCTAAACAGGGTTGGGGTGGGATATTCAGTCAGGCCCTCAGGGCCAGGTGGTCCGACCATGGCACTTCCTCTATGGCAATCCGGTCCACCGTCACCCCCGGCGCAAAGATCAGATCGAGAGTGTGACCAGCCTGATGCGTGGGAGCTGAGATGAATTGGGAGAGTCCCAGTGCTGCCATGGATGACACGAGGTCCGTAGCCTGGCCCGAGGCCGCGTCCTCGGCATGGACGTTGAAGTCACCCAAGACAATCAGCCTAGAGTGCTCCAGTGCCCAGCCTGATACGGCCTCAAGAAGGGAGAGCAGGCCACTGGCCGGTGCGTTAGGTGGCTGGTACACCAACCAAATCGCCACTCTCCTTGGCCTCCAGCATCAGGCCGACACACTCTATGCCCGTGATCTCCACAGATGGAAGCGCCCTGAAGGAGTAAGCCTCCTGAATGAAAATGGCCACTCCTCCCCCCCGCCCCCTGGTACGTGACTGGTGGAGGACCGAAAACCCGGGCGGGGCAAGTTGAGCGAGGGCTACCGTTTCGCCCTCCCACACCCAGGTCTCGGTCACGCATGCCAGGTCCACTCGTTGATCTTGTATGAAATCCCTAAGGATTGAGGTTTTATTATTAATAGACCTGGCATTGCACAACACCAGTGACGGAGGGGAGTTCTCCAATCTGACCCCACTGGCAGCCACCATTGGGATGGGCCATAGGCTGGAAGGCCGCCGAGCCGCTCTGTTTCTCTGCGTCCTTCCCTTAAAGCCCCGCCTCGGCCCACCGCTAAACTTTCCCTGTCCTAAGAGCACTGGAATTTGCTGTCCTGCCATGTGTTATCCTGGTGGTCTCTGCCACGCTTCAGACCACCAGTGAGAGAGCAACAGGGCAGCTAGATCCACTCCCAAGGCAACAGTGCACTAATGTCACTAATTCTGCTGCTACCAACAACTGAGCACTGCACAAAACAAAAGATGACTACTAAAAACTATTACACTATTACAAATAATGACAGCACAATAACAATACAATATACTACACTGGTCATGCAGAGAGTCCTGGGTTCAGCATCTCCGGTTGGAGAAACTGTGGAAAGGTGTTGTGTGAGATATCAATCTGACTGCCTTAGATGGACCAGGGATCTTTTTCAATATAAGGCAGTTTCATTTCTTCAGCTTTAATCAGGGGGCTGTGGCTCAGTGGTTGAATCATAGGGGAGGGTGGGGTATAAATCCCATAATAAATAAATAAATGTTAGAGTTGGAAGGGACCTTGTAGGTCACCTAGTCCACCCCCCCTGCGCTTTGTGGGAGCATAGCAGTAAGGTAGCCCTACATATCTACAATATACAAATGCCTGTGTGGTGTGGTGGTTAGAGTGCTGGAGGGTGGTCTGGGGGCCCCAGGTTCGGATTCCAGCTCTACCCTGGAGGCCCGCTGGGTGGACTTGGGCCAGTCACACACTTTCAGCCTGACCAACCGCACAGGGTTGCTTTAGAAATAATTTATCCAAAAGATGGTATGGCTAGGGCCTGGGTTCTATCCCTGGCATCCCCAATGGCAGTACTGGGTGCCTGGCAACGGTGATTCAAGGGATCTTAGTCTCTGGGCCACTGCCAGTCTGGGTAGCCAGTACTGGCCTCGAGTGATTGGGGTCTTACTTCATAGACAGTTGGGTTTTGTTTTTGTTTTGGTTATATGTATTCTTGCCCCCAGTGGCTATTTTGTGTTCGGTGCAGGTCAGCCATTTTATATAGCCACCTGGTCAGCCATTTTATGCATTGCTGTGCGTGGGCCATTTTTGGGCTGCACCTTGGGACTGCTGTTGCCTTACTGGGCTAGCCCATGGGGAGTAGCCGGGAGCTATTAGTCCAGGGAATTTTTTCCACACCCTGCTTCTTGTTGGCAGCACGGGGTGGCTGATCTAGGAAGGGCTCTTGCCTCTCTAAGGGCCAGAGTTGCCAGCCTCCAGGGGGGGCCTGGAGGATTTCTCATTTTTAGTTACAGTTAAGTATCATACTGTCCCAACTGCCCCAAAATGTGTAGCCAGATTAGCTCAGGTACACCAATGTTGTCTAAGCTGGAAGTTAGGCAGGGTTGACTTTGGTCAGTGTGGGATGGAGGACCCCCAAGGAGGTCTAAGCTTGTTACATGAAGGGAGGCTATGGTGAGCAGCCTCTGGGCATCTCATGCCTTGAAAGCCCCCATAATACTGGCATTGGTCACTCTGAGCAGGCTGTTACTTTGTGGTGGACACTTATTTCCCATTCTCCTGGCTCCACCTCCAGAGTTTTTTGGTAGTTACTTTTTCCAAAACTGCCCGTTCCCATCTTGATGGACGTGCATCAGGCAATTCTGGAATGGTCGCATGGGGTGGCTCAGACCATGGGATTTTAACACAGGAATAAGCCAAGTCAATTGACTAAAGGTTTAAGCAGGAACCTGCATGTTTGCCAATAGGTGTAGTGATTAGGTGTGTGGTCTCTAATCTGGGAGAACCGGGTTTGATTCCCCACTCTTCCACTTGCACCTGGTTGGATGACCTTGAGTCAGTCACAAGCTCTGGCACACCTGTTCCTGAAAGAGCAGTTTGTGTTAGACCTCTCTCAGCCCCACCTACCTCATAGGGTGTCTGTTGTGGGGAGGGGAGGGGGAAGGAGTTTGTAAGCTGCTCTGGGACTCCAAGTGAAGGGAGGGGTATAAATCCAATCTCTTCTCTTCTTCTGCTGCTCAAGCGGTGTTATAACTTATTTGTCTCTTGTTGAAGGGCGGACTTCTATGCAGGCAGCAAATGAGGATGGGCCCTACTTGGATCAGGACCCTTGTACAGCCTTGATATAGCTGGCTTCAGATCAGCAGCAGGTCATGTGCCCCAGCTCCCCCCCCCCGGTGGGGGTCTTCCTAACCACAGCCCCTGGAAGAAAAGGGGCTGTGGTTACTGGTCAGGCGTTGTGAGCACTTCAAGTTCTTAGGCGCAGGGCCAGGGTGCTTCTGAGCCTGTACCCTCCCAGTGGGCCTGGCCACAGCAACATACATATCAAACACCCCAGGATAGCTTTTGACCCCCAGGAGCATTGTCTTCCTGGGGGGCCATGGGGAACTGCATTTTGGCTGGAAAGCTAGGCCAGGACTGCTGTTGGTTGGCACCACCTTGGCGACTCACCCCCTGTCTGATTAGTCGGTGGGGGTTGGTGATGGGACGGTGTTGCATGGCCTCGGGCGTCCTGTTACCGTGGGGCCGATTTTTTGTCTGTGGTGCCACGGCTGGCAGGGGCAATTAGCCACGGGTCCTGGCTTCGCATTGGAATTGGGGGTAGGTTAAACGTCAAAAAGGAGATGACTAATAATTAACCCCAAAGGACATTACTAACCTCATTAACAGAGTTATTTAGAATTTTGGTTAGATGAAAAGAAGACTCTCAAATCACGGAGATTGCCAAAAACTGTATCTATATTGATTTAAACTAACCTTTATTAACAGAATACTCACTCCGCTCTTTTCTTTATCCCTCTATATACCCTACCTTTTTCTATTTATAAAAAGAATAAATTCCTCTCCTTTTTAGGAGGGTTTTGATAAAAAAAAAAAAAAAAAAGGAATTGGGGGTAGGTTTTATCCCAAGTTTTTTCACACTGGAATCCAGGGATCACTTCTCGGTAAGCCTCAATTATATGGCTATCTGTTTGGTTAAGGTATGGGCATCTCTCTCCAGGCCAGACCTATCACAGTACACATTGCGGCAGAATAGTGGCTATTCTGGTTCATCTTGCCATTCATTAAGGTTGGGTTTTTTTTCTTGCTTAGTATCGGCGAAATGGCAGTTTGCCCTATGGTCCCATACACAGAATTCCATTAATCCATTGTGACACTAGCTACCACACTCTAACATTCCTTTAAAAATAATTTGGTGTGTACCAGTCCTGTGCATGCCCAAGGTAATTTTTAGTTGGGCATGTACTATATTTACACCACGAGAACAAATCGGGTCCGGCCCTGGCTTAGATAAGCCTCAACGGGGGGGGGATAAGACACAGCCCATGAAATGCTGATAGTGGATCTACACTATGTCCCAACACCCTATTAGCTCGGCCTTGGTGCTAATGCCCCAATTATACAAAGGGAATATAATTTTTCATCGAGCTGCCTGGGTACCAGAATTGGCGGATTAAGATGCAGGCAGTTACCTGGTATTGGAAATGTGAGTCAACTCGCATGACCCAGAGTTATTGACTTAGAGGGAGTCCCTGACAGACCCTCACTACGGGCTGAGAGATGTCGCGTGCCTTTACTCTCTTATGGGGGAGAACTTTTCTCTCATCTCTGTCTCCATAATTTTCCTGGGTAGGCATAGTTTTTTGCTGGCAGGACTCTGCCTCCGTAACAGTCCTGAGCGAGCGGGCAGAAGGAGGGGAATTCTTCGGGTGGCCAATACTCCTGGTGAATGGACTGCAGGACGGGAGTTAGTCCCGACCCTTAATGGTGACCAGCCAGAGGTAGTCAAACCCAAATGCTAAAAGAGCAGAGCAAAGGGGGAGGGTATTCAGTCCCAACCGCAGATTGTGGGTAGAGCAGTGAGATGGATGTTCAGCCCTATCACTGCTACCAAAAATATCAACAAAACAAACAAACAACAAAAGGTGTCGTGTTGGCCAGTCCTTCCCGCAGCCACGGTTGTGTAACCTTTGGGGGCATGGTACCCAGTCCCCATCACTGTTAGCTGTGGAGGAGGTTGATTTCAGTAACCTTGAGAACACCATAGTGAATTTCAGAACTGGGGCAGGGACATGGTTACCTTTGCCTCGATGTCCAAGTGCACATGAATCCCCTCCCATGTCAGACCTAGGGAGATTTATGCAGGTAAGGGGACGTATTAGTAAAGGACATGACAATCCATGGGCGTAGGGAGACCTTAGAGGGTTGGGTCCACACACCATCCTTAGAAATGTCTTCCAGAACGTATGTAACAACTTAACACACCACTCGTTCCTTAAGGAGGAGGTGGATGCATTGAAGGCTATACAGCAGTTACACGGCGCACACAAAATTCATATGAAGACTGCAGTAGTTCAGATGATCAAAGACAGGAGAAGCAGTTTGTCCCATGGTTGCTTGGGCCATCTACATGGTGGGCATGGATCATGGGCAGGTTGGCCTTTTTTGGCACCATGAAGGCCTCCAGTAGCAAGATGGGGCAGTCACCGCTAAGGCATCAATGAGCCATAATTGGCAGACAGGATTTTTCAGCCCACTCCTGCCGCATTGGAGCTGCTTTGCAGCAGCCAGGGTTTCCCCCACAGGTTGTTCGGGTAAGGAGATGGTGTGCTTTGGCTTATAAGTTCTATGTGCTGCCCCGATTGGGTCATTGAATGGTTGGGGGTGGCATTGTGAGGAGGTGAGCTTGTCCTCTGCTCCCTGTTTTTTCCTAACAGGTGTCCTTGCTGGCGGAGAGGAAGAGTGTGCTGTTCTATGGACTGTTTTCCTTGAGCCGCTCATTGCTCCACGGGATGCCGGTGGGCTCAGCTTGACCTTCGCCATGGGCCAAGGTGGAAGGCGGGGCGCCGGGGACTAAATGGCCAGGCCTGCTGTAGTTCTTGTGCTAGGGGTGGGTCGACCCCCCCCTTTTTGGTTCAGGTTGCTCACTTAGGAGGCAACAAGTTTGACTAGATCATGGCAAGATGTTACCCCTTGGGGCCTGAGCTGCTTGGGTTCAGTTATGGCAGGGCCGGGGACCTTGCTGATCTGGGCGACTACGATACCCTGCTGGGTGCCAGGGGGTTGCGAGCCCATGGCTCACCACAGGGTGAGCAGAGAGCTCTTGCAATTTTTGGTGATTTGGTGGCTTTGCCACACCAGAGCTTCATGCTGGGCAGGCTGAGCTCTTCTGACAGAATGGATCCACCTGTCGGAATTGGGCATGGACATCTTTCTGGACAACTTCTGGCAAGGGCTTTGGGGGCCTTGGGCCTTCTGTGGGGCGCAGAGGCCTAAACAGAGGCTTGGCTTCAGCAATGGCGGGTTGCTAGGTGGTATATAGATTGCGGTTTGGTGAGCACCAGCTGACACCCATCATTTGGGTTGAAGGGGTCCAGTGAGTACAGTCTTTGTGCCTTGTGGCTCGGGGCGGGGAAAACGGACTGCCTTCGGGACTCCCCTGTTTAGGTCCTCTCTTTGAACCTTGCAGCTTGGGGGATGGAGCTACATGGTTGTCTTGCAATGGCTAGCCGGCTGGGTGGTAGCCCCTGCAGTGGGCTCCCACTCAGGGCAGGGTGGCTTGCACTATTGAAGAGTTAAGGGAGGGGTCTTTGCCCTCTGGCCTTGACCATACTGCAATGCTGTTTTTTGCCCTTGCCTTTGGTTCCAGTTAAAGTTGTCAGTTAATAAAGTGGCCCTATATTTAAACCCAACATTTGTGTCTGCCTCGTTATTCCGGCTTGGGGGGCAAAGCAGCTATGTGATGTTTTTAGAATCATCAGTTTGATACATGCTGACAAGCATTAAGGACTGTGGAGGTGACCTGGTTATCTCCCTGTTCTCCATGGGGAAACAATTACCTGGAAAGTTGCACATGTTACTCCACAGTGTATATAGCAAGAGTCTTGTTTTGGTTTCCACAGCTTTCCAGAGTATCGAAATCCAGCATGACTTTTCTTGTCTTCCTTTGCTTTCCACCTTGGGCCTGCTAAAGTTGATCTCCTGTTGCTGCCAGCCCCTATTGAGTGAGTATCTGTGCTAACTGGCTTTATCTTTATGAACAAGGGAATGATGAGACCCTTAGTAGTAGAGCTCACATGTTGTATGATTAGAGCACAAGGTCCATTCCACAGAATCTGCAGTTTAGTATTCTCATATTCATTAGATGCTGGAGAATCCTGGAGCAAATTTTAACAATGGATAGTTTGACAATTTTACAGTAATTCATTTGTAACAGGATACTCAGCCCACATGCACTATAGCCTGTTTTCGGATTCTCCTTTTCCATCAAAACTGGAACAAAGTCTCAGATTACTTGCCTATCCACAAAGAGTGTGCTGTCCAGCACAGTGTCCCCCAAAGTAAGTTGAATCCTATCAAGGTTTCTGAAACAGAAAACCAGCTGCTCAACCAGGTAGATAGTGTGAGACATGGGATACAAGGAGATTATCAGTAGTAGGAGTCATACCAGCAGGTTCCAAGCCTGTTATGAATTTGCACTCTTCCTCCTACCTTAATGAAGCCAATCATAGTCATAGAAGATCTTTCTTTGGAAGATATGCAGAATGCAGGAAAGTGGCAGGCTCAGAAGTGGGTGGTGGATCTGGAATCACAGAACAGTCCAAAGTCAAAAGGCCATGGGGTCCAAGGGTCAAGGATAAACAAATGCAAAGGGCATGGTCAAACATTGTTATGTAGAAGCATGGCCAATGCAGGCCAAAAGTAAGGAGTCCACAAGGCAGTCTAAGACAGAGAAATGGCAGGAGTCTGGATAATCAAAACTAGCACAGTCTTCACATGTTGAAACTGAAGAGCGCTGCCTAGAAACAGGAGTATTATACCTCCAGGATAAGTCTTATCAGACCTTTCTGTCAACGGCTCTCAGCAGTTCTCATATCCCTCCAGGCAGGGTGTATTTCCTCTGCTGGCCATTTTGATGAGGGTGCTGTGCTGCAGATGAAATTGGACCAGCAGCTCTTTCCTGAAGGCAGGGAGCTGAGGTGGAATACAGAGCAAGGCTCTAGAGCTGCTGGCCTCAGGTTCCGGGTTTAATCCCCTATGGTGCTTAATGCAAGGCAGGTATTGGGCTCATTAGCATATTTGATGCTGAGGCTTTGGGGAGATCCTAGGAGGTCCTACACTGGGTTGTGAGTTGAAGTCTAAAGAATTGGGCATGTGTTAGGTCTTCAGCAGCCATATACTCTAACTAGTATTTCAGGGTCCACATCAGGGTTGTTCACCCATGCCCCTCCTTGGTCCTATTGGGTACTGAAGCTTTCAAGGGAGTCCTACTTCATAGCTGAGACACTGGGGTCCACATTGAGATGCCCTAGTACCATTGAGTCTGCCTTCTCTTCTGAGGTTGTCCCTTCTGAGCTGGGTTCTAGCTGGTGATGAGATACGGCACCCAGAGATATGATAAGGTTCTCATCTGCTAAATAATTATTTATTTAGAAAATATATGCTGCCTCTCCAGAGACTTGCTCAAGATGGCTCACAAAATAAAGGTACAATAAAATCATATAACCATTGTGTGAAACCATTTTAAAAACAGCCAGGGCATACAAACAACACACAATCACATACAGCATCTTAAAATGTTTGTAAGACAGTCCTCAGGGTTGGATTTGGTCTAGCTCTGACTAGCTTTACCTGACTACCTTGTTACCAAGGCATGGGGAAACTTTGGGGAGTTTGTCCTTGCCTGACTGCCTTTGCCTCAATAGTGCTGTTACTTTATTACACCTATGTGTTTTAGATTTATTGAGTGCATTTTTAAACATAAAGCACAACATCTAAAAGCCATGAATCTTGAACATTCTCATGGTCATGTCCATTATAGACTAATAATCCAAGACAGAAAGTAAAGGTTACCCTGCAGGTTGAATCTATAACACTTCTCAGTGACAGCACTGGGGAAAAAAGCCTAAGATTTTATTCTCCATCTAGCTTTGGGTTCCTCTCAATCATATTTTTTTGATCAAACCCTCGTTCCTTGAAGCATTTCCCCAGAAGTCTTTGCCCAAAGAAAAGCTTAATTTACCATTCTGAACATGACCTGTTTTAGAAGGCGTCCTTAAGTACAATGAATAATCTGGCTTTCTAAAGTGTGATTGTTCTTTTCTCACTTTTAGTTCTGACTTACTGTGCCCTGAGCATAATACAATATCATAATTATTGCTAACAGCGAAGTCAGGATTTTCCAAAACACAGCTTTGGCACTTCTGAGCTTTAAACTTTTACAATATTAATTAGGACTTTCATCTGAAACCTCCTGGGTTCAGGTCTCTTGCTCTGACTGAAACTAGGTTAGCGGTAATGAAATGTTGGTTGGGAATTTCATCTTTAAAGCATTCCAGCTTTTTAATAAAACCCTGGTTCTTCAATTATGGGTCAGGGGAAGAGCAGCCGATCAGAAAAGCTTACCCATGTTACCAGTAGTCCAGGGAGATAAATACTAACATGACAAAGAAGGAATTGTTAAAAATAATACAGCCCAAATCAAGGTTGTTGTTAATTACAGGATGAGGTAAGCATCATTTGTTGGTTTTCCTTTCATCTTGTTCTTGACATCGTGGGCAATGATACAGCACAAGTCAAGTAATACGGACAACAATTTATTTGCAATCGTGGACAAACCTTGTTGAAAGGCCCTGCCTATTTTGGCGTGATAGTAAGTGCAGATGACAGACTTTAGTGTGTCACTTTGTTATTGTCTTTGAAGCTGCTGCTATTTTTATCTGACATAGAGTTCCACAATTCCTTTTCTAGGCCATTTATATATATATATATATATATATATATATATATATATATATATATATATATGTATGTATGTATGTATGTATGTCACAAAGGCAGCAATTAGAATTGGAAGAGTGATGTGGGTAATGGCAGGCTTCTTGAGTCTTTTCCCATGTGCTGCTTTTTTTAAAAAAATCTCCTCCCTTAAGCTATTTTTATTCCTGCTGGGGTGAAGAAAAAGGTATGGGTATCCATTCACTTGCTGAGCAAAAAGCTGCTGATGGGTTACTTCTTAACTCCAAAAAATAGAGCAAGAGAAAACTTCTTTGTTATTCTTTTCCAATCTGAAAAATGTATGTTTTCCTGCAAGATGCAAGCAGGGTTTACCGTGATGCTGCTTTGTGGACTCTGGGGTTGGGGGAGGGAGCAGTGAGGCCAGCCATTGTGCCTGGCATCCAGGGGGCCACATGAATGGACTGTGGGCCAGACCTGGCAGTGGCAGTTGGCCCCTGGGGGCAAGGTGCAGATCCGGGGCAGGGCTGGGGTGGGCCACTGGGCTCTGCCTGCCAGCCCACCCCCTATGTCATTGCCAGCCAGCCAGGTCCCAGCCTCTGTTCTGCATGGCCTGTTTTTGAGTTCAGATGCTGTGGAATGGCAAAAGGACATGTCAGGTGGATCGCCAGCAGCACAAGGCCCAGCATTGCCCAAAGGCTTCACAGGCCTTGGCTCTGCTCTCTCATGGGCCACACAGTTCCACTTAGCCTCCCAGCTTCACCGAGGGGCCTCGCTTAAAAAAAAAAGAGGGAGAAGAAAGTGGTCATCCAAACCAGGAATAGAGCAGCAGTGGTGGTGACTGCAAAGCAGTGAGAGTGGGCTGGCCAGCTGATTCAGAGGAGTTCCTCCCATGGTATATTAGGGGGTGGCTACATTGTCCTTAGGCTCTATGAATCGAGGGCCATTTTATGCATACTCCTTCTTGGCTTTCAGGCAGGGCAGGAAGTCTTTGGTGTGTGTGTGGCTCTTTGGCATGCATGGGATCCCTGGCTCACTCCATGCCATTTCCCAGAAAGCATCAGAGAGCCATGGCTGCACTGTGGGAACATGGGTGCCCCATAGATGTCACTGGCTGGGACCCTGGGGAGCTGCAGCAGGTCTGGGGGGGCAAGGCTGCCTCTTAGGCATCAGTGGCCTGAGACCCTGGAGAGGAATGGAAGGTTTAGGCATCGTAGGTCTGTTTCCATTGAAGGCAGCCTCTACTGGGGTATGAGGAGAGCCTCTGGGGGGGGGGTAGTCTGCCTGGTGTGCAGGCAAGTCCCACTCAATACCTGCCATTCCCTGGGAGACAGTGTGTGCTGTGGGAGGGCTCAGCCTGGGACCCTGGAGAGCTGCTGCTAGTCAGGGAGGGGCAAGCCTGCCCCTTTTGGCACCATGGGTCAGTTCAGTATAAGTCAGTTTCATGGGGTTCTTTCTTGGGGGAGGGGGCTACAGCTCAGTAGCATTTCCAGAGACATGGTGCTCATGAGGTCCAAGTTATAAGTGACACTCAGGGGTACAGATTTGGCCGAAGAGGGTTATTCTGGGGGCACAGCAGCAGGGTAGGGGCCAGTCCCAGGCATAGTCCAATTTAATATGATACTAATGTTCTTTTCATGTGATTTCACCGTTTCTCGACTGAAGGGAGCCTGGTTCCAGGCCTGGGCCATGTGCAGATTTACAGCTCATGATTTATTATGTTGCTTTGTAAGCAGAAAATTGGCAAGGGACATGCCTCCCGAGAAAGCATCAGGAGAGCAAGATGGCAACCAAGTCTGGTCCAAAGCACTCTGCACAGGGACCAGCCTTGGGGGGGGGCTCTTGTGCAAGGTCCCCTAGGGCAAGTGCACAGAGCCTATTCTGATGGGATAAGGAACCACAGGATACAACCCCAGGCAATATGCCACTAGGCCCCATGCATGTGCCCACCCTGGTGACAACATCACATGATGCTCAGGCCCAAGACCATGTGGCTGTTCTACAATGGATTGCACAAAACATTGCCCAGCTTTCAGAGTGGTTTGACCAGCAAAGCAGAAACCCAGTGGCCAATGAGAGACCTGCTGGCTCCCATCCACAAGGTAGGAGATGACCGTGTTCACCAGCTGGATCTGATGAGTTCAGTGCTTTGAGGGGCAGCACACCACAGCAGCCTCCCTCTGCCAAGAGGAGTTGAGCCAAATGAACCAAGTCCCACAGGACTCCCAGGAAGCAGGACTCTCCCAGCAACAACGGTACCTCAGGTGAGTCTTCTTCTGAGGAGGATTCCACCAATGTGGATGGTAATTATTGGTTGACCAGGGCCTATGTCCAAGACCTACCATCATGGGCCCTTAGGTGGCAGGGGATGAAGCAGCCTGGGTCTAGTACCCTCTGGGGATCAGATCAGTTTTTGGGAGTTACAAGCTCCACCCAGGTACAGCAATGGGGAGCACCCTCCAGGCATACACCTGGTGCTCAAGGTCTGGGAGTGGATTCTAAAAGTCTATATTTATGCTCTTGAGGCCAGAGACTGAGACTGGTAGGGCTGGTCCCTGAACTAACATGAAGGGCTCTGGTAAAGGGAGTGCTGAGTGTTCTTTTCAGAACTAGTTGTCAGGGTACACGGTGTTCATGAGCACTGTACAACTGGCCTACCCAGAATGGAGCTGGCATTTGTCCAGCCATTTAGTTAATGTTCTCCAGGCTCAGGCACTAGCAGGGGATGGCCCAGCCATTGAGTATGGTGAGGCTTTCTGTAAGATGGCTTCGCAAAATGAATTAACTAGGTGGGATCTGTTGGATGACAAGCTGTGGCTTCTCATAGTGGGCCTGCGTACTAAAGCCTGGTATGAGCCAGCCATTACAGATATAATTTCAGGTGGGATGCCTTTCACAGAGTATGTTGGGAATATAACCAGGGCAGATGCCATTGGAGCAAGTGAAAATTTGACCACAACTGTGATGCTTACTTTGGCCCAAACCCTTGGCCATCTTTCCTCCGTGGGGGGTCATCACAGCAGCCCTTTCCGGGTATCCAATGCACTGGCTACAGTATTAAGAAGGAGGGAGGATCAGGGACCAGTGAGAACATTGAGAGGGTAAGAGAATTGGATTCGCTTCTGGAAATGCTATGGGTTGAAATAGTGGATCCAAAAGGAGGCTTAACAGTGGGAGTTTATTATCGCCCACCAGATCAAAAGATAGAGGAGGATTATAAAATGATGAATGAATTAAAGATAGCGGCTAGACGAAATAACTGTGTTGTAATAGGCGACTTTAACTACCCACACATTGATTGGGTCAATATGAGTTCTAGTCGAGAAAAAGTGATTGAGTTTTTAGACACTCTCAATGACTGTGCTGTGGAACAGATGGTCACAGATCCTACCAGGGGAGAGGCGATCCTGGATTTGGTCCTAAGTAACACCCAAGACCTGGTGAGAGATGTAAAAGTGATTGCACCGCTTGGAAACAGTGACCGTAATGTCATTGAGTTTAACATTTGTACAGATAGGGAGTTGCCAAAAAGACTGAGGCAACCACTTTTAACTTTAAAAGGGGTAACTTCTCTGGTATGAGGGGACATGTGAGGAAGAAATTGAAAGGAAGAGTGGAGAAGGTCAAAACCATTGGGGAAGCTTGGAGACTATTTAAAAAGACAATCCTAGAAGCTCAGAAAAAATATATACCGCAGGTTAGGAAAGGTACAAATAGGTATAGAAAAAAGCCTGCATGGTTAAGAAATAAAGTAATGGAAGCTGTAAAAGGTAAGAAGGATTCCTTTAAGCGGTGGAAAGCTAGTCTTAGTGCGGTTGATAAAAGGGAACACAGACTATGGCAAATAAAATGCAAGTCTGTAATCAGGCAAGCAAAAAGGGAATATGAGGAGCATATCGCAAAAAACATAAAGACCAACAATAAAACTTTCTTCAAATACATTAGAAGTAGGAAACCAGCCAGGGAGGCAGTGGGGCCCTTGGATGACCAAGGGGTAAAAGGAGTAGTGAAGGATGATAGGGAAATGGCTGAGAAGCTGAATGCATTTTTTGCCCCTGTCTTCACTGTGGAAGAGGAGAAGTGTTTGCCCACTCCAGAAGCACCGATTTCGGGAGGGGGTTTGAAAGACCTGAATCAGATTGCGGTGACAAGAGAGGAAGTCCTCCGACTGATGGACAGTTTAAAAACTAATAAATCACAAGGCCCAGATGGCATTCATCCGAGAGTTCTGAAAGAACTCAAATGTGAACTTGTGGATCTCCTGACAAAAATATGTAATCTTTCTTTAAAATCTGCCTCCATTCCTGAGGACTGGAAGGTAGCTAATGTCACTCCCATCTTTAAAAAGGGCTCCAGGGGAGATCTGGGAAATTACAGGCCAGTCAGTCTGACATCGATACCGGGTAAGTTGGTGGAAACTGTTATTAAGGAAAGAATTAGTAGGCACATTGATGGACAAAAACTATTGAGGCAGACTCAGCATGGGTTCTGTAAGGGAAGATCTTGTCTCACTAACCTGTTAGTGTTTTTTGAGGGAGTGAACAAACATGTGGGCAAGGGGGACCCAATAGATATTATTTACCTTGACTTCCGGAAAGCTTTTGATACAGTTCCTCATCAAAGGCTCCTAAGTAAGCTCAATGGTCATGGGATAAAAGGACAAGTCCTCTTGTGGATCAAAAACTGGCTTATAAATAGGAAACAGAGAGTGAGTATAAATGGGAAACTTTCTCAGTGGAGGGTGGTAAGCAGTGGGGTACCACAGGGATCAGTACTTGGTCCGATGCTTTTTAACTTGTTTATTAATGATTTGGAATTGGGAGTAAGCAGTGAAGTGGCTAAATTTGCAGATGACACGAAGTTGTTCAGGGTGGTGAAAACCAGGGAGGAATGTGAGGCACTCCAAGGGGATCTGTTGAGGATGGGTGAGTGGGCGTCAACGTGGCAAATGGAGTTCAATGTGGCCAAGTGCAAAGTGATGCACATTGGAGCCAAAAATCCTAAATATAAATACACGTTGATGAGGTCTGAACTGGCAGAGACGGACCAAGAGAGAGATCTTGGAGTCGTAGTGGATAACTCGATGAAAATGTCTAGACAGTGTGTAGCTGCAATAAAGAAGGCCAACGCTATGCTGGGGATTATTAGGAAGGGAATTGAAAACAAATCAGCCAGTATCATCATGCCCCTGTATAAATCATTGGTGCGACCTCATTTGGAATACTGTGTACAGTTCTGGTCACCACATCTCAAAAAGGATATTATAGCATTGGAAAAAGTGCAGAGAAGGGCAACTAGAATGATAAAAGGGTTGGAACACCTTCCCTATGAAGAAAGGTTAAAATGCTTGGGGCTCTTTAGCTTGGAGAAACGACGGCTGAGGGGTGACATGATCGAGGTTTATAAGATTATCAATGGGATTGAGCAGGTTGAGAAAGAAGTACTTTTCTCCCTTTCTCACAATACAAGAACTCATGGGCACTCCATGAAATTGCTGAGCAGTCGGGTTAGAACAGATAAAAGGAAATACTTCTTCACCCAAAGAGTGATTAACATATGGAATTCACTTCCACAGGAGGTGGTGGCAGCTGCAAGCATGGACAGTTTCAAGAGGGAATTAGATAAACATATGGAGCAGAAGTCCATCAGTGGCTATTAGCCACAGGGTATAGATGGGAATTCTCAGTCTGGGGCAGGTGATGCACTCTATTCTTGTTGCTGGAGGGGGCAGCAGTGGGAGGGCTTCTGGTGCCCTGGCCCCACTGCTGGACCTCCTGATGGCACCTGGTATATTTTGGCCGCTGTGTGACAGAGTGTTGGACTAGATGGGCCATTGGCCTGATTCAACATTGGCTTTTCTTATGTTCTTATGTTATGTTCTTTTGTTAACATAGCAGCCACCAAGACCAAATAACTCTGTGGGAGCACCAGTTTTTGATGACCACCTTGCAAGAACCCCGGGTTGCTTCCAGGCCCTGCTGCCCTTTCTGGCACAGTACTGCAACAGGGCCACTGTGAAATACCTGAGAGAGGGGTTCAGGGGACTCTGTATCACCTTTACGGGCCCCAGGGTCCCCATGGACTGCAATAACTTGAAGTATGCCAGGAATTGGCTAGAGGTCATGGCTGGAAAGGTCACTAAAGAGTGTGCAGCAGAATGGATGGATGATCCCTTCAACTCTTCACCAATACATAACCTCAGGGGAAGGCACTGGGTGAGTTTTGCTTAATTCACCACCATTCTTACCCTAGGGGTTTGTCAGTCAACAACTTTATTGCCTTGGAGCTTTGGTCTGTCAGGTATACCTCATTCAACCATGCCATTCAGATTGTTTGGTCCTGTGGCCCAGGTACTCTAATGGCAAGATGCAACATTCAGTCACCATTTCACTTGTTGCCAGTCCACTCAGAGGATTTCTGTTTGCTCGGATTTAAATTTAATGGTAGCTGGTATGTCGACAAGGCAATGCCCATGGGCTGCTCAGTGGCTTATGCCGCCTTTGAGACATTCAGCACATTTCTCTAGTGTGTGGTTAAGGACCGCATGCTATGTCCTCATATCACCCATCATTTGGACCATTTTGTATTGGTTGGACTGGCCACCAGCTCAGCTTGCACTGATCACTCATTCACCTTTCAGGCTTTGGCAGCAGAATTGGGGGGCCCTTTAGCGCAAGAGAAGACCAAAGGCCCCATTGTTAGGAGGTGAACTTTGAAAATGCTTTTATTTGTTATTTTCTGACCTGCATGCACACCAGGAATGGTGCCAGCAAGTGTCTTTGCTTTGGGAGGATGTATGCATGAGTTAATGTGACTCTTTGTGTAAGGGAGGTACCACACAGCCTGTACTTCCATGCAAATGAGGTCACAGACACATCTTGCACACTTACCCAGGAGCCCTTGGGAGAGAGAAGCATCTCTATATTAGCATCTCCATTACAGCCCTTCAGCAGAATGTAAAAACAACAGCTTTCCACCACTGAAGAAGTTTTACACCTCACGTAACCCACAGGATGCTTGAGGCACACGTGTGAAATCCGCCACCTGAGCTTAGCCAGATCCATCTACATACCTAAAGGTTTCCATGCCAACTCATCTTGACACCTTGACCAAAAACCTCCCTTGTAGTAAGGTGTAGACTTTCACTATTGCCTCACCTTAGTAGGAGGGAACCCCCACATCCTTTAGCCAATGGTATAGGGATGGGATGGACCCAGAAACACCCCAAGCCAGCCCCCAGACTAGCTGATAAAACGGGGTGCAACCTTTTGTTCTAGGTTTCTGCAGCCGCTGCTTCTTTTTCTTCCTCCAAGCCTTCTGCCCTCTCATCATACCAACAAGATAGCTAAGGTAACTTATTGTGCTTACTTGGAGTCACGACCAAGTAACCCTCACATATGTTAGCTGGCTCTAACTGTGTGCAGTAAAAGTAAGAATATCCTTAGTTAGAAATAATCCTTGTTCCTGAACACTGGAAGACCGGATCTACTGGAATAGATAAGTATATTTGCTTTTCCCCTCCTAAAGACATACCTTTAGTTTAAACCCCAAATGTTGTTTTCCATTTCTACTGCAGCTAAAGGAACTTGAATGTATGTGTGTGTGAACCTGTTTTGTATGCCTGTAAATAATAAGAACTTTCAGTAAAGAGAATCTTGATTCAAATTAAGAAACCTTTGTCAAGCATCTTCCTTTTGAAGAAAAAGGCTTCTCTGGCACGAAGTTCGCTTTCTCTGTATAAATTGGCAAAAAGACCTCAATAAGTTAGTTAGCCACTGCGTAGATAAGCAGTCCGGCTAACACCATGACCTGGCTTATGTATTTGGGCATACAATTGGACTTGGTGCTGTGACCTCTTGCCTTCTGGTGGATAAGCTGTCCGTGTTGAATGCCCCAATCATACAGGTTTGGGCAGCCAGAATTGCACTCTCAAAGAGATTCAAGCCCTTTTGGGCCACATTAACTTTGCATGCTGGGTAATATCCCCTGTGCTTGCCTTTTGCACACAGCTTGCCCATGCTACATTGGGGGTCCAGGCCTCCCATCATCATATCAGAACCATGTGGGGGCATCAAGGACAATCTCAGGTTGCGGCTTAGCTTCCTCAAGGATTTCAATGGTGTTTCCTTACAGCAAGCTTGATCAGACCCTGGCAGCTCTTTTCAGGTTCACACTGATGCAGCAGGCAGTTTGGGTTTTGGTATATATTTTGCAGGATGCTGGTATGCCAAGTGGTAGCTGGTACATTAGGGTGAGACTGAATTCTTAAGGGACTTTACCTTTTTTCAATCCCCCCCCATTTTGGCCACTGTCATTATGTGGAGAAAAGTCTTCCAGAACAGTCGCGTTCTCTTCTGGTGTGACACTCAGGCCATGGTCAAGGTAATTAACAGTCTTTACGCTCGGAGCAGGTCATGCAGCTGGTTTGCAGGTTTGTGCTATCCTGTCTCAAATCTAACACCCCTTTCTCAGCACTCTATTTGCAGGGACCAGTAATGACATTGTGAATGCATTGTCTCCATTTCAGAAAGAGTGGTTCCACATGTTGGCCCCCGGGGGTGAGCCAACACCCAAACCTCTTCCTAGAGGAACTGTGGACACTTGGCAATACCTGATCACTCAGGGAGCATTGGGTTCCATTGCCACCTCTACAAGACAGTCCTATGCTCATGCAGCTGATGAGTTCTTACCCTTTGCCTACTCCTTAGGCTACTCTGGGCCCTGGCCTGCCACAGAAGCCCTGGTCTTACACTATTTAGCAAACCTGAGGGAGTGGGAGCTCACACCATGGGAATTTGTTTAATGGCCATAGCATTTTGCAGCAAAGCTTTCAGCTATCCTGATCCTTGCAACTCTTTCCTGGCTTGCCGGCCCATGGAGGGTGGAAATGGACTTTCCTGCCTGCACATGATCACCAGTAGGCTAATCACAATGCACATTTTGACTGGCCTTATCCAGCAACTCCCACATGCCTTTGGGGCCTTCCACAGTAGTGAGTTCACCAGGACATTTCAGTTCTTGGCAGTCAACTATTCATATGCCTAAGGTGCTCCAAGAATGACCAGCTGAGGCATGGTTCCCATATTCATTTGCATTCTACCTTGTCCAGTCTGGGGCATGACAGACTACCTCCAGGTCAACCCCCCCCCCAGTTCTGGCACTCTCTTTGTATATGCTGATGGGTCCTGTCTCTCCAAGTTTCAGTTTGTCAGTATTGTGTGAGCTTGCATTGCAGGCTTGGGACTTTCCCCCTTGGAGTTTGTTGTGCCCTCCTTTTGTATGGGGTCTCCACTGTGGCCTTGGAGCTGGGTCTCCTTGCTGAACAAATACAGACAATTGGCGCTCCGTGGCTTACAGGTCTTACATATGTCCTCCTGGTCAGCTCCATCACTAATGTCCAGGCCTCGGTTGGAGCCGGAGCACACAGGAGTGGTGCTCCAGGAGTGAGGAGCCAGGGAGTGGGCACATGACCAAGCCCCATCCCCTGCTCCCAGCAGCCCTCAGGCCATGAGGAGGCAGAAGAAGTAAGGTAAGTTGCCTGCCTCCCGCTATATCCCCTCTGCTTTTCTCTGCGCATGGGCAGAGAAAGCCCTCCAGAGTGCCCCCCGCCTTTATCTGCCTGCCCACCAAGGCGCATGGGCAGAGAAAGCCCTCCGGAGTGCCCCCCGCCTTTCTCTGCCCGCCCACCAAGGCTCATGGGCAGAGAAAGCCCTCTGGAGTGCCCCCGCCACCTTTCTCTACATGCCCGCTAAGGCGCATGGGCAGAGAAAGCCCTCCAGAGTGCCCCCTGCCTTTCTCTGCCCGCCCACCAAGGCTCAGGGGCAGAGAAAGCCCTCCGGAGCACCCCCGCCTTTCTTTTTCTTTTTTAAAAAAACTATTTATTATTGGATATATTTCACATATTTAAAATTACATCTTGTAAATATCTCATATCCTTTTCTTTTCTCCCCTCCCCCCAATACAAGGCTTCCTGCAATGCTCTTACCCCCTTATAAACTCTATTATCTAATTACCATTGACAAAATATATCACTTTCGTTATCAAATTACGGTAACATTTTAACAATCTTATCATTCTTTTTCATATTTTCTCCTTAATAACTGTCGAAGCAAATCAATCTGTTTTTAACATCCCAGTTTTTCTCAAGATAGTCTTTGAAGTCTTTCCATTCTGCAAAAAATGCTTCATCTTCTTCATTATTAAGCTTTCTTGTTAATTTGTCCATTTCTGCCATAAAAAGCATCTTCTTAATCCATTCCCATGTTTCAGGTATCTTTTCTTGTTTCCAGAATTGTACATAAGTCATTCTAGCTGTTGTAACCAAGTACCATAACAATGTTCTCTTGGTTACATTTAACTCTTCCAATTTAAGACCTAACAACAAAATTTGTGGATCCTTCTTAAAAGTACATTTCAGGATTTTCTGTATTTCATTATGAATCTCTGACCAATAGCTCATGGCTTTATCACAAGTCCATCACATATGGTAAAATGAGCCTTCTTTCTTTCTACATTTCCAACATTTGCTAGACCTACTTTCATTTATATTAGCAATTTTCTTTGGGGTCATATACCATCTATACATCATTTTATAACAATTCTCTTTCACATTAACACAAGTTGAAATTTTCATTGATTTTTTCCACAAACATTCCCATGATGCCATAGTTATTTCACTATTTACATTTACAGCCCATTTTATCATTTGTTCTTTTACGGTTTCATCCTCTGTGTACCATTTCAATAAAACCTTATATATTTTTGAAATCATTTTTTCCCCTTTTCCACCCATATAGTTTCAATTTCATTATTCTTTGCCCTAAAGCCATATTTTCTCTTATCAGTTTTAAACAAATCATAAATCTGTCTATAATTCAACCAATCATAATCAAATTCCACATCATCTCTATCTCTCATAACAAAACTTTTCCCTTCAAATTTTAAAAGATTTCTATAAGGTAACCAATCTAATCCTTCATGTCTCGAATATGGTTTAATCACTTCTGCCGGTACTATCCAAAGTGGTCGTTCTTCAAAAAAGAATTTTTTGTATCTCATCCAGGTCTCGAACAGTGATCGCCTAATAAAGTGATGTTTAAAAAATTTGTCCATTTTTGATTTTTCATACCACAAATACGCATGCCATCCAAACTTGTTATCATGACCTTCTAACGTCAACAGCTTCATATTTTCAAGATTAATCCATTATTCTATCCACGTTAAACAGACAGCATTGTAATAAAGTCTAATATTTGGTAGTTGAAGTCCTCCTCTTTCCTTAGCGTCACATAAAATTTTCATTTTAATTCTTGGTTTCCTTCCTGCCCACACAAATTTTGATATTTCTTTCTGCCATACATCCAATATCTTACTTTGTCGTACTATTGGGATAGTCTGAAATAAAAACATTAAGCAAGGCAAAATATTCATTTTAACTGTTGCGATCCTTCCCATTAGTGATAAATTCAAGGTGTCCCATTTTTTCATATCTTGTTGAATCTTATACCAAATTTTTTCATAATTATTTTTAAATAAATCTATATTTTTCATAGTCAATTCAATCCCTAAATACTTTGTCTTTGTGACCACTTCATACTGGATTTTCTCCTGAAGTTCCATTTGCTTCTGTTTCGTCATATTTTTACACATCACTTTTGTTTTGCTTTTGTTAACATAAAAACCAGCCAAATCTCAGAAATCTTTAATTTTTTGCATCAGTCGTGGTATATTCTCTATTGGGTCTTGAATCATAAACATTACATCATCCGTGAAAGCTCTATATTTATATGTAAAGCCTCTCGTTGTCAATCCTTTAATGTTCTTGTCCTCTCTTATTTTCCCCAATAATACTTCCAATATCCAAATAAACAGTAGTGGAGATAAGGGGCAGCCTTGACTCGTCCCTTTTCGCACTTTAAAGTATTCCGTTTTCTCTTTATTTACATTCAATGCCGCTTTTTGGTCTGAATAAATTGCAGTAATCATATTTAAAAAAGATTGACCTATCTCCATTTTCTCTATCACTTGCAACATAAAGTCCCAGTTCAAATTATCAAAAGCTTTTTCTGCATCCAAGAAGAGGAATCCAACTTCCTTTTCTGGGTGTTTGTCACAATATTCAATTGCATGTATCACCACTCTTAAATTGTCTCTGATTTGCCTATTCGGTAAAAAGCCAGCTTGTTCTTCTGTTATAACATCTTTCAAGTAATTTTTCAGCCTTTCAGAAATTACTTTAGCAAACAATTTGTAATCATTATTCAGGAGGGATATTGGTCTATAGTTCTTCACATTAGTTAGGTCCAAACCTTCTTTAGGTATAAGCGAAATATTTGCTTCTTTCCATGACTCTGGAATCCGTTTTGTCTCTCTTATTTCATTTGACAAAAGTACAAAAATTGGGGTTAGCTCATCCTTTAAGTTTTTGTAAAATTTTGCTGTAAATCCATCTGGACCTGGAGGTTTCCCCAGTTTTGCTTCTTCTATCGCACTAACAATTTCTTCATTTTTAATTGGACCGTTGAGCACTTCTTTCATTTGTTGTTCCAGTATTGGTATTTCAATATTCTCCAAATATTTCTTAAGTTTCTGTGAATCAATACACTTCTTTTGAAACAGTTTAGCATAGAAGTTAAAAAGACTCTTTTTAAACCATTCAAGTCCACAATATCCTTTCCATCTTCTATAATCTTATTTATAAAATTTCTTTCTCGTCTATTTTTCAATTGCCATGCTAAGAACTTTCCAGGTTTATTAGCACCCTCAAACGATTTCTGTTGCAGCTTCTTTAAATCCCAATATAATTCTCGATTTGACAGCACCTTTAACTGGTCTTGTAGCATATGAATTTCTTTTATAATCTTTTTCTTCCCTGGCTTTTTCTTTAACTCTTTTTCTTTCTGTCGGATCTTTTCCTGTAAATCATTTTGTTGTTGCAATCTTTGCTTTCTATCTTTAGTGTTTAATGAAATAAGCAGTCCCCTCATGACCACTTTATATGCATCCCACACAATTTGTAATTCTGTACCTTTGTTCAAATTTGTTTCAAAAAAATTCTGTGTTTCCCTACGCAATGTCTCATTAACTATTTTTCTGTCCAATAAATCCTCATTGATTTTCCAATATAATTGTTTAGGTTTTTCTCTTGACATCCAAAGAAAGGGGCTATGATCAGAATTATTTTTTGTTAAAATTTCAATTTTTTGAGTCTTCGATGCCATCTCCTCCGACATCCAAATCATATCAATCCTGGAAAAAGAGTTATGTCTATTACAGTAAAAAGTATAGTCCTTTACTTTAGGATTCCATTTTCTCCAAACATCTTCAAGTTTCTCTTGCTTCATGAATTTAAAGAAAATTTTTGGTAGTTTCCCAGCCACATCTCCAACTTTTTTTGATCGTCTGTCCAGTAAGTTATTCACTGTATCATTAAAATCTCCTGCAAAAATAACCTGATCATAAGTTAATTGTTCCATCTCTTTTGTCAAATCTTTAAAAAAAAATTCTTTAGCTCCATTAGGTGCATACAAATTCACAATCAAACTCTTTTTTCTGTGCATCGTTATTTCTACTCCAATATACCTCCCATCATTATCCACAAAAATTTGCTTAGGTTCCAATTCTTTTTTAATGTAGATCACTGTTCCTTTATTCTTTTTAGTCGCTAGTGAATAAAATTCTTCTCCCAATTTTTTATTTATCACATATTTATAGTCCTGTTTTCTAATATGGGTTTCCTGCAAACAAATTATATTGCTCTTTTGTTTTTCCAGCCAATGATTTACTAATTTTCTTTTATTAGGTGAATTAAGTCCGTTTACATTCCAAGATAGCAATTTATATTCCATAGTGTCTTGATTTATATATCCAAAAACTCTTCAAAATTATTTTCTTTGAACCTGTACAGGTCTCCTTCTGATTTGATCATAAATCTCACTGAATTGTATGTAAATGACAATCCTTGAGGTATTTCCCATCTGAATCTAATCCCCATTGCCTTTAATTTGTCAACCAATTTTTTGTATTTTTTTCTGTCTTGCAACATCACCCTTGGGATTTCTCTTAAAATTATTATCTTTTTACCGTCAATTTCCAACGGTTGTGTAAATTGCTTCTTGAAAATATCCTCTTTCATTTTTCTTGTCACAAACTGCACAATGACATCTCTGGGTAATTTTTTCCTCTGAGCATACGTTGAGTTTACTCTGTAAATTAAGTCAAAGTCTGAGTCTAGATCTCCTTGGTCCTCACCAATATATGCCGTCAATGTTGTTATTACCAACGCACGTATATCTTGGTCTTCTGCCTCCTCTATTCCTCTTAGTCTCAGGTGGTTTTGCGTAGCTCTATACTCCATCATAGATTCCAACCTTATATTCTCCTGGAGGGTATTTTTGATTTTTTGTTCTAGCTCCGTCGACTTAATTGCTAGACCTTGGACTTCTTTTTTGACTTCTTCTGTATCTTTTTTGAACTCTGCCACTTCTGCTAGGACCAGTTCTTTCATAGCTGCCATATTCTTTTCTTGTACTTGCACTTGTACTTGTTCTATTTGATTCAATTGCTTTTTCATTTGTTGTTTCATCAGTAATTCCATTTGTTTAGTCTGTAGTTCCATTTGTTTTCCGAGATTCTGCACTGCCTCCATCATCCTCTTCTCCACAGCCTCTATTGCTGCCTGCAATTCTTTTTTGTCCTTTGCTGCCATTCTAGGACTCGATGTAGAGGCGGCCCTTTGTCTTGGCCTCAAATCTGTCTTGAAAACTTTTAAATATCACCAAATCTCCTTTCTTCTAAGTATTCCGTTGAATCGCCACCTTTATATATTTCTTCTCTTTGATTTTACAGTTCAAATTAAATTTTAAAGAATTAGTCCTCCTCAAAATGGCAGGCGCAATTTCTCTATGGTTTTTTGGCAAGAGTAGGCTATTTTGTAACTTCCGGTTTAGTGTCCGTCCCGAAAATCCAACTTCCTTTGGAGCGTGCTAAATCTTCCTACTCCTTCCGGTCACTCAGTCTTTTCGAATGCCTCTCTTGCCCCAAACTCGTCTTTCTCAGCCAGAACTTATTTTTGGTAGCACAGAATCACATCAGTTTCGTTTTTACAACTTGCTGTTAATCTCTAACTGACCACAGGAATGCAAAACAAAAGTTTCTTTTTCACTATTTTCACGTTCTAGAAAGCTTCTTTCAGTTCCAAACAGAGCGGAATACATCAGAAAAGCTTCCATACGCTTAGCCGCTCGATTCAAATTTCACTACGTCTACAAACCGGTAAGCAAAAGTTCTTTGTTACCTTAAAGTTCGATCCCGGGGTTTTGCATTGCTTCTTCTTAGCTTAATGTTAACCTTGATGGTAAAGAGGTCGGTAGATGACGGGTTTATGCTGAATTGTCAGCCCGGTTGGCTCCTGTAGTGTTGTCTCACAGATGCCCTCTTTGTGAGAGGGGATCAAAGCATAAACAAGCTTCCTCCAAAGCTTGCCCACGCCAATCTCAACTCTCGCTTGGACTTTGCTGCTTGCTTGCCACCCCCTCGCCTGGGGAGTGCTGCGTTGGACCAAAAAGGGCCCAAACTGTCAAAAGGAGCCACCGTCCACCCTGCACAGTTCGCAAAGTGCGTCAACTTGCCATTTTAACTCCGACCGGAAGCCGCACCCCCGCCTTTCTTTGCCCGCCCACCAAGGAGCATGGACAGATAAAGCCCTCTGGAGCGCCCCCTGCTGCCTTTCTCGGCCCTCCTGCCAAGGTGCACGGGCAGAGAAAGCCCTCCGGAGCACCCTCTGCGTTTCTCTGCCTGCCCACCAAGGCACACAGGCAGAGAAAGGCCTCTGGAGCACCCCCTGACTTTCTCTGCTTGCCCGCTTCCTTTGTCCTCCCTCCCTCTTTCTCTTTCTTCCTTCCTCCCCATCTCTCTCTCTCTCTCTCTCTTTCTTCCTTCCTTCCTTCCTTCTTTCCTTCCTTTCCCAAAGTTCTTTGCCCTCTTTCCCTCTCACCCTGCTTCTCTTCCTTCCTTCCTCCCCATCTCTCTCTCTCTCTCTCTCTCCCTCCCTCCCTCCCTCCCTCTCTGTTTCTTTCTTTGTCACCAGCTTGCCATACTTCCATTCCGGTGATGTCAGGGGGTGTGGCATATGCTAATGATTTATGCTAATGAGCTCCTGCACCTCTTTTTCTGCAAGATGACCCCTGCTAATGTCTGTGTATTTTAGTTTCTGCAGGTCACTTCATTTTTCTCACACTTCCATGCCTCCAGCACTCTATTCTGAACCTGGGAATGTTGATGCTTGGGTTCACAGGACTGGCAGGGGCTGAAAGCTAGATGGTTTGGGGGGCTGCAGTGCAAGTGTGGAAGGGGACAAAATCACTTTTCCTACCTTTTCTGTCAGCAGCAATGTGCTGATGAAAGAAGGCTGAAAAGGCATCTTTTCCCCCTTCCCTACATCCTGAGACATGAGGTACACTCTCCTGGGGTTGGATGGGACTGCTCTGAGCAAGAGCATGCAGAAAAGGTCCCTGATCCTTGCAAATCACAGAATGCAACCCAATGCAATATTCTTTTTGAAGGTTCCCAAAGCTGACTTGAACATTCATACCAGGATTCTGCATTTCAAAAGCAAATGCCAGCTCAACCCCTACACCTGTTTCAAAGAGACTAAAGAAAGAGATGAAACACAACATTGTATGCTGTTTGTTTTATTTTAAATCACTTATACTTTTTCATTTATGCCCTCCCTGGAACTATCTCCTTTAATGACCAAGGCATCAGAATGCGAGACTTGTACTTGAAACATTTTATTGACCCCAGCTTGACGCCCACACTTTTTTTAAGACCAGGAAAGATCCATAAAATACAATGCAATTGGTATTTCCCTTGAACCTTGAGAGAGCAGAATGAAAGTTTGTGTGTGCATCAGGAACTATATTTTGCATTTCCAGTATGAACCTCAGCTTGACCCAAAACCTGTTTTTAAGAGGCAGCATGAAAGATGTAAAGCTCAATGGCTGTCATTATCTGAACATTCAGTAGAGTTATTGTATTGCAAACAACAGAATGCCAAACAGGCTAGTTAAATCAAAGGCCTTGCTTTATTTGGTTGATAATAATAACAGTCATAACTGTGTGCTGTGAAAGTTACAATTCATCCAAAGTTAAGCACATTTAAATTCCACTCATTTCAGTAGCAGAGTTTAGCATATGCAGACAGTTTTATTTTGGTTCTTACAATTGGGGGAGAGGGATATTGTGCACCCATAACCATTCGATAAAACCCAAGTGCATCTCTAGCCTAAACACTGAAAAGACTAATGTGCCAGTCCAGTCTCAAAGCACTTATGTATAGTACAAATTCAGGGCTGGTTCAAACTTTCATAAACCTTTCCACACTTTTTTTTTTGGGGGGGGGGCTGTTGGGGTTGTTCCACATACAAGCAACTTAACAGCATATGCAGTTGACAGTTGGGGTAAGTGAAAGCATGGGGGTGGGATGGAAGGATCATAGTGATTATCTTGTGGATGGAACTATAACTATATTCTCATTTAAATAATAAAGGAAGTTGAGGAATCTCTCTCACCTTGGACCTGAATGCTATTAAGAACTAACTTGAGGGGAGGTTACTTCTCCGTAACAATTTTCTTATTGCAGCAGCCACAATCACATTTTGCACTATCTCCATATCTCTTCACATGTTCATTTACTCTTGTTATCGTCTTTAAAGGACTGGAGCTACTCAGGTTTCGAGGTGTAAAATTTCTGGAAATTTTGAAGCCATGGGAAAACACACACACACACACAATGTTTTTTATGAGGAAACCAGAAATTTGGGGGGACATTGAAGTATATCCGGTGCTTACTGTCCTATCAAACCTAAACTAATTTTACTGCCTTAACAATATAGAATGCATCATTTATAACTTAGCATATAAAATTGTAATACTGGATATCATTATGGGATTTAAAAATCATAAATGCCTTAGTTTTCTAAATTGCAAATGTGCCCAATAAATGGGAACCCACAAGGACTTGCAGGGTCATCAAATTGCCTTTTCCCCATTACTGCTTCTTTCCCTTCCATGAAATGCCCCATAGCCTCTCCCCTTTCCCTGCTTCCTTCTCACCTTTCCACCCACCAGCCAACCTACTGTTATCTGCCCCTCATCTTTAGCTAACTTTCCTTCCCTAACCCTGGCACCCTCTACCTGGGAAAACTGTAGCACAGTTGTATAGTGTTGATCTAGGGTTGCCTGATCCCCTCCTCTGGCAACCAGTGGGCAACTTACTTTGCTGGGGGGGCGGGTCTTGCTGGTGATGTAATGATGTCACCAGGGGTATGCTGACATCACTCCCTGTATTTGGGCAAAACTCTATGGTTGCCAGAGCATCCCTGTCATCATGCTGATGTCACTACTGGACACATGAGGAGTGAGGTCAACACATTGGGATGCTGCTGTTGCCCCCCTTCCCAATTTTCTGTCATTTCCCTCCCACTATCCAGCTGAGCAGCATCAGGAAATGTCTGATGGAGGTGGGGGATTCCCTGCTACCATTGAGGGATTTGTAAGCCTATGCTGATCATTGAGGTGGGCTCAGTTGCAGTAGGAAACCTGCAAGGACTTGTGGGAAGGGTTCCTAATTTCCCCCATCTCCCCTTCCCCACACTATTTCCTTTTTCTTTCCTCCTGGCAAATCATATAGCTTCACCTCTCTCTGCTCCTTTCTCCTTCCTACCCACCAATCATCTTACTGTTTTTTCTTTCTCCCAATCTTCAACTATATTTATTATTTATTTACTTCATTTATATCCCTCCTTTCTCCAGATATGGATACAAAGCAGCTTACATTATTCTCCTCTCCTGTATTTTATCTCCACAATAACCCTGTGAGCTGGGGAAGACTGAGAATGAAGATCAATGGAAAAGCATCCCTTCCCCAGCTCACCAAAGGGGTCCTAGTTGTGTGTAGTGCTCCCTCTAAGCTGAGTTAGTGTGAGCTAGCTCAGTTTTTTAGCCTCTGGCTCACACATTTTCCTCTTAGCTCAGGAAGGATGGCTCCAGAGCAAACTAATCTATGCAGCAGCTAACTCACTCGCTCACCACTTTAATGCCAGTAGCTCACAAAGTAGAATTTTTGCTCACAAGACTCCACAGCTTAGAGGGAGCATTGTACAGTGTTATCAAGTTGCCTGGTGGTGGAAGCCAGGCCTGGGCCCAATGAGTCTTCCCTAAAAGACCAAAATACACCTGGGCAGGGCTCTGCTCCCCCACCTTTTACTAACAGAAACCAATTCAGGAATGCTGGCAAAAGTATTGGGGTTGCTTAGCAACAGCCACTGAGGGCATCCATTCTTTAAAGCCACAGATGATCCTTTTATAATGGGGGGGGGGTTATCCCACAATGTTTCTTTTTTTGGACTTCAGATTTTTCTGCAAACCTGATGCATTTTTCAAATTTGTAGAAATAGCCATCTTGTCTGTTCACAGCTCCAGTTTCCAGATTTAAGTATCTTCAGATCTGGCCAAGTTGAGAATGAGATTTATTGACAAATGCTGACCCAAGAAACTCCTGGCCTCTGCTGTTGGGCTCCTCACAGTTCCCTCCAGTGTCACAGTTGTTGCCAGGGCCACCCTGGAGGGTCCCCCAAGTTTGCAGGAAAATCTGTTTAGTGTCATTTGTGAAACAGATAAACCAATATTTGAGAGAAAATTCAGTGACACTTTCTCTGAGGCTTTGGTGCAGTTCCTTCCCCACCCCCTCCTGATCTTTTCTCCCCTCCCTGAAGAGAGGGCTACTTGTTACCCAATCTGTGATTGTATGTGCTGTTGTGTCTGTGGACCACCACTAGGGGTCTGCAGCCTGAGTCCCTGAGCTTGGCTCCTAAAATAATAGGGGCCAAGGAGTTTGGCAGGAGATTCATACCCCCCAATAGGACTGGGTGTGTCTGGGGTGTGAGTATATAGTTGGCTGCTGCCGGCCAGTTCATGTCTGGTGTGTATATTCAATAAATCAGCATAGTTCAGCATGTTGTAGTCCGCCTCTCCATGCAGCGAACCCAGTACTTTTCATTGGTGACGAAGATGGGATCCTGCTAAGCGAGCCGGGCTGATGGGGCACCACGGGAGACCCAGCACTGCCGCCGCTGATAAGCAATGATGATGGGCAAGCTACTCCCCTGCCTCAACCAATCAGCACAATGGCAGTCACTCTGGGAACAGGGCTGGTTCTGCCATTCAACCAGTCCCATCCACTTCAATGAGGAGCGTGGGTCACCAGGCTCAAATCCATCCTGATTTTCTACCAGGTGACAGATGAGGAGAGGAAGAAAGGGCTCCTCCTCGGGTGATGTGGACCCTCCATCATGGACCTGGCACAACATCTGTTGTCCCCAAAGACACTGGAAGAGATGACTATCGAGGAAATCCTCGTGAAGGTGTTGTGAGACCACTTCACTCCATGATCCTCGGAGGTGTGTGCCTTGTGGCCTTCCACCAACAGAATCAACAGGCCCGGGAGGCAGCCACCGACTTCTTGGCAGAACTCCACCACCTCGCCTCCGAGTGCGAGTTTGGGATGTAATTAGACATGACCCTCTGAGATCGCTTTATCTGTGGCCTCTGCGAGAAGAAGCTTCAGCGCCAGCTCATGGAGATGGAGAAATGCATCCTCTCTTCTGCTCTCTCCATGGCCACTGCATGAGAGAGATCCCACTTGTCGGCCACCTCCGCCCACCAGGTTGGGACTGGGGTGGGTGACCCTGATGACAAGGAAGTCCCTCCGACCCAACAGCTCCACCAGCGAAGGAGCCCAGGCCACCGCCGCAATTCCCCCGAGGCGAGGACACTGCAAGACTGGAGGGTGTCAGTTGCAGTGACCCCCAAGAGAGGAAGACATGCCGCTTCAGGGCTGCAACATGCAGAAGCTGCAGGCCCTCAGGCCACATCACATGGGCTTGCTGATCCAAGGGGACCAGAACCCTGAATTCACAGCCGTCCCAACAATGCCAAACCACCGCATACTATGAGGCCAATGCGTCCACAGACAAACTCTACCTCCTCACAAGCCAGCTGGCAGTTCAGATACTATGCTCCCCCAGCCAGGCGGCACCCCCCAAAACCCAGGTTAGGGTTAAGATTGAAGGGTCCCCCTGCCCCATAGAAGTTGACTTGGGGTCACCTGCATCCATCATATCAATGGAAACTCTTAACAGACTGTCCTAATGGATGTCCCCGCTTGCGACCCTTGCACGTAAACCTGGTGGACTTCCAAAAAACTCAGACCCAATTTGGGGGGTGGGGGCTTTCCGAGTGCATTACTGGGGTTTCAAGGGGTACCTGGACTTAATTGTGGTAGAGGGGAACCTGGTGAGTTTCCTAGGGTGGGTGCGGTTTGAGCCGTTGGGAATCACCATTGAGGGTGTAAAGCACTGTACCCTATGGGACTTTGGTGATGTGTGTGGGGAATTTCTGGCCATTTTTGATGGGGTGTTGGGATGTCACAAGGATCCCCCAGTGTCCTTGCAGCTCAACCCCAAGGTAGCCCCCATCTGCATGAGATTCCGCAGTGCCCTGTTCACTCTGCAGCTGAAAATCGATGCGGAGCTGGACCACCTAGTGGTGCAGGGGGTCCTGGAACCAGTCTCACATGCGGCTTGGGAAACCCCCATTGTCATGCCCATTAAGCCTAATGGGGACATCCACATCTGTGTGGACTATAAATGTACCCTGAATAAAGCATGCCAGGACCACGCGTACCCGGTCCCGGTAGTGAGCCACGTGTTGGCAACATTGGTGGGGGTGACGATATTTGGCAAACTGTACTTGGCCCAGGCATACCAGCAGTTGCCTGTAGAAGATGCCATGGCTGCCACTGAAATGATTGTCACACACCGGGAGGCGTTCAAGGTGAAGAGACTACAATTTGGTGTAAGTGTGGTCCCAGGGATCTTCCAGCACCTAGTGGACTCTCTTTTAAAAGGGATCCCTGGAGTGATGCAATTTTTTGTTGACATCCTGATTGCCACAACCATGCCGGAAGACTTTGCCACCCGTCTCCATGCCGTCCTCCGCTGATTCAATGAGGTCGGGCTCATGGTGAAGAGGGAGAAATGCCTTCTAGGAGTTCCTGAGATGGACTTTTTGGGTTTCACGGTCAACACAGACTGCCTACACCCTGCAAGAGGCAAGGTTAAGGCAATAGTGGAGGCCCCTCTGCCCATGCCGAAGGCCGAACTTCAGGCATTTCTCGGCCTCCTCAACTTTTACCATGCCTTCCTCCCCCACAAGGCAGCAGTCATGGAGCCCCTGCACCACCTACTGGACAAACATGTGCTTGGTCCTGGCCCCCCCCGACCTCCAACAACATGCTGGCACATTTTGACAAGTCCCTGCTGGTGGTGCTCGCCTGCGATGCCTCTCCGTATGGGGTGGGTGCTGTGTTGGGCTGCACGCTTCTGGACAGCAGGGTGGTTCCCATGGCCTACTACTCATGGACGTTGTCTGCCACCGAGAGAAACTATATGCAGATTGACCGCGAGGGCCTGGCGATTGTTGCAGGCATCAAGAAGTTCCATGACTTCTTGTACAGGCACCCCTTCACCATCGTGACAGATCATCGGCTGCTCCTTGGTCTCTTTGCTGCCAACAAGAGAACCCCCCAAGTCCTCAACACTGCGCATCCTCTGCTGGTCCCTGTTCCTCGCAGGTGACCAATATTGCCTGGAACACTGGCGGGGAAGGTGTGGGGCACGCTGATGCCCTCAGCCAGCTGCCTCTCCCGGACATTGAGGCCGATCCAGCTTCTGCCCACCCAGTCCTCCTTATAGAAGACCTTCCTGACCAACCCCTGTAGGCTGCGGATGTCGCCAGCTGCTTGGTCCAAGACCCTGTCATCTCCTGGGTTTTGGGCTGGGTGATGAGGGGATGGCCTGCGATCCCTGCAGGCCTGGAGTTTACAGCCTTCACAACCCAGAAAGGCAAACTGTTGGCACACAAGGGGTGCCTCCTCTGGGGAGACAGAGTCATCATCCCCAACGCCCTAAGGCAGCGAGTCCTCACAGCGCTACATGAAGCCCACCCAGGAATCATCCTGATGAAGGCCCTGGCCAGGAGTTACATCTGGTGGCCAGGGATCGATGGAGAAGTGGAAGCCTGGGTGAGGAGATGCCATACCTGCCAGGCGGTGCACCCAAATCCACCTAGCACACCTACCCAGTCCTGGGAGTCAACTCACAAGCCATGGTCCGAGCTGGACATTGATTTCGCTGGGCCTTTTCAAGGACTGCTCTTTCTAGTCACCGTGGACTCGTACTCCAAGTGGCTGGAGATCAGCCCTGTCTCCACAATGTCCACGAAAGCTGTCATCCATGCTCTGCACCGGATCTTTGTGACACATGGATTGCCTGACACCATTGTCTCCAACAATTGGGTGGCTTTCACATCGGAGGACTTCCAGGGGTTCCTCCAGAGGAACCTAATCCAAAACATTTGGTCTGCTCCTTTCCACCCAGACACCAACGGATGGGCAGAGCGAATGGTGAGGACAGCCAAAGAAGCCCTCTGCTGGATTACAGAAGAGGACTGGGGATTTTGGTTGGCTTGCTTCCTCCTGACCCAACGGACCATTCCCTGTCACCAGCTGTTGCCCAGCCGAGCTCCTAATGGATAGGCAGCCCACCATTCTGCTGGACCGTCTACATCCCGACCGGGTGCCAGAGTTGAGGAAGCTGACTGAGTAGAAGGAAGCTCCCCAGGGGTTCTTCCCGGAAGACCCCATCTTCATTAGGAACTTCAGGAGGGGACCCCGTGGCTAGCTGGCAGAATCATCTGACCAACAGGTCCAGTTTCATACAAGGTGTCCACAGAGGATGGCCAGCTCTTACGGAAACACGTGGACCAGCTAAGACAGCACCAACTTCCGCTGTGAGATGAGGAGCCAAGGAGGCCCAAGGAGCTAGACAGTTCAACCCCAGCTGCAGGAGAGGGGGAACAGCTGCCGCTTTCTGTCAAGTCTCCACGAGAAGTTGCACAACCCGCCGTGCCAGAGCCTGAGGGAGAATCACTGCCGACACCCCCATGCAACCAGGCGGAGGGTCCAGCACCAATTCCAGGCACCCCCATTCTGGCACCCTAGCATTCCTTGCGAGAACATTGGCCACCAGCTTATTTGCAGGACTATGTAATGTAGGCTGGTTTTGGATTATGGGGGGAGGGGTGTTGTGTTCATGGACCGCCACTAGGGGTCTGAGGCCTGAGTCCCTGAGCTTGGCTCCTAACACAATAGGGGCCAAAAATCCTAGTTCACCCTTTAGTCCACCAATAGGGAGTTTGGCGGGAAATTCAACCCCTTAATATGACTGTGGGTGTGTCTGGGGTGTGTTTATATAGTTGGCTGCTGCCGGCCAGTTCCTGTCTTGTGTGTATATTCAATAAACCATCATAGTTCAGCATGTCGTTGTCCGCCTCTCCATGCAGCAAACCCAGTACTTTTCATGTGCCACATGGTTTGAGGGAGAGGTGAAAAGGTTACTCAGAAGCCAGGCCAAAAGAATAGCAGAAGGCATTCAATGATTAATAAGCAATGAGCCCCCCACCCTTCCCCTCATGAAGATTACCTTCTAGGTGCAGATATGCATCTTGGATTTAAGAGCGGTATCTATCTACAGAATGCCCACCTTGTCTTGATATCTTCCTCAAAGCAAAGACCCTAATCCTTCACCTCACTGAAGCTGAAAGTGCTTCTGAAGAATCCAGGTGGGTATCTCCTTTGCATCTTCAGGTAGTGCCCATGCAAAAACAGCAGCCTTCATTGTAGGAAGATGCTTGGCTTGCAATCTTCTAACGTTTTGTGATTGGCTCCAGCACCCCATAGTTTCCTCCCAAGGCTGCCAGAAGTGCCTGCAAGCTCAGAGAGACATAAAGTATTCAGCTAAAAGAAGAAAGGTGAAGTCAAACAAGCACTTTGCTCCATTGTTGCTGCTTCTACCCAATCGATTTAACTGCTCATTCGGACAGCAACATCTGTATCCCATCCCACAGTCATCAGCCCCCTGTGCTCACCCTCACCTTTCCCGAAACTGCCAAAAATCTGGTATTTACAGATCCTACCAGTTTCACGGTGCTTCTGTAGATGTTTGATCTCTCTCTTGTGGGGTGAAGCCTTTTGGGAAGTCAGATCGCTCACTTCCTGTTTTGCTGCCATTTTTTCCTGTGTTACTGAAGTGTGCATAAGTGGATATGCGCCATAAGCTTTTTGGGCACTAATTATGCATTCCACCACCCCCTCCTGCTCCATTCACCCCCTCAGCATGCTTCTGTCCCCAGCTGAACTGGATAGAGCCCCATCCTCTCTCCAGAGTGTCACCTTGTCCATCCCTTCCTCAAACTAAGGTGTCTGTTTACCATAGAAAGCAGCAGCAGAGGGAGGCAGCAGCAGCAGCAGCGACACCAGTGACACCAACACCTCAGCCCCTTTCCCACCATAGCTGCCCTGAAGAGCCGTCACTGACTTTCCCCAAGCATGCATGAGGCTTGGGGAATAGGAGGCACTGCTACTGCCACAGACTGCAATGTGCCCCTCACTGCTGGTCATCCTGCCACAGCAGCCACAGCCCTGAAGGAGCCATGCCAGGCCAGAAGAAGAACATCTCCGTCTGCCTGCAAGCGAAGCAAGAGCAAGGTGTGAGAGAGCTGTTTCAAGGTGTCTGCTCGAATCACCCCAGTACAAAAAAATCCAGATCAAATTAGAAATGTGGCCACAGTAGGATAAGGAGGCCATCTGACCACACCCCATGTCTCTGGCTTTTTTGCTGCCCACCCCCAGCAAAAGATTCCAACCAAACCAATACTTTGGTCTATTGGTAACAAAATCTTAAACTCATAATATGGAGAGCAATTCTCATTTTCTTCAAGTAGAGCATGAAGTGTTTGGTATATGTCTGCTTAAACAACCCCTAATAATGTAAACTCCTTTTATCATAGCACTGGATTTGCTAATGGTATCTATCTAGCTGTCCATTATTTCAGTAAAGTATTTTAATGCTCTGTTGCATTTCAAGTTCCATTCCACTGAATAGTTGTATTTCAGTTTATTTTGCCTGAGCTACATTAGCTTGCATTTTCAAAGGATGAATGATTCTCAATTTATTACTTCCAGTACATATTTAAATGATAGCCCATCTAGTTTCCTTTGTGGGTTTTTTTGTATTTTCACAGGTACACAAACTATTTCAAAGGATTTTCATTGCTCTTTCCTTTTTTATCCCAAATAACAAATCACAATTTTAACCAAAGTCCATGTAACTAATTCAGTGGAAATTTCCTTACTCATGTTGAATTAGGACCATAGACTGACAACAGTGCTATCCCAAGGAGTGTTATGGCCTTGTAAATCTATTGAAGTCAATGGGCTTAGAAGGGTGTAACTTTGCTTAGGATGGCACTGTAAGATATCTAAACTTCCTTTTTTATAATTAAAATCAGAGCACCAGAAGAGTCTTTGTGGATAAACAGATGGAGGGTACAGAAATGCAAGCTCTGTTATGTTTTGTAGTTTTCTGATACTGTTGAGAGGTTTACTCCTCTAACCGTTTAAGACACCATTCTCCAAGTCCTTTGTATAAAAAGTCAATACATAGAACTTTCATGTGCTGCAGGGCTGAATCATAGCCACTGTGTGAAAATGCCAGTGCATATAATTTGAGATGCTGGGTGTCATATTTCATTCCCCCCCTTTGTCTCTTTCCAAACTTGGAAAGAAATCAATCTTTTGTTTTGGGAGCAAAAGTCACATGTCCTATTACTATGGCCAGAATCTGCCCTAGGTATACCATGCTGCACTTTGACTGGCTTAAAACTGCCCATATTTGTGTAGCTGAGAGGCAACCCATCTCTTCTCCTATGGAAAAGGAGATACCTGAATCCATTCCTTGGAAATCATCTCTATCATTTTACCTTTTGGTCTCATGCATCTTCTGAGCAGAGTAGCTTGTGCAGTGTTTCAGTCAAAAATCCTTAGCAGCTGTTGTGTTGGGTCACTGCCCAGATTCAGGATACTCTTTAATCCAGGCAGAGGAGTGAAGCCAACAACTCCTGTAGCACAGGAGTGAGAAGCAGTAGCAGAAGAGGTCTTTTCCTTATAGCCAGGCTTGATCTTGAATTGGAAAATAGGCCCCATTCACATGGATATATGTCTAAAATACACACCTTTGTATCACACATGCAGTGCCGGATTTATATATAGGCTAAGTAGGCTGAAGCCTAGGGCCTCTAAATCTAGGGGGCTTCCACAGCCCTGCCCCCCCCCAGTGGGCAGTCTCCCCTGCCCCAAATTGCAAACCCAAGACTTCATGTGAGGACAGGGCAACTCAGGCCCAGCAACTATGAGACTCAGGGCCAGCCAGTGGGGCCCAATTTGAAACTCTGGGGCCCAACTGTATTTTTTTTTGTGGGGCTCCAGTTCACATCCAAAGTCTGCAGAATCCTAGAGATATAAATAAAATCCATCTAGATTGCCATGGTGCGGGGGGGGCTTAGGAGCAGCCTACGGGGTCCAATTTGGCCAAATTGCTCCAATTGCCTTAAGGCCAGCCCTGATGAGACTGTGCAGGGGTTGGACTGACAAGCCCTGCCCCTTCTATTCAGAGTACAGACTCCAGGACTTCAGAGCCAGCAGCCTAGAGTCAACAACCAGCGGCACAGCCTTCCCCAGCTGTCAGGTCAGTAGTGGTACATACTGCACTTTAATCAGTGGGAGAGTGTGAGTGGGGGGCTGGCTGGGGCAGATAGACCAGGCAAGCAAGCTCTCCCAAGTCCCTTCCATTCCTTCCCTCCTCCTTGGCTTGAACACAGCAAGCACATATGACTGGCACTGGCCTCACCCCTCCCAGGCAGGGAAGTCTGTCTTTCACACTTCACAGAGCCTTGTCGGTGCCTGCAGCATGCACTTGCAACCCCTATTTCAGAATTTCTTGGATATGAAAAGAAATATTGATGGTGTCAATTGTCATCCAAACAATACTGCTTCATATATCAATAGTAGATTAATTGCTCTAAAGCCACTGCAGAATTTAATAAAAGTTTTACATATTTATTTTATATAACACTAGGGAGCAAAGCCCGTTGTGGTGGAAGACAATGGGCCCTAGAAAGGAAGGGAGGGAGGTGGAAGGGAGAGGGGGTTGGAGAAAGAAAGGAAGGAAGGAAGGAATAGAGGGAAGAGTGAAAGAAAGGAGAGAGGAAGAAAGAAAAAGGGGGAAAGGAAGGGAAGAGGGGCAGAAAAGGGCTTCTCTGGGCCCAGAGAAGGCCTTTTCTGTCCCCCATACACCATCCCCTGGGCCTTCTATGGGGGCAGTAGGCAGTGTGTGGGGGACTGCCCCCATAGAAGGCCCATAGGATGATGTGTGGGGGACAGAAAATGGCTTCTATGGGCCTACTGCCCCCATAGAAGGCCCAGGGGATAGTGTGTGCGGGACAGAAAAGGCCTTCTCTGGGCCTAGTGCCCCACAGAAGGCCCAGGGGATGGCGTGTGGGGGCGGGAAAAGGCCTTCTCTGGGCCTAGTGCCCCATAGAAGGTCCAGGGGATGGGGTGTGTGGGGGGGGAAAGGCCTTCTCTGGGCCTAGTGCCCCATAGAAGGCCCAGGGGATGGGGTGTGGGGGAAGGAAAAGGCCTTCTCTGGGCCTAGTGCCCCATAGAAGGCCCAGGGGATGGCGTGTGGGGGACGGAAAAGGCCTTCTCGGGGCCTAGTCCCCTCATAGAAGGCCCAGGGGATGGGGTGTGGGGGACGGAAAAGGCCTTCTCGGGGCCTAGTCCCCTCATAGAAAGCCCAGGGGATGGGGTGTGGGGGACGGAAAAGGCCTTCTCTGGGCCTAGTCCCCTCATAGAAGACCCAGGGGATGGGGTGTGGGGGACAGAAAAGGCCTTCTCTGGGCCTAGTCCCCTCATAGAAGGCCCAGGGGATGGGGTGTGGGGGACGGAAAAGGCCTTCTCTGGGCCTAGTGCCCCATAGAAGGCCCAGGGGATGGAGTGTGGGGGACGGAAAAGGCCTTCTCTGGGCCTAGTGCCCCATAGAAGGCCCAGGGGATGGGGTGTGGGGGACAGAAAAGGCCTTCTCTGGGCCTAGTCCCCCCATAGAAGGCCCAGGGGATGGGGTGTGGGGGACGGAAAAGGTCTTCTCTGGGCCTAGTGCCCCATAGAAGGCCCAGGGGATGGGGTGTGGGGGACAGAAAAGGCCTTCTCTGGGCCTAGCGCCCCATGGAAGGCCCAGGGGATGGGTTGTGGGGGACGGAAAAGGCCTTCTCTGGGCCTAGTCCCCCCATAGAAGGCCCAGGGGATGGGGTGTGGGGGACGGAAAAGGCCTTCTCTGGGCCTAGTGCCCCATAGAAGGCCCAGGGGATGGGGTGTGGGGGACGGAAAAGGCCTTCTCTGGGCCTAGTCCCCCCATAGAAGGCCCAGGGGATGGGATGTGGGGACGGAGAAGGCCTTCTCTGGGCCTAGTGCCCCATAGAAGGCCCAGGGGATGGGGTGTGGGGGACAGAAAAGGGCTTCTCTGGGCCTAGTCCACTCATAGAAGGCCCAGGGGATGGGGTGTTGGGGACGGAAAAGGCCTTCTCTGGGCCTAGTCCCCCCATAGAAGGCCCAGGGGATGGGGTGTGGGGGACGGAAAAGGCCTTCTCTGGGCCTAGTCCCCCAATAGAAGGCCCAGGGGATGGGGTGTGGGGGACGGAAAAGGCCTTCTCTGGGCCTAGTGCCCCATAGAAGGCCCAGGGGATGGGGTGTGCGGGACAGAAAAGGCCTTCTCTGGGCCTAGTGCCCCACAGAAGGCCCAGGGGATGGGGTGTGCAGGACAGAAAAGGCCTTCTCTGGGCCTAGTGCCCCACAGAAGGCCCAGGGGATGGCGTGTGGGGGACGGAAAAGGCCTTCTCTGGGCCTAGTGCCCCATAGAAGGTCCAGGGGATGGGGTGTGTGGGGGGGGAAAGGCCTTCTCTGGGCCTAGTGCCCCATAGAAGGCCCAGGGGATGGGGTGTGGGGGAAGGAAAAGGCCTTCTCTGGGCCTAGTGCCCCATAGAAGGCCCAGGGGATGGCGTGTGGGGGACGGAAAAGGCCTTCTCGGGGCCTAGTCCCCTCATAGAAGGCCCAGGGGATGGGGTGTGGGGGACGGAAAAGGCCTTCTCTGGGCCTAGTCCCCTCATAGAAAGCCCAGGGGATGGGGTGTGGGGGACGGAAAAGGCCTTCTCTGGGCCTAGTCCCCTCATAGAAGACCCAGGGGATGGGGTGTGGGGGACAGAAAAGGCCTTCTCTGGGCCTAGTCCCCTCATAGAAGGCCCAGGGGATGGGGTGTGGGGGACGGAAAAGGCCTTCTCTGGGCCTAGTGCCCCATAGAAGGCCCAGGGGATGGAGTGTGGGGGACGGAAAAGGCCTTCTCTGGGCCTAGTGCCCCATAGAAGGCCCAGGGGATGGGGTGTGGGGGACAGAAAAGGCCTTCTCTGGGCCTAGTCCCCCCATAGAAGGCCCAGGGGATGGGGTGTGGGGGACGGAAAAGGCCTTCTCTGGGCCTAGTGCCCCATAGAAGGCCCAGGGGATGGGGTGTGGGGGACAGAAAAGGCCTTCTCTGGGCCTAGCGCCCCCTTGGAAGGCCCAGGGGATGGGTTGTGGGGGACGGAAAAGGCCTTCTCTGGGCCTAGTCCCCCATAGAAGGCCCAGGGGATGGGGTGTGGGGGACGGAAAAGGCCTTCTCTGGGCCTAGTGCCCCATAGAAGGCCCAGGGGATGGGGTGTGGGGGACGGAAAAGGCCTTCTCTGGGCCTAGTCCCCCCATAGAAGGCCCAGGGGATGGGGTGTTGGGGACGGAAAAGGCCTTCTCTGGGCCTAGTCCCCCCATAGAAGGCCCAGGGGATGGGGTGTGGGGGACGGAAAAGGCCTTCTCTGGGCCTAGTCCCCCAATAGAAGGCCCAGGGGATGGGGTGTGGGGGACGGAAAAGGCCTTCTCTGGGCCTAGTGCCCCATAGAAGGCCCAGGGGATGGGGTGTGCGGGACAGAAAAGGCCTTCTCTGGGCCTAGTGCCCCACAGAAGGCCCAGGGGATGGGGTGTGCAGGACAGAAAAGGCCTTCTCTGGGCCTAGTGCCCCACAGAAGGCCCAGGGGATGGCGTGTGGGGGCGGAAAAGGCCTTCTCTGGGCCTAGTCCCCCCATAGAAGGCCCAGGGGATGGGGTGTGGGGGACGGAAAAGGCCTTCTCTGGGCCTAGTCCCCCAATAGAAGGCCCAGGGGATGGGGTGTGGGGGACGGAAAAGGCCTTCTCTGGGCCTAGTGCCCCATAGAAGGCCCAGGGGATGGGGTGTGGGGGATGTAAAAGGCCTTCTCTGGGCCTAGTGCCACATAGAAGGCCCAGGGGATGGGGTGTGGGGGACGGATAAGGCCTTCTCTGGGCCTAGTGCCCCATAGAAGGCCCAGGGGATGGTGTGTGGGGGACGGAAAAGGCCTTCTCTGGGCCTAGTCCCCCCATAGAAGGCCCAGGGGATGGGGTGTGGGGGACGGAAAAGGCCTTCTCTGGGCCTAGTGCCCCATAGAAGGCCCAGGGGATGGGGTGTGGGGGAAGGAAAAGGCCTTCTCTGGGCCTAGTGCCCCATAGAAGGCCCAGGGGATGGCGTGTGGGGGACGGAAAAGGCCTTCTCGGGGCCTAGTCCCCTCATAGAAGGCCCAGGGGATGGGGTGTGGGGGACGGAAAAGGCCTTCTCGGGGCCTAGTCCCCTCATAGAAAGCCCAGGGGATGGGGTGTGGGGGACGGAAAAGGCCTTCTCTGGGCCTAGTCCCCTCATAGAAGACCCAGGGGATGGGGTGTGGGGGACAGAAAAGGCCTTCTCTGGGCCTAGTCCCCTCATAGAAGGCCCAGGGGATGGGGTGTGGGGGACGGAAAAGGCCTTCTCTGGGCCTAGTGCCCCATAGAAGGCCCAGGGGATGGAGTGTGGGGGACGGAAAAGGCCTTCTCTGGGCCTAGTGCCCCATAGAAGGCCCAGGGGATGGGGTGTGGGGGACAGAAAAGGCCTTCTCTGGGCCTAGTCCCCCCATAGAAGGCCCAGGGGATGGGGTGTGGGGGACGGAAAAGGCCTTCTCTGGGCCTAGTGCCCCATAGAAGGCCCAGGGGATGGGGTGTGGGGGACAGAAAAGGCCTTCTCTGGGCCTAGCGCCCCCTTGGAAGGCCCAGGGGATGGGTTGTGGGGGACGGAAAAGGCCTTCTCTGGGCCTAGTCCCCCCATAGAAGGCCCAGGGGATGGGGTGTGGGGGACGGAAAAGGCCTTCTCTGGGCCTAGTGCCCCATAGAAGGCCCAGGGGATGGGGTGTGGGGGACGGAAAAGGCCTTCTCTGGGCCTAGTCCCCCCATAGAAGGCCCAGGGGATGGGATGTGGGGGACGGAGAAGGCCTTCTCTGGGCCTAGTGCCCCATAGAAGGCCCAGGGGATGGGGTGTGGGGGACAGAAAAGGGCTTCTCTGGGCCTAGTCCACTCATAGAAGGCCCAGGGGATGGGGTGTTGGGGACGAAAAGGCCTTCTCTGGGCCTAGTCCCCCCATAGAAGGCCCAGGGGATGGGGTGTGGGGGACGGAAAAGGCCTTCTCTGGGCCTAGTCCCCCAATAGAAGGCCCAGGGGATGGGGTGTGGGGGACGGAAAAGGCCTTCTCTGGGCCTAGTGCCCCATAGAAGGCCCAGGGGATGGGGTGTGCGGGACAGAAAAGGCCTTCTCTGGGCCTAGTGCCCCACAGAAGGCCCAGGGGATGGCGTGTGGGGGCGGAAAAGGCCTTCTCTGGGCCTAGTGCCCCATAGAAGGTCCAGGGGATGGGGTGTGTGGGGGGGGAAAGGCCTTCTCTGGGCCTAGTGCCCCATAGAAGGCCCAGGGGATGGGGTGTGGGGGAAGGAAAAGGCCTTCTCGGGGCCTAGTCCCCTCATAGAAGGCCCAGGGGATGGCGTGTGGGGGACGGAAAAGGCCTTCTCGGGGCCTAGTCCCCTCATAGAAGGCCCAGGGGATGGGGTGTGGGGGACGGAAAAGGCCTTCTCGGGGCCTAGTCCCCTCATAGAAAGCCCAGGGGATGGGGTGTGGGGGACGGAAAAGGCCTTCTCTGGGCCTAGTCCCCTCATAGAAGACCCAGGGGATGGGGTGTGGGGGACAGAAAAGGCCTTCTCTGGGCCTAGTCCCCTCATAGAAGGCCCAGGGGATGGGGTGTGGGGACGGAAAAGGCCTTCTCTGGGCCTAGTGCCCCATAGAAGGCCCAGGGGATGGAGTGTGGGGGACGGAAAAGGCCTTCTCTGGGCCTAGTGCCCCATAGAAGGCCCAGGGGATGGGGTGTGGGGGACAGAAAAGGCCTTCTCTGGGCCTAGTCCCCCCATAGAAGGCCCAGGGGATGGGGTGTGGGGGACGGAAAAGGCCTTCTCTGGGCCTAGTGCCCCATAGAAGGCCCAGGGGATGGGTTGTGGGGGACGGAAAAGGCCTTCTCTGGGCCTAGTCCCCCCATAGAAGGCCCAGGGGATGGGGTGTGGGGGACGGAAAAGGCCTTCTCTGGGCCTAGTGCCCCATAGAAGGCCCAGGGGATGGGGTGTGGGGGACGGAAAAGGCCTTCTCTGGGCCTAGTCCCCCCATAGAAGGCCCAGGGGATGGGATGTGGGGGACGGAGAAGGCCTTCTCTGGGCCTAGTGCCCCATAGAAGGCCCAGGGGATGGGGTGTGGGGGACAGAAAAGGGCTTCTCTGGGCCTAGTCCACTCATAGAAGGCCCAGGGGATGGGGTGTTGGGGACGGAAAAGGCCATCTCTGGGCCTAGTCCCCCCATAGAAGGCCCAGGGGATGGGGAGTGGGGGACGGATAAGGCCTTCTCTGGGCCTAGTGCCCCATAGAAGGCCCAGGGGATGGGGTGTGGGGGACGGAAAAGGCCTTCTCTGGGCCTAGTCCCCCCATAGAAGGCCCAGGGGATGGGGTGTGGGGGACGGAAAAGGCCTTCTCTGGGCCTAGTGCCCCATAGAAGGCCCAGGGGATGGGGTGTGGGGGACAGAAAAGGCCTTCTCTGGGCCTAGTGCCCCATAGAAGGCCCAGGGGATGGGGTGTGGGGGACGGAAAAGGCCTTCTCTGGGCCTAGTCCCCCCATAGAAGGCCCAGGGGATGGCGTGAGGGGCGGAAAAGGCCTTCTCTGGGCCTAGTCCCCCCATAGAAGGCCCAGGGGATGGGATGTGGGGGACGGAGAAGGGCTTCTCTGGGCCTAGTCCCCTCATAGAAGGCCCAGGGGATGGGGTGTGGGGGACGGAAAAGGCCTTCTCTGTGCCTATCCCCTCATAAAAGGCCCAGAGGATGGGATGTGGGGGACGGAGAAGGGCTTCTCTGGGCCTAGTGCCCCATAGAAGGCCCAGGGGATGGGGTGTGGGGGACGGAAAAGGCCTTCTCGGGGCCTAGTCCCCCCATAGAAGGCCCAGGGGATGGGGTGTGGGGGACGGAAAAGGCCTTCTCTGGGCCTAGTCCCCTAATAGAAGGCCCAGGGGATGGAGTGTGGGGGACGGAAAAGGGCTTCTCTGGGCCTAGTGCCCCATAGAAGGCCCAGGGGATGGGGTATGGGGGACAGAAAAGGCCTTCTCTGGGCCTAGTGCCCCATAGAAGGCCCAGGGGATGGGGTGTGGGTGACGGAAAAGGCCTTATCTGGGCCTAGTCCCCCCATAGAAGGCCCAGGGGATGGCGTGAGGGGGACGGAAAAGGCCCTCTCGGGGCCTAGTCCCCTCATAGAAAGCCCAGGGGATGGGGTGTGGGGGACGGAAAAGGCCTTCTCTGGGCCTAGTCCCCTCATAGAAGACCCAGGGGATGGGGTGTGGGGGACAGAAAAGGCCTTCTCTGGGCCTAGTCCCCTCATAGAAGGCCCAGGGGATGGGGTGTGGGGGACGGAAAAGGCCTTCTCTGGGCCTAGTGCCCCATAGAAGGCCCAGGGGATGGGGTGTGGGGAAGGAAAAGGCCTTCTCTGGGCCTAGTGCCCCATAGAAGGCCCAGGGGATGGCGTGTGGGGGACGGAAAAGGCCTTCTCGGGGCCTAGTCCCCTCATAGAAGGCCCAGGGGATGGGGTGTGGGGGACGGAAAAGGCCTTCTCGGGGCCTAGTCCCCTCATAGAAAGCCCAGGGGATGGGGTGTGGGGGACGGAAAAGGCCTTCTCTGGGCCTAGTCCCCTCATAGAAGACCCAGGGGATGGGGTGTGGGGGACAGAAAAGGCCTTCTCTGGGCCTAGTCCCCTCATAGAAGGCCCAGGGGATGGGGTGTGGGGGATGGAAAAGGCCTTCTCTGGGCCTAGTGCCCCATAGAAGGCCCAGGGGATGGAGTGTGGGGGACGGAAAAGGCCTTCTCTGGGCCTAGTGCCCCATAGAAGGCCCAGGGGATGGGGTGTGGGGGACAGAAAAGGCCTTCTCTGGGCCTAGTCCCCCCATAGAAGGCCCAGGGGATGGGGTGTGGGGGACGGAAAAGGCCTTCTCTGGGCCTAGTGCCCCATAGAAGGCCCAGGGGATGGGGTGTGGGGGACGGAAAAGGCCTTCTCTGGGCCTAGTCCCCCATAGAAGGCCCAGGGGATGGGATGTGGGGGACGGAGAAGGCCTTCTCTGGGCCTAGTGCCCCATAGAAGGCCCAGGGGATGGGGTGTGGGGGACAGAAAAGGGCTTCTCTGGGCCTAGTCCACTCATAGAAGGCCCAGGGGATGGGGTGTTGGGGACGGAAAAGGCCTTCTCTGGGCCTAGTCCCCCCATAGAAGGCCCAGGGGATGGGGTGTGGGGGACGGAAAAGGCCTTCTCTGGGCCTAGTCCCCCATAGAAGGCCCAGGGGATGGGGTGTGGGGGACGGAAAAGGCCTTCTCTGGGCCTAGTGCCCCATAGAAGGCCCAGGGGATGGGGTGTGGGGGATGTAAAAGGCCTTCTCTGGGCCTAGTGCCACATAGAAGGCCCAGGGGATGGGGTGTGGGGGACGGATAAGGCCTTCTCTGGGCCTAGTGCCCCATAGAAGGCCCAGGGGATGGTGTGTGGGGGACGGAAAAGGCCTTCTCTGGGCCTAGTCCCCCCATTGAAGGCCCAGGGGATGGGGTGTGGGGGACGGAAAAGGCCTTCTCTGGGCCTAGTGCCCCATAGAAGGCCCAGGGGATGGGGTGTGGGGGAAGGAAAAGGCCTTCTCTGGGCCTAGTGCCCCATAGAAGGCCCAGGGGATGGCGTGTGGGGGACGGAAAAGGCCTTCTCGGGGCCTAGTCCCCTCATAGAAGGCCCAGGGGATGGGGTGTGGGGGACGGAAAAGGCCTTCTCGGGGCCTAGTCCCCTCATAGAAAGCCCAGGGGATGGGGTGTGGGGGACGGAAAAGGCCTTCTCTGGGCCTAGTCCCCTCATAGAAGACCCAGGGGATGGGGTGTGGGGGACAGAAAAGGCCTTCTCTGGGCCTAGTCCCCTCATAGAAGGCCCAGGGGATGGGGTGTGGGGGACGGAAAAGGCCTTCTCTGGGCCTAGTGCCCCATAGAAGGCCCAGGGGATGGAGTGTGGGGGACGGAAAAGGCCTTCTCTGGGCCTAGTGCCCCATAGAAGGCCCAGGGGATGGGGTGTGGGGGACAGAAAAGGCCTTCTCTGGGCCTAGTCCCCCCATAGAAGGCCCAGGGGATGGGGTGTGGGGGACGGAAAAGGCCTTCTCTGGGCCTAGTGCCCCATAGAAGGCCCAGGGGATGGGGTGTGGGGGACAGAAAAGGCCTTCTCTGGGCCTAGCGCCCCTTGGAAGGCCCAGGGGATGGGTTGTGGGGGACGGAAAAGGCCTTCTCTGGGCCTAGTCCCCCCATAGAAGGCCCAGGGGATGGGGTGTGGGGGACGGAAAAGGCCTTCTCTGGGCCTAGTGCCCCATAGAAGGCCCAGGGGATGGGGTGTGGGGGACGGAAAAGGCCTTCTCTGGGCCTAGTCCCCCCATAGAAGGCCCAGGGGATGGGATGTGGGGGACGGAGAAGGCCTTCTCTGGGCCTAGTGCCCCATAGAAGGCCCAGGGGATGGGGTGTGGGGGACAGAAAAGGGCTTCTCTGGGCCTAGTCCACTCATAGAAGGCCCAGGGGATGGGGTGTTGGGGACGGAAAAGGCCTTCTCTGGGCCTAGTCCCCCATAGAAGGCCCAGGGGATGGGGTGTGGGGGACGGAAAAGGCCTTCTCTGGGCCTAGTCCCCCAATAGAAGGCCCAGGGGATGGGGTGTGGGGGACGGAAAAGGCCTTCTCTGGGCCTAGTGCCCCATAGAAGGCCCAGGGGATGGGGTGTGCGGGACAGAAAAGGCCTTCTCTGGGCCTAGTGCCCCACAGAAGGCCCAGGGGATGGCGTGTGGGGGCGGAAAAGGCCTTCTCTGGGCCTAGTTCCCCATAGAAGGTCCAGGGGATGGGGTGTGTGGGGGGGAAAGGCCTTCTCTGGGCCTAGTGCCCCATAGAAGGCCCAGGGGATGGGGTGTGGGGGAAGGAAAAGGCCTTCTCTGGGCCTAGTCCCCTCATAGAAGGCCCAGGGGATGGCGTGTGGGGGACGGAAAAGGCCTTCTCGGGGCCTAGTCCCCTCATAGAAGGCCCAGGGGATGGGGTGTGGGGGACGGAAAAGGCCTTCTCGGGGCCTAGTCCCCTCATAGAAGGCCCAGGGGATGGGGTGTGGGGGACGGAAAAGGCCTTCTCTGGGCCTAGTCCCCTCATAGAAGACCCAGGGGATGGGGTGTGGGGGACAGAAAAGGCCTTCTCTGGGCCTAGTCCCCTCATAGAAGGCCCAGGGGATGGGGTGTGGGGGACGGAAAAGGCCTTCTCTGGGCCTAGTGCCCCATAGAAGGCCCAGGGGATGGAGTGTGGGGGACGGAAAAGGCCTTCTCTGGGCCTAGTGCCCCATAGAAGGCCCAGGGGATGGGGTGTGGGGGACAGAAAAGGCCTTCTCTGGGCCTAGTCCCCCCATAGAAGGCCCAGGGGATGGGGTGTGGGGGACGGAAAAGGCCTTCTCGGGGCCTAGTGCCCCATAGAAGGCCCAGGGGATGGGGTGTGGGGGACGGAAAAGGCCTTCTCTGGGCCTAGTCCCCTCATAGAAGGCCCAGGGGATGGGGTGTGGGGGACGGAAAAGGCCTTCTCTGGGCCTAGTGCCCCATAGAAGGCCCAGGGGACGGGGTTTGGGGGACGGAAAAGGGCTTCTCTGGGCCTAGTGCCCCATAGAAGGCCCAGGGGATGGGATGTGGGGGACGGAAAAGGCCTTCTCTGGGCCTAGTGCCCCATAGAAGGCCCAGGGGATGGGGTGTGGGGGACAGAAAAGGCCTTCTCTGGGCCTAGTCCCCCCATAGAAGGCCCAGGGGATGGGGTGTTGGGGACGGAAAAGGCCTTCTCTGGGCCTAGTGCCCCATAGAAGGCCCAGGGGATGGGGTGTGGGGGACAGATAAGGCCTTCTCTGGGCCTAGTGCCCCATAGAAGGCCCAGGGGATGGGGTGTTGGGGACGGAAAAGGCCTTCTCTGGGCCTAGTCCCCCCATAGAAGGCCCAGGGGATGGGGTGTGGGGGACGGAAAAGGCCTTCTCTGGGCCTAGTGCCCCATAGAAGGCCCAGGGGATGGGGTGTGGGGGACGGAAAAGGCCTTCTCTGGGCCTAGTCCCCCCATAGAAGGCCCAGGGGATGGGATGTGGGGGACGGAAAAGGCCTTCTCTGGGCCTAGTGCCCCATAGAAGGCCCAGGGGATGGGGTGTGGGGGACAGAAAAGGGCTTCTCCTGGGCCTAGTCCACTCATAGAAGGCCCAGGGGATGGGGTGTTGGGGACGGAAAAGGCCTTCTCTGGGCCTAGTCCCCTCATAGAAGGCCCAGGGGATGGGATGTGGGGGACGGAGAAGGGCTTCTCTGGGCCTAGTGCCCCATAGAAGGCCCAGGGGATGGGGTGTGGGGGACGGAAAAGGCCTTCTCTGGGCCTAGTCCCCCCATAGAAGGCCCAGGGGATGGGGTGTGGGGGACGGAAAAGGCCTTCTCTGGGCCTAGTCCCCTAATAGAAGGCCCAGGGGATGGAGTGTGGGGGACGGAAAAGGGCTTCTCTGGGCCTAGTGCCCCATAGAAGGCCCAGGGGATGGGGTGTGGGGGACAGAAAAGGCCTTCTCTGGGCCTAGTGCCCCATAGAAGGCCCAGGGGATGGGGTGTGGGGGACGGAAAAGGCCTTATCTGGGCCTAGTCCCCCCATAGAAGGCCCAGGGGATGGGATGTGGGGGACGGAGAAGGCCTTCTCTGGGCCTAGTGCCCCATAGAAGGCCCAGGGGATGGGGTGTGGGGGACAGAAAAGGCCTTCTCTGGGCCTAGTGCCCCATAGAAGGCCCAGGGGATGGGGTGTGGGGGATGGAAAAGGCCTTCTCTGGGCCTAGTCCCCCCATAGAAGGCCCAGGGGATGGGATGTGGGGGACGGAGAAGGGCTTCTCTGGGCCTAGTGCCCCATAGAAGGCCCAGGGGATGGGGTGTGGGGGACGGAGAAGGGCTTCTCTGGGCCTAGTGCCCCATAGAAGGCCCAGGGGATGGCGTGTGGGGGACGGAAAAGGGCTTCTCTCACTTGCCTCAGCCTTGAGGGCCTGTCCCTGCGCTCACACTCCAGACGGTTTTCTCCTGTTGGAGGACTGGAGCAGACTGAGCTGAAAACACTGCCGGGGCTTACAGGGGCGGGAGTTTGCGAAGCAGCCAGTTAGCCCTGGCTAGTGTCTTCTGACTGCCAGTTCTTGAGCCGAATCAATTATGGCAAGCATAGAATGTGGTGGATCCAAAATTCAAATATATCTAAGGACAGGATTTTTTAGCAGTTCTTGAGCCGAATCAATTATGGGAAGCATAGAATGTGGTGGATCCAAAATTCAAATATATCTAAGGACAGGAATTTTTAGCAGTTGGCTCTTTTAAATGGCTAATATTGATTGTTGGATGGGAGGCTGGTGTTTGCTGCTGCTGGAATTATTAGATGAGAAATTATAGTTAATTATTAACCTATGTTTTTGCCTCCTAATTGCATGTGTCTTGGAGAAAATTATTTTGAATCCTTTTGGCAATTTTGGGAGTTTATAAACTTTTGAAAATGTTTAGATTGGAAAATGATGTTGTGCTATAGGGTTGGCTTGTTGGATGTGACAGAATAGACTCCATCTTGTGCTTGCTTTAGTTTAGGCTGTTTAGTTTAGTTAAAATGGCCACCCACCCTGGGAAGTAGGGCAAAATTCCAGGGTAGGCCTACAAATCTCAGGTGCCTCTATGGCCAAAACGTGTGGGAAAGCCAGGGGGCGGAGTCAGAATATATAAATGCTCCAGCCAGCCTGGGAGGGGGGAGTCATCCTGCAACCCTCAGAGAGGCCAGGAGGCTCTTGCTGCAGATTGCCCACCAGCAGAGAGAGGCCTTGGGGATCAGGGAAGGCAGCAGTGGGAAGGGATCCTGGAGGGATCTAGAACTACCTGTAGAAGGCAGGAGGCCAGGCTGCAGGTTGGTAACTGAACCTCATGCCAAGGGAAAATAAGTATAGGGATCAGTTCAGGGACAGAGGAACTGTGTTTTGTCTTATTTTATTCATGCCCGGTGGGGTTTTCCTTTCTGTGTTTGATTTAAAATGCCTTTTCTGTTTTTAAAATCCTGTTATTTGTAAATAGTCAATAAAATCTTTGTTCTTTGTTTAAAATCCCAGTCTGGTGCTCTGACCATGGAGTCTCCCCCGCTCTGCCCACTATCAGTGCCTTAAGAAGGATCCTGGGAGGGAAAAAGCCCCAAAATGTAGAGGTGCCAACCCTCCAGGAGAAATCCAAAGTTAGGGGTTTTCATCTCCAAACCCCAGGAGTCAGTCAGAGGGGTCTCGCTGCCCCCCCCCAAAAAGCATAGGGAAGTCAGTGAGTCGTGGCAGCTACTGAAGAGTGACAGAATCCCACCAAGGAGGTGGGAAGGCAAAGCAGGGCTCACAAGCCACAAACCGGCTACTCAGACCCCCAGGGCTGAGGGTGGGTGCCTGTTTCGCCACAGTGGAAAACTGAATTCTGTAACCCTTCAGCAGCAACCATCTATACCTTGTGCCAATAGCCACTGACCTCTGATCCATGTGTTTAACCAGTTGAAGATTAATTTTACTTTTTATTTTTAGATTTTAATCTGAGTAAAGGATTTGAAAGTGGTGCTAGCAAATGCAAGAGACAGAGACAGAGACTTGAAAATGCTATGGTAATGAAGTTAAGACCAATCACTGCTTTCGTGTATCAACCACTCATTGAAGCAACAAGAGCCAGCAGTGAAGCTATCCAGCCTGAGCCAACTACTAGCATGCAACCAGACAAAAACCTCCCTGAAAGAGAAACAGCAAAGCAAGATGTGGAACTGCAAGCTGATTATGAGGAAGCAGCCATGATGCTGGCTCAAACTGAAAATATAGAACTGATTCAAGAGTCATTTACTGGACAGGGAGAGGCTAATGAGCCACAAGAAAATAATGTAAAGTCAAGTTTTGCAGTTCACACTTGGTAAGATAAGCCAAATCCAAGGTGTTTCAGATGCAGATAACAATATAGATCTACTGTAACAGATATTGCTTTGTGGTCAGAATTATCACATGAGGAAGTATCCTATTGGGTAGAGAGGGGTCCCTCTCAAGTTCTGCATCATTGTGGACCATTTTCAAATTCCAAGCAAGTGTACAAAAAGCAGTCCAGGTTTTTCACAAAAGCTCTTTTTTATTCAACAAAAGCAAATGGGGAAACATATAGCTGAGAGTGGCTTGTATATTCTCCCTCAAAAGGCTGGATTTATTGCTTTGTTTGTAAACTGTTTCCAAACCTTGCATCTTCTTCCACAGCTTTAGCTACTGAAGTGTTTGATGACTGGCAAACCCCCCATCTTATCCACTCTCACAAAAACTCAGAGAAGCATAGGAATGCCATGTTGGCCTACCTAACAAGGAAGCAAGGGCAAACATTAACTTCCAAGCTAGAGGAACAAATAAAAGCAGAGCAGCAGTACTGGTGGCATGTCATGGAGAGAATTATTGCTGTAATATGCACTCTTGTAGAATGAGGCTTACCATTCAGAGGAGACAATGAACACTTTGGATCTCCAAATAATGGCAATGATCTTGGTCTTTTAGAACTAGTGGCAAAATTTGATCCATTTTTACTTGCTCATATCAATCGGTATGGATGTTCTGGGTCAGGCAATCCCTCTTATTTGTCAAAAAGTATATGTAAGGAAATGATTCAACTCATGGCAAAAAAAGTTAAGGATGCAATTCTGGCTGATGTGAGAAAGGCTGGACATTTCAGCTTTTCAGTAGATTCCACTCCTGACATTTCACATACTGATCAGTTGACTTTAATTATCAGATATGTATCACCTGAAGATGGTTTGCCAACTGAGAGATTTCTAACTTTCCTTGAGCTAAAAGACCACTCAGGAGAAAGCATGGCTGATTTAGTGTTCAACTATTTCACTACTGAGCTTGAAATTGACTTTAGAAAATGCCACGGGCAGTCTTATGACAACGCTGCCAACATGGCTGGTAAGTACAATGGTATGCAGCAAAAAATCATCAGAAAAAAAAACAATTTGCAAGATTTATTCCATGCGCAGGTGACCACTCGTTAAATCTGGTGGGCCATTCAGTTGTGGATTGCTGCCTTGATGCAGTGAACTGTTTTGGCATTATCAATGAAATTTATACCTTCTTTTCATCCTCCACAAAGAGATGGGCTGTTCTAAAATAATCTTTGGCACCTCGGTCTAAAGTGCCTAAATATTTGTCAGACACTAGGTGAGACGCACACACGAAAGCCACAGAAGCTGTTCTGGAAAGTTACAGTGCTATCACTGATGCCCTCAGTCATTAGTACTCTGATGTTAATGGGAAGGGGAAGACCAGGCTTCAAGCTAACAATCTTTTGGTTTTTTCTGGTCTCAGCGATTGCCATGGCAGTCATCCTCTCCCGGGGCTCCTGGAGAGGTCTGCCAGCATCTACGGCTGGGTGGGGACATGTACGACCATGTCACCCCAGGAGTCCCAGGGTGGGACTCCCAGCCAAGGGGTGCTAGAGGGCCCTCTGGCACACCTAGCAGGAGAAGGGGGGGTTCCCCTTGCCCCAACAGGCCCATCATAGAGTATCCCGAATGGGAACAAGATCAGCACACCAGAGCAAGTGCATGGTGATCCAGTGAGTATGAATGCGGAGAGAGAACCACTGACAGTGTGAGTCGAGTTTAAGCAAGAAGCACTTGAGCAGTTGCACCCTCCCTGGCAAAAATGAGGGGGGGGGAGGGAACTTCCCCCCTGATAAGGACTGCTTACAAGTGATTCTAAAAATCTGGAAAAGGGGGGAAAGCAAGGAAAAAGTAGTGGAAGTGAAGTAAAGAGTTTGCATAAACTTACTGGCATGATTAAGAACTTCCAGAGACTTTGACAAACTTTTGCTAATTGTAAACAATCCCCAAACATGGCACTGCCGAAAGATGTGAGAGACAAGATAACAAAGGTTAAACTTCCTTCTGGAAGTTCCAGCCCTCTAAGTTCGGTGCCTAGACAGGACCAAACTGCAGAACTCCAAGGATTGCTGGCGGAGGTGCTTTGCCCTCTACTGGAAAAAATCACAGCTATAGATAATAAGCTTGACACTCAACAAGCACAGACAGCAGCTAATGCAAGTGGAAGTTCCCAGTGGAGTGGGAACTTAAAGAGATTGGTTCCAATTCGAAAAAAAATGGATAAAAAGCTACAGGTGCTTGATAAAAAGTGCCAAATTGAAGAGTCTCGAGTATTACAGCTGCAAATGGAAAAGGCAAGCTATATTCTGAGACTTCAAGGGATTAAAGAGAAGAAAGGGGAGAATTTATATCAAATTGTTGGTGACTTGCTGGCTCCTTTGGCAGATATGACATTGGATCATCTTCAAAGCAAAATAGATACGGTTTTTCGATTGTATTCGGAATACATTCGAAAGACTAATCTGCCAGGGGAAATTACTATTAGATTCTCCCAAAGAAGAACAAGAGATCAACTCTTGAAAGCCACCAACGGAACTACCTTGAAGTGGAAAGACAAGGAAATTAAAGTTATGAAGGATATTCCATTTGAGATAAGACGAAAGAGGAGGAAATACAGAGACTTGGCGATATTTCTACAAAGCCAGAAGGTCATGTACAGATGGTTGGTTCCCGAGGGACTAATCTTTTGGTATGCAAACGGGAAAGAAAGGATTGATTCAATGGACAAGGCTTGTGAATTTTTGTATTAACATGGATGTCCACCAGGAGAGGGAGAAAGTACTCCGGATGGCACCAAGGAGAGTGAAGAAGAAGGAGAGACTGGATCTTCCTCAGAGGACTCAGAATCCGAACTGGGGGCTGCAGCCCCTAAATCAAGCTATCATTTAAGGGGGAAAAGGGGGCGAAAGTAGTTTGTTAATGCTCTCTGGAAGATGTTAGCAAGATATATATTAACAGGAGGCAGCTCTTTATGAAACTGTATCTGTATTAGCGAGTGAAAAATGAATAACATTTTAGTGAGATGATTATTTTCAGTGGAAGTCAATTCACATTTACGAGGCAGATTTGTATCTAAATCGATTGTATGATCACTGACTTGGGATTTTAGAGGTTTTCTTTCTTTTCTCCCGTAGATTGTAGTTCCCCACTCTGGAATTTTCTGTTGTAGTTTTGTAGTAAATAGAAAAAGCAATAAAAATCCCCTTTAGGGGGCAAAAAAAAAAAAAAAAGCTAACAATCTTTTGCAGAAAATGGAAGAACTGGAATATGTGTTTATGCTGCATTTTTGTACCCGTGTGCTAGGTCATTTTCATAAAATCAGCAAAGCCCTTCAGAAATCAGACCTGATATTGAGTTCTTGTGCAAGTTTGTACAGTTCACTTCTGGATTTTTTAAGGAAAACTAGAGAAGATTTTGATGAGCTTGAGAAACAAGCAAAAACCACCTTGCCAAATGTTAACTACAAAACAAGGAGACAAAGAGTAAAGGGACAGCAAAGAAATGACAGAAGTGCACCTGATGCCTTATATGCACTTTCTTCAAGCGATAAGTTTAGGATAAAATCCTTTATTCTTATATTAGATGCACTTGAAGCCAATTTAAAAAGAACTACTGTATACAGTGATGTTGCACAATTGTTTTCCATTCTTGCTAATCTGACAGCATCTAAGCAAGAAATTCAGCAAGGTGTTGAACTGTTGATGGACGCATATCGAGAAGATATTGACCTGAAACTTATTGATGAACTTTTGCACTTTCAGCTTTTACGTGAGACAAAGCCATAGGCTTACTGAAGAGCACTCTCTATCTCGTACAGCTCTTTATAAAATTATATACAAGGGAAAAAAATCAAATGGCCTTTTCTAATGTGGAAACAATCTTGCGCCTATTTCTTAGCTTTATGGTCACTAACTGCTCAGGAGAAAGGAGTTTTTCAAGACTCAAAAGAATTAAAAATGAATTAAGGGCCACGATATCTCAAGAGAGGTTGTCCGCACTGAGCATTCTGTACACTGAAAGTGACAAATTTAGACAAACAAATTTTGATGACGTTTTGGATGATTTTGCAATGAGGAAGGCTAGAAAAAAACATTTTTAGTCTTACTGTATTTGATGGTTGCCGTTTACTTCTTAATATGTATTTTAAAACTGTTTAATGACAACATAAAGTAGATTCTAAAAGTCCCACACTGTCAGGTAATCATGATCATATTATTTATACTTCCCAGGCAATATAATTTGTAACCTCAAGGGTCTTTTTTTAAGAATAACATTACAACTTCATTTTCCTAAAAATTAATGCTTATTCCACAAAACGATTACAAGGTGCAGTTATTGCAAAAGTTTTTCAGTGTTAATTTTAACACTTATGCATTTTTTCAGTCACTATTGTATTTAACAATAACATCTTATGTCCTTTAGAGGAGAAATTGTGAATTGCAGGATTTTAAATACCTGTCATCATCCTTGGCTTCACTTATTTTTTTTTATAACACTCTTCCTTTTCTTCTAGTTGTGAGGGTGGGGGATAGGGAGGGGCCTCACAAGTGGAGTAACCTAGGGCCTCTCTTCATTTAAATCTAGCCCTGCACACGTGGCCAGAGCAGGTGACAATGCAAGAACATCCAAATCCAAGCATACAGATAAACTTCAGTTACAGGAATCAAGCAAAATGGACAAAGCTGGGACTCTACAGGGACAAGCGATGCAGTTTACCCCACTCCACAGCAGGCTCAAGACAATCCAAGAACCCACCTCTTTTATTAGCCGGATTTTTTTCTTTTTGGGCGCATTGGGCAAATGGCTGGGGGGAGCTGGACAGTCACACAAAAGTACTGTGAGATTTGGGCCTAATGAACATTGAGTCAACCCAGCAAAATAGTCTAGGCTAGAAGTAGACAGATAAGCTGCACAACTTTCCTGCCCCCTTGCTTTTAACATGGACTATCAACATATAACAAAAATGAAGGATGAGGCATGAGCATGGAGAAAGCATTGTGAGAAAGTGCACATGCAGAACATTTTTCAATTGAATTTCAAACATTTGAAAAACAATCCAACTTTAGCAGGGTCCAAGTGTCTTGCTTGCAGTTTGTGAGGGTAATTAAACTCCTTTGCTTCTATAGGGTAGCTTCACATTCTGCTCTATCTATATGGACAGGGTGAGTGTAAAATAACCTTTGAATAGTTAGCCATTTATGGTAAATTATTTGCATCATTTAAACATAGATGAGTTATTTGAGAGTATGTTTGCATTTTTAAAGTGAAATGTGACAGAGAGGTGTCATATGCTTAGACCAGTTAACTGGGAGATTAACAGATACTGGGGGGGTGGTATTTAGAACTTTTGGGGTGTAAATGGAAGATGTTTGACATTTTTTAGGAAGGCCTTTCTCCTGACTTGCAATACAATCTGTTAGGAGAAGAGAATTGTTTTATACTGCTCATCCTGTTCTGAACTCTTCCATACCCTTAAAAAGTGGCACACAGCAAACAGAAACCATACCTGATTTTAAGGGTGGGTGTTTTTTTGCATTTATGTGTTTTTGTGCCCATGCCTGGAAGTCATGGAGACCTCTGGTGACTCCAACTGGAGAATGAAGGATGTTCAGAGAAGTAGCTTGATAGCCTGCCTTTGGCTCCCAGCCCTGGTATTCCTTGGAGGTCTCCCATCCAAGTATTTGCAAAGGTTGGCCCTGCTTAGCTTTTGATATCTGATGACACTGGGCTTGCCTGGGCTATCCAGGCCAGAGCAAAACCATACCTGATATTAAGGTGCTTCATTTCATGCTATATCAGGAACCTTTCAATTTAGAAACAACTACCAGAAGAAAACTATGGGATATGCAATAGGAGGAGATCAGAAACAAGGATCTCAAAGAAGGTATGCCTGAGACCTGTGTATTATATGCATATATTATGGACATGTAAATATTCCTTGTCTGTGGCTCTGTTTTTATGTCTTGGCAATCATAGCTCAGAGGCACACTGGAGTAGGGAGAAGTTGGAAGGCAAGTCCGCAATCCCTGGATAGTGGCCTGCGACCAATAGAGTCTGACAAATGAGTGCCCATTTGTTTCTGTCTAGGGTTGCCAGGTCTGGGTTGGAAAATACCTGGAGACTTTGGGGCGAGGTTTGGGGGGGAAGGTGCCTCAGCATAGTACAGTGCCATGGAGTCCATCCTTCAAAGCAGCCATTTCCTCCAGGGAAGCTGATCTCTTCCAGCTGAAGATCACTTATAAAAGCAGGAGATCCCCAGGCCCCACCTGGAGGCTGGCAACCCTAGTTTCTGTGCACAATTCAAATACTGGTTCTTACCATTAAATCTTTAAATAGCTTGGGGCCAGAGTACTCTTCTCATAATGTCCAGCCCACCAGTTAAGATCTGCCATATAAGCCCTGTTCTCTGTTCCTCCACCTTCCGACATAAGATAGGTGACAGCCAGAGACAGGGCTTTTTCAGCAGTGGCACCTCACCTATGGAATGCCCCTCTCCTTGAGGGCTTTCTTTCCTTTTAGGCATCAGACCAATATGTTTCTGTTCACCCAGTCTTTTAATTAAGGGATTATTTATTAGCATTATTTTAGCATGAAAACTGTTGTTTTACGCTATCTGTGGTCTGTTTTTATGGGTATATGTTTTCATGTTGAACTGAGCCTTTTTAAAAAAAATGTTGGGCTTTAATGTATATATTTTAATGTTGTTGTTGTTGGTGGTGGTGGTAGTAGTGGTGGTGGTGGTGGTAGTAGTACTAGTAGTTTGTAATCCACCTTGGGCAGGTTCCTGGAGAGGTGGCATAAAAATGTTCTAAATAAATAAATGAAGTCTTCCTTGTGAGATATGTTAGGATGACACAGAATGACCAATGCTAGGTCACTCAGTGAGCTTCATGACCTGAGTTAGGGATGCACAACTAGAGCCAGGAAGCCAGTTGTTACAGAAGTGTTGTTGCAGATGCAGTAATTGTTCTGCTGGCAATTGCATGAGATCTAGAGCAGTGATTGTATCAATGTGTGCCTCTTTGCTCAAGAAAGTGACAACCCTGGAGGGGTTTCAAGGTAAGACTCTTTTCTATTTTAACAATGTTTCTATTTTTAAATTTTTATTATAGATCAAACCCCCAAATAGAAAGAAATATAAAACAAAACAAAATATAATAACAATGGTGGCAAGTCTACAGATAAGCACCTTTAAAAGGTTCCAAATATTTGAAAATATGTCCATGTGCAATTGTCATCTACATGAGATCCATTCATGTATTAATAAGGTTCTAAGGTCCTCAATCCCTGGATTACCTGACAGGGGCATTTAGTTTTCCAGTGGTGTAGTACAAGACTTCCAGCAGCACTAAGGGCACAGAGGGTCCATTTTCATTGGCCATCAGTTAGTTTCCTGGAGACAGACAAATACTTCAAAAGTACATAGACATGCCCAAAAATCAATGAATATTCTAATACTAAATTGATATGAGTATGAGTAAAAGACCAAATAACTGGACAAGCTCAAAGCATATGTTTAAAAGATACATCATGTGAGTTACAATGCCAGCAGTTAGATACTGTACTTAATTCTTTACTAAAAAGCTGTTGTGGTTTCCCATACATCCAAAAGATGTTTTTTTTCTGAATCAGTCACAGCTTGAGGTCCATAGAAACAATGGGTATACGATTTAGAGTCATATCCCATTGCTTTGGTAAAATAGGGCAATCTAGCTCAATTAGTTTCTAAGACTTGGTATATCATTTATTAATCAACATCAAATATTTATAAACATATAATGTAGGTTTCATTTTTTGCTTTCATTCCATAATAGTTTGCAAGAATAGAGGAGATTATGAAAGATTGAGTGTGAACATAAGAACATAAGAGAAGACATGTTTGATCAGGCCAGTGGCCCATCCAGTCCAACACTCTGTGTCATACAGTGCCCAAAATCAAGGTGCCATCAGGAGGTCCACCAACAGTCCTCCCTCTGTTGCCACCCGAGCACCAAGAATACAGAGCATCACGTCCCCATAAATAATGTTCCCTCTGTAGCTTGTGATTAGTAGCCACTGATGGACCTGTGCTCCATATGTTTATCTTATTCTCTCTTGAAGCTGTCTACGCTTGTAGCTGCCACCATTTCCTGTGGCAGCAAATTCCACATGTTAATTACTCTTTGGGTGAAGAAGTACTTTCTTTTATCTGTTCGAAACATATTGCTCATTAATTTCATTGACTGCCCACGAGTTCTTGTATTGTGAGAAAGGGGGGAAAGTACTTCTTCCGTTACCTTCTCTATGCCATGTACAATTTTGTAAACCACTATCATGTCACCCCTCAGCTGTCATTTCTCCAAGCTAAAGAACCCTAACCTCTTTAACCTTTCTTCATAGGGAAAGTGTTCCATCCCCTTAATCATTTTAGGCCCTGGTCACACAGAGCATTTGCCCCGCCAAAGGCACGGTAGCCCAGCGGAGTTTCCAGGCGCAATCACACCGGCACATCTGGGAGGCGTAGCACTCCCGTGGCCAACCTTCGGCTTCCTGTGGAAAAAGTGGAGTTAAAAGCTACCTGCTAACAAGTACTATCTTCCATTAAATGCGCGGCACCAGCGGGCATCTGATCGGAGACGCACTGGTAGCCCATTGCTTCCAGCAGTCGTCAGTGTCGGGCACATGCACACAAACGCAGTCTTGCTGTGTTGCCTCGCTAGTCCTGCTGTGTTGCCTCACTGGTCTGATCAGCTGCCGGAGGCCTGCAGATGGAGACATGGGGGGACGTGAGATCCTGCTACTTTGCTTCTTTTTGCTCTGCCACTAAAAAGCCTCCTGTCCACTGTGGATTAGCCTGCTCGTGTGACTGGGGCCTTAGTTGCCCTTTTCTGCACTTTTCCCAATACCATAATAGAAGAGATTATGAAAGACTATAGCAAAGCCATATTTAGATACCAACAGATTTTGCAGTTGTATATATTCATTCAGCAGAGGTTGATGAGTCATATCTATACCTCAGCTGAAAATAACAAAAAACTCATTGTCATAGTCTGTTAATTGGTTCAAAGTGGAAACCCCCATATCCGTCCAAGGCTTCCATAAAAAAAACCTCTTTCCAATTTTTAAACCAAGGCAGTAGAGAGATCCTATCTTAATATTATGATGTTCAAAGACCTCCACTATCTTTTTAGGAATCACTGAAGATAGTTTCTCCCTTTTGTTTATTGTCGTGGTATAGAATGACTGCTGAAGCTGGCAGGGTATCAGAAAACATTTGGCTCAACAACAACAAAACTTGGGGAAGTTCCATAGGGTGAGATACCATTGTCCCTGCCTTAGTTGCCTGTTTGATTATATTGGACCTTTCTGTAAAACAAGTATGGTTGAAAGCCAAGGGCGTTTCAAGAGAATATTAGTATTATGGATGTGGAACTTTAACAGACTTTTCAATAGCAGAGCTAAAATATCTTCCATTCATCAGACCCATAACCAAATCTCAAGATAATATTAAATCATAGAAGCTCTCCTTTGTGTTATGTGGCAGAAGCATCACTAAATTAGACTACTGGAAAAGTACATTTCAGCAATGCATTGATCCCAATTGTATTTTAAATCTTTGGGTTAGCTGGTGCAGGTTTTAAAAATTAAAAACACTCTATTATGTATCTACCAACTGGAGTGCTTCAGGCATTTGAGCTTGTCTGAAAATGGTACAAACAGTATCTGTTTGGGAAATGCCTTTCATAATAGAGTGCTGAGTAGCGTTAACACAAAAGGAAAGAAAACATATGGAGGGCACTAAAACAAATGAAAGTTCATAATAAGATCACAGCATTTTTGCAAAAAGGCTGCTTCACAGATGGGAAATATTATGTAAAACTTGACCTTCCTTTCTTGCACATGCATTTTTGTTTGGTTTAGTTTGTTGGTTTGTTAGTATTTTTATATAATTTGAGTGAAATACTTTTGAGATGCTTACCTTATCAAATAAGAAACTGTGCCACTCCCCCCATGTTTTTGGCCTGTGTTTAATTTCTTTTCTTGGCTGAACAAATTATCCCCATGTCCCCTGCAGCCAACTATAATAATTTTCACTGACTGCACTAATGAGGGCAAAACTGATTAAACAGAGGCTTCCCTCTTGCCTAACTCAGCCAACAAGCTGCTTTTCAGAATCAATTTTTTTAGTGGAGTAAATGAGAATTGTGTGATGAGAACTTTGTCTTCCTGTCAAAAAATGATACGAGTGGAGTAATTATCTTCAGAGCTCCTAATGGACGGGCAGGGTCAAGACACTGGTTTGGATCATCAGCAGGAAAAGACAAGGACTCTGCTTGAATGGAAACAGCCACTGTATCTATTTCATCTAGTTTGGAAGGTTTGCTGCTTTGTATATCAAAGATTTATCCTGGAGTAACCAATGAAATGTTAAGGACTAATGCCATCAGAGTGAACAAAGGAGCAAACAGGGTAGAAAAACAAAAAAACTGCACTTTTAATTGCACACTAGGAAGATATCCCTGTATATATTTCTAGAAAATATATGAGTCACATTTTTTTTACCTATCAGAGAAGTTGAAATTGACATGTTATGTATAAAAGGACCCAGATCTTGCTGGTGGGGGGAACTTACTGGCAGCATGGGGAGGCCTAGGCTGGCATTGCAGCAATGTTACTGGCAATGCAGTTAGCACCAGAAGTGGCATCATTGTGTTGTTGGTGACATGGGATGCTCTGGCATTTTGGCAAAAATGTCTTCTACCATAGAGTTTCTGTCCAAATACCAGAACATCCATGCATCTCCAGCAATGTGATGATATTACTTCCAGTGCATGTCAGAAGTGATGTCACCATGCCACTGATTATGTTGCTGTGTGATGTTGGGCTAGGCCTACCCTTGCTGCTGGAAGATCCCCACCCCCACTGGTTGCCAGGAAGGATCCAACACCCTAAATCTTCTCCATGCGGTTGCAGCTCCGTGCAAAGATTTATCCCAGAAGAGCACAGTAGAGACCTGTTCCCATGCTCAGGTGCATATGTGTTGCATGAATAGACACTGAATCAGGCTGTAGTGGCCCTCTCCACCTCTCACTCCTGTGCTCAGACAGGAAGCATGCCGTGGAGCTGTATAAAGATATAGGAAGAGACACAAACCTTTAACTCTTCATATAGGCCTGGTAGGGAATCAGTAGGTGCACTTATGCAAATTTATGCATGTGTTTCTCTAACTATCCATCTATCCAGGGGTGGATTTGCTATGAAGGTCATCAGGAAAAGCTGATGGGCCTTGCTTCATGCAAGGTGGCTGGGAATCAGACAGTTCTTGCTTTGTGCAAGACTAGCAAGTGGGTGAGTCAGGGGGTGGATTTATACCATACCCTTCACTCAGAGTGGCTTTCTATCTCCTTCCCTTCCTCTCCTCACAACAGACACCCTGTGAGGTAGGTGGAGAGCTCTGAGAGAGCTCTGAGAAACCTACTCTTGAGAAAACAGGTCTCAGAGAACTTTGACTAACCCAAGGTCACCCAGCAGCTGCACGTGGAGGCGTGGGGAATCAAACCCAGTTCTCCAGATTAGAGTCCTCTGCTCTTAACCACTACACCAAACTGGCTTTGTGTACTTGGTTTTATTGCTTGTAGTTTTGGACTACCTGTTTGTATTTTTAAGGACCTGTTGTGGCTTTGTATGTTGTAAGCCATGCTGAATTTCTTTCAAGAGGGAAATGCAAGATACAAATAGTATTTTATTTAATGAATATCAAGTAGTGTAAAGGGAGTATAAATCAGCACCATGCCATGTAGCCAGAACTGGAAGCAAGTTCTGAAGGCACTCCAGTATTGGCAACCTTTATCTCAACCTTGGTGAGTCAGTGATCACAGTGATCACACCAACATGGCATAACAAACAAGTGGTATAATAGGATTGCTAAAGTTAAAACAAAACAAAACAAAAAAACCACTGGGAGCTGGCATATAACAACATAGAAATACTATTACTACTAGCAGCAGCAGCAGTAGGGGTAACTAAAAGGTGTAATAAGTCAAACTACTGAGTCATTCCTTTGTGGCTGGGGTACATGAAGAATCACTTTCTCCCTTGCACTACAGCGAAGATCCTCTTCCCAACCCCTGCTCTGGTGTCAACCAGAGACAAGGCTTTTTCAGTGGTGGCACCTCATCTTTGCAATCTCCTCCTTCTTGAGGCTCCCGTATTATGCTTTAGGCCCCAGGTTAATGCATTTCTTTTTCTTACCCAGGCTTTTAAATTGAGGAATTACGTCTTCTAAAAACATTTTAATAGTCTGCTTCTAGCCTAATATCTCTTTATTATGCTGTATTTATGGCTCAGCTTGGTGTTATGGCTCGTTTTAATATCAGTACCCCTTGGTTTTATTGTACTGATTTACTCAAGAGGGTCTCTCAAGAGGCAGCATGCATATTTTCTCAAGAAATAAATTAGCCTGATATGGATCAACGGCCACTTGGCTCTTTCCCTCGGAGGATTATGTCCCTCAGCCACCAGAGAAATGAGAGAGAATAGGGTTCCCAAGTACACACCACGTGGGGGCGGGGGAAACATGCTCCCTGGCTGGACCATTCCTCCCTGTAACGTACCATGCCATTGCCAGGAAGTGATGCCAGGCGACACTCTGGCAATGGGGCTGAAAACTCGATGGTACCATCGAGTTTCCAGCTGCATTGCCAGAGTGTCACCTAGCGTCACTTCCTGGTGACGGCATCGTGCGGTGTGTCTTTCCTTCCCCCGGGGATGGTCCTGCCAGGACGTATCCGTCCCCCACCACCACGAGGTCAGTATTTGGGAAGCCTAAGAGAGAACCACCCTCTCAACACCACCCACCTCAGAAAACTACTATTTGTTTCCTTTTTCTCCAGAAATTCATTACTGCTAACAGGGTGAGATTAGAACAGCATAGTCACTCTATAAACATATTCTGGATCAACCATCATTAGCCTCCTTCTCTCTGTTTTCTAAATTGACTTTGTTTGGCCGTTCCTCATTATGTAATCATGGTATGCATTACCGAAATGCTGAGTTCTAAGTTTGCTTGGCCCTGACCTGGATGGCTGAGGCTGGCCCAATCTCATCAGATCTTGGGAGCTAAGCAGGGTCAGCCCCAGCTAGTATTTGGATAGGGTTCCTCCAAGGAATACCAGGGTTGTGACGCAGAGGCAGTCAATGGCAATCCACCTCTGAATGTCTCTTGTCTTGAAAACCCTATGGGGTTGCTATAAGTCAGCTGTGACTTGACAGTACTTTCTACCACCACCAATTTTGCTTGTTTTCACCTTTCCTTCTTATTGTTTTCTCCTTTAGTATTTAATAGAGGCAACTGTTTTTGATTGTAAATCACCTTAAAAGGAATGGCTCAAAGATGGTATACAAAATGAAGTGAATGAATAAACCACATTTTTAGCTAGGCTTCTGTGGTTGGCATTTCGGTGTGCACTGGTGTTACTGACACCCAGGTGGGGGCTGGAGATCTCCTGAAATTACAAGTGATCTCCAGACCAGACAGATCAACCCCCCTGGAGAAAACAACTGCTTTGGAGGGTGGACTCTGTGGCATTATACCCCATTGAGGTCCCTCCACAAAATCTGCCCTCCACAAACTCCCTCAGATCTCCAGGAATTTCCCAATCTGGAGTTGGCAACCCTAGCTTGCACAGGGTATTCTGGTGCAGCCTTCTGTGTCAAGAATTTCCTATTCAGTCACTTTATATAAAAATCCCAGAGTTAGTTTGGTTTCAAACTGCTAGAAATACTTGCTCATTCCTACTCTTAGAATTACCATCAATACATCAGAAGTTCTCAGAGACATATTTCTAGATATCTGTTGCATTTTTAACTCAGTGTATATGGTTTTCTCCTCTTTTACTTTTCCTCAAGGCAGCCTTGTGAGGTAAATTAAGCTGAGACTGCCCAAGGTCACTCAATGAGTTTCATGTCTGAAGGTAGACTTGAACCAAGGTCTCCATAGTGCTATTCTACATTCCAAGCCTTATAGCAAACTGGCTGGCTGTTCAAGGTGCATTTGCTAAGGATTCATAGCATACTGAGACAGAAGCATTGTTTTTTACAGTAATGAGGCATGGCTGCTATGATATCAAATGTTGCTGGATGTGTGTGTGGGTGCTCTCTTAGGAATATTTCTTGATTCAGGGTATTCACTGAATTCTAAACCCTTCTGGCCCTCTTTAAATAAGGCTGATAGATGGATTCTGAATTTATAATAATTCAGTGTTTAATTTTTAAAAGCAGCATAAATCTTCTTCAGGGCTCTGGAAATTACTTGAATTTGGACACCCCTTAAACAGCTCTATTGTTCTGATGAAACACACAGAAACAACAACCAGCAACCATATTTTTAACACCAGCTACCAACACCGTATTTTATAGTACCTCAATGTTTAGGTCAATGTTCTGATAGAAAACACATTCACAAACAAAAAACAGCAACTATATTTTTAACACCAGCTACCAAAAGCCTGAGGCAACAAAATGACACTTTTTACATTTCATATTTTTATCCCACCCTTTCTCCAAGAAGTTAGGAGTGGTACATATGTTTCTTTAGACTCATGTTCTCCTCACAACAATCCTGTGAGGTAGGTTCGGCTAAGAGAATGAGAGAGAGAGAGACTGGCCCAAGGTCACCAGTGAGTTTCATGGAAGTGTAAGGATCTAAATCTTGGCCTCCCAGATCCTAGCCAACAGCTCTAACCAATACACAACACTGTTTCTAGTATCACTAGAGGGGAGAAAAAGACCCATAAAAGTTTCCAATTCTGAAGCATGGAAATAGAAGGGATTAAAAGTGACCAAATGCTGCAAATAATGGAACCACACACACATACTCAAAAGCAAAACAAACAACCACGTTGGCAGCTTTTCAAAATGGGCAGGCCATCTGGCTTGTTTAGCAGGCAACATACCGGGTCTAGCTGTGTTCTGCTTAGAGCAAGTGAAAACTCTTGACTTTGGGGGGATGCCAGATTTCTTGTCAATCAGCCAAACTCATTTTTAATAATAGGGGTAGCCAAAAAAAAAAAAGATAAATGCTTGAATTATGACACAGCTCACTGCACAAGCAGTTTAGCCGAGGCCTTCTTCCATCTCCAGCTGAATATTGTCTCTTAATTTTTTAAAAAAAATTACTGCTCCAGGTATATGACCTAAGTAAACCTGCTTGTGGTCCTTATGCAATTTGCAGAAGACAGCCAGCCACATGATAAATGTTAGTGTCAGGAATGCAAAAAAGAAGCAGAGCCTTCAAAAAGCAATGCACCTCATAGCAAATGACTATATTACGAAGTTCCTTATGGCACTGTAAAGACTGATGCCTTTACTGCAACAAGAACGTTCTTTGGCAACCTGAAGCCTGTGGGGTCAATCTGCCTCAAGGGAGACCATTCATCTAGCACATTTTTATCCAAGGAGTTTAAGTGGCATACATGGTTTTTCCGTTCCCCATGTTATATTCATAACAACCTTGTGAAGGAGGTTGGGCCCAAAGGATGACTTTTAGTTACATTATTTATAGTCTGCCTTTCTCACAGTGAGTCAAGACTTGGCCCAGCAAAGTTTCATGACAGAGTGGGAATTTGAACCTGGATCTTCCTGATCCTGATCTGACCAATGCACCACACCAGCCATTTGTTATGCCAGTCTGCAACTCATTCCCCCTCAATCTTGTTTCAAGGTGTGAGGGGACATGAAAATAAATAAATATTGGTTTCTCATCCCCTTCCTCATTTTCCAAGCCATTTGTGTTTCAAAGGCAAAAGGAGAAGGGCATGTGGAATTAAAGAACTAAACTCTGCTGGATTGGTCTGTATAGCATTAGTCTATATAGCATTTGTCTATATAGCCCAAATTTTGTAGTGGAATACAGCACTACACCAAAGGTTTCTCTTAGAGCCAAAAGGGAAACTAACAGTTAACAATCCAGCAACACACCCATTTGCTTCTCATTGGCCCTGGTCATACGGGCCAGAGGGGCGGAGGCGTGGCTGTTCGCCCTGGAGCAAAATAAAGCGCGGTAGTCCGATTACACGGTCCCTCAAGTCTCCACGCTTAGGCTGTTAGCTGCCAATCACACGGTGATGCTGAAGCATGGCAAGGAAATGGCACAATGCGATCACACAAGCAGTGATTGCAAGCCACCGCTTCTGGATCAGACAGGCAAAACATCCAGTTTGCAATGGGATGTAGACAGGCGCTGGATGCCACGGGATACTAGCGCTCCTGTGATCAGACGCCTGCTTTTGCCCCGCGTTTTCTGGATACTAGTGCACTTTCCTAGGTACTTTTTAACTCTGCATCTTCAGCAGGACACCATGGGTTGGCCACGGGAGTGCTATGCTTCCCAGATGTTGCAGTGTGATCGTGCCCTGAAAATCCGCCTGACATTCATGCCTTCCGTGCAGCAAATTCTCCATGTTACCGGGGCCATTGATGATCTTTTGGGTGATTGCTTCTAAGCATTTGTTCAGTACTTGACCATTACCTGGTAGTTAATATTTGATAACATTGGTGTTCTCCAATTTTTTTACCAGAAACAGTGATCATTCCTTGGTAATATGTCATGTTCAGCCTGCCTTGTTGAAGGTGCTTGTGGTATATCTCTGCTTGCCCTGAGGTCAAGTATGCAAAAGTTTATAAAAGAGCCACCCAATACCATCTAGTTTTGGTGCTGAACACATTCAGCCTTATAGGATGGCTGCAGCTACCTCCACCACTGTTATGGGTTGTGTCAGGCTCTGCCACTCTTCCAGAATGAGCTAACTCCTTGTTTTCTTTTTCATTTGCTCCCAGTGTGCAAAGAATCACTGTTTGCATTTTTGTTGATCTTTACAGACAACAACAAGAATAAAGAGATATTTGATAAGCTCTCTGCTATGCAAAGCATTTCTTGGGTGTCTGATGAGTGGCCATTTCTGATTCTTGGACTCTGTTGTGTATATGGGGTGGTTTTGCCCTTATTGGTGTGCTGACTCCCCACAGATGCATCTTGACGGTTGGTCGTTTTGTCTTTGCTAACATTCTGCTATCAGTGATTTCATTTTTCTGTCTCTGGGTATTTGCAAATCAGTTGTTGTGCTTGTAGGAGGCATTCTGCCGGGTACAGTTCCCATGCAGTTGTTCCTTCAAGGCACTGTAGGAAGTTGTAGATTGCTTTTTGATAGTTCCAGCATTGTTGCACCAGCTACTGGAGAGCCAGTTTGGTGTAGTGGTTAAGTGTACAGACTCTAATCTGGGAGAACCAGGTTTGATTCCCCACTCCTCCACTTGCACCTGGCTGGATGACTTTGGGCAAGCCGTAGTTCTGATAAGAGCTGTTCTTGAAAAAGAGCAGTTTCTGTCAAGAGCTCTCTCAGTCCCACCTATCTCACAGGGTGTCTGTTGTGGGGAGGGGAAGGGAAAGGAGTTTGTAAGCTGCTCTGAGACACCTTTGGGTAGTGAAGGGCGGGGCATAAATCCAATCTCCTCCTCCTCTTCTTCTTCTTCTACTTGCTCTTGCATTGGCATTCCCTGATGCAGCTCTTCCATTTCCCCCAGCATTGTTCTTCTGCTGCCCCCTGTAAAGTTTTCCTGACTGAGGCCGTATGTGCAACCTTGAGCAGGTTCCTGGGGAGGTAGCATAAAAATGCTCTAGAGAAATAAATAAACCTCAAATGTGCTTGTGTCTCACACTTCATGCTTCTCCTGCTCTGATAGTTGTAACCTTCACAATGGCCTTCCCCCATTACTTACTGTTCAGTCTTCATCATGACTTACATGATGGCATGTCCCAATTGAGGCATGATGAACAGTTTATAATGGGTCAGTGACCCCATATTAAACTGAGGTAACATAGCTGGTTGGAGTTGAAGTTCATGTTATACTCCTCTCTGTTCCCCTCCTGGTGTTGATCTCACCAACCCTTGCCTCCCTGGAGGTCTTATGCATTCCTTGCTTTCCATCTCTCCTTGTGGAGTTTCTTGGTCTGGTAAGGGAAAAAGTAGAGCTCATTTGGGAGTTGTGACACCATATTGATTAACAATGGTGGCGGTCACACATGCAAGATAATGCAAGGGGGGAAGCAAGGCTATTTTCTCTGAAGTAATTTGACTCGCAGTTGCGTGATCACACAGTCCCTGTGAGCTGCGTAATCAGATGCAAACCACGGGTGAATCAGGTTTCTTTTTGCCGCATGTTTCCGGTGCGCTTCAATGGGGGATCAATGATCTGCATCTCTGCACTGAGTGCTCCCTATGCAGTGTGCAATGATGAGCATACTGAAATGGGGAAAAAAAACAATGGCATGGAGTCAGGATGGCCCAATCAGACCATCCTGATGCCATGAGTGTGCACTGGTATGATCACATAGGAAAAGTCAATTCCTGGCCCATAGCAAACCCGTTTGCTACCAGACTTTCCCTAGTGTTTTTTAACTCCGCTTCTGCGGCAGAGCAAAATGAGTTGCCCATGAGTGAGGGATGCTTCCCAGATGTTTGTGTCTGATTGCGCCCTTAAAATCCACTTGGCATTCACACCTATGGCAGGGCTAATTCTATGTGTGATCGCAGCCAATGTGTTGTAAGAATTTTTCATCTGCTTTGAGTTGTGCTTGTTGTTTTGTGCTGCTTGCTGTTGTGTCTCCCATAACTTTAGCTGGTATGGTTACATCCACCATCTAAGTCCTGTTGTTAAATTCTCTAAAACTCTCTATATATCTGTTCTTCATCAGATATTCAGCCACTCTATGCTTGAGTTGCTGCCTCTTTGCCATTTCTATATGTCCATACTCAGCTAACAATCTGCATGGATCTTTTGGCTGCAATCCTTTAGCTACTTATTTTTGTTTGTCACTCCCTACTGCACCCTCAAGTTGCTGTTGTATCTTGAATTGGAAGTCCAAGGAGAATGCATTGGCCTGACTTGATCATTTCATATTATTTGACACCATTAGAATGGCCATTTCTGCCTTTCCCTCTATCATCTGAGACCACAAGGAAGGCCCTTGTGTCCACAGTCTTAAAGCTTCTTGTTGATAGTGTTATATTAGCAAGTATGTTTCTTACAGCATGATTAACTCTGCCCAAATCTTGTTCACTTTGAGCAGAATCTCTGTTGTGGATCAGCCAGGGCTCAGTGACAGCAAGGCCTCAGGAGAAGAGCAGCCTCACGTAGCCAGCTATGAGTCAGCAAAAGCTGACAAATAGGAAGATGAGCTTCAGGCTTGTCAGAATTCACAGGCAACAGCTGGTGCAGAACCACAGACAGTCTCCAGCCCTAATTCAACAGGTGAAATTCAGTTGATCATTTCCAGCCCTCTAGTATCACCCACACCCTTAGAGCACTGTAGACAGAGGCTATGAACAGAACTACAGGAGAGATGACAAAGTGCACACCTCCTGCCCCAATGCCAGCTGCTTGGGTAGTTGCAGGATTACTCCTGAGCAGCTGACTGCAAGCATGACTCTTAATCATATAGCTATAAAAACCAGCCAAGGGAGGCTGTTAGGTGTGAAAGCAGCAAGCTGAAATCCCTGTGATTCTGTGGCCAGTGCATTGGATCCTGCTTCTATTCTATAACTCTTCAGATTGTTTCCTGACTATGCCTTTGTCTTGCTCCTTAACCTACTTGTGAGTAACCCTTGGATTCTCAGACCTTGTTGTACAGACTGACTCTTGGACTAGATTCCTGACTCTGTGATTAACCTTGGACCAGACCTTAACTATGCTTCTTGAGTGGGTGCTCTTGCCTTACTCACTCTGTGTTCTAACAGCATGCCCTATACCATTCCCGGCCTGGCTCGCAACAATATCTTTCTTAAGGTGCCAATTCCTGAGCTGTAGGACATTCCATATTGCCTGTGTCAAAGTGTCCATGATTGTCTGTTTGTATCTTCTCATTCTCATTTCTTATCTTTCTTTCACTCCATCTTTCTTGGCTTTTTATTTTTTTGTCCACCTGTCCTGTTTTTGGAAGGACTGTAGTGCTTTTTCTTCAGGCTGTTCTAGTGTCTTTTTATGTTTTTGGGCCTGAATTTGGAGGCTATGTCCACATTTTATACCATCACACTCTAAGTATCTCTCCTTTTATGACTTAGCCACAGTGATTCATGCAATCCAGACTGGATTACTGTAACTCATTCTATGCTGGGTTGCCTTGACTCTGACATGGAAAGTTCAGCTGGTCCAAAATGCAGTGGTGTGCCTCCTGATGGGAACATCTCTGAGAGCTCATATACAGCCAATGCTCTGCCAGATGCATTGGCTCCCAGTTGAGTACCAGATCAGGTTTAAGGTTATGGAATTAACCTTTAAAGCCCTGTGGTCTGGGACCAACATATCTGCAGGACCGTCTCTCCCAATATGTCCCCCAAAGAGCTTTATGCTCATCAGAACCAGGGGTCATTTCATGGAAAAAGAGGTGCAGAAGCTCATTAGCATATCTCATTAGCATAACTTATTTGCATATGCCACACCCCCTGTTGCCACTGGAAGTGTGTCAGAAGGTAACATCCACTGCTCAGGCTCCACTGGACAGTTTTGGATTGCTAGCTATGGGGGGGAGCGTGCAGATCTGCCGTCACAGAGGAGGGAGAGCTTGTACCGGAATAAACCTTGGTCTTAAAGGTACCACTGGACTTTTTTGGATTGCTAGCTATGGGGGCGGAGGGAGCACGCAGATCTGCCATCACAGAGGAGGGAGAGCTTGTACCTGAATAAACCTTGGTCTTAAAGGTGCCACTGGACTCTTTTGGATGGCCGACAAGTGCAGGAAAGTGTGTGGCTGCTCGTGGGTTGAGGAGGGGGGCGCGGAGGATGTGCATGGCCTCGAGCAGGTAGGGGGCCACAGTGGTGGCAGGGCAAAGGTGCAGGAGGAGGCCAAGGAGGTGCAGGAGGCCAGAGTGAAGCACCTCACAGGCCTCACAGGAGTCACCGGGGCTCATCTTGCAGAGGTGTTGTGCCAGGGCTGGCATGAGAATGGGCAGAGCCTGGGTGGGCTGGGTGCCATGGCCCAAGCAGTGGTGGAGCAGCTCAAGGGCCAGCTCATGGCAGTGCTCCACTGGATCGGCCAGCGGGCTGGGAAAAGTAGAGGGGCTGCTGAGAGCAGGGGGTGGGGTTTGCTGCATGTTCCCACCCCCTGGGCTCCTTACTGCCAGAGCTTTGCTCCTGTGCACTCCTGCAGGAAATGAGCCCTGATCAGAACAACATCTTCTGGTGATCCATGGTCCAAGAAGACATCCACTTAGTGTCAACCAGGGCCAGAGCTTTTTTGGCTCTGGCTTCAGCCTGGTGGCACACCCTCCCAAGTGAGATCAGGGCCCTACAAAACTTATTACAGTTCTGCAGGGCCTGTAAAATGGAGTTGTTCCACCAGGCCTTTGGTTGAGGTGCTGGGTGTCCAATTACATGAGCCTCCCCTGCTCCACCCCATTTCTTTCTGTTTGCATTATGTCTTGTACCATTGGTGATGACTGACGCGGACTTACCCAACGCCTTGATCCATCTTGAGCACACATATAGGGCTCATCCAGGAGTTTTTGTCAAATTGTCTATTTTGCCATCTTTTGAATTATGTTATTGGGGTTTTAACTGGACTATATTGCAATTGGTTTTTTTAATTGTTTTTGAGCCCTCGTGTGGGGGAAGGGTGGGATAGAAATTCAATAAATGAAATTAAAAATGACTGCTTTGTATTGTCTTTGGAACTGCAGTTTTGTTTTCTGTTATATTTTACTCTTTTGGCTGATATCCACTGCTTCTCCTCCTCACTCCACCACTTCTTCAGTTGTGGTCATTGGGCTGCTTCCTTTCGCTAAAGGATGTGTCTGTGTTTCCATGGTTTTGTCTTCCATTATCATGCAATGTGTGGTAGTGGTGGCAGTAGTTACAGCAGTAATAATAGTAGAGGCTGCCCTGTGTTGTGATGTACTACTTCTTATTCTCGACACTTAGTCACTGGTTCAGTTGCTCCATTGTTTTCTCTGTTCACATGGCTTGTTGTTCCCTTTGATGCCCTCCTTCTGCTTCTTCCTCCTCTCCTTCTCCTCAGTCCTCCTCTGCATTGATCTCTATGAATCACTTCTGCCAAATTGAGTTCAGTGTCTCACTGCAATGGATCCAATGTTTCCCCTGTTGGAGAAAGTGGAGGGAGCCTTTCCACACTGGATGAAGACTTTCTCCACTGAAGGAAGACTTAGCAAAACAAAGTAATTTAGTCATCATGTGAAATGTATGGACATTGTGTTGGATCCAACTATTCCCTTCTCATCAAGCTGTATCCAATGGCTCCCTTCCACTAGCAACCACGTATATGAGTCCAGTTCTGCTACATCTATATTTCTGTGGACATATTGTTTTAATTATTTTAGTCAGTGAATGCATCTGTGTGAAAATGGGCTATGTTAATTGCTAACACTTTGGCCTGGCTCATAAAAGAAGATAAAAAATTGTATTACAAAACAGGAACACATTATTTCCTATGCAGAGGTCTCAGCTTTCTTTATTTTTTAAAGTAAGTCTTTTCCTGCTTTTCTTGCAGAGATATAAGGAAAAAGGCGTTCCTAAGACCTAGAGACTTATTTATTAAAAATGAAGCTGGGAATTCAGAGAAACTGCAACATCTATTGTTACAATAGTGTGTTAATACAATATTCTAGTGCTGATTCTTTTAAAAATTGCAAAATCCTTGCTGGCCCGGGGTAGGGGCAGCCACTGCTGTAGGATTGTGGGAGGTAAACTGCAGGGAAATCTACTATGTGGAAGCCCCACTGCTGTTACAGTTTATCTGCAGCTGCAATGACAATGGAGAAACCACAATATCCTGTCCCCACATGGAAGACACCTTTGAATCCAAACCTATGTTTTTACTTTCCACATGATATTCTTCTTACCAAATATAATTTTGTCATCCCTGCCATCTGACACAACAATATTCTCTGGATAGATATCCAGATGCCCAAATAGTAGGCTGAATATAGAATTATTTATAACAGGTTCTTTTAGATGTTTACTTTTTGTTGGCATGGGAATTATTCCAGTCTTTCTTTTGCTCCACAAAGGAATGACCTCCCTAACAGACCTGTGAAATTCAAGTTTGAGAACTCTAATATTTTGAGACCAATGTATACAGTTGCCAGCTCTGGATTGTGAGATTCTGGGGGTGGATCTTGGACAGGGTGGGGTTTGGGGGAGGGAGAGATCCCAGTGGGGTATAATGCCAACAGAGATCAGCTTCTGAAGCAGCCATTTTCTCCGGAGGAACTGATCTCTTTGACGTGGAGACTAGTCATAATTCTGGGAGATCTCCAGCCACCACCTGGCAGCTGGCAAACCTATGTTTTAGCTCATTTTTCACACAGAAGCACTCACTCGCAGAAGAATAAAAGGAATAATTTCCATCTCTGCAGAAATGTGGACACGCTGGAAGTGAACTCCACACATTTGGATGTAAATCTAAAGAGATCGACATGCATCTAATTGAAGTTAGCTGGAAAACTATTTTAAGAGAAACGTCCTGATCTTTGGAATATTCCAAGCCATAAATCAAGGCTCTTCTGTAGCACTAGGACATTTACAGTGCAGTCCTAAACGGTTACTTCAGCCTAAGCCAATTGATTTCAGTGGGCTTAGAGTGGTGTAATTCCACATAGCATCGCAGTATCAGTGTCTCAAGGCAGAGACAAGGATTAAAGTTTCTTTTTAAAATGTATTCCTTTCTGTGACATAAATTAAATGTATTTGTGATTCATGGCCTCCAGCAGTTTGTAAAGTTCTGTATATTGCAGAATATGTAGATGCAAACATGCATAAAGTGGTGTTGTCATTTGTACGCAGTATGATACTTAAATGAAAAATGCAAGTTATAAAGACTGGGATGCTGAGTTTGTATTGTGCCTCCAAGCTAACACTCTTTTGTGAGGATAATCAGCCTCTAAGTGCCATCTTACCAAACTTCAGTACAGAACCAAGTAGAATTCAAATGCATTAACAAAAGGAAGAAAGAAAATGCTGTTGATGTTATTTTAACCATGCTGTTTAAATGGATCAATTGGTCATTGTGATGATTCAGTGTACTGAGTTTCTGTATATCCACCCAGGATGGCCAAACATGATACAAGATGGACCTTCCATACCTTTAATAGTAATGCAGAAAAAGGAATTTAACCAGCTTGTCTAGTCAGAGTGCTACTGGCTTGAGGGAACTGTACTTGCCAGAATTCCTGTTCAGGTAGTAAAGTCACAAGTACCCTAGTTTATATTATATCCAGTCATGCTTTTTGTCCCTTATAGATATGGATCTCAAGTGCTGATGTTTCTTTATTCATTACACATCTCCAGCCTTGCAAACCTGTGGGCACTTAGGGTATTTTGAAAATACTGAGTGGGCATCACCGCAAAATGGCTGTCATGGGTAGCAAACCTCAAAAAGGATCCCATGGGGTTGGGGCCAATCACAAAAGGTTAGGAGATTCCAAGCTAGGTTGATACCTAGGATGAAGAAAACTGTTTACAAATGAGTGCTCACTCAAGACTCTAAAGGCGATGCTTCCTGGGTTCTCCTGAAGTATCTCCTGCTCCAATGGAATATAGGGAAATCAAAACTGGCTCTTTGCTTTCAAGAAGAAATGTTTTGGGCAGGACAGAAGCGCACTACATGAAACATTTCAGCAGCAGCCATTGTACCTATGGGCACCACATTCAGGATCACTACCCTAGAGGTTCAGTTGGTACCTACCCTATTGACATTTTTGTGCCAGGTCAAAACACTCATATTTTCCCAGACTTTGAACTGAGTTTCATTCTACCTTTTAGCGAAAGACTAAAGGCTATCTTTAATTTGGATACTGACAGTTGTATTGTTTTATGCTGTAAATGCCCTTGCTCAGCTCCTGGAGAAGTGGAATATAAATTTATATATAATTGAATAATGTCAACAAATAAACAGGATTCCTCCAAATGTAGCTGATACAACATCTCTTACTTTAGGGTCAGGGCCTGTCAGACTCTGTTTTTAGGGTAACCTAGAAGAGAACAGATCACTTGTGATTACAATGGTGTTTATTAAGGTTTAACAAGATGCTATAAGCAGCATGGTGGTTACACAATGATGGAAGATCAACCAAAGACAGGCTTACACCTCCCTCCCTGAAGACTGGGGATCCCTGACAGCTTTTTTAAAGAAGTCACTCCAGGGGGTTAATTGCTGCTCACACATCTGCATTATTCCTCTTCAACCAGCAAGGTCTGAAGACCTTAAGTTTAGCCTAAGCTTTTTGAAGTTACAGCAGCCTAATTGAATGCAAGCACCAGCACCTGTCTGTGGGATATTTTCCCACTGACAAGCTGCTTACTGCTTTCAGTTTTATTGCTAACTATGCACTAATTGACTGGGAAACTGGAAGTGCAGGCCTGAAGCCTAAGCTAGAGAGAAAGAGAGAAAATGGAGGGAATTCATGGGGTTCTGTAAAGATATACTATTACCTTGACATACAAGGGTGTTTCACAGGTGAACACATTATACCACATAGTGATAATTCTTTTTATGTGAAGACAAACAATATTAAGAAAGAAATTGCAGTGGACATTTCATGCACACATAGAGTGAGCTTATCTTTGTAAGTTATATTCTAGACAATTCTGAATGGTTAGACAAGGGAAGTGTAAACTGAATGAAATGACAGCAACACCAAAATTCTGGAATGCTCCCCAGGGAGATTGATTTGTCCTCTTCTGTTGCAATCTATCATCACCAGGTGAAGATTTTTTTGTTTTGTTTGGCATTCCCTCCTTCCTGCCCAATATTCTGATTGTTGTTTTTATGTTTGTGTATGTATTTTAGGCAGGGCTCTTTTTGTATCAGGGGCCACTGTAAGCTCTTGGAGGATTGGTTACATTAGGGGTGTGTCACCTAATATGCAAAGGAGTTCCTGATACAAAAGAGTCCTGATTTTAGGTATGGTTTAAATTGTTTTAATGATATGTTGAGTTTTTATGTTGGTTTCAATGTCTTTAAAATCTGATTTTATTATATATGTTTTAATTTGTTAGTGGCTTTGGTGGCCCTAGTGAGGGCAGAAAGGTGAAGTAGAAATTTTGCCAAATGGATCAATCAATCAATTTCTGGTTCCTAACTGAATGCTCCGATGTATGTGGCTTCCTTAGTCTTCAACATGCTCCTTCTCTCCACATGGTTACTTTCAAAGTGTAACCTTACATTTCATTAAATCTTCATGGAGTCTGTGACCCCTTTTGCAAAACTACTCCAAGGACTTATGAGTAGTAAGGTTCATAACACTTTCTGACTGATCAAGAATGTCCTCTTTTGTCTTCTGCATCTGGTTAACTAGACACTAGAAGGAGAATGGAATGTGAGAAATCGTAATCATAAAACTTGCAAACTGCATCCATTGCTCTTCAAATGGTATGACTGTATTCCACTTTTAAAAGCTAGGCTGTGGTCAGACATGCCTTTAGATCTGACATAGCTGTGAATGCCTGCTGGATCTAAAGTGCATGATCAGACAGCAGCTTCTGGAAAATGTCCCACAGTCATCAGCACCCCATGCTGTCCTGCCACATAAATTGAGGTAAAAGATACCTGATGGGCCATGGACAGGTTTTCTCTAGTTTGATCACTCAAGCATGCGCTTAAGGAATCAGGATGGTCTGTCCATTCCATCCTGAATCAGTGTCAGTTCCCCCCCCCTTTGCTTAGCAGTATGCGCATAACCGCATACTCCATGGGGAATTCTCCATGCAGAGGTTCAATTCCTTGTTTATGCACGGGAAACAAAAGGCAACCCCCCTCACCTGAATGTGGCTTCTGATAATGCAGTGATGGGCTGAGCCTGCAGCATAAAGCGATGTGTGCTTGTGTGACTGCGAGTCAAATTACACTGGAGGAAATGGGGCACTTCCCCTCCATGCCAAATGTCACATCTGACTGCATCCCCAGTCTACTTATTCACTCTCTACATCATAGTTTCTAGCAATATCTTTTGAGAGTTCTGATGTCTCCCCCAGACCAGTCAAGAAAGGTGAAGGGGATGGCAATTAAACATGCAGGGAAGAAGATTCACTTCCCCGGTTTATCTTTTCTTAATTTGGTCCCTAGAGGCTAATTTCCTATGCTTTCCCCTCCCAACACAGTGGCTTCTCTTCTCCTGCATGTGGAATTACAGTAACCTCTAACTTTCTCCAGTTGGTAGGATGAATCAGTGGTAGGAGTATTCATGATATGCTAGGGAATTATCTTTCTATCCTACAAGGCAGCAAAGTTTCAATAGCCAACAGCTATTTCATAATGAATGATTCTTGCAAGACCCATATTTCCAATCAGTTTATCCTTGAAAAACAGGCTCTAGATTCTGTTCAGTTTCATATTTGTTTGAACTCTAGAGAGTTGAGTAACTGAAAGTAAGTCAACAACTGCAAGGAGGATCAGGAGTGCAACATCAAGGAATTCCTGTAGATGTGGTCACTGCCTCAGAAGAGCATCTCCTGATTTTTGCTTATATAAGCAAGGTCTTACCCCTTTCCTTAGGGCCAAACTACACCTTATGTTTCCTGGTGAGCCAGGTTGAAGTTCCCCAGGTTCAACTTGCTTTCCCTGCATTCTCATAGCAGCTGGAAAAAAAGGCATTTTAAAGTCTCCAGGAGCCCACTTCTGGTCAGAACTAGGGATGGGCATGAACCAAATGATGAAGCAAAATTCATCACAAATTTTGCCCTGTTTGTGGTTTGTGAACCAAAATTTGTGATGGATGATCATGAACTTTTAAAGCAGTTTGTGGTGGTTCATGGGTAGAGCAGAAACTGGGGGTTTAAAGGGACTCTGAGTCCCTTTAAACTCCTGCTTTCTGTTCCCCATGAAAGCAGCAAAAACGGCCACTCTGCTGTTTTTCAGGATTTCTGCAGACCCCATTTAAAAGAATTGTGGTCCCTTTCAATGGGGGTTGCAGGGGCATCAACCACAAACTGGTTTGGTTCATGAATGAACCTCCAGGTTCAATTCAGTTTGTGATTTAGTTCAAGGTTCGGCCAAGAACCACAAATTGACAGGAACCACATTTTTTTTTTTTTCAGTTTGTGCCCATCCCTAGCTAGAACTGCAGTATGCGGGGAGAAGGAACTCCTGCCTTTCCCTTCATATTCCTGAGCCACAATAGCGATTTAGAGAAGTTATTTGCATAACTTTTGAACTGCACATGCTTGAATACTCCCTGTGGACCTCCAAAACTATGCAAATAACTTGCTGCATGGTTTTTTCCAGCTTGGAAAATGGCATGGAGGGGAAGGCAGGATCCTCTTTTCCCCCCACACCACAGTTCTGAGTAGAATTGAGCTCCTGGGAATTTTAAAAATGCCTTTCCTCACAGCTGCTAAGTGAGTGCAGGGAAATTAGGGCTGCCAGGCTGCCCACCATGGTGGGACACCTCCTGCCAACAGTTGTCCTTACCTGCCACCACTATGTCTCTTCCAGGCAAAACCCGGAGGAAAAGCTATAAGGTGGAACCATAGAGTTTCTCTGGATTCCAAGAGCTACCCTACATCACTTCCAGGCTTTCCCCAAAAGTAATGTTCTGGTCCACAGTACACCATAGTGCCCACAATGTCTCTGTGCTGAACCTAAAAGAAATCAAGTTAAATACAGGGAACTGCAACCCAATTCACTAAACATGTAACTAGTAGTTTGGTCCTTAACTGGCCTCCATCTTTATCTGGTTATTAAGCTGAACTATAGTGTGGTTGTCAGGAACTTGAGCTATAACATCACCATCTCTGGCATTTATCCTTCTCCTCCCTATTCTATAAACTTCTGCCCAACTTTACAGAGTAGATTCAGATGTATTTATTTATTCACCTTTGGAATTTATCTGCTCTCCTCAACCATTTGGGGGCAGCAAATGGCATATATAAACTGCAAAAGAATTGGAAAGTATGGTAATCCATTAAAACCAGTAAAAAAATGTAAAAAAAAAAAAGAATTAAATATACCTATTACTCAAGGAGAGAAGTGAGGGGAAACCATGATTAAATGCCATAATTCAATTAATCAAAACCCTATGGGTAAATTTTGTAAAAATGATCCTGACACCTTCAACTGAGGAGATGAGGTAATAAGCAGATACCTGTGAGGAGAGCATTCTATAAAGACAGGACCGCTATGGAAAAGATAGCCACTTGCTTCATGTGGAGGGATATAGAGAAGGGCCACACCCAAGTGTCCATTTATGTGGGGATCACTTTAAGTGCACTTAGGAAGTGTGCTCTATTAATGTTAATCAGCTATCATACCTATTAGAAATTACTAAAGCTACAGTCCTAAGAATGTTGACTTTGAAATAAGTCCAACTGAAATCACTTCCAAAATAAAAATGAATAAATTCACATCATACCTCTTCTATGTCCTGTTCAACAGTAAATTGTTCACCTTAGAAGCAAGCTGGCTGAATAAAGCTTTCTAAAAAGAACAGGGTAATCCCAAAGAGGGGGAAGGAATACATCTTGGTATAGCCTGATCTCATCATATCTCCGAAGCTAGGCAGGGTTGGTATTTGGATGGGCGACCACCTAGGAAGGCTCTGCAGAGGAAGGCAATGGCAAATCACCTCTGTTTCTCACTTGCCTTGAAAGCTCCTTGCTGGCATCACCATAAGTCAGCTGCAACTTGACAGCACTTCACACACACACACACACACACACACACACACACACACACACACTCCTAAAAAGAGTTATACCTTTCTAAATTCATTGAAGTCAATGAATTTAGAAGGGCATAACTCTGTTTAGGATTAGATTACAAGTATTTGGAACTAAATGCTCCTCATGGCAACCAACCCAGAGACAGTGGGCGAGGTTGACAGATTGCTTCTCCTGGAGAGCCAATTTTGTGTAGTGATTAAGAGCACAGATTCTAAGCTGGGAGAATCAGGTTTGATTCCCCACTCCTCCACATACAGCTGCTGGTGTGACCTTGGGTCAGTCATAAGTTCTTTCAGAGCTGTTCTCTCAAGGGCAATTCTTGAGAGAGTTCTCTCAGCCTCACCTACCTTACTGGGTGTCTTTTGTGGGGAAGGAAAGGGAAAGGGATTGTAAGCCACTCTGAGAATCCTTTCAGTAGTGAAGGGTGGGGTATAAATCCAATCTCTTCTTCTTCCTGATATACTCCACACTGACAGCTTCACTCATCTGAGCAAAGCCTCCTGAAGGAACCACTCTGTATATGGGTCAGATTGACAGCTCCCTGTACCAAAATATTTTTTCTCCACCTGTTCGAATGAGTGAGGTTACCAGGCAGGCCAAGCCTGGCAACTGGTGGGACAGCTAGAGGTAGAGAAATGGATGGGCAAGTGCCATTAGCTATGTCATGATGTAGGGTAACTCTAGAACTCACTATGGTAAAACCAACATAGCCAAAGTCTTTTAAAAAATCTACTGGTGGGAGGCCTCTAGTCTAGCATCCCTATGTCCGAGGAACAGAAATTTCTCGACATCCTAGACAATGCAATGTATTGCTTGATTAATATATTGCTTTTAGTAGTTTTTAATGTTATTGAATGGATTATTATTGTGTTGGTTTTGATGTGAGCCACCCTGATGGGCAGCCTAGCAAGTTGAATTTAATAAATAATAAATGAATAAAGCCTCCCACACTTCTGCAGAATGTGTAAAAAGGAATAGTTCAAGGGGATTCTTATACTATGGAATAAGATTGTTGTTAACATCTGTGAAACTTAAGCAGTTCTTGTTGCTTTCTTCCATCTATTATAATGCTTTATTGTGCTGCTCTTCAATTTTGCAGTTCAGCTCTGCTGCATTACTTGCATGTTTATACTATTATATCATCTGTATTATACTACTTTGTGAATTGCTCTATAATTTTGCAATTTAAAAAATAATTCTGCAATCCAGTTTTATGAACTGTTGAATGTTTTATACTGCTCCTTTTATTGTTTCAAATGGTGTAATCCACCTTGTCACAATCTCTGCCCTCCCCAGACTCTGCCCTCTCACAATCTTTGCCTTGCCCACAAATCTCCAGGAATTTCCCAACCTGGAGTTAGCAACCCTAGTGGCCATGTCTAGTTTTTATACCTGCAGACAGGAAGGAGGGGGGCGAAAGCATAGTTGAGATGGTGTGCAGCTGGCAAGGTGTTCCCCAGCAGTTCTCTTTATTTTTTATATAATAAATTCTGTCTATACTTGATGATACTTTAGTGCACATTAAAACAATAGTACGTGCACAACTGTAAACCTTTTTCAAGGTTCAGTATTTGATATTTCTTTATTTCTGTTTTTTTCTCACAACCGCTTTCATCCAACACCTGCTGCAGCAAGTGAGGTTAAAAATCTGTGTGAAGTTGGGAGAAAATTCCAAGTTCCATCAATGTTAAGGGAGAATTGATTAATTTTTATGGCTCCCATATAATATGCATAAAGTTATACAAGCAGAACGCAGTACATGACTTTGCATAAAGCTAGCAATAAATTTAGCTTCCCTTTTAAAACTTTTAAAGTATTATTTTACTCTGCTGAAATGTTGCCATGGAAAACCCAAGCAGCTAGCAGTTGATACACCAATCTAGCAACAGTACATATGCAGAAATGGCCAAGCAGAAAGTTTGGAAAAAGGAATTTCTTTGGGATATACTGAGACAGTAGAATTAGATTTGCAATTTGTCACTTGACCTATTAATTAATTATAAATGCTACACAAATACTTCAGTCTTTCTACCTTGCTGTATTCCCAGCAGTTCCTGGTTGAAGACAAAAGGATAAATAAGAGATAGCCAGTCAGATTTTCAAAGCTTGTTAGGTTTGGCCAAGCTTGTTGTAATAAGTGATTTCAGTTTTGAAATTAGTAGCCTATATAGAATCATAACACTGGAAAACATAATACCAGCTGTTCTGTTCAACTTCTATAACTAATTATGACCTGTCTATTACAGTTTTATTTATACACTAGGAATAAGGCCCGTTGTGGAAATGAATACAATGAGCTCTAGAAAGAGGCTCTGGGAGAGTGCCAAGGCCTTGGACACTCAGCAACAATTTTCTGTGGTGACCTCAGCAGGGTATAATGACATACAGTACACCATTTCCCCCAGAGGAATTGATCTCTGCTACCTGAAGAGCAGTTGTAATTTTGAATTATCTCCAGCCCTCACCTGGAGATTGGCAACAGTGGCCACCCAGGATGGAATGGCTGGTTGGGAGGGTGGAGTCTATGGCATTGTACCTGTCTGAGGTCCCACCCTGCCTCAAACCTCACCCTCTCCATCCCTCAAATCTCCAGGAATTTCCCACCTGGAGTTGGCAACCCTATCTCCTTCCCAGCAAAGCATCAACCTACCTTTCCCCTCCCTCATGCTTCAGTTTTCCATCTCCCCCACACCTGCACCCTCGACAGTGCTCTGAAACCCGGACTTCCACATCACATTGGCTGTCATGGGGGGGCCATCTCAGCAAGGTATAAGGACACGGAGTCCACCATGTTCTCCAGGGGAACTGATCTCTGCCACCTGGAGAGCAGTTGTAATTCTGAGTGATCTCCAGCCCTCACCTGGAGACTGGAAACAATGGTTTCCCACAAGGAGGAAAAGTAGTCTTTCTCTGCAATGGGGACCAAAGCAGCTGACATCATTCTCCTCTCCCCCTTTTGTCTTGCACAACAACCCTGTGAGGTAGGTTAGGCTGAAAGTCTGTGACTGGTTCAAAATCACCCACTCAGCTTCTACAGCAAGAACCTGGTTCTAGCCGACCCTGCTCTGAAGTACTGACTGCGACGCCTAGAGTAGCCAACCTCCAAGTGGAGCCTGAAGATCACCAGGTTTCACAACTGAAATCCAGACAACAGATATCTCCCCCCAAGAGAAAATACTGCTTTGGAAGGTGGGCTGTATGGCATTCTGTTCAGCTGAGGCCTCTCCCCTCCTTCCATAGACTCTACCAGAAAATCTCCAGAAATCTCCCTACCTGGAGCTGGCAACCCTAGTCAGGACTGGCCCCAATGAGTTTCTCACAAAGGCCTGTGAAGGGTTTCCTTCCTTTGTCTGAACCAAGCTTGGTTGCCTGCTGTGGCAAAATGGGCTCCAGTTTACAACTCAGCTGTTTACCTCCCACCCTCATCCCATGGGCGTATCTCACTCCTTAAATTCACTGCCACCGCTCACTGAATCATCACTGCCTTTTTAGAGGGACAGTGAGACCCCTCTGGCCAAATCTCCCTATTTGGAGATGGAATCACCAATCTTTGAAGGATCCCTAGAAAGCTGGCAACCAAAGGGCCTGGCATTTCCTTGCTTCCTTGGGTTACCCCCTCCTTTTGGTATTGTGCAGAGTGGGGGAGACTATGTGGTCAGAGCACAACACAGATTATTAGCCCAAATAAACAAATTTATTTAACTATTTACACAATTATGGAGAACACACACACACTAAATAAATAAGGCACAGCTATAGGAGTAAGCACACACCATGAACCAACAGGGCATAAATTAACAGGTGTTAAATGCAACCCTCTTTCCCTACACACAATACTCTCTCCCTCTGGAGGTTGTGGGCTCACGAGAGGATCTCTCCTTGGAACGGCCTCTGGCTCTGCTTCAGCCTCTCTCTCCTACCCAAGAGAGCAGGGAAACTTCCATTCATTTCTCAGTCCAGCTGACTGTGGGGTGGCTGAATTTCTGCTGTCTCCCAGGGTTCCCCACATCTCTGGCTTGTGGCCTAGCTGGAGTCTATATTGATGCTGGCCTGCCCCTTAGGACAGTCCCTCTTTTCCCATACTTTTTGGCCTTGGGGCAGCTGGGAACTGTAGGCCAGCAGATGAGGAAGCCCCATTCAACGCAGTGAGTGATACCCCTGCAGGCCCCTCTCTGGAACTACAGCTCAATTAAACCTTATGTGGGAACATTTTAAACACAGAGATGGCAGCCATCTTACAGACACAGGTAACTGCCATTTCGTTGCACCTACCAACAGCTACTGAGGGAAAAATTAGTCCCACACAGTAGGCGAGTGTCTTCATCAAGAGAGAAAGCTGTTTGCCAAAAATTCTGACAGGGCACAGTGGCTGAAGAAGTGGGTGGGGAAGAGGAGCAAACCCAGCACCTGGCCAATGGCACACAAGTACTCTTGGGTGGTGGCTGCGTGGGATTCAGGAAACACAGCCAGTGGCTTTTTCAGAATAGTATTTCTTTTTCAGAATAGTATACTGAACATATGCAAGGGATATTATGATGTCTGCTGAAATAACAGCATTTTTATTTTTTTTAAAACAAAATTTTTATTGGAATATATTCAACATTGTTAAACACCATTACCAATTCAATTTAAAGATTATATCCCATCCCCCCTACCCCCAAAAAAGGCTTCCAACACTGCTAATAACAAAAAAAAAGTTAAAAGGCAATCAAATTTAGATTTATAACAGTTGACAAACCAGGTAACACAATTCTAATACATAGAAGCCTGACTCTTTCTAACATAATTTCCAATAAAAGTACAGTACAATCAAATATTCATTTCATTTCTCATTCAATTTCAATAAGAATCAAGATTGTACATTTTCCCTTTCATTTTATATTCAGTTTCCATATACAATTTCAGGCCTTCCCAGTCTTTTAAATATTGTTCTGCCATTTGTCCATTTAATTTTTTTGTCATTTTGTCCATTTCGGCTAGAAACAGCAGTTTCCTTAACCAGTCCTGTATATCTGGCACCTTCTCCGCTTTCCACTTGTTGCGCAAAAGCCATTCTCGCCGATGTGATCATATACCATAGTAATGTCCTCTTTTCTTGTGGAATTTTTTCCATTGTCAAACCTAAGAGAAGAAGCTCCGGGCTTTTCCTAATAGGAATTTTTAATATCTTCTGCATCTCACAATATACATTTGACCAGTATACTTTTGCTTTATCACATGTCCACCACATATGGTAAAAAGAACCCTCTATTTTTTTACATTTCCAACACTTATTACTCAAGTTCTTATCCATACTAATATTAGCAATCTTTTTTGGTGTCATATACCCCCTGTCATATACCCCCTAGAGGAAAACAATAGATTGGGAAGGACTAGAGATCTCTTCAAGAAAATTGGAGAAATCAAGGGAACGTTCCATGCAAAGCTGGCCATGATAAAGGACAAAAACGGTAGGGACCTAACAGAAGCAGAAGAGATTAGGAAAAGATGGCAAGAATACACAGAAGAACTATACAAGAAGGACCTCAATGTCCTTGACAACCACGATGGTATAATCACTGACCTCGAGCCAGACATCCTGGAAAGCGAAGTTAAATGGGCCTTAGAAAGCATTACTAACAACAAAGCTAGTGGAGGTGATGGTATCCCAGCTGAGTTATTCAAAGTCTTAAAAGAAGATGCTGTTAAAGTGCTGCACTCAATTTGCCAACAAATTTGGAAAACACAACAGTGGCCACTGGATTGGAAAAGGTCAGTGTACATTCCAATCCCAAAGAAGGGCAATGTCAAGGAGTGTTCAAACTATCGCACAATTGCGCTCATTTCACACGCTAGCAAGGTCATGCTCAAAATCCTACAAGCTAGGCTCCAACAGTACGTGGATAGAGAACTGCCAGAAGTACAAGCTGGGTTTCGAAGAGGTAGAGGAACTAGAGATCAAATTGCCAACATTCGCTGGATTATGGAGAAAGCAAGAGAGTACCAGAAAAACATCTACTTCTGCTTCATTGACTATGCTAAAGCCTTTGATTGTGTGGATCACAATAAATTATGGCAGGTTCTCAAAGAGATGGGAGTACCGGACCACCTCACATGTCTCCTGAGAAACCTGTATAAGGGTCAAGAAGCAACAGTTAGAACCGGCTATGGAACAACTGATTGGTTTAGCATAGGAAAAGGAGTACGACAAGGATGTATATTGTCACCTTGCTTATTTAACTTATATGCAGAGTACATCATGCGAAATGCTGGCCTGGATGAATCACAAGCCGGAGTTAAGATTGCTGGGGAAAAGATCAATAACCTCAGATATGCAGACGATACCACTCTGATGGCAGAAAGTGAAGAGGACCTAAAGAGCCTCTTGCTCAGGGTGAAAGAGGACAGCGCAAAAGTGGGCTTGAAGCTCAACATCAAAAAAACTAAGATCATGGCATCCGGCCCCATCACTCCTTGGCAAATAGAAGGGGAAGTTGTAGAAGTAGTGACAGACTTCACGTTCCTAGGATCCCAGATCACTGCAGATGGTGACTGCAGCCATGAAATTAAAAGACGCCTGCTCCTTGGGAGGAAAGCGATGGCAAACCTAAACAGCATGATAAAAAGCAGAGACATCACCTTGCCAACAAAAGTCCGCATGGTCAAAGCAATGGTATTCCCCGTAGTAATGTATGGCTGCGAGAGTTGGACTATAAGGAAGGCCGAGCGCCGAAGAATAGATTCTTTTGAACTATGGTGCTGGAGAAGACTCTTGAGAGTCCCTCGGACTGCCAAATCAGTCAATCCTAAAAGAAATCAACCCTGACTGTTCCCTGGAAGGCCAGATCCTGAAGCTGAAGCTCAAATACTTTGGCCACCAAATGAGAAGGGAGCATTCACTGGAGAAGACCCTGATGCTGGGAAAGATTGAAGGTCAAAGAAGAAGGGGACGGCAAAGGATGAGATGGTTAGACAGTGTCATCGATGCAACGAACATGAAATTGAGCAAACTTCAGCGGACAGCAGAAGACAGGAGGGCCTGGCGTAAACTGGTCCATGGGGTCGCGAAGAGTCGGACTCGACTGTGCGACTGAACAACAACATACCCCCTGTACATCATCTTATAACAATTTTCTTTTATATTGATACAGGTTGACATTTTAAAAGCTTTTCTCCACAAAAATTCCCAAGATTCCATTGAAATTTCCTTATTCATATTTATGGCCCATTTTATCATTTGCTCTTTAACAGTTTCATCCAAAGTATATACAGTTAACAGAGTTTTATACAGCTTAGAAATCATTTTTCACCCTTTTTTCAACCAAATATCTTCAAATTCATCGTTCTTAGCTCTAAAACCAACCTCTTTACAGTCTTTTTTTGTAAATGTCCCATATTTGGCAATATTGTAACCAACCATAGTCAAATGCTAATTAATTGTTTGGTTTTAAAACATATTCTTTCCCTTCTTTTTTGAAGCAACTCTTGGTATTTCAACCAATCATTACCTTTATGTTCTGAAAAAGGATGAATAACTGCAGCAGGAACGATCCATAAAGGCCTCTCATTGGGAACTGTATTCCTGTATCTGGTCCATGCATCAAACAACATTCTCCTTATATAATGATGCTTAAACATTGAATCTGCTTTATTTTTCCCATACCAAAGATAGGCATGCCAGCCAAATCTGCAATCGTGACCCTCAAGGGCCAATAGTTTTCTATTTTCCAAATTAACCCAGTCAGTTAACCAAGACATACATATAGCTTCATGATACAAACACAAATTCGGGACTTGGAAGCCACCTCTGTCTTTAACATCATACATTATTTTCATTTTAATTCTTGGTTTCTTTCCTGCCCAGATAAATTTAAAGATTTCTCTTTGCCATTTCACCAACACTTTTACGTCTTTCACAATTGGTATTGTCTGAAACAAAAACATTAACCTGGGCAGTACATTCATTTTGACAATGGCAATTCTTCCAAGAAGAGATAATCTGAGTTTTTCCCATTTTTCTAAATCATGTCTTATCAAAACCCACAATTTTTCATAATTATTCTTAAACAAATCAATATTTTTCATTGTAATATCAACTCCCAAATACTTAACCTTTTTAACCACTTCACATTCTGTCATTTTTTGTAAACATTGTTGCTTTGTAACAATCATATTTTTGCACAGTATTTTCGATTTATTTTTATTTACATAGAACCCTGCGAGATCACCAAACTCTTTTACCTTTTCAAATACCAACGGCATATTATTGACAGGATCTTCAACAATAAACATAATATCGTCAGCAAACGCTATTAATTTATATGAGAAACCTCTGATACTAAGACCTTTTATATTATTGTCAACTCTAATCGCTTGCAGCAATATTTCCAAAATCCAGATAAATAACAATGGCGATAAAGGACAGCCCTGCCTAGTTCCTTTTCTGACCCGGAACGTTTCCGTTGATTCTGCATTTGCAATCACCGTGGCCTTTTTTTCTTTATATATTGATTTAATCATTCTTGTAAATTCTACGCCCATCTGCAATTTTTCAATCACTTTAAACATAAATTCCCAGTTCAAATTATCAAATGCCTTCTCCGCATCTAAAAATAAAAAGCCGACCTCTTTTTCCGGGTGTTTATCATAATATTCTATTGCGTCCAAAACAACCCTCATATTATCTTTTATTTGCCTGTTCGGCAGAAACCCAGGCTGATCCACGGCAATAGTATCTTTCAAATACTCTTTAAGGCGTTCTGCTAGAATTTTTGCAAACATTTTGTAGTCATTATTCAGGAGTGAAATTGGTTGATAATTTTTGACATTAGTTAAATCTTGAGCCTCTTTCGGTATCAGGGTGATTGCTGCTTCGTTGCAGGAATCTGGAACATTCCCACTTTCTCTAATTTCATTTAGAAGAATCTCTAGAATCGGTACCAGGTCTTCCTGAAATTTCTTATAAAATTTGGCTGAGAATCCATCTGGTCCTGGAACTTTGGAAATTTTTGCTTCTCCTATTGCTTTGCTGATTTCTTCTTTAGTTATTACAGCATTTAACAATCCTTTTGTTTTTGAACTTGGTTGTGTCAAATTCACCTTAGATAAGTAATCCTGGATTTTTTGTGGATCCACCTGTTTTGCTTGAAAAAGGGTAGCGTAGTATTTATAAAATTCTCTCCGGATCCCTCCTGGGTCTATAATTTCTCTATTCCCATCCTTCAATTTAATTATTGTTTTGTTTTCTCTTCTTTTCTTCAATTGCCATGCCAAATATTTCCCAGGTTTATTCGCTCCCTTCAAAGGACTTCTGTTGCAATTTTTTCAAGTTCCAATAGACTTCTTTATTTAACCTCGCTTCATATTGTTCCCTTAGGATACTCAGTTCTCTCAAAATTTTCTTTTTGCCAGGTCTCTTCTTACGTTCTGCTTCTTTCTTTTGAATATTTTCCAAAATTTCTTTATCCATTTTAAGTTGTTGTTTTCTTTCATTGTTGTTAATTGCAATAAGATGTCCTCTCACCACAACCTTATATGCCTCCCATACCATTTGCATCTGTACTTCTTTATTTAAGTTTAGTTGAAAATACGTTTTGGTTTCCATCTTTATTTTATCCACAATGTTTTGTTTGTCCAGTAAATCCTCATTGAGTCTCCATCGAAATTTCTTCCTCTTAACATAGGTTGACCACTTTATTGGGCTGTGGTCGGAAAGAGTTCTAGGTAATATTTCAATTTTGCGTGTTTGCGTAATTAAGTTATCAGTCATCCACATCATATCAATTCTTGAGAAAGATTCATGTCTTGATGAATAAAAAGAATAGTCTTTGTCTTTTGGATTTTTAACTCTCCATGCATCTTCCAGGTGTTCATGTTTCACCATTTGAAAAAACACTTTCGGGAACTTACCTAGACCTTCATTTCCTTTTTTTGATTTTCTGTCAATAGCATTGTTAACAGTGCCATTAAAGTTGCCCATCAGTATCATTTGTTCATAGGTTAACTGTTGTAGTTGTTCCCACAAGTCTTGAAAGAATTTTTCCTTGGCTCCATTTGGGGCATAGAGATTTAGAATTAAAGTCTTTTTATTCTGCAGCATAACTTCCACTGCCAAAAATCTTCCTTCTTTATCTTTGAAAATTTCTTTTGGTTCCAACTTTTTTTTTTTAAATATGTGACAACTCCTTTTTTCTTTTGGGAAGAGAGAGAATAAAATTCTTCTCCCAATCTACTTTGAGTCAGAAATTTAGCATCAGTCTTTTTGATATGTATTTCTTGCAAACAGACAATTTGACATTTTTGTTTTTCCAACCATAGTCTAACGTTTTTCCTTTTTGGGGGCAGGTTAAGTCCATTAACATTCCACAAAATGATTTGACTGTCCATGTTGATTTTGTATTTATTTATCAGAGTCTTTAAAATTGTCTTTAACGAACTTGGTCATTTGCTCTACTGACTTGATGGTGACTCTCTTCTGTTTAAATGTAAAGCTGACACCTTTTGGAATTTCCCATCTGTATCTAATGCCCTCTGTTTTCAGTTTGTCAATCAGGTCTTTAAAAAGTCGTCTGTCCTGAAGAACCGTTCTGGGTAATTCCTTTAGTATCATAATTTTCTTTTGGTCAATTATGAAGTCTTCCTGAAATTGTTGCTTAAACAAGTCTTCTTTCAATCTTTTGGATATAAACTGGACAATCACATCTCTGGGTAGTTTCTTCTTTTGAGCAATCGCAGAGTTGACTCTGTATAACAAATCAATGTGAACCACCACTTTCTCCTCTTCTATTTTTAGAAAATCTGCAACAGCATCCACCATGACTGAGTGGATATTCTCATTTTTTGTCTTCAGGGATCCCCCTGAATCTCAGATGGTTAAGCATTCCATTGTATTCCACCATTACATTGGCCTTTGATGCTTCTTAGAAACTTCAGCTACGCCAGTTTCCACTCCTTTCACTCTCTCCTCCACCTCAGTTGTTCTTTTGTTCAATGTCTGTATTTCTGTTGTGATTCCAGCCAAATAACAGCATTTTTAGAGGGGGAGGTAGTGTTAAGTGTCCTCCACACCTGACAGGAGAGAATGAAGATTCCCAATCCCAGCCTATATTTTGAAGGGAAAGAAGCAGGCATCAGAGCAAGGGAAAGGGCAAAGGAAACTTTCTGCTCTAACCAACCCATGGTCATTAGAGCCAGGCTGGGGCAGTCAGTCTGGCCAGCCTATTTGTTGTTCTCAGGTGTGTTTGTGTGTGGAGGGGAGAGTAAATCTGAGGCTGGCAGTGGCCCCAATCCGATACTCCTTCAGGTAAAAAGGTAAAGGTTCCCTTGCTCGAAAGCCAGTCGAATACGACTCTAGGGTTGCAGTGCTCATCTCTGTTTCAAAGCTGAAGAGCCAGCGCTGTCCAAAGACATTTCTGTGGTAATGTGGCCAGCATGACTAAACACCAAGGTGCACAGAACTCTGTTACCTTCCCACCAAAGTGGTACCTATTTATCTACTTGCAATTTTTTGCTTTCGAACTGCTAGGTTGGCAGGAGCTGGAACTAGAGATGGGAGCTCACTCTGTCATGCGACACTCTTGGGTCTCGAACTGCTGAACTACTGACCTTCCACAGCCTGCAGTTCAGCGCCTTAACCACTTTAGCCACCGCAGCTCCTTCAGGTAGGCAGGCTATAAAAAGAAAAGAAGAAAGGTCTCTCTCCTGTCTATCCTGGCAGTGGAGGGAGTCTTGTGGTTTATCTTCGAAACTTCATCTTTGGGGAAGGCTGAACTCTGTTCCCGGGGGTGGGTGTGTGTGTCAAGTTTAAATACCATTTTTTAAAGTGATTTTTTTTAAAAACGAGCAAACAAACAAACTCTTTATCAAGGAAAGGAAACCCATTCTAATAAGGAATCTGATGGGTGGGGGGCTCCTAGCTTCCTTTTCTTTTCTTTTGCAAGAAAAGTCTTTGTTCACCGATTTGAGATGCGGGGAGGAGAAATGTGATTGGATAGCCACTGCCCCCCTTTTCTGCCTAAACCCCACCCCCTCCAAGGTGAAATGTTTTCTAGCCGCGGGAAAAGAACTTTCTACTCAGTTCCGATTTTGCCCCCCCCCATTCATTTTTTAAAAAATAAATAAACAACTCGAGGAGTGATCCAGAAACAGAGCTGGGGGGGAAGCATCAGTCCCAGGGAAACGCCAGATTGCTTCCCACACCCGGCGAGCCTGAACCCTGAGCATGCCGACTCTTCTGCCTGCCGGCTGGCCTGCAACACTCATTCCTCGCAGGTTCTGGCCTCCCCGGCAAAGCAGCCAGACAGACCCGGATGGGCCTGGCTGGGAGGGCTGAAGGGATGAACCCAGGCCAAGGAGCAGAAGGGGAAGCACCAGACAAGGGAACAAGCAGGAGCTGGTGAAGGTGGTGTCGGCGTCTCTCTCTCTCTCTGGGGTGAGGGGGCTGGGGGAAGGGAGGGGAGGGGAGCAAGGATTGGGGAGGGGGCCCATTAAAATCAGTGGGGCAGGCCTCAGGGGCCCCGTGCTAGCTACGTGCCTGGCTGAAGGTCACCCATCAAGTGTAATAGAGGTAACAAACCCAGCAATTTCCCACATCAGAGTGGGGATTTGAACCTGGGTCTCCTGGATCTTAGGCCAACAATATGAGCTAGTACTGTCATGACTCACCATTTAGTTCTGTCAGTACCAGCTCCCTGCTGTGACCCCTTGCCTCCATGTGTTTTGACCTTCACTCTGGACTTTTAGAATAGTCACTTTAAGATGTGCAAATATACATACCATATGCACAAACTAATAGTCACAAATTTGACAGTAAGAGAGGCAACAAAGAAGAACCTCTAGGGGAACATTTTAAAAGTTTTCCTGGACATTCATTTACAGGAGTCTTGTTTCTACCTTATTCATAAGGGTGACTTTATACTAAATTGTGGCATCACAGATGCCTTCGTTTGGTAAATGCATGGTTGGAGTCTCTAAGTCAAGGCAGAATACAAAACAGTTGCTGTGCACTCAATTTCTGAGCAATGTACAGAGTGCACAGTAGTAGCGATCCTCTTAGTACTCTGGGACTGGAATAGCAGTCCCTGGGATTAGCAGAAGTGTTCTGGGACTGGAATGACAACTCCTGGGACTTGCAGCAGCATTCTGGGACTATCATTCTACTCTAAGGGCTGTTATTTCAGTCCCAGAACACTAAACCTGTTCCCAGAGGCTGTCATTCCACTTTGCAACCTGTCATTCCAGTCCCAGAGCACTGAGTCTATTCCCAAGGGCTGTCGTTCCACTCTGTGACCTGTCATTCCAGCCCCAGAGCACAGATTCTATTGCTAGGGATTGTCATTCCACTCTGGAGGGTTGTCAGTTCAACACCAGAATGCTTCTGCTTCTTCCAGGGGCTGTCATTCCACTCTGTGACCTGTCATTCCAGTCCCAAAGCACAGATTCTCTTCCTAAGGACCATTATTCCACTCTGGTGGGTGTCATTCTAGTCCCAGAGCAGAGATTCTATTGCTAAGGACTGTCTTGTGTGCATGCACATGAAAGCTCATACCTTGAATAAACCTTTGTTGACCTTAAAGGTGCCACTGGACTCTAAATTTGTTTTACACTGGGGGTTGTCATTCCAGTTCCAGAGTAGCCAGTCTGGGCTAAAAGACCTTAATGAAAAAACCATTCCACATTTTCTTTACAACTTTTTTTGCTGCAATGTATTTCAGTGGAGCTCATGCAAATCAAATGGCATTCCTGGCTCCCATTATCTCCAATGGGCCTTCAAGCCTCTCCCATTGTTTTCAATGGACAATCCTGTCATTCGTTTTAGTACATCCCAGTTGATTGCGCCTTTGAAATTATACCACACCATTTTAAGTAACAGCAAAATGAAGAGCATGAACATGTACAGAGTACACGCTCCTAGCCAATGTTCTCTCTCAGCTGCACACAGGGCTAAAGGAAATTTTAGAAGGCCTCTGATCTGCATGTCTCCCCTCCCCATACTTGTTCATGCAGATAGGCTTACCATTTAAAACTGAAATGGAAATTGAAAGAAGAGTTTAGGATTGGCTGAAGTAGCCCAGCCCCTTCACGAACATGAAAAAAACTTCTCTTCCTGTGGCAAGGAATGTTATCAAATCTCTCTCCCCACTGAGATAAAGGCAGCTAAAGTTCCTAAAGGCTAGCATTTGACACCTCACTGCTAGGAGAAGAGAGGGAGAAGGGGGATGTTTAACAATCCCATTGTCTATCCTGCTAGCTCAATTAGCATTTGTAAGAAAGTGAGCCTGGAAGGGAAAAATTGAGGCCAAAGTAAAATAACCCACAAAGAAAAGTTTTAAACTCAATATTGCCAGACACTGGTTGGCTGGGGGAGGCCCATTCTCCCCTGGAAAAATTTGGGAAAGGCCTGGGCCCCCAAGCCCCCTGTAGTTTATGCCTATGTGTGGATTCACCTGGGGTCCTGACTCCTTTTGTGCCTTGACCATTGGACTGGATCAGACCTCAGCTCTTGAACCTTGCCTTGCCTTGCTATCTGATCTTGGTGCCTTGGTACCTGAATTTTTTGTATTAGGCTGGGATGGTCTCTCAAAACCCAGATGACAGGGACTCACTGGCACCGTGCTCTTGGCCCAGGCCACAGGACACAACAGGACATATCGGGGTCCTGGTATGAAAGTGACCATAATGGCACCTCCCATCTTTTACTTAAGAGTCCTGCTCTGAGAGAGGCAGTTCCAGTATGAAATGTAAGTTATTTTCACCCCTTTCTATGGTCCATTCTTTTGCTTAGAAGTCCAGCATATCACATATTGAAAGCACAAGCATTGTTCTTGATTCTTAGATTGCTAGGAAAGTTTACAGTGTCTCATTGTTGCTGGTTTAAAACAAAAGAATTATGGAAGCTTCCTTCCTCTTTTGTACCTGTGTAAGCCTTATCAGAGTGTCTCTGCATGTTCCAGTTCACAATTGTACTGTATGTATGGTAAAATGTATGAACTGGGCACCTCTGTATGAATAAATTCAAAAAAAGAGTGGGAAGTAAATGGTTGTGATGTATGAAAGGATGTTCACCCAATTCATGTGCAATGTCAATCCTGTGCTAGCAGGTGCATGCGTAAATGTGCTCCCCACCACCAATGCATCATTCCTACATTTGATTAGCATGTGATCCATCTAGTCCAGCATCCTATCTCACATTAGGCTGATTGATTACTCTGGAGGGTCAACAACAGGGCACAGAAGCTAAGGTCTTTCTCTGATGTTGCCTTCTGGAACTGGTGTTTAGAAGTTTACTGCCTCTGAAGGAGGTTCACTTAGTCACCATGGTTAGTAGCCACTGATAGACTTGTCCTGCGCTTGTGGCCATCCCTACATTCTCTGGTAGCTAATTTTACATTTGAATCACTCATTGTGTAAAGAAGTATTTTCTGTTGTTCATCCTGAAACGAATACCCAGACAATTTGGTTTGAAGGCAAAATATAACAATACTTAAAAACTAGAGACTTATCTGTTTCCTATCTACCTAGACCAGAATTGTCCTGGCCTGGTTTTGAATATTTTGTATAAACTCAGTGCTCCTGCTCCTACTCTCACACAAAACCTACTTGCTTCAAGGACTTCTTGGGTTAAGAAGTAAACAACAACAGCAAATGCTGTTTAGATACACTTCTGTTATACAATTTAGTTGTGAGTATATTCACAAGTGGCCCATTAATCTGTAATGAGAATGTTAACTCTCACTAACTCTGAAGTAGTCCCAGATTCACCAGTCTCCCCTTACTGAGGTGGACAACACCAACCCTTAAAATACATCCCCACTGTCAGGGAACAAACAATTTTTTTACTGGGATTGTTGGCCAGCTGTTATTTTCTCCTAGCCCAATCCTACCAGGATATTACCAAAATAACAATAAGATAATTTCTAGACTAATCAAACCTTATACTAACTGTGTTAATAAAAGGAAAATAACAAAAATATAATGTTATCATTGTTTATTGTAAACCACAGGATTTGGGACACATTACAGCATAATGTGGCTATGAGGGATTTAGTTCCTAAAGTTAAAAGCAGAAACATTTCCACTGACATATAAGCAAGTACATTTGTGGAAAACTAGTCATTTGTTTGTATCAGTGATGATTACATTCAACTTTTTTCTACTAGGCTTACATTTTCACAAACTAATAGACCTGTGATATTGACTAGAGCATCACAAGGAGTGAGCCAAGTATACCAAAAGATATTTTAAAACTTATGCTTGTCAAAGATGATATAAGATTTAAGTCAACAGTGTACAGAAGAAAAGAAGGGAGGCATTTTTATGCTGAAGTAAAGATCCTTTAGGGAGGAATCAATCAAGGTCACTTACTTGCTAGAGGACGATGCAGGAAAACTGGTAATAGGGACAACGGGTGGATGTGCCAAATGGAAAGAACATTTGAATGCTTTTTATCATCGACCAGCACTTAAAAGCATCGCAGTGTTCTTGCTGTGATACTCGTATTGCTGAACTTTTGAAAACTAGACAGCATCAGGTTACTAAAAAAGTAATAAGGCATCTGAAATGGAGATACACAGACATCTACTTAAATGTGGAAGGACAGCATTATACATATGAATCACTGAGTTAGTGGGCATTGATAGAGCCAAAGCAAGTGCTGAAGGATTGGAATGGTGTCCTAACTTGTTTCATATTCAAAAAAGGAACATGTTAGAATGGAATAATTTTAGAAATGTATTGATATATGCACCAAACCTGAAGTCTGGGCAACACAGATGCATTCTTATTTGGTGTTATATACCTTTCTATATTTAAATATATTTTGCTTCTCTCTCATCATTAAAGGGTTTCAGATTGTGCATATTTTTTTTGTACTGTTTAACAGTTTTTGTAAAATATGTTCACAGGATTGTCTGTTATGTGAGTCACTATTTTCTGGGACTGAAATGGTTGTGGGTGGCCTGGTGGATGACATGTGCCAGGAGATGGATGGAAGAGTGTGACCCTGTTAATCCTCTTGGATCTCTCAGTGTTTTTTGAATCCATCAATCATGGTATCCGTATTTGAGAGGCACTGCTCTGTGGTGGTTCCAGTCCTACCTTGAGGGTAGGTTTCAGAGTGTGCTGGGGAACTGATGCTCTGCCTCTTAGCCTTTGGCCGTTGGGGTTCCCCAAGGTTCCCTCTTGTCTCCCATGCTTTTCAACATCTATGTAAAGCCTCTGGGAGAGGTCACCTGGAGATCTGGGTTGAGCTGCCACCAATATGCAGATGATACTCTGTCTCAAACTACCATCAGATCCCAGGGAGGCTGTGGAAACCACAAACAGGTGTCTGGAGGCAGTTTTGGAATGGATGAGGGCTAATGAGCTGGAACTTAATCTCAACAAAATGGAGGTGCTACTGGTTGGGGGAAGATCTGACCTGGGATATGGGTAATCTCCTGTTTTGGATGGGGTTGTACTCCCCCTAAAGGAGCAGGTTTGTAGTTTGGTGGTACTCCTGGAACCAGGCCTCTTTTTGGATAAACAGTTGGCAGCGGTGGCCAGGGGTGCCTTTCAGCAGCTTCGCCTGGTGAGACAGCTGTAGCCTTCACTGGACTGAAAGCATCTTACCACTGTGATGCATGCCCTGGTAACATACTGCAATGCATTCTATGTAGGGCCGGAGTATTGTCTTGAGTGGGTTGTAGGGACCATATCACTCCAGTTTTGTTCCACCTACATTGGCTTCCAATTTGCTTCTGGGCTCAGTTCAAGGTGCTGGTATTGTTCTTTAAAGCCCTGTATGGCCTGGGACCAAAATACCTTCAGGGCTACCTTCTCCCATATGAACCTACCTGCCCAGACATCCTTGGAATCCTGCTTTGATTGCTTTTGCCACCTCAGGCTTGAGGGGTGCAACCCAAGAAAGGGCCTTCTCTGTGGTGGCACCAGAACTTTGGAACTCCTTCCTCAGGGAGATTCATCTGTATCCCTCTATTGATGTCCTTCACCAACAGGTGAGCACTTTTTTTGTTTTGTCTGGCATACTCCCAATAATCATTATTGGCCCCCCTACCAGCGTTGTTTGTTTATGTGTTTTTAATTGAATTTTATGATTCTAACTCTATTTTAATTGTTTAACTGTTTTTATGTTCATTGCCTTGTGGATCCTGATTGGGTGGGAAGGTGGCATTAAAATGCTTTAAATAAATACATAAATAAATCCATGACTGCCCACACCCTTTGGTTATTTATCTGGCTTATATTCATTCTTCCTTGATTACCTATTTTTTATATTCCAGCAGATATCTTTGCTAATTTTGCAGTAATTTTCAATGAAATTAGAACACTCCTCTGTTCAAATCACATTTGTTCACAAATGGTAAGGGGCACCAACAAATCCTAAACAAAGTATGCTTTGTATGGAACATGCAGTATTTTTCTATGGCAAATATTCTGAATTTTTGGACTGCTTTTCTGCAGCCATTACTCTCCTGCTTGATACCTATCCAGCCTACCAGACAAAGCACCAAGGGGCTTTACTGGGATATCTCAAGTCTGTTGGAAAATGGGTCAAGAAAACTACATGGCTAGAGGCCTCTATAGTATTCTAGCCTTGTTTGTTTTGCTTGCCTGACCTCCAAAGCCATGTTATTTGAGGGTTAGAATTCAAACATTCTTTGTATTTTTGCACTGCCACCAGGAAACTGTAGTTCAATCTAATATGTTCTGAACATGCACCAAAAGGAAAAATGCCTGCAACTGATTTCAGACATTCAGGCTGAGTTCAGACTGGCAGTTTGAAGTGGGAGCCAGTCATGGCAAAAAAGCCCCAGAACAAAGTGTTCCGGGTTTTCCAGATCACACTGAACTGACTGATGCGGGAGCATACTTGGAGGAGGTGCGCGGGAGCGTTCAGACTGCTGGCCCGGAGCCACGGCTGTAAATGGCTTTTTCCTGGCAAATCGGCTATGTGTGTGTATAAGTACATGAGCGCTTTTACCAGGTATCTTTTAAACGTGGGAGCGAAATGGAATAGCACGGGTTGCCCCATTTAATCTGCTTGTAAAACATGGCTGGAACGTGGCTATAGTGGGGCAAACTGCCAGTCTGAACTCAGCCTCAGTCTGTTCCTGCCCAAACTAAAGAATCTAGCTATGTATTAGAGGTGTTATAGAGGTTGTGAGGGTCATACTGATTTCTTGTGTCACTTGATCCTTTTTGGGTTGGACCCTGTTATATCACTTTCTGGCTAACTACATTGGTGGTACTACAGGGAAGCTGAAATAAGGTCTGTAATTCCTTTTGCCTTGAAGTTGCACTGGAAGCACTGGAAGTAAGATGCCTCTATCCCATTGCTAAGGCACTTGAACCAGTACTCCAAAAGGTCTCTCCAAGCCCCTGATATGCTGATGATGCCCCCCCATTTTCCACTGCTTCAGCAAGTGTTTGCCCACCAAAAGGGGACAAATAGCACCCTCACTTGCAATGTTGGTTTTATGATATCTGAAACCAACTTTAAATTGCAGTTTCAGATCTTGGATGATTGATAACCTTGGTGACATTAGCTGCTATTAAAGGTCAGTGCTGATATTCCCCTTTACCAATGTTAAATCAACAGGAAAAGTATTCTTTTCAAAGAAGGAAAGGGTAATAGGAAGGAGTGTACCTGCTCCAAACTAGCTTCCACTTTCTTAACAACATTACATAGCCAGTGTTCCGTCTTCACCGATCCAGTGAGGAACAAAACTGAACTGAAATGCAGCTCAAATGATGTTCTGGATGCTGCAGAATGACAAGATTTATTGAAAAAATACAGAATACAATGCAGACTTTCCCAGGTTAATAACATATGGAGAAATTACTTGGAGATTGAACTCCCAGCAGTAGCTATTCTCATACAAAGTTGGGCTGTTATACAAGTATACATTTGCTATGTGGGAAGATGAAGCAATATATCCAGTCCCCTACATACAGTGCAGCTTCTTCATCAGCTAAAGTTGAAACCAAAAGTAGGAAGAAAAATTAAACATAAAAGAAAGTCCACTTCTCTGTGAATTATTAAGTGCAGATGGGGATGCTTGTAGACTGCAACAGATGGCCCGCCTCTACAAACAAATTAGCCCATAGACAACCATTTTCAAATTCAATTAAATGTGAATCTAAATATTAATTAGGATTTAAAAGCAGAAGCTTAAGCAGAATAAATAACATGAGGCTGGTGCCTTAAGAAATTCAATTGCCAAGTTTAAAGGAGTCCACTGAAATGCAAGAAGTTCATCAATGGGTAAGACTCTTTAGCTCACATTTTTAAGAACATAAGAACATAAGAGAAGCCAATGTTGAATCAGGCCAATGGCCCATCTAGTCCAACACTCTGTCACACAGCGGCCAAAATATATCAGGTGCCATCAGGAGGTCCAGCAGTGGGGCCAGGGCACCAGAAGCCCTCCCACTGCTGCCCCCTCCAGCAACAAGAATAGAGTGCATTACCTGCTCCAGACTGAGAGTTCCCATCTATACCCTGTGACTAATAGCCACTGGTGGACTTCTGCTCCATATGTTTATCTAATTTCCTCTTGAAACTGACCATGCTTGCAGCTGCCACGACCTCCTGTGGCAGTGAATTCCATATGTTAATCACTCTTTGGGTGAAGAAGTATTTCCTTTTATCTGTTCTAACCCGACTGCTCAGCAATTTCATAGAGTGCCCACGAGTTCTTGTATTGTGAGAAAGGGAGAAAAGTACTTCTTTCTCAACCTGCTCAGTCCCATTCATAATCTTATAAACCTCGATCATGTCACCTCTCAGCCGTCGTTTCTCCAAGCTAAAGAGCCCCAAGCATTTTAACTTTTCTTCATAGGGAAGGTGTTCCAACCCTTTTATCATTCTAGTTGCCCTTCTCTGCACTTTTTCCAATGCTATAATATCCTTTTTGAGATGTGGTGACCAGAACTGTACACAGTATTCCAAATGAGGTCGCACCAATGATTTATACAGGGGCATGATGATACTGGCTGATTTGTTATCAATTCCCTTCCTAATAATCCCCAGCATAGCGTTGGCCTTCTTTATTGCAGCTACACATTGTGTAGACATTTTCAGCGAGTTATCCACTACGACTCCAAGATCTCTCTCTTGGTCCGTCTCTGCCAGATCAAACCCCATCAACGTGTATTTATATTTAGGATTTTTGGCTCCAATGTGCATCACTTTGCACTTGGCCACATTGAACCCCATTTGCCACGTTGACGCCCACTCACCCATCCTCGACAGATCCCTTTGGAGTGCCTCACAATCCTCCCTGGTTTTCACCACCCTGAACAACTTTGTGTCATCTGCAAATTTAGCCACATCACTGCTTACTCCCAATTCCAAATCGTTAATAAACAAGTTAAAAAGCATCGGACCGAGTACTGATCCCTGTGGTACCCCATTGCTTACCACCCTCCACTGAGAAAGTTTCCCATTTATACTCACTCTCTGTTTCCTATTTATAAGCCAGTTTTTGATCCACAAGAGGACTTGTCCTTTTATCCCATGACTATTGAGCTTACTTAGGAGCCTTTGATGAGGAACTGTATCAAAAGCTTTCCGGAAGTCAAGGTAAATAATATCTATTGGGTCCCCCTTGTCCACATGTTTGTTCACTCCCTCAAAAAACACTAACAGGTTAGTGAGACAAGATCTTCCCTTACAGAACCCATGCTGAGTCTGCCTCAATAGTTTTTGTTCATCAATGTGCCTACTAATTATTTCCTTAATAACAGTTTCCACCAACTTACCCGGTATCGATGTCAGACTGACTGGCCTGTAATTTCCTGGATCTCCCCTGGAGCCCTTTTTAAAGATGGGAGTGACATTAGCTACCTTCCAGTCCTCAGGAATGGAGGCAGATTTTAAAGAAAGATTACATATTTTTGTCAGGAGATCCACAAGTTCACATTTGAGTTCTTTCAGAACTCTCGGATGAATGCCATCCGGGCCTGGTGATTTATTAGTATTTAAATTGTCCATCAGTCGGAGGACTTCCTCTCTTGTTACCGCAATCTGATTCAGGTCTTTCAAACCCCCCCCCAAAATCGGTGCTTCTGGAGTGGGCAAACACTTCTCCTCTTCCACAGTGAAGACAGAGGCAAAAAATGCATTCAGCTTCTCAGCCATTTCCCTATCATCCTTCACTACTCCTTTTACCCCTTGGTCATCCAAGGGCCCCACTTCCTCCCTGGCTGGCTTCCTGCTTCTAATGTATTTGAAGAAAGTTTTATTGTTGGCCTTTATGTTTTTTGCGATATGCTCCTCATATTCCCTTTTTGCTTGCCTGATCACAGACTTGCATTTTATTTGCCATAGTCTGTGTTCCCTTTTATCAACCTCACTAAGACTAGCTTTCCACTGCTTAAAGGAATCCTTCTTACCTTTTACAGCTTCCATTACTTTATTTGTTAACCATGCAGGCTTTTTTCTATACCTATTTGTACCTTTCCTAACCTGCGGTATATATTTTTTCTGAGCTTCTAGGATTGTCTTTTTAAATAGTCTCCAAGCTTCCCCAATGGTTTTGACCTTCTCCACTCTTCCTTTCAATTTCTTCCTCACATGTCCCCTCATACCAGAGAAGTTACCCCTTTTAAAGTTAAAAGTGGTTGTGTCAGTCTTTTTGGGCAACTCCCTATCTGTACAAATGTTAAACTCAATGACATTATGGTCACTGTTCCCAAGTGGTGCAATCACTTTTACGTCTCTCACCAGGTCTTGGGTGTTACTTAGGACCAAATCCAGGATCGCCTCTCCCCTGGTAGGATCTGTGACCATCTGTTCCACAGCACAGTCATTGAGAGTGTCTAAGAACGCAATCTCTTTTTCCCGACTAGAACTCATATTGATCCAATCAATGTGTGGGTAGTTAAAGTCGCCTATTACAACACAGTTATTTCGTCTAGCCACTATCTTTAATTCATTCATCATTTTATAATCCTCCTCTATCTTTTGATCTGGTGGGCGATAACAAACTCCCACTGTTAAGCCTCCTTTTGGACCCACTATTTCAACCCATAGCATTTCCAGAAGTGAATCCAATTCTCTTACCCTCTCAATCTTACTGGACAGTATACCCTCTCTGACATACAGAGCCACCCCACCTCCAACCCTTTCCCCCTATCCTTCCGATATAATTTATAACCAGGAATCACCGTATCCCACTGATTTTCCTCATCCCACCAAGTTTCTGAAATACCCACAATGTCTATTTCCCCCCCCAACACCAAGCATTCCAACTCCCCGATTTTACCTCAGAGACTTCTAGCATTTGTGTATAAACACTTATAGTTTCCCATGTTTGTTAAGCCCACAGCCTTCCTCTTGCTGCCTCGAGACCTTGCCAGGCAGTTCCTATCATTAGCCACAGTCTCAGTGGACAATTGTAATCCATTTCCTTGTACAAAAGTAATAGCTACCCCTTCATCTCTTTGAGATGAGCCATCCCGAACCAGAGACTTTTCATCTCCTGTCGGCTTTCCCCCATTATTCAGTTTAAAAACTGCTCTGCCACCTTTTTGATTTTGAGCGCCAGCAGCCTGGTTCCTTCTCGGGACAAGTGGAGACCGTCCCTTTTGTACAGCTCCCTCTTGTCCCAAAAAGCATCCCAGTGCCTAACAAACTTGAACCCTTCCCCCTACACCACCGTCTCATCCACGCATTGAGACTCCTGATCTGTGCCTGTCTCTCCGGCCCTGCGCGTGGAACAGGTAGCACTTCCGAGAAGGCTACCTTGGAGGTCCTGGCCTTGAGTTTCCTGCCCAGCAGCCTAAATTTCTCCTCCAGGACCTCACGACTGCATTTCCCCACATCGTTGGTGCCGACGTGCACCACGACCACTGGCTCCTCCCCAGCACTATCTACCAGCCTATCTAAAACACGCGTAATGTCCGCTACCTTCGCACCAGGCAGGCAAGTCACCATACGGTCAGTACGCGGGTTCGCCACCCAGCTGTCTACCTGCCTAAGGATCGAATCACCAACTACCAAGAGCCCCCCTCCCACCCTTCCCAGGGGCGGTTCCTTGGTACGAAAGGATACCCGTTCACCAGCTGAAGAAGAGGTCCCTTCTGAGGGCACATTCCCCTTATCCTCAGCATGGTGCCCCTTTTCCCCTTGACCCTCATCCTCCCTGGCAGCAGCCGGGCTGCCAGATCCAGAGTGGGACATATCTAACAAGTCCCCGAGAGTCTTCCCCATGCACCTAACTGACTGTCCCTGCTTCTCCAGGTCAGCCACCTTGGCCTCAAGGGAGCAAACTCGCTCCCTGAGAACCAGGAGCTCCTTGCACCGAGCACACACCCAAGACTTCTGACCAGTGGGCAGATAGTCATACATGTGACATTCCATGCAAAACACTGGATAGCCCCCAACCCCCTGCTGGCATTCTGGCTTCATAATTGTTTTTAAACAAATACTTTTCTATAACCCCCCTTTTAAAACCCTTTGTATTTATATGGCTCCTGTTGTAGGAGTCTACTTACCTTACCTTACCAAGGAGCCAAGGTCCTGGCTTCCTGGCTCTTCCTGGGCTTCTTACAGAGCCCCTAGGCCAAGAGCCACAGGCAAAGAGCCTCGCCCTTTTGCTCTCGCCCTTCGGCTCGTGCCAGAGGCTCGTGCCAGAGGCTTGTGCCTCTTGCCAAACTTCCTGCCTTAAATGGAATTGTCTCCCAGGAGAGGGTGTGGCCAGCAGCTACTCCAAATCACCCAAGGCACTTAATGACGGTCAAACAAAGCCCCTTTCACACCCCAACTCCAGCAGCCAGGAGTCTGCTATTCAATTTCACCCAAGCACGTAATTACAGGCAAACAATGACCCTTTCACACCCTAACTCCAGCAGTCAGGAGTCTGTTACAACTCACCCACACACTCCCAAATACAGTCCCCGACACAGTACCTTCTCAGCTAAAGCACCTCAGCTGAAAGTAAATAAATAAAAATACCACTCACCCCTCTGGCAGCTCAAACACCTTGCTCCTTCTCAGACCTCAGCTGGGTCAGCTCTGCTTCTGGCAAACTTCCTGCCTTAAAATTTTTATCTAATCTTGGAACACATGAATACTTGAAAGCTGTTTTATACTGAATCAAAACATTGGTCCATCAAGGTCAGTATTTTCTATTTGAACTGGTATCTGATGAAGGGTACTTTGACTCTCTGGAAATCCCTGGAATCCTTGTCAGTCTTTTAGATGTTATTGGACTTGAATCTTGCTCTTCTACTGCAGACCAACACAGCTACCCACCTGAAACTATCAGACTGGCAGTGGCTCTGCAGGGTCTCAGGTAGAACTCTTTCCAAACCCCTACTACCTGATTTTTTTAAAAAAAAAAACCCACAAAACAAAACTGGAAATGCTGGGAATTTAACCTAGGGTTTTATACACGCCAAGCTGATGCAATACTACTGAGCCATGGCCCTTCCTCCTTTCTCCAAAGTTAAGGTGCCAATCATGGTTCTCTTTTCTGCACTTTATCTTCATAGAATGTCATGTTAGAGGTGTGTGTGTGTGTGTGTGTGTGTGTGTGTGTGAGAGAGAGAGAGAGAGAGAGAGAGAGAGAGAGAGAGAGAGAGAGAGGCAATCAGATAATTGAGCAGGAAATGGAAGCTAGATACTCCAGCTTCTGCACAAATTTAACTATTAAATAGCATAATTAGTCTTCAGTCTAGTTCCTCTTGTGAAGTTACCTGACATATGAACATACTGAAGTGTTCCCCCATCCCCACTTCAACATCTCACTATAACGGCACATATTTATGGGAAAGAGAATTAAAAAATACATTTTCTCTATACAAAAAACCCTGTCCCAGAATAAGATATTGTTGGACATTTGTGAGTTGGCTAGATGATTCACTGCACTGAGAAATTTGGAGTCACACTGCAACTGCATCAGTCCTTGTTTTCATCCCTAGTAGGCTGAAGCTACAATCTTAAGAATACTTTTTTGGGAGTAAGCCCCATTGACTAAAATGGGGCTTACTTGTGAGGAGGCCTTTTTAGAATTAACATCACTGAAGCTAAGTAGGTCCAGGTTTGGTAATACATGGATGGGATTCCACCTGGGAATCCTATATATGCTGCCTTCAATTCCATGATGGGAGAAAATGTGATCAAAGTGTAATCAATAAATAATGAGCAGATTAGCAAGGTCAGACTCAATAAAAAGGCCAAACAAAAGATTAGCCTGGAATAGTTACACAAAACCCATTATGAGTTTGTATCTGTTCTCTGCAGCTCTTCTAGTCTTGTGATAAATTGCAGAGCCAGTTGGTATCTGAATGGAACCATATGACACAAACATTTTGATGAATTTTATCCTCTAAAGTTAGCACATTTTTTTTCCTTGAGGGTGCTGTAGCTGGATTTCATAAGTGTCTACTTAACACTGTATTTTAGTCAAGAACAAGTCAAACGTGTTTCCAAAGACTAATGGTTCATTAAGCACTACATTAATTTGCAGAAGGGTAAATGGCAGTTTTCTCTGGAGTCGAGCTGCAAACTCTGATGTCTTGGCCAATTTCCAGAGTGGTAATTATGATCTACCTAACTCCATTTTCTCCAATGATTACATTGCTTAGAATATTTTCTTTGATTTCTTTATTAAACAATCTTGGAATGTAGCTCTCTGTTGTTAAGTTGCTGACCACTTGGCCTGGCAAACTTTCAGCAATGTTGGACTAATATCTAAACTGTCCAGTGTGCACACACAATACTATTAATGATTGCTTCTACAGATTATTTATATTGCAAATCAAGGCAAAGATACCTATAAATATTTTATCATAACAGGGAGCTTTGTTAACTAATATATATAGCTTGTTTATTGTGATCAGGACAATAGTTGTTTCTAAGATACCAATATATTGACCTTTCTAAAATTTGACTAGAACATCCAGTTTGGCCTGAAAATGTTCCATTTTCATAATACAAAAGAATATTCTTTGTAGCATCAATCTATTTTAACTAAATTTAAATTAAATTAAACTGAATATTAATATTCATACCAAAATATACTATACTATACTATCAATTGAATAATCATTATTCTTGGGTTGTTAGATTAGTTCTCTCTAATTTATCAGCTTTGGAAAATATTTACTGGACATTACTAAAACCCAGGTGAAATCACCAAGTAATCACCAAAATACTGAAAACTATGCTATGGTCATATGATGTTGTATTATTCACCAAATATCGAAAGAAGAAGAAGAAGAAGAAGAAGAAGAAGAAGAAGAAGAAGAAGAAGAAGAAGAAGAAGAAGAAGAGGAGGAGATTGGATTTATACCCCACCCTTCACTGCCCAAAGGCTCTCAGAGCAGCTTACAAACTCCTTTCCCTTCCCCTCCCCACAACAGACACCCTGTGAGGTAGGTGGGGCTGAGAGAACTTCTGACACAAACTGTCCTTGAGAGAACAGCTGTGCCGGAGCTTGTGACTGACCCAAGGTCACATCAGCAGGTGCAAGTGGAGAAGTGGGGAATCAAACCCGGTTCTCCCAGATAAGAGTCCGCGCACTTAACCACTACACCAAACTGTTATCAAGCTGCCTAGATATAATCTGTCCATAGTAACTAACTAAAGTATTCCAAAAGTGCCCAAACACAACTAAAATATAATGGCTCAGTTCACACATCATGCAAAACCATGGTATAAGCAATCTAAATGGGATTAGCATGGTTGTCTAAACACTCATTACTTCACTATGGCCAATTAGCTTCATCAAACCAGGTTCAAAAACCACAGTTGGTTTATTAACCACAGTTAGCCTTTAGTTTTGTTTGATGCATGAATGTAGATATCCTGGCATAATCATGGCATCATCCCTTCCCAGCTGCAGAGCAATGATGATAAAACCAGTCTTTGTAGAGGCAAACCAAGATTTGAGTCTGCAAGCCAAACCCTGGCTTAAAAGCATAAACAAAGTTATGATTTTGTATCATATCTAAACTGGGTCAATGGCTTGGATTCAAAGTACTGCAAGTGAAGTCCAGCTTTTCCATTCCATGCCTCTGGATCCTGATGTCCCTGGAGGAACCTTCTTGACAGGGGTCTTTTGGGGGGGAGCGCACTGGAGCACAGCTCCGGCAGCTCAGGAGCGAAGCCCCGCTCCCAGCTGGCATCCCGGAGTCTTTCAGGCAGCCGAATGTCAATTTCAGCTCCATTATATCCTATGAGCCATTGAAGTCAATGGTGAAAACATAGGGTATATATAAACATAGGGTTACTTTTTCCCGCCATAGAGAACAATGGAGGGGATAGGGGCAACCTGTTTGGGGGCCCATAGAATTGGACCCCCTAATCCAATGTTCTTGAAACTTGGTGGGTATCTTGGGGAGAGGCTCCATAAGCTACCCTGTGAGTTTGGAGCCTCTCCCTCAAACCCCCTCCCCTCCCCAGAATATACCCTATGTTTTCACCATTGACTTCAATGGCCCATAAGATATAATGAGGCCGAATTGCAGCCAAATTTCTTTCATTCCCTCCTTTCCTTCTCTCCTTTTCCTCTTTCCCTCCTTCTTCTCTTCCCTCTTTCTTTCTTTCCCACCTTCTTCTCTTCTCTTTTTCCTCCTTTCCCTGTTTCCCTCCTTTTTCTCTCTCTTTCGTTCCCTCCTCCTTTCCTTCTCTTTCTTTCCCTCCTCCTTTCCTTCTTACTACTCCCTCTCTTTCCTTCCCTCTTTCCTCCTTCTGTGGCCCAACTCTAATGAGAAGGAGTTTAAACTTTAACCCCCTTCTCTCTTAGCTCTCCCACCCAGGCCAGCTGGGGAAGGGAAGGGGAGGCTTTTGAAGATGCCTCCCTCTCTTTTGCATCCCCTTCTGACATCACTTCCGATGATGTCAGGGGGCATGGCATATGCTAATAGCCTAATAGCTCAGTAGCATACCATATGCTAATGAGTTCCTGCAGCTGTTTTTCTATGAAAAGACCCCTGCCTCTTGAAAGACAGCAGACTTCCAGGATGGGGTACAATGGAATGTACAGGGAGAAATTACAACCAGAAAATAGGCAGAAATCTGTACAACCAAATGAAAACCATAAGTAAAAGTGCCTTCTCACACAAGTGGCTCTTGGTATCCAAGAGGATTATATAACAATCTTATTTAGGTAAATAATCTGAAGCATAATTCTGTCAAAGTATAACACTGTTAAATCCCACTGATTTCATTGGGAAAGTTAAGTATGTGCTTCATTTTCACTTACACAAATCAATGGCATTTTAAAATGTTTAATTTGAGTTGTATCATTCCCCAAGTGGATATCCTAAACCTTTGAATAAGAAAAGAACCTGAGACATATTTATAGTCTGGTCTTTTAATTTTGTGTCTTAAACGTTGTACTTTAAGGTTTTCTTTACTCTATTTACAGTTTTGTTTTTTGTTTTTTAGATGCAATAACCTGGTATGTGGGTAAAAGAATATGATAGTGTGTCAACAGGAAGTACTTGGTTAATATATAGCAGATCTTGTCACCTGAAGACATAAAAGATAAAACTTTGGGAAATGGTTATTCTACTATATTTATATTAAAAATCATGATTGGGAATACTAAGTTAATATTGCACAATTTATTCTGAAATTTCAGATGTATTTTTACTATTTTTTTTTCTTTTATCCCTAGACTGAAGGGGTTTTACATACGTGCCAATGATATATAATCTTTTTTCTAAACTGAGACACATTTTCTTTGACTATAACTAAACTATACAATTATTCCAATTGGGGTTGTCTGATAATCAGATAGGGGAATCTGTAAAAAAATTGTGCTTGGTTTGCAGACTACAAATAAACCTACTGTATTCTGTATGTAACTTTTTCTTTAGTTTTGTGTTTGCTTCAGCCATTACAAAAGTGATAGTACTTAAGTGGAAAATCAATAAGAAACCAGAGAAATAAACATAATCCAGGTAGAAGACAGAATTATGGAATCAAACAATATAGCAATATTTTCACTTTTGTGGATGTAGAGATACATTGCTGCTCTATGTCAGAGAAGACCTTTTGGTAGGGGTGTGCATTCAAAAATTCCTGAGCAGAAAATATATACAAAAATTGCTGTTTTCAGTTGTTACCATGATTTTCTGGAATAGTAACACAAATCCAGGATTCTTAGGCATTAAGAAATATCCTGCCAACCTGTTGGGGTTTGCAGGTGTCACCCTTCAGTCATGAAAGAGTTAATCTATTATTTCTGTATGTTAATGCTAGTTAGCATAGCACATATAAGATATCCTGTAGAATCTTCCAGCCAAGAAGGGGACATATTATTCCTAATTAGATGAGCTGCAGATTGACTATTGGCTAATCAATAAATTGGCAGATAGTACATGCTGTTTTCCTGCCAACCTAGCAGTTCAAAAGCAAGAAATTACAAGTAGATAAATAGGTACCGCTTTGGTGGGAAGGTAACAATGTTCCATGCACCTCAGCATTTAGTCATGCCAGCCACATGACCATGGAAATGTCTTCAGACAGCACTGTTTCTTTGGCTTGGAAATGGAGATGAGCTCCACCCCCTAAAGTCAGATTCGACTGGCTTTTGAACAAGGGAAACCTTTACCTTTTCATGCTGTTTGGCACATAAATCAAGGGTGGAGCTTTCCTTTGTTCTCTGCCTCAGAACACTCGAACTCTCACACACATTAGCAAACAAACAAGCAAGATGGAGACCAGTTTGTTAGTTTATTTTCTTCTGTGCAATCCTTCCCTAAGTTTATGTATGTCACAAGAACTCGTGGACCCCTCCTCACTGTCGCTTGGATCTGAGCTCCATAGAAGCCCTGCCACGTTGATGACACATCCCCGGGGCAGCAGGGGCCTCAGCTGCATGAGCAGGGAGGGAAGTTCCATCACCACCCCTACCCTGACTCTCTCTGCATCACCAGCCTTCCTCTCTCGGGGCGATGCCACAGTCAACTCAGGCAATCCTCCTCAGCCCCTGCATGTTGCCTCCTTTTATCCCTCCCCACTCCCAGGCTCCTCCCCAGGGCTCTGCCCCTGCCTCCACCTAGTCTAGCCCCACCCTCCTCACTTAGGGGAAGATGCCAAGCCTCAGGAGATGCCCTATTTCCTAGTGTCTCTTGTAGCTGGGTGGGGTGATGTTGTTGTTCCTTGCCTGGCTCAGGCCATTGGGCTCTGAGGTGGGGGTGGGCCCTTGCGCTGGGTCTGTGACTCAGCACAGCTGTCTCTGACCCCAAGGGTGCTTCCCTTCCTTCCCTGCAGTTGCAGATGTTCAGCACGGCTGTCCCAACATCGGCGTCATCAGCCACTCTGCTGCCTGGCTAACTGAGCCTCTGGGTGAGTGGGGGATGACTTGTGGGGGAGTGTCTGGTGTTGCTGGGTTGGCAGGTGCTGGCAGAGGGACCATAGAAGGCCCGCCAGCAGTAGCTGATGATGGGGGGGCACGGGGGACCTGCCGGTGATGGCTGGTGGCGGCAGGGGAGGTCTGGGAGACTGACCAGTGGTGGCTGACAGTGGCTCAAGGGATGTGGGAGGCCTGCTGGTGAGACAATGTAGTAAACTTTCTTTTTTTATATAAGCCAAACACACACCTCTGTGCACGTTTTATTTCTGCTGCACAACATCAGTCTGCTAAAAGAATCCAACAAAAAGGCCAGGGGCCAGCACATTAAAAAGATGCAGTGGTGTGCGTGTATTAGCTTAGTAGAAACAGGGAGCAGCAGTTTTTTGAGAAAAGATCAGTGCTTGCCCATATGTAAGCACAGGCTTTTGTGTGCCCCTCCCCCCACATCCTCGAATGGAATCACAAGTGTGGGGGAGCGTATGAGGGCACAGCGCAGGAGCACTGGCCTATCAGGAATGGCTGGCTAGCCAGGTCTGGTAGTGGAAGCTATTCCCCAGCCATTGAGGATGACTGAGGAAGAGCTGACAAGAGTGTCACAGTGTATCGGGTCAACGTCAACAGGACAAAGGACCAGGTTGATCTCTGCTGGAGGTGGGGGGTGCACGTTAAGTCACAGAATCTAGTTTGTCCCATCCCTCCACTCACCTTCCTTTCACTTCTGGATGCTCGGAGGACCCTGAGTTTCCATCTAAGCATCCCCTCAGAGCAGGGATGACTGCTGCCCTGGCAGCTCCACAGGAAGGGCAAACAGGGCTCCTGAGGTCCAGCTTGGGGGCATGGGAAGTGGTGGCAACCAGAGCATCACTTGCTCCCCAAGGGGCTGATGCTGCCACATTGGAAATGGATCGGGCCCTCATGCCGGGCTGCGGGAATGGCTGAGCCCTTGCTCAAGGCTATGGGGGTGGCTGAGCCCTTGTGCTAGGAGGCAGGGATGGTGGGGGGCCTTGCACTGGGCTGCAAGGATAGCCAGGCCCTCATGCTGGGGCTGCTGGGATAGCATGGGCCTCACACTAGGCTGCATGGGCAGCAGTGACCTTCATGCTGAGCTGCAGAGATGGCGGAGGGCCTCACGCCAAGCCACTAGGTTGGTCAGGCCCTGGCGCTGGGCCATGGGGGTGGTGGGGCCCTCATGCTGGGAGGCAGGGGTGCCAAGGGGCCTTGCACTGAGCTGCAGGGGCAGCCAGACCCTCATGCCAGAGCTGTGTGGATAATGTGGGTGTTGTGTCTGCAGACAACATCGTGCCATCAACGAAGAGCCAGAGCTTGAGTACCTGAGAACAATGGGACTGAGGTTCCAGGCTCCCGCGTAGGGGGACCAATGGGAACGGCGGCGGGAATTCAAACCCGCCAATGGTACCAGGGGGCGGCCCCTCCCTAATGTATATAGTTGACCTCCGGGCCAGTTATCACCAGTCTCGTGTTGTATAATAGCGAACCATGCTGATCACTACATTGCTGTCTGTGGTTTCTTTATGCGTCTAACCCACTATACAACAATGGCGACGAGGATGGGATCCTGTTGAGCGCTCCATCCGGGCTGTCGGACAACGCTACCGTAGACTCGCTTCACCGCTCCACGGGCATCCTCCATGAGCGCCTCCGAGGGTGAATCCAGAGCCGTGTCGCTGCCGCCGACTAGCACAATGGCCATCGCTCCAGGATCCGGGCTGCTACCGCCGTTCGACGCTTCCCAGCCCCAACGATGGGGAGCCTGGGTCACGGGTTTGCGGCAAGCCTTCGTGTTCTATCAGATCACGGACGAAGACCGAAAGAGAGGACTGCTGCTCTGCTCTTGCGGCCCCGTGATCGTGGATCTGGCCCAATACCTTCTCTCTCCCAAGAAGGTGGAGGAGTGCACGGTCGACGAGATTGTAAAGGCCGTGCAGAACTACTACTCCCCAAAGCCGTCGGAGATGACCTGCCACGTGGTTTTCCAGCATAGGAACCAGCAGGGCAAAGAAACCGCCGCGGAGTTCCTCGGAGAGCTCCGCCGCCTGGCGGCCGACTGCGCCTTCGGAGAGCACTTGGAGATGGCTCTCCGCGACCGTTTCGTCGCAGGCCTCAGGGAGGAGAAACTCCGGCGCCGAATAATGGAGGGCGAGAAGGTGACCATCACCTCAGCGTTAGCCACCGCCACTGCATGGGAGAGGTCACACCCGACCACCACCACCGCAACGCATCATGTGGCCTCCCCGGGAACAGCGACATCGACGACCCCGAGGTACACCGCACACTAGCCCAGCATCGCCCACCAGCACCGTCCGCTAGCTCCGCACGCAAGCAACCCGGCTCGGCGGCGCAGGAGTGTGCCAGCTGCGGAGGGCAGCATGAGAGGAGATCGTGCCGGTTCCGGGACGCCACATGTCGGGACTGCGGCCGCATGGGCCACATCGCAAGGGTTTGCCGGTCCAAGCCATCACGTGCAGCGCAAAAATGCCCCGCCGCAGGTCTGAGGCGCATTTCGAGGACTGCGCGGCCCCGGAGGAGGACCTATACCAACTGACCAACGCCCCGGCCGCCCGAACACAGGTACTGAAACTCCCCAGTCAGGCCTCTACCCCAAAAATATACATCCGGATCAAAGTAGAGGGGGCCCCCTTACAAATGGAACTCGATTCGGGCTCCGCCTGGTCAATCATTTCGGAGGCCACATTAAGACAGATTTGCCCAAAGGGGGCCCCCGCTTGCGGCCATCACCCGTGACGCTCATGGACTTTCAGAGAAACCGAGTGCCAGTGAAGGGGGTCGGGAGTTTCAGGGTGCAGTACCGGGGCTTCAAGGGCCACTTGGACTTGCTCGTAGTCGAGGGCGACCTAGTTAGCCTCCTGGGGAGGGCCTGGTTTGGACCCCTAGGAATCGCGATCAAGGAGGTCCAGCATTGCGCAACCCGCGACTTCCAGGAAGTGTGCCGCGAGTTCCCCTCCGTTTTCGACGGGTCCCTGGGCCGTTACACGGGCCCCCGGTTTCGCTTCAACTCAACCCCACAGTGGCCCCTATCCGCATGCGTGCCAGGTCCGTTCCGTTTGCCTTAAAACCCAAAATAGACGCGGAACTGGACCGACTGGTGGCGCAAGGGGTTTTGGAGCTGGTCTCTCACGCAGTGTGGGAAACCCCGATCGTGACCCCCATTAAACCTAACGGGGATGTCCGCATCTGCGCGGATTATAAATGCACGATAAATCGGGCATTGCAGGACCATGCCTACCCGGTCCCGGTGGTGAGCCATGTTCTGGCCACCTTGGCAGGGGCCAAGATCTTCGGCAAACTAGATCTGGCCCAAGCTTACCAGCAGCTGCCTGTCGATGGGCCGACAGCAGAGGCCCAAACAATTGTAACGCACCGGGGGGCCTTCAGGGTCAATCGCCTGCAATTCGGGGTGAGCGTGGCACCCGGAATTTTCCAGCAACTGATGGACTCTCTCCTCAAAGGGATCCCCGGCGTCACACCATTCTTCGATGATGTGATGATCGCCGCCGCCACGCCTGATGAGTTCGCCTCCCGCCTCCGCATGGTCCTCAGCCGTTTCCGGGACGCCGGCCTAAAGGTCAAGCGTGAGAAGTGCCAGCTCGGGGTATCATCCGTTGACTTCTTGGGCTTCACGGTGAACGCAGAGGGACTCCACCCGGCCCGGGACAAGGTGAAGGCCATTGTGGAAGCGCCGCCCCCGACCTCCAAAGCCGAGCTCCAGGCTTTTCTCGGACTCTTGAACTTTTACCACGCCTTTCTCCCCCACAAGGCGGCGGTAGCCGAGCCCCTCCACAGGTTGCTCGACAAAAAGGCACCCTGGGTCTGGGGCCCGCATCAGGCTGCTGCGTTCCGGGCTGTCAAGGCCCTGCTCATCTCGAACGCGGTCCTGGCACATTTCGACGAGACCCTGCCCGTGGTCTTGGCTTGCAATGCGTCTCCATATGGGGTGGGAGCCGTGCTGGCGCACCATCTCCCGGACGGCCGGGAGGTCCCGGTCGCGTACTACTCGCGGACCCTGTCTGCGGCCGAGCGGAACTACGCCCAGATAGACCGCGAGGGACTGGCAGTCGTGGCCGGGGTGAAGAAGTTCCACGATTTCGTCTATGGACGTCCCTTCACAGTCGTCACAGACCACCGGCCGCTACTGGGCCTCTTCGCGGCGGACCGCAGGACACCACAGGTACTCTCCCCTCGGGTCTTGCGGTGGTCCATCTTCTTGGCGGGCTACAACTACACGCTCCAGCACCGGCCAGGCAAGGCAATGGGACATGCAGACGCGCTGAGCCGCCTCCCCTGCCAGACGAAGGGGTGGACCCGGCCCCAGCTCATCATGTCCTCCAGTTGGAGGGTCTTCCAGACGCCCCTCTCCAGGCCACGGACATCGCCCGCCGCTCAGCCCGTGACCCCATCATATCCCGGGTTCTCGGCTGGGTGGTGAGGGGGTGGCCTACGGCCTCGGCGGGCCCTGAGTTCAGCGCATTTACAACGCGGCGCGAGGAACTATCGGCACACAAGGGCTGCCTGCTGTGGGGGGACCGGGTCGTAGTCCCCAGCGCACTCCAGCAACAGGTCCTGCAGGCTCTGCACGAGGCACACCCCGGCATCGTGCGGATGAAAGCCCTCGCCCGGAGCTACGTCTGGTGGCCAGGCATCGATGGGGAAATAGAGGCCTGGGTGAAGCGTTGCCAGATCTGTCAAGAAGTCCGGCCAAGCCCACCATGTGCACCCACCCAGGCATGGGAATCAACAAGGACCCCGTGGTCCCGGCTCCACATTGACTTCGCCGGGCCCTTCCACGGGTTAACATTCCTGGTCACCGTGGACGCGTACTCCAAGTGGCTGGAGGTGAGTCCAGTCTCCTCCACCACCGCAAGCGCCACCATCCGAGCCCTCCGGAAGATATTTGCCACGCATGGCTTGCCGGACACCATCGTCTCCGACAACGGCCCGGCGTTCACATCCGAGGAATTCCAGCGGTTCCTGCGGGACAACTTGATCCGGCATATCAGGTCAGCGCCCTTCCACCCTGCCACGAACGGCCAAGCGGAACGCATGGTCCGCACGGCTAAGGAAGCTTTAAGCTGCCTGACCGAGGGGGACTGGGAGTCACGCATAGCCCGGTTCTTGCTGGCGAACCGGACAACACCCAACCCGGTCAGTGGCCACTGCCCCGCGGAGCTTCTCATGGGCCGGCGACCCGCCATCCTCCTGGACCGCCTGCACCCCGACAGGGCTCCAACAGGACGGAACTGGGTTGAGGACCGGGAGGCACCACGGGGCTTCTTCCCAGAGGACCCGGTGTTCGCAAGGAACTACGGCCGAGGCCCGGAGTGGATAGCAGGAAAGGTAATCTGCCCCACCGGCCCTGTCTCCTATGAGGTGTCGACAAATGATGGGCAGGTTCTGCGGCGCCACGTGGACCAGCTGAGGCGGCGCCTACTTCCAACGGTAGGAGACCGGGGAAACCAAGGGGAGGTGGAGCAGGCCCCACGAGAAGCTGAGGGAGAGCCCGAGGCGGAACGAGACCGCAGAGAGGCGGACCCCAGCGACGGGCAGCTCAGTATGCCCGAGGCCTCATCAGCCGAGGGCCAGACGGCGCACCCTTCCCCAGCGGAAGGAGGTGAGGGGGCAGGCCCCGCCACACCACCAAGACTTGGCTGCGGAGAAACCCCAACGCCTACACCACGACGGTCCACCAGGGAACGCAGAGCCCCCGCATACCTGAAGGACTATGTCACCTAGACAGGATCGGGACTATGGGGGGAGGGGTGTTGTGTCTGCAGACAACATCGTGCCATCAACGAAGAGCCAGAGCTTGAGTACCTGAGAACAATGGGACTGAGGTTCCAGGCTCCCGCGTAGGGGGACCAATGGGAACGGCGGCGGGAATTCAAACCCGCCAATGGTACCAGGGGGCGGCCCCTCCCTAATGTATATAGTTGACCTCCGGGCCAGTTATCACCAGTCTCGTGTTGTATAATAGCGAACCATGCTGATCACTACATCGCTGTCTGTGGTTTCTTTATGCGTCTAACCCACTATACAACAGTGGGCCTCATGCAAGGCCGCACAGGCAGTGACAGCCTTCATACTGAGCTGCAGGGATGGCTGGGGGCCTCATGCTGAGCCACTAGGTTGCTCAAGCCCTGGTGCTTGGCTGCAGGGATGGTGGGGCCTTCATGCTGGCTACATGGGTGGCGGTGGCCTTCGTGCCAGGCCATGTGGGCGGGGGGCTTCATGCCAGGCCACGTGGGCTGGTGTGCCAGGTGGCAGCCTTTGTACTGAGCTGTGTGGGCAGCTGGGCCTTCATGCCAGGCCACAGGGATGGTGGGGCCTTTGCACTGGGCTGCATGGGCAACAGTGGCCTTTGCACCAGGCCATGTGGGTGGCAAGGGCGTTCACACCTGCCCATGTGGGCTGGTGTACTGGGGGCAGGGACTTCATGCTGGGCCACTAGGGTGGCGGGGGACCTCGTGCCATGTCCTGGGAGTGGCAGGGGGGCTTTGCTTCATGCCTCAGAGACGGCTGGCCTGTAGGGTCTGGCGCCCAGGCCATGCGGGTGCAGCAGGTGGCAAGGGTGAGGTCCGCACCTGGGCCTGTGTCGTAGGGGTTGAGGGCTGTTGTACAAGTTTGGAAGGCAGGGCAGCTTTTCTGGCCCTGGCTGGCAGTGGGAGGTTGTGGAACAGCATGAAAGTCCATGTGGGCAACTGTTTGCGGACAGCACAGTACTCCCCCCCATTAAGTACCTGGGCTGTTTGGCTTACAGCCACCCACCCATCCCCCCTACCCCTGCTGTGCCGGGGGAGCTTCTGGGACTGATGTCCCTTCTTGGGGAAAGTGAGGGGGGCTCAGGCTTGGAGGCAGTACAGCTAGTTGGAGAATCTGGGGGCAGGTGCTTGGGAGGGCTTCTGCTGAGGACTTGGGAAGCTGCCACCAGTCTGAGTAGACAATGCTAACTTGGAGGAACCATGGTCTGCATTGGTGTAAGGCAGTTTCTGGCCATGTGGTTAGCATGTCCCCTTCAGAAGAGCATGGCCAGGTGTCTCAATAAAAGGATTTGTGGCAGTTTCATGGCCCCAGGAGCCAGGTCATGCTTTGGGCATCAACAGGAGAATTTATAATCCTAGACTGGAGTGCCATGCCCTCAACCAAATGTGATCGTACAATACATTTCGCACCAAGTGTGTTATTCCGTTTATTTTTAATCTTGGTATGAACAATTTCCTCATTTTGGGACCTTCTGGTATACAAATTTGCCAATTGAACTATCTCTTTATAATGATCTTATCAAATTTTTCAACCCAATTTTAACGAGACCCAACACCCCCAAAAATAATAAAAATAAAACTTTTCATAAAAGGTGGTTTGATCAAGAATGTATTCAGGCCAAGCAGAACTTTATAGCAAGTTGTAGGGCAGCCTTGGTAAATTCTAATAAATTAAATGACTTTCAGCTCAGCAAAAAAGCCTACAAGGCTCTATTAAAGTAAAAAAAAATGTGCTCATGTGTTATCTAGGTTGCAAACTTTAATAGAGATTATTAAGAACAGAGATAATGTGGGATTTTGGAAGTTTGTGTCTGGAGTACATGGGAATAAAAGTAATATGATGGCAAGTGTTATACCCGCTGAGATTTGGGAAAATCACTTTGAGGTATTATATAGTGATCCACAGTCGACCCCTCCCATGGTAGTCCCTTCAGAGATCTTGCCTATCTGGCCCCCAGTTACATCAGAAGAGGTCACCCTAATGATTAAGCAGTTAAAAAATGGGAAGGCTCCTGGGAGTGATTTCATTCCCTCAGATCTTCTTAAGAGTAACGTTGACTGGTGGTCACCGATACTGGCCAGACTGTTTACCCATATTGATCATACTGCTCAGATTCCATCAGACTGGGGCATTGCAATTATTGATCCTATATATAAGAAAGGTATCAGGTCTGACCCTAATAATTATAATCTGATTAGTCTTTTAAATACCATTGGCAAATTGTACGCTAGACATCTGCAAATTAAACTACATAATTGGCTCGAACACAATAATTATCTAAGTAAAGAACAGGTGGGCTTTACTCTCGATCATTGTCTTGTTCTAGATTATTTTATTCAAAAATATGTTAGAGTAGCTAAGAAATCTCTTTTTGTTGCCTTTGTGGATCTGAAGACGGCCTTTGATTCTGTATCTCGGGGAAGACTATGGGCAAAGTTGAATTCTTCAACTATAGATAAAAGAAAAAGTCTGATGATTAAAGTGCATGAGAACACGCAACTACAAATCAGATGTAACAGGGAAGGAATGCTATCCAAAGTTATTCGCTCCCAGAAGGGAGTAAGACAGGGTTGTTTACTTGCCCCCTTCTTGTTTAATATTTATGTCAACTCCCTTATTCAGTCTCTACACGGGGCAGATGTGCACACCCCTAACTTCTCAGGAGGAGAGGGGGTTTCAATACTGATGTACATGGATGACGCTATCCTATTGTCCCAAACTAGAGTTGGTCTTAATCGGGCCTTAAGAATTTTTAGCAAGAAATGTAATGAGGAATTATTAATGATCAACTACTCTAAAACCAAGATTATTCATTTTAATAGGGTTTATAAGAAAGATACCTGGAGAATAAATGGACACCCTATAGAGCACCCTATACATATAAGTATCTGGGGATAACCTTCAGTTATAATGGCAGCTCCTCAGCGCATATAAGTTCCACAATTTGTTCAGCTGAAAGAAATGCTAATGCTATCATCAGATTCTTCAGGATGGAAGGCCAAGATGTAATTCAAGCAGCCTTAAAATTATTTGATGCAAAGATCTTAACCCAACTCACATATGGTATGCAAGTAATTACTTTAAGTGATAATAACTTTAAGGACCTGGGAAAAGTTCAATCCACATTTATTAGAGCATTATTTAATGGGCCTAAATGTACAGCAAATGTAGTTCTTAGGCAGGAGATTGGGGTGCCAAGAGTGAAAACAAAAATTTGGATTGCTTCAATTTTTTACTGGTTAAGAATGCACTTGAAGCCTACAGGTCTAATTCCATCCTTTTTAGCTGCCACTCCATATCCTGAATGGTCCTCCAAAATATTGGTTAAACTTGGTTCAATTGGGCTTCACCCTGCAAGTCTTTTCGATCTAGGATTGACCAAAGCTAAATCTATAGTATCCCAACGTCTAATGGATATAGAGGCGCAGACAGAAGAAGCACTTCTACCCTTGAGATATGGAGTTTTAAAATCTGGGGCAGGTTTTGTACCTGCTCCATACCTTTCTAACATTATATATGATGGCTATAGATGGGCTTTTTCCAGAGCACGTTTTGATGCCCTACTCTCTAATTTATTACAAGGAAGATTTTATTTTATTTATTTATTTTTGATTTATATCCCGCCCTCCCTGAAGGCTCAGGGCGGCTAACAATATAAAAAATTTAAACAATATAAAACAATAACAACCAGATAAAATTATAAAAACAAACAATACAACATAAGCACTTTTAAACCCAAGATGACGGGTTTTCGAGGTGGAATATCGAGGTGGAATAGCGGCAGTGGCGGCTCAAACTCAAAAGCCTGGCGGAAGAGCTCCGTCTTGCAGGCCCTGAGGAACTGGACAAGGTCCCACAGGGCCCGGATCTCCTCTGGGAGCTCCTTCCACCAGGTAGGAGCCGCCACCGAAAAAGCCCTGGCTCTTGTGGCAGCCAGCCTCGCATCTCTGGGGCCAGGAATTTCCAAAAGATGACGGCCCCCAGACCGAAGTGCCCTTGGGGGAACATGTAGGGAAAGGCGGTCCCTCAGGTAAGCCGGCCCCTGACCATACAGGGCTTTAAAGGTGATAACCAGCACTTTGAAGCGAATCCGGCACGCTATTGGCAGCCAGTGCAGTGCTTTCAACACAGGCTGAATATGGTCCCTCCTAGAGAGACCCATCAGCAGCCTGGCTGCAGCATTCTGCACTAGCTGCAGCTTCCGGATTTGCGACAAAGGCAGCCCTAAGTAGAGAGCGTTACAGTAGTCTAACCTTGAGGTGACCGTCGCATGGATCACTGTGGCCAGGTCATCGCGGCCAAGGAAGGGGGCCAACTGCCGTGCCTGCCTCAGATGGAAGAAGGCCGACCTGGCAGTGGCTGCTACCTGGGCCTCCATCGTTAGAGAGGAGTCCAGGAGCACTCCCAAACTCCTAACCTCCGACGCCGGCACCAAAGGTATCCCGTCAAAGGCCGGGAGAGGGAGCCCCAGCCCCGAACCGATCCGACTCAGGCCCAGGACCTCCGTCTTTGTCGGGTTTAGTTTCAGCCGGCTCAGTCTGAGCCACCCAGCCACGGCCTGTAACGCCCGATGCAGATCATCCAGAGTGGAGCCCGACTGGCCCCCCAACATCAGATAGAGCTGGGTGTCATCTGCATATTGATGACACCCAAGCCCACAACTCCGGGCAATCTGGGCAAGGGGCGCATGTAGATGTTGAACAACATCGGGGACAGCACTGCCCCCTGAGGCACCCCACACTCAAGGGGGTGTCTCCGGGACCGCTGTCCCCCTCTCACCACCCTCTGTCCCCGACCTTGGAGAAAAGAGGCAAACCATTGAAGGGCAAGCCCCTGGAGGACCATTCAAGATTCTTGCGTTGGCCTATCTCCCAAAGATGTTGTCCTTGTACAGGTCTTGAGATAGAGTCAGTCTCACATATTCTGTTACATTGTAACTTTTATGTTATGGAGAGGCAGCTGTTAATTTTCCCATTGTTGTCTAAATTTAAACCTTTGGATATCCATTTGAAATTTGCGGAACCAAGGATTCTAACCTTCTTGTTGGACGATCGGAAAGAGAGGATATCTTTAGCTGTGGCAAAATTTTGCTTCCTGGCACTTAAAAAGAGGAAGCTCGTACCTTAGATAGCAAGTTAATGATAAATTAGTATTGTTCCTGTTTCCACCTTAATGATACACTGCGTTGCTCCCGCTTTTGCTCTTAATGCCGTCTTATATATTTATTTAATTTTAATGTATTTACTGTGTATTTTATCTCAATCTTCCTTTTGGAAATGTTTTATATTGGCTGGTCGCTTAACCGTACTAATAAACTTGACTTGGCTTTGGGCATCTTCTGGCCACAGGGGCAGTTTCAACATTTAAGCCATCCTAGGGGAGGACAGCCAGATGAAGCTTAGGTGAACAAGCCAAGGGGGGGAAGCAGCCATGTGATTAAAGTGTACTTTCTTTCTCCCTTGCTGGATGCAGTATGTCAGCTAAGAAGGCAACACAGAAGAAGGGTGGGTGGGCTAAGGCAGCACTCAAACAGGTGCCGCCTGCCATCTCATCCTCTGAGGATGAGGGTGGCCCATCCCTACAGGATTTTGTGGCCAAGATTGCTGCCTTGGAGTGGGCCAAGGGAACCATGCTCAAGCAGGGTGACCCAGACACCTCAACTGCGACTTCCATGGCAAAACGCACCAGGTCAGCTGCCTGTAAACAGGAGTTGTGGGTCCTGTATGTGCAGTTGGCACAGCTTCAGGAGTTTGATGATAAGGCCAATAACTAGCAAGCACTGATGGAGTTATGCCAGTTACACTGTTGGCAGCAAGTGAGTTGATGACACCCCGGGGAGAGTGTGACCCCATCAAGGCATGCCTGGACATGACTCTGGCCAGCACCCCCCCACAGTCAGTGGGCAGTGGGTCCAGGATGGGAATCAGAATGGGCCAGCCCAAGACAGCGGTACAGGTAGCTAGCCCCCAACAGGGGGAATCGGAGTTAGACAACATTGTGCAGGTTTGGCAGGGACTGATGCAGCTGCCAGACAACACACCTGTAGTGGAGCCCCCTTCCTCTGGGGTGACACCCAGGGTGGGGGGGCCGGCACCCTCCTGGGTTGGGGGCCCAAGCAACCCAGCTCCACCTGGCGTGGGTGCACCTTCATGGAGTGGGGCCCCATATAACCTGGCAGTGGACCTCCCCCAGGCATATATGGAACATTCCCTCCCTTTGAGAGACAACTTGCTCTAAACTACAAAGGTGAGGATTTGGAGGGGGAGTATGTCGAGATGTTTACACTGTTGTTTCGGGATGTAGAGGTGAAGGCTAGTGTTTGGGATGACCATAGGGAGCTGGAAAAAATTAAGTGCATGCAGATTGATAGAAGCTTCAACAACTGGCTGCCTACACCATTTACATGGGGGTGGTGCTACAGGCCTACCCTGATCACCAGTCGGTGCTGGTGAAGTACCAGGACCTCATTCATTGAGTCTATAGATAATACAATGGGACTGTGTGGCTGCGGTATGATGAGCTGTTTCATTCTCAAACAGCTCTGGATCCATCTTTGCCTTGGGACTGGGAGCACCAGCAGCTGTGGTCACAATGCATGGGTCCTGCTGGGGCCATTGCAGGCAGATATGCAGATAGTGACCACATGGTGGCACACTCGCAGGCTGATATGGGGCAAGGAAGCAGTAATAAGCAGTGGGTTCAACCCCGCCTTGTCTGCTGGGACTTCAACACTGTGAGGTGCCACCAGAAGGTGTGTAAGTATAGAAACACCTGTTGCTCATGTGGGGGCTTCCATCCTGCATCATCCTGTAGGCGGGGCGATGGGGGTGGGGTGGCACTAGGGACGGCAGGGGTTCCAGGAAGGCAAAAGATGGGACCACCGGCAAGGGCACACAGCCCAATCAAGCTTGAGGTCTTACAAGTGTGGTTGCGAGGATACATTCACAGGAGGAATGCAGCATACCTAGAAGAGGGGTTCTGCGAGGGATTCCGAATCCCTTTTGAGGGGGAGCAGAAACACAGCATGGCTAGGAACTTGAAATCAGTGGTGGAGTTGGAAACCGTTGTGCAACAAGAAATAGATAGGGAGGTTTGAGAAGGCAGGGTGGCGGGCCCCTTTGCAGAGCTACCCATGCCCATACTGCACATCTCCCTGTTGGGGGTAGTACCAAAAATGTCACCAGGAGTGTATCAGCTGATTCATCATTTATCTTACCTTCATGGAAGATCCATCAGTGATGGGATTTCGGGGAGCTTGCTACAGTGCACTATGCATCCTTTGACAGTGCAGTGCAGACAGTGGCTAGCTGTGGGAAGGGCACATTTATGGGGAAGTGTGACATCAAGTCGGCCTTCTGCCTATTGCCAATACATCTTGGGGATTTTGATCTGTTGAGTTTCACTTTCAGTGGCCAGATCTATTATGACATGGCCCTCCCCATGGGGTGTGCAATTTTGTGCTCGGCATTTGAGAAGTTCAGGTTCTTCTTAGAGTGGGCAGTACAGCAGATGGCGGGATCAAACAAGGTTACACACTATCTTGATGACTTCTTGTTTGTAGGGGGAGCCAGGCCTAATAAGCATCAGAGTGCTTTTCAGGGTTTGGCAGCAGAGTTGGGGGTCCTGCTGGCACAGGAGAAAATGGAGGGACTGACCACCTGTTTGACATACTTGGAAGTTTTGATTGACACTGAGAACCAGTTTTGTACCTTGCCCACTGACAAGCAGTCCTGCTCATGGGGAAGCTTAGCCTTTCAGGAGTGGCAGAAGCTGCTCAGCCACCTTAATTTTGCTTGGAGGGTGGTGGCTCCAGGCCAGGCATTCATCCACAGGATTTGTGACTGCTTGGGAAGTGTCTTGCAGCCTCATCACTGGGTCTGGGTTTCAGGGAGGATTAAAGCAGACCTATACATGTGGCTGGACTTTCTCAAGGGATATAATGCAGATCCATGCTACTGGAGGCTCCCATGCAGATCTCTTCTGATGCATTGGGCAGCCAGGGGTTTGGGGTCTTTTTTCAAGGGCACTAGTATGCCCAACGCTGGCCATGGGAGTGGGTTGAATTTGGCCTTACAAGGTTCTTACCTTCCTGGAATTCTTCCCGATGGTGGTGGCAGTCCACCTATGGCACATCCAATTGAGGGATAAGTAGTCAAGTTCTGGTGTGATAATCAAGCAGTAATGCAGGTGGTCAACAAACTGCAGTTGGTACAGGCATTTGTCCTCTGTTGCCTACAGTATAATATCCTGTTTGTTGCAGAGCATGTGCCAGGTGTGCACAATAACATTGCTGATGCATTATCTTGCTTCCAGGGGGACAGGTTTTGGGAGCTAGCCCTGGGGGTATATCAGGAATCAAAGCAGATGCCGGTGGCCTGGGGAGTCTTGGCAGGATGAGGTTGAGAGGGCAGTTGAGGCATCATTAGTGCCAGGTATGCAGGTGGCATACAGGGGACACCTTGAGGCTTTTCAGAAGTTCAGGAGGGGAGTGGGGCTTGACCAGCTCTAGCTGCTACTAATCAAGCATCTGCTCCAATTTGTGGTTGCCTTCAGGAAGAAGCACCTGGCAGTCAGTACTATTAAAGGGTACATGGTAGCAGTGGCATTCCAGGCAAAAGCACAGGGGATGGGGATAGCACTGGGAATTTCAGGCTCTAGCGCATGATAGAGGGCTGGATGAGGGAGACACCACAGGCACCTGATCGCAGGCAGCCATGTACACCAGACATCATTAGGCAGTTGGTTGGCTTATTTGCAGGCATCTGCACATCACAATGGGAAATGAAACTTTTGAGTGGCCACACTGGTGGCCTTTTTCAGGGCTTTCCGGATAAGTGAGTTGTTAGTCAGGTTATGATGGGACCAACAAGTGGACCTGGCATGCATGACCAAGATCTGGGTGAGGGAGGGGGAGACGTTGGCTCTTACCCAGTTAGCCCCGCCAGGTTACTCAGTCCTTCACCAGTCAAGGACTAGGGGGCGGGGGGGAGGAGTGGCTGTCTTCATTCGGGAGGCTTACTCCTTCAGGGCGCTCCCATCTGTGGAGATCGCAGGTACAGAATGTGATGGCATGATGCTGGAAGCTGTGGAGAGTTTGGCGATCTGGATGGTTTACCAGCCGCCTAATGCACTGGCCAATAGCTTGCCGTCCCTGCTGGAGGCCGTATCAGGCTGGGCGTTGGATTACCCTAGACTGATTGTCCTGGGTGATTTCAACGTCCATGCTGAGGACGCAGCCTCTAGCCGGGCTACGGACCTAGTGTCGTCCATGGCGGCGCTGGGACTCTCACAGTATGTATCAACCCCCACGCATCGGGCTGGGCACATGCTCGATCTGATCTTCGTGGCGGGTGTGGAGGTGGACCGGATCACTGCAGAGGCAGTGCCATGGTCAGACCACCTGGCCCTGAGGGCCCGTCTGAATGTCCCACCCCGACCCTTTGTGGGCGGCGAGCAGATTTATGCTTGCCTGTGAGCCCAGATGGACCCCACACAGCTCTAGAGGGCCTTGCGGGATCCAAGACCCCCTGGCGGCTCATTGGATGAGCTAGTGGAAGACTGGCATGTCCGGCTCTCCGCAGCCATCGACGAGATCGCTCCCAGGCACCCTCTCCGGGCCTGAGTGAGGCGAGCTCCCTGGTATACCCGGGAGCTGCAGCTGATGAAATGGGAACTGAGACAGCTAGAGAGACAGTGGCATCGTGCCCGCAACGAAGCATCAAGAGCATCTTATAGGATGTTTATGAGAACCTATGAGATGGCAGTCAAAGCGGCTAAGAAGGATTTCTTTGCAGCTGAAATTGCATCTGTGAACTCACGCCCGGCCCAATTATTTAGCACAATTCGGATTTTGACGGACCTGCCTCAAGGCAGGCGAAATGTTAGGGAATTGGATATCAGCTATGAGGCTTTTGCGAGCTATTTCACAGATAAAGTCTTGGCGCTCCGACGCGACCTCCGTGCCACGCTTGAGACAATTAGTGAACTCAAGGCCCCTTGCGTATCTTCCGGACCAGGCTTGGAAAGTTTCAGCCCACTCAGCTTGGACGAAGTTGACAGATTGCTAGTTACTGTGCGCCCAACCACATGTGACCTTGATCCATGCCCCTCCTGGCTCATTAAGGCGGGCCACAAGGGGTTTCAAGGTGCTCTGTGGGAGATTATCAACTAGTCCCTTAGTGAGGGCTGATTCCCTGGAGCACTCAAGGAGGCGATGGTCCACCCCCTCCTAAAAAAACCATCTCTAGACCCGGCCGAATTGGCCAACTATCGGCCAGTGTCCAATTTGCCCTGTTTGGGCAAATTGATAGAGAGGGCAGTGGCGTCACAGTTACAGGGCTTTCTGGAGGATGCTTCAGTCCTGGATCCCTTCCAGTCTGGCTTTCGCCTGGGTCACAGGACGGAGACAGTGCTGGTCGCCCTGACTGATGAGCTCCGTAGGCACTTGGATCGAGGCGGTGTGGCGGCATTGCTGTTGTTAGATCTGTCGACTGCATTTGATATGGTCGACCATCAGCTGCTGACCCACCGCCTCGCTGACGTGGGGATCCAGGGGCATGCCCTTCAATGGTTCGCCTCCTTTCTCCAAGGTTGGGGACAGAGGGTGGCGATTGGGGACCAGTGGTCCCAGAGGCATTCCCTTGAGTGTGGGGTCCCTCAGGGGGCAGTGCTGTCCCTGATGTTGTTTAATATCTATATGTGCCCCCTCGCCCAGATTGCCTGGAGTTGTGGGCCTGGGTGTCATCAATATGTGGATGACACCCAGCTCTATCTGATGCTGGGCGGCCAGTTGGACTCTGGTCCTGATGACCTTCATAGCGCACTACAGGCCGTGGCTGGTTGGCTCAGGCTGAGCCGGCTGAAGCTAAACCCGGTGAAGACAGAGGTCCTGGGCCTGAGCCAGACCGGTCTGGGGTTGGGGCTCCCACTCCCGTCCTTTGATGGGGCGCTGCTCATGCCATCGTCGGGGGTTAGGAGTTTGGGGGTGCTTCTGGATGCCTCCTTAACAATGGAGGCCCAGGTGGCAGCCACTGTCAAGTAAGCATTTTACCATCTGCGGCTGGCGCGGCAGTTGGTTCCCTACCTCGATCGTGATGACCTGGCCGTGGTGATCCACGCGACGGTCACCTCGAGGCTAGACTACTGCAACGCTCTCTACATGGGGCTGCCTCTGTTGCAGATCCAGAGGCTGCAGCTGGTGCAGAATGCGGCGGCCAGGCTGTTGATGGGTCTCACTAGACGGGACCACATCCAGCCAGTGCTGAAGGTGCTGCACTGGCTGCCAATAGCGTACCGGATCCGCTTCAAAGTGCTGGTTCTTACCTTTAAAGCCCTATATGGCCAGGGTCCGGCCTACCTGAGGGACTGCCTTTCCCCATATGCTCCCTCAAGAGCACTACAGTCAGGGGGGCACCATCTGCTAGTTATTCCAACCCCCAAGGTTGTTAAATATGCTGTGACCAGAGCCAGGGCCTTTTCGGTGGCAGCCCTTACCTGGTGGAATGAGCTCCCGGAGGAGATCAGGGCCCTGCGGGACCTTATGCAGTTCCGCAGGGCCTGTAAAACGGAGCTCTTCCACCAGGCTTTTGAGTAGGGGCTGCCACCGCTATGACATCGCTATGATACCACCAGTGTATAGCCACTAGAGGCATTCTGGCCCTGGCATGGGGCTCTTGTATATGGGCACCACTGGAGTAACGCCAACTGGGTGTTCTAGTGTGATTGTATGGTGTCTACTCTGTAATGGCTTTTTCCTGTGTTATTGTTGTTTTACCATTAGCTGACATGGAGTTTTATGGTTATTTATTCATGGTTGTTTTATGTTTTATCTGGTTGTATGGCATTGTTGCCCTTGTTCGCCGCCCTGAGCCCTTGTGGAAGGGCAGCATATAAATCGAATAAATACTGCTACTACTACTACTACTACTACTACTACTACTACTACTACTACTACTAATAATAATAATAATAGTCAGAATCAGGCATTGCTCATAACAGATGTGGGACTAGGGGTTGAGTCAGGTGGTCCAAGGTAGACCAAAAAGGGGTGGGGCAATTGGTTACCCTTCACAGGACCATGGAGGAGGAGTCATGCCCAGTATGGGAGATGGCCCACCGAATGTCAGTGGTTGTGCAGAAGACCGGACCACTTTTTCAGCATGAAAGCAGCCTTCCCTTGACCCAGTATCAGTTTTGGTCAGTGCTGCACCAGGCCTTGGGCATGGCTGGATTGGTGAGGGGTCACTTTGGTATCCACTCATTTCGTATTGGAGCAGCTTCGACAGTTGCGGAGCTGGGATTCAGCTCCTCTGAGGTACAGCACTTGGGCAGTTGGTGCTCACAGGCTTACAAGGTCTATGTACGTAAAGGCTGATGGTACGTCTCATTGCAGGGTACAGTACAGGGACAAGGATCACCAGCATTTTGATTTGTGGGCACTCCATTGTCTATTGGTTGGGCAGGAGGGCCAGCTGCTCTGGCATGGGTTCCCAACTAGGCATTGAAGACAGAGCCTCCATTGAATGGCTGGGGCCCAGAGGAATGTGCTGGAGCCAGCTGCTTCCCCTCTTTCATAGTCACAGATTGACGGGAGCACCTCCCCAGGTCGTGGTCATGCACTTAGGCAAAAACAGTCTAGGGAATAGGTTGGCATTCTCCCTGTTGGCTGAGGTATTGGGGGATTTTGAGACATTCCAGCAATGGTTTCCTGACATAGTATGGATCTGGTAAGACATCCTGCCTTGGCGAGTGTGGCGAGAGGTATACCACCCATCTAAGGTAAACAAGGCCTGCTGCTGGGTCAGTGGTTTCAGGCGGGGGGAAAGTGAAACCACACCCTGGGATCAAGTTCTCATGCCCATGTCTCTTCAGACCTGATGGTGTTCATTTATCTGTTGCTGAAACAGATATGTTTCTGGCTGATCTGCAAAGGTCCCTTCATGACCTGCTGGGGTCATGGTTGGCAGGAGGGGTCTTAAGCCTTTGTGGTGGGAAAACATGGGTTGAGGGGGTAGATTCATGATGGCCAGCACCTTGAGATATCAGCAATGGGGTGGGCTCCTCAAACTGAGTACCTAGTGGCTTGGCAGTCTGGGAGGCTCAGGTGGGGGCCCCTTCGGAGTTGGGGGAGCATATAATGAGCCTTAAGGCTTAGCAGTCTTGGGCAGTACTCTGGCTCCTCTACACACTTGAAGGTGGGTTGTGATAGGTCTGAGCCATGGTGGGTTTCCCAGTTAAGAGGCCTGCTTTGTGGAGACTTCCGGGATACAGCATGGCGCGATGGATGTGTCCTAGGCTTGCTCTTAGGACCGCCGGCTTCTTTGATCTGTAGGAAGGGGTCTACGGACTCTCTGAGACCCTGCTACCCCATCGGGAAGAGAGGGGAGTGCAAGAGGCTTGATTCGGGCACCCCGGAGCTGCGGCTATGGATTGGGGAGAGCCCTGGATTGCCTCCAATGCCTGGATCAAGAAGAAAGCCTATGGCTATGGGCTCCCAGCTGTCGCTTCCCAGCAAGGGGCGGGGTTTAGAAACCCTGCCCTACTAAGCACAACTTTACTGTAACTATTTAACTGCATCAACAGAGAAAAGTCTGCCTCTTCTTTAAAGAGACATCTCCCTCTTTAAACTTTAAAACCATTTAAAAGCTAAGGTGGGAGGTTCCCCTCCCTTCCTCTAGTTTAGTGGCAAGCAAAGGTTTTGGCTGTGGATTCCTGGGTATAATTGTGGGCAGTAAAGGAGTGCCTTCCCTTGATTCTCTGATATTTGGATATCCTGATTATTTGCAATGTACCCAATTTTTTGTGATTGGAAATTCAAACTATATTGCCACGTTCTCAATTCCCCCCCCTTACTGGGGTGGAATGTGGATCTATTAGCTCTTCTTTTTTTTGTTATTTGGGAAGAAGTCTGGGTTTTTTTCTTTCCTTTTTCCTTTTGTGATTTGGAGTTCTAAACTTTACAAACTTTAAAGCATTAAGCAGTAAGCAACTATAGTAATCTCATTTCATCTCCGAACTGGTTGGTTTATTGGAACTGGAAGTTTGAATCTGCGTGAGACTATACCCCCCCCCCTCCTTCCTTTCCCTTTTCTTTCTGGTTCTCTCCATATAAAGAGAAAGAGAAACAATCTGGTCTTAGCTACTGTATTGAATTTCTGTGGTTTGTGTTATGGTTTAGAAAGAAACAAAAAAGTACTCCTTTTAATATTCAGTATAGTTCAGTGTGTTCCAAAATAAACCTGTTGAAATAACAAGTTTTGTGGGGAAGGGTGAAGCTAACTGTTTTTCTGGCTGTGGTGTCTTCCTGTCCCTTGGTTTTTCCTTTTGTTTTTTGTTTTCTTTACTTCTTCACTTGGCATGAAAAGGTCTTTTGACTCTGTCAGTGAAAATAGCCTAAAGATGGCTGGGACTAATAAACCTCCCAAAATACCATCAAGTTCACCGGGTGTACCCAGATCAGCTGCTGCCAATATATTATCTACATCCACAAAGGAATTTCAAGCTCTAATTCAAGAAACAATAAAAGGTTCAATCCTGGAAGCAGTAGACCCAATTAAAGAAGTGATGAAAGAGATGACACAACAATTTTCCAACCAGATGCAAGGTTTACAGAAACAGATTGCTGACAACACACAGAAATTAATAGAATTAAACAAAACAACTGAAAAGATGGATACCAAAACAAAAGAAATGGAGTATAAACTACAAGCAACAGACACCAAACAGATACAGTTGGAACAAGACCTGATTAGATTGCAGGCAGATAAAGCATCCTTTGTATTGAGATTTCAAAACATCCCAGAAGAGCAAGATGAAGACTTTAGAAAGAAGATGGCTTGTATTTTGGCAGAATATATGAAAGCAGAAGAACCAGAGAAAGTACTAGATGAGCTTGATCTAGCCTTTAGAATGAACTCAGCGTTTGCCAGGAACAATCATCTACCCAGAGAAGTCCATGTAAGATTTTATAAAAGAATACTCAGAGATGAAATTTTAAAGGCTTCAAACAGAATACCATTGATGACTGACAATAATGAAAGAAAGAAGAGAATACTTTGAACTCACAACAGCTTTAAGGAAAAATGAAATTCCCTACAGATGGCTCCTACCTGAAGGCTTAATCTTTTCTTACAGAGGCAAAAGACACAGAATCACTTCCACATTCAAGGCAGAAGATTTTTTAAAGAAGAATGGAGTGGATCTCCAAACTGAAGAAATAGGCTCAGAGATAGAAGAGGAGGAGAAAGAAGAAGACTGCCCTCAAGGATCTTCAGGGACTTCAGCAACAACTAAAGAAGGCTCTAAGAAATCTAAATATCCGATGACTATGCCAGCTGTCACAAGGAAACAAGCAAGTGAAAACTTGGATGCGCAATCACAGAACCTAGATGGATAAAAATAAAAGTAAAATGAGACTAAATTCACCCCCAAAAAGAAAACAGACTTTCCAGCAATTAAAAAAGATCAACTTTGATGTCATCTGCCTCCAAGAGACTCACATTAGAGAAGCTGACCAAAAATATCTTCAAAATCCAAAACTGGGCAAAACTTTTATTGCTTCAGATAAAGAAGAAGAAAAAAGAAAAGAGGCATAGTGACTTATGTAAAGGAACATCTTCAACCAGAAATGGTATGTGCCTCTCAAGATGGATGTATTTTAATGGTCCAAATACAAAGACAAACTAAAAAGACCCTTCTTGTTAATATCAATGCACCAAACCATCACCAAGAATTTTTTTTATAAAGTTTTACAAGAATTGATGGCAAATCAGGATTATTAAGAGACCTGTATAATCAATGATTTTAAGACATTTTTTTGATGGAAGACAAGACAGATTTCTAAGAAATAAAAACTGAAAAAGAGGCATGAACTTCTGCCAGCTTTCTACCAACTAATGGAAGAAAATAAATGTATAGATGCTTGGAAAGCCAGAAATCCACATAAATAAGATTATATTTTTTATTCGGCAAGACACAAGTCTTGGTCAAGGATAGATATATGTTGGATCTCAGCTACAATGACCAATGATATTCTAGAAACAGAAATACAACCTCAGACATTTGGGGATCGTAATCCGATTACCCTGGAACTTCTAGACACTTTCAAAAGGACAACAATTCTAAAAGATGAAAGATTTGTAAAGGAATCCAAGAAAGAATTCCATTTTTTTAAAAGAAACATACAGCCTGGGATGTCTATAAATATTATTTGGGATGCCTTCAAAGCCTTTGCGAGAGCATGGATGATAAAAGAAACAACATACAGGAAAAAACAAAGATCAGAAAAGTATTTCCAATTGCAAAAACAAATAAAAGAACAACAAGAAAAAATAAAACAAGATTCATTGACTGAACAGACGAAGATTAAACTTAAACAATTGCAACATCAAATGAACTGTCTTCTAACTCAAGAAATAGCATAGAAAATAATGTGTGCCAAACAAAATTACTTTGAAAATGCAAACAAACTGACTACATGGTTAGCATACAAAATGCGTAAAGAATGGGAAAGAAGATATATAAGAATATTAAAAAATGGAAAAGAGAAAGAAAAAAAATAAATTAGAAGATTTAAAAATAATTATGGAACAGTTTTATCAAAATCTTTATAAAAAAAACCCAGAAGCATCCCAAGAACAAATTAGAGGATACCTGGAGAAATATAAACCTAAAATATTTACAGAAGATCAGAGAGAACTATTAAATTAACCAACATCCCTTGATGAATTTACAGAAGCCTTCAAAAAGCAAAAAAAAAAGGCAACCCCCCAGGTCCTGATGGGCTCCCAGTGGAATTTTACCACGTCTTTGAAGACCAATTGATACTTCCTTTAAAGGAGGTATGCCAGAATGTAATAACTATTTACAAAATACCAGATTCTTGGAAGGAGGCTATAATATTTCTTATACACAAACAAGACCTAGATGAAAAAGAAATTAAAAATTATAGACCTATTTCTCTTTTAAATGTGGATTATAAAATATACGCCTCCATCTTAGTAACAAGAATGAAAAAAGTCTTAACACAAATGATACACAAAGACCAAGCTGGTTTCCTTCCTAGAAGACAACTTAGAGATAATGTTAGGACAATTTTAGATGTTCTAGAAAAACAAATGGCATTAATTTTCTTAGACGCTGAAAAGGCCTTTGATAATGTGAGGAATGTGAGGAAGAAATTGAAAGGAAGAGTGGAGAAGGTCAAAACCATTGGGGAAGCTTGGAGACTATTTAAAAAGACAATCCTAGAAGCTCAGAAAAAATATATACCGCAGGTTAGGAAAGGTACAAATAGGTATAGAAAAAAGCCTGCATGGTTAACAAATAAAGTAATGGAAGCTGTAAAAGGTAAGAAGGATTCCTTTAAGCGGTGGAAAGCTAGTCTTAGTGAGGTTGATAAAAGGGAACACAGACTGTGGCAAACAAAATGCAAGTCTGTGATCAGGCAAGCAAAAAGGGAATATGAGGAGCATATCGCAAAAAACATAAAGACCAACAATAAAACTTTCTTCAAATACATTAGAAGTAGGAAGCCAGCCAGGGAGGCAGTGGGGCCCTTGGATGACCAAGGGGTAAAAGGAGTAGTGAAGGATGATAGGGAAATGGCTGAGAAGCTGAATGCATTTTTTGCCTCTGTCTTCACTGTGGAAGAGGAGAAGTGTTTGCCCACTCCAGAAGCACCGATTTCGGGAGGGGGTTTGAAAGACCTGAATCAGATTACGGTAACAAGAGAGGAAGTCCTCCGACTGATGGACAATTTAAAAACTAATAAATCACCAGGCCCGGATGGCATTCATCCGAGAGTTCTGAAAGAACTCAAATGTGAACTTGTGGATCTCCTTACATTAATACGTAATCTTTCTTTAAAATCTGCCTCCATTCCTGAGGACTGGAAGGTAGCTAATGTCACTCCCATCTTTAAAAAGGGGAGATCTGGGAAATTACAGGCCAGTCAGTCTGACATCGATACCGGGTAAGTTGGTGGAAACTGTTATTAAGGAAATAATTAGTAGGCACATTGATGAACAAAAACTATTGAGGCAGACTCAGCATGGGTTCTGTAAGGGAAGATCTTGTCTCACTAACCTGTTAGTGTTTTTTGAGGGAGTGAACAAACATGTGGACAAGGGGGACCCAATAGATATTATTTATCTTGACTTCCGGAAAGCTTTTGATACAGTTCCTCATCAAAGGCTCCTAAGTAAGCTCAATAGTCATGGGATAAAAGGACAAGTCCTCTTGTGGATCAAAAACTGGCTTATAAATAGGAAACAGAGAGTGAGTATAAATGGGAAACTTTCTCAGTGGAGGGTGGTAAGCAGTGGGGTACCACAGGGATCAGTACTCGGTCCGATGCTTTTTAACTTGTTTATTAACGATTTGGAATTGGGAGTAAGCAGTGATGTGGCTAAATTTGCAGATGACACGAAGTTGTTCAGGGTGGTGAAAACCAGGGAGGATTGTAAGGCACTCCAAAGGGATCTGTCGAGGATGGGTGAGTGGGCATCAACGTGGCAAATGGGGTTCAATGTGGCCAAGTGCAAAGTGATGCACATTGGAGCCAAAAATCCTAAATATAAATACACGTTGATGGGGTCTGATCTGGCAGAGACGGACCAAGAGAGAGATCTTGGAGTCATAGTGGATAACTCGCTGAAAATGTCTACACAATGTGTAGCTGCAATAAAGAAGGCCAACGCTATGCTGGGGATTATTAGGAAGGGAATTGATAACAAATCAGCCAGTATCATCATGCCCCTGTATAAATCATTGGTGCAACCTCATTTGGAATACTGTGTACAGTTCTGGTCACCACATCTCAAAAAGGATATTATAGCATTGGAAAAAGTGCAGAGAAGGGCAACTAGAATGATAAAAGGGTTGGAACACCTTCCCTATGAAGAAAGGTTAAAATGCTTGGGGCTCTTTAGCTTGGAGAAACGACGGCTGAGAGGTGACATGATCGAGGTTTATAAGATTATGAATGGGATTGAGCAGGTTGAGAAAGAAGTACTTTTCTCCCTTTCTCACAATACAAGAACTCGTGGGCACTCCATGAAATTGCTGAGCAGTCGGGTTAGAACAGATAAAAGGAAATACTTCTTCACCCAAAGAGTGATTAACATATGGAATTCACTGCCACAGGAGGTGGTGGCAGCTGCAAGCATAGTCAGTTTCAAGAGGAAATTAGATAAACATATGGAGCAGAAGTCCACCAGTGGCTATTAGCCACAGGGTATAGATGGGAACTCTCAGTCTGGGGCAGGTGATGCACTCTATTCTTGTTGCTGGAGGGGGCAGCAGTGGGAGGGCTTCTGGTGCCCTGGCCCCACTGCTGGACCTCCTGATGGCACCTGGTATATTTTGGCCGCTGTGTGACAGAGTGTTGGACTAGATGGGCCATTGGCCTGATTCAACATTGGCTTCTCTTATGTTCTTATGTCTTATGTTCTTAATGTTAACTGGAAATTTATGCTGGAACTATTAATGTACTTGCAGGCTGGTGCAGAGTTCTCTAAAATGATTGAAGCAATTTATACCAAACAATATACTAAGATTTCAATTAATGGAGACCTATCATGAAATATTGAAATTCAAAAAGGGACAAGACAAGGGTGTCCACTGTCACCTTTATTATTTATTTTCATTCTTGAAGTAATAAATGATGTAATCAGAGCAGATGAACAAATTAGAGGACTTAAAATAAGAGGTGAAGAATTTAAATTGCTAGCTTTTGCTGATGATTTAGCTTTTATTTTGGGAAACCCTTTAGATTCTACAAATGTGCTGTTACCTCTGTTATGGGAATATGGGAACAGCGGCAGGTCTAAAAATTAACAAAAACAAACCAAAAATCCTGGCAAAAAATATGACAAAGACTCAAGTATTACTCTTCCAAGAAAAAACAGGATTTGAAACCCAGAAGAAAATTAAGTATCTCGTAATAAATTTAATAAATAAATGTAGTTCCTTGGTGGAAAATAGTTAAATGGAATTGTTAAAAACAATTTTTAAAGATTTGGATAAATGGAAAAACCTTCAAATTTTCTTTATGGGCAGAATAGCCACTATCAAAATGAACATTTTACCAAGATTGATGTTTTTATTTCAAACAATACCAGTCAATCAAAACCAATTTTATTTTAAAGAACTGGATAAATTGATAACTCATTTTATTTGACAAGGAAAGAGACGAAGAATAAAGCTTAAAGCTTTGCAGGATGCAAAACAGAAGGCTGGCTTGGCGCCTCCAGACTGGGCCCTTTATCCATATTTTTTTGTACTACTGTACCTAAATATTTAAATCTTCTTACTCCTAACCCTATCTTTGTGCCTCTGTTTATTTCTTTCTTCTCTTCTCTATTTACATTTAAATATATTATTTCTGATTTTGTCATGTTAACGCTTAACCCTGAATATTTTTCGAAGTCATCTAAAATAATTGCTACTTCTTTTACTCCCTCTTTTGGGTTTGTCATGATAATTATGATGTCGTCTGCAAATAAATTAATTTTCATTTCCACTTTACCTATCCTATAACCTTCTATTCTTCCAGAATTTCTAATCCGTTCCGCTAGCTGTTCTATTGCCATTTTAAAGAGTAACGGTGATAAGGGGCAGCCCTGTCGTACCCCTCTTTGTATAGGAAATGCTTGCGAATGCTCATTATTTACTCTTACTATTGCCTCTCCTTCTTTATAAATTTCCTGGATTGCCTCTAAATATCCCTTTCCTATTCCTACTTTACTCATTATTTGCCATAAATATTCATGCAAGAGGGTATCAGAAGCTTTATAAACTTCTAGTTTTAGTAGACCTACTTTCTTCTGGTGGGCGTGATACAAAACATTGAGAATATTTCTTATGGGGTGTGCTATGCTTCTACCTTTGACAAACCCGTATTGATCTCCTTTATTATATATCCTCTTTAGTCTATTTGCCATTATTTTTGCAAAAATCTTACAATCTTGATTTAAGAGACTTATGGGTCTATATGATCCTACTTTTTTAGGGTCTTTCTGAGGTTTAAGGATTAATATTATTTCTGTCTTCCTCCATGACTCCGGAGTGGTATTGCCTTCTAAAACTTCATTAAACAATACCTTAAGTTCCTAAAATATCCATCATTTCTTTATAAAATTCGCCCGTGAAGCCATCTAATCCTGACGATTTGCCCTTTTTAAATTCTTTTATTACTTCCCTTATTTCTTGGTCCATAATTTCATCCTTTAGTTTTCCTCTCTCTGCTTCCTTCATTGTTTGGGTAATTTCCTCCTCAAAATCTACTGTGTTCTTTTTTATATATAAGTTTTTATAGAAATTCTCAAAAGCCTCTGTAATTTCTTTAGGGTTTTGTGTTAAGTTCTTATTAACTTTTATGCAGTTAACACTTTTTTTTGCTCTTTTGATCTTCAGATAGTTCGCCAATCTTTTGATACTGTTCCTCTGAAATTCATTCTTAACCATGTTTTTCTTTTTCCATAATGTCGCTATGTCTAGTTCTTCCAACTGTTTCTGAACCTCCTTAATTTTATTCTGTACCGTAGGGTTGTATTTTTCCATTTTTTTTCTTTGCAGCTTCTCTAATTCCTGAAGTTTGGGTTGTCTTTTTTTATACCATTCTCTTTTTATGTTCCTTTCTTTCTTTATACAGTATCCTCTTATTACCTTGGCGGCATCCCATAATATATTAGTAGGTACCATCCCTCTATTTTCTTTAAAGTATAAACTTATCTGTTTCTCCATATATTTCCTATCCTCTTCTTTAATCATTATTAAATTATTGTATCTCCACGGTCTTTTTGTATTAAATTGTTTTATTTCAAATTCAATACTTATAGGTGTGTGGTCCGATATCCAAATTGGGTGAGTTTTAATATTTTTTATGACCATATTATTTTTTTCTAGGATAATATAGTCTATGCATGATGGTGTTTTGTGTCTACTGGATATGTGTGTAGGTCTTGGTTGTATACCTATAAACACATGCACTTCTTTCAATGCCCATTCCCCTAACTTAATATTTTTGTCTTTTGTGATATCAATATTTAGGTCTCCTGTTATAATTATTTCTCCTTCTGAGAATCGTTGAGTCTTCTTAAAAATCTTAGTTAAAAATTTATTTTGCTTTTTATTTGGTGCATAGATGTTCACTATTGTATACCATTTCCCTTCCAGTTTAAATTTAACTATTAGGTATCTACCTTCATTATCTATTGACTTCTCAGCAACTTCAACTTGAAACTTCTTGTGAATCAGAACTGCTACCCCTCTAACCTTGGAATTACTCCTAGCTTCTGCTAATCTACCACCTTGGGTCGTTTAGTAATGGTTTTCTGTCATTCTTTTTTTTATGTGTCTCCTGCAGGCACATCAAATCTATCTTTTGTTCCCTGGCCATTTTGGATAGCCTATACCTCTTAAGATTTGATGTTAAGCCATTTACATTCAGTGAAAGTAATCTTATTCTCCTATCCATTTTCCATATTGTTTTGAATCTTGAGCCACCTTGGCTGGGGGTATTTAATATTATTCATTAGAAAATCCCCTTCCTTCCCTCCCTATCCCTGTGGTTGAGACAAGTTTTGAAGTGACAACTTCATCCTGTCTCTCCATCTTCTAGAGTGCACACCCCCTTCCTTCTCCTTAACTTTTAAACTTAGTAGCTTAGCTCATTCAGCATTTGTATACTTCCCTTTTATGTAGTTTCCTCATATGAGTCTGTCCTTAGCCTTTTCTCAGGTATTCCTGAGCCTCCTTCTCCAGGGTCTTCTGTTGCTCCTAAATCTTCCTCCATTTCCTGGTCTCTCAGGTCCTCTGTATCTATTCCTAGTTGCTTGAGGAGTCCCATGCCTCCAGTGGATTTCATGCTATAAGCCTTTTCCCTTCTTTAAACACAAGTATCGAGGAGTGGTAACCCCACGAAAATTTCACATTGTTATCATAGAGTCTTTGACCAAAGGGTCTCATTTGATTTTTCTTCTTTATAGTCTCTTGACAGAAGTCTTCCCTCACCCAAACCTTTTCCCCTCTAAAAGCCAGGTCTTTCCTCTTTTTAAATGTTTTATAAACTTCTTGTTGCAATTTTTCCCTGCTAAATTTCACAATAATATCCCAGGGAGTTCCTCTTCCCCCTCTTCTCTGTAATCTATGCACCCTTTCTATTTCTTCCTGTTTTAGTGTTACTCCATTTTCTTCTATCCACACCTTCAGAGTCTTGTCCAGAGACTTGAAACCTACATCTTCCGTGATCCCTACCAAAATTAAATTTGCTCTTCTATTCCAGTCTGAGAGTTCAATGAGTTGACTGGTTAATTGGTCTATCTTTTGTTTATTTTTTTGAGCCTGCTCGTTAGCAGAAGTTGCCATCTATTTTATTACTCTAATTTCCTCTGCCATCTCCGTAACCTTATCCTTCACTGCTTTAATCTCTTCTCTCATTTTTTCCTGAGAAGCTATAACTTTATTTTCAAAGGCAGACAGCTGATCCGATAACTCTCGAATAGTTTTTGCCATTTTCCCTGCCACCTCATAAAGAGTATAATGAAGATTGTTTGCAGTTCCTGGGCGTTTCCTCTTTAGGAAAATAATGAATAATTGCTATCTTACCACTCTTGAAGCTTGAGCACTGATTGTTCTGCTCCTTCTTTGTATCCTCTACTGACCCTGTCCTTTTTTTCCCCCTGAAGATAAGACTATTTACATTCTTTTGAGCTATAAAGATATTAGTTCCTCTGAGAGGTCCGGGCTTGCAGCCAGCTTGTTCAGCGCATGTGTGCATTTCCAAGATGACTCCTATTTTATACATCTGACTACATCTGCTAGAATTTTGTATGCTAAATATTGGAGGAGCCCCAAAATACCAAGTAAAGAAGAACTTATTAACAAAGTACTTGAATTAGCGAAAATGGACAAACTTACTTTATTCTTGAAAGACCATACAGAAAGTACATTTGAAAATACATGGGCATGATTTTATACATGGTATGAGAACTATAGCTTTAACAAGACAAGGCCATAAGTAAGCAATATTACATAGAAGAGGTTATAGACTAGAAGAACAGGTCTTTCTTTTTACAACTTTCGCAAAAAAGATTATATTAATTTTAAAGGGTTCAATTTGAAACTTGTATGGAAAAGGCTCTAGAAGTTAAAATTATATACAATTTATCTCCATATTTATGTTTTATGTATGTTTGTTTTTGTGTTTGTTTTTTGAAAATAAATAAAAAAATTAAACGTATAAAAGAAGAAGCCTGCTTTGCAGGCACAATGCAACCCGTGTTTAAATGGAAATGATGCAGATCAGCTTGTATTTAAATAAAGTTCATTCAAGAGGTGGTTGGGCAAATCAATGTTTTGTTTTTCTTGCATGTTTTCCCAAACCCTCTTGGATTACAAAGAAAGGGATCTCACTCTAGAGCCATGGAGACATAAAATAGCAGAAAAATCTCCCCTTTTGCTTGCAGTATGCCAAGGAAAGTGTGCTCGCAACTGGAGACAACATGTCTACTCAAGGAAGTGACACAGCTCCACAATCCATAAGTAAGAGAAACCCCTCCCTTTTCCAAGTTCCAAAATTAAATTAACAAAACCACCTAATGTGGAAATCCAGAGTTCTGTGTGCATTGGAGATTCAGGATTTGATGCATGCTATTCAGGATGAATCTTCAAAGAATGGGAGAGAACTAGTGACATTTAAGAAAGCCAATGCAAAAGCGTGTTTTGTGATATTAACCTCAATAAGTTACCAAGAGAGCCCTCTAGTAGCTAGCTGTAATATGGCTAAGACTCTCTGGATTAAACTGGAGGGAAAATATGGTAGGAAAACTAAAAAGCATACACAGTTTCTAAGGCGGGATTTGTATGCTTTTAAGCTTCATGGAGGAGGGGATGTCTCTGCACATTTAGATGCCATAATGCAGCAAACAGAAGAGCTCCAGTATTTTTCGGATCTTTATTCAGATGAATCAGATTAGAGAATCTGGTTTGGCTAACAAAATAGCCGTGCCCAAATAAAAGCTGATATTATTCTGCTTTTATTTGGGTGTGGCATTTATTTGGGTGTGGCTGAACTTGCTGAGTTGAGCCGTGGTGGTGGCATGACTCTGTTAGTGAACTCAGAAGTAATTTAAACTTTGAATGCCTTCTGAACTCATCAAAATGGCTTAGCTGAATGGCATAATAGGAACCTCCAAGTGATGGCACATTGCCTAAATTTACACATATTGCCTACATGTACAAGCTGGTCAGAGGGGGAAGCAGGAGAGGCTAGGCCAGAGAAGACAGATATTGCTGTGAGACAGTCACAAAGAAGCAATAAAGGAGTACCACCACAGAAGTTCTCTTTTTGTGTAAATGGGCAACCTATGAGTGACCCCTCAAGATGTAAAGAAAGGATTGAGCAGCATGCACCTGAGGTCAAGTGTGCCTCCATCAGGACACTTCTGAGTATTGCAGCATCACGAAGAATGTATGTTGAACACCTGAATATTAAAACAGCATTCTTCAATAGAGACTTATCTGAAATGCTACAGAGTCAAAACTTTCAACAAGGAAAGGCAGAGCCCTGCCTATTCACAAGATTGAAAGATGAACAGTGTCAATATGTACTGGCATGTACTGATGATCTGATTTTATGCTTTCAAAGCAAACAGGATGCTCAAGAAATTGCTCTTAACCAGAACAAAGATGTGGAACTGAAACAGCTGAGAGATGTAAGTCATTATCTTGTAATACAGATTAAAAGGACTGAGAATGGAAGTTTCTGCTTGAAGCAAAAACACAAAACTGTAGACCTTGGCGAATCTCTAGGCATGAAATATGCTAAACTAGTGAGCACTCCATTTGAACCAGTTTCCTCAGGCTTAAAGATGGACTGTTGCTTCAGAGCAATCATCATTACAGAGAGGCAACTGGCAACCTTCTCTATCTGAGTACAGTGTCAGTACTGGCTTTCTTCCAAACCACAGACCTGACATTTTTGCAGCTGTTGGGGAATTTTATGCAGAAAGACTAATTTGCCAAGTCACTATGACTAAAACTTGTAAAGAGGTTGGCTAGATACTTAATAAAAACACATGACCTGAACACTCTCAGCTTGTGACTACCCATGGACTTTGACAAGGGTGAAAACAAAACTAGAGTGAAAACAAAACAAAACTGACTACAAGTCAACCAGTGGCTACCTGTTCTTCTATAGGGACTAGTCAAAAGCAAATAGTTGCCAAATGAACAACTGAGGCCAGGCTTGTAGCTACAGTGGGGCCTTCTGAGGCTCTGCCCACTTAATTAAAAGCCCCACCCCACAAATAGCCATACCCCAAACCTTATTTTTGAGGAGAGACCCCTGCTTTCTGCAGTGTGAGAGTGACCAGTGTGAGAGCACCACAGCTTGCCCTCAGGCTTCCCTCTCCTTCCCACTGTAGGATTTTTTGGGGAGCATCATGGGACCTATGAAAAGACAGCTCAGAGGGAATTCAATTGCATGTTTTCCAAAGGTTTGTGGGGATGCTTTTGAAAGACTCACCATTACCTAGGTGGAATACAGCAGGACTGGGCTAGCAGAAGGGGGGATTGCTGGAGATGTAATGAAGGTACCACTCGAGTGCCCTTCTAAGGTTTTCTATCCTGTGGAAAGTAACTGTGGAAAAGCATTTAATTGCTTTCTGAAGACAATTAAATGCCCTCTATGCTGTTTTTTCTTAAGAACTAATGCCCTGTCCCTTGAAACGAAAGGCTAGAAACAGGCTCAGAGCCTCCCCCTTTAGAGAAAGGCATTTGGATTAATTTAATTAACTGTAATTTAACTGCCCCCTGTTTAAATGCTCCCCAAACAAAAAAATCCTGGCTACGGGCCTGACTGAGGCTGAATACATATCTGATACAAGTGCACGCAGTAAACTTGAATGGATCATCTATCTACTGAAAGAATTTGGTGTAGATGATCCTAAGCCAATAATCTTGTTTGAAGACAATCAGGCATGCATAGCCTTATCAAAGAGTGAAAGCATCAAAGCCAGAAACAAGAATACTGCTGTCAAATATCACTCTGTGAGAGAGTTGCAGCAACAAGGACTTACTGAACTTGAGTATTGCCCTTCAGAGGAGATGGTTGCTGACATACTCACCAAGCCTCTTGCCAGAGGAAAGTTCAAGTACCTGCACAAGCAACTGAACCTTCATGACTTTAGTATATGACAGTTGAGAAGGGGTGTTGGGATTTGCAAGTGTCATCCTTCAGTCATGAAAGAGTTTCTGTCTGTTAATGTTAGTTAGTTAGCATAGCACATATCAGATATCCTGTAGAATCTTCCAGCCAAGAAGGGGATGTATTATTCCTAATTAGTTGAGCTGTAGATTGACTATTGATGAATCAATATATTGGGAGATGGTACCTGCTGTTAGGCATGTGCACCAGGGGTGGAGCTTTGGGGAAAACTTTCCTTTGTTCTCTGCCTCAGAACACTCAAACTCATACACATGTTATCATAAATCAAGCAAGAAAGAGCAGCCGGTTCTCTTTTTTATCTACCCCTCACTGAACTACTGCACAGGGCTATTGGAATCAGGGAACATTATACTTCTTTCCATTATTCACTGCCATCATAGCATTAATTAAATGCACTGACCACAGCCATCAAGGTTGCTTTCTGTCTGTGGTATTTTCCCTGAAATATTACACATCCAATCAACAGGGTTAAAATACAGAAAAACAGAGTTAATTTTTATTTACAGCTTCAACAACATGGGATGATTCAAACACAGCTAACCCTGTCCTATTATATAAAAGAATAATGGTCTGGCAAGATTCTATGCTTGGCAAAATCAGTTTGCTCCCTGGTAGGTCGCTCAGAATCTGTCCCTATCCACTAGCTGTGTTGCCTGAGTTCTCTCCCACCCACTGCAGCCTAGGCCACTCTTCTCTGATTGGGCCAGCATTTCAAACTCATTTGCATATGGAAGCTGATTGGACTTCACTCCATTTCGCACCTCAACCCCCCTCCGCAAGACAGTTGGAATTTATGCAACCTGTTGTATTCAAAGGTGAAATATGTCCTCACTCACAACACTTCCCCTTCAAAAGAAACAAACCCAATAACACAGCCATGCCACACCACAAAAAAGACAGGTCACACCACAAGCAGAATATCACAAGGCAAAAAAAGCTCTGGTACTAATTCTGGCAGGGGAAGCTGTGAGTGTAGAAAATGATTTATCAACACAATGGAAAATCTTTAGGAATTGTTTGGTGCATTTACCATGGGGCACCCACCCAGAACCTCTAGCATTTTCTCACTCTGCTGGCATCAAAACCAATTGAAGGCAAAATAGAGATATGGAGACTTTTCCATTCTCTTTTGCATCAATTTGTCTTTGTTGGCTATGGCAACCCTAGGCCTGACTGCTTGCTCCTGTTCAGCAGGAGCATCCCTATGGAAACTGCCTGGGTGATTTTGAACCAGCCAGAGACTTTCTGACTAACCTGCCTTACAGGGTTGCTGTACAGATCACAAAGCCAAAAAGAATGAAGTAAACTCCTTTGCTCCCCGATAATGAGAAAGACAGAATTTTGCCTAGGAAGAGGCTGCTGAGAGGGGGATAAGATAAAGTTGCCAACTATAGGTATGGAAATTCCTGGAAATTTGAGGGGTGGAGTTCAGAGAGGGTGAGGTTTGAGGAGGCGTGGGACCTCAGACAAGTACAGCGCTATAGACTCCACTCTCCAAACCAGCCCTTTTCTCCTGGGGAACTATTGTTGCCAATCTTGGCCCAGTGGCCATCAAACCATTCTCTTCAACCCCCTGCTGTGCAGCTGTCTTTCCCCTAGGGTTACCAATCTCCAGGTGGGACCTGGAGATCTCCTGCTGTTACAATTGATCTCCAGATGACCGAGATCAGTTCCCCTGGAGAAAATGGCTGCTTTGGAGGGTAGAACCTATGGCATTATACCCTGCTGAGTCCTTCTGCCCCCCCACCAATGCTGCCCTCTACAGGATCCACCCCCCAAATCTCCAGGTATTTCCCTACTTAGAGCTGGCAACCCTACTTTCCCCTCAGTGCCTGTTGGTAGGCAACCAAGCTTGGTCCTGTCACCTGTTTTGGCCTTTGAGAGAAAACTCACTGGGGCCAGACCTGATAGGGTTGCCAACTCCAGATGGGAAATTCCTGGAGATCTGAGGGGTGGAGCCTGAAGAGGGTGAGGTTTCAGGAGGGATGGGGCCTCAGACAGGTACAATGCCATAGACTCCACCCATCAAACTAGCCATTCCATCCTGGGGGACCATTGTTGCCAATCTCCAGGTGAGGGCTGGAGATCAATCAGAATTACAACTGCTCTCCAGGAGGGAGGGGGAAGAGATGGAAAGTTGAAGTCAGGGGGCAGATAACAGTAGGCTGACAATTGGCTGGGAGGGAGATAAGGTTGCCAACTCTAGGTTGGGAAATTTCTGGAGATTTGAGGGGTAGAGCCTGGAGAGGGTGAGGTTTGAGGAGAGGTGGGGTCTCAGACAGGTACAATACCATAGACTCCACCCTCCAAACCAGCCAGTCCCTCATGGGGAACCATTGTTGCCAATCTCCAGGTGGGGGCTGGAGACCACTCAGAATTACAACTGCTCTGCAGGAGAGAGGGCAGAAGTCAGCTGAAGTCAGAGGGGCAGATAACAGTAAGTTGATGGTTAGCTGGGAAGGAGATGGGGTTGCCAACTACAGGTTGACAAATTCCTAGGGATTTGAGGGGTGGAACCTGGAGAGGGTGGGGTTTGAGGAGCGGTTGGACCTCAGGCAGGTAGAATGCCATAGACTCCACCCTTCAAACCAGCCATTTCCTCCTGGGTAACAATTCTTGCCAATCTCCAGGTGAGGGCTGAAGATCACTCAAAACTACAACTGCAGGTAGCAGAGATCAGTTCCCCTGGAGAAAATGGTGGTCTCTGTCATTATACCCTGCTGAGGTCGCCACAGCAAATTCACACTGTGTTCCCAAAGCCAGGGCACTCTTCCAGAGCCTCTTTCTAGAGCCCATTGTATTTATTGCCACAACGGGCCTTAATAATAATAATAATAATAATAATAATAATAATAATAATAATAATAATAATAATAATAATAATAATAATAATAATAATAATAATAATAATAATAATAATAATAGAACTTATGATCCCAGATCACTCCAGTATTCACAATTTACAAAATGTCTGTTCTCAGAAGTAAACTGTATCATAGGCTATTTCCTGCAGAGACTCAGAATACTTCTTTTGCAGACTTACTGTGGTTTGCCTTCACTCAAACTGCCTGTCTTCAACTACATTCAATAGCCAGCCTACCCCAACATTCTGTCAGCTCCCATTGACTATCTTTGGGAAAGGCAGAAATGGACTTAACCATCAAACCTGAAAAACAAGATTCAGGCAATCCCTCACATTACATGGACTGTTCTAAAGGAACCCCAACATTCAAGAGGTCAGAGGAATGGGGGAACTGAAAAGATGTACCCACATGGAAGATCAATACACTGTCCAATTCAGGTGATATAATGATCATGCAAATTATGCCCTGGGAACATATGGCTGGCAGGCTCTTGTTCCGCATGACTACAACTTAATGCTAGCAGAGAGCTATAAAGTGCAGCACTTTGAATCATGGCTATTATTTTTTATCATTACTACATCTGTCTATCTGGATATGCTCCCTTTCTTTCGCAAAGCATGGTTCTGCTTATCATGAATACCTTAAAATATTTCCCATTCCCCATTGTAATGCATTTTTAAGTGTCTAAGATATTATGAGGAACATTGTTTTGCAATGGCCTTTGATTTCAAGAAAATAAATTGAACAAAATACCTAAGACACAATGTATTTTCTAAAGGTCTGTTTCTGTAATAAAAATGGAAATGAATTGGATTTTACCATTCTATGCAATGATGTGATGGTGTTCATCCAGTGTCTCTATATGTCATAATCTCCCCTAAATCCGACATAAAGTCCAATTTATGTGAGACATTTCCTGCTTGTCTCAGCTGAGACAGGTTGCCCCTATCAGCGAATTGCAAGCAGTGATTTTGAGTGAACTTTGGGGCTGGGATAATTGCTTTGTTAAACTTTAAAACAGCTATAACCTTGAATAGGATTGTTTTTACAATATGCATTTAAATACCATCTCACAGTGCTGTCAGTAAATGGGGTTCATTACAATGTATTTTGGTAGCAATGATGTGCTTTCATTTTGAAGAGACAACAACTTGTCAGTAGTTAATGCTAACACAGGCCATGTTTAGTCCATTAGAAATCTAGGGGGAGATGTGCATTTTGTCAAAGATCTTCAAATGCTTTTGTCATTCCCCTGACTTCCTCTTTGCCTGTAAATAAATTCTTGCACCCTGAAGATCTTTCTGCAGTTGGAAGGCCTAGAGTTTGTTATTATTTTTTTTTTTTTTGCCAGGTAGGGTCTAGAGATTTTTTGAAATTACAGCTGATCTCTAGACTACAGAGATCAATTCTTCTGAAGGAAATGGCTGCTTTGGAGCATGGACTCTATGGCATTATACCCCACTGAGGTCCCTCTCCTCCCCCAAACCATGCCCTTGCCTGGTTCCACTCTCCAGTCTCCCAAATTTCCCAACCAGGGATTGGCAACCTTAAATTATTTCCACAGCTCTGCTAACTTTTCAGACTACACTGAACTACTGATTTTAAGTGGGCTGGTGTGAAATTAATAACAGATCAGAGGGTTTATCCAGTTCCATTTTTTAAATCATTCATGAGTTTTCAAACTGTGCTGCCTTCCACTCCTTCTAGTTCAGTACGGATTTCAAATTAATTCTAGAATCCAAATAGGTGCAGTTTGCATCAACTTTCAGTTCTGAAGGACGTCTGCATCTTTTATTCTTTCTCCTTTATCAATGTGAGAACCATAACTAGCTAATTTTATGCCCGAGGCAAGAATATGATATTGTAACCTTCCAAACTTTCACAGTAGTTGTTCTTTTGTAAAAAGGTAAATATGTGAACAACAACAACAACAACAACAACAATAATAATAATAATAATAATAATAAACAATGTTTATTTTAGTCATGATATCTGCATATACCATCAACTAATGAGTAATGGGTTAACTTACTATATAAAAATACAAAATTAATCTACACCAGGTACAATAAGTTTTTTATAATTGGCCTTTCATGGCATGAATTTAACCAGTCTTAGTCTTCTTGCCTGCTTGTCTTTCTGGACTTCAGCTAAGTTTCTCTCTACACTCAAGCTAGAGGATTTTCCTTCTATTCTTCTCCCCCCTTCTTTTCCTATATATCTGATCTTCTTAGTTTCAGGCACAAGGAAAAATCATTTTCATTTAAGTAGTTCTTTGACTGATTGAGTCAAGTGTTTGCTCCCCATACCCTGGGTCCTGAATTTGCAGGTTGTATCTGTTGGAAAATGCAAGGTCTATCATTCATAGAAAAAGAAAATGACAAGAACATCCTGCATGGGGCAGCAGAGGGGACAACTAGTTAGCATAGTGAGATTAGGGACTCTTATGAAAATGCTGTGTCTCAAATTGAAGCAAAAGGAACATTGTCTCTCACAGAAGTAATAAACCAACTTGAACAGACATACAAACAGACAATTTGAGGAATCCAACAAGAAAGATGAACCAAATCTTGTTCAAGTAGCTCGAAATGTAAACAGCAAAAGTAAAATATTGTGTCATTTATGTGGAAAATCAGGGCACATTAAAAGACACTGCAGTGCTTTTAAGCCAAAGGGAAGTTCCAAGCAGCCACCATTTAAAAAGTATTTTATATTGACTCAGGGAGCTACCAAAACTCACACTTGGTATTTAGATAGTGCATACACAATGCACATGTGTGCACATAAAGACTTCTTTGAGACACTAAATGAAGAAAGGAGAGAGACACTGTTTGGCAGATGGGATCTATGATTGCAGAAGGGGTTGGCTCAGGAACAGTAAAATGCAAGCTCACAGATGGACAAATCAGAGAGGTCCTCATTCAAAAATTGCCTGTGTGTGCCACAATTAGCAAAGAACTTGATTTCTATAGGAGTACTTGCAAAAAGAGGAATGCTCATATCATTTGGAGAAAAACGTTTTATTAAGCAAAAGGGAGAATTGATTGCAACTGGGAAAGTGCATCAGGACTTGTATACTGTAGAGACATGCATGCAAAGTGCAACCCTTACTAAACATTGCTGTCACAAGAAATATTCCTGGGGATGGCATAGACATTTAGGACATAGAGATAATGTGCTATTGCCCAACTTGAAAGCAAGGACTAGACTAAGGGTGTACAGATAAACATGTGCACTATTGAAAGAGACCATATGCATTGTATTCAAGCTAAAGGAACCAGACCTAGTTTCAGTAAGAGCCATAAGACAAGCAAGACACAGCAGCTTCTGGAGGTGACATATAGTGATGTTTGGCATCTAATGAAGATTGAGGCTCCTAGTGGGAATGGATATATACTAACTTTTATTGATGATTTTTCAAAGTATACAGTAACTTACTTGATCAGAGAGAAAAGTCAAGTGTAGGATAAATTTAAGTCATATGTTGTAATGGTCAGCAAAAGATTCCAAAGAAAGCCACTGGCAATTTGCACCAACAATGGAGGAAAATATGTGGGAAAATATGACATGAAAAATTATCTAACTGAACAAGGAATAGAGCATCAACTTACAGTCCCATACACTCCAGAACAAAAGAGCGTAGCAAAAAGAAAGAATCACTCCCTGACTGAGATGGGCAGATGCATGCTGCTTGAAGCAGAGCTACCTGAGAAATACTGGGGAGAAGCAATCAACACTGCTACCTATCTACAGAATGGAGTGCCTACAAAAAGTGCCAGAAGCATACCATATGAAATGTGGTATGCAATGTTCCCTCTAAGGTGTGCAGTCTCATGAGCAGAAATTTTACCCTGTGAGCCGAAAACTGTGTTAGCTTTAAAATTAGGGACCAATATTTTTTTTAAAAAAATGTTTTTGGGGGGCCAACATATTTTTTTTAAAAAAAATCAGTTTACAAACATACAAAACACACAAACTATTATCATTACAGAAAATGTTTTAATTTAACTTCTTTTTTCTTCCCTTCTGTTTTACAGACATTGTAAATTGCAGCCTCCCCTTCCCATTTCTGGCTAAAAGGAACTTGAAGGGTTCTGGAACACATACCCTGACAGCAGGTACCCATGAAAGGGTGCCAAGCCAGTATTGTCAAGGGAGAGAAAAGCAAGTGCATGCAGCCTCCCACTTGCACATCTCTGGCTGGAACTTGAAGGGCTCCAGCAGCAACACACACTCACAACCCCACCCCTGCAGCAGGAGCCCATGGGAGGGCATTGAGCCAGCACTGCTGAGGGTGAGAAAAGCAGGCATAGACAGTCTTCCCCCATTTCTGGGGAACTAGAAGAGCTCTACAGCACACGCTCCAGGAGTGCTGGCAGCAGAAGGCTCACAGTTGGGGCCAACAAGGGGGAGAGAGTTGAGGGGACAACTGACCTCTGAAATAACTTCTGAGTCCTGATGGGGTAGGGCAGCACAAGACCAATAGCACGGGTCAGGCAGCGAGCAAGAGCAGCTCATAGGAAGCAAAATTCTTGGGAAGTGGGAGCCAGCAGCACCACTTTTACAGGGTGGGCTGGTGGGCCTCAGCTGAGGGAGGTGGGGCCAACCCAGGATTGGAAGCATGTGTGCTGAGCCAAAAAGTTCTGCACTGGGTGGGGGAATCTGTGCACCAGAACAGGCTGGCACAGTCTACAGGAAACCCTGGTGGTATGGGCACTAGATCAGCATGAACCACTTGAAAGTATTTGGGTCAAGAGCTTTCACCTACATCACCAAGGAGAAATGGACAAAGATGGATCTGGGAACTGAACAGGGTATTTTTGTAGGATATGCACTGGGATGTAAAGGGTACAGAATCCTTAACCCAAGAATAGAATCTGTAAAAATCAGCAGCATAGTCTACATTGAAGAGAAAGAAAAATCTACAAATACAGAAAAAGTGGACATCAGAAAATCCACACCAACAGAAGAAAATAGAGCACAACAACCAAAAACAGTGCACCATGGACCAGACAGATGACACACCTGCACAGCCACAAGAACCAGAGAGGCTGCAGAGCCAGATGTCAGATAGTGAACTAGAACAAACAGGGGAGTACCACCAAGAAGACTCTCCTACCTGACAAAGACAGTGGCTATAACGAAACCTTCCACGTGGGAATACATAAAAAGAATGCATACCAGCCAAGCAGAAAGATGGGGAAAGGCTGCAGAAGAGGAGTTTGAATCCCTAATCAGAAACCAAACATGGATGCTCACAAAACTACCTCTGGGAAAGAAGGCAGTAGGATGCAAATGAGTTTTCAAAATCAAATACGATGCAGAAGGAAGGGTTTGTTGAATTGGAGTATTGCCCTACAGAAGATATGAGTGCAGATGCACTTACCAAGCTACTTCCACATGAGAAATCTGAGAGTCTATGCAAGAAAATGAAACTTGTGGACTTTGCACACTAGACTTTATGAAGGGGTGTTGGAATATGCAAGGTCTATTGTGAATATATGACAAGAACATCCTGCAGAGGACAGCAGAGGAGACAACTAGTTAGTATAGTGAGATTGGGGACCTCCTGCTATTTTCAAATAGTCTCCTTCCTATTTCCTGATTGGGTCAGGATTTTTCCTGCTCCTGCTGAGAACTGTTAGTTACTGATTCTCCTCCTAGCTAGTTAGACTCCTCTTTCTCTCTCTTTTTCCTACAAAGTTTATTCTCTTCTTAATAAACCAATGTTATTCTTTAAGCAGCTTATCCTCTGCTTTACTGCAAATCTACACTCTGTCAACAGTATCCTGCCTAGAGTTGCCAGAAGGAGTGGAGGGACTTCAGCAGGGATGTGATGGCATAGAGTCTGCCCTCCAAAGCTGCCATTTCATCCAGGGGGACTGTTCTCTGTAGTCTGGAAATCAGAGGTAATTACAGGGCCCACCCTAATCCTACAATTAGTGGAATTATGTTTGACATGCTGCTATGAAGATTTAGCATTTGCAAGCATTTTAAATGTTCTTGCGCTACTTTGGTATGTATACCCTGCTTTTCTTCACAGTGGGAACCCAAACACCTTACACATCAATTTCTCTTTCTCCATTTTATCCTCATAACAATGAGTGCAATCTCATGGACATTCTAGCATGGTAACCAGTGCTTTAGAGGAGGTTCTATGGTTCTATGATAGAGCACATGTGTGAAAGGAGAAGGTTTCAGTTTCAGGCCTTGATATCTCTATTTAGAAGGAATTTAGAGCTCAGTGGCACCTTTAAGACCAACAAAGTTTTATTCAGGGTATGAGCTTTTGTATGCACACACACTTTTTCAAATACATTGGAATGGAAGGTAAGGTTCAAACTTATAGACATGGGCTGAACAGCAAATTAACATGTAACACTTGTCTAAGCCCATTGATTTCAGTGGATATAAAAGGGTGTAAATCAGTTTAGGATAACACTGGCACAGAATTTTTTCCCCATGGAAAAATAAGTGCAACTTGGATCAACAGCCCTCGGCTCCTGCGGCCGTTGGGCTAGGGAGACGCCTTTGCTGCCCTGCAGGATGGAGCGGGCACCAGTTTAGGCGTGAAAGCACACTGGATCCAGGTACTCGGGGGAGGAGGGGCCAGGGGGCTTAAAAGCCCAACCCCTCATCCCTGCCCCAGCAGTCCTCGTTGGTTTGCAGCAGGCACGGAGCGTGGAGGTCGGAGGAGCTTTTGCCTAACTTTTTTGAAGTTCCGCCGTGCTCCGTGTCCTGCTGCGGCCTCGGGTGGGAGGGCCCTCGTAGAGGCGGCCTCAGACTGCTGGGGCATGGCTGTCTCATCAGGCGACAGAGCAGCAGCCTTGTGTCGACTTTCCAGAGGTGCTGGTTTTGTGGGTGATTATGCGGTGCGGAGGGTTGCTGCCGGAGTTTGGCAGACCTGGGTGCTGGCAGCAGGAGCCGGGCGTCTCGGCGGACCAGGCAGAGGCGGTCGTGCTATTCTCGGGCAGTTGGCCTGAGTCTGTATGCTTTTTGGGGATTGATAGCCCCGGGGAGGGAGAGCAGTGGCTGTTGGCCTTTGGGGCCACTGGCTCGGGGTGCTATTTTCCGGCCCTCTTTGTGGGAGTAGTGGTTATAGGGCCTTGTTAGAGGGCTTGACCCCCCCGTTCCCCCCTTCTCTTGTGGGAGGCCTTGGCTAGGCTGGGCAGCAGCCCGTTTTCAATTTAAGAGGGTTGAGGATGCTGCCCCCTCCCCCGGTAAGGCTTGTTCGCAACACTGAGTGTGACTTGGCCTTTTATGGTCTTGCTGGGCTCATCGGTTGACAGCTATAAAGGTAGCCTCGGCGGAGTTGAGGGTGGCTGTTTGGTTCATTCGGGAAGCACTGGGGCAGCCATTTTGTTTTGGGGTCGGGTGGCCATTTTGTCTTGGAATAGGTGGCCATCTTGTGTCTTATCGATCTGCCATTTTGTGATGGGTCTGCCTACCTTTGCCCCAGTTGCCTTCTTTAGGTATATTATATTTGGATAGAATAAAGGAATTTTCTTAGTTGGCTTGTTGGAGCGCATAGCTATGGCTCCCAAGAAAGGCATTGGATGTTCAAAGGGAAAGCATCCAGCCCCTAAGCAGCCACCCAAAAGGCCAGCCCCTGCCCTCTCTTCCTCGGACGAGGAGGATGATACGGTGCAACAGGCCATTTTACAATGTTTGCAAGCTGTTGAACAGGCCACGGGAGTATCTGTTCCCATTGAGGTACCGGTGGGTGAAGCTAGTGGGAAAAAAGAAACTTGCTCTGCTGCTAATAAGCGTTTTCAAGCAGAGGTTTTAACCCAGCTGTCTCTCATTGAAGGGCGGGCCGCCATGCCAGTGATGGGCAAGGAGGGAGTTTCTGGGACTCAAACTGTTGGTGCCTCTTCAGTAGCTGCAGCTTCAGAGCAACAGAGCCAGTTGGACGCCCTTGCCACACCTTCCACTGCTGCGGGTAAGTGCGATATGCACCACACTGTAGGAAGTTGGCCTTGAGGTCAACCTGCCGCAGGAGGCTTTACACCTCCCCTTCAGCCTGCATTGCAGTGCGGCCCTTCTTGTGGCCAGGCTTGTGGCAATTTTTCCCTACCAGTTACCTCTTTGCCTTGCTGTCAAGTGATACCTGCTCAGCAGTGTAGCAGGTCTACCACACCATGGTGGGGGGGGCCATTGCCTTGTGGTGTATCATACACAGCTGCCCCAGCTGCTGCCCTACCCTTTGGAGATTTGGCGCTCCCCCTGGGTGATCACCTGCTTCCTGCCACTAGGGAGAAAATGTGCAAAGGTGAATACGTCAATACCTTTACACTTTTGTTCTGGGAGTTGGAAAAAAAGGAGAGGGAAGAGCTTGAAGATAGGGACAAAGAGAAATACAGAAAGATGAAAGTGGACAGGACCGGGCCAATTGGGTTGCAGGTTTCCTGATATATGCAGGTGTCCTAGCTAAGGTGCAGCCATTCAAGGCAGCTTCTTTGTTTCAATATTTTGATATAATATATAAGGGATACACCGGATTTACAGGCCCTGCCTGGCTCCAGTATGATGAGGAGTTCAGGATGCGAGCAGCCATGAACCCTTCCTTGCATTGGGACCAGATCCACCCCCACATTTGGCTACAGGTTATGGCTTCATCGAGGCCAAACCTTGGGGATCGATCTCATAGTGGCCACTTGATCCACTGCTTGTCTGCCCTTGCCAGCCCCTGCCATCAGGTGGGGCAGGCGGTTCAACCCCACCAGATCTGCTGGGAGTTTGGAGCACAGGGCATGTGTAATCATAGGGCATGCCAGTTCCAGCACAAGTGTCCCTTATGTGCGGGCCCGCATCCCTTCTCATCATGCGTCCACGGAAAACCTCGTAGGGGCCGCAGAAGGCCAGAGGGTGGAGGGCCCAGTCAGGCGCATGGAAAGGGGGCCAATGCCCATAAAGTTGAAAGTTCTTAAGTCATTGTTATGTGGTTACACATGTCGTTCGGATAGTTTATATTTATTAGAAGGGTTTTCTCAGGGTTTCCATATTCCATATCAAGGAGAGAGGGCCCCCTTTATGGCGCATAATTTACAGTCCATAAAGCATTTGGAGCATGTGGTTAGGGAGAAGATTGATAAGGAATTGTGTGAGGGAAGGGTGCTCGGGCCTTTTTCTTCTCCCCCGATACCCAACCTTTGAGTGTCCCCGCTGGGCACAGTGCCTAAGAAGACCCCCGGGGAATATCGTTTGATTCATCATCTCTCTTGTCCCAAGGGTTTTCAGTTAACGATGCTATTCCAGATGCCCTCTGTTCCATAAGGTATACTTCATTTGATCAGGCTGTGCGCATTGTTCACCTATGCGGCAGGGGAGCAGAGATGGTGAAATGCGACATTAAGTCGGCATTTTGCCTTCTACCAGTACACCCTGAGGTTTTTGACTTGTTGGGGTTCTGCTTTGAGGGCCAGTTTTATGTTGACCGGGCTTTGCCAATGGGCTGCTCTGTTTTTTGTGCAGCATTTGAGTGCTTCAGCTCATTTTTGGAGTGGGCCCTTCGCAGGCACTCCGGGTCATGTGCAGTTGCGCATTATTTAGATGCTTTTTTGTTTGTGGGACCTGACGGTTCTGGCCAATGTAAGCAGTTGATGGATAATTTTATTGCCTTGGCCAAGGAGTTAGGGGTTCCTTTAGCACAGGAAAAGACCGAGGATCCCGCCCGAATCCTAACTTTCCTGGGGGTGGAATTGGATTCTGTTGCGCAGTCATCTTGGCTGCCGTTATGCAAGCTGGCTGACCTGCGCAACTGAATTGGCAGTTTTTTACACAAACGTAAGGCAACCTTAAAAGAGATACAGGAATTGATAGGGTATTTGAATTTTGCATGTAAGGTGGTGGCTCCAGGATGAGCGTTTTTGCGCAGGTTGTGCGCTGCAACAATTGGGCTTCGGTTTCCACACCACAGGACCCGCATCACTGCTGGTATCCATCAGGATCTCGAAGTGTGGCTGGAATTCCTCTCTTTTTTTAATGGCATTTCTTTCTGGAGGGAGGAGCTCAAGTTAGAGATGGACCTTCAGATCCATTCTGATGCTTCAGGTTCTTTAGGGTTCAGTATTTACTTCCGAGGGCACTGGTGCACTGAGGAATGGCCGGAGTCATGGGTTACTGATGGGCTGATGGCTGACCTGACCTTTCTTGAGTTCTTTCCTATCATTGTGGCAGTTCACCTTTGGGGGGAGGAGTTGCCCAACAACACAGTGCACTTTGGTGCAACAACCTGGCTGTGGTGCAGGTAGTTAATTCCCTGTCCTCTAAGTCCCTGCGAGTTATGCATTTGGTCAGGGTTTTTACACTTCATTGCTTCCAACTGAACATTTTATTTTTTGCCAGGCACATACCGGGGGTTGACAATGGGGTGGCTGATGCTCTCTCTCGCAAACAGATGGAGAAGTTCCGTTGGCTGGCCCCAGACACCAACTTGCAGCTGGTGCAGATGCCGCCAGGGCTATGGTCGGTTGGAAGGCAGAAGTGCGCAGGGCCATATGTTTAGCCATAGCACCAAACACCAAGTGGGCGTATGACCGTGCAGTCATCCAGTTTGCAGAATTTAGGCAAGAGGTAGGGTATCCTAGTGTGTGGCCGGTTCCGGTGGAGCACCTTTTGCATTTTTGTGTGGCATCTAAAGGTAAGGGTTTGGCGATCAATTCCATAAAGGGAATGTTGTTCACTTTAGCGTTTACCAGTAGGGCGCAAGGGCTGGTTGATCATACTGGGGATTTTCGCATACATAGGATGTTGGAGGGCTGGTCGCGAGAGCTAGGACATTGGTTGGACATTCGGCAACACATTTCTCCTGATATCCATCGGGGATTGCAGGCTACGTGGGGCGAGGTGTGTTCGTCCGATTTCGAGGAGTCCCTTTTTCATTCATCTGCCCTCGTGGCATTTTTTTGGGCTTTTTGGATTAGCGAGTTAGTGGCCCAGTCCACACAGGACCGCTCTTGCCGTGCACTGCAGGTTCATGATGTGCGTTTGGGTGTGAATGAGGTCACCATCACCTTGCGGTGTTCTAAGACAGACCAGCATCAGCGCGGTTCTTTGGTCAGGCTCAGTGCATGCGCCAAGAAGCAGCTGTGCCCTGTGGCAGCTTTGGCAGCCTATTTGTCAGTTAGGGGCATGGGCGCTGGCCTTCTGTTTCAGAATCAAAATGGCACCCCATTGACAAAATATCAATTTTGGAGGGTCACAACTAAGGCCTTAGCAAAGTCGGGCCTGGCCGGGAGGCATTTTTGCACGCACTCATTCCGTATTGGGGCTGCTTCTACAGCTGCAGTCACGGGATACTCAGCACATGATATTCAACAGCTAGGGAGGTGACGATCTTCGGCATATAAATACTATGTGCGGCCATTGCATGGGCTTTGAAAGGGGGACGATGTTGTCTGGGTTGTTTGTGCCCCTGTTCACTGTTTTTTCCATTTCAGATTTGATTTGCTGGCAAGAGAGGAAGAAGGTTTTAAACTGCGGGCACAGTTTTGTTTTTTGGGCAGTTCATAGAGCGCGGAGGATGCCGATTGGCCCGCAGCTGGGCCTTAGCCAATGGGCTAATGTGGAATGGTGTGGGCATTGAGGTTTGCAGTGGCTGGGCCTTTTGCAGCTGCTGTTTCAGGATCATGTTGGTCCTCCACCGCAGATTGTAGTTTTCCACTTAGGGGGTAATGATTTAGGCTTGATTAAGGGGAAGGCGTTAATCCTTCAGGCTCATGCGGATTTTCAGTTTATCCATCAGCGGTGGCCTGGTATCCTCTTAGTTTGGTCAGCCATGGTACCCCACAGGGTGTGGAGGGGGGTTCATTGTCCCCTGGCCATTGATAAGGCTCGCCAGAAGGCTAATAGAGAATTGCAGAGGATCCTGGAAGGTGGTTTAGGGATCTTTTTGCCACACCCAAGCATTCACACTGGGCGTACCAGCAGGATGGTAACCATCTGTCCGAGATGGGCATGGACATCTTCCTGGATGAATTGCGGCAAGGGCTGCGGGGGGCTTTGGGCCTCCTGAGGGGCGCGAAGGCCTAAGCAGAGGCTTGGCCTTGGCGGTGGCAGGGTTTTATCGGTATACAGATTGCGGTCCAGTGAGCACTAGCTGATAACCGTCATTTGGGTTTGAAGGGGTTCTGTGAGCACAGTCTTTGTGCCTTGCGGTACGGGGCAGGGAAAACAGACTGCCTTCGGGTCCATCCTGGTTTGGTCCTCCCTTTGATCCTAGCGGCTCAGGGATGGGCCTGCCAGGGTTGTCCTGCAATGGCTAGCCGGCCAAGCAAGAGCCATTTCGATGGCTTGCACTTAGGGCAGGGTGGCTCGCCCTATTCTCATTTGGGAAGGGAAGGGTCTCGGACCCTTGGCCTTGACCATACTGCAAGACTGTGTTGCCCTTGCCGTTTATTCCAGCTTAAGTTGTCAAGTTAATAAAGTGGTCCAAAGTTTAACCCATCACTGGTGTCCATCTCGTTATTCTGGCTTGGGTGGCAACTTGGATCAACAGCCCTTGGCTCCTGCGGCCGTTGGGCTGGGGAGACGCCTTTGCCGCCCTGCAGGATGGGGTGGGTACCAGTTTAGGCATGAAAGCGCGCTGGATCTGGGTACTCGGGGGAGGAGGGGCCGGGGGGGCTTAAAAGCCCAGCCCCTCCTCCCTGCCCCAGCAATCCTCGTTGGTTTGCAGCCCACCCTCCCATCCTGTTTTTAGTGCAGGCTTTTGCTGGTCACCTGGTTTAAGGGACCGGGTAGGAATTTTTCGCCCCCTCTTTATTGGCTATTAGAAGGGATGTTTTTGCCTACCTTGTACTGCAGCAGAGGCGTAGGTACTTATAGGAGTGGGCTGTGTTAGTTAGGATGGTCATTTAATTTGGCAGGGTTTTATCGGTATACAGATTGCGGTCCGGTGAGCACCAGCTGATACCCATCATTTGGGTTTGAAGGGGTTCTGTGAGTACAGTCTTTGTGCCTTGCGGTTCGGGGCAGGGAAAACAGACTGCTTTCAGGTCCATCCTGGTTGGGTCCTCCCTTTGATCCTAGCGGCTTGGGGTGGGCCTGCCAGGGTTGTCCTGCAATGGCTAGCCGGCCGAGCAAGAGCCATTTCGATGGCTTGCACTTGGGGCAGGGTGGCTCGCCCTATTCTCATTTGGGAAGGGTCTCGGACCCTTGGCCTTGACCATACCACAAGACTGTGTTGCCCTTGCCATTTATTCCAGGTTAAGTTGTCAAGTTAATAAAGTGGCCCAAAGTTTAACCCATCACTGGTGTCCGTCTCGTTATTCCGGCTTGGGTGGCAATGACTTATTTATCAGACTTGGAGAAACAAGGTATATTTTTAAGGTCACTTCACACATGCATATATATCTTTGTTAACTCAACAACTGATCACTAATGGGTGAAATGAAACACATTGTTCCAATTCATTCAGGACTCCATCAGTGGCCTGAAGTTTATGAATGATTGTAGCAGCTAGCATTTTGGGCAACTGCTACAGTATCCTCTGGGAAGTTCCCTTCAAGATCCCTGTAAGAGCTTCTAATGCCTGACTACTCAAGTGGCCAAGTGCTGTCATTCTAGCACTTTCTTGTTCTTCTCTGATTCTAAGAAGAAGCCAAAGAAAAGCGGAGGGGACTCTGAAAGAGAGATGGAAGGGGGCTTTCATAGGCTAACTGCTCCAGTGACTATTAAAGATATTTTTCAAAGAGTAGTCTGTAGTAGAAGAGCTAGATTTGAGTCCAATAGCACCTTAGAGACTAACAAGTTTTTTAGGGGGTAGAAACTATCAAGAGGCAAAGCTCCCTTTATCAGATGACCATTCATCAGCGACCCTTGAGGAAGGATACAGTGTGCTGTTAGGAGATGTACTTTGAAAATGCTTTTATTTGTTATTTTCTGGCCTGCACACACACCTGAATGGTGCTAGAAAGTGTCTTTGGTTTGGGAGAACTGTGTGCTTTGTTTGATGTGACCACCTGCACTAGAAAGCTGCTTTTTGACTGCACTTTCATGCTAATGAAGTCACAGACACACACATATGCATACATCTACCCAACATGCACTGGGAACAAGACAGCATCTCCATTATGGTCTGCTAGAAGGATGTTATAAACAACAATCTGTCCACCATTGAGGAATCTGAATTCCACATGTAACCCACAAGATGCTTGGCACTTTGCATGTGTTAAGATTGTTTCCTGTTTGTCACTTGGACCAAGCCAGAGTCATCTGTATTCCTAAGATTTCCATGACAACCCATCTTCTCACCTTGGACCAAAAGGTTCCCCTTAGTAAAGGTGTAGACTTTCAATATTGCCCCACCTTAGTAGGAGGGTACCCCACATCCTATAGCCAATGGTATAGGGATGGGACGGACTGAGAGACACCAAAAGCCAGCCCCCAATACTAGCTGATAAAACAAGGTGCAACCTTTGTTCTGTGCCTTGGCCCATCTGTCTTCACCAACTAGCTAGCAAGTCATTTAATCCTCACACGTGTTGGCAGGTTCCAACAGTGTGCAGTATCCTTAGTTAAAAATAATTCTTGTATTCTTCACTGTGAAAGGTCGAGCTACAGGATCAGATAAGTATCACGTGTATTCCTTTCCTAAATACCCTTTAGTTTAAAACCCCAATATTGTGTTTCCATTTCTACTGTATCTAAAGGAACTTGTGTGTATGTGTGAGTGCATCAGTATTGTTTGCCTGTGTACTAAAAAGATATTATTCAGTAAAGAGAATATTTGATTTTACTAAAGAAAACTTGTCAAGCGTTTTCTTTGGGGAAATGGGTTCTCTGGACGAAGTTGCTTCCTCTGTATACATAGACCAGAACTCATAATAAGTTAGTCCAGACACTGCATACATAAGCAGTTCGGCTAACAGTGCATTATAATCGCTGTCCTGGAATGGATAATTCAGTCATTTAGGATAGCAGGATCCACTTAAGGATTGTCACAGTTCTATTTAGTTTGCAGGAGTGAGGCATGAAGTACATGAAAGATCCTTCCATCCTTGATGGTAGTTCTTATTGAGATTGTAAATCTGTATCAGGACTACATTGAACAGATCTGCTTGGTATTTGAGTAGTCCTGTTTAGAATTGCTGTACTAGTGAGACAGAGACATTTCCCACAAAAATGGGTCTGTCTGCTTCTGCTCCACCTCTTTCACTCATTTATGCAGCGGTATTTTCAGTCCAAGGTGCAAAACCAAACATTGTCCTCTCTTGCAGCGCAGCATCAGACTTCCCTGTTTCTGGGACGTCCCTTGCTATGCCACAAGAGGGAGCAAACTTTGTTTTTGCTCCTCGGACTGAAAATACCTTTGTGGAAACTAAAGAAAGCTGCGAAGTAATAAAAACACAGGAGCGAGGAGACTTGCTTGTGCAGAAAACATCCCAGAGACAGGAGATTATCAGAAACCTAATTTTGCTAGAGGATAGTGTGGCAATCCTCCCACAAATTCTGCCTCTCCTCCAGGGTACTGGAACACTCCTATGGTTTTGACCTCATGCAAATTCAAGTGATTGTTAGCTAATCAGAGCCTATGGAACTCCATTAGATGGGAGGGGTGAGCCAGCTTCAGGGGACGGAAACATTTCCCTTGGGGGATTTTGTTGCTCTGGATAGGAGTGTCAGTTTAGTTAAGTTTTTATTTGGCATTTAGTTATCTGGCCCCACCTGGCAGAAGGCCAACAGCCATACTGCTGGGGGCTGCCTTTGCCCCCTTTGAAGGTGGAGATAGGCGGGGATGCTGATTCACAGCATCTGGGGCTCAAGGGGGGTGGAGTTGGCATGCTAATGGCTGGCTCTGCTCCCTCCCCTTTTCAGTTGCTGCCTTTCTTTTGGCCAGGCAGGAGCTCTGTAGGTGTGCTCCTCCTCAGCCTAGTTAGGGTTGCTGGGCCTGCTCTGCGCTAGGGCACTTTTTAGCAGCTGGCTGGCTCACTAATGCGCCTGGCCAACTACCTGCTTGGCCCTCAGGCCAGGGATTGGCAGCTGGATTGGGCGGTGGTGGTGGCCGGGTGCTCCAATGAGGAGGAGGATGTTGCTCAACAAGCCATTCTTGAGTGACTATTGGCTCTGGAGGAGGCAACAGGTCTTGGTGCTCCGGTGCCAGTTTCTACACTATCTAAAGGAGCTAAGAAGCAGACAAGGCAAGCATCAAAAACGCAGCTTTAAGCTTCAGTGCTAACCCATCTTTCTCTTTTGGAGGGTCGTGTAATAAAGCCCAGTGGAGCAGGTGATGGACAGGGAACAAGCAGTGCTGCTGATGCGGCATCTTCCAGTTGGAGTGACACAGACCAGCACTCAGGATCCGAGGTGGCACCTGTATCTTCTGGGGCTTCAGGCCTGACCACCACTCATGTGGTGCCTGCTTGGCCTTGGGGGCCCTGGGGTCCACCGCCAGTGTCGGCTTCAGCAGGCTCATCACAAGTGGTCCCCTCTTCCTCTCAGTATTGGCCATGGCCTTATGGGCATTTTCCCCTCCCCTTTGGGCGGATGTACCAGGGAGCAACTCGACAACTCCTGGGGCTCCTTGGGGTGGCTAGGGCTCACCCTGGGGTGCTTCTGCCAGTCAGATGCCTGCCAAATCATTACCTTCTGGTGACACGGCATTGCCTTTGCATGACCACCTATTGCCTGCCACAAGAGAAAAGATATGTAAGGGTGAGTTTGTGGATGTCTTCTCTCTCCTCTATGAGGAGCTTGAGAAGAAGGACAAAGAGGACTTAGATGAAAAGGATAAAGAGAATCTGGCTTGTGCCTGCATTTTAACCTTGAGTATCTCTCCTTGTATATAACTGAGTAGTGCGGGGGCACTTTCTGAACATTCCACGTGCTCCTAAATCAGTTGGCTCCATGATGTGTTACTCAGAAGCTGTCCCTATCCACTGGCTGCATTGCCTGAATCCTTCCCACGGAAGTGGCACCCGCCAAAACTTTCCTCAGAAGATGGTTGCTTCGCTCCGGTGAACACAGCTTCTACTCCTCTTCCCCACACACAACCCTTCGGCTACTGTTCCCTGTCAGAATTACTGGCAAACGGCTGTGTCTCCTGACGAAGACACTTCTCCTGCTTGGCTCCTCTGTGGGACTAACTTTTCCCTCAGTGACTGTGGCTAGGCAAACAAACTTGGTTCTGTAAGTAAAAAGACAAAGAAAGGAAACTCTTTCAGGCCTTTGTGAGGAACTCATTGGGGCCCATCTGGACTAGAGTTGCCAGCTCCAGGTTGGGAAATTCCTGGATATTCTGTGTCTAAGGAAGCCAGGGTTTGGGGAGGGGAGAGGCCTCAGCTGAATAGAATGCCATAGAGCCCACCCTCTAAAGCAGTTATTTTCTCTGGGGGGGGGGGAGATCTGTTGTCTGGAGTTCAATTGTGATACCTGGCGATCTTCAGGCTCCACCTGGAGGCTGACTACCCTAGGCGTAGCAGTCAGCACTTCAGAGCAGTGTGTGCTAGACCCAGGTTCTTGCTGTGGCAGTTGACTGGGTGATTTTGGACCAGTCACAGACTTTCAGCCTAACCTACCTCACAGGGTTGTTGTGCAAGTCAAAAGGGGGAGAGGAGAATGATGTCAGCTGCTTTGGTTCCCATTGCAGAGAAAGACTACTTTTCCTCCTGGGGAACCATTGTTGCCAATCTCCAGGTGAGGGCTGGAGATCACTCAGAATTACAACTGCTCTTCAGGTAGCAGAGATCAGTTCCTCTGGAGAAAATGGTGGACTCTGAGTCATTATACCCTGCTGAGGTCACAGCAAATTGACAAATTTATTTCCACAACGGGCCTTATTCCTAGTCTTTAATAATAATTAAGTAACCTTGCTTAGCTTTTTAGCTGGCGGTGGCCAGCTCATTTACACTCTCTGGTAAGACAGGCAACACCATAGTGGTCAAACGAACTGAGGCTGGGTTGGGTGCTTTAATAAATTGACATGGTTTTTTATTACATGTCAGTGCATTCACACAACAGGGATGAAAGTTGGAAGAAGACCGAGCATGCTCATATCTCCATCTTCTTCCATTCCAAGAACTTCTCCCACCTCTCTCTGCCCCCAGTCACTGGGCTCCCTAGACCAGTGCTGGTACCCTGCAAAATGTCATCCCACTCCATCCACAACAGTATATGCACAGAGCTAAAAATTCTGCTTTTGCGTTATGTGTATATGTACAATAGAGTGTAGTGTAGATATACCCACCTTCTTTAAAATTCATTCCAATGTGTTCTTGTGTGTGACAACCCCACAATGGAGGACAATGTGTCAAAACAGTTATATTTCCAATGTTTGGGTTTTCATTGTGAGTATCAGCTTCCCCAATTGAAATGATCTGTTGATATGGATGGAGAATGAGCATTCCCAAATCCCAATGAAGACTAATAGCTGTTGTATCACACATGACCCAGTATACTCAACTAGAGCTAGATGTAACGCTGTTGGTTTACTAAAGCTGTGTTAATTTTTTCTTTGGCATAGATATTTTAACTTAAAACATATGGGGGGGATATAATTCACAGTACTGTGCATAATGAGTCAACTGGGTTATGTTATTCTACAATTATTTATATAATTCATTTATACTTTCAAACCTCAATAAGGATGCAAAGTATCCCCTCTTCCATTTTCTCTTCCCAGCAACCCTGAGGTAGGTTAGGCTGAGAATGAGTGACTGGCTCAAAGTCAATCAGCAGCTTCCATGACTGATTGGGAATTTAAGCCTGTGTTTCCCCAATTGTAGTCCAACAACTACCCCACACTATCTTTTTTTTAGATTTTATTTTTAGAAAAGAAACTTGTGAATAGGACCATTGTTTTATTTTTATTAATTGCATGAAATGTACTTTCTTTGGATGCTTAAATTTGTTATATTTTTTAATGAAAAAGCAACATAAATGTTTAATTAGTATCAATTAGAACTATAACTTATCAAAAAGAGGAAAATGATGATGATGATATACTGATTATTCTTTCATCATTACATATGGGAGGTTATTTTATAGCAGGTACTGTTTGGATCTGGCAAATTAATAAAATTGTATTGATCTTACTAACTGATATTCAAAGTATGCTGAACTAGTAAGAATTTGTTCAAAATTCTTTTGGTAGCATTAGAAATGCATTTGGTAGCACATGATTGAGCCAAAGTATCAATCATAGCATATGACTGAGCCAAAGTTAAGTCCCTTGTATTCCAGTGACAGAGATTTAAGCAGGTTTTAACACTTCCCATTGAAATAATGCAACCTAAAAGGACTTACCTTTAGCTGGATCATGTCTTTAGCCTTTAAAATTTATCCATATGTCTTTGGGCTACTTAGTCGTCATGTACTGCACATTCCTATGTAGTTTGGTTTCTAACTGCTATGCAGTTCATAATCCATATAGTTTAATGTGCTAATGCAACATAATAGGCCAGATGTTGACTGTTATCCCTCTGCAAACGCAGAATATTTCTTTAGAATAATAACCAAGTAAATTAGATCTTGTATATTGTAATGTTTCCCTCCTCTTTTATACTCTCTGAAGGGGAAATGTTAAAATTCATTATGGCTCCTTACCATTAAAGTGGTCAGATACATGGTTAGAAAATGTCCCTTCAGCCTTTTTTTAAAAATACGATATTATAAATGCCCTAGCTTCCAAGAAAACCTAGCTATACTCAATAAAGTAATGTGCAAATGACACAAGGACAGTCTCAAAAGAACACAGCAGAAGAATTCAAATGTATGAATATTTTTCTGTCCCCTCATATATCAACTTTCCTTTGTTCCTTTGCTTAGTTTTCAGAAGTAACTTCGAACATAGGTTTTGGTCGAAAGCTGATGCCCTTGTCTGGTTCTGCCATATCATTTCTTTAAAAAGGAAAAGTTATCAGACAGCTGCAGCGGTTCTACTCGCCGACATGAAGAATGTCATTTTCAAGGTAAGTATGCAGCTGTCTTGCTGTCACTTAAAGTTTTTAAAGACAAGTCTAATTAAATGTCTGCCTAAAAGGCTGGCGGAATAATTCTGAGCATACTAATGAAATATGTCAAAAGGCAGCAAACCCACAAGTAAAGTTACTGTACATTCCTTCTGGCTAACATACCAATCAGAGGCATTGCTGCTTTTAATTAAAAAGTATATATAAACCAACTATTTTGGCATGGGAACTAATATTATATATTAAATTAAACTATATTTTATTTTTATGATGCTGCCGTTCCCAGAGTGAAATGTAGCATCACTCAAGAAGGCAAATTTGTTGGGCCTTCAACATATATAAAAGGTTTCATCGCATATGAAACAACAGTCATGGTGGGGATAGGGTTCAGTGGTTTAGCATCTGCTGTGCATGCAGAAAACCTCAGATTCAGTCCCTGGCATCTCCACAGGGCCATTGAGGGGGGATTGGGGGGACAAAATTCCTGGGGCCAAGTCAGGTGGAGGGCCCCTGAAGCTAGCATCATCCTGTATAATAATAATAATAATAATAATAATAATAATAATAATAATAATAATAATAATAATAATAATAATAATAATAATAATAATAATAATAATAAATTGCCCACCCCGCGTACTGGTAGGCTCTGTGTGATGTACAGTCACTCTGAAGATGTGGGACTAACAATGTTATAGGGGGTAGGGAGGACAACATATAATTTCTTTTTAATTCTACCCACAGCTGATGGAGGGTTCGTCTCTGCTTTTTTTCAGACTAGTCATGTCCCGATTGGCATTTGTTTTTTCCAGTCGGTCGGCTTGGTGACGTCAGGCTTCTGTGTCGCAACACCATACTGCCACCGCCTGGCCGAACCAGCCCACTGCAGGACTTCTTTTAATGCTGAGGAGTTTTTATGGCTTTCCGGTCTTCATAGCAAGGACGATCCAGCATCAGCTAACACCTCCCCCATGGGTGGGTTGGTGCGCCCACCCTCTCTAAGGAGTGGTACCCATTTATCTACTTGCCGAAGCTTTCGAATCGCTGGGTAGACAACAAGCTAGGGACACGGGCTGGCAGCTCACACCAGCGCGGGGCTCGAACTGACAACAGTTCAGATGTTGCTTATTAAGCAGTGGGATAAATCCCCTGCACCACTGCTCCCCTCAGTATTCAGCAAAATAATTTATTTATTTCTCTTTTAAGACAGTTCTGCAATGCAGCCACTGGTGGTGCAGGGAAGGCAAAACATAGTAAACAGCAATAGCTGTAACTGCTCACTATGCCTTTCTGCAAATTTTACTACAAGGAGACAAACATTTGCATATCAGATCCTCCAAAACCCAATCAACAATGCCAACACTGGAGCAAGGCAAGACCAACAAGCACAGCTCATAGCTTCTACAGTCATTGCCAAGATGCAACCTCCTAACAAGGTCATTATCTTCAGCAGTCTATGATTTTCCTCTTCCTTTCCATCCACCCAGCTCCATAATTTTGCCTGCATAGCAAGATCCTGCAAAGGGGCAGCCCTGTTAGTGTGTTGTAGCAAAATAAAACAATCTTCTCTTCTTAATTTATCTTCCTCTTTTCCACACTTCTTTCAATCTTCAGTTTATTCTCTTCCTTTTATAATCTGCCTTCATTAGTCTCTCCATCCTTTGAATCCTCTTTCCTTTATTTTTCAGTCCTGGTCTCATCTACCAATCTCTATCCTGAGTTCCTGGTTGGTAATTCAGAATGTATTTAACAGTAGTATCGCAGCAAACTTTTGTTAATATTATGAACAGAAGGAGGGAGTTAGCATAGACTTCCCACTCTTGACAGGATGCCATTAACATCCATCCATCAAGATACCTCCTTAACTATGGAAGTCCAGGTCACGAATATTGCCTGGCTGGCATTTCACCACCTATGCCGAGCACAACAATTAACTCCTTTCCTGTCATGCCCTGCCCTAGCCACAGTAATCCATGCAATGGTCACCTCCAGGCTAGACTACTGTAACTTGCTCTATGCTGGTCTGCCCTTGAGACTGACCCAGAAATTCCAACTGATCCACAATTCAGTAGCATGAGTCCTGATGGGAACGCCACAGATGGCACATATATAATCTGTGCTTACAGGGACTGGGTGACTCACAAACTTAAAGTATATATAAAAAAAATATAAAAATAAATAAATATAAATAATAAAAGGATGCCATCCCCCCAACCTTTACATGCATAGTAATGGAATGTTAATGGTTGTACATATGGAACAGAAGTTAGAACTTCTCTGTCATCCCCCCTTAGTTACTTTAATTACATTTTATTTGATTGGCGAACTTACCACACAGAAGCTTTGCAGCCACAGAACTGGGCTTCAGGATAAGAAAGGAACTCGTGTCTTGTCACCAGCTGCTGTAGGAGGCTTGGGTGTGGAGCTTGGGTGCCTTCTTCATGTCTGGCCTATTACTGGCCATCCCTGGTTTGCATCTGGCCAGGGCAGGGTTCATTTATATTTATTTATTTAATTTATATACCACTGTCCCCATAAACTGGCTCACCCCCCCTCCCCTGTTATCTTAGCATGGGTTTGTGTCCTTTAATCTTGACCACAGGCACTGTTTTTGAAGATGAGGCTCCAAGGAGGCAACAGGCATGCAAGAAGCATCAGGGTAAGCCTTGCAAGGTGGACTGTTCTTCAAGACAGCATGAGTCATCAAGTGAAGCCTGCTCTGGTGAGTACTCACCTGATGATGAATTAGCTCGTGATTCTCGTGGGTGATGGATTCCCGTGTCCCAGGTCTTCCTAATTGGGCTCTAAAAAGGAGGGGGGAAGTGATTGCATCTTTGTGTCTTTGGGCCCCTGAGTCGCCTGACAGTTCCCCTTCTGGGTTAAATATTTTCAATAATTTTGAGGATCTACCTGGCATTCATTTGTCATGGAAGGTCAGGGAACATATTCTTGAGCCAGTTTGGTGTAGTGATTAAAAGTGGCAGACTCTAATCTGGAGAATCAGGTTTGATTCCCCACTCTTCCACATGCAGCCAGCTGGGTGACCTCGGGTCAGTCACAGTTCTCTCAGAGCTGTTCTCTCAAGAGCAGTTCTCAGTCAGAGCTCTCTCAGCCCCACCTACCTCACAAGGTGTCTGTTGTGGGTAGAGGAAGGGGAAAAGATTGTAAGCCACTCAGACTCCAAGTGAAGGGCAGGGTATAAATCTAACTATTTTTCTTCTTCATTACATAGATGTGTTTACCCTCATAAAGTCAGAATCTGATGATGGTAAGCAGGGCCTTCACCATGACAAAAAAGTGGCCTGGTTATTGAGCTACAATGCCTTTATGGGGGTGGTCCAATCTGCCTACCTCGAGTGGGATTGGTACCTTTCTAATCACCTTGGCCATGTGTTGTTGGTGTGGGCTTTGGTGAGTGAAGATGCAGCCATCAAATATGATGAAGCCTTTAGAAAGTGCATGTCTCACAGCCCACACTTCAGGTGGAACTGACTTAATGATAAATTGTGGCTGCTCAAAGTGCTTTTATCAGGAGCAGACCTGATCCAGCCAGGGGCATTAAAGGGGGTTACAGGCATGAGGGAAGCTGCTGCCTTTGTTGGGAGTATAAATTTGGGAATGTAATTTTGACCATAACTGTGACAATTGTTTTGTTCCATATCCTTGGTCTTCTTGCCCTTGTGGCAGTACTGCTCAGCAGCCCTTTTGAGGTGGCCGACCCTCCAGCAGTGGCAGGAAGGAGGGTGGGTCTAGCATGGACTCCAATGCCTTTAAATAATTCTCCTCTTCCTGCAGGCCCTGAGGTTGGCCTTGCCCATACCCCTATCTGATTAGATCCCCTCCACCTTTTGTTTGACAGGTATCCTAATCAGCGTGCTGCCATTTTCCTCTATAAAGGATTTTCTCAGGGCTTCCATATTCCCTTCACTGGCCCTCACATCCCCTTTGAATCTGGGAACCTAAAATCAGCCTGGGAGTTGCTAAACATTGTTGCTGCCAAAGTGGCTAAAGGAGCCTGCAATGTATCCAAATGTTAAACACAATTAATAATCAAGGCAACATTCTCCAATTTTCCAAAAGGGCAAAAGCTCCAGAACTAACTATGTTGATAAAGCCTTTTCCTGCAGAGCATGAAGTAACTAAACACTTACAACACTGCAGTGTTATAATTAATTGTGTTTAACATTTGGATACATCGCAGTCTCCTTTGTTCTGAAGAAGACTATCTAATGAAGCTACCGAAATGTGCAGTTCATCCAGAAACCCCATTATAAGAAAATACCTCCATGAACCTTGACAGTAAATGAAAATTGTTACTCCTATGATCTTTTTGTCTGAAAATTATTATCTGGGTGAATGGTTATTGGACCTTTTTTTATAGAACTGACCAAATGGAGACTTTTCTATATAATTGTAATGTGTGTAAAAGAACAAAAATATTTTGTATATTTTTGAGAAATGATAACAGTAGATGCTATAAAATGTAATTAAGTCTTTATTGGATATATGTTACAGACAAAGAATTTTAAGTATACTTGTGATATGGTTTATAACATCTAGTTAAATGTCAATTGTCACAATATTTTTGCTTCACTGTGGATTACTGTGATTTCCCTTATTGATGGCTGGCATTCTTGCCCAAATTCAGCAGGGGTAGTGATCTGGCAAACTCCCTTGGAGCTGGGTTCCTTGTTGTAGGTCCATTCTGATGCATCTGGGAGCACTGATTTTGGCATTTCCTTAGCTGGGCGTATTTAGCTCCATCACTCTTTCCATGCAGCCCTCCTATGTGTGGGCTACAGATGCCTTCTTGGCTTTTTCTGCAGCTCTGAGGGAAGGGCAGGGCTTGGTTGATTTGAGGCTGTTGTTTTACAGTACCTTGCTTCCCTACGAGTATGGGGTCTTGTGCCCAGGACCATGGCTAGTCACTTAGCTGTGATCTCCTTTTATAGCTGGGACTATGGTTACCCTGATCCCTGCCATGCTTTTGTTGCCTGTAAGGCTTTTGAGGATTGGAGGAGGGTCATGCCACAGGCCCCCATTAGCTGCAGGCCCTAACATTTAATATTTTGGCAGCCCTCCTGCAGCAGCGCCCATCTGTTTACTGGTCTAGTTTTGAGACCACCCTATTCTGGGCTGCCTTTTCTCTTGCCTTTTTTGGGACCCAGAGATGCAGTGAGATGGTTTCATTTTGCAAACATGACCAGTGGTTGGGTTCTCAGGGTTCACAATGTTCACAATGTTCAGGTTCAGGGACTTACTCACTGGAAAATCCAAGATGGATCAAAGGGGGAGGGGTCTGTGTTTGTGCAGCTGGCCAGCCTTGCCCAGTTTGCACCATTAGACAATATTTGGACATCTGGTCCTCCGGCCCTGAACCTCTTTTTGTCCATGAGAACGTTTCCTTACTTGGTTTCAGTTCACTGGCATTTTGTGGGCAGTGCTCTCAGCTGTCAGCCTTCCTCCAAGGGACTTTGGCTCACATTCCTTTCAAATCGGCACAGCTACATCAGCTGCTTGTCCACAGATTGCATTCGCTGCATCATCCGCTGACTATTTGTCTTACATTTGCCCCATGGCTGGCATCACTTCTCACATATCTTTTTTTTTTTTTTAGCTCTTCCAGGTCACCTCATGTTGATGTGGCTACTCAGCCACAGTATTGTGCATTGGGCTGGCTATTACGCATCTTGTCCTGGATGGGGAGCTTCATTGGATCTCCAAGACCATCTGTGGATTTGGTAGCTAAGACACAATGTGCTGGGACTCCATCTTATAGTTTTTCATGCTGTAGACTCCTTGGGTCCTCCTGATGCCATCATGATTCAGTTAGGGGAGAATGATCTACTGGAGTGAAAGAGAATCAACCTTGCCCTCACCATCAAGACAGATCTATAAGAATTGTGGGCCCAGCTTCCTCAGGCTCGGCTGTTTCGGCCTGGGTTACTCAAAAGGTGAGTTTGGAGGGGAACAGCTTGCCTGGATAAGGTGGACACTACTAAAAGGAAAGTTGATAAGGCTGTTGTTCATTGTGTTGAGGCTGCTGGTGGTTTGGTAATTTACCACCCAGATACCTCTTTCAAGGAGGAGGCCCTGTGGGCAGGAGTTGTGGCTGCATGGTATGCATTATGCTCTACTTTCTTGGTTGCAGCACTAGGAGTATTGGGGAAGCAGGCATCTGCTGCCCTGCTCTTGTGGTGGTTTTATGCATTGGGCTGGATCCATTTGAGGGGAAGCTGGCCTGTGTGCCTGCCTCTCTGATTTGGGAACCTCCTTAAGGTGTCTTGGGGGGTCAAACTCTTGCAGCCGTCCTGAGGAAGTTTGACTGAAACCGCTTATAGTCTGGTACAGTGGGTTGACTGATTCAATCTAAAAGAAGAAAAAAACAAAGAGGCTTGAGTTGTGAGAACTAACACCACCTGGTGAATTTATATGCTCACTGTGCCTTGGAAATTGACTTTTTGGAATATATATTGGATATAACAATGTGTCAGTTGTCAATGTTATTATTGTTATAATTGTTTGTTAGCTTTACAAAGTAGGGTATTTTTTCAGTCTTCTGGTTCACCCTGGTCCCTTTTAGTATAACCTCCAAGTGTGGCCTGGGGATCTCCTAGAATTTCAACTGACCTCTAGACTACAGACATCAGTGCCCCTGAAGAAAATGGCCGCTTTGGAGGGTGGACTCTGTGGCATTACACTCTGCTGAGATCCCTCCCATCCCCAGACCCCACCTGCCTTAGGCTCAACCCTGTAATCTCCATTTGCACAATAATGCAGTTGATCTTAAGTTGGGGATGATTTACCTGCAATGACCCTGGATCATATTGCTATCCAAGCAAGCCAGTAAATTGTAGTGGGTGCAACAGCTGCTGCAACCCGGTCAGTTGTTATCCTGAATGAAGCTTCTACAAAACAGTTCAAAAGGCTGTTCATTTGGAATTGTGAGCAAGTTGCTGAGGCAATCCTATGAGGTATCTGACTCTGCACAAAATGAGCAGGGTGAACGAGGGAAGTTTGAATGTCAGTTGCATTTAATCAAAAGGAAGACAACATTGCATGTAAGAGGTGTGTGCCGTCAAGTTGCTTCTGACTTGCAGGGATCCTATGAATTAATGACCTTCAAAACATCCTGTCATTAACAGCCCTGGTCAGGTCTTGCAAACCGAGGGCCATGGCTTCCTTGATTGCATCAATCCATCTCCTGTTGGTTCTTCCTCTTTTCAACTTTTCATAGCATTATTGTCTTTTCCAGTGACTCTTGTCTTCTCATAATGTGACCAAAGTATGATAGCCTCAATTTATTTATTTTAGCTTCTAGGGAGAGATCGGGCTTGGTTTGATCTAGAACCCACTAATTTGTTTTTTTGGTGGTCCACTGTATCCATAAAACTCTTCTTCAACACCAAGTCTTCACTATATCCTGCCAGTAATGTGGTGTCATCTACATATCCAAATTTTTAATATTCCTCCCACCAATTTTCACTCTACCTTCATTTAAGCATAATCCAGCTTTCCTTAAAATATTTTCTGCATATGGATTGAACAGACAGGGAGATAAAAGGAACCCTTGTCAGACACCTTTACCAATTGGAATGTAAGATAACCACCCCTTAAAAATGGTATGCACAGCTTTTTATTATTAGATATAACTGTAATGTGTTCAAATTTCAGATGATTCCCTCTCCTCTTTTTTTTTTTATTGGTGGCATACCTGGAAAAAAATAACTCTTGCATTTGAGTAAGTACTGGATTGCAAAATTTGCAGTGTTTGTGGTTGACAGTGGTTGAAAAAAATCTTCCCATTTGGGATGTGAGTTAGTGCTTGCTTCATGGGAGCAGCTGGCAGAGGTACTGCTTTAAGCTCGGCACACATGGTAGCTTTTCTCAGGTGCAGTAGCCAATAGGCACTGAGCCAACAGATCTTTTAAATATTGAAATGTACAATTTTCACATAACCTTTAACAGGAAAAGATGCTGCTATGGGAAAAACTGTTAACCTCTGGCCTCCATCTTGTCTCTGGGATGTTGAGACTTGCATTTCCACCATCTGTGCCTTAAATCTGGAGCAGAGTGATTGGTTTCTAATTGTTTCTCCTAGTCTTAAATATGCTTGGAAATAACTTCTAATGATTTCAATAGGATTCAATTTCAAGCAGTAGCAAACATGTTTACCTGCAAGTTCCATCCAATATATATGCAATTTATTTCTAAGAACAGCATAGGAAATGATGCAACCAGTGGGACTTGGCTTCTAATAAATGTGCTTGTCAAGTCACAGCTGATTTAAGGTGACTTCTGTAGGGTTTTCAAGTCAAGAGATGGACAGAGGTGGTTTGCTGTTGCCTGAACCTGTGTAGCAACCTGGACTTCCTTGGTGACCTCCCATGCAAGTACTAACCAAGGCCAACCCTTCTTAGCTTCCAAGATCTGGCTAGTTCAGGTGAGCCTACACCATCTAGGATTGTATTACATTGCTACTCGGCATTAATAGAACACTTTTTCACTATAGATATTCATTTAGGATAGATCTTTATCACTTTTTTAAAAAGCAAAGGTGAGAACATCTCAATGTCTGTCATTGAACAATGGTGGAATCCTGTCCTTATATATAATCGTGTTTTCGCGTGGCAAAGTTCTATGCATGCCAAAATCAGTTGGCTGCCTGAACTGCCCATCAGAAGGTGCTGCCTGTGTCCCACCTACAGAACCACTGCCCGGTTTACATCAGGACCATACAATGTAGCATCCAGACAATAATAAAAGAACATGAAAGACACTGCAGACTTGGCCAACCTGAAAAATCAGCAGTAGCTGAACATAGCCTAACTCAAACAGGACACAGTATCTTATTCCAAGACACTGAAATGTTGGCCAACACATCCAATTACCATGTCAGATTACATAGGGAAGCCATTGAAATTCATAAACATATACAATTTCAACAGGAAGAGAGTTTAAAAATAAATAGCACATGGTTTCCAGTCCTGAAAAACACAAAGTGCTCTACATCCTACAACAGCACTACAGATAAGATTAGAATTTCAACAGCCAATTCATATGCAAAAGAACCTCCTCAGGAAAGCTCCTCCATTAGCATGTCACAATCTGGGAAACTCCTACAAGATAATGACTCAGCCCTACCCCACCTTCCTGAGTAGACATAAATTACCTGCCTACCATTTTTCTTCTCACATTGACACAGAGAGTACTCCATCTTTCTGTGTTATACCTCTGAGGATGCCAGTCACAGCTGCTGGTGAAATGTCAGGTATTACAATGCTAAGACCACAGCTATACAGCCTGGAAATCTACAACAACTAATGAAGCTCAAATACTTTGGCCACCAAATGAGAAGGGAGCACTCACTGGAGAAAATCCTGATGCTGGGAAAGATTGAAGATATTGAAGAATGTGCAGAGCATGTAAAGAGTTGCCTGACCCTGCAAATTGCTTGAAAATCACTTGTCTCTACCAGAAAGGTCAAATTTTCCAAAGAGGAAAAAGTTACAATAATGTGCCTTTTGTAACTCTGCAGTCTAGAGACAGCACAATAGCTACAGTATAAAAACTACTTAGAGAAAATAAAATAAGAACAGGTAAATGGAGTCTTGCCTAAGTGACTACTTGAAAATTATTGAAAAGAATCCAGTGACAATTTTTAACAACTGAGATTACTTGGAGGATTACTAAGAAAGTGGCTCTGCATAATCAGCATTATGACAAAATTCACCCTCTATCCCCCTCAAAACCTCATGCTCCATCAAAGGTTTCTCTTGCATAGAATTTTTTTTAAAAAAATAAATAAATTCTGACCAGTTGCAAAGATTTTAAATCCAGTCCTGAAATGTTGAGTTTACACAGACTGAAAAGCTTTTCTCCTAGTCTAGAGTGATACTACTACTGAATTCATGAAAGCTGCTGCACAAAATGCCTATGGGAGTCTTGCATTGCACTTCATTTAACTGGGTTATAATTGCTAATACCATGAAACAAAAGGATTAATGTAAGACTTGAACTGTTGCTACCAGACAAACGGAAATGTTACCAAGGGTAAGAAAATGGCAATTATCAAGGCTTTAAATCCTAAAGATGACAAATAAAATCTACATTATAGAAAATCACATTATTAACACCTTGAAATTGGTGGAATTGATTACTTCCTAAAATTACACATGCAAATTTAACTCTGTTGCTTAAATGCTGCAAGGCAGACATGAGAGTCTTGATTCATTTGGTAACTGTTGCAATTCTGAAAGTTATTGATACAGGTCATTTATATATTTAATTTGCTGAACTACAAAATGGGGCCTCAGCACTTATACTGAAGTATTTAGGGGCCATTAATCAATGAAATCTGCATAGCAGCACAAAGGATAACTTTATTAAATCTTAAAATATTGAGCATAAATCTGTGGAAAAACCACCTCAACAATATTAATTATCCATATATTTTAGGTATGCTTGAAGGTTAATTTCCTGGATCAGAGACCACAAAATTCTTTCCCTTTGTTCCTAAAAATGATTGTTTGAATCATCCCCAAGTGTATGTGTAAGAAGTGACACTCAAGATACTATTCTTATCATAGGCAAAATTCCTACACAGCTTGGCAAATTCATGTTAAATGATAATACTGAATTGTACAATACCTAACATTCAATGTGATTTTAAAATCCAACATTTAAAATGCAGCAGTCCTTTCTTATCGGATCTGCCAGGATTTTTAGGATGACATAGTAGTGAGATGCTGTTTCTAAGAGAATGGCCACTCAGTGGATTGTCCCCATCAAGTGAAGGAAGAGATGTAACAACAAAGGGAACAGGTTGATTAAAAGGGAGCAAACTGTGGCAAGGGAGTAAGGAAAAGAGCTTAAAGGGAATGACATTACACCCTCCAAACCAGCCTATTGTTGTCACCACAATAAATCTTCTAGCGGTTTCAGCTCATTCTTGGAGTCTAAAATATCCAAGTATCTTCTTGGCTTATCTTCACCATAAATATTTGGTAGCATAAATACCTCAAAGGGGGCAATCAGCTTTGAGTTCCTTGTAAAAAATTGCTTATGTATACTTTCCCAAATTTTTAAAAGCGAAGCAAGTAACCAGTGCTGTTTGAAATACTTGTGTGAAGAGGCCTTTCCACACCATAAAAATGCATGCCAACCCATCATAAGATCATGGCCTTCTGATTTTAATATTATTTTGTCCTCTAGCATAATCCACTCCCTAATCCAAGCGAGTGCTGCTGCTTTGTAATATAATGTCCAATTTGGTGACCCTAAACCTCCTTTCTCTTTCAAATCTTGTAGTGCCTTCAATCTTATTGTGGGACGCTTTCCTTGCCAAATAAATTTTGAAACTGCTTGATCTAAGTCTTTAAACATTTTTTGATTTTGTAACATAGGAATTGTCTGAAATAAAAATATCCATCTGGGAAGAATATTCATCTTAATCAATGCAATTCATCCCATTAGAGATATTTGTAAGTTTTTCCATCTCTCTAAATCTTGTTTAGTTGCCTTCAGAAGTTCTTTGTAGTTATTCTCTTGGAGTGCACTACATTTGTTTGTCATCATAATCCCCAAGTATTTTATTTTCTCCTGTATCTGGAAACCTGATATTTCTTGAAGTTTGGCCTTCTGCTCCATTCCCATGTTCTTAGTCAGAATCTTTGTTTTACTTATGTTCACTCTCAGTCCTGCCACCTGGCCATACTTGTGGAGTACCTTCTTCAATTGAAATGTTGAGGATAATGGATTTTCCAAAATAAATACTAAATCATCTGCAGATGCCAATAACTTGTACTCTTCTCTGATCACCTTGAGTCCAACAATCTGTTTTTCACCTCTAATTGCATCATTTAATATTTCCAAGGCATATATAAATAACAACGGTGAGAGGGGACAACCTCGTCTCGTTCCTTTTTGGATCTCACCAGACACTGCCCTGTACTTGCCAGCAAAGTATCATTGATTTCAACTGACCCACTTACTAGCCATTTATAACTCGGGGGGGGGACCACCCACCTTCGCGTCTCCCTTTTATGGCCAAAGTTTATAGGATTCCGTTTTTAACTGACCCAAACAAGAGTCTTACTCACAGAAGTGCTTCTTCGGCAGCGTTTTCTAAACCCCCTCCCTCAGCGCAGGAGCTATGGCTTCGCCCATGCGAATGGGCTCCTCTTCGGGTCCAGTGTTGGGGGCGATCCCTGGGTCTCCCTGCGAGTAGCCAACTCACAGGGGTCGGGATCAAGCCCCTCACCTCCCACACACCTCTTCCCTGGGGTGGTGAGGGGTTTCTAATGAGTCAGGAGACCCTTTTGCAAACCTGGAAGCGACCGACACACTCGGCATGACCGTCCTGCTGCACCACCACCTGCTTCTCCCCCACTAGACATGTTTATACAATTCAATACACAAGAGAGAATCTTTCCTCCTTTCTTTCAAAAGGAAAAGCATCATCATCATCATCATCGTCATCATCATTATTATTATTTTCTTTTTTCCAGAGTATCAGTCTCAACAACAAAGCCAAAAATTTTATCTAATTGTTTAGTATGTCACAGCCTTTTTGTACACTTTCAACCACTAAACATACTTTTATCAGTTATTGACTTTACTCCAAGAACACTTCATGCTCAAACAATGTCTCACAGTTTAGACCCAACAACCCCAACTTAAAAAACAAGGAAATAAAGTACAAAGTATTATCTCATGGAAATGACATTTAATAATATCTTCCTCTTTCTTCTTTCTTCCCTCTTCTTTAAAGATTGTCTCTGTTTTGAAATTTAGTTAAAGGTCCAGCTGTTTTCTTTCCTTATAAAAAAACTTAAATCCATTTTCTTCAAAGAAAGAAGAGTATATATTTATAGCTCCCAAAAAGTTCTTCATAAACCAAGGACAACCAGAAAAACCCTTAATATTCCAATAGGAGGGGGAAAAAACAGGAAAGAAAACCACTATGTCCAAGAAGAACCAGATAATCCACAATGTTCCAGTAAAAAGCACAAGATCCAAAAGGAGACCAGTAATAATTATCCAAGAAAGATTTGTATCCCAAAATAAGAACTCCACTTAAAAAGTAGCTTTTATATCCACAAATTGAATAGTCTAACAAGAAATTAAGCAAAAGGGACCATAATCCATAATAGTATTTATACTGCAAACTAAAGTCTTCTCAGATGTATAGCTTTTGGTCCAATGCAGAGTTCCAAAACCCCAAAGTTAAGGTCTCTTCCATAAGATAGCACATTCCAAAAAGTCTTTATTTAATCCAGCAGAAGAAGAGAGGAAAAAAGGGGGAAATAATGCCAATGGTGCTTAAAGTCTCAAGCAAAGAGCCTGCAAAAGTTCAACTTGACTATAAAGCTCCCATCAACAACAGGTAGAATTGCATCTTCCAGAAGTATGCCAATAGAGGAAAAATAAAGTAATCCAATACTAATCTTATTCAACTGTATTTAGTTTCAAAAAATGAAAAAAACCCACAACCTCTCTGCAGTCCCCTAATCCTTTTTAAAAGCTTAAAGAAAAAAACAAAAACAAACCAACTCTTCCAAGCGGCCTACCAGGGAAGGGGGGGGAACCTTCCCTCCCTTTCCTGATAAATTGTAGTTTTAAAGTTTAAAGGGACATCAGTTCTTCCATAGAAAGTTAGTATTGTGTAGCTTGAGTATTCAAGGTGCTATAAAGCAGTTTTTTCCTTCTTTAAAGTGGTAGGAAGGACTTCTTAAGACTGGTTGATCATGCCTCAGCTCTCAATGGCTGCCACTGAGTGCTCTCTCCTGGGTTCTTGCATCAGAGCAATCTGGGGTCTACTCGTGTGCCACCGCATCCGACAGCCCCTGGATCAAGCTCCCTGCAATGAGTCTCCCTCCGGAAAAGCTCAGTGAAGTCCGGGATGCCCCAGACCCTGCTCAGACACCTGGAGAATTGGCGGTTCCTCGGGAGAGTCTCCTGGGACTGTCTGAGATCAGCATACTGCAGACCAGAAGCCCTCATGTTGTTTAAAGTATTTATGAGTTTTTGCTCTTTCGTACCAAGCAAAGGCATGCCGTCCTAGCAGGAGATCATGTCCTTCTAATTTCAGAATTGTATTTTCCAAAGTAATCCAGTCTTTTATCCATGCCAGAGCCTCTGCTCTGTAGTAAAGCAACCAATCTGCTGGTGCGAAGCCAGCCCTCTCTTTGGCATCACTGCCACAGGAGGTGGTGGCAGCTACAAGCATGGACAGTTTCAAGAGGGAATTAGATAAACATATGGAGCAGAAGTCCATCAGTGGCTATTAGCCACAGGGTATAGATGGAAATTCTCAGTCTGGGGCAGGTGATGCACTCTATTCTTGGTGCTGGAGGGGGCAGCAGTGGGAGGGCTTCTAGTGTCCTGGCCCCACTGCTGGACCTCCTGATGGCACCTGGTATATTTTGGCCGCTGTGTGACAGAGTGTTGGACTAGATGGGCCGTTGGCCTGATTCAACATTGGCTTCTCTTATGTTCTTATGTAAAGCTTTAAGCCTTATTCTTGGTCTCTTACCTTGACAAATAAATTGTAGCATCATTTTGTCACGTTCTTTAAAGTATTTTTGATTTTGAAGAATCGGAATAGTTTGGAATAAAAAAATCAGTCTTGGTAATATATTCATTTTAATAGTGGTGATTCTTCCCATTAAAGATAATTGCAGATTTTTCCAGGTCTTTCTTAATTTCTTTCATCAATTCCACATAGTTATTTTCCATCAAAGAACTACATCTATTTGTTAAATTTATTCCCAAATATCTGATCTTCTTTTGGATCTCTAAACCTGCTAATTATTGCAGTTGGTGAACTTGAGGATGAGTCATGTTTTTAATAAGCATTTTTGGTTTTTTGCAATTAATTTTAAGGCCTGCCACTTCTCCATAATCTTACTTGCAATTTCTTGCTTCTGAACTGCTAGGTTGGCAGGAGCTGGGGCCAGAGACAGGAGCTCACTCCATCACGTGGTACTAAGGTCTCGAACTGCTGAACTACAGACCATCCAGTCTGCAGCTCAGCATCTTAACCTCTGAGCCACTGTGGCCCCTAGCATATAGCTTAGTTCAACCTAAATGAAGCAGTAGCTTTTCTTTAAGCAGCATAAAGCAGCACAGAGCAATGCCAGCAAACAAGAGAAAAAGAAACACCTAGGTAATAATCTCACCAATCCTCCAGGAAAGAATAGCAAAGCATATTCAAAGGTGGCCCAAAGATGACTTGGTACCTCCAAAGGGTCTTCCTTCTGATGAGTACCTGAAAGACAGGAAATGAGGGAGAGAGGCTTGTGTTGGTTCCCTGACTGGAACCAGTATTCCCAGAGTAAGATTCCTAGAGCCACACTGAAGCACCATATACCACAGTACTATGTACCAACCCCAACACTGAGCATCTAAGTGTTGTAGCAGATGCATCCCAAGTTGCACCACAAGGGAGTAGGACTTCAGATTTTTAAATAAGTCTTATAGAAAGCAATTAAGGCTGGGGAAGGGGCCATTTTGTAAATGATTGGGTCATCACAGCCTGAGGCTTTGCTTGTTCCAATTATTCTTGAATTCATAGGCTTTGTGGAAGTTTGAATTTATCATGTTGCCTAAAACTAGGGTTTCAGTGGCCGAGCAACCATGTCTAGCCCCACAATCAGACTGGGGGAAGCACTACTAGGGCCACCAAGGCTGTGGCTTCCCTTGCTGGGAAACATTCCAGGGCCTCATGGCCTGCTCCCACCCCCAGAGGGTATCAGGTCCCACCTCAGCCTTCTGTGCCTACCATTGTTCCTACACCATCAGTGGCACACTGTGACAAAGTTCTGGAGGGCATTCCCAAGTGCTGGTTGTAGTCAATGAGTTGGTTAGTTAGCTTAGCATTCAGCCTGCATCTACGGTTCCGTCAATGACAGTGGAACCTGATAGGGTCTCTGGCTCACAACCCACTGAAAAAGCATGCACAGCCACCCAGGGGGAGGAGGCAGGCTCACTCTCCAAATGAATCCCAGTGTCCCAGCTCGTCTGAAAGGCTGCACATCACACAAGAGTCATCACCACAAGAGGCATAAGGTGCACCATTCTACAAAAGGCCCCAAATGTTCTGGGAGTGAGTGGTCTTCAGGTTAGTCCTCCTCTGATGAGGAGTCTACTCAAGCTACCGGGGATTATTGGGTGGGAGCTGCCCACATCCCTGGCTTGCCAACTTGGGCCATCAGGCAGGGGGAACCTAGAGGCCCTGGTTCTGTCCAGCAATCTGCCCAGCTGTTGGGGTCCTGCCAGGACTGTGCACCTTTAATGATTATGAGGACCCACCTGGTATCCACTTGTCATGCAGGGTCCAGGAGCATATATTGGATGGGTATTATGTTGATGTTCTTAATCTCCTGAAACCCAAGGCTGATGATGGCAAACATGGCCTGTGTCCTGAAAAAAGGGGACAAAAAGGGGGCAGCAAAATTCAGTTTTCTTAATTGGCTTGCTGGGTATAATGTTTTCATGGGAATGGTCCAGCTGACCTACCCAGAGCGTGGATCATACCTATCCAATCACCTTGGCAATTTGTTGAGAGTTCTCAAGTGTTGGCAGGTGACTTGGCTGCCAACTGTTTTGATGAAGTTTTCCATAAATGGGCTTTGCACAATGAGCTGGCCAGGTAGGATTTAATTAATGATAAATTGTGGCTTCTAATGGTTGGCTTACACATTTGGGGGAGGGTGGCCCCACCCCGGACTTCAAAATTGGGCCATAGGCATGATTCTGACTGCATGGTGTGTTGGGAATATAACCAAGGGAGATTCCAGTGTACTCGCTGCAAGTTCAGCGACAATTGCTTTGGTCATCTTGCCTTCAGGTCGGTGATCACCAGCTGTTTCATGGCAACCAGTCCTCCAGCAGCAGCAGAAGATACGGTGGAGCCGGCATAGCCACTACCGTATCTTCCAACTCTGGCAAATAATTCAAACCTCAGCTGATTCTAGGCTGTGTTTGGCTTACACTCCCATTCACCTGGGTCCCCTTCAATAGTTACGTGAACATTATCCAAGTTGTGTTCAGCTCTCTGCCTATATCAAACTTGAGGGTTTCCCATTTGGGGGTGGTTCATAAGAAGTCCCCAGGTAAGTATCATTTAATTCACCACCTGTCCTACCCGAAGTGTTCTTCTGTTAATGAGGTCATCCCTCAGGAATGGTGCTCTGCACATTACGTATGATTTGACCACACCATGAGCATACTATGGGCTTGTGATCCAGGGACCCTCATGGCAAAATGTGATATCCAGTCTGCTTTTTTTGCTCTAACCAGTCCATCTCAATGATCATTGCTTGCTGGGTTTCAAGCTGAATGACCTGTGGTACATTGATGAGGGTATGCCAATGGGCTGCTGTTAGTAGATGTACTTTTAAACTGCTTTTATTTGTTGTTTGCTGACCTGCACACACAACTGAATGGTGCTTACAAGTGTCTTTGGTTTGGGAGAATCGTGTGCTTTGTTTGATGTGACTCCCTGCATTAGGAAGTCGCCCTACCGTCTGCACTTTCATGCTAATGAAGTCACACACACATCTATGCACATACACCTACCCATCATGCACTTGGAAAAAGGAATAGCATCTCCATTATGGTCTTCCAGAAGGACGATAAAAACAACAACCTGCCTACCATCAAGGAATTCAAGGTCCACACATAACCCACAGGATGCTTGGCTTTTGCAAGTGTTAAGACTGTTTCCTGTTGATGACTTGAGACAAGTTGGAGTCGTCTGCAGTTCTAAGGTTTCCATGACAACCCATCTTCACACCTTGGACCAAATGTCCCCTTTAGTGAAAGGTGTAGATTTTCAATATTGCCCCCCCCCTTCGTAGGAGGATACCCCACATCCTATAAGCCAATGATATAGGGATGGGACGGACTGGAAGATTACCCTAATGCCAGCCCCCAAAAATAGCTGATAAAAAGCGATGTTCACCTTTTGTTCTGAGCATCCTTCATCACCAGCCAGCTAGCTAGTCATCCTTCCCCTACTCCTAGTAACCTAAGAGTCTACTATAGGTAACTCTAGTGTGCTTTCTTGGACTGCAGCCAAGGAGCCCACACATGTTGGCTGGTTCCAACTGTGTGTAGTAAGAGTTTCCCTTAGCTGCTTTCTCTGTATACATAGACCAGAACTCAATATAAGTTTAGTCCAATCAATGCGTAGATAAGCATTTCGGCTAACAGATCTTGGTGCCCCGTGTGAGGCTGGTCCCGTGAGCGTGGAGAACGGATGACTTGACCCATCCCTCCTTCAGGCTACGGACGTGGAGAAACGGCTTCGTGCTGAGAATCTAGTTAGCTGTATGAGAGGTTTCCGTCTGCGTGCTTGGCCTTTAGAAGGCAATCTATCATGGGTGGGACTTTTCCGTGCCTCCTTTTCTCTCTGCCCCTCAGAGCAACTTGTGTCATGCTCCAGTCTTTCCGTTGTGGGTAGAAACCATTGGTGCGACTACGAAGAGGACCTGCCGAAGAAGCTCCAATGTTTGCACAAGCACGCACATACACGTACACATATGCAGGCACATATAACCTCCCCTCCCTATAAAAGCACTTAGAAGCATTCAGGACGGGAAACGAGTTAGAGGTAAATCTCGATCCCACTGAAGTGGCCAGAGAGTCACTTTTCAGAAACCTCTCAAATTGGTTCAGTGAGTGATCCAAAGGGCAGTAGACCTGATCAGTCTGCTTAGCCAAAACCTGAAAAAATAGGCTGCCTGGGCGAGCTGGAATGCCCTCAGAGCATGCCTTGAGGCCAGGACGAAGGAGCCGGTACTCAGAACTTTGGGTGGCGTAAGGGAACTGGGAAGGTTGCCCACAGCCACCGATTGGTTTACAGGTAATCCGTGAGAGGATCAGAGGGATCCTACTCCCAAAACCGGCCTTGCCTTTGTGGCAAGAGAGGGAACTGTAACTGTTACTGTTGGATATAAAGGTCTTTTGCGGCAAGAGGGGACTGAAAGAAGTTCCTCTTGACTGTGAGATTCTTTTATGACAGCAGGGGACAGAAGAGGTTTTCTCCTGCGCACAAACGCTTTCTCTTTAAGGTTCTTAGGTCACTCCTGGATGGGCCGACGTTGTCCGATCCGAAAACCTGCTAGGAGTCTAAGGGTTGTTGGGACGCAGCCCACCCTTAGTCTCTATCTTTTCCTTGGTGAGCCACTTCACGAGAAGTTGGGACCTGCGGCTCGAGGTTGGGATCCGCGGCTAAACTCCACGAAGCCCCGATCGCAATCCGCAAGAGCAAGTGTACGCACACGCACAATGGAGTTGCTGAAGTGGGTCATGGCCCTCAGCTCATCCACCTTTGACCAGTACTCGGAAGACATTGGAGGACACTCAGTCTGGTGGGACGTTGTCTCTATGGGGAACCTGTTCCTCTGGCATGGGATCGCCAGAGCGATATGCTTCCTCATGGGATTTCTGTCACACCGCCGCAATGCCGAGAGAGTGAAAAAGAATCTAACCCAAGAACTAGAGGCACTCAAAAAGGTGTCAGAGACTCAAGCTGCACAGCTTACAGAGCGTGCCAGCGAAGTCTTGCAAATGAACAAAACCCACAGTGCTGAATTAGCAATATTGCGGGAAAAGCAGAAGAGACACATAGAATCTCTTAGGAACAGCAGCGTACAGGAGAAGGAAGGAATGTTAGCCGAAATGGAAAGGCAGAGATCCGAGCCCATCAATGTGCTCGACTCCTTAAGAAACTATTATGAGACTCTGCTGGAGAAGAAAAAGGAAGAGTTTCAAGTGGAAATGTCAGAGTTACAGAAAACCACGGACGAAGAACTCTATCGATTGAGAGTAGATAGAGTTGACTTGGTAGTTGAAAAACAGGGTTTGGCCGATAGCCTAAGAGAAGCCAAACTCGGAAGCACAGATGCACAGGGGAGAGCAACCAAAGCGGAAACTGTGCTGGCTAAGGTCACTGAGGAACTGGCTGCCACTCAAAAGGCTGCCAGGTATCTCGCTGACCAAACCCAGAAGCGGAGAGAACAGGCAACTCATCACTCATGCCTTAAGACTATTGGCGATCTTAAGGAAAAGTTAGGGCTCCAACAGGCACTCATCTCCACCATACACCCTGGAGGAGTGGTAGATGTGGACAACTGGGAGTCGGACTCCGACGAGGAAGGGCGACCCACACAAACCGAGAAGGCCCCCCAGGAGAAACAGGAGATCCCCCCACCTGACCCCCACAAACCAGAGCTTTCAGCCCCTCTTCCTATAGACCCAATCAGTACCACTAGGCGTACGGTAATGGCAAATAATAGGTCCACCTCTAGTACAATCACCGAGAACCGCCTATGGCAACCTGAGGAGGTCAAAGCGGTTGCCGAGGATCTCGGCCCCCTCCACCGGGACAATGCAGTACAATGGATGACTATGGCCACCACTGCTTCCGGAAGCCTTACTGGGGAAGACTTGACCCAATTGGCAAGGAAATATGCGTCAGGAGCACACCTCACTGCCGTAAATGCTGCTATCTCGGCCGAGGATCTCACAGAAGAAACAAAAATCAATTGGATGAAACACGTGCTTGGCTATTTAAACCCTATGGCTAGCCTGAGCGCCCTCTTCCACATGGAGAGGTAGAGCGCCAATGAGGACCCAAAGACCTATATGGCTCGCAAACAGCTCTTAGAAGTTTTGTCAGACACAGTTGATAGGTCCAATGATCCCCTTGACTATGATGTGCCCGCATTCCAGGACTCACTGATAAGAGGATTCAATGGACAAACTCAGCTTGCTCTGAACATCACTGACGCCACACAGGGAACCTGGGATGAATTGAGGACAAAAATACGAAGGGTAGCTGCACTCTTGAGAGGGTCCAGAAGTTTTAAGACACCTAAGACAAGCAAAAGGAAGGATAAAGAGGAAGAAGACATGTCCATCTTGGCGGTAACATATGCCAATAACGGACCACATTATGGACCAGGTCTGTGAAACCAGTATAGCTCCACGGGAGAGCCAGGAACCAAGAAGGATAGGTTTACCCCAGGTTATCAGGGCAAGAAAGGACGTGGTCGATACCAGAGAGAGAGAGAATGTGTATCATGGTAGAGTGGGAGAACGGTTTAATCCCAACTCTGGATACACAAAACCCCAACCCTCTGCACCGCCCTCATCCTATCACAGCCAGCCCAAGGCACAGGAAACCTATCAGAGGTTCCCTCCATATCAGGGTACTCCCGTTGACCCTACTCCTCCTCCTCAACCAGCCTTTCAGAGCAGAACACAGCATGATCAGAAGGAAGGTGGCTGTCCACAAAACATGGACCCCCTTCGCTGGCATGTGTGGATGCGACTGAAAAACAGAGGTCATGACATGGCATACTTCGATGGAAAACCAGACGAAATCTTCTTCCAGGCTCTTGCCCAAGAGGAGAGGTCCGAAAGATACCAGGACGCTCCCGTGGCATCGCGCTATCCGAAGGAGAGCAATCCCTTCAAGGAATCACTCGAATGCACAGCATAGGGACACCCGGGGTGTAAAGGTCTACCTCAGGGAGTCGTGGCTAAATTTCAGCCTGACCAATGGGGAAGACCTACCATTATTGCAGGGATCAGAGCCCCAGGGAACACAACCCCTGTGACCCTACTCATAGACACTGGAGCCGCCACCAACATTCTGAAGCCACAATTGGCAGGAAAAGGCAAGCCCACCGGGAACCACATCTCACTCTCTGGTTTCACTGGAGGCAGCCAAGCAGCCCCGATCTGGAAAAACATTCCCCTTTCAGTTGGGAAGGTTTCCATTAAGGTCACTGCCTGTGCTAGCCCAGGAGAGGGAGATGGAATCTTAGGTGCACCCTTCTTCCAGGAACATGGTTTCACCATTGACATGGCAAATGGCTTTCTCTGGGAAATCCCAGGAGGACCCACAGAAGTCAATGCAGTACATCGCTTTGCAGCCATCAAAGCATCCCTGTCCCTCTCTCCCATCACAGGAGATGTGTGGGAGCAAGAATTTCCAGATGTTTGGATAAAGGACAAAGCAGAATGTGGCACTGTAAAAGATGCCTGCGTTCTGATCAAAGGAAAAGACCCTAAGCCTCAAAGACAATACAAGTATCCCGCAGATGCAGAGGAAGGTATTGCCAAAACAATTCAGGGACTTTTGAAATGGGACGTCATCACCCCAATACAGTCTATCTGCAATGCACCTCTCTGGCCCGTCTTAAAAGCAGATGGAGTAACCTGGAGGATGACAGTGGATTACAGAGCTCTGAACACCATAACCCCAGCTGTCACTCCTGTAGTAGCAAAGTATAATGAGATCCTAGCCGCCATTGCCACCGGGGCGCGCTATTACAGCGTGATTGATCTCACCAATGCGTTCCAGTCTATCAGACTCCATGAGTCTTGCTGGTACAAATTTGCATTCACGTTCCGTGGCTAACAGTACACTTTCAAAAGAACACCTCAGGGATTTCATTACATCCCCAGCATATGTCATGCACACGTTGTACAGATGTGGGAACGTCTGAAATCCATGTCACACAGACACATGCTTTCATATGTTGATGATGTGTTGGTCCACGCCCCTACAGATGAGGAAGTCACTGACATCACCATAGAAGTTTTAAGCCTGATCAGGGACACTGGTTTTAAAGCCAACCGTCAAAAGGCTCAACTCGTGCAAACTCACGTCAAATACCTAGGGTTAGCACTAGGACCCAACGGAAGAGCCCCAGACACACAAAGAATGGAGGTAATCTCATGCCTGCCTGCCCTAACTGACGTACCTTCTCTACGGGCACTGCTGGGAACCTTCAACTTTTCAAGGGATTTCATAGAAGCCTTTGCTGACTAAGCAAGACCACTCTATGCCTTGCTAAGGAAAACTGCTTCATGGCAGTGGGGTCCTGAACAGCAGCAAGCGTTTGCTACTCTCAAGCAGAGTCTAGCATCCGCCCCTGCATTTTCGCACCCTGATGCCGAGAAACCTTTCTACATTCAGTTGGCTCACTCAGAGAAAAGCATAGGAGCCACACTGACTCAACATCAAAATGGAGAACAGAGAGTGATTGCTTATGCCTCCAGAAACCTCTCCGCAGTTGAGCAAAAATACACGCCATGCAAAAAGGTTTGCCTTGTGCTAGTTTGGAGTTTGTCACACTGGGAATTCATCATAGGAGGAGCAAGAGTCATTGTGCAAACCACGCACATGCCCCTAAAGTCTCTGGGAAAGTACAAAATAGCCAGGTGTCCAATGCCAGGATTGCCCAGTGGACACTTGCACTGGTCAATAAAGGCATTGAATACAAATGGGAACAACACGAATCTCCTGCACCTTACAGGCTCTTAGTAACAGGGGAACAGCATGAGTGTCCACTACCTATAGTGGAACACCAACCATGGCCCGCTACATGGGGAGTAAGCCTAAAAGAAGCCAAGCAGCAAGGATTTAGCTGTTGGTTTTGTGACGGGTCATGCTACCATGAAAGCAGGAAACCCCATACTGGCTTTGGAGCAGTGAGAGTCCAGCATGGATACACCCTACAAGCACCTGTCCACCCGCATTCCAGCCAAGCAGCTGAAGTTGCAGCACTGAAAGCTGTACTGCAGTTTGAATCATTAGATTGCCCTTTAGCGATCTATACTGACTCAGACAGGACAGCCAAGGCTGCTACGGTTTGGCTACAGCATTGGGAAAAGCAGAATTGGGAAACTGTTGATGGTAAACCCATAGCACATCTTAATTTATGGATGGAGGTAGCTGCCATCCTCCACAAAAGGGAGGCTCCCACGCAGATATCTCATGTCAAGGGACATCAGAGGGCGAACACAGAAGTAGCATACTGGAATGAGCAAGCAGATAGGTTGGCAAAAGAAGCCGCTAACCTTGAAATGCTTTCTGACATGTCAGACATTCCCCCACTAGCAGAACACTCAGATCCACTCCCTCCCCAACAACTGTCAGACAAAGGGAAAATCCAGCCGGTGCTTGCTGTCATCACTCGCAGCAAAGCCAAGGCTCAGCACAATCACCCTCCTCTTCCACCTGTGTTTGCAGACTTAGGAGAATTACAGAGGAAGGATGCAGATGCCATGGATCTACTCTCGAAAGGGAAAGACTCCACAGGCAGATTTAAAATTGAGGTAAACGAAGGAATCATTTGGGCTGTAGACTCCTTGGGAAACTGCCACTGGGTAGTGCCAGTAGAAGTCAGAGGAGACCTTATACAATTTATTCACGAGCAAGGTCACCGAGGCAAAGAGCCAACTCTAGGGAGAGTGCGTGACGTGGGATGGTGGCCAGGAGTCCGTGAAGACGTGGCACAATGGGTAGACAATTGTCTCGCGTGTGCCGTCGTAAATGCGGATTCCTCTGGTCCAAAAGCCCCAATCCAGCACCAAAGAGTGGAAGGTCCTTGGGCTTGAATACTAATAGATTTCATAGGTCCCCTACCTCACACCCGCAATGGCAACAAATACTGCTTGACTGTTATAGACCCATTTTCCAAATGGATCGAGGCACTGCCATGTAAAACCAATGATGCCCTTACTCCGGCGAAACTCATACTTAACCGCCTGGCACCGGTCTGGGGTTTACCGAGGGTAATAGACTCAGATTTGGGCTTGCATTTCTCTGGTGCAGTCACCCGAGAACTGTGCAAGGCGCTGGGCATCACCCAACGCTTTCATATAGCAGGGAGACCACAAGCTTCAGGAGCGATAGAGCGCACAAACAGAACACTGAAAGAGGCTCTGTGCAAAGTAGTCAAATCTACTGGAAGAAATTGGGATGAAAAGCTTCCCATAATTCTCATGGCCATCCGAGGGACAATGGCAAGCCACGGCTACAGCCCCCATATGGTCATGACAGGAAGGAAAATGCACCTGCCAGAAGCCTTCTGGATGGAAACTGATCTGCCCCCAGAGCAGGAAACTAGAGCTGTAAACGATGAATGGATCAGCCAATTACTTGCTGAACTACTGAGAATTCACCTACAGGTTACCAAGGAAATTGGAAAAAGCACCCTGGCCATAGATAAAAAACTAGGATGGGTTAAAAATCCATGAATTTGGGATCCAGGACAACAGGTGCTGTACAGGAAATTTTCTAGGAAACACCATGCACTAATGGCGAAATGGGCAGGTCCTGTGAACATCACAGCTCTTATCAGCCCCGCAGTGTACAAAGTGGCCATTCCATGGAAAAATGGCCAAGTTTGGGAAAAATTCTTTCATTCCTCCCAGCTAAAGGAATGGAAAGGTGAACCTGTCAATCAGCCCCAGCCACAACAACCGATTCCTGTTAGTGAGATCGCGTTTCCCAAATTGGAGAGAAATCCTCTATTTGAAACGTTGAGCAAAACCTTCCTTTCTTCCTTATATGTGACACCTCTCCTGATTAAGAATCAGGAGGCTGTCAAAGGGGGGAGATGTGAATGGCAGGAGGCTGTCAAAGGGGGGAGATGTGAATGGAAGTCAACAACTCTAGTTGAACAGTTGCAGGAACAGTGTGACTGTGAATGCGATTTTGAAATCTCCCTTTCTGAAGAAAACACATAGCCATAGGCACAAGCTGAACTCCCCCCCCGGAACTGTGACACAGTAGAACTCGTGGCCCACGAACTTGAGCTTTGCGGCTCAGCTCGTCCTGTAGTCCTTATAAGGCTGCAAGTTCACTGCAACTTTGCAATTTCTTTCTTTGTACAAGAATTGTTGGGGTGTCCCCTTTAGGGATTGGGGAACCCCTCCAAAAATTTCACAACCCCGTTGGTTAGGGGAACGAGGATGAGCGAGAGTGGGAGCGAGAGAGAGAGGGAGAGCTTGCGGGCGATGTCTGTAAGGAAAGAAAAGAGAGGAAACTGTTAGTGTAAGAATAGAGGTGAAGGACGTCGAGGAAGGCGGTGCAAGCCTCAACCCATGGCCTTCTTGGCGACAGCCATCAATGTCGTGGTTTGGAGCAGCCTACTTTTAGGTTCCAGCGACTCCATGCCCAACTTGCTATACTGAAGGCACAGACTCCCCTCACTGTCATCTTCCCAACCTACTTCCCCAATTTTTAATCCGCTTCTCCAGTGGAGAGAAAACCGACATTTTAGTTCTGAAAAAATCACAGCTGAACTCATTTACATGCTATCCCAGCACGTACGAATGCATTAAGGGACACGTAAACAACCCAGATCCACAGACAAGCAATGGCTCCAAGTAATAGCCTAAGGATCTGCAAATGAGCTCTTTAAGCATGGAAAAACAGGGCTGGTGCTATTCTGCTATTGACCAGAGGTGGCACAGAGCCGGTGTTCGGCAGCACATACAGCTGCACTCAGAAGGAAAAGCGGGCTGTTCTGACGTCAGCACTGAGCTAATGCCATCTCCTGGGCAGGAGACAGATGCGCCGACAAGCGAAAAAGTCACTAGCAATGACACACTGTGCTTCCGAGCCATGTGGTCAAGCGTTTGAAGAGAGTTTGCACTTGTGAAAGAGTTTGCTTTCCATTTAAAATTTAAAGAGACGTGTCACTGATGAGTCACCAATTTTTAGTCAGCAACGTGTAAAGAGTCATGCTGCTACAAGGTTTGCTTGTGGTCGGGCACAGCAAGACTTGAGAGTCAGGGAACCCAGTCAAATTCTCCCCCCCCCGCCTTCTCTAACTCAGCCTTTTATCACAGGAACTTTATGTTGGGAAACTGTTGTTTGTTTCCCTGGGAAACTATTGTTTGTCTTCCCCACTTGCCACTGCAATAAGCGCAACCAGAGCTAGAGAGCTGACCATAAATTGGCAAGGTCGAGCTCAAACCTCTTTGTGTACCTATAGACTCAGAGAAGAGATGGGAGCAATCTATTGATTAAGATACCTTCTAATACTAATGTTTATTAATGTACTAATTGGCAGGGAATGTACTAATTATGTCTAATATTGTACTAATATTTTTCTGACTTTCCTATTTTAAGTAAAAAAAAAAAATGACAGAATGTAAGTCTCCCATTCTCCATTTAAAATCTGAATGGCCAACACAGGTATGACAGCTTACAGCCTGGTGTCACAAAGAGGATTTAACACCTAAAATGTAAGACCCCTGGCAGCAGGAAGAGTCAGAACCATTTCTGTCCTATAATTCCGTCTACCTATCTTTGTTGCACATCAACCTTTTTTTTTTCATTTTTGTTTTCAGAGTTTTGGTTTTTGTCCAACAATAATTTTTTTTAAGAGACCCGAAGGCTGCACAGTCTTCTGGAAAGGTTTTTCTGCCTCCCTCCTTTTTATTTCTTTATTGTTCTATTTTTTATACCACCATTGGGGAGGTCCCCTAAGGGACCCCAAACTCCTATGGGAACAGTGGGACAATAGAAGATTTAGAAAATGCCAGAAGAAGCATTTTAATAAATAATTTCAGGAGTCTGTCAAGCATTCCTCCTGATACTGAAAAACTGAAGCATTTGGAGATTATAGTCTCCTTCTTTCAGGAAGCTTTACCAGGGTTCTAGGTTTGAACTATCGGACTGGTATCGAGGATATGCAAGCCACTCCCCCTTGTGGGAGAGGGGCCCCAGTGTGGCCAGTTTTCCCGAGAACCCAAGAACCTGGACTCTTTTTTCCCCACCAATTTTTCTGCCACCCTTGAGGTTACCCACTTGAATTTAAATTACAGAGAGTGAGTTTGTTTGCCAACTTTAAAAATCCAATGGCAACCCAATATGTGAAGATTCATTTTGAGTTAGTACAAGAATGCTAAATGTTGTTTGTTGTATCATTCCATCGTATGTGTCTTTGGTACAGATAGACCCAGGAGACACTGCGCGGACGTGCTTTGCATGTGCAATCTCCTTCAATTGTACGTCCAGCTTCGGACATCTTTGTCCAAATAAGAGCAAGGGCCGAGAGTCAACGAGAACCCTTGGACTGTACCAATGTGTTACAAATGCAGAGGGAGGTCTGCATTTGGAGGATTGTTCATATCTGCTTTTGAATTCAATTAGGTGAAGGTCCCTAGAGGGAACCTTTGGGTTAAAACTGTAAATTCAAATTATAGGATCACAGCAGGAGCTCAGTAAGTCTCCTAGTTTAAAAGAGGACTTCTCCTCGAGGCCGGTACTCCGAACCTAGAAACTTGATAGACCTCCTGACCCCTCCTGTTCAGCATAGGAGTTCAGTGGTCCAAGTGCCATGGTTCTGGAGGCAACCTCGCCCTCAATAGGGAAAGGCGTGAACTGATCTGATATTTCCTCAGGGTGAGAACTTTTGGAAATGCTGCTATGATTAGTGTGTGAATATCTGAATGATTGTTAGTAATTTTTATCATGAACTTGGAACAAGTTACGAATGCGGAGTGCATGAAAATTAATCTAGATGGTTCCTTTTTGAATCATAAAAGTGTGTTTACACTACTAATTTACTCCCAGGGTATCATGCGATACCGAAGAGGGAAGAACTGCTTGCTATGCAAAAATACTCCCTTCCTGTGTCAGTGGACCTGCGCATGTTCCAGAATGGACATGCCCCAGCCCATTAACATTAGGAACTGGAGACCTCTGCTTTGGCAATTGAGGTACTGTGTACGGATGTATGCAGACAGCTTGGTTGTTGTTGAAGGAAGAGAGAAGACTTGAAGATTTTTTTATAGTTTACTTGTTGTGTAAAAATAACTGGCTTTGTTCACTTTGGATTGGCATCACCAGTGTCAAGAAAAGGAATAGGCTGAAGAAATGTGATTTGAATGTAATTCTTGTATGTTTTTCTTGTACATATATGTTCTTATATTGTTTAAAACTAAGTCCATATCTCCAAATGAGGACTGCCCTCAAGAAGAGAAGTGAGCCTAATGTATTCTCACTGCTACTGATTTTATAACTAATTTTTCTACTTTTGTTTCTTTGAAGAGCAATAGGTAGTAGTACCTCAGAAATGCTAATGGTTACTGTTTATTGTACATAATTGTTATGCAATACCTTAGTAGTAGCATGCATGTATATATATGTACCTATGGATACACCTGTGCTTGTTTGCTAACTTGAAGTTTGAAATTCACAGTGGCAATTTGATCATTTTTCATAGGGCTAGATTTTTGAGTCCGTCCCCAATGATTAGTTTAGATAGTTGGTCCCTGGATAAAGGAAACCTGTTCCGGCTTCAGGTCCAAGCCAGCTGAGACGACATCAACCAACGAGCACTTGGTTACCAACGCCACAGGACTTTGTTGTTGCATCCTGAGCTGCATGACGTGTTCACGTTACACACCCCACCCCACACGAACTGTATTTGGTAGCCATGGCCATCACCTCGCTTCGCTCAATGAGGCCATGAAAGGGGGGACTGTTAGTAGATGTACTTTTAAACTGCTTTTATTTGTTGTTTGCTGACCTGCACACACAACTGAATGGTGCTTACAAGTGTCTTTGGTTTGGGAGAATCGTGTGCTTTGTTTGATGTGACTCCCTGCATTAGGAAGTTGCCCTACCGTCTGCACTTTCATGCTAATGAAGTCACACACACACCTATGCACATACACCTACCCATCATGCACTTGGAAAAAGGAATAGCATCTCCATTATGGTCTTCCAGAAGGACGATAAAAACAACAACCTGCCTACCATCAAGGAATTCAAGGTCCACACATAACCCACAGGATGCTTGGCTTTTGCAAGTGTTAAGACTGTTTCCTGTTGATGACTTGAGACAAGTTGGAGTCGTCTGCAGTTCTAAGGTTTCCATGACAACCCATCTTCACACCTTGGACCAAATGTCCCCTTTAGTGAAAGGTGTAGATTTTCAATATTGCCCCCCCTTCGTAGGAGGATACCCCACATCCTATAAGCCAATGATATAGGGATGGGACGGACTGGAAGATTACCCTAATGTCAGCCCCCAAAAATAGCTGATAAAAAGCGATGTTCACCTTTTGTTCTGAGCATCCTTCATCACCAGCCAGCTAGCTAGTCATCCTTCCCCTACCCCTAGTAACCTAAGAGTCTACTATAGGTAACTCTAGTGTGCTTTCTTGGACTGCAGCCAAGGAGCCCACACGTGTTGGCTGGTTCCAACTGTGTGTAGTAAGAGTTTCCCTTAGTTAGATCTCTACTCTTGTATTCTTCACCGTGAAGGTCGAGCTTCAGGAATCAGATAAGTATCACGTGTTTTCCATCTCCTAAATATCCTCTAGTTTAAAACCCCATATTGTATTCCATTTCTATTGTATCTAAAGGAACTTGGTTGTATGTGTGTATGAATCTGTTTTGTTTGCCTGTGAATCAAAAGATATTATTCAGTAAAGAGAATAACTGATTTTACTTAAGAAACCTTGTCACATGTTCTCTTTGGGAAACAGATTCTTTGGGGCGAAGCTGCTTTCTTTGTATACATAGACCAGAACTCAATATAAGTTTAGTCCAATCAATGCGTAGATAAGCATTTCGGCTAGCAGTGCTCTGTTGCTTGTGCAGCCTTTGAGGCTTTCAGCACTTTTTTTTTAGAATGGGCAGTTAAGAATCACTCTCAGTTCCCCCCACATCACCCACTACCTCAATGACTTTCTGTTTGCTGGCACAGCTGCATATGCTACTCACATGACCTCTTTCCAGGCTTTAGCTGGTGAGTTAGGGGTTCCCCAGGGGTAAGACTGAGGACCCTTGCATGTGCATGGTGTACCTAGATATTTTGCTAGACTCAATTGAGGGATCCTCCAGGCTTCCTGATGATATATTGGTTGCCTTGTGGGCTCTCATCACCTTGGCCATGCCCCCCCCCCATGCATGTTCAGGGAGGTCCAGGCCCTTTTAGGCCACCTCAACTTTACTTGTTAGGTGGTTTCTCCAGGTTGTGTCTTTTGCACCAGTCTGGCCAGGGCCACACTTGGGGTTCATTCCCCTCATCACATTAGGATCACAAAGGATATGAAGACTGATTTAGCTGTCTGGTTAACCTTCCTTTCATCCTTCAATGATCTATTGATCTGGCAACCCCCCTCGCCCCCAACTTAGGTTCCTCTATGCAGGTTCATTTGGATGCAGCTGGGATTGCTAAATTCAGCATGCTTTTTGCTGGCACCTGGTGTGCCAAATGGTGCCTGCCAGCTGGACAAGGTCCAACATACTGAAGAAGAGGTTGGGTTTATACCCTGCCCTTCACTACCCGAAGGAGTCTCAGAGCTGCTTGCAATTTCCTTTCCCTCCCCCTCCCCACAACAGACTGTCTGTGAGGTAGGTGGGGCTGAGAGAGCTCTCTCAAGAACCATCCTTGAGAGAACAGCTCTGAAAGAACTTATGACTGATCTAAGGTCACACCAGCAGCTGCATGTGGAGGAGTGTGGGATCAAACCTGGTTCTCCCAGATTAGAGTCCATGCTCCTAACCACTACACCAAACTGGAATCTTACATTTCTGGAATTCTTCCCAATTCTAGAAGTGGTTACCATCCAGAGTCAATCATTCAGCAACAGGAAGGCTCACTTCTGGTGCACTAACCAGGCTGTGGTTTGGGTCATCAGTTGCCAAACTTCACATGCTGAGCAGGTCACGTGTCTGGTGTGTAGATCTGTCCTCCTGTGTTTGTCACATAATATCTCTTTTTCAGCACAATATATTGCAGGTATGGATAATGGCATTGCAGATGCCTTGTCTCACTTTCAGGAGGAGAGGTTTGGGGCATTGGCCCAGAAGTGAACCACTACCTGGACCTTTTTCCAGGGGATCTGTTGTACCTTGGCAGTGTTTAATAATGCAAGGAATATTTAATTCCATTGCTCCCTCTACTCAATGCTCATACTCTCAGGCAGTGAATGCCTTTCTAATTTTTTCCTTTTCCATAGAGGATGGCTCTTGGCTTCCTTCAGAGGCTTTGGTCCTCCACAGGGGTCATTTCATAGAAAAAGAGGTGCAGGAGCTCATTAGCATAACTCATTAGCATAATTTATTTGCATATGCCACACCCCCTGGCATCACCAGAAGTGCGTCAGAAGGCAACACCCACCGCTCAGGATCCACCCCTAGGGACTGTCTTTCCACTCTGGAGGCTGTCATTCCAGTCCCAGAGTAGCCTATCTGGGCCCAGGAGGAATGCTACACATGCTGCTTTGCACTCCTGCTGGGAGTTGGGGGTGAGGCTTGCTGCTGCCTGTGCTTCTAACTGCCGGAGCTCCACTCCTGCTCCAAATGACCCCTGGTCCTCCAGTACCTGGCTTCCACATGGGAATGGGGCCTTCACCTATCTACAATATCATTCTTCATCAAGGCTCAGGGTTACCTGAGTCCCTGCTGCTGTTTTGCTGGCCATAAAGCAATTGAGGTTTGGAGGAGGCTTACCCTTTGTGAACTGGATTCCCAGAGCCCAACAACTTTTGGTTTCTTGGCCACCCTTTTGCAGCAGCTTCCTGTGATCTGCAGGTCTGAATTTGAAGTTACCCTTTTTCGGGCCTCATTTCACTGGCCTTCTTTGGGGCATTCTGCTGCCGTGACCTTGTTGCAGCTTCTAAGCATGACTGCTCATACTGGGCCCTTGCATTACGGGATGTCTCTGGTCAGGGGACTACTTTGCAATTGCTCCTTCAGAAATCTTAAAATGGATCAGAAGGGGTGCAGACCCCATGTCTTCCTCAGGTCAGCAGGGTCTGGTCAACCTTATCCTGTATGCTCAGCCCTTCTGGGTCCTGTCCTCTCTTTCTGCATGCTGATGGCACCTATCTCACCTGGTTCCAATTTGCTGGTGTCCTGAAGGCAGGGATTGCTGCCATTGGGCTTTCCCCCAGGGATTTAAGCATGCATGCATTCCAGATTGACATTGCCACTTCAGCTGCTGCGTGCGGTCTGTCCCCGATAGTATTAGTTCTGTGGGCTGCTGGAAGCTCTCAATTTATCAAGCCTACATTCACCCTCACATAGAACATGCTGCTCATTTCTCTGTCTTTTAGGTCCCGATCAGAAGGCTCTTTAGATCTGCAACATGCACGATTTCCTGGTGGATTTAAGTGGAACGACCAGACACAAACATCTGGGAAACATCCCTGTTCCGTAGACATCCTGTTTTGCCGCACCTTGTAACTGGACTTAAAATATAGCACTTTAAATCTGGAGTTTTCCAGGCCCAACGGGACAACAGTGGACTTTCACCCATCTGATCGTGCCACCAGTGCGTAATCCTTCTGTTGGGGTGGTCTGACATCAGACTATCCTGAGTGGGTGTGATTTTAAAAAAATCACTACCCAATATGCGCTTAAATGCATTTAAAAATGAGGCTGCAGAACCCCAATTCAGCACCATGAAGAATTTAATGTTTATGAATGATCCATCACTTTAAGGATGATCGGTTAATGGGATGGGACCTGGAGGGAGGATGAGTCTTCTAACATGCAAAATAGTCCCTCAATTGAGCATGATCTCAATGGCAAGAGGAATGGCTGGGACTCCTTTAGTCCATCCCTGCAAGTGCCTCGGATCTACAAGGACACGCAGTCATGCCTATACGCAAGTGCAAAAAGTTTTTTGTTTTTAAAAACCCACCACACGAACCTCTTTCAGTGCATGCCGTCTCAACAATCCACAGCAGAAGCAGCGCGCGGTAAGGCGATTCCCACGGGGGATCATGCGAAGAAAAAGTAAAAAGATCTGGATCAAATTTGAACCAGCATAATGGTGGGATTAGCTGCCTGTATGAATGCACCCTTCGTCTCCTCAGGCCATACCAAGACTATCTGGATCATCAGGCACAGCATCAGGCACTGGGTGGGTCACTACACTTCTAATTCAGGATAGGGGACCTCATTGGTTCTGGCAGGGCTCATTTTGTAGCAGGAACTCCTTTGCATATTAGGTGACACACCCCTAATGTAGCCAATCCTCCAAGAGTTTACAGCAGCCCCTGTAAGAAGAGCTCTGTAAGCTCTTGGAGGATTGGCTACATTAGGGGTGTGTCACCTAATTTGCAAAGGAGTTCCTGCTAAAGAAAGAGCCCTGGGTTCTGGAGCACCGACTGCGAATTGTATGGATGAGGCAGAGTGGGATGCATTGGGATGCCTTCCTTCAAACAGTTATGTGTGCCATTGCCACCATTGGCTCTCGAGATGCCTTTGTGATCCAGCTAGGGGAGAACAATTTACCCCATGATTAAAGGTATTGACCTCACCCTGGCCATGCTGACAGACTTGCAGACTCTTCATTCTTGGCTTCCTCAGGTGCACTTATTCTGGTCCAAACTACTTGGAAGAAGGACTTAGAAGGGTGACATGGCACCTGACAAGGTTGACTCTGCAAAAAAAAAAAAGTGTGCAAAGCTGCAGATTGCTTCGTGGAGTCAGTGGATGGCTCAGTTATTCACCATCCAGACATTTCCTTTAAGCAGTGTGATCTTTACAGGGTTGACAGGGTGCATTTTTTTCTGCTGAGGTCAGGACTTATGCCTTCATGATGTGTGGGACTTTCTTCTTTCTTGGTTGTACCAGGAGCTTTGGTGGGAGCAGGATGGTATCCACCCAGCTCTTGTAGTGGTTTTAGGTATTGGGCCAGATCCATTTGAAGAAGAGTCCAACATTGTCTACAAGAGAGGACTAGCCACAAACAACACCCACTAAGGGAAGACCATCTACAATTCACAACCAGGGCTTTTTTTTTGTAGAAAAAGCCCACCAGGAGCTCATTAGCATATTAGGCCCCACCCCCATGCCTTCCCTTGGCTTTCCCGGGTGCCCCGTGGCTGCGGGGAGCTCGGGCAAGCAGGCCCTTGGACAGGCCAGGAAAGGCACAGGGAGGCATTTAAATGCCTCCCTGATCCTTCCAGGGCCCCCCTGGCCCACCCACCTTGGAGTCACAGTGGGGGGGTCATTCTCCAGGCCTTTCCTCTGTAGCCATGCACGCAGAGGTTTTGGCTGCAGTGAGCATAGCCTACTCTGAAGCCAGCCAGGACTCAGTTCCTGTGCATTCCTGCCCAAAAATAGCCCTGTTCACTACTATGTTCAAAACTATATATTACATTGCTTGAAACACAAAGAAGGGTTAGTGGTCACAACTCAATATAGTCACTGTATTCAAGAATTGGCATTTGTCTGTTATTCTTTCCACAGTGGGAGTCTTCTGCTGCAGTTACGTTCTGTTTGGAGGTCTATGAACACTATGTATGGAATTACAGATGAACCTATTGTTGGTTTTGAATATGTTCTTTGTTTAAACTATGTTTAATTGTTATGAACAATCTGTTGGATCAATGCTTATATAATCTATTGGGTTGTGACCACTAACCCTTCTTTGTATTTCAATCAATGTAATATATAGTTTTGAACATATTTGTGAATTGTAGATGGTCTTCCCTTGGTGGGTGTTGTTTGTGGCTATACTTTTAAACTAAGGGTTCCTTATTGTCTTTGGCATACAAGAGAGGACTGGCTGGAGAAAATGTTGGAACTTGCAACAATGGATAAGCTTAATTCTTTAATCACAGAAAAGACAATTAGTTCATTTATTACTGATTGGAAACTTCTTATAGACTTTTTGCATGAAATAGATAACAATGACTTGATTATCTGTGAGTCTGGTGAATAAGGAATTCAGATAATAGAAAAAGAGAACTTTTCACTGTAAACATACAGTAAGAGAAAATTTGGTAATTATATTTGTCATAGGGAAAATCAGAAATCTCCCTTCATTGTATGTTTTCTCTCTACTTTGTTTCTGGGTTTTTTGTTACTTTTTTGTCTTTTGTTCAATAACATTTTAATTTTTTTAAAAAAAAACAAAGGGGATGCTGAGCATGTGTGCTTACCTCCCCATGGTGTCTTGGGGCTCAAGCATTTAGCAGCATGCCCAGCTCAGGGATGGCTGCCCAGCTAAACTTCCAGGGAGGCAAGGATTCTACACAGAGGCTTGTGCCTTTGTGGGACCATCTGCTTGCTACTCCTGGTTCCCCCAGGAGGCACACTGCGGATGGGTTCATTGACCACCAGGCGGGTCACCAAACATTTAAATTCTTGTCCTATCTTGTGCCAAATCTCCATCTGTTGTAATCAATAACGCTGTGGCCTGTTTTCTTATGCAATCAGTTGACTGTAGATTATCAGTTCCATTCCTTCCTTTGACGTAACCCCTCCTTGTCTGTAGGAATGCAAGCAATGATGCCTAATAAGTCAACAGACTGCTATAATGTGTCCTGATGGATACTTGACTATCATCCAGGTTTAACTTAAATGGTTGGGGAAGGCAGAGGCTGTGCCTTAAAAGCAAGAGAAGAAATGAGGCCTATCTCAATGGGAAGCCACTGCAAGACCTGCCCTGGAGCTATCTTTTCCTTCCCCCACTCCCTGCATTTTTAGTTGTTATGGGTTGCTTTTGTTTGTTATGCTGCTTATCTTTGTCACAGCTTTATGGGTAGTTTGGGCATTAAGACAGATCCTGGGGGGGAGGTGGTGCCTGTGTTCCTGCCTCCTTTTGTTTGGGGACTCTCTTATGGAATCTTGGAGGTGGTTGCAGGCTGGCTCTCATGCCCAGGTGTCAAGGGTAGTATGCAGCAGCTGGTGCCAGTGTGGTTCCAGGGACTTCCCACTCCACAGTTGCACCTTTCAGCGGGTGGGCTGGGGGTATCAGGCACATTGGGTGACAGGCAGGATCTGTCCTCATGCTGTGCCAGGGTTTCTATATTGTGGGCAGCGAGTGGATTTATGCTTGCCCGTGGGCCCAGATGGACCCTATGCAGCTTCAGAGGGCCTTGCGGGACCCAAGGCCCCCTGGCGGCTCGTTGGATGAGCTAGTGGAGGACTGGCATGCCCGACTCTCCACGGCCATTGAAGAGATCACTCCCAGGCATCCTCTCTGGGCTTCTCTGAGGTGAGCTCCTTGGTATACCCAGGAGCTGCGGTGGATGAAACGAGAACTGAGACAACTAGAGAGATGGTGGCGTCGTGCCCGCAACGAAGCGTCAAGAACATCTTATAGGATGTTTAGGAAAACCTATGAGATGGCAGTCAAGGTGGCTAAGAAGGAGTTCTTTGCAGCCGAGATTGCATCTGCGAGCTCACGCCCAGCCCAATTATTTAGCATGATTCGGACTTTGACGGGCCTGCCACAGGGCAGGCGAAATGATAGGGAATTGGATATCGGTTGTGAGGCTTTTGCGAGCTACTTCGTAGATAAAGTCTTGATACTCCAATGTGACCTCCCTGCCACGATTGAGACAGTGAGTGAACTCGAGGCCCCTTGCGTGTCTTCAGTTCCAGGTTTAGGGTGCTTCAGCCCACTCAGCCTGGACGAAGCTGACAGACTGCTGGTTTCTGTGCACCCAACCACATGTGCCCTTGATCTGTGCTCTTGTAGCACCTTTATTGCACCTTTAACAACTCTCGTAGCACCTTTATCGCTGCTCCAGTAGTGTCCTGACAGAGCTGTAGTCCCATGCCAGGGCCTGGGCACCTCATACGGCCTAAATGATGGTGATACAATAGCGGTGGCAACCCCTACTTGAAAGCCTGGTGGAAGAGCTCTGTTTTGTAGGCCCTGCAGAACTGCATAAGGTCCCACAGGGCCCTGATCTCCTCTGGGAGCTCATTCCACCAGGTAGGGCCACCATCGAAAAAGCCCTGGTCCTGGTTGCAGTGTACTTAGCTGTCTTGGGGGCTGGAATGACCAGTAGGTGTTGCCCCCCTGACCGTAGTGCCCTTGGGGGAACATACGGGGAAAGGCAGTCCCTCAGGTAGGCTGGACCCTGGCCATATAGGGCTTTAAAGGTAAGAACCAGCACTTTGAAATGGATCCAGTACGCTATTGGCAGCCAGTGCAGCGCCTTCAGTGCCAGCTGGATGTGGTCTCGTCTAGTAAGACCCATCAACAGCCGGGCTGCTGTATTCTACACCAGCTGCAGCTTCCAGATCTGCAACAAAGGCAGCCCCATGTAGAAAGCGTTGCAGTAGTCTAGCCTCGAGGTGATCATTGCGTGGATCACTGTGGCTAGGTCATCATGATCGAGGTAGGGAACCAACTGCTGCGCCAGCCGGAGATGGTAAAATGCTGATTTGACAGTGGCTGCCACCTGGGCCTCCATCATTAAGGAGGCATCCAGGAGCACCCCCAAACTCCTAACCCCCAGTGAAGGCACCAACAGCACCCCGTTGAAGGTTGGGAGTTGGAGCCCCAGCCTCAGACTGGTCCAGCTCAGGCCCAGGACCTCTGTCTTTGCTGGGTTTAGCTTCAGCTGGCTCAGCCTGAGCCAGCCAGCCACAGCTTGCAACGCCTTATGTAGGTCATTGGAGTAGAGTCCAACTGGCTGCCTAGCATCAGATAGAGCTGGGTGTCATCTGCAAATTGATGACACCCAAGCCCACAACTTCGGGCAATCTGGGCGAGGGGGTTCATGTAGATGTTTGGGGACAGCACCACCCCCTGGGGCACCCCACACTCAAGGGGATGCCTCCAGGACCGCTGATCCCCAATCACCACCCTCTGTCCCCTTGGAGGAATGAGGCAAACCACTGAAGGGCAGGCCCCTGAATCCCCACGTCGGCGAGGCGGCGGGTCAGCAGCCGATGGTCGACCGTATCAAACACAGCCGACAGATCTAACAACAGCAATGCTGCCACACCGCCTCGATCCAGATGCCTACGGAGATCATCAGTCAGGGCGACCAGCACCGTCTCTTTCCCATGACCCAGGTGAAAGCCAGACTGGAAGAGATCTAGTACTGAAGTGTCCTCCAGAAAGCCCTGCAACTGTAACACCACTGCCCTCTCTATCACTTTGCCCAAATAGGGCAAATTGGACACCAGCCGATTGTTGGCCAATTCGGCTGGGTCCAGAGATGGCTTTTTTAAGAGAGGATGGACCATCGCCTACTTGAGTGCTCCGGGGAATCACCCCTCAATGAAGGACTTGTTGATAATCTCCCACAGAGCATCTTGGAACCCCTCGCGGCCCACCTTGATGAGCCAGGAGGGGCCCCTTTAAGTGCAGGGAGCTGGTGTTTCCCCCCCATGCCTGATCTCCACAGAGATCAGGCGCACGGCCCACAGCCACCCCTCTCCCTTCTCTCTTGAGAGAGAGAAGGGAGAGGGGTGGCTGCAGGTGTTGGGGCTTGGAGACAAGGCTTCCCCTGGTGGCCAGCTGGCCAGCAGTGGATAGAAGCCCCCCAAAAGTGGGGGACCCCTGCCAAAACAGGGGGGTTAGCAACCTTAGTGGAGTATAATACCACACAACATTCACCCTCCAAGGCAGCCATTTTCTCCCGCAGAACACATTCCTGTAGTAATTCCGGGCAATCGCCAGGCTCTACCTCAAAATTAGCAACCCTGAGCCACAGCCCAGAAGTCTGAATAGCCCTGTCAAGGGATGGTAATCACTGGGCTATAAGGGAGGGTAGAGTCACCCTGAAAGCCCGCCATATGAAAGGGGGAGACTTTATAACCTATATCCTTAGGGGACTCATCACACAAAGCAGCAGAGCACTAATCTAAAGTTCCCCTGTTATAGGCCTAGCACCTCTAGGAACCTAATATCTGTCTTAAAAGACCACACGCAAAAGGGAGAGAAACCTTTTTTAAGTATACATCCTTAAATTAGCTTTTTAATTATTTCAAGTTACCTTATTTAGAGAAAGAACTCAAAATGTCAAGATAAAATGTCTCATATAAGGTTTACAGAATGCATCTTTTCTTGAGGTTTTGTTGAAAGATAGTCATTCTCTAAGAAGAGCTGTGCTTTCTCTGCTAAGTCATTCTTTGTAAAGTACCTTGGCTTTTTAAAAGAAATGTGAACAAGGCTACCATTCAATATTTGCTTTATCGTTCCCACTGAATTTCAGGCTTGACTGTGCAGTAGCCCTATTGGAATTATAGCAAACTATGTGTACATTTCAGCTTTTGCTGTGACCAAAAACATATAAGGAATAATACACAGGAGTTCCACATTATTATCTGCCCCCACCCTACGCTGTCTCCCCAAATGGTTTCTGGATGGAGTATGGCAGGTACTATGCAATGAGTGACCCATTGCTATTGTATGTCATCTCCACAGCTAGATCAGTAATAGCTTTATGCCTCATACAAAGTCATGCAAGAATACCAAGGCCAGGATTACAGCTGAGTGGCACATCCTGCCTCTGAACTCATTCAAGGGCAAGCTGCCGCAGCAAAGAAGCTGATAAAGGCAAGAGAGCAAATGAAGAGGTATGAATACAGTACTTCAAGCAATGCAATTTGTAAAATTGGACAGCAGCACGTAAGCTCAAGTTGGCTAGTAAAGCATGCAAAGGCACCCAGTGGCTTGTATGAAAGAGAACAAGAAGAACGGAAAAGAGTTAAGCAATCTGTCAAAATAAAGGAAACCTTCAACTCTAGTAAGAAATGAAAGCAGCCACATTGCTAGAGAAACTGCACTTAGAACCAGATCCAGGCCAAGTGTAAGGAAAAAAACATGTCTCAATTCAAGATGTTTTCCTTTTTTAAAGGACAAAATTATAGTGTGAAATCTGGGGCAGGCTGTGCCTTTGGCTTGCCAGGAAAGTTCCTGATGGGCTGCTGCCAAGGAGGGTTACTGGAGCAAGCAAGGCAACTGGCTCCTGTTGGGTAGTAAAGAAGAAGAAAAAACTCAAATGCTTGACTCAAATTCATGCCATGGTGATGATGGCAGTGGATATAGATTCTTCCTTGTTCCCACATTTTTTTTTTAAAAAAAAGTCTTAATCTACTCCTGGGTGAAATCCTGGCTTGATTAAAATTAATAGCACTTTGTGACAAAAACTTAACAGTTTGATCAATCAAAATGAGTATCATCTATTCCAGGGGTTGCCAAACTTGCTTAACATAACAGCAATACAGAATAAACATCAAATGTTTGAGAGATGCAAGACTTGAACAAATATCACACACACATTTTTAGACTATGTGGCTCCTGAGCTGCAGTTTGCTGCCCCCCCCCCCCAGATCTACTCAGACTAGCAGCAGCTCTCCAAGGTCTCAAGCAGAAGTCTTTCACATCACCTACTGGGTGGTCCTTTTAACTGGAGAGGCCAGGGAGTGAACCTAGAGCAAGATTTGAGTCCTATTTGCATCATAAAGACCAACAAGATTTCCAGGGTATAAGCTTTTGAGAGTCAAAGTATTTGTGGAAGGGAGTTTTGACTCTGAAAAGCCTATACCCTGGAAATCTTGTTGGTTTCAGATCTTACACCTCAGGGCATGCATTGCCCTCACATTCTAAATATTGGGGGCTGTGGTTCTTTCACAACTTAAGGAGTCTTTGTGGGTATGCAAATTAGAATTAGAGATACTTGAGCACCAATCAGTTTGTCCCGTATTCTGCTACCTATTGTGAGCAGGGAGCAAATTGTTTGGCAGGCAACTGAGGTTGTTTGCAAGCAGCTAGAGCTACTTCATCAAGTTATTTTTTGGATAAACACAGTGCATGTTAAGTTCCCTGCCCATCATTCCTCCACCAATGAACAGAAATGTTCAGTCAAAAATAAATAAAAATGTTATAATTCTTATTTTAAAAACCTTACTGGGTTGTGTCTGTTTGATCAACATTGTTTGGATCTGCAGCAGTTCACATACATGTGTTTTCACATAGCCATGGGAGCAAGAGTTTTCCACCACCCCAGCATCCCTTAATTACCCAACCCGACCAACCATAATCTTGGGGAAAAATTGGTGTAGGCAATGCTCCATACACATCCACCCCATCCTTGATTACACTTGGTTGTGCTGCCTGCAGTAAGTGCTCCTGCAATACTGACTAGAGAGATAAAATCTTCCTGTCTGTGTGACAGAGGAATGAAACCACATGAGAACTCCTCTCCACACTTAAGGCAGATCTTAGCAGTTATGGCAAAAAAATGATTTCTAAAGAATGATTTAGGCAAAATGCTTATAACTATCTTTGAGTCACAAAATAAAAACAACCCAAGATGAGTAACAAGAAAATTAACTAGAGATGGGCACGAACCAAGAAAATGCAGTTCATTTCAGTTTGTGGTTCATGGCATTCTTGGTTCATGAGCCATAAAGTGTCATGAACTTTTAGGCACCAAACAAACTGCTTCAGTTTGTGAGGATCGTGATGCAATAGCATGCCCCCCACCACATGCTAGAGACACCAAACTGACAGGGGATCTTTGGCTGACTCTACCTGCCATCCATGTTTGGTGAGGATTGGGTTTACGGGATCAATATTATAGCCCCCTAAAGAAGGTGTTCCCAGGGAAGGTGTTCCCTGGGGAAATGACAGGTGCAGGCTCAAGAGTGTCAGAAAAAAGGGCTGTTTGATGTTTCTCACTGAGTCCATTGTTATGTGTTCCCTATTTGGCTTTGCGCTTGCGTAGGTATGCAGGCAGTAACGTGGGAGCTTCTTCCCTTGCCGCTTCTCCTTATCATGGTGGCCTTGAATGTAGGCTTTGGGCTATTCTTGTGTTGATGAGAATTTTCCAGTCCTGTGAATACGAAGGGAGGGGGGAGTCGTCTCCCACTCATGAAGTAACTCTCCCGCCGGGAGTTTCCTGCCCGCGCGCTTACAGTTCATTTGCTAGTCACTTGCTTGCATCATACTATAACCCTGCTTGCTTTGCTCTTGCCCCCCATTCCTGACAATGACCATCTACTGTGGGTTTTAGCACTGTAATCCAATAAAGCCTTTCTTTTGATCAAGAATGCCTGGATCTACTTGCTTTTGAACCTGACAGAAATTGTCAGGAATCGTCATCCTTTCACCACCACCAGCTCCTGCCGTCTGCCATGATGAGCGGGGCTGGGGTAGGTCCACCGGTGACTACCACACCGGTCACCACGGTTCCGGTCACCACCGTGGCAATTCCAGTGACCACCACGCCAGTTACCACCATTCCGGTTACCACCGTTTCAGCTACCACTGCTGCTCCAGTGACTACGACTCCGGTGACCACGGCTTTGGTCCTATATTCGACGGCTGGGCCAGCCACCCCTCCAATGACCAGCTCGGTGGGAGCCTCGTATACCCTCCCGATCTACAGCCCTGCTGGGCCAACCCAGAGTCATGGAGGAGCGATACCTCGAACCTACTTTCTGGGTGCCCCAACTCCTTGGGACAAGGGGGTTGCCTATCGTAGGTCATGGGACTGGACTAAGAATCTTTTGGACACCATCCAGACTACCTGGTTGTTACCGGGGAGCCAGAGCCGGGATAGCTTACTGGATCCCCGGGGAAGTTTTGGGCTCCCCCAGGGGCGGATGTCCCACGGATCTCCCAGGTCGGGGTCCAGTCCGGATGCGGACGCCCGTATGGATTCTATTCAAGATGATAACCAACATTTAATGCGAGACATGGGCAAGCTGATGCAGTCCCTGCCGCAGATGATGGACCAAGCCATCCAAGCCCACCCGCTGACTCAACCGAGACCAGCGCCAGCTCCGGGACAACCATTGCCTGCACCTCCTCTTCCCGGTCAACCAGGCCCGGGGCAGCCAGCCCCCGCAGCACCCTTACCCAGCCCGCAGGTGCCTGCTCAGCCTCCCCCGGCTGGCCCATTGCCGGGAGGGCCCGGACCGGGGCAGCCTGGACCTGTCCAGCCTCCACCCGTACTACCACCGCCTCCCGCTCCTGCTCCGGCACCCCTCCCGTTGCCCGTTCCGGTGCCTGGCATGGGTCCCGTTCCTCCAATAATTCGTCCCAAAGACATGTTGGACATTACTTTTGATGGGGACCCTGAGACTGTGTCTTTCTTTATATTGCAAGTTGGGGAATTCGTACAGCGATGGGGCTATGTGTTCCCGGATGAGGAGCAACAGGTGGAATTCATTGCCTCAAGGTTCCGCGGAATTGCTACCAGCTGGTATGTAGCCCTCCACGACCTGGAGGCCGCGGAGCTGGGGAATGTGGATGACTTCATGTGGGCCTTGAGGAACTGCTTTGAAGACCCAGGGGCAGCTCCAAAGGCTGAAGCCTTCCTCCGCACCTTCAAACAAGGCAAACTAACAGTGAGGGAATACTCACGGGAATTTCAACGGCATGCAGTCAAGATTCGAGACTGGACTGACCCTGTGCTGGCTCAACAATACCGGATGGGGCTAGCAGTGGACGTCCGTCACAACGTTCTCAGTTCCAAAGAGCTGCGCACCCTTCAAGGGTGGATGGAGGAAGCGGAAAAAGCTGAAAGCAGACTGCGCCTCATGAAACTGGATTTGTCACTTGGGAGCAACCGTCCGAGCGCCTCGACCACCCTGACCAGGGGCAAGCCTACCTCCACCCCAGGGGGGGTGAGAGATCAATGCATGAGACAGGGCTTGTGTCTGCGATGTGGGGAGAAAGGGCACTTCGCCGCCTCCTGCCCCAAGGGAGATCCTGGTCGAGCTCTGATGCAAGAGGAGCCCCGACGATGGCAAGCTACCACCCCGAGAAAAGGTACAGCAAAACCACGCAACCCACGGGCCCTCTTTGCCAACCCTGCGGATATGCTGATGTTAGAAGAGGAAGAGGGTGATCTGCAGGGAAATGAAGTGGTCCTGTTTGTGAGTGGCACTGCCCAACAGGACCCTGCCCCTGAGGCGCCAAAAATGGTGAGCAACTACCCCTCTCTCTTCTTTGTGACTGTTCTTATAATGAACCCTGCCATGATGACCCGTATCAGGGTCCGAGCCCTCATTGACTCGGGGTGCAGGAGGGATTTGATGAACCCATCACTGGTAACGGGACTAGAGGCAGCAGTTACCAGTTTGAAAGATCCCATTACCTTTACCCAAATGGATGGGTCACCGATGAAGGAACCATGTCGATTTCAGACTGTCCCCTTAAGAGTGGGCATAGGAGAACACTGGGAGCTGCAATCTTTTGTAATAGCCCCCCCAAGCCCAATTCCCATTAGTGTTGGGCAGCCCATGGTTGCATGGGCACGATCCCTATATACTGTGGGATGAAGGGACGGTACAATTCATCTCACCGAAGTATGCGGAGCACAAGTGGGACCCAGGGTGGGGAAAAACCCCTAATAACGATCCTCCACGAGCCTGCTTAGCCGCAGAGGACCTTAATCGCATCCCCAAAGAATACCAGCATCTGGCCCGTGTGTTTGAGGAGGAGGAAGCTGACGAACTACCTCCCCAACGTAACTCAGACTGTGCGATTGAAATCCTTCCGGGCCACAAGTTGCCTAAAGGGAAAATTTATGCCATGAGTCCTATGGAAAAGGAGGAGCTACGCAGATTCATTGACAAGAATCTGGCCCGTGGATTTATCCGACCGGCGGCGGCCCCCTTTGCGGTCCCGGTGTTGTTTTGTAAAAAGAAGGATGGGGGGCTGAGACTGTGTACTGATTACCGGGGCCTGAATGCAGTTTCAGCTACCAATGCTTACCCCATGCCCCTCATCAAGGATTTATTAGCAGAAGTGGCTAAGGGGAGGGTGTTTTCTAAATTGGATTTACGTGATGCCTATTTTAGAGTCCGCATTAGGCAAGGAGATGAACACAAGACCGCCTTCAATACCCCGTTGGGACAATTTGAATATCGGGTTATGCCTTTCGGTTTGCAGGGGGCACCGGGGGTCTTCATGAACTTAATAAACGAGGTGCTGCACCCCTATTTGTTCAAGGGGGTGGTTGTTTACTTGGATGATATCTTGGTGTACAGCCCAGACCAAAAATCTCACACTAGGCTACTTCAGGAGGTACTGGAGAAGTTGTTAGAGCACAAACTGTTTGTTAAGCTCTCAAAATGTGAGTTTCACCAGAGCCGCATTGACTTTTTAGGGTATCGCATATCCGCAGATGGGTTGGAAATGGATCCAAAAAAGGTCCAGGATGTGTTGGCTTGGGAACCCCCCAAAACCAGAAGGCAGCTCCAGAGTTTTCTCGGTTTTGCCAACTTTTACCGCCAATTCTTGCCCCATTTTGCCCAGGTAGCCCTCCCTCTCACAGACCTCCTAAAAACGAAAGGGAGAGGGGCTAAAGCTTCTATGCCAGGGGCCCTGTTAGATTGGACACCTCAGTGTCAAGAGGCGTTTGAACAACTGAAGCAGTTATTTACTTCTGAACCAGTACTGGCACACCCGAATGAGACAAAAAAAATTATTGTCCAAGTAGACGCCTCAGATACCGCAATGGGGGGAGGGGGTGATCTTGCAAGAGGACACCCAAGGGCACTTGCATCCTCTTGCTTATGTCTCACGAAAGTTCAATGACACAGAGAGGTTCTGGCCCATTTGGGACAAAGAAGCTGCTTCCATACGCTTAGCCTTAATTACTTGGAGGCACTGGCTAGAAGGGGCTCGGGTGCCCTTTGAAATTTGGACTGATCATAAGAACCTTGAGGTACTTCAAAAGCCCCGGAATCTAAATGCCAAACAGTTCCGCTGGGCTGAGTTTTTCTCTAAGTTCCAATTTACCCTTCATCACTTCCCGGGTAAATCCAATCACTTGGCAGATGCCCTCTCACGCCTTCCTCAGCATCTGAGCAAGAGAACGGAGGTGAGAGAATCCTTTTTTACCTCTGACCAACTTGTTGGGGCAGTTATGACGCACAAACAGAGACAATTACAGCCAGTTACCTCAAGTCAGGGGTTGCCATGGGAAAATCAATTTGCTACCGACATCACTGATCAAGAGAAAGTTGAGTTGAAAGCTCGGGATGATGTGGAATGCAAATCCAATGGCTGCTGGTACAAAGGCATTAAGCTGTTTGTCCCAGAAAAGACGCGACCCCAAGTACTGCAGGCTGCCCATGACTCCAAGTCAGCAGGACACTTCGGGTATGTGAAGTCCCTACACCTACTGCAGCGCAATTTCTGGTGGCCCCATATGAAGCGAGATCTATCACTCTTCATACAATCTTGCCCTACTTGTAGCCGCTGCAAGCCCAGAGTGGGAAAAACCCCTGGTCTACTACAGCCGTTGCCTACCCCAAGTCGACCCTGAGAAGTGATTTCCATGGATTTTATCACTGATCTTCCTCCTAGCAAAAACATGACTGTTATTTGGGTGGTGGTGGACTTATTTTCCAAACAGGCTCATTTCATACCATTTCCTAGTTTGCCAACAGCCAAAATACTTGCAAGAGCCTTCCTACAGCATATTGCCCAGCTCCACACTTTACCGATCAAAATAATATCCGATTGTGGGGTTCAGTTTGTCTCCAAACTATGGACAGAGTTAATGGCCCTCATGGGTATTGAGCGTGCATTAAGCAGTGCATACCACCCGGAGACTGATGGGCAAACAGAAAGGGTGAATCAAACACTTGAGCAATATCTGCGTTGTTTCACCAACTACCAACAAGACAATTGGGTCAAGTTGTTGCCTTTGGCTGAGTTTGCATACAACAACTCCTGGCACGCATCAACTGGAATGTCCCCCTTTAAAGTGGCCATGGGTTATGATAGCCCCCCTCTTCCGTTCCTGAAACCGGGGGGGTTCTCCTGGTAAGGCCACAGAATGGTGTAAATCTTTTCGAGAATCTTGGCCATTGATCATAGAGACTTTAAACGAAGCCAAGGCTCAATATAAGAAATATGCAGACAAAAAAAGGGTGGGGGGATGGAATCTGCAACCAGGGGATTCGGTGTACCTTTCCACTAAGAACTTACGCCTCTCACAGAAGTCGCGGAAGCTAGCATGGAAATATATTGGCCCATTCAAGGTGGTTCGCTGTATAAATAAAGTGACTGTGCAACTGGATTTACCTAAGTCGCTTAAAGCCATTCATCCAATTTTCCATTACAGCCTCCTCAAACCGGCATCTCCCCTATCTAAGTGGCATCCGGAGCCTCCTGCAACCCCCCCACACACTGATAATCGATAACGAGGAGCACTACGAGCTGGAAAACATCCTGGACTCCAAATTTATTCGTGGACAATTGTATTATTTGGTTGAATGGGTACATTTTGGGCCCCAACACAGGGAATGGGTGAAAGTGTCTGATATTAATGCACCTGATCTTCTAAGGGATTTTCACACCCGTTTCCCAGCCAAACCAGGGGGTCCCATGTACTCCCCTTCCTGAGTGGTGGGTGGGAGGTATTTTGGGAAGGGCAGAGTGTCAGAAAAAAGGGCTGTTTGATGTTTCTCACTGAGTCCATTATTATGTGTTCCCTATTTGGCTTTGCGCTTGCGTAGGTATGCAAGCAGTAACGTGGGAGCTTCTTCCTTTGCCGCTTCTCCTTATCACGGTGGCCTTGAATGTAGGCTTTGGGCTATTCTTGTGTTGATGAGAATTTTCGAGTCCTGTGAATACGAAAGGAGGGGGGAGTCGTCTCCCGCTCATGAAGTAACTCTCCCGCCGGGAGTTTCCCGCCCGCGCGCTTACAGTTCATTTGCTAGTCGCTTGCTTGCATCATACTATAACCCTGCTTGCTTTGCTCTTGCCCCCCATTCCTGACAATGACCATCTACTGTGGGTTTTAGCACTGTAATCCAATAAAGCCTTTCTTTTGATCAAGAATGCCTGGATCTACTTGCTTTTGAACCTGACAAAGAGGTTCAGGAGTATATAGAATGAACCTTGTGCCAGCTAGAGATATAAAGCTCACAGAAGACCTCCCCCGATGCCCCTCTATATGCTCTTCAAGTTCTGTGCAGATTGCACATAGGGAATCCAAGTTCTAGACCTCCTGTGTGCCCACAACTCTCACAATTCTCCACAGAATTGAAACACACAGGTCCAGAGCACATCCATCTACCAGAGTGTATTCTATGCAACAAAGGAGTGGAAACACATGTTGATCAGGCAGGGCCACAAAAGGCAAACATCCCCAGATTTTTGATATAGGCTCCCCGAAATAACCCCATGGCAGCTTGGCAGAGATCCCTGACAAGCACTGGAACCCAGTGAGGTGTGCCCACAACACTTCCAGGCACCCTCAAACCCAAACCCAAACACTCTGGTCATAGCCCATCCCTAGGTAAATTTCTGGTTATTCACCATTAGCAGAACACATTGTACAGATAAGAGATCACCTGTTTTGAATTGTACAAATGCAATGGAAAGGGGTAGTCAAACAGGAGCTTGCTTGTACAGGCAGATGCTTGTTGAGGTAGGTATTTGTTGATGTGAATTTTGTTCCATGAGGCAGGTGTTGTGTTATGAGGTAGATGTTGTTTCAGGAAGTAGGCATTGGGTGAGGGAGATTTTCTTTGGAGGATAAAAGATATTGGGAGCGGTGGCGCAGGCAGTAAGGCATTGTAGGCATTGGGTGAGGGAGATTTTCTTTGGAAGATAAAGGATATTGGGAGCGGTGGCGCAGGCAGTAAGGCATACCTGCTATAACATCTGGGAACAGCCACTATGGCTGTTCGAATCCCACCGCGACTGGGGTGAGCTCCCGGCCCTAGTCCCAGCTCCCACCCACCGAGCGGTTCGAAAGCATTAAAATATATAGAGCAAGTAGATAAATGAGTACCTGCCTGTAGGTGGCAGGGGGCACCCTCCTTCCTTGGGGTGTGCAGCAGGAAAGCATCGGCGATCCGGCGGGGATGGCGACAGCAGCAGAGACGGTATGGAGGCAGCACTGGGCGACCGAGTCTAGAAGGAGGGTGGAGTCACGGAACGACAAGCGGTGCGTCGGCGCAGTGTGGCGGAGCCAAAGGGACACAGCCAGAAACTGCAGCCGATGCGAGGCCGTACACTGAAGACATGGCCTTCTGGGAAGAAAGCTGCTGAGCCAGAAAGAACCTGCCCCAGAACATCATGGATGGAGTGCTGACGTCTGAAGCCCTCCGGAATAAGGACAAAAGAACTAGAAGACCCTGCTGCCTGGGTACTGGTAGGATGCCATCCCCCTATGAATTGTGGCCCTAGATTAGGAAACATAATCCTGTGTAAACCTCTCAGAGACCCTTGGGGGGTCAGAGTGGTATAGAAATCGAAAACTTAAATAAATAAAAGTAAAGGGGTTACCCGGGTGTTTTCTCAGTAAGGGAATTTTAGTGAGAAAGAGTTGGCCATTCTCCTATCCAAACATCAAGGGTGCAACTCACATGCCACATGTTGGATCACCCAGAGAGGAGGAAGGAATGGGGGGGACGACACACAGGGATAGCAAGAGGCCTGGATCTTAGGTGCTTTTCAGACTGCAGCCCCCTTTTGAGTTTTTGGTGCGTTTTGTTCCTCTTCTGATGATCACGCCATTGGTGGGATCAATTCAGACTTCCCCTCATGTGTTCCACCTGTTGGAGGGGATGCAGGTTTTTTTTTTTTTTTGCAAATGCGCTAAAGAATTTGAGCATTTCAGCAGCCTCATGTGCTCTATCTTCCATACATGAGAGAAGCATCATTTACTCTTGTGTAAAGTGCACTAAGCTCTCAAACAGCAACTCTGAAGCACAAAAGATAATTTACTTGCTCGATCACTTGGCCCCTGACATTTTAAAACTGAAAACATTAAAAGGATGTAGCAAAAAGAAGAAACATTTTCTCCCCTGGGGAGAAAGGTATGAATGGTCAAGAATCTGGTGGATATTAGATGAGAGTAGCACCATTACCTTCAGTATGTCTACTCTCATGTAAAGCAAGAGGGGGACATGATCCCAACTTCCTCAGGCTGGAGAGAGAGAGGCAGAGAGAGGAGACCTCTCTCTCTCTCTCTCTCTCTCTCTCTCTCTCTCTCTCTCTCTCTCTCTCTCTCTCTCTATCTGGAGCAAAGAGGAAGATGCCCCAAATGGGAATGATTGCTTATTTCAACCTTCAAGTGTTGAAATGTTTCTCCACAGGGATGCATTTAAAAAAAACAACAACACTCAAACCCACCACCCTTTCTGGGTAGGATTTGGCAGTAGAGTTGTGCCAGAAGTCACCAATGTGAAAAACTTAGTTCTGATTACAAGCGGAGGCTTTGTTGTGAATACATTTCACTTTGGTGGAGAAAGTGTGGGAGAACCCAGTTTTATCAGGAATGGGGAAGATACGATCCAGGTAGTCAGCCATGTTGATCTGAAACAGTAGAACCAGGGGTCTTTTCGGGGGGAGTGCACTGGAGCACAGCTCCGGGAGCTCAGGAGCCAAGCCCTGCCCCCGGCTGGCGTCCGGGGGAGTCTTTCAGGCAGCTGAATGTCAATTTCAGCTCTCATTATATCCTATGGGCCATTGAAGTCAATGGTGAAAACACAGTGTATATTCTGGGGGCTGGAAGGGAGGGGGTTTGAGGGAGAGGCTCCAAACTCACAGGGTAGCTGATGGAGCCTCTCCCCAAGACGCCCACCAAGTTTCAAGAACATTGGACCAGGGGGTCCAATTCTATGGGCCCCCAAACAGGTTGCCCCCATTCCCTCCATTGTTCTCTAGGGGCAACCTGTTTGGGGGCCCATAGAATTGGACCCCCTGGTCCAATGTTCTTGAAACCTGGAGGGTTTCTTGGGGAGAGGCTCCATCAGCTACCCTGTGAGTTTGGAGCCTCTCCCTCAAACCCCTCCCTCTAGCCCCCAGAATATACCCTATGTTTTCACCATTGACTTCAATGGTCCACAGGATATAATGGGGCCAAATTGCCGCAGAATTTCTTTCATTCCCTCCTTTCCTCTTCTCTTTTTTTCTTCTTTCCCTCCTTCTTCTCTTCTCTCTTTCTTTCTTTCCCACATTCTTCTCTTCTCTTTTTTCCTTCTTTCCCTGTTTCCCTCCTTCTTCCCTCTCTTTCTTTCCCTCCCCTTTCCTTCTCTTTCTTTCCCTCTTTCCTTCCTTCTTTCCTTCTCTTTACTCCCTCTCTTTCCTTCCCTCTTTCCTCTGTCTGTGGCCCAACTCTCATGAGAAGGAGTTTAAACTTCAAACCCCTCCTCTCTTAGCTCCCCCACCCAGACCAGCTGGGGAAGGGAAGGGGAGGCTTTTGAAGATGCTTCCCCCCCTTTTGCTTCCCCTTCTGACATCACTTCCAGTGATGTCAGGGGGCGTGGCATATGCTAATATCTCATTAGCATACCATATGCTAATGAGCTCCTGCAGCTGTTTTTCTACAAAAAGACCCTTGAGTAGAACAAATTTAGATTCCAGTGGCATCTTTAAGATCAACAAAGGTTTATTCAAGGCAGTGGTGGGACAGCGGTGTGCTGTCTGAACACAAGAAAACCCCCCCCACTAACATCAGGTAATGCAGTAGATTTTTAAGGCAATGTGAAAGATCCTTTACTCTGTGAGGTCCAGAGAGGGGTAGCCCAGTAGGGGGAGGCTGTCCTTGAGGAAGGCCAACTCATCCACCCTGGCCTGCTCCAGGTGGGAGTGGTGGGTGCTGAGAATGTTTCCCAGATGGGAGAACACCTTCTCACTCTGGACACTGGTGGGAGGACAGGAGAGGAGTCTCATGGCCAAGCAACAGAGGTTTGGCCAGATGACAGCCTTGCTTGACCTGTACTCTAGGAGATTGGCATTGGTTATCTCAGGGGACTCAGTGAGGTAGTCCCTCACCATCACCTCTGCCAAATCCTCCACCATTGTATGCCTGGGATCTCCACTGCTGCTGACCTCCCAGTTCACCACTGACAACCAGTAGTGGGCTTCATCCTGGTTGGGCTCTTTAAAGCAGAGGTGCTGGGCTGCATCTCCTTCTCCTCCTCCTCCTCCCCAGCCTCTTCCACCCACTGTTCTCTCAGGCCACATCTGTTGGTCTATAGTTTCTGCACTTCTTTGCAGAGACATGCTTCTATCACAAGAGTTCTGCATTCTGGAGAGCAATGCTGCCTTTTATATAGGTCCAAGATACAGGCCAGCTTGTATTCCCCTTCTTTTCAGAGAGGATGCAACCTGATGGTGATGCCCAGCTGCAGCCTCTCTGCCAAGGCTCCGACCCATGGGAGAACAGCCATCCCGTTGGGGTGTGGCTCTAGTCTGGAGGCCAGCACCTGGTTCAGTCCTCAAGTCAGGGGGATGACTTGCCCCAGGCTGGTCAAATGGGTGCAGAGCATGTTGGTGGTGTCCTAGAAGGGAATGAGGACATGCACCACTTGGGAGAGGGTCATTCAGTCATTGGATCTGATGCTAAGCTCCACTTCCCCATGCAGGATGGTCATGGAGGAGATGACATCCTGCACCATGGTCTTCTGCTCCACCAAACATGCAATCATAGCATAGATGGAGATCCAGCAGGTGGTAAGTTCAGGATGAGTTGGTGTTAGCCGCCTTGAGCCAGTTCCATGGCAAGGTGGGATACAAATTGAAGTAATAAATAAAATAATAAAAATAAATCCTCCTCCCCTTGCCTTTCACTCAGCAGATGGGCAGACTTGACCCTGCTCAAGAAATGGGAAGCCATGCACTGTCAGGGCTCCAGCAAGGAATGCATCTTAAGGGTGGCAGCATTCCAGGTGGCGTTGGCAGTGCTCCCCTGCCCAAGAGCATCCTTCACCACTAGGTGAAGCATGTGCAGAAGGAAGAGGATGCCTTTGAGGTTCACAGCCTTCACCTCTGCCAACATGTGCCCATGTTGCCACGGACCATGTTGCTGCACCCACCCACTTACTCTGTATCACAGCAGTGATGCCACGGACCATGTTGCTGCACCCACCCACTTACTCTGTATCACAGCAGTGATGTTTTGCACTGGGTTTTCTGCATCAATCCCCTGTGCATGGGGCAGAACCACTTTGTAGCTTGGTGGCAGGACTGTCCTCTCCTGGGGCATGGGATGTGTCCCAAGAGTCCAGACAGAAAGGTCCTCCATGAGGGGATGGAGTTCCAGGAAACCAGGTATTGCAGCAGCTGGAGAAACACTACGTACTTCATGAGGGAGAAAGGTTTGCCATCCACTGCAATCATCTCGCCAAGTGCAGGGAGCCTTTCTCGGAGGGATCCTATTCCTCCTGATCCCCCTCCACTTCTCCCTGCTAAGAGGGTGTGGGCTTCTTTTTCCTCTTGCTGGTCACTACTCCTTTTTCCAGCAGCAACATAGTTGGGTGCAACCTTTGCAGGTGTCTGCAGAGGACAGAAGAGGACAAGTGTTGGGGGTTTGTGCCCCTCCAGACACGGGTGTAGCGTACCTGGCACTCTGTAACACAGGGGTCACTGGGGAGGGTGCAGAAATGTTTCCAAACTGTGGGCTGAAATGGGACCACAGAATTGGGAAAGGCGAGAGGCACAGCTGCTTTCTGGTGCTGGGCTGGGAGGGGGCATGGAGGGATGTACTTGAGGCAGGAGCAGCAACAGGGAGTTGGGACGAGGAATGGGAGGATGTTTCTGTAATGTATCCACTTGAGAACATAGGCTCAGGGCAGCCATGTGCTTGGACTGGTTCTAACTGGTCCACCATGTGGCCAGGCGAAGGGCCTGAGCTTCACTCCGAAAGACAATGGACTAGAGGATCCCAGCTCCCCTCCAATTGAGGAGCAGGAGATAACTCAATCAATGTAAATAGCGAATCACTCTGTGTGTGTGTGTGTGTGTGTTTGGGGTGTGGGTTCACTTGGGAATAAAAGCCGGCCTGCGAGCCGGCTTAGGTTGTCTTGTTCCTGTTATAATAACGTATGTGAGAGCTGAAATCACTCATCAGTCTCAGTACTTTTCACTGGCGATGAAGGTGGGATGCCAACTCCCTCCCTGAACAACGACCATGAAGAAGAGCATCGCATCGAGCCCAGCCACTCCTCGCACCACTCCCGAGCATCGCACTGCTGACCCCGAGAGCAGCAACGCACCGCTCACCACAACCAAAGCCGCCAACGCTCCCGAGCTTCGCATCGAGCCAGCTGCTCACCGCACTGCTCCCAAGCACCGCTGACCCCAAGAGCAGCCTCGCTTCCAACACCGCCAACACTACGCCTGAACTGCGACCTCCACAGGTGAATGCAATGGCCGCTAGCAACGAGAGCTTCCCTGCCTTCGACATCTCTCGTCCTGCACACTGGGAGACCTGGATCGAGACACTGGAGCATCACTTTGAGATTCATGGCATCATGGATGCGGATACGAAGAAGGCATATCTCCTACACTACTGCGGCATTGAGGCACATCTCCTCCTGAAGGACCTGGTGAACCCCCTATAGCCAAAAGATGTGGCCGCCACCTACGAGATGCTGGTCAAGGCGTTTACCAACCACTTGGCCCCGAAGCCCACCAAGTTTGCGGAGTGAATGGAATTCTTCGCAAGAACGCAGGGCCCCAATGAGACATCTCCGGAATTCCTGGCCGGCCTACACCGTGCAGCAACTAGGTGTGCCTTCCCCAACCTCACAGATGCCCTTCTAAATCAGTTCCTGGTGGGGCTGAAAGAGCCAAAGCTGCACCACAGGCTCATCAGCCAGGACGACCTCACTCTGGAGGCTGCCATCAAGGAAGCGGCCACCTATGAGAAGTCCCACTCGGACCGCCAGCCGAAGCAGGTCCACCGCCTCCAGGAATCCAGGCCATCCGATGACTCGAACAATGAGGAGGTCCTGCAGGTAAACTGCCAATCGCAACAGCGTGCCCCACGCCTCAAGGGTTCCCCCGCGGCACTGGCTCAGCCCAACACATCTGCCTGTGCCAGCTGCGGTGATGCTCACGAGCGCTGGACCTGCTGTTTCCGGGACGCCGTATGCAGGACCTGCAACAAGGCCGGACATCTTGCCCGGGTCTGCCCCACCAAGGGAAAGTGCCTGGGGTACACTGTCCAGCTGGACGCCGCAAGCCTGCACACCGTGACAACCCAGCGCTGGCAGATGGTATGTAACTTGCCCCCAGACGGCCCGGACAAGGTGCATGTGACTGTCCAAATAGAGGGGTCCCCCTGCCAAATGGAAATAGACTCGGGGTCCTCCTTCTCAATAATTTCCGCGGAAACCCTCAAAACGCTATGCCCCAAGGGGGGACCCCATCTGCACGAGCCACAGACTGTTGAAACTAACAGACTTTAACAAAAACCCAGTGGTGGTCTGCAGCTGGGGCAAGTTTCAGGTCCGATTTAAAGGGTTCTTGGGCTTGCTGGACCTGCTGGTCGTGGAAGGGCACCTCTCGAGTCTCTTGGGGTTGTCATTGTTTAAGCCTTTGGGACTCCAAATAGCAGGAGTAAACCGCCTCAGGACCGTGGACTGGGAGGCAGTCTGCCACAAGTTCCCTAAGGTGTTTGATGGGACCCTGGGGAGGTACAATGGGACCCTGATATCGCTCGATCTGGACCCCAACGTTCGGCCCATCCGTATCAAGGCATGGCCCCCTCCCATAGCAATGCGGGAAAAAATAAAGGCCGAACTTGACCACCTGGTCACCCAGGAGTGCTGGAACCAGTCGCATCAGCGCGCTGGAAGACCCCCATTGTGACGCCGATTAAACCTAATGGGACCATACGCATTTGTGCGGACTACAAATGCACCATAAATAAGGCCCTGCAGGACCACACCTATCCAGTCCCTGTACTGAGCCACGTCCTGGCCTCCCTTACAGGGGTCAAGGTTTTTGGTAAACTAGACTTGGCACAGGCTTATCAACAGCTGCCAGTGGATGCGGCCGCTGCAGAAGCACAGACCATCACCACCCACAAGGGGGCCTTTCGGGTGAATAGGTTACAGTTTGGGGGTTCGGTGGCACCAGGGATTTTCCAGTCTTTCATGGATTCCCTGCTTAAAGGAATTCCAGGGGTCCAGCCCTTTCTCGATGACGTAATCATCGCGGCGCCGGACTCCACCACCTTCGCTGACCAGCTGCGTCAGGTCCTGCAGACATTCAACGATGCCACCCTCAAGGTGAAGAAAGAGAAGTGCCTCCTGGGGGTGCCTCGCATTGAGTTTCTTGGGTTTGCAGTCGATGCACAAGGCATCCACCCCATGGATGACAAAATAAAGGCCCGGTTCCCACGTCCAAAACAGAACTACAGGCTTTCCTAGGCCTCTTAAATTTTTACCACGCTTTTCTGCCCCTGAAAGCCATGGTGGCGGAACCCCTCCACCGCCTGCTAGACAAGGAGGCACCGTGGGCCTGGAAGCCGGAGCATGCGGAAGCGTTCCAGGTGGTGAGAGACTTGCTGGTCTCCAACACTGTACTGCACCACTTCTGCGAGGCTTTACCGGTTGTCCTCACTTGTGACGCTTCGTCATACGGCGGGGGGGCAGTGTTGGGGCATAGGCTGCCGGATGGCCGGGAAGTCCCGGTCGCCTATTACTCTCGGACCCTGTCTTCTGCGGAGCGTAACTACGTTCAGTTTGACAAGGAGGCGCTAGCGGGGGTTAAAAAAATTCCACCACTATCTCTATTGCCACCCGTTCGAGATCCTAACTGACCACAAGCCTCTCCTGGGCCTCCTCGCGCCCGATCGGCAAACGCCACAGATGGTCTTGCCTAGGGTTCTTCGCTGGTCCATATTCCTGGCGGGGTACTTGTACATCCTCACCCACCACCCGGGGAAAGCCATGGGTCACACAGACGCCCTCAGCCACCTGCCGCTGCCTGGCACAGACCCTGACCCGGCCCCCGCCCATGAAGTCACCCTTCTGGAATCGCTGCCCGGTCACCCTGTCCACGTCAAGGAGGTGGCCCGTCTCACGGGCCGCGACAAGGTTCTCTGCCGGGTCTTGGACTGGGTGGGGAGGGGGTGGCCGACAGCTAAACAAGACCCAGAATTTGCGCCCTTCGTCACAAGGCGCGATGAGCTGTCGACCTATAAGGGGTGCCTAATGTGGGGAGGTAGAGTGGTCATTCCAAAACCACTACAGCCGCAAGTGCTGAAAGACCTACATGAGCATCACCCCGGGGTGGTCAGAATGAAGGCCTTGGCACGGGGGTATGTCTGGTGGCCGGGGCTAGACCGGGACATTGAGGACTTAGTAAAAAGGTGTCAACCCTGCCAGGCCTCCCGACCCGCACCTCTGATGGCCCCGGAAAGGGCCTGGGAATCCTCTCACCGCCCCTGGTCGCGCCTGCACCTCGACTTTGTGGGCCTGTTCCAGGGGCAGCTGTTTTTTATACTTGTAGATGCCTACAGTAAGTGGCTTGAGGTTGAGCCGGTGCCGTCTACCTCCTCCCGAGCGGCCATCAGAGCAATGTGGTGGATTTTCAGCTCGCACGGACTCCCTGACACCCTGGTCACCGACAATGGAACGGCTTTCACGTCCGGGGAGTTCCAGGAATTCACTCGCCAGCATGGAATTCACCACGTCAGATCGGCCCCATTCCATTCCGCCACAAATGGCCAAGCCGAGCGCATGGTGAGAATGGCAAAGGAGGCGCTCCACCGGACCGAAGGTACCGACTGGGACTTTAGGCTGGCGTCCTTCTTGTTTGGCCAGAGGACTACGCCCCATGCGACTACCGGGTGAAGCCCTGTGGAACTACTGATGGGCCAACGTCTCACCACGAGGCTAGATCAGTTACACCCCGACCGAGCGCCAGAGCAGGAACCCTCCACTGAAACCCCTGCGGCTGCACGGGTTTTTTTTCCAGAGGACCTGGTGTACGCATGGAACTACGCAAAAGGGCCCCCTTGGATCCCAGCCAGAGTAGTACGGGTCCGAGGCCCCCAATCATATGAAGTCTCCGGAGAGGACGGCCAGATACTGCATCGACACATCGATCAGCTACACCGCCGGGTGCTACCCCTAGAGCTGGATGAGGGGGAGGAGTGGAATGGGTCAACTCAACCAGACGCGGCGACAGACACACCAGAGGACATCCCCAGGGAATTCGACCCCAGACAACCATCGACCACAAATGACGCACCGGGTGAGACAGTGAGCCCAGTCCCGCAGACACCAGAATGGCCGCCAGACCCCAAGCCAGCTCAGTAGGTCACCAGTTCCCCCATGCCAGAACTCCACCATTCCACGCGAGAGCAGCGGCCCCCCAGCTACTTGAAGGACTATGTGTGTGGGTGTTTATTGGACCAAGGGGGGAGGGGTGTAATGTATCCACTTGAGAACATGGGCTCAGGGCAGCCATGTGCTTGGACTGGTTCTCACTGGTCCACCATGTGGCCAGGTGAAGGGCCTGAGCTTCGCTCCGAAAGACAATGGACTAGAGGATCCTAGCTCCCCTCCAATTGAGGAGCAGGAGATAACTCAATCAATGTAAATAGCGAATCACTGTGTGTGTGTGTTTGGGGTGTGGGTTCACTTGGGAATAAAAGCCGGCCTGTGAGCCGGCTTAGGTTGTCTTGTTCCTGTTATAATAAAGTATGTGAGAGCTGAAATCACTTGTCAGTCTCAGTACTTTTCAGTTTCCCTACCCTCTGAACCACTGCTGTCAGAGTCCATCTCTCCAAAGAGTGTTAGCAACTGCTAGTTTCTGGGCAGTGCTAACAACTCTTTTGCCTATGTGGAGAGCCCCAGGAACAGATCAGGGGAAGGAGGTTCCAAGAACCCTAGTGATGCCCTTCTAGAGCACAGAGATGCTCACAATCAGGAAGAGTGGGATGGTAATCCCCTCTGCTTTGTGTGAACTGAGAGGCAAAGTGGCTCAGAGCCCTGAGTTTACCTAATACCCAAACCAGACCAGGGAAGAGGTGTTCACAATCAGGAAGGGTGGGAGGCTATAAAATGTGGGCCCTTGGCCAAGGCACCCAGTGGCTAAGCCTTTCTGCTCAACATGAACAGAGAGACTAGGTGGCTTAGAGCCCTGAGTCAACTTAACACCCAAACCCCACCAGGAGAGTGTTTACAATCAGGGTTTACAATCAGGAATAAACGAATGTATTCGGCTTTTAAACAAGTTCTCTGCCTCACTGTCTAACTGCCAACACCCAAGAGGGGATAGGGTGTGGAGCTGAGCTGAGGGTATATATAGCATTCTGATCCCAAAGAGCAGAATGGGAACTCTGTTATTTTGATAGGGCAGAGACAGTCTGTCTGGAAATGTATACATTCATAAACTGCCATGGACCATTTGAAGTTTGTAGAAAGTTTGTGTAGATTTACCTGCTTTGAACTTCAGTTCATGAACTACGAACTGCCCAAAATTAATCATGAACTTTAATTTGTGAGTTGATCTGTGCCCATCCCTAAACTCGTTCAATCCAACCAGCTTTTTCACACAGTCTCACCTAATTCTTACTACAGCCCTTTTTCAGCATCGCTTTTGTCCATGCAGGTCCCATGGTTCTCAGCATAGCCTTTTTGATGGTCAAGGCTGTTTCCAGCCTCTCTCAATAGTAAAAAAGCTGTTTTTCAATTGTGAAAAAGCTACATCTCTTTTCCTGTGCAGGTTCAATGAGACTGCAGATTTCTACTTGTAACCCAAGATCCAAGTAATGTCTCTGTAGTCATAGCTTTAGTTCTCTTATATAATGCTTATTTTACACTGGTCTGTGTGTATAAGTAGGTAGTTGACATATGCCTCTTCCGTGTTTTCTGTCTTTGATTGTGTGGATCACAATAAACTATGGCAGGTTCTTAAAGAGATAGGAGTACCAGACCACCTCACATGTCTCCTGAGAAACCCGTATAAGGGTCAAGAAGCAACAGTTAGAACCGGATATGGAACAACTGATTGGTTTAGCATAGGAAAAAGAATACGACAAGGATGTATATTGTCGCCTTGCTTATTTAATTTATATGCAGAGTATATCATGTGAAATGCTGGCCTGGATGAATCACAAACTGGCATTAAGATTGCTGGGGAAAAGATCAATAACCTCAGTTATGCAGACAATACTACTCTGATGGCAGAAAGTGAAGAGGACCTAAAGAGCCTCTTGCTCAGGGTGAAAGAGGAGAGCGCAAAAGTTGGCTTGAAGCTCAACATAAAAAAAACTAAGATCATGGCATCCAGCTCCATCACTCCTTGGCAAATAGAAGGAGAAGTCATAGAAGTAGTGACAGACTTCACGTTCCTGGGATCCCAGATCACTGCAGATGGTGACTGCAGCCATTAAATTAAAAGATGCCTGCTCCTTGGGAGGAAAGCGATGGCAAACCTAAACAGTGTGATAAAAAGCAGAGACATCACCCTGCCAACAAAAGTCCGCATGGTCAAAGCAATGGTATTCCCAGTAGTAATGTATGGCTGCGAGAGTTGGACTATAAGGAAGGCCGAGTGCAGAAGAATAGATTCTTTTGAACTATGGTGCTGGAGAAGACTCTTGAGAGTCCCTTGGACTGCAAGGAGATCAAATCATTCAATCCTAAAAGAAATCAACTCTGACTGTTCCCTGGAAGGCCAGATCCTGAAGTTGAAGCTCAAATTCTTTGTCCACCAAATGAGAAGGGAGCTCTCACTGGAGAAGACCCTGATGCTGGGAAAGATTGAAGGTCAAAGAAGAAGGGGACGGCAAAGAATGAGATGGTTAGACAGTGTCATCGATGCAATGAACATGAAATTGAGCAAACTTCAGAGGACAGCGGAAGACAGGAGGGCCTGGCGTGATCTGGTCCATGGGGTCGCGAAGAGTTGGACTCAACTGTGCGATTGAACAACAACAACAACAACAACTGCATCACTATCTTGAAGCTGAAATCTCTGCAGATGTACACAGCAATGTCTGGTTATTTTCCAGCTGGCATTTATGGCAAATATGCCCCCACTTCAGCATCTTTTCATTATCTAAATATAAGGACCAAATTGTACTGCTGCTGCATTTCCTTTTAGCCTAGAGACAGAGAGAAATTCCCCACCAATAAGTTTGTTAACTTTCTTATAATATAGATCATCATGTGGAAGAATAATTTTTTTTGTTTACAATATTTGCATCAAAAATGAAATATTTATTCTGCATATATACAAAATACATTTCTGTTAAGAGCTGCTTGTTTAATATTTAAAAATACCATGGAAAATAGGATTTCATTTGTGGAATAGGATGTGTTGCGGTCCTGGATTACCCTTCTTTGATGTTTGTTTGGTTTTGGACTGATGAATAGAGCTTGATTTAACACAAATTAAGACTGTGGGCATCTCCACACATGAGGCACTTAACCTTGCGTGTCTGTGTGCCTCAACTGGTTATATGGTGAATGTGAAATCAATATTGGCAAAAATGAATATTTATTTAGATATTTATACCTTGTTTTCTCCCTAGTGGAGTCCCAAAGAGACTTACAACTTGTTCTTCCCTCCTCCATTTTATCCTTGCAACAGCAACTATGTGAGATAGGACTCACTGTGAATGTACCAATGGTCAACATGTCTCATATGTCAATATATCAGCACTGTACATTCTATTATATGTATTGAAGATGTGCGCTGTACATATTGTGGGTTGACTCCCACAGAAAATTTCCATCAATGGAGGGTGTGTGTGTAATTTTGAGAATTCTGCTTCTAACTGGTGACCTCTGATTCCCCCCCATACTGATCGTAGGCATTCTCTTGCCCCCCATGAACAACATTTTTTGGGGGTCATTTTGGACTGCAGCAGGGGCAAGGAGACAAAGAAGTCTTCCCTTGCTGATGGCAATCACATTAGCAGAGATTTATCACAGGGTTGGTAAATAGGCTGCATTCAACAATTCACCATGCATACACAATAGAGAAAAGTATACCAAAACAATAGCCAAAAGCTATTGACAACAATATAGTAAATATTTTTTTAAAAAGGAAAATAGGACACATTCACTAATTGCAAACTGATCCTATCATTTTGATAAATAACCCATTAGAATTAGGATGAAGGGCACAAGAACATCTCTATTTCTGTAAATCAGTATATTAGAACAAACCACTGAATTATCTGACTAGATATCTGTTGAGGAAAAAAGTAATGGGGGAGAGGTCTGGTATACTCATGTGGCAGGAGACTGAGCTGGTAGTGAGGCAACAGTACTGATGTGGTAGACTGCAGGTGAAGGATTGCATTTTTCAAAATGCCCCTAAATTAATAAGTGTGTGTGGGGGCGAATCACAGCATGTGAAGAGCTATGGCTGATGTACTTTTTTTTTTTTTTTGGCTATCTAGTCACAGCCTACTTATGTTGCCTGGGGATGGGGGCCTGTAGGGTTTTCAAGGTAAGAGATGTTCAGAAGTGGTTTGCCTTCATCTACCTTTGCATAGCAACGCTGGTATTCCTTGGTGGGATCTCGTCCAAATACTGACCAGGGCTGACCCTGCTTAACTTACGAGATCTAACAAGATCATAGTAGTATGATAAAATCCCACAATCTGCAATGGCACACCCCTTCTACCCTCCCCATGGGCCTAGGCGGGGTGGAAAAGGAAGGATGCAGAGAAATAGAATGGCTCAGCACCCTTCTAGCCTACGGCCCATCCCAAGGGTAGCTGGCAGTGGGGCCAGGATTGAACCCCCCCCTCCGTCATTGGTGTTGTGCAACACCAGGTCCATTAACAACAAAACCACAACCCTGCAGGGTTTTGTGACCGAACATCAGGCGGACCTGGCGTGCATGACCGAGACCTGGGTGAGGGAGGGGGAGACAATGGCTTTTACCCAGCTTGCCTTGCCGGGCTACTCGGTCCTTCACCAATCATGGATTAGGGGGCAAGGGGGAGGGGTGGCTCTTTTCATTTGGGAGGTTTACTCCTTCAGGGCACTCCCAGCCATGGAGATCTCGGGCCTAGAATGTGTTGGTGTGATGCTGGAGGCTGAGGAGAGTGTGGCAATTTGGCTGGTGTACTGACCGCCTAATGCACCGGCCAATAGTTTGCCATCCCTGCTGGAGGCCATATCAGGCTGGGCATTGGATCACCCTTGGCTGATTGTCTTGGGTGATTTCAATGTCCATGCCGAGGACGCGGCCTCCAGCTGGGCTACGGACCTGGTGTCGTCCATGGCAGTGCTGGAACGTTCACAATTTCTATCAGCCCCCATGCATCAGGCCAGTCACATGCTTGATCTGATCTTTGTGGTGGTGGGGGGGATAGATGCTGAGGCAGTGCCATGGTCAGACCACTTGTCCTTGAAGGCCCATCTGAATATTCCACCCCAACCCTATGTAGGCGGTGAGCAGATTTTTGCTTGCCCGTGGAGCCAAATGGACCCGTTGCAGTTCCAGATTGCTCTGTGGGATCCGGGGCCCCCTGGCAGTTCATTGGATGAGCTGGTGGTGGACTGGCATGTCCGGGTCTCCACAGCCATTGACAAAATCGCTCTGAGGTGTCCTCTCCATACTTGTGCTAGGCGTGCACCCTGGTACACCCAGGAGTTGCAACAGTTGAAATGAGAACTGAGATGGCTAGACAGACGGTGGTGCCGTGCTCATGACAAGGCGTCAAGAGCATCTTATAGGATGTTTAGGAGATCCTATGAGATGGCAGTCAAGGCTGCTAAGAAAGATTTCTATGCAGCCGTGATTGCATCTGCGAGCTAACGCCAAGCCCAATTACTTAGTACAATTTGGACTTTGACAGACCTGCCACAGGGCAGGCGAAATGATAGGGAATTGGATATTGGCTGCGAGGATTTTGCGAGCTTTTTCGTGGATAAAGTCTTGGCACTCGGCCACAGCCTCCCTGCCACAATTGAGACAGTGAGTGAACTCGAGGCCCCTTGCGCACCTTTGGAGCCGGGTTTAGAGTGTTTTAATCCACTCAGCCTGGAGGAAGTTGACAGATTACTCGTATCTGCATGCCCAACCACATGCGACCTTGATCCGTGCCCCTCCTGGCTCATTAAAGTGAGTCACGAGGGACTGTGAGGCACACTGTGGGAGATTATCAACAAGTCCCTCTCTAAGGGACAGTTCCCTGGTGTGCTCAAGGAGGCGATGGTCCACCCTCTCTTAAAAAAGCCATCTCTGAACCCGGCCGAATTGGCTAACTATCGGTCGGTATCCAATTTGCCCTATTTGGGCAAACTTATAGAGAGGGTGGTGGCATTATAGCTACAGGGCTTTCTGGATGACGCTTCTATCCTAGATCCCTTCCCGTCCGGCTTTCGCCTGGGTCATGGGACTGAGACGGCATTGGTTGCCCTGGCTGATGATCTCCGAAGGCATCTGGATCGAGGCGTTGTGGTGACATTGCTGTTGTTAGATCTGTCGGCCACATTTGATACGGTTGACCATCAGCTGCTGGCCCACTGCCTCGCTGACGTGGGGATTCAGGGGCTTGCCCTTCAATGGTTTGCCTCTTTCCTACAAGGCTGGGGACAAAGGGTGGCAATCGGGGATCAGCAGTCCTGGAGACATCCTCCTGAGTGTGGGATGCCCCAGGGGGCAGTGCTGTCCCCGATGTTATTTAACATCTATATGCACCCCCTTGCCCAGATTGCCCGGAGTTATGGGCTTGGGTGTCATCAATATGCAGATGACACCCAGCTTTATCTGATGCTGGGTAGCCGGTCGGACTCTAGTCCTGATGACCTGCATCAGGCATTGCAAGCTGTGGCTGGTTGGCTCAGACTGAGCTGACTGAAACTAAACCTGGTAAAGATGGAGGTCCTGGGCCTGAGTCAGGGCAGTTTGGGGTTGGGGCTCCCTCTCCCAACCTTCGATGGGGCGCCATTGGTGCCAGCATCAAGGGTTAGGAGCTTGGGGGTGCTCTTGGACTTCTCATTAATGATGGAGGCCCAGGTGGCAGCCACTGTCAAGTCAGCCTTTTACCATCTCCGGCTGGTGCAGCAGTTGGTTCCCTTCCTCAACCGCGATGACCTGGCCACAGTGATCCATGTGACGGTCACCTCGAGGCTAAACTACTGCAATGCTCTCTACATGGGGCTGCCTTTGCCACAAATCCGGAAGCTGCAGCTAGTGCAGAATGCGGTGGCCAGGCTGTTGATGTGCCTCACTATGTGGGACCATATCCAGCCTGTGCTGAAGGCACTGCACTGGCTGCCGATAGCATACTGGATCTGCTTCAAAGTGCTGATTCTTACCTATAAAGCCCTATATGGCCAGGGTCCAGCTTACCTAAGGGCCCGCCTTTCCCCATATGTTCTCCCAAGAGCACTATGGTCTGGGGCACAACACCTTCTGGTTGTCCCAGGCCCCAAGGACATCAAATTGGCTGTGACCAGGGCCAGAGCCTTTTCTGCAGTGGCTCCTACCTGGTGGAATGAGCTCCCGGGGGATATCTGGGCCCAGTGGGACTTTATGCAGTTCCTCAGGGCCTGCAAAATGGAGCTCTTCTGCCAGGCTTTCAAGTAGGAGCCGCTGCCCCAGCTGCACCACCACTGTGATGTTAACTTAGGCGATGCAGTGAGATGGCCCTGGTAAGAAGAAGATCAGAAGAGTCGGCAATATTAGGGGAATAGCTCTGGAACAACATCTGAAGCTGTGCTGGTGGTGGAGATTGGAAGATCTTTGGACGCCATCTTGGCATTAACAACTTAATTCAAACACCGATATTTTAATGTGGATGGAGTATTTTATCTTGGTTTAATTGTTTTAAAATGGCATATGCCTCTTGTTAGCCGCCCTGAGCCCCCGGGGAGGGCAGGATATAAATATGAAAAAATAAATAAAAATATTTTATCTCCACCCCTCTCCAGCACAGCCTCTAACTAGGAAAATTACAGTCTTTCTCCACAGTGGGGACCAATGCAGCTTACATTACTCCCTCCTCCTTTTTATCTGCACAACAACCCTGTGAGGTTGGTTAGGCTGAAAGTGTATGACTGGTCCAAAATCACCCAGTCAGCTTCCACCACAAGATGGGGATCTGAATCTGGGTCTTGCAGACCCTAATCTGAAGCTGTAACTGTTACATCATACTGGCTTTCATAGGGCGGCTGCTGATGAAATGTAGCAAACTATTTGAGTCATGAAAGTGAGATGGCATCAAGTTGCTGCCAAGCCTAGGGTTGCCAACCTCCAAGTGGGGCCTGGAGATCCCCCAGAATTACAACTGAACTCTAGACAGCAGAGATCTGTCTCCCTGGAGAAAATGGCTGCTTTGGAGGCTGGATTCTGTGGCACTATATCCAGCTGAGGCATCTCTCTTCTTCAAACCCAGCCCTCCTTAGACTCCATCACAAAATCTCCAGGAATTTTGCAGCCTGGCACTGGCAACCCTAAGGATCCCTCACTGAAAGGCCAAAATTGGCCTGGAAAGGGCCCTTCCTCCTTTTACTGACAGAACCAGTTAGAAGCCTTCTTCCCCCCCCCCAATGTTCTAATTGCTCATTGTTGATGAGGGCAGGGCCTGGAGTATTTATTTATTTATTTATTTATTCGATTATATTCCACTGTCCCCACCAAAGCAGAGGAGTAGATCCCTGCAGTGGCCATTTCAAAAGGTATTGGGGGGATTTAATTCTCCTCAAGCTTTTTTTTTTAAAAAAAAACTTTTCGGATTTTTCTGCAGACCCACAAAGTCCCCTGAATCTGTAGAAAAACCTGATGGGGGAGAGTACACCCTCTGCTGGCAGAAATAAGTGTCTGAATGCAGATGGGACTTCTGAGAATTAATATATAGATATAACTTCAGATATGCAGACGATACCACTCTGATGGCAGAAAGTGAAGAGGACCTAAAGAGTCTCTTGCTCAGGGTGAAAGAGGAGAGTGCAAAAGTGGGCTTGAAGCTCAACATCAAAAAAACTAAGATCATGGCATCTGGCCCCATCACTCCTTGGCAAATAGAAGGGGAAGTCGTAGAAGTAGTGACAGACTTCACGTTCCTAGGATCCCAGATCACCGCAGATGGTGACTGCAGCCATGAAATTAAAAGACGCCTGCTCCTTGGGAGGAAAGCGATGGCAAACCTAAACAGCATGATAAAAAGCAGAGACATCACCTTGCCAACAAAAGTCCGCATGGTCAAAGCAATGGTATTCCCCGTAGTAATGTATGGCTGTGAGAGTTGGACTATAAGGAAGGCCGAGCGCCGAAGAATAGATTCTTTTGAACTATGGTGCTGGAGAAGACTCTTGAGAGTCCCTTGGACTGCAAGGAGATCAAATCAGTCAATCCTAAAAGAAATCAACCCTGACTGTTCCCTGGAAGGCCAGATCCTGAAGCTGAAGCTCAAATACTTTGGCCACCAAATGAGAAGGGAGCATTCACTGGAGAAGACCCTGATGCTGGGAAAGATTGAAGGTCAAAGAAGAAGGGGACGGCAAAGGATGAGATGGTTAGACAGTGTCATCGATGCAACGAACATGAAATTGAGCAAACTTCAGCGGACAGCGGAAGACAGGAGGGCCTGGCGTAATCTGGTCCATGGGGTCGCGAAGAGTCGGACTCGACTGTGCGACTGAACAACAACAACATAGTTTTACAGTATCTGTTCCTTATGATATCAGTTTTGCTTTTGCAGCATGAATAAGAAAGTTCCCGTAATTGACCAGGTTTGGTTGAGAGAACTCTAATAATACTTTTAATTTGAAAGTGTGCTTCATGGCATTTTGGGGCATTGCTACTTATTCAGCCTTAGGATTGCTTTTCTTTTCTTGTATTATTTAAGCATATAAAAATATTAAAAGACCTTTGGAGCATAGGCTTTGTTTGCCAAGCTCTGATAGAAGAAATAAATCTGCAGACAATTAAAATTATTATTCAAACCGATTAGCTTCTTTTATTCCCCTTCCAGAAGTCTGATGCCTGTGTTAGATTGGCTTGCCCTTTAGGTTTTAAGAGATAGTTCTCTCACTTGTTATAATTAAATGTATCATTTATTGCTGTATGCATTAATGTTCCTTTTCAGGGAGTATTAAAATTTACATTTTGTTTTTGTTTGAGTAGATCTATGGTCTAATGGTAGTAGCACAAGCTCAATAATGAGAAGGTGTCTCCAATCAAAAAATGAGTCACACAGCCATTTCTTTGAACTACTGTTACGGGGGAGGAACCATTGGCTTTCATGGGATTCTGGCCAACTCAGCTATTGTGAAAGTTTATAACAGTTTATAATAGTGCTTTTTGTGGTGTGACTCTCACAGCTCCTCCCAGTAGAACTTTAACAATGAGATGGTAGGCTGTCAAGGCCGTAAAACAAATACAAAAATACCTTCCTTCTTTGTGGCTTATTAAATCAGTCTATTAAAATTATGTTCTTTGAACCTCTCATCTCTTGTGGTTCTATGCATTTAATGCCTGTCTCATAGCTGTCTCACATCCTGAAGGTTACACTTCCTACATGGAAAGTACTACACAACCCTATACAAGTTTTTCACCACATACACACATGCAAAGTTTTCACACACATACACAACCCTATACAAGTTTTTCACCACATACACACAAATCTATTCGATTACCATAGGTACTTTGCTTTGATGAAACAAAGCTTTGCCTGAGAATTCTGCATCATAGGAAAGTTCCTTCTGATGGAACAATGAGTGTCCACTGGTGGAATGGATCCACATGATCTGGCAATGCAGTTTAAGGCTTTCTTGGAGGATGATAAGATCCTGGTCCCCTTCCAGTCTGGATTTCACCCTGCCCATGGGACAAAGACGGTGTTGGTCACCCTGGTGGATGATCTTCAGAGACATCTGGATTGAGACAGATCAGTACTCCTGATACTTCTAGATTGTCAGCAGTGTTTGATATGGTTGACCACGATGTGTTAGCCCACCACCTCGCCAACACCAGGATGCAGGGGCTTGCCTTGCAGTAGCTGACCTCCTTCCTCCAAGGTCAGGGACAGAGGGTAGTGCTTGGGGGGAAGTTATCCCAGTGACACCCACTGGAATGTGGTGTGCCACAGGGAGCAATTTGCTTCCCTATGCTATTCAGTATCTATATGTGCCCTCTCACCCAGATTATCTGAAAGTATGGGCTGGGTTGTCACCAGTATGTGGATAACACCCAGCTCTATCTACTGATGGATGGCCACCTAGATATGCCCCCTGGAGATCTGGACAAGGTGTTACAGGCTGTGGCAGGATGGTTGTGAAAGAGCTGACTGAAATTAAATCCACTCAGGATGGAGGTCCTGTACCTGAGTTACAGGGGATTGGAACAGGGAATCAGGCTTCCAGTCTTCGACAGGTCTCCATTGGTCCCAACATCAAGGGTGAAGAGCCTGGTGTTTTCCTGGATGCCTCCCTCTCTGTGGAAGCCCAGGTCACCACCACTGCCAGGTCTGCCTTTTTCCATCTGAGACAGATCAGGCAGCTGACCCCATATCTCACCCCCCCCCAAGACCTAGCTACAATGGCCCATGCAATGGTCACTTCCAAACTGAAATATTGTAACTCTCTCTATGTGGGGCTGTCCTTGACCCTTCTCTGGAAGCTGCAGCAAGTGCAGAATGTGGAAGCATAGGTGTTGACGGCGACGCCTGTGTGGGCTCACATCCACCCAGTGCTGCATGAACTGCACTGGCTGCCTATTGAATTCTGGATTCATTTCAAGGTGCTGGTACTTACCTTTAAAGCCCTATATGGCCAGGGGCCAGCATACCTTTTGTTGTATAGTGGGTTAGATGCATAATGAAACCACGGACAACAGTGTAGTGATCAGCATGGTTCGCTATTATACAACACAAGACAAAGTTACCTGGCCAGGAGGCCAACAGGGGACACCCCCTGGTGCCATTGGTGGGTTTGAATTCCCGCCGCCGTTCCCATTGGTTCCCCTACGCGGGAGCCCGGAGCCCCAGTCCCATTGTTCACAGGTACTCAAGCTCAGGCTCTTTCGCTGATGGCCCATAGTGGTCTGCGGACACAACACCCCTCCCCCCATAGTCCCAACCCTGTCTAGGTTACATAGTCCTTCAGGTATGCAGGGCCTCTGTGTTCCCTAGTGGATCACCACGGTGCTGGCGTTGGGGTTTCTCCGCAGCCCAGTCGTGGGTGTGTGACAGGGCCTGCCACTTCGCCTCCTTCCTCTGGGGGAGGGTGCGCCATCAGGCCCTCGGCTGCCGTGGCCTCTGGTGTTGTGAGCTGCCGGTCGCTGGGGCCCGCCTCCCTGAGGTCCCGTTCTGCTTCGGGTTCTCCCTGGGCTTCTCGTGGGGCCTGCTCCACCTCCCCTTGGTCCCCCAGATCTCCTACCGTTGGATGTAGGAGGATCTCCTACCGTTGGAAGCCTCAGCTGGTCCACGTGGCGCCGCAAAACCTGCCCGTCATTCGTCGACACCTCCACTGCCGGCTCACCCACTAGGCGAGCTAGGCGCTCGCCTAGGGCGCTGGGGCCCACAGGGGCGCCAAAGCACCCCCGGCCCCACCCCCGGTGAAGCCGGCGCTCCACCCCCTGTCTCCAGCCGGCGCTGGGACTGGGAGGGAAGGGGCGGCCGGCGCTCCACCCGCGGCTCCCCTCCCAAGCCCTTAGGGGGGTGGAGAGGTGGGGCGGTATGGCGGCGGCTGGCCAGCGGGGACTCTCCCCGCTGCTGCCGCCCCCGCCAGTCTGAGTGCCCATCCGGGGCGCTTCAGAAGCCCTTGGGGGGGTGGAGAGGTGGGGCGGCATGGCGGCGGCCGGCCAGCGGGGACAGACCCCGCTCGCTGGCCACCGCCAGTCTGAGCGCCCGTCCGCTGGGAGGGAAGGGGCGGGCGTTCCAAGGCCGCCCCTTCCCCGGCTCTTCCCGGGCCCCTCGCAGCTGCAAGGGGGCCGGGAGAGCCGCCCGCCCGTTCCCCGGCTCTCCCCGGCGCCCCGCGGCTGCGAGGGGGCCGGGAGAGCCGCCCGCCCGTTCCCCGGCTCTCCCCGGCGCCCCGCGGCTGCGAGGGGGCCGGGAGAGCTGCCCGCCCGTTCCCCGGCTCTTCCCGGCGCCCCGCGGCTGCGAGGGGCCCGGGAGAGCCGCCCGCTCGTTCCTGGCTCTCCCCGGCGCCCCGCGGCTGTGAGGGGCCCGGGAGAGCCGCGCCGCCCCTTCCCCGGTTCTCCAGGCCCCACCGGGAGGTTGGCATCTCCGGTGGGGTGGGCGCCCCAGGCTCTCCTGCCTAGGGCGCCCAGACACCTGGGGCCGGCCCTGGACACCTCATAGGAGACGGGGCCGGTGGGGCGGATTACCTTCCCTGCTAGCCATTCTGGGCCCCGGCTGTAGTTCCTTGTGAACACCGGGTCCTCCAGGAAGAAGCCCCAGGGCGCCTCCCAGTCCTTGACCATGTTGTGCGCCATTGGAGCCCTGTCGGGGTGCAGGCGATCAAGTAGGATTGCAGGTCTCCGGCCCATCAGGAGCTCTGCAGGGCAGTGGCCGCTCACTGGGTTGGGTGTGGTCTGGTTTGCCAGGAGGAAACGTGCAATGCAAGGCTCCCAGTCTCCGTCCGTCAGACGGCTCAGTGCTTCCTTTGCCATATGGACCATCCATTCAGCCTGGCCATTCATTGCGGGGTGGAAGGGTGCCGACCTGATGTGCCGGATCAGGTTGTCCCTCAGGAACCGCTGGAACTCCTCAGACGTGAACGCTGGCCCATTGTCCGAGACGATCGTGTCTGGCAACCCGTGTGTGGCAAAGATTTTCCAGAGGGCCTGGATGGTAGCACTCGTGGAGGTTCTGGAGACAGGACTCACTTCCAGCCACTATGAGTACACATCCATGGTCACTAGGAATGTTAGTCCATGGAAAGGGCTGGAGAAGTCGATGTGGAGCCGGGACCACAGAGTCCTTGTCAATTCCCAGGGCTGCATAGGTGCGCTTGGTGGGCTTGGCCGGACTTCTTGGCAGGTCTGGCAACATTTCACCCAGGCCTCTATTTCTCCATCCATGCCTGGCCACCAGACGTAGCTCTAGGCGAGGGCCTTCATCTGCACAATGCCCGGGTGTGCCTCATGCAGAACCTGAAGGACCTGGTGTCGGAGCACACTGGGGACTACCACCCAGTCCCCCCACAGCAGGCAGCCCTTGCGTGCTGACAGTTCCTTGCGCCATGTTGTGCATGCGCTGAATTCCGGGCCCGCTGGGGCTGTAGGCCACCCCCTTACCACCCAGTGAGAACCCGGGAGAGGATAGGGTCGTGGGCTGAGCGGCGGGCAATGTCCATGGCCTGGAGGGGGGCATCCGGGAGACTCTTCATCTGGAGGATGTGATCAGCCGGAGCCGGGTCCTCCCCTTCGTCTGGCAGGGGAAGATGGTTCAGCACGTCTGCGTGGCCCATCGCCTTGCCCGGCCTGTGCTGCAAGGTATAATGGTAGCCCACCAGGAAGATGGACCACTGCAAGACCCGAGGGGAGAGTACCTGGGGCATCCGGCGATCCGCTGCAAAAAGGCCCAGCAGCGGCTGGTGGTCCGTAGCAATGGTGAAGGGACGACCGTAGATGAAGTCGTGGAACTTCTTCACCCCGGCCACGACTGCCAGTCCCTCGTGGTCTATCTGGGCGTAGTTCCGCTCGGCCACAGATAGGGTCCGTGAGTAGTACGCGACTGGCACCTCCCGGCCGTCTGGGAGACGGTGCACCAGCACGGCTCCTACCCCATAGGGAGACGCATCGCAAGCCAGGACCACGGGCAGGGACTCGTCGAAGTGTGACAGGACCGAGTTCGAGATCAGCAGGGCCTTGACGGCCTGGAACACGGTGGTCTGACGTGGGCCCCAGACCCAGGGCACCTTCTTGTCAAACAACCGGTGGAGGGGCTCGGCTACTGCCACCTTGTGGGGGAGAAAGGCATGGTAAAAATTTAAAAGTCTGAGAAAAGCCTGGAGCTCGGCTTTGGAGGTCGGGGGCGGCGCTTCCACGATGGCCTTCACCTTGTCCTGGGCTGGGTGGAGTCCATCCGCGTTCACTGTGAAGCCCAAGAAATCAACGGATGATACCCCGAGCTGGCACTTTTTGTGCTTGACCTTGAGGCCGGCATCCTGGAAACGGCTGAGGACCATGCAGAAGCAGGAGGCGAACTCGTCGGGCGTGGCAGTGGCAATCATCACATCATCGAAGAATGGTGTGATGCCGGGAATCCCTTTGAGGAGAGAGTCCATCAGTTGCTGGAATATCCCGGGTGCCACGCTCACCCCGAATTGCAGGTGATTGACCCTGAAGGCCCCCCCGGTGGGTTACTATGGTTTGGGCCTCTGCGGTCGGCCCATCAACAGGCAGTTGCTGATAAGCTTGGGCCAGATCTAATTTGCCGAAGATCTTGGCCCCTGCCAAGGTGGCCAGAACATGGCTCACCTACGGAACCGGGTAGGAATGGTCCTGCAATGCCCAGTTGATCGTGCATTTATAATCCGCGCAGATGCGGACATCCCCATTAGGCTTAATTGGGGTCACAATCGGGGTTTCCCACGCCACGTGGGAGACTGGCTCCAGGACCCCCTGGGCCACCAGGTGGTCCAGTTCCGCATCTATTTTTGTTTTTAGGGCAAATGGAACTGACCTGACCTGCATGTGGATAGGGGCCACCATGGGGTCAAGTTGTAGCGAGACCGGGGGACCCGTGTATCAGCCCAGGGACCCATAGAAGACAGACAGGAACTCACGGCACACCTCCTGGAAGTCGTGGGTTGTGCATTGCTGGACCCCCTCGATCGCGATTCTCAGGGGTTCAAACCAGGCCCTTCCCAGGAGGCTGACTAGGTCCCCCTCGACTACTAGCAAGTCCAAGTGGCCCTTGAAGCTGCGGTACTGCACCCTGAAACTCCCGACCCCCTTCACTGGCACTCGGTTTCTTTGAAAGTCCATGAGCATCACGGGTGATGGCCGCAAGTGGGGGCTCCCCTTTGGGCAAATCTGCTTTAACGTGGCCTCCGAAATGATGGAGCATGCGGAGCCCGAGTCAAGTTCCATTGGTAAGGGGACCCCCTCTACTTTAATCCGGACATATATTTTTGCGGTAGAGGCCTGACTGGGGAGTTTCAGTACCTGTGCCTGGGCTGCCGGGGCATTGGTCAGTAGGTAGAGGTCCTCTTCCGGGGCTGCGCAGTCCTCGAAGTGCGCCTCTGTCCTGTGGCGGGCGGTTTTTGTGCTGCGCGGGATGGCTTGGAGTGGCAAACCCTTGAGATGTGGCCCGTGCGGCCGCAGTCCCGACATGTGGCGTCCCTGAACCGGCACGATTTCCTCTTGTGCTGACCGCCACAGCTGGCACACTCCTGTGCCACCGAGCCGGGTTGCTTGTATGCGATGCTGGCGGGCAGTGCTGGTGGGTGATGCTGTGCTAGCGTGCGGTGTACCTCGGGGTTGTCGGGGTCGCTGTTCCTGGGGGAGGCCACGCGGTGAGTAGTGGTGGCAGCCGGGTGTGACTTCTCCCATGCGGTGGCAGTGGCAGTGGCTAAAGCTGAGGCGATGGTCACCTTCTCACCCTCCATTATTTGGTGCTGGAGTTTCTCTTCCCTGAGGTCCATGACGAATTGGTCGTGGAAAGCCATGTCCAAGTACGCCCCGAAGGCGCAGTCGGCTGCCAGGCAGCGGAGCTCCCTGAGGAACTCCGCAGCGGTTCTTTGCCCTGCTGGTTCCGATGCTGGAAGACCACTTGGCAGGTCATCTCCAACGGCTTTGGGGAATAGTAGTTCTGCACGGCCTTGACAATTTCGTTGACTGTGCACTCCTCCACCTTCTTGGGAGAGAGAAGGTACTGGGCCAGTTCTATGATCACGGGGCCACAAGAGCAGAGCAGCAGGCCTCTCTTTTGGTCTTCGTCCATGATCTGGTAGAACATGAAGGCTTGCCACAGACCCGTAACCCAGGCTCCCCATCGTTTGGGCTGGGAGGCATCAAACGGCGGCAGCAGCCTGGATCCTGGAGCGATGGCCATTGTGCTAGTTGGCAGCTGCGACACGGCTCTGGATTCACCCTTGGCGGTGCTCATGGACAATGCATGTGGAGCGGCGGAGCGAGTCTTCAGTAGCGTTGTTCGACAGCCTGGCTGGAGCGCTCAACAGGATCCCATCCTCATCACCATAATGGTGACACCATTGTTGTATAGTGGGCTATACGCATAATGAAACCATGGACAATAGTGTAGTGATCAGCATGGTTTGCTATTATACAACACAAGACAAAGTTACCTGGCCAGGAGGCCAACTATATACAAGTGAAGGGGACGCCCCCTGGTGCCACTGGCGTGTTTGAATTCCTGCCGCCGTTCCCATTGGTTCCCCTACGCGGGAGCCCAGAGCCCCAGTCCCATTGTTCACAGGTACTCAAGCTCAGGCTCCTTTGCTGATGGCCTGTAGTGGTCTGTGGACACAACACCTTTGAGACTGCCTCTCCCCATATGAGCCTCGTAGATCACTGGGGTCTACTAATCAACATCTTCTGGTAGTCCTCAGCCCCAAGGACATCCAACTTGCCTTGTTCAGGGCCAGGTCTTTTTCGGCCCTGACCACCATCTGGTGGAATGACCTCCCATGTGAAATCAGGGCCCTGCAGGATTTATTACAATTCCACAAGGCCTGTAAGATGGAGCTCTTCCACAGGGCTTTTGGTTGAGGTGACAGATGTCCCCTCCCTCTGGCTGGCCCCCATCAGTGGCCTGGATCCTTAAATTTTCAATGCCATCTTAACTGCTAAGTTATCTGATATCCACTAGAGTTTACATAGTACTCAAGAGTAATGTTATTTTATACTGTTGTTTTAATCTGGTTTTAACTGTATTGTATTTATACTGTTGGAACCTACCCTGCACCCACTTGTGGGGAAGGCAGGATATATATCCAAATAAATAAAAATAAATAAATAAATCCCAAACAAAAACTCATTTGTCAACATTACATACAATTTACATGCATATTTTTATTTTTTCCCCAAAAAAAGAAGAGGCTCCCAAGTTAGGCAAGTATAATGTGGCAAGTGGCCCAATTTTGTTATTGCTGCAGTAAGCTTGTAGGCCTCTGGCAAAAATATTTGGAAAATGGAGGCAATGACTGTCTATTGTCCTATTGTTGAGGGAATGTGTAGCCCACACAGAGGGCCTCCCTCTGTAACCTACAATATCCTTTTTTAGCCATATACAATTTATTCCCCAACATTTCACCATAGTACTCTCCTTCCACAATTTCTCCTCTTATCTACAAGCTGTCAGGTTTCATAGACCTTTCATAAGAGAATAAGATGAGAAAGGCTATGCTTGGGGCTATGCTTCTATTATCAGTGCAATCATAACTCCCTTCCATTCCAATGGGCCTAGAAAGGTGCAACTTTGTTTAGGATTGCTCTTGTCTATCAATTTCACAGTCTATAAAGCCTATATTTCCAGATCTGGTTCAGTACAGCTGAAAGGCTGCTTCTCACACTATTGTTTGTACTCAAATGTGATCCCAGGAGCACAGGATATGTGTGCCCCATCAAGTAGAAATGGGTTGTGCATGCATTTTTGGTACAGTCCCCTTTAAATTCATGACCCTGTTCTGATCCAGTTGAATTACTGCTCACATGTATTTTAAAACAGAGAAACAACAGTGATGTGTGTGTGCCCTTCAGAGTCAGTGCTATTAGTTTTTATCCAGCTATCCATACCCATGAGAAACAGCCCTAAGCATCTCTATAAATATGCAGGAGTAAGTCAAGGTAACAGACCCCTGAGTGCAGATGGAATGCAAGCTGGCAAAGATTTCTGGTTTGCTCTGGGGCAGAACAGGGTACACAAAACAATGCTCTTAGAAGTTGCTATACACACAGTAATTCAAGAATAATTCAGCTGCCAAGCTTGGAGTGCCTATATGTCAGGAGACTGTCTTCCCTCGGTATTTTTTTGTCTATCAAATCTACTAGAGTGATTTCTTCAAATGAATGCATAGGCACTGAGGATTCCAAGTAGAACAAGACCTGAATTGCAGTTGATTAGAAGATAATGTATCCCAAGTGTTTCAGATGATAACTTCTATTGGGCCAACTGTCATGGTAGGATGGCAAACTTTCAATCACACAGGGGGAAAAAAGAAACATTTGGTATTGCTCAAAGATTCAAAACCTACCACTACAACTGGTTTGATAAAAGCTATCATCTAATGAACATACCTATAAACTATTCCCAATCAAAATGTGTAAGATTCTTACACATTTCAAACAAATATCACACTATACATAAAACAAAACTGGTATTATAGTTTGCAATATGCATCCACTAGGAATAAGGCCCGTTGTGGAAATACATACAATGAGCTCTAGAAAGAGGCTCTGGGCAGGTGCCCTGGTCTTGGGCAGTCAGCGTCAATGTCCTGTGGCCACCTCAGCAGGGCATAATGACACAGAGCTTACTATTTTCTTCAAGGGAACTGATCTCTGCCATCTGAAGAGCAGTTGTAATTCTGAGTGATCTCCAGCCCTCCCCTGGAGATTGGCAACAATGGTTTCCAGGAGGAAATGGCTGGTTTGGAGGGTGGAGTCTATGGCATTGTACGGGTCTGAGGTCCCACCCCTTATCAAACCCCACCATCTCCAGGCTTCACCCCTCAAATCTCCAGGAATTTCCCATCCTGGAGTAGGCATCCCTATCTCCTTCCCAGCCAACCATCAACCTACCATTATCTCCCCTTCTGACTTCAGCTTTCCCTCTCCTTCCCCCTCCCTCCTGGATAGCAGTTGTATTTCTAAGTGATTTCCAGCCCTCCCCTGGAGATTGGCAACAATGGTTCCCCAGGAGGAAATGGCTGGTTTGGTGGGTGGAATCTATGGCACTGTACCTGTTTGAGGTCCCACCCCTCCTCAAACCTCTCCAGGCATCACTCCTCAAATCTCCAGGAATTTCCATACCTAAAGTTTGCAACTTTATCTCCTTAACTCTCAGCAGCCTCTTCCTAGGCAAAGTTCTGTCTTTCTGGTTAGGGGGAGCAAAATAGCTTACTTCATTCTCCTCTTCCACTTTGTGATCTGTACAGCAATTTTGTAAGGTAGGTTAGGAAGTCTGTGGCTGGTCCAAAATTACCCAAGCAGCTTCCTTAGGGAGTCTCCTGTTGAACAGGAGCAAGCAGCCAGGGCTAGTGAAGTAATGCCAGTCAGGAGGCATGAAGTCACCTTGAGAGTGCTGGCAGGCCTAGAGTTGCCAACAAAGACAGATTGATGCAAAGGAGGATGGAAAAGTCCCCATATCTCTATTTTGCCTTAAATTGGTTTTGATGCCAGCAGAGTGAAAAGTGCCAGGGGCTCTGAATAGGTGCCCCATGGTAAATGGACCAAATAATTCCTAAAAATTTTCCAAAACAATACTCTGTCAATAATTCATTTTCTGCACTCACAGCATCCTCTGCCAGAACACAACACATCCCCAGCACTTTGAATTAGAACCAGAGCTTTTAGAGCTCTCCACCTGTCACCTGGAGATTGGCAACAGCTTATTTAGAGAGTGGGGGCTATGGCATTGTATCTGTTTGAGGTCCTCCTCTTCCTCCTCCTCAGACCCCACCCTCAGCAAGCTTCATCCCTAAAATATCCTGGAAGTTTTCAACCTGGAGTTGGCAACCCTATGTCATCCCCCCCCCGAAGCCAAAATAATGAGACAGACAACTGATTGGATTCAAACAAGGGCCACTTTATTAACTATTTAACTGCATAATAAATCAACAGCAAGGGAACTAAATGGCAGCAGAACAGGCCAGGCAGGTGTCAATCCAGCCAACTTCCTTGCCATCAGGTATGGGCAAGTCACTAGCCCCAGCTTAGGGCCAAGCTTTTGGCCCGCGACTGGCAGCCCAGTGCACAGGTCACCCCCCAGAAGTGCCTACCCCTGAAGCCCTACACCCTCAGAGAGGAGCTTACCTGAAAGGCTCCCTGAGGTGGTCACCATTCCCAGCCCTAAGTCCTACAGCTCAGGGGCCGTTCCTGATAACCCCCTAGTCCCAAACTGGAACTGGTTGAAAATCCTTACCGGTTCTGCTTTCATTTCCCACCCTACTCTGCCACAGGCAAGGCCAAGCCTCTGCTTTGGCCGCCATGGCCACCTAACAGCCCAAGGCTGCCCTAATCCCTTGCCACAATTCCTCCAGAAATATGTCATTGCCCTTGTTTGACAAATGTATGGCATCATCCCTGTATAGGTCAAGCTTGACCTGAATGCAAGGATGAGGTAGAAACCGACCTAAACCCCCATCCATGGCCTTCTCCAAGTGCCGACTGACTTTCTTCCGTGCCCTATCCAAACCCTGGGGATCCCCCAGGCCCTGCCAAACCTGGTACAGCAACATAGCAGACCACACAATCTGCGTACCCGGCCACCTGGCTTTAATGGTGGCGAGGTCAACCTTGGCCTGCAGCACCAATGCTATGCCCTTTAGCAGGCCAAGGCCATTACCCCCAAGGTGGATAACCAAGACCTGAGGGGGACGCCCCTGCCATTCCCCAAACAACAACAGGAGGAGTCTGGGCCATCTCATGCCTCTCCTCCCTAACCATTCAACATAGGCCCACTCACTGAGGCCCAGCTATGATCCCACAGGTGTCCTCCTGGCATGGTGGGTGGCCCAAAAAATCATGCTGTGGCCACAGATCAAGACGTCTTGTCTCGTCAGCCTGGTGACAGCACCTGTAATGAGAGTTCTGTCAACACTTGAACTTAAAACTTCTCTTTCAAACATAACTTTTATATGCCTGGGAATGCCAACGGCTGATTGTCCGAATATCATCAGTGGAACACTCCATATCAGCTGTGGTAGATGCCGCCCCAATCCTGAAGGAGTGGGTTCCAAAGCGAAAAGCTCCCAAACCCAGCTCCTTCAGCACCTTCTGGGTTAGAGACCAAAACTGGAACTTGGTAAGCGGGGGACCATCCTTATGGTGAAATAAGATGCCATCATCTGACCCCCTCCAGGCAAGGTAATGGTGCAGCGCCCAAATTGGGCATAGCTCCCAAACAGAGCACCGACCAGGCTCCAGGACTACACCCTTTCCCCTCTGGTCAGTCTTAGAATGCCTAATTACAACCCAAACCTTGTTCCTAGACATGGCAAGGTCACCCAAAGGGCCCTCCCAGACATATCCTGACGTGATGCAGCCACTAATTTGCTAACGCGCAGTGCCTCCAAAAGGGCTAATAACGCAGCTGCATGAAAAAGAGTGGCCTCATACCCATCAGCACAGATGTTTGGCCATAAAGACCTAAGGCCTTTAAGAATTACTGGGGACAATGGTTCCCTATCATCCATCGTGAACCCACTCTCTCTGGTCCAACCCTCCAGCATCTTCCTAACTCTAAAATCCCCTGTATAATCAGCAAAACCTGATGCTTTGCTGGCATCGGCCAAGGAAGACAGCTGCCCTTGATAGTTCTTACTGCCAAACCCCTCTTCTTAGAATACACACAAAACTGAATTAACTGAGGCACTGGGATGGGCCAAACCTGAGGTAGACCCATTGACTGCCTGAAGGTAATAAATTCCTGACCAGCCCTCTTATATGATTTCCTAGTCGATGGCACCAAGGCTAGTCCAATTGCCCGATTGGACTCAGCCCTCCAATCTCCCAAAAACTCATGGACATCCTTACCGGGGACCAATCTGCTTCCAGGGCCAACCGACGGAACCTCTCAATCTGTTTTCAGGAGAGAGTGTCAGCGACCTCATTATTAGCCCTCAGTACATGCCGTGCTTTAAACAAAATATTGTTTTTGATGCAGATTAAAGTGAAGGCTCTGACCAATGTCATGACCTGGGTTGACTTAGAGCTCAGCGAATTAATAACCTGAACTGTGCCAAGATTGTCGCACCAGAAATGGACTGTATGCCCAGCAAACTCTGCTGTCCACAGCCCTACTGCTACCACAATCGGGAAGAATTCCAGAAAGGTTAAGTCTTTGACCGAACCCACCCGGAACCAATCCCGTGGCCAGTCCTCAGCGCATCAATGCCCTCTGAAATAAACTCCAAAACCAGTAGAACCCGCAGCATCCAAAGCTACGTGTAGTTCCTCTTCAACTAAGAGATCCTCCCGCCAGAAAGAAACCACACTGAAGAATTCCAAGAAATCGTGCCAAACTAGGAGGTCCTTCCTCATTCCCTTTGTGACCCTAGTCCTATGGTGGGGAAAGTGTAAGCCTGCCATGGCATCACAAAGGCGATGCACAAATGCCCTGCCTGGGGCCACAACTTTACAAGCAAAGTTCAGGTGACCTGCAAGGCTCTGGAGCTCCAGCAAAGTTTTTTTTGAGGGGGCTTAGTAGCTTAACCGATTAACTTTTTTAACTCCTGGAATTTATCCCATGGTAAGTGGGACAACTGACCTCTAGTATCCAATTCAATCTCTAAGTACATTAGCACCCTGGTGGGACCCTCTGTCTTCTCCTGGGCCAGTGGGACTCCCAGCTCCGTGGACAAAGAATTAAAGGAGTCCAGCAAGAACTGACAGTGCCCAGTACCTGCACCACCCACAAATAGGAAATCATCTAGGTAGTGCGCAGTGCTGTTCAGCCCCGTCCTAAAACACAGAGTCCATTCTAAAAATGTACTAAATTTTTCAAAAACCACACATGACACGGAACAACCCATAGGAAGAGCCCAGTCCATGTAAAACTTGTCATCAAAAATGAAACCCAACAACTCAAAATCCCCAGGGTGAACAGGAAGAAGCCAGAAGGCGGTTTTAATATCTGCATCCATCCCACAGCTACACACAACTTGCATTGCCTGGTCAAATGATGTGTACCTTACAGAACAAAGCTCATCAGGTATGGCATCATTGACCGACCCACTCCTAGGGTAGGATAGGTGATGGATGAGCATATATTCACCCGGAGCCTTTTGGGCACCACGCCTAAAGACGACGCCCTCAAGTTGGAACACGGGGGAGCCACAAAGGGGCGCAACACCCTACCCTCCTTGCATTCCTTAGCGATTTTTTGCCTCACCACGTCTTCCATCCCCTTGATAGATTTAAGATTGGGAGCCCGAATTCTAAAACCAAACATAAACCCTTCTAACAAATACTTACCCTCCTGTCGATTGGGATAATCCTGTAACAGGCAGGCCAACCTTGAAACCTTAATGGGACTAGGACCCCTTTCCCCCAGCCCCTTGCTGGCCTCCACCACCAATGTTACGCTTCCTGACCCTGTTGCCTGACTTAGATCTTGGCCTGGGGCAGCTAGAGAGTGGGTGGGGGCCCCCACATAGCGGGCACTCATGCTGAAAGGAACACAACTTTCTACTGCATGTGCCCTGTGAAGTAAACTCCCAACAAAGGAGGCAGCTTTGAGGCGCCTGCCCACTGGGAGCTCTAGTTGAAACCTGACCTTGCAAACGATGGACCACATGACCACTGTCTGAACGGTCCCCAACCACCGGCCTAGTGGCCGCCATAGCCTCAAACCACAAGTTAGGGTGAATCCAGTCCCATCTCCAGGTCGGATTCATGGCAGCCTGCATTCTAAAGCCCTCATCATATTTGAGCCATGCCATCCCAGTAAAGTGAGTATATGCTTTATAAATTATGTCCATGTACTTGAGCATCTGCAATGCCCTTCAGGGTTGTTGATAGACAATGATCCCCACGTATATAAGGAACCCTGGATGCCAGTTGGCCCACATCCTATCTGCCCTCCTTTCTTTTTATGTGCTTCTTTTCACGCTCATCTAAATCCTCCCTATCTTTTTTGTCCAGTTCTCTAAAAAGGAGGGTAAAAATATTGACAAAATCCCCTTTAAGGATCTTGTCTCTGTGGCAGCAGACAGGTGGTCACCTAGGGGAAGTTCCAGCTCGCCACTAGGCAAAGCTTTTGCCAGCACATGCTTGTACTGTTGTCCTGCACCGCACATGCAGCCATGCTGTGGGCCCCACCCACCCCTGTGATGACTGTGACCTGCACCCTCCTGAACCAAAGGCACTTCCAAATCCCGATGACTGTGAAGGTGAAGGCCCAGAGCCACCCTGGACCCTCGAACCCCAGGCCACCTTTTTGGCTCCTCACCTTACTTACCATCCTTGGAAGGGGGGCCCCTATAGACCTCCAGCTAGCGCCCATCATCAGCCTCATCCACCTGTCGACTGCTCCCCTGCTGATCACTGGATGCCCCCGGCCCTGGCCGTCCTCCATCATGACCAAGTGTGCTAGGATTTTAGCCTGAAAAGCAGAAGGAGACTTAGTTTTTGCCATTTTGGTGTCTGCCAGCAATGGTGGCGGCGGGTCGGACTTCCCACGTTGTCTTTCCAAAGCATCCAGGTGAGCCAGGATACCAACATTAATGGGATCTGATTCCTCATCTGTCGAGTCGTACCCCACCGGTTCAGGGTTAGGCCTCTTAGGAGCCGGCTGCTTGCCCTTGACCTGACCTTTGCCCTTACCAGGCACCATGCCGCCTATGGTATGGCAAAGTCACATTTAAGATTAAGGTTCAGGAGCCTATGCCAAGAGTATGGAAGCCTTGCACTGTAGGAGGAAGGTTATAGGTATCAACTACTAGGGGGAGTCCTAACAAAAGCTGTAACCTCAGGGAAAATTCCACCAACTATGCAGAACTCAAGTTGCCCAGCAACAGCCACCAGGGGGCAACACGAAGGGCCTTACTATGTTAACCTTACCAACTGCCCTGTAAATGAAATATTCAAAAAAAGAAAGAAAGAAAGAAATGTGGGTGCCTGTGGAAGTGTGGCACATGCATTGGCCACCACTAACTACCAAAGGGGAGGCTACAAGTTTCACCCCACCCCCACGTGTGGATCTTGTTTGAACTCATTGGGGCAGGCCTTCCCATATGTCTCCTGCCTGCGGCAGCTCTCCAAACAGCCAGAAGCACCCCACAGCTGCAGAGGTCCACCTCTGGCCAGGAGGCCGCCGCTGCCGAGAGCACCGCCACCACGCTCAAGAAGCCAGCTGAACTCCCTCCACTGCTGATGCTCTCCAGCGGCCGCCAAAATACAGCAGCCCCTGTGATTCCCACTGCCGCAACGCTGCCACCCCAGCACCCAATGTGGGCCCCACTCAACTGCAGCCACCGACACGGCTGCAGGGCTCCCGAGCTCTGCAGCGCGTCCTGAAGCTGCCCACCAATGCCCAATCACCACAGACACCAAAGGCCTCCCCGGTAAGCCCGAAGCCCTGCAAAAGGCCCCTCTCCCATCATTCCTCAGAGCTGCCAGTCAGTCCGAGCACGAGGCAACAACTGACGTGGGCAGGAATGGGGCCAAGCCTATAAAGGCCAGGCCTGCCCACCCGACGCTGCAACAATCAGTGTCACAGTGCAGCTATCTATCTCCCCTTTCTCTGGGTGGCGAAGCAGCCTGTGTGCTCCAGCGGCGTTGTCGCGAGCCCCATTCCAGGAAATCATCAGCCTACCTTTATCTGCCTGTCTGTCTTCAGGTTTACATCCCCCTCCCCACAGCCTCTGCCTAGGGAAAGGGTAGTCTTTCCCTGCAGTAGGAACCAAAGCAGCTGACATCATTCTCCTCATCCCCATATGATCTGCACAACAACCCTGTGGGGTATGTTAAGGTTGAAAGTCTGTGAATGGTCCATAATCCCCCAGGCAGCTTTTATAACATGAACCTGGGACCTGCACACCATCCTCTGAAGCGCTCTTAGGTGTGTGGCAGTAATGGGGTGACTGCTGGCACCTTTTCCTATCATTTTTTTGCCTTGTGGTATTCTGCTTGTGGTGTGAACTGTCTTTTTTGTGGTGTGGCATGGTTGTGTTATTGGGTTTGTTTCTTTTTTTAAAAAAAATATTTATAGGTTTTTTCAATTATATACACACAAAAAAGAAGAGAAAATATTAAAAAAGAGAAAAAAAATCATAATACATTTTTGATAGTATACATTTGTTAACATACATTTCTGGTAACATATATAAATAAGTTGGAGTGGTAATGAGTAGTTTTTCATATTTTCTTTCATATATTTTTTTCCATCTATTTACATATACTAACTCATCTCTCCCTGAAAGTATAAGATTTAATTTATCTGATTCAGCTATTTCCAATATATTGTCTATTATTTCTTCTATATTGGGGACATTCTCTTTTTTCCAACATTTAGCTACTGCTATTCTTGCTGTTGTGATTATATAAAGAATAATTCTTTGATCTTTTTTAATTCCTACCGGTAAAATGTTGAGTAAGAATATTTCTGGGTTTAGTTTTAACTTCACTTTAGTAGATTCTTCAATTATTTTTTTTTACCATTTTCCAGAAACTTCTAATTTTTTCACAATTCCACCAAGTATGTATATAAGTTCCCACCTCTTTTTTACACCTCCAACAAACATCTGATTATTTTTTTTATAACATTTTGCTACTTTATCTGGTGTCCAGTGCCACCTGTAAAACATCTTATAAATATTTTCTTTATAGTTTGTAGCTCTAAGAAGTTTAAGAGATTTCCAAAGTCTGGACCACTGTTCTAGAGTAATGCTTTGTCCTATATCTTTCATCCAATGAATCATATTTGGTTTGACAATTTCTTCTAATAATTCCTCTTTTAGGAGGAGGTTGTACAATTTTTGTAGCAATTTGTCCGATGACGAAAGCCAAATTTTATCAAGTTGAGTGTATGTATTCATGAAGATTACTTTTTTATCTTTAGTGTATCTAGAATTTAATTGAATTTTTTCCAAAATAGTTAGATTTGCTTTTTGAATTTCTTGTGAGTCAAAGGATTTTAATTCTTTATTTTCTGTCATTAATGTTTCATAAGTTAATTTTTTTTTCTTTTGACCATAACGACGGTAGCGTAAAAGCTTCTACTGGGGAAATCCATTTCAGTATTTTAGGATAATACCTATTTTTAATTTCTCTCCAAATTTTGATCAGTGAACCTCTTATTACATGATTTTCAAAGATTTGTTGACTTTTATCTATATTATACCAAATATGGGCATGCTAGCCCATGGGCAAGTCATGTCCTTCTAGTTTTAACATTCTTTCTTCTTCTAATTGGATCCAATCTCTTATCCATCCCATTGCTGCCGCTTGGTAATATAAATTCCAATTTGGCAGACCAAGACCCCCATTTTCCTTCTTATCTGTAAGTAGTCTTAATTTGTAGATCTGCCGTTGTTACATATGGTTGAATTTAGGCTAGCCCTGATGTTTGACTGGGGGATACAATGGATCCTTTTCTGCCTGCTCCCGTAGCCATATCTTATTTTTGATTTTCTAATGCTATATATTTCCTAGAATTTGATTTTAATGTATTATAAGCTAATTTCTGTCTCTACCATTAATAAAGTTCTAATTAGAGTTGCTTTGTTTGTACACATTATTTAATCCAGTCCTATGTTTACTAATACAATAATTAATCAGTTAATTGTTTAATCATTTAATTAATTAATTATAGATTTTAGTTGGGCAGAGCTGTTTGGTTGATGTAGTTAAGAATTAATTAATAAATGTTCACATACTTCACAGAATTATCTAAATAAGTTGATTTCATATTTAATTTCTACTTATAAACTGTACTGTTCGTTGACCATTTGTTTATTTAGACCTTTTAATTATTTATTTATTTGATTATTATTTTCTCATGTTGACTGATGTATCTATACAATTTTTGGCTCTCTCCAGCAAACCTAAAGTGCTTCTAGAGACTTCCTTTCACATTTAAGTCAATGGTTGTATCTACAGTTCCCCCTTCCTCTTCCAGATCCTCCCCCCTTTCTTTCTTCTCCGTGATGCTCTCCCACCCTTCTGGAGGAAATCTTTATCGCTTTACTCATTTCCTCCGCCTTTCTTTCTCCTTTTGACATCGCTCTCCCACCCCTTTTGTAAAGCACTCCCATCGAGTTTTGCCGCGTCATTTTCCAGTCTATTTCCTGGGTTTTTTTCCCTTGTAGTTTCGCTGTGTCACTCCTCCCTCCGCCTTTCTCTCTCCTCCTGATGTTGCTCTCCCGTGCCTCCAGACCGCTCTCTCGTTGCCTTCTCTTACTCGCAGGTCTGCTGCGTCACTCCACCCCTGGGAACACTCGATTCTGCTTAAAGAGACAGAAATGACTTAATTTAACTAAACAAGGTAATATTTTTTCAATATTATGTCTTCTAGATTTTACCTAGTAAGTTTCTCTACTCTTTCCGCGCGTTGCTTTTATTAGCCGCTATTTTACTGCTTCGCTACTATCGTTTTCGCTGTCTCCCATTAAATTGTTAACTTGGTCTTTGTCACTTGTTACCCTCTATTTCCCCCCTGTAAACAAAGTTTAAGTATTTAAGGTACTTAGCTTTGGGTTTGCTGAGTATTTTCTTCTCTCCTTCTTTTTGTTTATTCTCCCATTCCACTCCTGGGCTCTGTGAGTTTTCCACAGCAAAGGCAAAAAATTCTTTGCTGACTTCTCCCTCACTCCTGCATTGATACAAACCAAAAATAATCCCCTGGGAGAGCTGCCGCTCCCTCAGGTTAGGTTTAAGTCCCTTGCAAATAATCCCTAACAACGCAGAAGTATTTTGGCTAAAAATAAAAAGCCAAAAAGTGAGGTTGTAAAATAGAGGTGTGAAGAGCTCTTCCCCACATGTCTATCCTCTTCGAGTGTCCGCCATCTTCTCCCCCGGGTTTGTTTCTTTTGAAGGGGAAGTGATGTGTTGTGGGTGGGGACATATTTTACCTCAGAATACGCCAGGTCACATATGCAACTGACAGTTCCAACTGTCCCATGGGGGGAGAGTTTGAGGTGCAGAATGGAGTGAAGTCCAATCAGCTTCCATATGCAAATGACCTTCAAATGCTGGCCCAGTCAGAGAAGAGTGGCCTAGGTTGCAGTGGGTGGGAGAGAACTCAGGTAACACAGCCAGTGGATAGAGACACCTCGTGATTGACATATCATGGAGCCAACTGATTTGGGAGTGCATGGAACTTTGCCACTTGAAAACAGAATTATATATAAGGAGAGATAACGGGACAAACACATTTATTCTTGTAAAAACTCTGCCTGAATTGATATTCATATGAATCAAAATTCCATATTGAATTCTATGTCAGTTTTAATATCCTTAACATAGACTATGTTGTACATCATCATTCCCTCACTGCTAAGGCTAATTTAAAACCTTGTAAAGCATCTAGTCAACATAGAAAAATACCTGTGGTGGTGGGGAAACAGGTGCAGTCACCGCTCCAAACTATGTGCATTTGTTTGAAAGTCTGCTTGGAACCTAAAGAAATAAAAATGTGCATGTATTCAGTTTTCTTTATACAATCAGATACCTTGCTTTATGTAGAGACAACTGTATGCATAGAAATCCCTAAAACTGCAGAAAGAAAGAAGATTGCACATGCATGCTCCATCCAAATTATGTATCTTTTTCTGCATTTCAGAAATGTGAAGAAAAGCATAATCCAGAACCATACCAGCCAATCTGGCTTTATAAAAGATAAATTCTACTATTTGAGATTTTGATTATCCTGGGATCACCAAGACAACTGTTCCCAGCATCCACTCTAATGTTTGGAGTCAGACTGTGTCTCTAATGCTCCTTAGAGCTAGGCATCTGCTATGGCATCTTCCCCACTGTAACAACTAACTACAAGAATGTATTTGATACTCTGCTAAAATTATGTGCTGCTGATTATTAGGGATTTCAGTGTTCAAATGGGAGAAGAGGTTATTGATTTGAATGTAATGGGGGAGACATGATTTAGGGCAGATCAATGAACTCATTCAGTTTGGCCCGCTTTGTTCCTGCGTAGATTTTATGTTAATATCTACCATTGCTGACAGTGAAACTGTGGGCAGAAGTCTGTAGAATGGCACCACAGGAGCTCCAACATTTACACAGTTGTTAAAAATAATGGGTATAATGCTGTTATCAAATACACTAATGTCAAAAATTTCTGGCTGTTCAAGAATGGTTAACTTTAGCCTTTGTCTTCCATGTCTAAAACTATTGCATAGCTGGTTCATAAATAAACTGTGACTTAAGAGACATAGTAGGCACAAAAGCAAACAATTTGATGTGTGGCAGAATGTTCAGCAGAGAAGCCAGAAAAGGAGCTGCTGGAACAGATGGAGCTGCTATTTATTTCAATTGCAAAGCCTACCATTGCAAGGAAAACATGAATGGAATAACAGCAGTGAATTTCAAACTAAATAAACTAAACAGCAGACAAAGCTTTACTGAATAAAGTATGGGAAGATCAATGCAAGAAGCCATTGCAAGAACCTCATTATGAAAGATTATGTAGTGCTGGAGAACCATGCAAGTAAAGGTTTTTTTTAATCTGTTATTAGACTAAAAACAAAGATGTGCTAGAGTGGCTACCATTGTCTGAGCATACTGCTATTTTTGGAACAGTATCCTCAGCCTCAACCCATAGATACCTGACAAGATGTAACAATGATGGATAGATAGGGAGGCTGAGGAGACCCAGGGTAAAGAAGGTAGAAGATGGCACCAAGAAGAAGCACCATCCAGTGGAACAAAAGGGTGCCAAGCAGCCGCTGAAATATGTGCAGTTTGAGTGCATTTTGGTTAACTGGTTCTGCTGTATAAAATATTTGACGTTTGAAGAAAATACTGGTATTAGAGACTCTTTGGTAAAGTTCTTCATGTAATGTTCTTTTAGGACAGTTCATGTTGTCAAAATTGCCTTTACCTGAATAGCCCTGATGGCTGATAGAACTGCAATCACTTGGAGAACAGTTTGTGACTCAGCATATCCATAGTAACTCAGCAGTGATCCCTGTAACTGAAGATACTGAGAAAAAGTGCAACCATAATCACAGGAATCACTGTCAATCACTCCAGCTATATCCACTAAGGGAATGAATTACCTGTTACCTATTCTGCATGACTGTAGACACTCAACTGTAGAAGGTTCAGGCCTCTCTAAAGTAAGGTTACAGCAAACTAGCATGAAAAAATACAGACTTGTGTAACTAATGCTGCAAAAACAAGAGTGAATCAAAACATAGTCTCAGCTTCGGCTCTGTATCCTTCCACATGAAGGACCTGAAACAATGGTGAGGACTTTACTAACATCTTGTCCACCCCTCCTCTGATCCAAAATGGATCTGCATTCTTTGAGGCTGGCCCTTGTGATTCTTTTCACTATTATTTTCAAATTTCTTCCAGCACATTCCTTGAAGGTCAGACATGACCTAATTGCTGGGATTTTTGGCTGTGTACATGAACACACCTCAAGTGTTTGCCTCCTAAAGCAAGATTAGTGATGTGCTCTTTTGCAACAACAAGTGTTAATGATTTAACTTTGTTAACAATGCTCTTTTCCTCCTTGAGCTACGCAAACTGACACAATAATTGATTCTTCTGGAACACCAGAAAGGTTTACCCATACAAGGCTTCAAAAAGGGGCAATGCTGGGCAGGGTGCCTCATGTGGCCCAGCTTATGGCTTTCAGGCTTTGCCATGACTGCTGACCCACTTGCTCACTCGATCTTAATGATGTGGGATTAGTGAATGGCCTTTTGGTTTTGAGCAGGAGGTTTTGGGGGGTTCCTTTAGATAAGCTTTTGAAGACCTTTTTAGGCCTGCTTGATATCATTCAGATAAGAGTTCGGACAATTAATATTAATTTGGCCTAGCCCATGGACTGGTTAGGCCCTAACTAGAGATAGTAGGAATAGTGCAGGTAATTAGCGTATAGGAAGGATTAATTGGTGAACGTCAACCCTGAAGCATCTGATAGGCTTGCCAAGTCCCTCCAGGGGGTGGGTATACCCCCGCCCGAGAGACCCGTTACCCGCCCCCAGAAAATCAGGCCCTGGGAGAAACTCCACCCCCTTCCGGAAAACATCCCCAGTGTGATGATGTCACCTGGAGGTGACATCATCAAGCTGGCCATGTTGGGGGTGGGACGCTCTATGATTTGAGGGAAAACTCTATGGTTTTCCCTTGAATCCTAGTGGCCCTGCTCTCAACGTCCCAACACAAATGACGTCACTTCTGGGTGGCATGATAGCTATGCACGTGCGCATGAGCTCCTGGGACAGCACAGGACTTCCCCACCGTGAGTAAATTTGAACTTGGCAACCCTAGCATCTGATGATGGAGCTTTCCCAAGCCAGCCATTCTAGGTTTTTGTCACCAGGGGTGTTAGGGAAGTGTTGCTGAACAGTATTAACCAACCCTCTAGTTGCTTGAGCAGCATATGGGAGGAAGCAAGTAAGCCCTAACACCTATCACCACAGTTTTGTTGTACAGGATAGCATAACCACATCCATTTGTAGCCTGGATGAGTTTGGAGCCAGAGTGGATTTACCAAAAAGGCTGACAGCAAGAGCCCATTAGGAATAGCTTGCACTGAAACTGAGGAGAATTACATGACAAAGGTCAACCACAAATAAACCTAGTTTGATCCACATTTTCTGTCTCTCATGTCTTTATTCCAGGATGTGGGCAAACAATTTCTTCACAAGTCAGAAGAAGCAGTAGTTGTTATTTTCCATGTGAAATTGGTATCAACAATTGGCACATCTTCACAATTTATTGCATTACTGGAATCATGAGTTTGTCATTTATTATTATTATTATTATTTTAAAAAATGACATTTTGTACACAGTGGCATTCACTAGTGGGCCATATTTACCCATTGGTGGATGTTCAGACCTCACTGGATCAAAATTCAATTTTAGGTGCAAGAACAAGAATGTGCCAAATATTTCTGAGCCAGTTTACAACACTGAATTCACATGAACATGCTCAGTTTGGGGAGTTAGACAGGCAAATGGGTAACTCTGAATAACAGAAAGTCAAGCCATGTAGCTTCTCCCCTCCAGCAACCCAGCAAGGCAACCAAAGAATGCTACGTGATGATCAAAGCCACATCTAGCCTCCAGGAGGCTCTTAACCCACCAATCACCACTCAGTAGTAAATAGGGATGGGCACAAACTGGCTCATGAAGTAAAGTTCATTATGAATTTTGGCTGGTTTGTGGTTTGCAAAGCAATGTTTGTGGAAGGACAACAGGCATGAACATTCCATGAACTTTGGTGCTATTCATGGCAGTTCATGAATTGATACATTTCTAGACAGACTGTCTCCACTCAAACCATTTACAAAACTCCAGAGCAACAGGGAGCAGAATTCTCCAGCCTTGGAAGCACCAATAGGAGTCCTCCAAAGCTTAACAGGCACTGCTGGCTGCCAGTAACAGAGTCCTGTTCTGCTCTATGGGACCAGAGTGCTACATATAGCCTTAACTCAGCTCCACACACTGTTGGCTGTTAGATAGAGAAGCAGGCTGCAGTCAGACCACAGAAGCTGGCATGGTCTGACTGCACTTCTAATTTAGTCAGTACTATTTGTTCTGGAGAGTTTTGTCCAAACATGCCACCCTTATCCTGCCCCACCACTCACTCACCCTGTGGTTAACCATTCAGACTACTGCTCTGGTAACCATGGAGTGGGTGCTTGGGTGGTATCTTTTTTAAAAAAAATAATTTTTGCACATGTGCAGAAGTACTTATTTGCCTTCGGACAGTGATTCACAACCCAGGCACAAATATATGCTTATGTGCACATCGCTAACTGAATTTTTTAAAATGGCTGCTGTAAAGCAGAAGCTTCAGATTTCTCAAACAGTTTGAGTGCACAATGGAACAATCAGACATCTGGATATGCACAGTGAACCCAGTATGTTCAATAAATACCGGACTTTAGCCGGTGTTGGGAAAGTTGGGTGTGAGCATGGGGTAATGATGACTGTGGGATGGGATACAGATGTTGCTGTCTGAACAACCAATTTAAATCTGTTGGTGAGAAACTATAACAATGGATCAAACTGCTCATCTGACTACACCTGCAGACTAGTAGAGCACATTCCCTCCCGATTGTGAACACCTCTCCCCTGCTGAGGTTTGGGTGTTAGGGCTCTCAGTCACCCCAGCTCTCTGCTCATGCTGAGCATAAAGGCTTAGCTCCTGGGTGCCTTGGCTAAGGACCCAGATTTTGATTATGAACTCCTCTCCCTTGCTGGGGTTTGGGGGTGTTAGGTGGACTCAGGGCTCTGAGTCACCCCATCTCTCTGTTCATACTGAGAAGAAGGGCTTAGCTACTATGTGTCCTGGCCAAGGACCCACATTTTATACCCTCTAACACCTCCTGATTATGAACACCTCTTTGCCATGATGGTGAAAGTAGGTGCAAAGGATGCTGGTCTTGGGGTGAAGACATCCTCCATCCTCTCTGCACCACAGGCCCCCATTCTTGGGCACAAAACTCATCCTGCCAGACCACTGGAGCCCACCCCTAGGAGGGCATCACCAGGAGTCTCAGAGCCTCCTTTCCCTGATCTATTCCTGGGGCTCTCCATAGAGGCAAAAGAGTTCTTAGTGCTGCCCAGAGACCAGCAGTTGCTAACACTCTTTAGAGAAACAGACTCTGTCAGCAGTGATTCAAGGGGAGAGCATTCTTCCCCTTCCACACAAATACCTATTGCTGCTCCTGCTTCAAGTATATCCCTCCATGGCCCCTCCAAACCCAGTGCCAGAAAGCAGCTGTCCCTCCTCCTTCTCTAATCCTGGGGCCCCACTTCCAGCTCACACTTTGGAAACATTTCTACACACTCCCCAGTAACCCCTGTGTGGCAGAGTACCAGGTGTGCCATATCCACATCCAGAGGGGTGCAACCCTCAACACTTGTCCTCCTCCATCATCCACAGGCACCTGCAAACGGTGCACCCCACTAAGTTGCCATGCCGCTAAGGGAAAGAGTGGCAGCCAGTGGGAGGAAAACGAGACCCACTCCCTCTCAGAAGGGAGAAGCAAAGAGAGAGCAGGAGGCCCCTTCAAGAAAGGCTCCCCACACTTGAGGTGCCATGGGTGGGACATCAAAGCAGGCCACCCTCCAAGAGAACATTCCCCCGGGGAGACTGACAGTGCCATCCAGAAGGGCTATGCAGAAGGCACAGGAAGGAGTCACTCAACTTGTTTGTGAGATGATTGCTGTGGATGGCCAGTCCTTAAGAACATAAGAGAAGCCAATGTTGAATCAGGCCAATGGCCCATCTAGTCCAACACTCTGTCACACAGTAGCCAAAAATACCACATGCTATCAGGAGGTCCAGCAGCTGGGCCAGGACAATAGAAGCCCTTCCACTACTCCACCCCCAACACGAAGAATAGAGTGCATCACCTGCCCCAGACTGAGATTTCCTATATATACCTTCTGGCTAATAGCCACTGATGGACAGCTGCTCCATATGTTTATCTGATTCCCTCTTGAAACTGTCCATGCTTGTAGCTGCCACCACCTGTGGCAGTGAATTCCATATGTTAATCACTCTTTGGGTGAAGAAGTACTTCCTTTTATCTGTTCTAACCTGACTGCTCAGCAATTTCATGGAGTGCCCACGAGTTCTTGTACTGTGAGAAAGCGAGAAAAGTACTTTTTTCTCAACCTGCTCTATCCCATGCATAATCTTATAAACCTCAATCATGTCACCCCTCAGCTGTCATTTCTCCAAGCTAAAGAGCCCCAAGCATTTTAACCTTTCTTCATAGGAAAAGTATTCCAACCCTTTTATCATTCTAGTTGCCCTTCTCTGCACTTTTTCCAATGCTATAATATACTTTTTGAGGTGTGGCGACCACAACTGTACACAGTATTCCAAATGAGGTCACGCCAATGATTTATACAGGGGCATTATGATATTGGCTGGTTTGTTTCAATTCCCTTCCTAATAATCCCCAGCATAGTGTTGGCCTTCTTTATTGCAGTTACACACCGTCTAGACATTTTCATTGAGTTATCTACTATGACTCCAAGATCTCTCTCTTGGTCAGTTTCTACCACTTCAGACCCCATTTACGTGTATTTCTATTTAGGATTTTTGGCTCCAATGTGCATCACTTTGCACTTGGCCACATTGGACCCCATTTGCCATGTTGACGCCCACTCACACATCCTCAACAGATCCCTTTGGAGTGCTTCACAATCCTCCCTGGTTTTCACCACCCTGAACAACTTGGTGTCATCTGCAAATTTAGCCACTTCACTGCTTACTCCCAATTCTAAATAAACAAGTTAAAAAGCACTGGACTGAGTACTGATCTCTGTGGTACCCCACTGCTTACCATCCTCCACTGAGAAAGTTTCCCATTTATACTCACTCGCTGTTTCCTATTTATAAGCGAGTTTTTGATCCACAAGAGGACTTGTCCTTTTATCCCATGACTATTGAGCTTACTTAGGAGACTTTGATGAGGAACTGTATCAAAAGCTTTCTGGAAGTCAAAGTAAACAACATCTATTGGGTCCCACTTGTCCACATGTTTGTTCACTCCCGCAAAAAACACTAACAGGTTAGTAAGACAAGATCTCCCCTTAAAGAACCCATGCTGAGTCTGCCTCAATAGTTTTTGTTCATCAATGTGCCTACTAATTCTTTCCTTAATAACAGTTTCCACCAACTTACCTGGTATTGACATCAGACTGACTGGCCTGTAATTTCCTGGATCTCCTCTGGAGCCCTTTGTAAAGATGGGAGTGACATTAGCTACCTTCCAGTCCTCAGGAATGGAAGCAGATTTTAAAGAAAGATTACGTATTAATGTAAGGAGATCCACAAGTTCACATTTGAGTTTTTTCAGAACTCTTGGATGAATGCCATCCGGGCCTGGTGATTTATTAGTTTTCAAATTGTCCATCAGTTGTAGGACTTCCTCTCTGTCACCTCAATCTGATTCAGGTCTTTCAACCCTCCTCCCGAAATTGGTGGTTCTAGAGTGGGCAAGCACTTCTCTTTTTCCACAATGAAGACTGAGGCAAAAAATGCATTCAGCTTCTCAGCCATTTCCCTATCATCCTTCACTACTCTTTTACCCCTTGGTCATCCAAGGGCCCCACTGCCTCCCTGGCTGGTTTCCTACTTCTAATGTATTTGAAGAAAGTTTTATTGTTGGTCTTTATGTTTTTTGCAATATGCTCCCCATATTCACTTTTTGCTTGCCTGATCATAGACTTGCATTTTAATTGCCACAGCCTGTGTTCCCTTTTATCAACCTCACTGAGACTAGCTTTCCACTGCTTAAAGGAATCCTTCTTACCTTTTACAGCTTCCATTACTTTATTAGTTAACCATGCAGGCTTTTTTCTATACCTATTTGTGCCTTTCCTAACCTGCAGTATATATTTTTTCTGAGCTTCTAGGATTGTATTTTTAAATAGTCTCCAAGCTTCCCCAATGTTTTTGACCTTTTCCATTTTTCCTTTCCATTTCTTCCTCACATGTCTCCTCATACCAGAGAAGTTACCCCTTTTAATGTTAAAAGTGGTTGCATTAGTCTTTTTGGGCAACTCCCTATTTGTACAAATGTTAAAGTCAATGACATTATGATCACTGTTCTCAATCACTTTTACATCTCTCACCAAGTCTTGGGTGTTACTTAGGACCAAATCCAGGATCGCCTCTCCCCTGGTAGGATCTGTGACCATAGCACAGTCATTGAGAGTGTCTAAAAACTCAATCTCTTTTTCCCAACTAGAACTCATATTGACCCAATCAATGTGTGGGTAGTTAAAGTCGTCCACTATAACACTTATTTTGTCTAGCCACTATCTTTAATTCATTCATCATTTTATAATCCTCTATCTTTTGATCTGGTGGGCGATAACAAACTCCCACTGTTAAGCCTCCTTTTGGACCCACTATTTCAATCAATAGCATTTCCAGAAGCGAATCCAATTCTCTCGCCCTCTCTGTCTTACTGGACTGTATACCCTCTCTGACATACAGAGCCACCCCACCTCCAACCCTTGCCCCCCTATCCTTCCAATATAATTTATAACCAGGAATCACTGTATCCCACTGATTTTCCTTATCCCACCAAGTTTCTGAAAACCCACAATGTCTATTTCCTCCCCCCGCCCCAACGCCAAGCATTCCAACTACCCGATTTTACCTCAGAGACTTCTGGCATTTGTGTATAAACACTTATAGTTTCCCATGCTTGTTAAGCCCACAACCTTCCTCTTGCTGCCTTGAGACCTTGCCAGGCAGTCCCTATCGTTAGCCAACATCTGAATGGACAATTGTAATCCATTTCCTTGTACAAAAGTAACAGGTACCCCTTCATCTCTTTGAGATGAGCCATCCCGAACCAGAGACTTTTCATCTCCTGTCAGCTTTCCCCCATTATTCAGTTTAAAAACTGCTCTGCCACCTTTTTGATTTTGAGCACCAGCAGCCTGGTTCCTTCTCAGGACAAGTGGAGACCATCCCTTTTGTACAGCTTCCTCTTGTCCCAAAAAGCATCCCAGTGCCTAACAAACTTGAACCCTTTCCCCCTACACCATTGTCTCATCCACACACTGAGACTCCTGATCTGTGCCTGTCTCCCTGGCCCTGCGCGTGGAACAGGTAGCACTTCTGAGAAGGCTACCTTGGAGGTCCTGGCCTTGAGTTTCCTGCCTAGCAGCCTAAATTTCTCCTCCAGGACCTCATGACTGCATTTCCCCACATCATTGGTGCCGACGTGCACCACGATCACTGGCTCCTCCCCAGCACTATCTAAAACATGCATGATGTCCACTACCTTCGCACCAGGCAGGCAAGTCACCATACGGTCAGTACGCGGGTTCGCCACCCATCTGTCTACGTGCCTAAGGATTGAATCACCAACTACCAAGAGCCCCCCTCCCACCCTTCCCAGGGACGGTTCCTTGGTACGAAAGGATACCCATTCACCAGCTGAAGAAGAGGTCCCTTCTGAGGGCACATTCCCCTTATTCTCAGCATGGTGCCCCGTTTCCCCTTGACCCTCATACTCCCTGGCAGCAGCGAGGCTGCCAGATCCAGACTGGGGCATAGCTAACAAGTCCCTGAGAGTCTTCTCTGTGCACCTAACTGACTGTCTCTGCTTCTCCAGGTCAGCCACCTTGGCCTCAAGAGAGCAAACTCGCTCCCTGAGAACCAGGAGTTCCTTGCACCGAGCACACCCCCAAGACTTCTGACCAGTGGGCAGATAGTCTTACATGTGACACACCATGCAAAACACTGGATAGCCCCCAACCCCCTGCTGGCATTCTGGCTTCATAAATGCTTTTAAAATAATACTTTTATATAATCCCCCTTTTAACACTCTTTGTATTTATGTGGTTCCTGTTGTAGAAGTCTGCTTACCTTACTGGGAACCCAAGGAGCCTAGGTCTCTTGCTTTCTGGCTCTTCCTGGGCATCTTACAGAGCCCCTAGTCTAAGAGTCCATAGGCAAAGAACCTCACCCTTTGGCTCATGCCTCTTGCAAGCTTCCTGCCTTAAATAAAAGCTTCCCCCCAGGCACTCAGTTACAGGCAAACAATTACCCTTTCACACCCTAACTCGAGCAGCCAGGAGTCTGCAACAACTCACAACTCACCCACACACTCCCAAATACAGTCCCCCATACAGTACCTTCTCAGCTAAAGCACCTCAGCTGAAGGTAAATCAAAAAACAAAAAACACTCACCCTTCTTCCTCATGGAGGACATGGCCTTTCACCAGCTGCTACAACATCTGGCTCCTTGGTACTTAGTCCCCTCATGGACTCTCAAGTAATGGCCCAGGTCTCAGGAGAGGACAGTCCTGACACCAGGCTACAAAGTGGTTCTGTTCCATGTGCAGGGGATGGATGCAGATCACACAGCACAAACTATTGCTGCTGTGATACCAAGTAGTCTGAGGGAACAGGTGGGCAACATTAACCATGGGGTCATGGGCACTGGCACCAAGATGCTGGCAGTGGTAAAGGCTGTTGTCTGCCTGGTGCACATTTCACCTGGTGGTGAAGGATGCTCTGGGGCTGGGGAGCATTGTCAAGGCCACCTGAGATGCTGCCACCCTTGAGATGTGGATCTTGCTCAAGACTGTCAGCACCTGGCTGCCCACTTCTTGTGCAGTATTAAGTCTGACTGTCTACTGCATGAGAGGGAGGGGGAAGGGGATGAGCTTGAACACCAGTTCATCCTGGATTTACCCACCTGCTGGAACTCCACCAATGCCATGATTGCATGTTTGGTGGAGCAGAAGAGTGTGGTACAGGATGTCATCTCCTCCATGACCATCTTGCACGGGGAAGAGGAGTTTATCATCAGATCCAGGGATCATTTCATAGAAAAAGAGCTGCAGGAGTTCATTAGCATATCTAATAGGCTATTAGCATAATAGCTTATTAGCATATGCTATGCCCCCTGACATCACTGGAAGTGATGTCAGAAGGAGAAGCATAAAGGGGGGGAGGCATCTTCAAAAGCCTCCCCTCCCCTTCTCCAGCCGGCCTGCCATGGGGGGCTGGGGGGGGAAGCAAGGAGAGAAGGGGTTTAAAGTTTAAACCCCTTCTCTCTATCGTCATCTTTCCATTATATTCTATGGGGCCATAGAATACAGTGGAAAGATGGAGCGATTCCAGAGAGAATCCCTTCACTCTTCGCTTCCCCCAGCCCGCCTTGGCAGGCTGGCTGGAGAAGGAAAAGGGAGGCTTTTGAAGATGCCTCCCCCCTTTTCTGCTTCCCCAGCCAGCCTGCTTCTGGAGCACCCCCACCCTCTCCTGGCTTGCCTGCCTTAGCGGGTGAGCCAGGAAGGGCTGGGGAGAAAGCAGGGAGGCATTTAAATGCCTCCCCATGCCTTCCTTGGCTCACCCACCCAAGCGGGTGAGCCAAGGAAGGTTTCTGGCCAGGGAGAGAGCAGGGAGGCATTTAGATGCCTCCCTGTGCCTTCCTCAGAGCGTGGGGGTGGGGCTGCTGGGGTGGGGCTGCCGGAGCAGTGCTCTGGCATGCTCCAGCCCCAAAGACCCTTGATCAGATCCAACAACTGCCTGATGATCTCCCAAATGGTGCATATCCTCAAGCCTTTTTAGGACACTACCAATGTGCTCTGTGCCCATACAGCCAGCCTGGGGCAAGTCATCCCCCTGATTCGAGGGCTGGATTGTGTGTTGGCCTTTGCATTGGAGCTGGGCTGCAAGGGGACTGCTTTTCTCCCACAGGTCAGAGCCTTGGCAAAGAGGTTGCAGGTGGACATCACCACCAGGCTGCATTCTCTCTGCAAGGAAAGGGAGTACAAGCTGCCTTGGAGCTGTGACCCCTGGATAAAAGGCAGCATTGCTCTCCAGAATGCAGAGCTCATGCACTGGAAGCTTGAGCTCTACATAGAAGTGCAGAGGCTACAGGCCAGCAGACTTGGCCAGAGAGAACAGTGGAGGCTTGGGAGGCAGAAGAGGAGGAGCCACAACCTGGCATCTCTGCTTCAAAGAGCCCAACCAGGGAGAAGCTTCACTGCTGGTTTTCAGTGGTGAACTGGGAGGTCATCTGTGGCAGGGATGCCAGGAGTATGATGGCAGAGGATTCAGCAGAGGTGATGGTGAGGGACTACCTCATTGAGTCCCCTGAGCCTGCCGATACTGATCCCCTGGAGTACTGGTCATGCAAGGCTATCATCTGGGCTGTCCTCTCTTGTGTGGCCATGAGTCTCCTCTCATGCCCTCCCACCAGTGCCCAGAGTGAGCAGGTGTTCTCCTACCTGGGAGACATTCTCAGCCCCTCCCACACCTGGACCTGGCCAGGGTGGATGAGTTGGCCTTCCTCAAGATCAAACTCCCTCTGCTGGGCTGCTTCTCTCTGGACCTCACAGAGTAAAATGCAGGATTACTGTTGTCTGCCTGCATATTCCCTCTCCGTTCCTCCTCCTCCCCCCAACATGTGATCCAACATGTGGCTTGGGTGGAAGGATGGCCACCTCTTCCTGTTGGGGGTGGACTTCCTCATCCAACACCTCATAACAGAACCCCTACCTCTTGTAATAACATCCATGTCAGCGAATATCAACCTCAACAAACATCTGCCTGTACAACCAGTCCCCCATTTGACTACCCCTTTCCATTGCATTTTTACAATTCACAACAGGTGATCTCTTATCTGTACAAAGTGTCCCACTAGTGATGAATAACCAGAAATTTCACCAAGGTATGGGTTGTAGCAAGAGGATCTATGTTTTGGGGCCTGAGGGGGTCTGGGGGCACTGTGGGCATGCATCACTGGGTTCCAGTGCTTGGCAGGGATGCCTGCCAAGCTGTTGTGGGGTTTCTTTAGGGAGCCCCTGTCAGAACTCTGGGCATGTTTGTCTTTCTGTCATTCTGAATTTGCCTTTGGAGATTTGGGGGTGACCTCGCCAGCTTCACATGTGTTTCCATTCCTCTGCAGCATAGAAGAATTCACTGTGGTTGATGGGTGTGCTTTGGACCTGTGTATTTTAGCCCAGGGGGGCTGTGGGAGTTGTGGGCATGCTTCCCTTGCTTGTATGATGGGACTGGGACGCCTGCCAAGCTGTCATGGGGTTATTTTGGGGAGCCTCTGTTGGAAGTCTTGCCGTGTCTGCCTTTCTGTCCTTTGAAATCTGCCTTTGGAGATTTGGGGAGGGGCTACTAGCATGGGGGTGTTTGCCTTGCTTCCAGAGTCTGGCCAGGAGGGGGGGGCGTCTGCCCAGGTGAAGCTTCCCTGTGAGTTTGGGGCTGTTGGCTTTGTTAAGTATGCCACTCAACACGAAGGATTTCAGCAAAGTGATTTCAGCTTTATTGTAACAGCAAACTTCAACTCAGAACACACAACAACAAGTGGAGCACAACTCCCTTTTTAAACCATCCCGGGCTGTCAAAGCCACACCCATAACAAGTTAAAGACCAATAACAATACAGGGATAAAGACCAATCAGGACTGTTCCCTCTTTGATACATATTTACATGGTGATTGGTTATTTACAAAGGTTTCACAGAAACCAGCCAATAGAATGCGACAGATTACAATCCACATTCAGCCTGAAGTTTAACATAGGAAAGCATAGGATGGATTCAAGCTTTAGTACATAACAGGCTTCTTCCTGAGCCATTCCATCAACTCTTGTAATGGCATCTGTGTTCTCCAGAGAGAGCACAGGGGAGACCTTTTCTGGGCGGAGGGGGTCTGTCACTGGGATTCCAGAAATGTAATCTGCCTCCAATATTGTGAGATTGTAGAGGAGCAGGTGGCAGGGTGATGTTTTCTGTGCATTTGGTATGTGTAGCTTGCAGGGGGTCCATTCTATACACTTTTGAACCTATGCCTGACATTTCCCCCCAAACCACTTTCCTGGCTTGACCTCATTTCTGTTGGGTTTGCAATGCCACAGAGGCACTGGTTCTGCTGGACACATTACGCTGGTTCTGGAGGGCTTGCAAAAATGCCTCCCACCTTCTGTTTCTACTGCAGATATTGCCTAGGATCTTTATTTGTTCTGCTGGGCTTCTATTGAGGTTTTTTTTGCTGGTTTTATGCCTCCATTGGAAATAATGGAGGATGGGGGTACCTTCTTTGGGAAGCTGTAACTTGGACCCCATAAATTCAATCCCCACCAAACTTCAAGGTCAGATAGAGAAGAGTCCACCAGAGTTCTGCTGTGAGCTTGGTGTCTCTATCTTGCACAAGATCTGTCCTATACACTCCTGAACTTCCTTAATCTGTACCTGTCATTTCCCCAGAAAGGGGGCACCTTCTGGGGGTGGTGTAACTCAGAGCTCATAAATCCAATCCTCACCAACCTTGGAAGGCAGATAGAGGAGAGTCATCCAGAGATCACCTGTGAATTTGATGTCTCCAGCTTGCTGGGGGGGGGAGCACTCTACCAGATTACAAACCTCACAAACTGAACCAGGTTATTCAGCACCAAAAAGTACATGATGATCCATAGTTTTCAAACAGGGCATGCCACATTTTTTCCAGTTTGTGCCCATCTCTAGTAGTGAACCAGCCAACTGGGAGAGTGTGTGGGGAATGGATGGTGAAAGTGGACAGTTACACTGTCAGATAGGGCCGGGAAAAGATGGAGTTAGAAAATCAGGGCCTATCTCAAAATTCCTCACACAGAGGAGGGAATTAGAAAGGCTTTTCTTTGGAAAGGGAAAATTATAAGCTTGTTCTAATAAGCATCAAGATTTAGTGAGATACTTTGTCTGAAAGCCTGATCTGAAGGCAATAGTTACTGAAATGTTAAATGGAACATTTGTGTCTTCTAACTTGTGTTGTACTGTTTTAAGCTCAGTATTGGTGAACATCTAAGCTTTTTACCCTCTTTGAGCCAATCAAAATAAAACTTCTTCAGGAATATGCTGTGTTTTATCCCACATTTAACCCACTAAGCACAATAAGGCAAGTTCAAGAAACTCTTAGATGCACTGGTTGTTTTTCTTTTTTATCAGTCTGTTCTCTTATTATACTACCACTTTTCCTACAAATGCGGCACCTTAATAAAACAAAAAGGGGCAGTGGTGTTCTGGCATTTCAGCCGTTACCCGACTCTTGTCCTCAGAGAAGAAATGTAGCAGGAACCTGTTTTATAAGTTCAATATTTTTTCTTTCTGGTGCCTAAATGAATGGCAGAGGAGAACAGCTGTGTGAAAACAGTGCAAGTACCAGAATGCACAGAACATTTTCAACACAATTTGGAACAATTTTAAGTGCTCTGTATAGAGCAAACTTTTTAAATTGTTGAAGGTGCTGCTTGTGTTTTGCAATCAAATCACAATTTTAAAAGAGAAGTTGTCATATATCAGTGGGCAGAATCTCTTGGTACCATGCTTCCTCATAAAATATTGGGCATCACTCACACTTGAAAGAACTCATCAACAACTAAAACCTATTACTTTCCGTTCCTGTCCTAGCTGCCAGAAAAATGGGGCATGCAACAAGTTGTAGCCATGAACAAGGATATTCTGGCCCTGGAGAACCTTACACCAAGATCCTTCCAACCAGCACTGCATGTGTGTGGAGGGCTGGAAGGTACTGAACTGAAGAAAGTGGAAAACTTTACTGAAAGTATCACATCGCAATAAAAACTAGTGCTCTGAAAAAAGGATAATTCCAGTTAGATTGGCATTCCTTTTTTGCTAAAAACAAACAAACACCAAAGGTGGCATACAGAATTAAAGTAGATCCAGCAATAAAGCTTAAAAGTATAATTTAATAATCAGTTCCTTTGGTTTAACAGAACTGAAGAACAGGGTCGACTTGTTGCCTAAGAAATTATAAAAGAGGCATCAGGCAAATTCAGCAAGGAAAGGATTTCCATAATTGGTGCACCTGTGCTTCTTTTCCTGCTTTGGGGATGACTGAACTCAAATATCAAGAACTAAAGGAAGAATCAGCAGTGGTCCTTGTGTTCTGGGTAAACTGGCTAAGAAGAGGCATTTCAACTGATTTATTTGATCTTTCTAATAGCTTAATGTCACCTTACAAGCAAGATCGTTCCAGTTGCTGCAGTGATGAAGGGGGAGGCAAACTCTTACAGGCAACTGCGGGGAAGCAGCAGTGGGAACAGTGTAGATGCAAGCATATCTCCTGATTGTTTAGTTGCCCTTGGTGTAGATGTGAGCCGCTGATATCAGTGGACAACATTAGCCCATAGCAATAGTGTGCTGACTGAGTCATTAAGCTCCACCATTGGGTGCAAACCAGTAAGGGAAAATTTTCCAGTTGCCCCCTGGCAGCAGCAGGCAGTTCCTGCCAGCCAACTGCAGTGGCCCAGTCTTAGGGTTCCTTGACAAAGCTTTGATTTCTTCGAGATAATTTACAAATTACAATAAAAGTCCAAGATGATATACTGTTATTTTTACAATAGGCTCCTCAGAAGTGTTTTGAGATGGATATATAATTACATCCACATTGAAATTTCTTTTTTTACAGATGATAAATTTAAGTCCCTATTCTACATTTCACTTCTTATCTGCCTTGCTTCATTTTAACTTCTCTCAAATAATTTCACTTTGCAGGATTCTGCATATAGTGAAGCATCCAGAATTTTCATGACTCTATTAGACTTTTGTGGGCTTGTACCATCAGGTTAATAAATTGTTATAGGCCTTTTTTGCGGGGTCATTTTTCTAATGGATACCATGCAGCAAGCCTGCTGTGTATTTTGCTTGTTATATAGGATCAGTTCTTGTATTTTCTCTGTGCCTTGCTGTGCCTGCATTCCCCATGCAATACTCCACTCAAATGGGGATCTGAACAGTATTAAATTTCATCTCACTGAAAGCAACTAACTACCATTCTGATCGCTCCAGGTCACCCACTATTTGCATATGTCCTCCAGTGTCCATACTTGCTGCCCCTCCAATTTAGCTGTCACTGGCAAATTTAATCAAAGGTGATTTTCTACCTTCCTCTAGTACATTAATGGAAAAAAATCAAATAATGTTCCAAGCAGTGACCCCAGAAGTGCACCATTTAATTCTCTCCCTGACACAGAGAACTTACCATAAATGATTATTCTGTATCTGTTACTTTTTAATCCATGCAATGATATTTTTATCTGCTTGGTGCTTAGCCAAGTGTTATAATGTGAGCTACTGTATCAAATGCCTTGCTGCGTTCTAAATATATCCACTGCAAAGAAAGTCTCAACCACAAAGAGTCTTGAACTCTCTGTCTCCTGCTCCAAAGTCAGAGGCCCTATCGATTAGTCATCACACTATGCACACAGGGGGCATAATCCTGCAACCCTTATGAAAGTGCTCGTATTGGAGTCATTTGTTAGAAGGCTATGTTACTTCCCTGAAGAGACCTAGACTCTTTTCTTTTATAAGACAGCACAGTCAAATTTCTTCCTAGTTTCACTTGAATCTCTCAGCAATTTAAAATATGAATCTGAAACCAAACTTCAGGGAATAAAAGAGGAGGAAGAGTTTAGCACAGCTCCAAATCTCTTAAGTATTTGTCAGAACACAAATCTACAACCAACAAGCATGCCAAAGTCAATGTTATAACTAAGCACTGGCTCAATTTAGACATAATGGGAAACCAGGGTTTAATGAAACTATGGTTAGTTTAATCATCTGTAAGTGGGCACTGCACTAACTTTGGTTAGTTACGGTCCATCCTATTGGCAGAGTTTAAATATGCAAAGAAAGTGGAGCACTGACTGTTTAGAGAAAAAAATAAGTAGGTTTATTATAGAAGAACAAACTGTGGCTGGGGACAGACTGGCAGTTTGCTCTGGTAGCCAATCGCGGCAAAAAAGCCCCAGAACAAACTGTTCCAGGTTTTCCCATTCAGACAGCCTGGGCTGCTGCCGGAAGATACGGGGCGGAGCTGCGCGGGAGTGTTCAGACTGCTGCCCCAGAGGTGCGATGTATTCAGCGTTTCCCCATTAATTCGGCTGTGGGTGTATGGGTGTATGTGCACATAAGCGCATTTTGCTGATTGGGGAGGACCCCACAGTGCCAGCACCGCATTGGGCAGTAGAGTGGAGCACGGCCAATCATACCTCTGCTGCCTTCTGCCCAACACGGGTTGCTCCCGGCTTATTGGCGGAGTGTTCAGACTTCCTGGGAGCAGAGAAACGTGTGACACACCTGCACTTTTGGGATTTGCTACTGGTTACATGAGGTATCTTTTTAATCTGGTGGTGAAGTGCAACAGCACGGGTTGGCTATGGGTGGAGGACGCCAGGCAGATGTGCCTGTGTGACCGCCCAGTTTACTGCAGGATTGAATCGTTGCTGGCCCGGGTCCCTACCGGGGCAAATTGCCAGTCTGACCTCAGCCTGTTATAGAACATACACAGAGAAAGTCTAAACTAACCAGTCTAACTGCTGTAAAGAAACAAAGAACAACAGGAAGCTCTACAGGAGTAGGAAGTCTCCAGAAGAGCCAATCAGGAGACTGCAAGGACACAATTTGAAAAAGTGGGAAGTCCCTAATTTAGGTATCCTAACTACAAGTGCTTCAGCTGTCTCCCTGTAGGATGATCTTTAGATTTTCTTCATAAGGCTGCATTCTAGACTTTGCATATTCCAACACCCCTTCTCAGCTCCTGTGTAGAATCTCAAATTTATCATGAGGAAGTGGTTTGGTAAGGACATCTGCAATCATATTCTCAGTGGAACAATATTTAGTTCAACAATACCTTCTTTTAGAAAATCCACTTGCATTTCATCTTCCTTTCTGGAGGAGATTTTGAAATATCTCTTTTAATTATTATTCTTGATTGGATATTTAATCTCTCCCTCTGCTGTCTTCTTCCATTTTTCTGCTTGGTCACTGTACATTTTGTTTATGTCTTCCCAAATAAAGGGTTCAGTCTCAGTCTTTGTTTTGGTCATGTAGGAGAGTCTCCTAGGTGGTACACCTTTGTTGGTTCTAGTTGATCATCTGATCTGTTGTCCTGCATCCCCTTCTGGTTCCTGCGGTTCCCCTGGTGTATCATCTCCACAATCCATAGTGCTTAGAAGCACTTCTTCTGGCTCTTGTACTGTATTTTGTTCCATCAGTGTAGATTCAATTATGTCTACCTTTTCTGCTGTTTTGAATTTTTCCTTTTCGTCTATGAAGACCACATTGCAAATTTTTATGGTTTGTATCTTTGGGTCGAGAATTCTATATCCCTTACATCCCAAGGTTTATCCAACAAAGATACCTTGCTCAGTCCTTCTTTTCAACTTGAACCACTTCTTTTTGGGTATGTAGGCAAAGGCTTTTGACCCAAATACCTTTAGATGCTTCATGCTAGGTTTTTGATCATACCATAGTTCATATAGTGTGCCTTTAGCACCTTTCGTAGGTAGATGGTTCTGCAAATAAGTGGCTGTGTTGATGGCTTCACCACAGTAGATTTCTTGTAGATCTGCTTCAAGCAGCATGCACCTACACATTTCTGTCAAAGATTGGTCCATTCTTTCAGCGACACCATTTTGTTCTGGGGAGTACAGAGTAGTGAGTTAATGAGTTAGTGAGTTAGTGATCTATACCTTGTTCAGCCAAATAGATTTTTCTGTCATGTCTAATGTATTCTCCTCCATTGTCAGTTCAGCTTGCCAACAGCTTCCTCTGAATATTGCTAACCATAGCAACATATACTTTGAATTTCTCAAATTCCTCATTCTTCTCCCTGGTTATAGTTAAGTTTGGATAAATCATCAGTGAAAGTTAAGATATATTTATTTCCACCAGGTGTCACATTTCTCATTGGGACACAGACATTGCTGTGAATGAGCTCTAGAGGGCACTTTGTTTGGCTTGGTTCATGATGTTTGCTAAAACTTGGTCTTGTCCCTTTTACTTGAATGCAATATATGCAATTCTTCTCAATTGTACATTTTTTTATTTGCATGCCTTTTGTTAAGTTTTGGTTCTCTAGTTGTGAAATAGCATTGTTATCTCTGTGACCTAATCTCCTGTGCAACATCCAGCAGCATCTCTTACAGTTGCAGCTTTTGGTCAAGTTTGCACTTTGTGTGTATATGTCTAAAGCATACAAGTCTTCATGCACTTTGCCTATTACAATGAGTTCTCCATTTTGTTTAATCAGACATTCATCCCCAAATGAGGTGATCATTCCTCTTTTTGCAAGAACTCTCACTGAAATTAAATTATTTGCTAGTTATGGTACATATAAACAGTTCTCAACAAGAATTTCTCTGATCTGTCCATTTGGGAGGTTGCACTTTATGATTCCAGATCCTACTCCTTCTGCTATAACAGACTGTTCATCAGCCACACTCAGTGTTTCTTTTCTCTCTTCATTTAGAGGTTCAAAGAATCCTCTCTGTCCACTCCTGTGCATTGAGCCTGCACTGTCTAAACCCCATATGTTGTCTGTGGTTGCACCATTTGTTAATACGAATCACTTCTTTAGGGGTGGTCATTTCAAATTCTCCCTTTTTGTTTGATTTGAAGGGGCACCCTTCTGTTTGAAAGCATTACAGTCCTTTTTAATATGCCCTTGCCTTCCACATGAGTAATGGATTACTATAACTTATTATTTGCATATAAAGCGATCTGGTTAGAATTGTGTTCAGATTTTCTATTAGGTTGTTCAAACTGTGTTTGAATGTTTGTTCCAGTTCATTAATTACATTTGAAATAGAGAGGTTTCCATTTGATTCAATCTGGCATACAGTATTCTCATAACTTTAGGGTAGACTAACCAAAATCAAAACAACCAAGTCCTGATCTGTAATTTCTTTGCCAGCAGTCCTTAGTTCTTGACTCAGAGCAAGCATTTGAAATAAGTGCTCTCTCAAATTGCTCTCCTCAAGCATTCTTGCACTAAGCAATTTCTTTTGAATGTACAGTTGCTTTGTTAGAGAAGAATTAACATACAAACTTTTAAGTTCATTCCAGACTCCCTTTGCTGCCTGCATTTGAATAACTCTCAGAATGTTTCTATCTGTTAGACCTCTTATTAGAGTACCCCTAGCTTTCTTATCATCCTCGTCCCCAGATTTTTAGTCTGCCAAATCCTCTTCTTCTGGTCTGGAGTCTGTAATAATATACCCGAGTCCCATCTTGAGTAAATGGTTTTTCATTTCCTCTTTTGAAATGAGATAATTCACATCTGTCAGTCTATCTAGTACGTAGCTGTGCGAACCAATGCAAGAAGTAACCATTTTGCAGTTTCTTCCTTTTGCCTACAATTTGTCTAAACCATCTCATTTAACAATAGTATGTGCACTGTTGGCAGAGTTTAAATATGCAAAGGAAGTGGAGCACTGACTGTTTAGAGAAAAATAAGTAGATTTATTATAGAAAAACAAACTGTTATTGAACATACAGAGAGAAGCCTAAACTAACCAGTCTAACTACTGTAAAAGGGAAAAAAAAGAGAAACAGGAAGCTCTACAAAAGCAGGAAGTCTCCAGAACAGCCAATCAGGAGATAGCAGGGACACAGTTTGAAAAAGTGGGAAGTCCATAGTCCAGTTATACTAACTACAGGTCCTTCAGCTTGTAGGATACCTGTAAGATAATCCTCAGATCTCCTTCATAAGGCTGCAGTATAGACATTGCATATTCCAACACATCCAACCAGGATCTGAAACCATGGTTTCACAGTGGTTAACTAATGATAACCTTAACTTTGGTTTTGCAAAATGTATGAATGCCCCCATACACACATTCCCCAGCTACAGAGATGCCTGATGAGTGTGAAAAAGATGAAACCAGCATTTGTGGATTTGAGAGGTTGTAAAAACAGGATTTGGCTCACCAAATTAACTGTAGTTAAAATAAACTGTGTTAGATGAAGACCAAATTGACAATTTCTGCTGATTCCCCTTTCCTTCTGCAGACTACCTCATGTCAATCCTACTGTCTCCCAGGAGCATCATTTCATGAAGATCAGTGAGCTGCAGTGGGTGGGGGGAGGAATGAAAGTTCCATTCTACTATTCAAAAATTTAGTCTGGCTTACCCTGACCTGGATAGCCCAGATCTTGGAAGCTAAACAAGGTCAACTCTGGCAAGTTCTTGGATGGGAGATCTCCTTGAAATGCCACAGGCAGGATGCAGTGGCAGGTTTTATTCAGCCACCTCTCTGAATATCCTCCAGCCCCCCAGTAGGAGCCAGTCACCAAAGGTCACCATGATTTTCAGGGCACACACTCTCACATGTACGCACACACATATACATGAAAAATACAAACAAACAAAAATTAGTCTGGCTCAAAACCATGGATTTCTATTATTTCTGAACTGAACCATTCTACTATGCACATTATCTTTTAACCTTCTACAAGAAAATGCTATTAAAAGAATCCTAGGGTTCAAAATAGGAATATGTATTAAAAACTACAGCTTATGGTCATGTGAATGGGGAAGGGCTTCAGCACTGTCTTTTTGTGACAGCTGGCAAATATCAAAACTTGGGGAAGCTTCCAAAGCAATCCTAAAGCATATATTTGTGGTTATTACTTTGCTGGTGACATGTATATGACCAAGAGTCCATAGTTCATGCACATCTGTTTTTTTGTTGTTGCAGTATGGAGATTTCAGTTCATAGATAGCACTACCAATTGACCCCAGATTTACCATTACAAGAACTAGATTTTTTAAAATCAATAATAAGATCAAAAACATGAACTCAGAAAAATAATATTAACATAGATAACGGTAACAATGTTAACAAGAATATTAAATGTAAAAACATACAGAATGCATGCTTTAGCTCATCAATAAACACCAGTTGTGCGAAATCAATAAAATAACATCTATACTAATAAAATACAAAATCCATATATTTCTTAGGTAATTTATACAATTCTTTTGGATATGATGTAACATGCTCAAAAAAGGAGAACCATTTTTCAACAAAGTAATTTTTCTTTGTAGGAGAAAAGGGAGAACTGCCTTCTGGAAGCTGACTGGATTGATCTCCAAAAAGCCAGAGAACAGAGCTGAGTTGACAAAGAAGATCTGTTAGTAAGACCTGTGTCAGGTTTGCAGAGCAACATACCCATAGCCACAGAGAATCAATGTGGTACAGTGGTTGAATTGCCAAACTAGAACTCAGGAGATCTATTTATTTAAAACATGCATATGTCACCTCTTCAGAGTGGTTCACAAATGTAAACAAGATAAAATCATTAAAAAATAACATCATTAATGTTCATCATCTTTAAAAATCAGCCAGTAAAACTCAAAACCATAAAAACACATAAAAAGGCAAAACTCATAAGACATCTGGTGTTCTAAAAGATCCTTATAACAGTCATTTGGCTAGAAGTAGATTGTAAAAAAATAAAATAAAGATCAAGTCCCTAGTTAAAAGTCTTGATAAAAAAGTTTAGAGTCTGTAGTTTGCATGCATCCATTTTTTTAATGTAGAGATGAAAAAGAGAGTAGGGAGAATAATCCATATCAGGCTGGATAGTACCTAGGTTCAACCATGAAGTCCACTGAGTGATTTTGGACCAGCCATTCTCTCAAGATTACTGTCAAGATAAAAGGGAGGAAGGAAAAATGTGGGAGAAGAATTAACTACACTGTGAAGAATTAAGTACCCTGTGCTCCTTGATGTATTTCTTGTCAGATTCTCCCATGACTTAACATCTTCTAACTTAGCTCTGGCAGCTAGCCTGGGTAGGAAACGTTAAATGAAAAATTAGTAACCCTATCACAGGATTGTTTAATGGCTGGAAATCATCATCACCACCTTTGGGTTGTTTTCATTATAGTTTTTCAGCATGTGCAAGCAGCACTGGTCAACTGGGAAGGAAGTGTGTGGCTGTGTTTTCCATGTCCCTTTTTGTTATCCTACCAAACTGGTCCAGTTCACTATATTGGTGCAGTTTTGTGGCATGCTTATGTTTTATGGCATGCTTATATTCTGATATGATCATGGGAGAAGGGGAGAGATTTTACCTGGCTCTTCTCATTAATGTTTTTGTCCTTTTCACCTTGTTACTTATACAGATAATAATGACCTTTTATGAGACATGGGTAGCTAGAAACAGGCAACTGGTGAAGTTCTAATTCACTACTCCAGTTAGATCTCTTAACAGAATCAACTGGCCATAGCAGATCACTACTGCTCAATTATCTAGACGAGTGATACTAACTCAGTGGCTCAGGAGCCATATGTGGCCCTTTGTCATGCCACCTGTGGCTTTTCTGACCATGTTTCTCAGTATAGCACCTGCCCCATATTTCAAGAAAGTGGGCAGTGTAGCTTCAGGTTGGCATGTGATACCCACCTTGAAACAGCCACCACTGGAGGAACAGGTAAGCTGCAAGCCTCCCTGAGGTTGAAGGCTTCATGCCTTGATGGAAGTAAATGTTCTGGTTGATGGCAATTGTTCTCTGTGAGCCACCAAATGAGTACCGTTCATCTAGACTGTTATGCCAGGTTTCTGATTTATTGCCTCTTCTAGTGTGGATTTAGTCCCAACAAAAATTGGAAGTAGCTAAATTCCACTGAATCTCATTTATTGAGTGACCGATGGCATGTCAGAGAAAGGTGAGGGATAAAGATACTTCAAAGCGCCCCGGGGATGTCACACTGACCTTTTGCATCTAAGTCACTTTTGCATGTAGGCTTTAGTTTGGTCATGTGAAAAACATAACAGTGAGAAAAGGAAAATAATGTTTTCTCTTTGTGAAGGCAAAACAATTTGCTTGATTCTACAAAGCAATGGGGAACCTTGTGATGTTAGGAAGGAAGGCAGCAGATCTCACTGTTGGCAAAATCTTCCTTAAAGAAGAAAATCCAGCTTTTAGTGAGTGTAAGTGATATGCTGCACTTCTGTCATGCCTTAATCTACCATGCATTCTGGAAATGACATTTATCAAGGGAGAAGAGAAAAATTGAGTTAAAACACATCCCTGTTATATTGTGTTAAATGGAGAGCATTAAAAATCAATTTTATGACATTTTTATGATGAAAAACTGTCCCCAAGTACGCAAAAGTTATTCTCCCCATTACTTATAGAATAACTTGGCAATTGTTTGTCTTCCTCATACTAAATCAGGAGCAAAATAGAACTTGTATAACGTTGCTAGCTTTTTCCAAAGCATAAAAGTGAGAGAAAGCATACTTTGTCAAACAAGAAGGGGACATGAATAGGTGAACAATTGGAAAACAGTCAAATACTTGATGAAATATTGATTAATCTTGGAAAGAAATTCTAAGGAGCTTTCCTGCCCCATTGTCTGGGGAACATTATGATTACAGAAGTTCCATCTTAGAAGGAGAAAAATTTGACAAGGAATTGGCATTTACAAAGTCTGCTGGCAAGAGGATAGAGACAAATGGCAAAAGGATAAAAAGGGTTTTCAGCACCAATGCAATGGCTGTCCTATTGGTGTTAAAAATACAGAATCAGAACCACCTTGTATGGCATAAATCATCAGACAAGAGCCATCTCAAGAGACACAGCTAAGACAGTGGGGTAGAAGCATTTCAAATAAATCATATTTTGTCACCATATCTTGATCCTATGCATAGCTGTCTGTGCTTGAGCTCATTTGATTTAATTCATCTAAGGAAACAGGAACTTCCACAGAATTAGACTGTACAAATGGGGACCTGCAAGAAACCTGTGGGGGTGGCTAGCCCATTCTCTTACCTCTGCTTCTTCCCCTCTCCCCCTACTTCTCTCACACTCGTTTCCCTTCCTGCCACCCCTTTTTCTACTCTCTATGTCTCTCCCCCCATGCCTGTCACTTCCTTTCTGCCCCCCACTCCATCACTCTTTCTGCCCCTGTTACTCCCCCAGCCTCTCACCTACTTCCTCCCCCCTCAGCAACAGTGGCAGCAGCCGCTCTCCAGGAATCACAATGGAATGCCCAAATACAGAGATCAGTTCCCCTTAGGGTTGCCCGCTCCATGTGCCTGGAGATTTGGGGGTGGAGCCTTGGGAGGAGGATGTTTGAGCTTGGAAGTGACCTCGGCAGGGTATAATACCATAAACTCCACCCTTCAAAGCAGCCATTTTCTCCAGGGGAACTGATCTCTGTCATCTGGAGACAGATGTAATTCCAGGAGATCTACAGCTCTCACCTGGAGGTTTGAGGGTGGAGTCTATGGCATTGTATCTGACTAAAGTCCCTTCCCACCTCAATCCCCACCATCCCCAGGCTCCACCCCTTGAATATCCAGGAATTTCCGAACTGGGAACTGGCATCCCTATCTCCTTCCCACCCAACAACCTACCATTATCTTCCCCTCTGTCTTCAGCTTTCTGTCTCTGTAATGTATCCACTTGGACTGGTTCAAACCGGTCCACCATGTGGCCAGGCGAAGGGCCTGAGCTTCGCCCCGAAGGACAATGGACTAGTGGATCCTGACTCCCCTCCAATGGAGGAGCAGGAGTTAATCCAATCAATGTAAATAGCGAATCACCGTGTGTGTGTGTGTTTGGGGTGTGGGTCACTTGGGAATAAAAGCCGGCCTGCGAGCCGGCTCAGTTGTCTTGTTCTTCATCTAATAAAGTATGTGAGAGCTGAAATCACTAGTAAGTCTCAGTACTTTTCACTGGCGACGAGGATGGGATGCCAACTCCCTCCATGAACAACGACCACGAGACGAGCACCGCTGACCGCCCCAACGCCGAAAGCACCGAACGCCGCCGCCGAGCTTCGTGTCCGCCTCTTCGGTTCCTGGGCACCGCACCGCTCCCTAGCACCGCTGACCCCGAGAGCAGCCTCGCTTCCAACGCCGCCAACTCTACGCCTGAACCGCGACCTCCACGGGTGAGCACCATGGCCGCTAGCAACGAGAGCTTCCTCGCCTTCGACATCTCTCGTCCCGCACACTGGGAGACCTGGATCGAGACACTGGAGCATCACTTCGAGATCCATGGCATCACGGATGCGGGTACGAAGAAGGCCTATCTCCTGCGCTACTGCGGCATCGAGGCACACCTCCTCCTGAAGGACCTGGTGAACCCCCTCCTGCCGAAAGACGCGGCCGCCACCTACGACATGCTGGTCAAGGTGTTTACTGACCACTTGGCACCAAAGCCCACCAAGTTCGCGGAACGAATGGAGTTCTTCGCGAGAATGCAGGGCCCCGACGAAACATCTCCGGAATTCCTGGCCGGACTACGCCGCGCAGCCACAAGGTGTGCCTTCCCCAACCTCGCAGATACCCTCCTAAACCAGTTCTTGGTGGGGCTGAAGGAGGCGAAGCTGCGCCGCAGGCTCGTCAGCCGGAACGACCTCACTCTGGAGGCCGCCATCCAAGAAGCGGCCGCCTACGAGAAGTCCCACGCAGATCGCCGGCCTAAGACGGTCCATCGCCTCCAGGACTCCGGCCCCTCGGATGACTCGAACGATGAGGAGATCCTACAGGTGAACCGCCGATCACAGCCACGCACCCAACGCAACAGGGGATCCCCCGCACCACCAAACCAGCCCAACGCATCTGCCTGTGCCAGCTGTGGCGACGCTCACGAGCGCCGGACCTGCCGTTTCCGGGATGCCGTCTGCAGGACCTGCAACAAGGCCGGACACCTCGCCCGAGTCTGCCGCTCCAAGGGCAAGCGCCTGGGATCCACTGCCCAGCTGGACGCCGCAAGCCTGCACACCGTGACGACACAGCGCCGGCAGACGGTATGTAACTTGCCCCCTGAAAGCCCGGACAAGGTGCATGTGACTGTCCAAATAGAGGGGTCCCCCTGCCAAATGGAAATAGACTCAGGGTCCTCGTTCTCTATAATTTCCGCGGAGACCCTTAAAACGCTATGCCCCAAGGGGGACCCCGACTGCACAAGCCACGGGGGTTGAAACTGACAGACTTTAACAAAAACCCAGTGGCAGTCCGTGGCTGGGGCAAGTTTCAAGTCCGATTTAAAGGGTTCTCGGGCTTGCTGGACCTGCTGGTTGTGGAAGGGCGCCTCTCAAGCCTCCTGGGACTGTCGTGGTTTGGGCCTTTGGGACTCCAAATAGCAGGAGTAAACCACCTCGGGACCGCTGACTGGGAGGCAGTTTGCCGGGAGTTCCCCAAAGTATTCGATGGGACCCTGGGGAGGTACAATGGGACCCCGATTTCGCTAGATCTGGACCCTAACGTACGACCCATCCGCATAAAGGCACGGCCCCCTCCCCTAGCCATGCGGGAAAAAATAGAGGCCGAGCTCGACCGCCTGGTCGCCCAAGGCGTGCTGGAACCGGTCGCGTCAGCGCGCTGGGAAACTCCCATTGTAACGCCAATTAAACCGAATGGGGCTATACGCATTTGTGCAGATTACAAATGCACCATAAATAAGGCTCTGCAGGACCACGCCTATCCGGTCCCGGTAGTGAGCCATGTCCTGGCCTCCCTGACGGGGGCCAAAGTTTTCGGCAAATTGGACCTGGCACAGGCTTACCAGCAGCTGCCAGTGGACACGGCCGCTGCGGAAGCGCAAACCATCACCACCCACAAGGGGGCTTTCCGGGTCAATAGACTGCAGTTTGGGGTTTCAGTGGCGCCAGGGATTTTTCAATCTTTCATGGATTCCCTCCTGAAAGGAATTCCAGGGGTCCAGCCCTTTTTAGATGATGTCATCATCGCGGCACCGGACTCCACCGCCTTCACCGAACGGCTGCGTCAGGTCCTGCAGAGGTTCGACGAGGCTGGCCTCAAGGTGAAGAAGGAGAAATGCCTCCTGGGGGTGCCCCGCATCGAATTCCTGGGGTTCGCAGTCGATGCACAAGGCATCCACCCCACAGACGAGAAAATTAGAGCGATCACACAAGCCCCGGTCCCCACGTCCAAGCCGGAACTCCAGGCCTTCCTGGGCCTCTTGAACTTTTACCACGCGTTTCTGCCCCAAAAGGCAACGGTGGCTGAACCCCTCCACCGGCTGCTGGACAAGGAGGCGCCGTGGGCCTGGAAGCCGGAGCATGCGGCAGCTTTCCAGGCGGTAAAAGACTTGTTGGTCTCCAACGGGGTGCTGCACCACTTCTGCGAGGCTTTACCTGTGGTTCTGGCGTGTGATGCGTCGCCCTACGGGGTGGGGGCGGTGTTGGGGCATCGGTTGCCGGATGGCCGGGAGGTCCCGGTCGCCTACTATTCTCGGACCCTGTCTTCTGCGGAGCGTAATTACGCGCAGATAGACAAGGAGGCACTAGCGATAGTGGCGGGGGTTAAAAATTCCACCATTATCTCTATGGCCGCCTGTTCGAGATCCTTACAGACCACAAGCCTCTCCTGGGCCTCCTTGCGCCCGATCGACAGACGCCGCAGATGGTCTCGCCCAGGGTTCTCCGCTGGTCCATATTCCTGGCGGGGTACTCTTACACCCTCACCCACCGCCCGGGAAAGGCCATGGGTCACGCGGACACGCTCAGCCGCCTCCCACTGCCCGCAACGGACTCAGACCCGGCCCCCGCCCATGTCATCGCACTCCTAGAATTGCTGCCCGATCGCCCAGTACATGTCAAGGAGGTGGCCCGCCTCACAGGCCGCGACAGGGTTCTCTGTCGAGTTTTGAACTGGGTGGGGAGGGGATGGCCGACAGCTAGACAAGACCCGGAGTTTGCGCCTTTTGTCACAAGGCGCGATGAGCTGTCGACCTATAAGGGGTGCCTAATGTGGGGAGGCAGGGTGGTCATTCCGAAACCACTACAGGAACGGGTACTGAGGGACCTTCATGAGCACCACCCTGGGGTAGTCAGGATGAAGGCTCTGGCGCGGGGATATGTCTGGTGGCCAGGGTTAGACCGGGATATTGAGGACATTGTAAAAAGGTGTCAACCCTGCCAGGCCTCCCGACCCGCACCCCCGACGGCTCCAGACAGGGCCTGGGAATCCTCTCACCGCCCCTGGTCACGCCTGCACCTCGACTTTGCGGGCCCGTTCCAGGGGCAGCTGTTTTTTATACTTGTAGACGCCTACAGTAAGTGGCTAGAAGTAGAGCCGGTACCATCCACCTCCTCCCGGGCGGCCATCCGAGCGATGTGGCGGATTTTCAGCTCGCACGGACTCCCCGACACCCTGGTCACCGACAACGGAACGGCCTTCACGTCCGGGGAGTTCCAGGAGTTCACCCGCCAGCACGGGATTCGCCACATCAGGTCGGCCCCGTTCCACCCCGCCACCAATGGCCAAGCCGAACGCATGGTGCGGACGGCCAAAGAGGCGCTCCGTCGGACCGAAGGAACGGACTGGGACTTCAGGCTGGCGCACTTCCTGTTCGGCCAGAGAACGACGCCCCATGCGACAACCGGCCGGAGCCCGGCGGAACTATTGATGGGCCGACGCCTCACCACCAGGCTGGACCGGTTACATCCCGATCGAGCGCCCGAGCGGGAGCCCTGCACGGAAACGCCAGCGGCGGCGCGAGGGTTCTTCCCAGAGGACCCGGTGTACGCACGGAACTACGCGAGAGGGCCCCCGTGGATTCCCGCCCGAGTAGTCCGGGTCCGTGGCCCCCGGTCCTACAAAGTCTCGGTGGAAGACGGCCAGATCCTGCATCGCCACATCGATCAGCTACGTCGCCGGGTGCTACCCCGGAGCCGGATGAGGGGGAGGAGTGGGACGAGCCAGCTCAACCAGACGCGGGGGCGGACGCACCAGAAGAAATCCCGGGGGACTTCAACTCCGGACTGACAGCCACCGCAAAAGACACACCGGCCGAGATGGTGAGCCCAGCCCCGCCAACACCAGAGCGGCCACCAGTCCCCACAGCCGCCCGGGAGGCTGTCAGTGCCCCCATGCCAGAGCCCCGTCGCTCCACGCGAGAGCGGCGGCCCCCCAGCTATTTGAAAGACTATGTGTGCGGGTGTTTATCGGACCAAGGGGGGAGGGGTGTAATGTATCCACTGGAGAACATGAGCTCTGGACAGCCATGTGCTTGGACTGGTTCAAACCGGTCCACCATGTGGCCAGGCGAAGGGCCTGAGCTTCGCCCCGAAGGACAATGGACTAGTGGATCCTGACTCCCCTCCAATGGAGGAGCAGGAGTTAATCCAATCAATGTAAATAGCGAATCACCGTGTGTGTGTGTGTTTGGGGTGTGGGTCACTTGGGAATAAAAGCCGGCCTGCGAGCCGGCTCAGTTGTCTTGTTCTTCATCTAATAAAGTATGTGAGAGCTGAAATCACTAGTAAGTCTCAGTACTTTTCAGTCTCCTTTCCCCCTGCAGCTTCTACTGAGGAAAATTATTGTCTTTCTTCACAATGGGGACTAAAGCAGTTGACATTATTCTCTCCTCCTTTTTATCCACACAACAACCCTATGAGGTAGGTTAGGCTGAAAGCATGTGACTGGTCCAATATCACCCAGTGAATTTCCACAGCAAGATGGGGATCTAAATCTGGGTCTCGCAAACCCTGTTTTGAATCTCTGACCATTATACTATACTAACTTTCATAGGGTGGCTGCTGTTGAACAGTAGCAAGCAGCCAGGCCTAATTGAATCATGCAAGTCAGGTGGTATCAAGTCACTCAGAGGATGCTGTTAGGCCTAGGTTTGCCAGCCTCCACATGGAACATGGAGATCCCTCAGAATTACAGCTGAACTCCAGACAACAGAGAAAATTAGTGGACTCTGTGGTATTATATCCAGCTGAGGCCTCTCCCCTCCCCAAACTCAGCACTCCTCAGACTTCACTACAGAATCTTGAGTAATTTCCCAACCTAGAGCAGGCAATCCTAATCCCATGCCTGGCTCCATAATAGGCCTGTAAAGTGCCCTTCCCCCTTCCCCTGCCTTTTTAACCCAGCCCCCTGCTATTTAGCTATTCATACTGCAGGAGGAGTCATCCCCAATCCAAGATCCAATTCTGTTTTTGCTTCCCCCCCCCCAACAAGGCTATCAGCCAGTCTATCTCTAGATGTGGTGGGGCCTGGAGTAGATCCCTGTGACAGCCATGTCAAAAGGTATGGGGGGTTCAACCCTCCCCAAGGATTTTTTAAACTTTTCTACAGACCTACGGAGTCCCATGAGTTCTTCACCCAAAAATGTGACTCACATGGAATTCACTGTCACAGGAGGTGGCAGCAGCTACAAACATGGACAGCTTCAAGAGGGAATTGGATAAACATATGGCACAGAGGTCTGTCAGTGGCTATTAGCCACAAGGTACAGATAGGAACTCTCGGTCTGAGGCAAGTGATAATCTGTATTCTTGGTGCTTGGGGGGGTCAACAGTGGGATGGCTTCTAGCGTCCTGGCCTGACTGCTGGACCTCCTGATGGCACTTGGTATTTTTGGCCACTGTGTGACAGAGTGTTGGACTGGATGGGTCATTAGCCTGATCCAACATTGGCTTCTCTTATGTTCTTATGTAGAAGAACCTGTTGGAGGAGAATATGCCCCTTATCTATGGAGATAGGTATCTGTGAATAGGGGACTATTGGGAATTAGATCTATAGACAGCTGCAGTCCTATAAACACTTTCCTGGCAGCAAATCCCACAGAAATCAGTGGGATTTACTTCTGAGAAAGGTTCAGATGATCAGCTATGTGGCTGTATCCTCTAGTAATAAGGATAACCTTCATGTCCACTACATCTTTTGGCAATAAAGTCTACAACATACTTGTTCACAGGGTGAACATGTACTTCCTTTTGCCCATTCTGAATTGACTACCCATCCACTTTCTCCACCACATGCATAATTTTATAAATATTTCTCAGTTCCTCTCTTGTATTTGTTCTGAACTAACCCCCCCCCCCTTTAGGAAAGATGTTCCAATTCATAGTTCCCCTCCTCCGTACTTTTTTTGAGCTCCACAATAGCTTTTTCAAATAAATCCAAATGAAACCACATCACAGATTTATACAAGGACATTGCAACATCAGTCATTTTATTTCCAGTCCCTTTCCTGATAACATCCAGCACTGAGTTAGCCTTTTTCATTACATCACTACACTGTATTGACATCTCCATTGAACTATCCAGTACAACATTTTCATTGAGCTATCCATTATAACCGCTATCTCTCTGTTTTTGAAGATCCAGTTGAAATTTCTCCAAGTTGTTGAAGTCAGGATTTCCCTCCCCCATATTGCTTGTCTGTGAAAACTATGCAGCTTCAGCTACAATCCTTTTGGTGGGAACTGATATAGGGCTAATTTTTCACCTGATTTAGAGTTAGCAATGGATGAACTCCACCAGCCTTGCTTTGGAATGGGCTTGTTTCAGATTAATTATAATGGGTTCAATTCCACCCCTTCATGAGCTCCACCACCATTGGTTGCCAACAGCAAAAGATGGTGGAAGTATCCGAAGCTGCTGCTTACTATTTAGACCAAAGAATGTTTCAGTCTGCTCCCACTGATATGTTGGATTGGCTCTGCCTCTCCTCCAGTTTCTTTTGGTCTTACTGTTTTTTATATTTACTGCTTTCCCTTATGGTATTCATTTCTAATCTCTGTCTTACATATTACTTTATATCCTGACCTTCCTGAAAATCTTCCTCATTGCTCTAGTATAGTTGACGTCCCTTGTCAATACCTTAGTTAACCTATTAAATTGTTGTTCTACAATTAATGCTAGTCATTCTACATAATCTCTTTCTTTCTGAGTTTCTCTTTTGTGGTTCTCAGTGACCTCTGTATTTCTCCACCTACCCTTGCTGATCTTTCTTATGGATCATTAACCTTTCCTTACTCCCCAGACTGGAAGGGAGGAGGAGCTAGATCTTCTTACCCTGCTTGTTTCTTTCTTTTCCATGTTTTTCTAGTTTTGAAGATCTTTTTGCTCATTTCTTTGCTTCTTCTAGTCTGCTTCTTTTAATCTGAAAATTGCTATTATTGATTATCCTTCCAGTATTTGTTGTTTCTTTTAGATCTGTGAATATTCATTCTATTTTCTTTTGATATATTTTTATATTTTTATCAACCTTTTCTAGTTTTGGCTTTGTAGATTGATTTGTGTCTTGTTTACATGTTGTGCAGTTTTTAATCCCCAGTATATATGTGTGCAAGGTACATTATTTTACATACTCTATAGGATACATAATGCGGATGCACAGTTAGTACTGAACAAGGGGTATGTTTTATTGGGGAAAGCTGATGCAAAGAAATAGTGCAAAAAGAAAGAATCATAAATTAGAATCACAGAAAGAAGTAAATTGAAATGGAGGGTTGGTGACAAAATGAAATGGAAAAGAAATTCAAAATCATCCCTGTTGATTTGTTTCCTTAAAAATACTTTTTAGGTCCCCCAATATTCCAGTTATTACCATATTCTTTTACTATTGTCAGACTAATCAATGACTTGTTTATTCTCAGCCAGTCTATTTTGTTCTTGAGCCTGATTCTCAAGTTCATCATTCTGCTGAGAAACTTAGTATAACTGAAACTTCCCTTACTAGTTAAGTTCATGGTTGCCAGGTTTTTGATACACCCATCCTATGAGAATTCTTTGAGAGGGATTCTGAAAGCCTTAATGGCAACTTGGCTATAATGACTGGCTTTCAAGGGCAATTAACAGCCACTCCCTGATATCATGTCCCTCTTTCTAGAAAAGAACTACCCTTGACTTTACAAGAGAGCTGGGTGAACTGATAAGAGGTGGGAGACACCCACAACAATAATACTGGAGGTCCTGGACTGTTGGGATGAGGGTTTGATTCTCTTATACAAGTATATAACCTAGCCCAGTGATGGCGAACCTTTTAGAGACCAAGTGCCCAAACTGCAATCCAAATCCCACTTATTTATTGATAAGTGCCAACACAGCAATTTAACCTGAATACTGAGGTTTTAATTTAGAAAAAACAATTCATTAACATCTTTTGTCTTAAAAGAAAAGCACAATAACAGAGCTTTCAACGATACAAACAGCTTTTTATTGAAAGGTAAAAGTTTGCATTTGGCATGAAGTTTGCATTTGACGTCATACACACAAACTCCTTCCAGTTAGTACAGGACAGGACCCTACCTATTGACCTGGTCTGTCTTTCTCAACATGATCTTACACATTTTCACACCTAAAGTGACAGCCCTCTTCCCCCTTCCATGGGAAAGAGACAGAAAAACAGCACACTCAGTGGAATCTGCCACTTCTAGATAGATTCAAAGTAAATTAAATTTTGATCCTGCAAATCTTGACCGATGAACAAATAAAACACTTCAACTTGAGCACTTCAACCAGGTGACCTACCCCCAAAGCATATCAAGGCTGCACGGAATGAGAGACCACGGAATGAGCAGAACACTTCTGCTACTCCCAGGGGCTGTCATTCCACTCCATGGTCTCTCATTCCAGTCACAGAACACTCCTGCTACACCCTGGGGCCATCATTCCACTCCATGGTCTCTCATTCCAGTCCCTGAACACTCCTGCTCCACCCTGGGGCCGTCATTTCACTCTGTGGTCTCTCATTCCAGTCCCTGAACATTCCTGCTCCACCTTGGGACTGTCATTCCACTCTGGGACCTGTCATTCCAGTTCTTGAACACCCTGCTACAGCCTGGGGCTGTCATTCCACTCCGTGGTCTCTCATTCCATTCCGAAAGTAGTGTAGTTGGGCCCAGAGACCCTAATGGAAAATCCATTTCGCATTTTTATTGCAACTCTACTTGTACTGTAATGTATTTCAATGAAACCCATGCAAGTCAATTGGCATTCCTGTCTCCCATTATTTCCAGTGGGCCTTCAAGTGTTCCCCATTGTTTCCAATGGGCAATCCTGTCTTTCCTTTCAGTACATCCCATACATCTGCCCTCCTACACGGCTACTCCAAAAGGCATTTTAGTTATTCCCATGAGTGCAAAAAGCCAGAGCAAATTTACAAGCTGACTAAAAATGCAATCCTGTGCTCTCATACTTGAAAGCAAGTTCGGTTGTCTCAGTGGTGCTTAATTTTGAATAAGTATGCACAAGATTGGGTACTGCTTTTGAAGCGGCTATTCATTTCTGCCTCATCCCTCGGCCCCAGCTCATCGCTGGAGAGTTGGGAGCTCTGAAGTTCAGGGACAGTCTTTCATCACTGGGGGGGTGCCCTATGTGTGATTTCCTGGACACTCTCAGGAAGCTATAATTAGGGGGGAGGGGTGTTGCGCCTTACCTCCACAGGGCGGGAGCTCTGGCTTGCCTTGAGCCACCTCACCACAGCACTGGCTGCCACCCCCTCCTGCAGTACCAGCTCCAAAACAGTCTCCATGTCCAACTCCTTGAACAGCCCTTCAAATCACAGCCTCTGAGCAGGCGCACAAGACATGCCACCCAAAGCAGCGGGGCAGTCCCGAAAGGAAGCAAAAGGGGTGGGTACTAAAGTTTTTTGGACTCCAGGTTACAGCACAGGACGCTGGAGGGCGCAGCGAGAGAGACCAGGCAGAGAGCCAAAGAGGGAGGAGGGGGAGGAGGAATAGCGCACCTCCCCAAAGAAGGCGGGTTTGGAAACTGAAGTGGCACACTCACGCAGATGCAACTTTTGGCAACGAGCCTGAGTGGGCATCCCTGGGAATGCTCAGCCTCACTTCTCTGGGGCAGAAGGGGCATGGATTGGAGTGCGCATTTGCAAAGGAAGGGGAGTTGCCATGCTTTCCCAGGCTAAGGGTGCAGGGGCAGGCTGTGGGGATTCCTTGGTGAGCAGCTCCTGGGCTTTGAGTAGGCAGGGATTGTGGGTTGGTGTCAGGCTGTGAGGAAGGTGGAGTTCGCAGGGAAAGCAATTTCCCTTTTCTCCTTCCCCATGTCAACAAGCGGGGTGCCTGCACTGGGGGTTTGCACATCTTTTCCTCTCATGTGTGGTATTTGCTTTCCAACCAGGGCCCAGGGTTTGGCCTAGGGCCGGCTGGTGCAGCAGCTGCAGCAGCACAATAAGCAGGCTCAGCCGCCTCCTCGCCCCTGCCGACAGAGAGGGCTCCGAGTGCCACCGAGTGCCGTACCATAGGTTCGCCACCAGGGACCTAGCCCTTCCCCTTTGGCTTGTCTTTGGGAGCTGTCCTAAGAGATCTACTCAGATATATTCACTGGCTCTAACTGCCAGGAAAGTGGGGTTGTTGGATTTTTTGTCTGTTTGTTTTTAGGACTGCGATGTAAAACTCTTAATTAGCATATTTATTCAGTGCAAGTTAAGAGGCTTGATATAATATTTTTTTCCTTTTAAGTGCACATTATTTCCCTAGTTAAGTTTTGTCCTTTTCCTTCTATATTTCTAAAATGTGTCCATTTTATCTTTTGATTCTACTAAAATCCTCATTCTGAGTCTCACACTGCCTTTTGTAATGTTTCCCTGATAGCCTTTTCTGTCTCAGGCCTTAAAAGTATTATTTTTTTTTCTCAGTCTAACCACTCATGTACTTTTACTTTCTTTTGGTTTTCATCACATTACACATCTCTATTTAACTTGCTAGCAACTTGCTCCTTGTATTTTTCTAAACTTCACCTATTGTAATCTATATCAATGGCATTGTCCCTTCTAATCTATCTTTGGCACTTTGTCTCACTCTCTCCTTTCTCAGCCTATATAATTCATCAGACTTCATAGTTCTCCTTTCCATTCCTTCCCCCCCCAACCTCTGGAACATGAAACTCTCTCCTTCCAGTCACTTTCTTTAAGGTTGCCAAATGAAAAACCAACTAGATATCTCTTCCTCTAGGTATCCAGTTGCCTTCTCTAACGTTGACAAATGGAGGGAGGAAGATATCTTGCACCTTTAATGGGCAGTTGAAGCTTTTTATGGCATGGTTAAATAGCATGACCTGATGATAATTTCTTTCAGAGTAGATTTATATTAAAGGGACAACTAGAGGGAGCAGTTCTGAAACTGGCAACCCTGAGTCCTTTCCATTTGTCTCACTCTAAGGAATTATTCTTAAGACTATTATTATTTTTTTCAAAAAAAGGTTTTTCATATTTCCATGCCAAGAAAAAAAAGTCACTTGCTAATTTCCTATGTATCTGGCCAATGTTAAAGACACAGGGCCTCAAAAAATTGGGGCAACCCTAACTAAGAAGTAAATAAATACACAAGGACAACAGAGATTGGTCGGTAATAGCTGCATTAGCTGTAGTCCACAAATAGGGCTGCCATCTTTTCTGCCCTGTAAGATTTCAGCATAGAGCAAATGACTGATGAAAGTTTGACTTACTCTTACTCTTGAGCCTTCATCTACAGAAATAAGTAGATGAGCTTTGTCATGGCATGTACATAGTATGTAGATGAGCTTTTTATGTTAAGTACAGATTACAATATCTGCAGATCAAGCTGCTGATAAAGGAACAATGGAACCTTTCTTACATTAGCTCTGCAATGAAGATTCAACAACTCAGTTTCCCAGCCGTCAGCACTCAAGCCGTTCGGCTGGGGGGCCGCCTTTGCATCCCGGCAAGGAAGGGAGGCAGCAGCGATGCAGCGTCGCATCTGGGGCTAAGGGGGCGGAGCCCGAGCTTATTTAAGCAGCTCGTGGCTCCAGCCCTCATTCTTTGCCCTGCGCTCAGACAGGAAGGAGCTCTGCGAGCTTCGTCCCTGTCCGTTGGTTTCGGTTTCGGCTGGGGGAGGCATAGGCTCCGAGGCAGAGCAGAGTGGGCGGCGGCGAACAGGGGAAGGCTGAGGTTGCTTCTTGCGAGGAGTGGTGGTGTGGGTTTTGTGTGGGTTGGTGGCCATTTTAGATCTCTACTCACCTACTGCATAGTGGCCATTGTGTAGTTTGGGGGGCCTTTTTTGTAGGATAGACAGCCATTTTGTGCGCTTGGGTGCCCCCCTCATTTTTTTACTCTTTTCCTCCCAAGTTGGTGTAGTGGTTAAGTGTGCAGACTCCATTCTTGGGTGCCTGGGTGGAGTTCCCACTAATTTACTTGCTCTCGGTTGTTGACTCTGGGCCCCTGTATTCTTGCTGGGCCGTTCCATAAGGAGGCCAATTGGGCATGAGATTTAGCCCATCTGACAACAGGTGTTTTGAAGGAAGAGTGAGCAGTTTCCCGACGCTTTAATATCCTTGGGTAAGGGTGGGTTATAACCCGGTTCTCTTCCTTGCCTTCTTTAACTATGGCACCTAAAAAAGGCACTGGTCGCTCCAAAGGTAAGCAACCTGCTCCTAAGGCCCCTCCAAAGAGGCCAGCCCCCACCCTCTCTTCTTCTGATGAGGAGGGTGATGATGAGGTTCAGCAGGCCATATTGGCTCACCTGATGGCAGTAGAAAAGGCTTCTGGGTTGGCTGCCCCCCATCCTCCTTTAGTTCCTGAGCAGGTTGGGTGGAAAGAAACTCAGGCATCAGCTAGGAAACGTTTCCAGGCTGAGGTGTTGACCCGTCTTTCTCTCATTGAGGGTAGGATTTCTGCAGGTGTGGGGTCCAGCACTGGAGATGCAGGCCACCAGAATGATGCTCTGGCGGGCACTTTTGGAGAGGGGCCTTCTTCAGGAACAGAAGTGCCTACCTTGACGGCTGCTGCAGCTAACACCACAGCAGGAAAGTCAGCTTCTGGCTCTCCTCCTGGGGCGGCATGGCCATGGGGGCATTGTGGGGCCCCGCTCACCCCAGGTCAAGGGTCCGCTCCTGCTTTACATAATCAGGGCATGGGACCACAGTGGGGTGCACAGTCGGTTCCTTTGCCTATGCAATGGCCTTCTGGATCATGGTATGGTTTGCCTACAGGGGGACCTGGCCAGGGTTTGGGATCCCCATCTTATGGGTGTGCATCCTATGCTGCCACCCCTGCTTCTGAGTTGCCTTTTGGAGATGTGGCTTTGTCATTAGGTGATCATTTATTGCCGGCCACTAGAGAGAAGATTTATGGTGGGGAATATGTTGATTTCTTTTCCCTTCTTTTTCAAGAGTTGGAAAAGAAAGACAAAAATGACCTAGACGATAAGGACAAAGAAAAGCTTCGGAAAATGAGAGAAGATTGGACTTGGGCCAATTGGGTGGCTGGTTTTGTAGTTTATGCAGGGGTGTTGGCAAGGGCACAGCTTTGGCGAGTGGCAGCTTTATTTCAGTATTTCGACATTATCTACAAAGGGTATACAGGTTTCACTGGGCCGGCATGGATCCAGTATGATGAGGAATTTCGCATGTGGGCAGCCATGAACCCTTCCCTTCAGTGGGACCAGATACACGCCCACCTATGGTTACAGATCATGTCCCCAGCTCGTCCTAATGTGGGTGACCAGTCACACAGTGGACACATAGTGCAGTGCCTACCTGTGTCATCTACCACCCGCGGTGCCGTGGATCAGGCGGTTCAACCCTGCCAGCTATGTTGGGAGTTTGGGTCACAAGGTGTTTGCAGCCAGAAGGCCTGCCAATATAGGCACGAGTGCCCTTTGTGCAGTGGACCGCATCCTTTCTCAGCTTGCTTCCGGGGTAAATCCCGGAGGGGCCGTAAGCGATTCGAACTGGGGGGCTCTGGAGCAGCTGCTGGTAAAGGGCCCCAGTCCCATAAAACTGAAAGTGCTTGAGGATTGGTTATGCTGATACCCCAAGTGGGATGATAGTTTTTATCTGTTAAACGGTTTTCGTTTTGGTTTTCGTATTCCCTGCCAGGGTCCTAGGGACTCGTTTATGGCACCTAATTTAGCATCTATCAAGGGTTTGGGGCACGTGGTTAGGCGCAAGATTGAAAAGGAGAGGGTAGAAGGAAGGGTACTGGGCCCATTTCCTTCTCCGCCAGTGGCGAACTTGAGGGTTTCCCTGTTAGGCATTGTCCCAAAAAAGGCCCCTGGTGAGTATCGGTTGATACACCATCTGTCTTATACAGTTGGGGGCCGGCCTCCAGATTTGTTCTGATGCGGCAGGGTCCCTGGGTTTTGGTGTCTATTTTCAAGGGCACTGGTGTGCCGAGGAATGGCCAGTAGAGTGGGTGCAAGATGGTACTTCCAGGGACCTCACCTTTCTTGAATTTTTTCCCATTCTGGTGGCGATTTGGTTGTGGGGGGACACGCTGGCTAATCACACAGTGCATTTTTGGTGTGATAATTTGGCTGTTGTCCAGATCATCAATTCCCTCACGTCCAAATTGCCTCAAGTAATGGAATTGGTGCGAGCATTTACACTCCACTGCCTTCGTCTCAATATTCTGTTTTTTGCCCGACATGTGCCGGGGATCGACAATGGGGTGGCTGACGCTATCTCTCGCAAACAGATGGGGAGGTTTCATCAGCTGGCCCCGGAAGCCGACCTGCATCCGGCGCACATGACACTGGAGTTATGGCGGGTTGGAAGGCGGAAGTGAACAGGGCAATTGGACTGGCTGTTGTGCCAGGAACAAAGCAGGCGTATGACCGTGCGGTCTGCCAGTTTTCCAAGTTTAGGAAGGAGGTAGGGTATCCTGACCTGTGGCCAGTACCAGTGGATCATTTGCTACACTTCTGTGTAGCTTCCTGAGGTAAGGGGCTGGCGGTAAGCTCAATAAAGGGATTGTTCTCAGCCATTGCCTTTGCTAGCAAAGCGAAAGGGCTAGCAGATGTTACAGGTGATTTTAGGATTCACAGGATGCTCGAAGGGTGGTTATGGGAAGCGGGCGCCCTCCAGGATGACAGGCAGCCTATTTCCCCTGCTGTGCTAAGAGGTTTACAGGTTGTTTGGGGAGACATTTGTACATCAGAGTATGAGGCCTGTCTCTTTCATGCGGCTTCACTAATTGCCTTTTTTGGTGCGTTCCGCATTGGCGAACTTGTTGCGCAATCCAAGTCAGATAGGTCAGGCCATGCTTTCGAGATACGGGACGTCCGTTTGTGTGGTGATCGGGTTCAGCTCACTGTGAGGCAGTCCAAAACGGATCAACGTGGATGAGGTATGGTTGTCTCCATCGGTGTTGGAGGCTGGTGTCTTGTTTCGGCACCAAGATGAAAGCCCTTTAACAAGACACCAATTTTGGTCCCTTACTTCTATGGCCCTGGCTAGGATTGGTTTAGCAGGAGTTCGATTTTGCACCCATTCTTTTAGGATTGGGGCAGCGTCCACGGCAGCGGCTATGGAATATCAGCCTAGGGATATACAGCGTGTGAGTCGATGGAGGTCCTCAGCTTACAAGGCCTATGTTCGCCCCATGGCAGGTTTGTAATTGTATCTTGAATGTTTTAATTTGTTTCTTTTCATTGTTGTCTTGTTGCAGGTCCTGTTGGCTGGCCGGAATGGAAGAGGGTCCTCATCTGCGGGCATAGTTACGTTTTTGGGCCGCGCATCGTGCGAAGAGATCGCCCATTGGCTCGCAGTTGGGGCTCAGCCAACGGGCCTTAGTTGAATGGCTGGGTCATCGTGGTTTGCAGTGGCCTGGTTTGTTGCACTTGTTGTTTAAGGAGAGGGTTGGTTCTCCTCCTCATATTTTGGTTCTTCATTTAGGGGGCAACGATTTGGGCTTTATGAAGGGAAAAGCCTTGATTATTCAGGCTCAAATTGATTTTCGCGAAATTAAACAGCGATGGCCTGAAACTTTAATTGTATGGTCGGCTATGACACCATGGCGGGTTTGGCGTGGGACCTGCAACCCGTTGGCCATTGATAAAGCTCGTCGAAAAGCCAATCAGGAAATCCAAATTGCCCTTGAAAAGGGCATGGGTTAGTATTTGCCTCACCCGAGCATACATGCGAGTGATGGTAGCTTGTATAGAAGTGATGGTGTGCATTTGTCAGAGGCCGGGATGGACCTCTTTTTGAATGACTTATGGCAAGGGCTTTGCGATGCATTGGCATCTTTAGTGGGTGTAAAGGCCTAAGCTTAGGCTTGACCTTTTCAGTGGCAGGAATTCGTTCCATACAGAGCACCGGGTATAACCCCTTTGGGGGGCATAGGGGTCTTGCCAGTATAGTCCTTGGGCCATGCAACCCGGGACAGGGAAAGCAGATCGCCTACGGCATTGCAGGGATTGTCCTCCCTTTGAGCCTTGCGGCTTGGGGTCAGTTTCTCGGCAATTGGCCGGTTACCAGGCTGACCGGACGCGAGCCATAAGTATTTGGCTGTCGTCTGGGGCGGGGTGGCTCACCATAGTATAATGGCGAGGGAGGGATCTTTAGACCCCTGCCCTCGGCCATGCTGCAATCTGTCTGCCCTTGCCATTGGTTATTGTTCAGTTTAATAAAAGTGGCCCATTAATACCCAATTGTTGTCTATCTCCTTATTCCAGCTCGGGGGGCAAAAGCCTTTTTAACTTATTGATGCAGGAAAGGGGGGGGGGAGTGTCACCTGATGGATTTCTTCCTGCCATGATTCAGTTAAAAGAACACTCCAAAAATTGTTGAAAACTTCATTCACAAAATCATGGTCTCTGTGATAATGTATAGATCCCTCTCAGTAACACTGTAATTAATGAATGAGCACATCTTTTATTCACATGTACATTATTCAAACAAACAAAACCTCATTACAAATAAGTATAATTGGTACATGGGTAGCTATTGTGTTACCTTAAGCCTGCTTGCAAAGTGACCCAGCTTCACTCTTGAATTTCATAGTGCCTTGAAAACCTCATTGAAATGAAATTATTGCTCAGTAATTCACAGCTGCCTGGTATTTACTCTCTGAATAATTGAGGGTTGATAAGGCTCTCAGTTATTGCCATGGAGCACAACCACTTAGCCCATCACTGAAGTCAAGACATGTGCACAGGCAGTTTTAGTGTTTAAGATGATTCATGAGTTCCTGGGGCAGGAGGGGGAGCAGACTGATAATATGGGACTTTATTTGGCCTCATTCAGTTCTGGTTTTATATATCTCCTTTCCTTCTCTATGCAAATAGGTTCTTTCTAAAGAGAGTTTTTCATACTCCAACAGGAGTCTGTGTACAGGCTACTTGGTTCCCCAAAAGGCAGAAGGTCTAAGAATCTAAAAAGTCAGAGCATTGGCTCCAATTCTAAGGGCATTTTCATGGGAGCAAGCCCCACTGACTTACATGGGGCTTGCTTATGAGTAGACCTGCTCTTGTAATGGAGGTTAGTTTGCTCTTGTAAGTTAGTTAGAGCTCTTTGTGTACAGTTCTCTGCTACACAAAGGATTGAGAAGGTGGGTGGGAATCAAACAGAAACCAGCCACACACAGGAGACAAAACTGCCACCCCAATTCACTTCCCCAGGTCCATAGTACTTGGCTGAATAAGAATAGTCCTGGGTGGACTAACAGAAGTGCCATTGTGTTGTGTGTGGAAATGGCTATCTTTTGTTTAACTTGATAGCTCACGAATGAACACTGATGAGGTGTCATTTATGCTTAGAGCAAGCTGAAAATGATTGTTCAGTGGCTTTTGAGGTCTAGACAATGTTTCTGAAATTAGCATTGATGGTTGGTAGCTGCAGAGACACATTTTGGGGGCAGCATCTATAAAGAAGAGGCTCTACATCTTTTTCCTTTTAGGACATCTTCAGTTCCCATTGGTAAACAATGGGAGACCCTGCTTTGAATCTCCACTGTGCCATGAAAGCTGGCTGGGTGATCATGGACCAGTTACTCTCACAGGGTTGTTGTCCTGAGGATGATATGGAGAAGGGGAAGATAATGTTGTAAGCATCTTTGGGTCCTCACTGGGGAGAAAAACGTGGGACATGAATATCTAAATAAGTAAATATATGTTCCAAAATACAGCCATTTATCGCTTATAGTTGCCTTTATGTATACAAAAGGCTCCTGGGGTTTAGAACAACACTACAACAATCAACTGTTTTCACAACTGGGGTGAAGACACCCCCCCCCCCTTGTCTGCAGGCAATGTAACATATTGGCATACAAAAATATTCCACGAGTCCCCCCTCCCAAAAATTTTAAGCCAGGAAAGCATCATTAAGTACTCTACAGCGTTTTCACATAAAACCAACTTTGAAAATAGGGTTGCCAACTACCTGGAGGAAAGGAGTCTCCCTTTCATAGGCACTTAATGGTATGGTATTTACCACCATTCCATGAAAAACTTCAACTGATCATTTCTACAAATTAAATCTCCAAGGGATATGACATTTTCTTTCCAGTCCTGTTGGCAGCTCTCCTTGGGAACCAGCTCCTTACATAACTAACATAAAAGGTCCAGACAATCTGGGTCACAATGTGATACTGATTGTCCATTGCTGTTTGTTAATATTGCAACACTATACTGATTTCCTCCATTCAAAGCCCCTTGAAATCAATGGGTTTAGACTAGCATAACTCTGCATAGGAGTGTAAATGAATGAGCTGGCATTCATTAAACCAATAACAAACAGAAGCAATTATTGAATTATTGGAAGACTTACACTTTAGTCACTATCCCATTTATTCACCTTTCAGAAAGCTTAAAATATGTTTTTGTTAGATGCTTCTGAAATAGGCTGGTTTCTGTGTACATTTATTCAAAGCTGGCATAGGTTGGTTGCATACATTAACTGCACCAACATTTAAATTGATGCCATCTAGACACCATTATCATTTTCCAGTGGTGTAAGAGCTGACACTTCCATTTCTACTAAAGAATGCCTTTAGTTCAGAAATATTTTCTTTAGGGAGAGTTTCACTGTGAGGCTACCCTGCCTGTATCATTTTACCACTTGCCTGTTGTAGCCATTGAAAGAATTTTGGTAGAAGACACATGATTTCTGTGCCAATTTGAGAACAATTATACTAAAACCAAAACGTAAAAGGCCCAAGAGCAATCCCCCCCTCCCCGACTGGATGGGCTCTCTGTCATTGCATTCTTCTCTCCCTTAGAATTTTACATACTTCAGGCTGTCTAGTTTGTTCAGTTTAAAAGGTACTACATAGAGCAGCTCATTTGAAACTCATCAGGGTTGCCATGAGTCAGAAGGCTATAGAAAGAACTGTTTCCACTCCTTTCAGAATCAGTCCATCGCAGAGCATTAAGGCAAAAGGATATTTAAGCCTGTGATATTATCTTGCTGGATGGAGCCAAGGAGTCCTGCCAGCCAATTTCCAGGCTGTTTGTGCTTTGCAAACTGATGAGGACAATGGGGGAAAGGATAGGTTCCACTCTTCCTGAAGTCCACCCCCACCATTCTCATCTTCTGAGGATGATTCTTTACTGGAGGGCTGTCCAACTAGCACCTCAGAGGCTACGTCTAATTCAAAAGCTCAGGGATTCTGAGCTGTGACTCTTGGTAGCACTGCTTGTAATCACTTTTGCAGGGAATAACTATCTACACAGGAGGTAATGCCTGGGCTTCTGCCTGTATTCCTTTCCAGACTGCACAGTTCTGCAACCTGCAGTTATAAATAAGCTTTGCTATAATCTAGCTTTAGATAAACCAGCCCATGGATACAAGACCCTTTCTTGTATAGAATTCAAAACCCCTCCCAAAACCACAGAAATGGCACAGTAATTAAGAGATAGTGGAAACGGAGTGTACAGAAATGCCAAATGGGATGATCCTGTTCAGTGAGAACACTGGAAAACTATTAAGTTTGGATGATGTTGCTATCAAGCACATGTTTTCTGTATCACTCTAATCCCTTATTGTGTGTCCTGCTGTTTTGAAAACTGAAAGCAGGCCACAGAATATTGATCAGATCCAAACTTTTCTATCACTATGAAACATGTGAAACCTATATTAAAGAATTAGTGCAGTTCAGGTCTCCTTTTGACTCATTATTTTGCAAATACACAATCCTAATGTGTATGCAAAGTGCCATCAAGTCACAGCCAAATTATGGTAACCCCAGCAAGGGTCTTTCAAGGCAAGTGAGAAGCAGAAGTGGTTCGCCATTGCCTTCCTTTGCAGAGTCTTCTTTGGTAGTATCCCTTCCAAGGGTACAAAACACAGGTATTTAATTTAATAATTCATATAGAAATGCTAAAATATGATTAAAAAGAACAACCATGTTGTTCAGCATATAAATACCTAATCCCAGTATCAAGACAAATATCAATTTACAAAAATACAAGTTTAAAAATACATATTTCTATTCATATGCAAGAACACATACCATATGTGTTTTGGCACAAGGCCTTGCTCAGTGGTATAAATCAAACTGAGCACTCCATTAACTTAACAATTAAATAACAGAAAACTCACCATACAAAGAACAGACCTTACTCACATTAAGATGTTCGCTCATGGAGTAAGAGACATCAGATTCCCTTGTGATCCAAGATGGGCAACTCATCAAAATGCAGAATGTTTCCTTTGCCCATGGTCAGTTCTTAGGTCAGATCAGACATGCTCAAAATTCCAATGGAGAGCTCAGGAACAACCTGAAAGCAATCCATATATCTGGTAGGCACCAGATGAGCCTCAAGGGGCAAGGTGCTATCACCAAAAAAGCCCTGTGTCTGAGGCCCACCCACCACACCTCTGCAGTTGGGAGCAAACAGATAATTTTGTGAGAATAACCACGAGTGTTATTTTTAATCATATTTTAGCATTTCTATATGCATTATTAAATTAAATTCTGGTGTTTTATACATTTGTGCTATGTTCATAGTTATTTTTATCTCTTTTTCATTATTACAGTCTCTTTGGTTACCCTTCTTACACAGAGTTGTATTTTTCTCCTTTTTTTTGGATGCACTGTTCTCCCTTCCAAGTACTGACCTTGCTTAGCCTCCAAGATCTGATGAGACTGGGCTATGCCATGCTGCCTTCCTTCCCACAATCCTAATATAGGTGCCTGATGTTGCCTAAGGGTTCTCTTGCTTATACTGGCATACAGGCAGGCAGGACTTCTGATTAGGAGTGGGGAGTGAACACATGCCAGACTTGCAACAGACAGCATTTGCAATTGCTGCCTTTTCTCAGTATGCATCACAGTGAGTAAACAGATAAGAGATCATTAATGAAGAAGGGATGTTGTGTTAGCCCAGCCGCCTCTATTGGGCTATTTCTGGACTGTTTTATGCTGTTATAAACCTGATAGTGCACCAGCTAAGAGACTGTATAATAAAGCACCGAGGGGAAAAGCCCAGAGAAGACGCAGATGCCAGCCAAGGACAATGAGATGCCAGCCAAGGACAAAGTCACTCCAGAGGGTCCCCATAGCCTGCTTGCCGCTTGTCATGTCTCACAATCACAGGTTTGCACTCAAACAAAAGACTCTTGCATACAGCCCAGACTCCCTGTCGCCATTATAAAGGGATTAACCCCCCTACGTGCCAACACACATGTTTCTCATGGAGAATCTGCCCGGATATCGAAGAGTCATCTTCCTTTGTCTCCTACTTCCTCTTTTCTCGCTCCCAGGTGACCAATGGTCAAGGTAGCCACTAGCATTTGAAATTGACCCTAACAGTCAATCCCTAGCCAGCAGGGAGTGTCCCCCAGGTGTAAGCCGCCTGGCCTCCCATGCCCACCGCTTGAGAAGCTTTTAAAAACACTCGCTCTCTGCCTCGCCTACCCCTACCAATGACCTCTCTCAGCCTGCTTTTACCTCTCACGTCCAGCTTACTCTCCCCAATCCTCACCTCGCTTTAAGGCTTCAGTCTGCTGCTGAAGTAGCACACGTGGTCTTAGCCGGTCCTACACGTGCTCCCCATTCTCTTTCCATACTCCTTCCTTCCCCGAACCTCCCACTGGAAGATTTTAGGAGCTGCACATCCCAGAGGTAAATATCGCCCATCATCGCGTCAATACCTGCTCATGCAAATGTGCTATTTATTTCTTGCCTGTTTTTATTAGTCACTTGTATGCCAGTGTGTGTGTGATTGTATGTGTTCTGCTGAATATTATTACACAGTAAACAAAAGATTTATTTTACTCCTGTCTCTCGCCTCTTTACTGGGAAATAGCGTGGTAGCCCATCCTCCGTATACACAGACCAAAGAATCCCAATATTAAACACTGGCCCAAATGCTCTATTAATTATAGATCAGAGCATTTCGGCTAACAGTTGTGGCAAATTATACTTCACTGCACAGGCAACTTGTGTAAAAATTATAATACTGGAAAAGAAATGTTTTTTACTCTGCTCATGCTGATAGATTGATAAGGCTTTCTCCCTGGACAAAGTCTGTGGACCCAGTTTCTGTAGCTATTCTTTCTGAGTGGGGAGGATGGCATGTCATGTGTTCATGGTTGCTAGCCAATAGAACAAAATGGTGGCCAGCAAACAGAACAAAAGAACTTTTGCCAATAGCATCAGAACACTCTTGTCGGCAGCAGATTTCCAGGAAACTTCTAGAGCTATGAAACTAGTATTTTCCCCTTGGGATGACAAAGTTGGGTTTGATAGCACTAAGAGGGCTGTTGTATTTGGGGGACAAGTTTGGTTGCCAAGAATTTTTTGAGCCAGTTGGCAAGACAGGATACAAATAGAAATAAATAAATAAATAAATAAAAATTCCAAGAGAGAATCCTTGGAGATTTTGAATTGAAGGGGACAAGGGCTGGCATTTCTTGCTTTTTTCTTCCACAAGCCATATTTGCCAAAACAATAGAAACTGGAATACGGCAATTCAAAGATTCTTGCTCACCTTTTAAATTCATTGTCATAGAAGGTTATGGTTTACACTATAGGGAAAGATGTTTGTGTTTATCACTCATTTTATTTTTCCTTTTTAATGTAAGTACTTGCTCAAATATATATTTTTCCTTCTTAATCCATGGCTTTAATTATAAGTAATATCTTTAAAAATGAATTTAGGTGTTATTGTGCTCATTATGCACCCAAATAAAAAGCCTAAGCTGGCCCATACATATCTATATATCTAATTCCCAAGTGTATACCCTATCTGCAGATATCTAAATCAGCAGAGGGGGGTCACACTTACACCAAACACTTACCCCCAAGGTTTTCAGAAAAAAATCTGAAAAAAATACTTTGGAGGGGTTTAAATACCCCCCCCAATGAAAAAATATTGTCCATACATGTGCAGACAATGCAACTTACCTTTGAGGCCCCAGCTGCTGTTGCTGCTTCTGTGGAACTGCTCTGGGCCTGGCCACATCAATGGGGAATGCCAGAAGTCACTTAGGGCCTGGCTGTGGTGGTGGGGAATGGCAGGACCTGCTCTGGGCCTGGCTGTGACAGCATGGAACTCTGGAAGAGGCTCTGAGTCCAGCAGCTTTGGAGGCAGACAAAAGGATCTACTATGGGCCTGGCTGCCTCAGGCATCGCCACCATTGCTGCTGGGCTCAAAGGTAGGAAAAAAGAAGGGGGGGTGAGAAAGAAGGAGGATTGGCTGTGGGGACAAAAGGGAATATGGGGGTGTTGGTTTGGGGCAGGGGTCATTTCGTAGAAAAAGAGGTGCAGGAACTCATTAGCATAACTTATATGCATATGCCACACCCCCTGACATCACCGCAAGTGTGTCAGAAGGCTAGATACATACATTGTATTGGCTCATCCCTACTCTTATGTAGGAATGCTTGAACAGCTGCCGGTTTGGTTGACATCCTGTTCACCAGTTGCAAACAAGGAGCTGATTGTTTATCGATAGGTTTGTCTGTTCACAGCTGTTCAGCAGGTTGCTTTGTTGTATTCCTTTCCAACCATGCCATACAAGGCAACTGATTTTTCATGCATGCACATTTGCACAGCCTGATTTCTACCCCCACCCCTCCCCTCCCCTCCCTGCCATCCCATCCTTACTGTGCAACTGCTCTGCTCAGCAGGCAAGTCTTTAAACAGACAATTAAAATCAATCACAAATAATTAAAAAATCAGTTATAAATAAATGTTGGGCGATTTCACACAAAGTCTTGTGCCGGGGTCAATCCTCTGTTTCATCCGTTGCATTTTGTCAATTTCACACCATTTGTCCCGGGGCTGGCTTTTGGTCTGGAGCTTCCCCCATTTACTCCAGATCAGCGTGATCCTTGATTCCCAGGAGTTTCCTGTTGCCCCGCATCAAATCAAACCCGCCCACCTTCCCCCTCTATGTTAACTGCAGGATTTCTTGATCTCCACCCACGTTCCTTAACCCTTTCCCAACCCAACCTGCAGAAACATGTGCAACAATTCAAACCCACCCCCAGTTATTTTTCTGTGGTCCCTGTTCCGGTTTATTTTCTCCTGCACCATTGAATGAGGAAGACAACAGTTTCACAAATACAAGAAATTTATTTCAGATGTATCTTCACAAACAATTCACCTTGTTCTGCTAAGCTGCAGTTGGGAGCTGTACATTTACTTGAAGGAGCCTGAAGGCGAACTGTGTACTTTTGCCCTTTAAATCACTGTACTCAAATGCAAAGCAAACCACACAACAGAAGCGTAGGAATGTTGCAGGAAGCCACGCCAAGGCTGTAATGGGAAAATGAAACCCCCAGAGCGGATCCGGGGCAGACGGCTACAGTGTGAAATTGACAAAAACGATCTGGGGCAGAAAACTCCAAGGAAAACCAGTGGTAAGTGCCGTGTGAGAAATCGGCCGTTGTGTTTTAATAAAATGCCTACCCCTGGGTATTCATCTGAGTAGTCCCTAGTAATGCTAATGGCTGCCAATCAATTTGAACTGGCCAATCTTTGTATGTGTGCAGTTTTGCAAAAATCTGATATAGGCCTGTTCAGAAGGTATTTGCAGCTGTTGGGCAGAAACAAAACAGGCTGGGTGATCAGCTTACATCTATATATTTGATAAAATTGAGTGTCAGAAAATGTTCATGGTAAAAACGGCAGCAATGCTATGCTGATCTTCAGCTCCATTGCTAGAGTTGTCCCTTGAGATAAGAATATAAGAACATAAGAGAAGCCCATGTTGGATCAGGCCAATGTCCCATCCAGTCCAACACTCTGTCACACAGTGGCCAAAAATACCAGGTGCCATCAGGAGGTCCACCAGTGGGGCTGGGATACTAGAAGTCCTCTGACTGTTGCCCTCCCCAAGCATCAAGAATACAGAGCATCACTTGTCCCAGAGTTCCTATCTATACCTTGTGGCTGGCTAGCAGCCTCTCTCCACCTGATAAGTTTGCACCTGGGGAGCAGTGGAGCATAAGGAAAAGCCCAACCTGGGTTCTGTGCTGAAGAGAGGCTGAGTACTGCAGTTGGTGAGTAAGGAGCCCCCAGCATGAAGATGGAAGAGGAACCAGCCCTTGTGGAAAATGAAATTCGGGCAGCAAATCAGTCCTGGGTCCTTCGAGGGGGCCACTGGCATGGAAAGCACTAGGCAGCAGAATGGAGAGTGTCCCATAAAGACTGTGGCTGTGGTGTCCGGTGGCCTCTCCGCTTCAAGGCACGGGTAGTCCAAAGCACCCCCGGGATAGAAAATCCTACCTGGACCAGGAGCTCAGCCAGCTCTTGCACCTGGAACTGGGTCAGTGGTGCTGGGTTGCAGGAGACAGCCTCTGGCTTTGCAAGGCTGGCTGGGCTGGAAGCAGGGTGGCTAGGAAGGAAGAGAAGGTGGGAGTGTCATGCATGTACCAGGAGTGCTGAGCAGAGCTGGTGCAGCTGGGGGCTCCTCTGAGCATAGCACACTCCACTGGCTCATGCCCTCATTGCTTTCCAGGAGCCTCTCCCTGAAGCCACCCAATGTCATGCTGGGAAGGAGCGGCTTGCTGAAGTGGCAGTGACGTGCTGCTGAAGTTGGTGGTGCCAGCCCGGTTGGGCACCTGAGGAACTTGGCTGCCTTGCTGCATGGCCTGGAGAAGCAGCTCCGGCTAGGCAGCACGCCGATGCCGGTGTACCCGAGCACAGTTCCCCACCACCACCCAGCACGCAGCATAGCCCATTTAAAGTTTAAACCCCCTTCTCACTGTTTAAAGTTTAAACTCCAGAGAGAAGGGGTTTAAACTTTAAATGGTGAGAAGGGGGGTTAAACTTTAAATGGGCTATGCTGCATGTGGGGTGGTGGTAGGGAACCGTGCTCCGGGGCCATAGAATACAATGGGAGATTGTGCAGCATGACTACAGAGAAAACTTCCCTTGTCAACCCACTTCCCTCACTGGCCCACTGGGAGCTGGAGGTGGGGCTTGCTGCTGCTGCCATTTTCCTGCTCCTGGGCTGCCGGAGCAATGTTCTGGCCCACTCCAGCCCCAAACGACCCCTCATTTGGGAGGAGAGAAAGAAAGGGAGAACTGACTGGGGAAAAGAAGGGAAATATGGAAGTATTCGCTTGGAGGGAATGAAAGAAGGGGGATTGATTTGAAGGAGAGAAAGAGAAAGGAGGAGACTTTGGCTTGGGGAAAGAGAGAGAAAGGAGGAGAGATTGGCTTGAGAGAGAGAGAAAGATGAAGAAGGGGAAATTGGCATGTGGGAGAAAGAAAAGGAAAGAAGGGGCATTGGCTTGGTGGGTGGAAGGAGAAGAGAAAGAAAGGGAGATTTGCTTGGGGAAGAGAGAAAGAGAAAAAAGGGGGTATTGTTTTGGAGATAGAAATAAAGGGAAAGAAGGGGGAAGAAGAAAGAAGCAAAGATGGGGGAATGCCCCCTTCCCACAAGTTTGTTGTGGGTCCCCTCTTGTTATGGTATAAAAGGCAATGAAAAAACTTGGGTTCTCTTTAGCTGAGAAATAGGGGGGAAATGAGATGGTTTTGTTACTAGATGGAGCCATAATAGCCAAGACTAACCAGACCTTGTCAGAGCACAAAAAATGAGCAGGGTTGGTACTTGGATGGGAGACCACCAAGGAAGGCTGGGGATGCTATGCAGAAGAAGGCAATGGCAAACCACCTCTGTTCATGTTTTGCCTTAAAAACTCCATCAGATGGAACTTCGTGGGGTAGCCGTGAGTTGGTTGTAACTTGATGTCACACTTTACCTTAACTTAGTTTCTACATGGATCTTTACAAGCTTCTGGTGGCTGCAGTGATAACATGGCCTTATTTCTGTTTGGGAAGGCTGGAGAGAAGTCCTCTTAAGAGCTAGTGACCTAGGCCAGCAGGGTAAATTTCACCCCCCTGCGGGAAATATCAGTGCCCACAGGTCCCATTCTGGCTCAGACGTTAGATCTCTTGATGTTTTTAATTTTATTTAAATGCACTGTTACTGTTTCCCCTGGCACACACATACCTGTCATTAGCCCTGGTACAGAGAAAGAGATGGGTAATTATGTGTTCATATAATGATGGAGAAATGACATCAAAATGAAGATATTTGTATCAAATCAGATATCCACAGTGCAGTCTTAAACAGGATTATGCCATTCTGAGTCCGTTGACTTCCATGGACTTAGAAGGGTGTAACTCTGTTTAGGATGGCACTGTCAGCCTCATTCCTAAATCTAATGCTATCACTTTTTGCGTTTCCCTATGGGGGACCATGGACTAGGCTGATACCATGTCATGTGTTCTCTTCCTACATAAAATAATGGCATGTGAGGAGGACATGAGGGGCTGATGCTCTTGGTGGCCAGCATCTTTCCCACATATCATCTCATTCTGCTCTAATTTTATTTTGTAAATGTAACTGTTTGAACTGATAAGGCTTGCTTGATATGCAACATTTTGTCCTTTAAACCTGTTGCTGAATAAAGAGATAAGGGCTGCAGTCATACACACTAAATAATCCACTTTCAATACACTTTCCAACTGGGTTTTGCCAGTTTACACAGTAAAATCCAGTTGGAAAGTGTACTGAAAGTGGATTGAAGTTGAGTATTTAATGTGTGTGACTGCAGCCAAGGTGTCTTTTCCCATGCATTCCTCTAGCCATATTTCTCCAGTCTCACTTATTCTGGCACTATAACCCTGGACTGCAGATGTAGGTGGTGCACAGCAGTAGATTGACAAAAAAGCCAAGTGAAAGACAAAAAGCTGTTGTGTTTTCACACATTCAAGAGCAATATGGAAGGGTAAGGGAGGAATCTGTGGGTTGCAGTCTAGAAATGCCAACCCCAGTCCTGTCCCTTTTTCAGTAGAGTGTTTTAACTATCAAGGAAGGGTTGAGTTCTTAAACTGCAAGAGCAAAAAAACCCACTTTTATCTCTCTCTCTCTTGCTCTGAAATGGATTTTCAAAGGTGAACATACAGGGAGAGTGTGGAGGAATAAGTTGCTCATGAAGTAAGAGGTTCTGATTGTTATGCAAGATAAAGCTTTAGTTTCATTCAAGCCACATCTCATTCTTCTTCTGTGCTTTTGAAAGAAGATTGTAAAAATTCTTAGAAATCTACAAGCTGAAAAGCACCACACAGAGCAAGACTGTAAAGAGATTCTTACAGAGTTAGCCTGACACGGAGATGATCCTTTACTTTACACCGCATGGGACAGAACAGATTAATAAAGTTATTAAGATTCTGGGACTATCTTCATGTCAGGTCTTAACGCTCCTCAAATTACTAAAGCTTTTTATTTAATTGCTGATGCTTCATAAAAGTTTACCCTGTAAATCAATGCTTCTTTTCTGTATGTAATCATAGGTGATTTTGTAGTGGTACTGTACACTCATTAATCACTGTTCTGTATCAAAGATTAGACTTTGCTGAATTTATGTTCAGTTAGAGAGTGGGGTAGTTAATTACAGTAAGTCAAACAGGCATTTTAGGCCAAAGGCAGAATTATGGCTTTTTCTTGTCAATTCTCTTACTAAATCAATACATTCACAAATGAGGGACAATTGGATTAAACAGAAACCTCTTTTATCCCCTTTCCTGCCAAATATATATAAAAATATTTCTTCTGTTGTTTTAAAATGCTGACTTTGCACTACACACTGTAAACACCTTGCTGATATTAATTTGCAGATTCCTTTTAGCAAAATTTATATTTGGCTACTTCATGAACTCTGACCTCCAGTATTTCACAATCATATGTCAAGATTTACCCCACCCTCAAGCTGCTGTATAATAAGAATGGGTAGCTGGATTATTTATCCTTCTTCCCAGTACACTGATTCAGGACTACTAACACATACATCAGGGTAACTCAAAGAAAAGACTTACATGCATCATTCAGCTATTACATCTGTACCATTGAGTAGTTCCCCCCATATCACTGACCCCGAAGTTCCCACCAGTTACCAAGCACAGCCTGGCAACCCTTCCAGAAATGAAAGGGACCTTCTGGAGCAAGCCAAATTCCAGAAGGTCTTTAAGCAAGATCGGGGGGGGGGTGGCCTGTTTGTAGTGTAGTGCTGATCTAGTTTCACACTTGCAGTATTAAAATGCTTGTGTATTTTGAAAGGATATTTGTTAACCATCTTGGAGGCTAGCAGCTGCTGAAACACAGGCTGTAAAGTACTCTAAAATTTAAAAAAAGAAGAAGAAGGCGGTCAGTTTAGAAGTTGGCATCCCTGTTTTATCACACTTATACATCACTTCAGTGTGTAAGTGAATCCATTTAAATATACTGCCTTTGAGGAAATGAGATGTGATATCTAAAGTCAACACGGGAAATCTGTAATGGCTGAATGAGGCATGTAAGTCTTTTCTTCGAGTTGCCCTGATCAAGAAAATAAAATGTATGTATTAGCAGTCCTGATTCAGTGTACTGGGAAGAAGGATAAATGGGTAGCTGGATTTGAACACAATTCTGGAGAGGCTGTATTTAAAAGTGCAATTTTTAAATAAATAAGTGCAATTGAACAATCTTTGCATCAGTTTACAATGTTAGAAATTAATTTAAACATATAACATATTTATGGCAGGATTCACAAAGATGCACACTGGAAGAGTGACTCACACACACGCACACACAAACCCCAGGGGAAAAAATAATAAAATGACCATGTTAAAACTTGCTCAAGAAAATGTGCAAGTTGCTCTAATAGTCTAATGGCACCGTTTTCTTTCATGACAGGCACCTCTCGCCTCATTTATTATAGATGCCTTTATTACTGATGCTCTGCAAGCTAGCAAAGCATGGAGGTATCCATGGATTCCCATATTTGGTTGCAGAAATATGAGCTTCGATGATTGTGAAGGGCTAGTAAGAGCAGAGTAAATTGGACTCTCTCTGCCCAGAGAATAATAGATACACATAGATGTGCTTCATTTTCTGTAATCCCTTTGCTTTCTGAGTATGAGTGAAGATTGCTTTTTTTTTTTTCTGTGTAAGAATAAAAATCCAAAGGGACGGAAAATCTTGATCAATATTATAAACACTTTATTCCCCAGACTGATTAAAATGCAGCTGGCATATTTAGTTGTATTTTAGCTTCTTCATTGTAATTTCTTCAGAGGTTTATTAAACTTATTTGCATGAGAAGAAAGAGCTGTAAAACTTAATCATCAGGTTCTCTGTGTGTGTTTGTGTGTGTATATGGTAGTGGACAAATGTAAATCTTGAAGAATGCTGTTGAAATGGTTGGAAAGTGGTGATGCTCAAAGTTCTGAAAAATTTAGCTATCCACAGCTACATCTCAGAAAGAACATGCTGCCTACAGAACATTTCTTAATATTAAGAATTATCAGTTTCAATACACGCGATAAAAATATTAAGACTGTTTTTCACATTATATTTTCGAGAAATGGAAGGAATCCTGCTGGACATTACCTTATCCAAAAATTCATTCAAACATCTTACCGGAATGAGTGAACTATATGGATTAGGTCTGAAATACATGCAGTGCAGAAGCTTCAGATATCCCTCTTCACATTCTTAAACACTTTAAAATAAAGAATAGCTGTTTTGGCCATATGTCTTTCTTTTCAATTCCATATGTTGTCATGGCTTCTGAATTGCATTTTTATACCCATTTCCTTTTTACCACTTTTACTTACACCATTTATAACTATTTGCCATTTTAATGTCATTTAGCTATTTATATTCATCCCATTTTAATTTTGTTCTTCTTGCAAGGAGTGCATGACAGTATATGGTTCTTTCCTCCTCAGTTTTATACCTACAGTCACCCTGTGAAGTAGCAGAAATAGAGGGACAGTGATTGTTCCAAGATCATTCAATGAGGTTTGTGGCAGTCGAATCTGAATCTCCATCTTTCAGGTTCTAGTCCAACACTTTAACCAATGCACCACATGTTTATATGCATTTTCTTTGCAAGTGACAGGCAAATGATATCAGAATATGCATGTATTTTACAGGAAAAATACAGCATAAGAAAAAGGAAAATAGTTCTAAAATAAAGAGGAAGTTTCCCCTCACAAGAAGTTGAAATCCAAGTGAGGATATTCCAACTGAGCCATGAAGCCTGTGAAATCCTGTCTCATTCTTTAAAACATCTGTGAGTGCTCCAGAATAGTTGTGCTGGAAGATGGTTTTCTAAAAAAAACAATGATTCTCCATTTTACATATGATAATTTCATTTGTATCTTGTTTAATTCTATGACAAATGTACTTTCCTATTTTTATGTGGTTGCACTAGATCTTCTCTTGTACTATTTGTTCTGGGTGTATTCTTCCAGACTAGGCTTTTTATACTAAATAAACAAATAATGAATGAATAAACAAATAAATAATACTGAGTCCTTCTTAATCTGTTAGATACTATAAAGGACAATTGGAATTCAAAAGAATTCTGAACATTGGCTCCAATCAAACAGTGTACAGCTGATTTCATGTGTTGTTGTTGTTGTTCAGTCGCACAGTCGAGTCCGATTCTTCGCGACCCCATGGACCAGATTACGCCAGGCCCTCCTGTCTTCCGCTGTCCGCTGAAGTTTGCTTGATATCATGTTCGTTGCATCGATGACACTGTCTAACCATCTCATCCTTTGCCGTCCCCTTCTTCTTTGACCTTCAATCTTTCCCAGCATCAGGGTCTTCTCCAGTGAATGCTCTCTTCTCATTTGGTGGCCAAAGTATTTGAGCTTCAGCTTCAGGATCTGGCCTTCCAAGGAACAATCAGGGTTGATTTCTTTTAGGATTGACTGATTTGATCTCCTTGCAGTCCAAGGGACTCTCAAGAGTCTTCTCCAGCACCATAGTTCAAAAGAATCTATTCTTCGACGCTCGGCCTTCCTTATAGTCCAACTCTCGCAGCCATACATTACTACGGGGAATACCATTGCTTTGACCATGCGGACTTTTGTTGGCAAGGTGATGTCTCTGCTTTTTATCATGCTGTTTAGGTTTGCCATTGCTTTCCTCCCAAGGAGCAGGCGTCTTTTAATTTCATGGCTGCAGTCACCATCTGCAGTGATCTGGGATCCTAGGAATGTGAAGTCTGTCACTACTTCTACGACTTCCCCTTCTATTTGCCAAGGAGTGATGGGGCCAGATGCCATGATCTTCATTTTTTTGATGTTGAGCTTCAAGCCCACTTTTGCGCTCTCCTCTTTCACCCTGAGCAAGAGGCTCTTTAGGTCCTCTTCACTTTCTGCCATCAGAGTGGTATCGTCTGCATATCATGGATCACTGCCTTGTCGTGGTGAGGGGGCTTGCGTGGTTTGATGAGGATGTGGGCTATGCCGTGGAGGGCCACCCAGGACGGACAGGCCACAGCAGAGAACTCAGACCAAGCGTGATCCCCCTGGAGAAGGAAATGGACTTCATGTAGTTCTCTTTAAAAATTGGGGGAATCAGTTCAGCAAGACAGTTGCTCCCTCATGGCTGTGTGAATGGAGAGGTTTTGGCAGTGGCAACAGAGGCTCTGGTCACACTGCAAAGGTAATTGTGCTTTGTTTCCGCTTTGTTTAAATTGGGAACATTTTTCTTCGCATTGGGCTGACTAGATGCAGCCAGCCCCTCTCTTACAGCACCCGCTCGCCTGCTGCTGCGCCGTCCCTCCAGGTGATCCTGCTGGTCACGGGGGAGGCTCGGACGGCTGCTGCTTCTGCTGACACTTGGAGGGGTGCCGCCGCTGCCGCCATTGCCTCACGAAAACAGGCTCTGACGTGTCCGCCGTCTCCGCCATCCTCCTTGCCAGCCCCATCCAGGCTGCCGGAGCCCCCACCTTTCATTCCTGCCTCCAGGGCCATCTTTTGTGCATTTTTTTTTAAAGCTTCCGGTTTGAGTGCTTGACTAAGCATGTGCTTAATAAATCCGTTATTAAACATTAAGTGGATTTATTAAGTGCATGTTTGCTCAAGCACTCAAACCAGAAACTTTAAAAAAAAAAAAAAAGCACAAAGAGCGTTCAGACGGCCCTAATCGCAATCATTGCAAAAGATGGGCTGTCCAGATAGGCGAAATCGTGCATTCAAAGCAGAAGTGCCAGGAAAACACTTGATTTTCCAGGGGTCAGGAAAACCCGGCATCATTGTGCGAGTGAGCCTGCTTCGGGACGGGAGGCGGATTGGTGCATGTGAACGTGAAACTGACATGCGCAAGGAAACAGCAGCGAATCCCAATCAAAACGGCAGTGTGACCGGACCCAGAGTGTCCACACAGCAGTTTTCTCTGTCCTTTACTTAGCTGCCCCCATCCTGCACAGAAGGTCTTAAAATTTCAGCAATTACTAGAGCACTATAGTACACACATAACTATCTATTGCCCCAATCTAATAGTTCTTCTAAATTCTCAACTTTCATTTCAAAGATGAGAAGTTAAGTCTCTAGTCCTTTTTACTGCAGAGGTCCCCTTATAAAACTTTCACTGTAGAGGATCTTGGTCCAGTCACACACTCACAGCCTAACCTACCTTACAGATTCAGCTGGGGTATCCATGTTGGTCTGAAGCAGCAGAACAAAGTTTGATACCAGTGGCACCTATTTGCTTACCTTACAGAGTTGTTGTGAGGACAAAATGGAATCAACAAGTGGATGGAAACCAGTCACAAAAACATAACAAAGACCCAAAGGGAAACTGGAAAAAACATGTGCTAAAGTCCAACCTAAAGACCAACAATATTCAAAACCAAAAATCATATCAAAGCAGTTTTCATAGACAAGCTTCCTTTATGAATGTAGAGTGTTGTAAAACATTTACGAAACTCTCCAGAATGACATTCTGTTTCATGATTGAACTTCTTCTGAACAAGATCTCATTTGAGTTTGTCTTTCAAAATGACAGATACTTCATCATGGTGTTTCAGCCATATATCTTCATACATTTGTCTCGGACAAAAAAATGCACTAGGCAACCTTCAAATGGAAGACATAAGAACAATGTAAGCCACTTTGGGCCCCATTGTGAAGAAAGGTGGAGTGTAAATTTTAAAAAATGCATTGTTATAATGTCATTATACTATAATAATCTAGCAATAGCGGATTTTTTAAAAAGCCAGAAAACCATCTGGTGGCATGGGGGAAAATAGTGGTGGAGCAGGGGCTGAAGCAAGAGAAATGGTGTTGATGTGCAGGACCTTCAGAAATATACACCTTCCTAGCCACACAATGGCTGAGTTCAGACTGGCAGTTTGAAGCGGGAGCGAGTCGTGGCAAAAAAGCCCCGGAACAGTTTGTCTTCCCGGTCACACTGTGCAGACTGATGCTGGAGCATACTGGAGAGGAGGCATGAGGGAACATTCACACTGTTGGCCCAAAGGCATGGCTATAAGGCGCAGCTTTCTTTTTTGCTAATCTGGAAATATGCGCTTATGTGCATGAGAGCATATGCGCATAAGCACACAATCAAAATCGTGGATTTTAGCATTCACGCTTTTTTGGTGCGGGATAGACATGGGATAGACATGCTTTCCAGGGTTTGATAACACTTTTACCATGTATCTTTTAAACTTGGGAGGGAAACATTACAAGACAGGTTGAGTAGGGCTGGGGAATGCCGGACAGATGTGCCTGTGTGAATGGTCCCTTTAATCTGGTTGTGAAACGTTGCTGAAATGCACCTATCTTGAGGCAAACTACCAGTCTGAACTCAGCCAATGTGTAAGGCTGCAATTTGACTGCACTCTTTCCCTAAAATGATTGTATCAATCCAGGTTTGGGAATGATTGTAACAAAGCAGGGAATATCCCAGGAAGTGGACAGTTAGGGAAACAACATAAACTGGATGCTGTATGCCAAACCAGATCTCTATGTGGGAGCCAGGGGCAGTGTTAGTGATTCTGGGACCCTGGGAATACATCCAAGATGGAGCCCCCTATCACTGCCAATCTCCTGCCACCACCTCCACTGTGGCTAAGTATGGACTATTCCCTATGTGTGGTGGGTGGGAACCACCACTGCTACCAGAAGCCAACTGCCCAAGGCCCAGATAAGGCATATGCAGCCCCATAGCCAGAAATGTTGGGCTGGTGGGGCAGGGGAGCAAGAAACCTAATTAGATCTCTAATCAGATTAGTTTCTAACCTAATCAATCGTAGTCTAATCCATAATCTAATTAAGCTGCTTAATTTAAGCAGGACAAGGAGGAGCAGGAGAAGATGAGCCACTCAATGCACTCTCCGCTTTGCAGCAGAAAACACATTCTGACCTGCTCTCCTTCTCTGGGCACCAGTGAGTGTCCAAATAGTTACCCAGCAGCATGTGGGGTGGGGAGTAGCAAAGAAAAGAGAGAGAGCAATAGACGACATTCCTTCTCTCTCTCTCTCTCTCTCTCTCTCTCTCTCTCTCTCTCTCTCTCTCTCTCTCCCCCCTCCTCACCCACCCCCCAGCAGTGGCAGGGAGGCTGGGGAAGGAAAGGGAAGTCGCCCTGCCGCTTTTGATCAGTTTCACTCTCTGACAAACAGCTGTTAACACTTAGGGTGGGCCTCCACTCCAAAAGCCCCACCATGGCTATGGGCCTGGGCATGTGCAAGCTACATCAAGAGCCTCCTGCTCTTTTTCTTTTCTCTCTTTTTCGCGACAGGGCTATGGATTGTTGCCCCAGCTCTAGTGCAGACTCGGGGGTAGTTGCTCTTGTTGCCCATTGGGTAAAAACACCCCTACTGGGAGTGACAGAAGAAGAAGAAGAAGAAGAAGAAGAAGAAGAAGAAGAAGAAGAAGAAGAAGAAGAAGAAGAAGAAGAAGAAGAAGAAGAAGAGAGTGGATTTATACCCCATCCTTCACTCAGAGTCTCAGAGAGGCTTACAAATTCCTTTCTCTTCCCCTTCCCACAACAGACACCCTGTGAGGTAGGTGGGGCTGAGAGAACTCTGACAGAAACTGCTCTTTTTCAAGAACAGCTGTGCCAGAACTTGTGACTGACCCAAGGTCACATCAGCAGGTGTAAGTGGAGGAGTGGAGAAGCAAACCCGGTTCTCCCAGATTAGAGTCCATGCACTTAACCATTACAACAAACTGGCTCTCTAAGAGAGGTGGAACATGACAGGGGGGACTAAATCCAGCCCAAGATTGCTGTTTGCTAACCAAATGATAGGTCTGTTTGCTGCTTTTTAAAGGATTGTATGCTTAGTACACATGATTCCTAATCTAGTTACAAATATAGCAGTCTTTAGTGTGTGTTCAGTCCCTAGCAGGATATGGTTGGGACTGTCTTAAGAATGCTGAAGACTAGGACCCAGTCAACAGATCACAAAGATTAACATCTGTATTGATTTCTACAGACAAGCAAAGGTGCAATATGTTCGGTGAATGGAATCCAACTGTAGGTGGAAGCACAGAACAGACAAAGAGGCACGAAGGCTCCATTACCGTATTAAGGTCAGAAGCCAAATCAAGCTATAAATTGTTTTCTTGCAGAAGCTATGACTTCTTGGACTATCCTGCCTTCAGTGTGATCATTGCTTTGACATCAAGCAATAAAACATAATCTTTGGTACCGGAGCACTGACATGGCATGAGCATTTTGCAAGGGGAAGCTTGCTCTTTGGAGTACCAATTTCTTCTTTATTAAAGGGCAGAAGAGGGAAAACGGTAGTGCCTTCATTTTTGAAACATATTTCCTATGCAATTCCTTGCTGCCTGAGGGGGAAAAATCCCCCTTCATTGTTCAATGTCTTCCAGAACTCTGTGTAGCTAAGCTTGGCTTAGAAGAACTGAAATTGGGAACAAGATAGCACATTAAAAAATGTCTACTGATCGGGTTCCATTCTCCACTAATTTGTAAAGTTTAAATATTTTTTAATAATGGCAAGAGGTTTCCAAGGTCACAACTAAAAGCCCAGTACTTGAAAATGAGCCAGATGACATTTGAGTTCCTTCAGAACTGTTATAAATACTTACAAAAATGGGGATCCTTGGGTGTGGAATTCATTATCTGTTTTAGTGAATGGGAAACACAAATGCAGGTCTTTGGGGGCATCATTAGTATTGAATAAATTCAGACTTTTAAATATGGGGAAATGTTTAATTTAATAATGACATCTCTCAGGTCTCATTGTGTGGGATAAACTGGCTTGTTCTGCTCCTCAGAGAGACACCAAGGCTGACACAGCAATACAGATTCAATGCAGGTGGATGTGCTTGACTGAAAGCTGCTATGACTGTCTCTGTGGTGCAGTGACAGTGTTCCCTCTAAGCTGAGTTAGTGTGAGCTAGCTTATCATTTTTTAGCCTCCGGCCCACAGATTTTTGTCTTTGCTCAGGAAGGATGGTTCCAGAGCAAACTAATTTATGCAGTAGCCAAATTGCTCGCTCACAACTTTAATGCCAGTAGGTCACAAAGTAGAATTTTTGCTCACAAGACTCCATAGCTTAGAGGGAATACTCACCCACCCATTATCCAATGATAAAAACAAACAAACAGTTGCCAATTGGGCCTGGTAAGAATTTTTTGGTTGCTAGTCTAACCTTGGTAGAAACTGTACCAGCACTTAGTGCTCTCTCTCTCTCTCTCTCTCTCTCTCTCTCTCTCTCTCTCTCTCTCTCTCTCTCTCTCTCTCTGCTCTCGTGTGTGTGTGTGTGTGTGTGTGACATGCTGTCAAGTTGCTTCTGACTTATGAAGACCATATGAATTAATGAACTCCAAAATGTCCTATCATTAACAGCCTTGACCAGGTCTTGCAAACTGAAGGTCATGGCTTCCTTTATGAGTTAACCCATCTGGGTAATTAATTCAGCCCCCAATTACTAAGTGACTTCATTCTAGAAATCTAGGGCAAATGGATGACTAGTTCTTGTTAGGTATATTTCCAGATAAATTAATCCTGTTCAGATGCCACAACCTGCCCATGAGCTGAATTGCAGATTGGCTCATCCTGATATCACAGTTTGCTGTCCGTTACTGAGCCAGGTAAGTTTGAGGCTGCATGGCAGGCATCTGTTTCTTGCTTATGTTTTTCAGCAAGCAGCTGTTTATGCACCTGTGCATTAGAGGAAAATCACTCTCCTTCCCTGGGTTGTGAAAGTGTGAGACACTTTTAAAGAACATATTATTCAGCGTCCTCCATCTTTGTGTGTCTAGATCATTGCAATAGCTTTCAATGGAAGCCTTCCCTCTTAGATTTTTCAGTGAAACCATATAGGAGGGTAAGGCAGAAATAGTGGAGCAAGGTGGGAGCCTCCAACCTTTTCTGTATTTAAGTGAACAGTGTAATTAAGTGCCCTGAAAAGAATCTGCTTCAATGTCCCATAATGCTGTAGTCCTCACAAATTTCATGCTCAAAAATCATATCTGCCTTGCTTGCCTTTCCTCCTTTCTCTTGTATTGAGAGCTCTATGCTCATGTTGACAATTTGTTTGTGAGGCATTTTGAGTGAATTTCTGTCTGCACATTTGGCAGCATTCATCATTTCTTGGGCAGCTTGCCAGTTATTGATGCATGTTCTGAACTTAGTTGCCAGGACCTTTGGAGAAAGCTAGCTGTGAGAGGTGTAGATAACTTCTGTTCCCTCACCTTGTCTTAGCAAACAGGAGAATAGCTCTGTGGAATGTAAATAACATTTATCTCAACATTTGAGATAACACATTTGACATCTGGCAACTGTCTAGTTGTTTTGCAGTGACATTTTGTAACAGCTGAGTTTGTTATATAGACAGGGGTCCCCAATCTTGTGCATTGGGCACAGGGTTCATCCTAAGATGTGCTAGCCTGAGCTAGTGAACCAATTTCTGACTCCCAGTGTACAGATTTTTATCTCAGCACAGGGGGCCAAGGAGTGGGTTTGGAGAAAGTAGGCACTTAGAGGGACTGTCCCATTAAGTGCCTGCTATGACAAACCCCTGTATCTCTCCAACTGTCTGGCAGGTTTTTCCTGCCAAATCTTCAGTTCTCCTCAGTGACTGAGTAGCTCTACAGTAGCATGCATTTATTCTTTGTCATAAAAGACCTGACTGTTCCGCCTTATGTTTAGATGTTTAGTTTAGTCTTTTTCTCAGCTCAGAAACTCTACTGAAAATACAAGAGCTGTACAGTTTTCTTTAAACCCTTGAGAAATGACACTTGAGGCAAATTAACTTTCAAAAATAGAATAAAGATTTTATTAGACAGGCAGGGAATATATGTGTAATAGGAATAATCAGGATTTTGAGATTACTGTAGTAAAAAACTTTCTAATATATACAGAGATGAATTCTTAAAGCATTCAAAAAGAGTGTATTTGTAGCTTCGTTTCAAGGCTTTGTATTTCAAGGCTAGTAGTTTCATTTCAAGGCTTTCTATATGTTTCTTTGAGAAAGACTTTGTTTAGTATATTTCAGCACAACACAATTCTTATTGATATTTTTATATTTCTTCCTTCAAAGTTTCAGGTTTTCCTTTGGATAATACAGGTTCTCCGTAGCTCCTAAGGTGTCTAAGCTTGTCCCCTTTATCATAGACCAAGGCTTTCTTCCCAATCCATTTCACTGGCAGAAAGTTATTCTCCTTGTCCTTAAGAGGCAATAACTCTTTTTACTATTTGGCTTGTCTGGGAGTTCTCTCTAACTATCCAGACCTTCTTCCAAATCCTTCTCCAGTATCCTTTGTCTGTATAAGGTTGTTCTGTAACTTTTCTGACTGAGAATCTAAAGTTTTCCCTCAGAGCAATTTTTATATCTAAGACAATGGGGTTTATCTTCTTCATTCTGTAGAAGTACTTTTCTGACAATTGCCTGTCAGAAAACACTGACTTCCAAATGACTCTTCCCTCAGAAGCCAATTTGCAAAAGACCCTTTTCCCTCCAGATCAGCTGTTTTATTTTGTCTCTCAGCTGATGCTGGCCAATCAGGGAACAAGTAGAGCAGCCAATCACTTAAGTTCTTCTCTCTAGAGTAGATTAATTCCTAACCTCCCTGACTCTCTATACCAAGCAGCATCTTTAAAAGTCTGCTTTTCTGTGCAATTCCATCACACATGCCTTCTCCAAGCCTGCTTTGTTCAATCACATGGCTTGGAGAAGGCAGGCACTTTGAGGGATTGTCCTTTCAAGTGCCTGCCTTCTCCAAGCCTGATTTATCCAATTGCATGGCTTGGAGAAGGCAGGCGCTTAGAGGGATTATCCTTTCAAGTGCCTGCCTTCTCCAGTCTCATGGCCTTCCTTCCTTCCCTCCCCATTTCTGTCATAAGTCAGTCTGCACTCAGTGACTGCACAGATTCCTCAGATGAAGAGCGGCCTGAAGCCAGCCCTCAGCCTGTAATTGAACAACCAGCTGAAACTGGCTCTGAGCCAGGAGGAGAGCAACAAGAGATCAGGTTACCAGGTGATCAGAAGTCATAGCCTACAGCTGAAACTGAGCCAACACCTTGTAGCACTGAAGCATAAACAAGGCTTCAGAAGCTTCTCCCAGTACACCTAGCTCATCCATACCTCTGCAGTACCAATGCTGCCAGAGGTAAGCTGAGTTGCAAGAAAGGAGGAGGAGTGCAAGACTTACGGTCCATCTTCAGCTGTTAACTGATGAGATGAATCAGTAGTTTCAAGATGACTGGAAAAGAATGGCTGAGAGTGTAGCTCATTAAGGCTTAGCTATAAAATGAGCTGGGAGAAGCAGCAGTTTTGTGGATGCAACAAGTACATATTGCTACTGAACCACTGACCTTGCTGTTATGGGACCACTGGAACCTTGGCCTTGCACTGGACCTGACTATCAGCTTTTCTAGAACTCCTGACCTTGAACTGGACTTGCTGCCTGGATCCCTTGACTCTAGACTCAGTATACCTGCTCTCTGAACTTCTGAATTTTGGACTGGACCTTGGTTACTCTTTGCAACCTTACCCGTGACATACCCTGCTGAACCCCAGCCCTTGTCTCCTGGGAGGGCTGCACCAGTACAATTTCTTTCTTTCCTTTTCCCTTTCTTTCTCTCCTTTTCTTTCAATTCCTTTCTTTCCCTCTCTTTTCTTCCTTTCCCCCTCTTTCTATTTCTTTCTTTCCATTTCCAAACTGATTAAAAAAAATTAGTTCACTCACAACTTTTGCGTGTGTAGAATCTTTGCCCACAATGGTCAACAGTTTAGGGGGAATATTGATTAGGCACCACCATCACATGGCTGCCATGGGAAACTAGGATAAGCTCTTTGCTGTTTTGTTTCAGTTTACAAAGAAACTGTGGCCACCAGGTGAGGTTTCTAAGCCCTGAAATGTAAGGAACTCTAGCCAAATTAAGGGATGTGACACAGAACCTGGGACAGAACTTTGTTAGTCAGTTACGTGGTAGGGAGAGACTTGAACCTCACTCCCCCCATTCTTTTTAATAGCATTTAGTTTTCCACAAGGCTTGTGTAGATAGCAGGAATAGGGATGGGAACAAATTGCATTTTTGTAGTTTGGTTAATGGTTTGTGGCTGAATGATGAACCAAACCATGAACTTATACACTGCTTCGTGAACTGAACTGGTTTGTATTGGTTCATGAGCCATTTAAAGTTTAAACCCCTACTTTTTGCTCTCCATGGTCTTTTGCAGGAAGCAGGAAGCAGGAATTTCCAGACAGCTGAGCACGGGGGACCACTACTCAGCTGTTTGTTTAAAATGGTTCTGAGCCATTTAAACCCCACTTTCTGCTCCCCATGACTTTCCTTGGGGAGCAGAAAGCAGGGGCCATTTACACTCCTGCTTTTTGCTCCCCAAGAAAAGCCATGAGGAGCAGAAAGCAGGGACTTCCATGTCAAGGGCTCTGCTACCAGGCAGGTTGGATCTGTTTCCTTGGAATACAAGTCCAGACTTGTCCAGCTGAGAGTCAACTGCAGCAAACCACACCGACACCATCTTGTGGTTAACTATGTACAGTTTATTTACAGATATAAACAGCACACCAACAAAGTGCTCCGCAAGACAGCGCATAAAGACAGAAGGGGAAGAAGTACAGATTACATACACATGCATACAGTGAACAACCAATCAGCTTCCTGCTGAGTCATTGTGACAGAGCTGTGCCAGCTTCTGCCTGAACTGGTCAGAACTGTCTCCTGTTGGCTGTCATCTAGTGTCAGGTTAGATCAGCATGATCACTAGCTCTAAAGCCTTACAAGCCAACACTCCCCCTAAGATTTAGAACTCAGTGATCAGGCCTAAACTCCCCCTTAGGTTCAAGAACTTGTTCACCTCCAATCCTTTGGTAAACATGTCTGCTATGTTTTCAGCAGAATTACAATGCTTCAGAGTAACCAGTTTCCTCTGTACTATTTCCTGTACATTCTAGTACCTGATGTTTATATGTCTGCTCCTTGTTTTGACTCCTTGCGAGTCAGCTAACTGTTCTGCAGCTAACTGTTCTGCAGTCAGTGAGTCAGCTAACTGTTCTGCAGCTAACTGTTCTGCAGCTAACTGTTCTGCATCAAAGACATTGGCATAACAAAAGATATATCTAAGTCTTCCAATAATTGCTTTAATCACTCTAATTGTACAACACAGTAATTCAGGGCAGCAAATTCCACCTCACAAGTGCTCGTGGCAATGTATTGTTGTTTAATTGACTTCCACATGACAAGAGATCCACAAACATACACCACATATCCAGTAGTGGACTTTCCACTCTCTTTTTCACCCCAGTTTGAATCACTGTAGGCAAGCACTTGCTTTGTGTCATCTGTTCTCAACACCAATTTGCTTTTAATGGTACCCTTCAAGTACCTCAAGATCTGTTTTGCCTCATTCCAATCTCTTGCATAAGGACATGCATTTCTTTGACTCAGCATATGAACAGCATAATATATGTCTGGACGGGACCAGATTGCTAGGTACAACAATGACCTTATCAAGGACTGATACATAGTCTTATTTTCAAAACATTTCCCTTCAGGCTCCTTTATATATCCTGTGGTCATTGGGGTTCCTACTGGGTGTGCTTCTGTCATGTTATATTTCTCTAACAATTTTACAGTTTTGCCCTCTTGACTTAATTCATAAAAGCCATCATCATTTTTATAAACCATACCCAAGTAATGTTGAATGACACCTAGATGTTTGATCTTGAAGAACTTTTGAGTTGTTTGCACAAACCAGTCTAGCTGTTCACCTTTATCAAAAATAAAACACAGACACCATTATCAAAAATAAAACAGATTGTTCACAAAAATAAGTAAATAGCACCTGCTTATACCAATCACCTTGCTGAACATGCAGAGATTAGCTATGCTTTGTTCAAACCCCAAATCTCTTAGCATTTTTGACAAACAGTTGTTCCAGAGACGCCCGCTTTGTTTCAAGCCATACAGTGCTCTGTTTATCTTTGATACAAGGCTTTTGTTGTCATGCTCAAACCCTGATATTTGTTGCATATACAGTTCTTCGTCAATCTGAGCATTAAGGTAGGTGGTAGTGAAATCAAAATGATGCACCTGCATCTCATGTAACCCAGCTTTAGTTAAAGCAACATTCAAAGTATTTGACTTCACAGTTGGGGAAAACACCTCGTCATAGTCCTCACCTTCTATTTGCGAGAAGCCTCTCATGACTAATCTGGCTTTCCTTTGTAACTTCCCATTTTGCAAGGGTTTTAGTTTATAAAGCCATCTGTAGCTTATCATATTTTTGTTTTTGGGCAACTCAGACAAAGTGAATACATTGTTCTCACATAAAGAATCATATTCCACTTTCATGGCTTCTAGCCATGCTTGTTTCTCTTGCATAGGCATTTCAGTAACCTCTTGGTAACTCACAGGTTCTCGCACATGCACATAATTTTCAACCTCCGTATCATACCCATATCTCTGTGGTGGTATACCTTTAGTGCTCCTGGAGGACCTTCTAGGAATAACCTGTTCACTCTTAACACCCTCAGAGCGCATAGGTTGTGGAGACCCAATCTCTACAGTTTCAGTTTCAGACACACTTGTCAAAGGTAACGCTGCCTGTGCAGGTATTTGGTTTGTGTGCACCCTGTGCCAGTTTTGACTTTTGCGAAAGTTCACTGACCTGCTGAAGCTTACATTGTGCTGCTCATTTGCAAATCTATAGGCTTTCATGCCTGACTGGTAACCTAAGAAAAGTAATTTCTTTGAGCGAGCTCCCCCTTTCCTCCTTTGGTTCAGCAACACATTCACCCAGGCTTTGGACCCAAACACCCCTAAATGACTCAACTTCGGTGTTTTGCCATATAAAACCGCATAGGGAATGTTATTTATTACTCTCATCCACACTCTGTTGCTGACATAACATGCAGCCTTCAGGGCTTCTGCCCAGAATTGTATGTCCAAGCTTGCATCTTTGAGCATTGCATACATAATGGTTTGTAGTCTAGCACCCTTGCATTCTGCCACTCCATTTTCCTGGGGTGTGGCCACATTTGCCACTCTATGTTTAACACCATGCTCTTGCAACCATTTTTGAAAAGAGGAAGAAATGAATTCACCGCCCACGTCTGTCTGCAAGGCTTTAAGCACACCTATTTAATTGCTGACTTTCCCGTACTAGTATTTAAAAGTTTCAAACACATCTGACTTCTGTTTCAAAATATACAACCAGGAAAAGTGTGACCAGTCATCTGTAAAAATCACTGTATATCTATTTTTAGACAGACCCTGTGGGAAAGGACCAATCACATCTGTTTGAACCAACTCTAAAGGTATTTTGGACACCCTTTTGCTTTTCTGTGCAACTGGAAAAGCTTTTGATTTGACCTGTTTACAAATATCACAGTCTAAGAAATTCCCACAGTTTTTCACCCCCTCTTTACCAGTAAGAGCCAAGGTTTTGTTAAGGGTTGAGAAACTGACATGCCCCATTCTCCGGTGGAGGAGATGCAAGCATTTGTTATGAGGATTTACATTGTTTGTCACCCTGGCCGAGGCTGCCACAGGAATGTTAGATAAAACATAAACACCATTCTGCAGGTCTGCCTTAGCAATCTGTTTCCCCCCCTTCATTATTTTACACATCTCATTTGCAAATTTTACCTCGCAACCAGTCCGGTCGAGGGCTAACACACTTAGTAAATTGCATTCCAGGGAGGGAACACACAAGACACCCTGGAATATGCAGTTGAGAACTGGAAAGGTTATTTCACTGAGGCACGAAACATCAGCGCTCCTTCTGTCAGCTAAGCTCACATGCTGTTGCTGAGCCTGCTGCTTCTTGTCAAGCAAAGTTTCATTCCAGCAGAAAATTTGTGAGGCTCCTGAGTGCAGGAGCCATATATTTTGATTTGCAGCAGCCCCTGCCACTACCAGAGATGTGTTGGGATGCTTTGACAACCCATCAGAGCACCCTGTAGATTTAGGCTTCTTCCATAGCTCTGGGCAAGCCTGCTTTAGATGGGAAGTGGACCCACAGGCGAAACACCCGCACACTCTCAAAGCTTTGGAATTTTCTCCACTCTGCTGCTGGCAACTGGTTCCAGCTGCCTCCTCCATCCGGGAACTGTGCCAAGCTGCAGAAGAATGTGGGCCTTGAAGCTTAGTCTCATATTCTAGCAGCCTGCCAATAACGTATTCCAGTAACGTATTAATTGGTCTGCTGGCATAGATTCCAAAGAGGTAATCAACATTTCATACTGTGCAGATAGGGAACTGAGAATTATGAACACTTGATCCTCATTGGTAACAGTTTTGCCCCACTCTTCCAGTTGGTGAAAGCACTCTATTAAGGCATTCAAGTGCTCTCTTAATGGTTCACCCAGTTTCTGGACCTTTCGATAAAGCCGGCGCATCAGGGCAATTAAAGAACCTGCCATGTGCTGCACATAAACAGTTTTTAAATTGTCCCAAGCTGTTTTTGCTGTCATGGCCTTGGCCACATGCATCAACTGGTTGTCTCCCATTGCCAAAATAATGTTTGCCAGAGCCCTTTCTACCTTGGGCACATCCCCAACAGGGACTGGATCAGGAGGGTCCTCCACGTAAAGCCAGAGCCCCTCATGTTTTAGATAATGCTTCATGTGAAGCGCCCATACATCATAGTTAGTTGAGATGAGCTTTTCCACCCACTGGGTGGCCGGTACCTGAGCCATGCTGGAAACTCTCCTAAACGGCCAGTCGCTCTCTGGCTCCCACTCGAGCTGATAACTGTCATGTCCTTCAACTCCTCCGCACTGATACCAGAGGCTTCACCAACTCAGACATCCTCCTCCTGCCTGGGAAGAACAGCAGTCGACAGCTGCCAGCTCCACAGCTCACAGACCTCTCAGCAACTGCTGGGCTGAACAGCAACCAAGACAAACAATCAGGCAACACCAGCCACACTTTGCACTCTGGCTGGAGTCAGGCTAGCTGCAGCGGAAGGTGGTCTGGGCCCATAACCCTGTTGAGGGCTCTGCTACCAGGCAGGTTGGATCTGTTTCCTTGGAATACAAGTCCAGGCTTGTCCAGCTGGGAGTCAACTGCAGCAAACCATGCTGACACCTTCTTCTGGTTAACTATGTATAGTTTATTTACAGATATATACAGCTCACCAACAAAGTGCTCTGCAAGACACCACATAAAGACAGAAGGGAAAGAAGTACAGACTACATACACATGTATACAGTGAACAACCAATCAGCTTCCTGCAGAGTCATTGTGACAGAGCTGTGCCAGCTTCTGCCTGAGCCAGTCAGAACTGGCTCCTGTTGACTGACATCTAGTGTCAGGTTAGATCAGCATGATTACTAGCTCTAAAGCCTTTCAAGCCAACATTACATACAACTGAGGGGCAGGGACTGCTGCTCAGCTGTTTGATTTAAATGGCTCAGAGCCACTTACACCCTGGTTTCTGTTCCCCATGGCTTTTCATGGGGAGTGGAAGGCAGCGTTTAATTGGCTCAAAGTCATTTAAACCAAACAGATAAACCCCTGCTTTCTGCTCTTCACAAACCACCATGAACTGCGTAAAAATTCAGGGAAGTTTGTGGCAGTTCTTCAATTCATGAACATTGCTTTGCACACCATGAACCACCCAAAATTTGTGATGAACTTTAGTTCATCAGCCAGTTTGTACCTATCCCTAGCCAGGAAACACAATGGATCGTTTCAGGAAGGACTATAATAGACTAAAGCGACTGTCTCTCCATTTTTTCTCTTCTCTCCTTCCACATAGGCAGTCACAGATTGGCCACTAAGGGCACCAGGAGAAGTCCTGAGGGGGCCTTTCCTTTCACAGAATTCTAACAAACACGGGAGTTAAGTGAAGCATCACACACCCAGATAGGAAAGAGACACCATGAGTTGGGATAGCAAAAAAGGGGGGGAATTCCATTCTTCTGATAAGGAGCTATGATAAAGGTTCTGTGCACTAGCACTTAAGAGCCAAAATGTGACTGCAGGTCTCTATGTTGTTAAAGTTGGCAAAGTGCTTCATCAGTTGTATATACATCACTTAAGTCATATGCCACTCAGGCTAAACTATAATTTTCCTTGAATAATGCTTAGCATTTTCCCTATTCATCAGAAAATTAAACAGTGTCTGCCATATAGACAAAAGACTTTTCTCTTTACTTAAGATAATGTGGTAACTTCCCAAGTTGTAGATTACAGATTTTCTAATTATTAAGGAACTTCATCAGCACAAGCGGAGTGATGTTCAAACACAATGACAATGAAAAATTCCCTGCAATTTTCTTTCTAGTTTAATTAAATTGTAGCTTTTTGTGGGATATGCATTTTGGCAGTGTTATCAGGGAAAAAATGAATTAACGAGGTGCTTAGGTTTCATATACCCCATGAAATATATAAACTTGCTTTAAAATCCATAGTATGGTAATTTCCCCCCTGTTAATTATCTTTAAAAGAAAATCAGTCTAGTGAATGCATTCCATGGCACCAAATCATTATAGTATATGCCACATACCTTTCTGAACCAGCCCAGAAAGAAAGGAGAAATCTGCGGGAGGGGGAAGCCAAATAGTAGCAAATTGCAATCAAAGTCCCACTGCTGCCTGCACTTTTTCAAGTCAATGCGGGGCACCATGGGCGAACAAAAATAAGTGGGGTTAGGGGGCTGGGGGAGGCAGGGGGAGCTGAGGATTGGGGGAGGTGTCCATGAAAGCCATGGGGGGCCAGGCCCCATGGGCCCTGCAGTAGCTATGGGCCTGTTTCAGACTGCTCTGCCCCCTTGCTCCACCTCCTCACTACTCCACTATCTTCCAATTCTCAGAAATGGAGGCAGATTTTAGTGATAGAGTGAATATTTTTGTCAGGCAATCCACAAGTTCACATGTGAATTCTTTCAGAACTCTTGGATGTATGAAGAAGAAGAAGAGATTGAATTTATACCCCGCCCTTCACTTGGAGTCTCAGAGTGGCTTACAAACTCCTTTCCCTTCCCCTCCCCACAACAGGCACCCTGTGAGGTAAGTGGGGCTGAGAGAACTCTAACACAAACTGCTCTTTCAGGAACAGCTGTGCCAGAGCTTGTGACTGACCCAAGGTCACATCAGCAGGTGCAAGTGGAGGAGTGGGGAATCAAACCCAGTTCTCCCAGATTAGAGTCCGCACACTTAACCACTACACCAAACTGAATCTCACACCAAACTGGCTGGTTTGTAAATCTGGACCTAGTGATTTGTAAACTTTTAATTTGTCCATCAGTTTATTTATTTATTTATTTTAACTTTTACCACAGTAAGCTGCCTTCACCCAATCAAAATGAGCTCCATGAGCTGTCAATCATTTTTTAGCTAGCTCACCCTTTCCCCAGCAGCATTGCCTAAAAGTCTGAAGTTGCTTGCTGTCCGTTACAGTTGTCCTCTGACACTAAGCATTCCAGCTTCCTCATTTTACCTCAAATATTCTACCATTTGTATATAAACATCTATAATGTTCCAGTCTTGTTAGGCCTGCAACCTTACTCCTGTGGCTTCTAGACTTTGTCAGACAGTGAATATTGTTTGTCAGTGGCCAGTTCTAATCCATATCCCTCTAGAAAAGTAACAACTAGCCCTTCATTTCTTAGAGATGAGCCATCTCAAAGCAGAGACATTTCATCTCCTGTCAGCTTTCCCTAAGGATTTAGTTTTAAATCTGCTCTGCCAACTTTTTAAATTTAAGTGCCAGCAGTCCAGTTCCTTTAAAAAAAATGTATTGCTTTTCTACTACACCAACTACAAGGAAGGGGGAAAAGGGGGCTAAAACTAAAATACAAAGCTAAAGCAAGGATCATATTTCATAATTATATAAAAAGTTTATTGTGTTTCCCAACCTTAAAGTAAATTAAAAAATACAAAAGGAATATAACTGTTTAACATTAATATAAAATCAAACTAAAGCAAGCATATTTATCCAAAATAGGTGTAAACCAGTTTCTCATATAACTAACAGCTAAAAGACTTTCAGAGTTAAACTACATATTATTTTGCACATTTCTTGTTTTTCTTATGTTTGCTCTTGTCATAGGTCAGTCTAACTTTGAGGCATTTCAGAGCTGCTGCTTCTTTTTAATCATCAGAGTCCTCTGAGGATTTGTACATCCACTGTCTACCAATTCATGCTCACTTTCTTCTTCAATTTGTTTAGTGTCCTCTGTTTTCCCATTTTCTTTGGCTGTTGTTTGATGTTTCTCCACAAAAGCCTTTGCTTTTTGTACAGAGTCAATTTTCTCTTTCTTGTCTTTGTAATTGAAGATAAGTCTTTCCAGAAATGTCCATCTGTAGGGAATGGATTGTTTGCTTATAAAGAAGTTAGATTTTTGTACTGTCTCCTCCACTTTCGTATTTCAAATTGAATGTCTTTTAGTATTCAGATTTCTTCATCTTAGATTTTCAGGTTATTCCATTAGTAGCTTTTAGAATTATATCTCTCATTGATCTCTTGGAGAACTTAACAAATACTTCACCAGACAGTTTATTTTTCTTAATGAAATCTGGATAGGTTTGGTAAACCATATCCATATTGCTTTGTATCAGTTCCACTTTCAGATCTGTCACTGGTGCAAATGCTTCAATTAATATATCTTTTAAGTTCTCCCCTTTTTGTTCTGGGATACCCTGGAACCTCAAGACATATGATTATTTCTCCATTTGGAGCTGTAATAACTGCTCCTTGTCGGAAATCTGCTCTTTCCCTACCACCTCCAGTCTCTGATTTATCAAATTCATCTTCGCTTCAACTTGTACAACCATTTTATGAGTTTCTTCTGTCTTGGTAGTTGTTTCTTTCAGCTGTTTCTGAAGCTCATCAAATTTTCTGTTGATATTAGTCTACTGGTCCAGCAGAGGGTGCAAAGCCATAGTTAACATGTTTGGGAAATCAGTAGGCACTTCCAGCTTGTGTCTCGATGACTGTGAGCTGGCAATTCCTGGAGAAGGATTCTTTTTTGGTGTCATTTTATCTCCTTTTAGAGACATTGCTTACATAAGAAAGAGTTTGTTAGGACACTCTGAAGGTCTGTTGATTTAACTATGCTCTGAGCTGGTCTACACCATCTTCGGCTATGTTGATTTTCTGCACCAACCAGGTCTTTGCCCTTCACTTTATACTCCTCCTCCACTTCTGAGTCAAGTTAGGGCTTTTGGGTGGTTGGTCGCTTCTCCACTTAGTTAGTTAAAAATGCACAACTCACAGTTCATCCCAACAGTTGCTTCAGAGGCTGGGTGAGAGCAACAAAGTGCTAGATCTCTTGCTCACTTCATCCGGCATGTGCTTCTGCATCCATGGTTGGCTTGCAGTGGTGGCACCCATAGGGGCAAAGGTGAGCCTCAATACTTTGGCTGTCACCTTAGAGGAGGCATCCCTTGTGCCCCAGGCTGTGAGCTCCCTACAAGGGCTCTCAGGGGCCCCAGAATCATCTGGAATCCCTCCTATCTGTGGCAATAATGGGGCACTTTCATCTGAGTAAGATAGAGCGTGCCCATCCAGCAAGTTGCTAAAACTGAAACACCGCAGTTCTTTGTTGGGGCAAGTAGAACCCGTCTGTTTTGTACAGGTCCTGCTTGTTCCAAAAAGCATCCCAGTGCCTAATGAACTTAAACACTTCTTCCCTGCACCATTGTCTCATCCACACATTGAGACTCTGAATTTGTGCTTGTCTAGCTGGCCCTGCATATGGAACAGGTAGCACTTCTGAGAAGGCTACCTCAAGGGTAGCCTGATCTCTAGCTGACAGAAAGCAATTCTTCTGGAGAAAATGTTTACTTTGAAGATGGACTCCATGGCATTGTACTATGCTGAGATCCCTCCCCCTCCCCTCCCCTCCCCAAACCCTGCCCTCTCCTGGATCTACTCCCGGATTTACCGGCTAAATATTAGGATAAACTTCCTAACTGTTAGAGCAGTTAAGCAGTGGAACAAACTGCCTCGGGAGTTGGTGGATGCTCCTTTGCTGGACGTTTTCAAGTGGAGGCTGGACGACCATCTTTCAGGTATGTTGTAGAGCTATCTTTCGGCTATGTTCCTGAAGAATGCAGGGGGTTGGACTAGATGACCTGCAAGATCCTTTCCAACTTTAACATTCTATGATACTATGATACTCCCAAAGTCTCCAGGTATTTTTGAACCCAGATCTGGCAACCCTACTTGAGTCTCCTACCTAGCAGCCTAAATTTTTCCTGCAGGACCACACAACTACATTTCCCCACATTGTTGGTGCCAACATGTACCACAACCACTGGCTCCTCCCCAGCACTGTCTACCAGCCTATCTATACTATGCATAATGTCCACTACCAGTACCACTAAGTGGATTTGCAGCCCATCTATCTACATGACTAAGGATCAAATCACCAGTTACCAAGAGCCCACCCCATCCAGGAATAGTTCTTTGGTGTGAAAGAATACCTGTTCACCAACTATAGAAGGGGTCCCTTCTGTGGAAACATTGCTGTTTCTTCAGGCATGGTGTAATGTATCCTCTTTTTAATAAATATATTATTTTTATTCATATTTTAAGTAACAAACAATACAAAAAAGAGTAATCAACAGTATGTACAACCAACAAGTAGGAGCCTTAGAACAGTATCATAAGCTATATTTCAACCAATTAACACAATGATGCCACACACATACCTACATAATGTCAGAAAAAAGCTAGTTGTGTATATAAGGTATTAACTGGTATTATCTCATTGTCTGACAAGTATTGAAGCACCAGGAACCAGACACTGATAAATTTAGAATGTGACTGATCCTTTTCTGATGAATGTAACAATTGGGATAATTTTGCCATAATAAAGTGCTTCCAAAGTTTTTCATGCCACTGGGAGATTGAAGGGCAGGCCTGATCTTTCCATCTAGTCAAGATAACTAAAGCTGCTGACATAAGCAGAGTAGCAATTAATTCCCTAGTTGAGTTTCTTATATGTAAATCCGGCCAGTAGTGTAAAAGGATTAACTCAGGAGTAAAAGGAAGATCCATTGATGCAATCATTTGAATTTGAGAAAGATTTCAAGCCAAAAATTTTGTATATATCGGCAATCCCACCAGCAATACTTGTATGTACCCAGCTGGCCACAATTTTTCCAACAGTTTGAGGAGCCAGAAGGGTATATATGAGTGAGCTGTTTAGGGGTAAAATAACAGTAAGACAGAATTTTAAAAAATGAAATTTAACATCATGTATCTTAGAAAGATTATTAGGAGATGACCAAATTATTTCCCAGGCTTCATCTGATGTAGAAAAAGCAACATCCAGATTCCATTGATTTTGATAGCTCAAAGGTTTGTCTAACTCCAGAGACAGCAACCATTTATATAGTTTAGATAGCAGGCCTTTGGAAATAAAGTAGGTATTCGTTAAGAAAAGTTCAAAGCCTGTGAGCAGTCTTGTAAGGGCCCCAGAGAATTTAACATGCATCATCATATAACGGATCTGAAAATATTGATACCATGGTATCGAAATTTCCCAGCAAGCTTCTAACTGGGCTTTATCAAAAAGTTTACCAACTATTTGAATATCTCTAAAGCATGACCATCTATTTTAGAACACATCAAGTTTATCTGCTCCTGACCACTCTTGATTTAATATGGGAGAAAGCTGAGAGATATCTGGAGCTAAAGCTCGACAGACAGTATCCCAACATTTCAGTGTAGAGCATAAAAAAGGGTTATCTTTGACATTAGTCAATCTGAATTGTGTTTTCTTCCATATAGCTTCCACTATTGTTGCTGGAGCAACAAACTCACTTTCCAGTAAAATCCAGTCTTCCTTGGGAGTCGGGTTAAGCAATTTGACCACATTACTAATTATGGCAGCTTGATAATATTTCTTTAGGTTCAGAAAGTCTAAACCTCCAAAGGCTGTTGGTCTGAACGTGACTTTACTCTGGAAACGAGGCTTTTTGTAAACCCAAACAAAATTTTGTAGAGTCTTTTGCCATTTTGCCAAATCCTGTTCCAATAATCCAATGGGTAAAGATGAGAAAAGAAATAACAATTTTGGTAGAACGAATTGTTTAATTAAGTAAATTCTGTCTGGCCAAGAAAAATTAAGATTGTCCCATGTGTTGAGTTGCTTGGTCACCTTTTGATATAAGATGGCATAGTTATGAACAAAAATATATTTCAAATCTAATGGGATATATATTCCAAAATATCTCTAAACATCAGATACCCATTTGTATGGGAATAAAGATTTAATATTAAGTTCTGAATATTTTGAGAGATTAATTGGATATAATTCTGATTTGTTCAAATTCACTTTCAGTCCAGAAATAGATTCAAATGCCTTTAAGGTGGCATATATAGCTGGTAATGATGATTCTGGATCGGTGATGTATGAGACCATATCATTCACATACTGAGTTTATACTCCCCTGATTTAGTTTGAACTCCCTTGAATTGTTGGTCTTGTCTAAGAAGTTCTGCCAACAGCTCCAGTGCTAAGGCAAACAGGAGAGGGGATAGTGGGTCTCCCTGCTTAGTCCCACAAAATACCTTAAAGGGTATCAAATGGACTCCATTAGCATGAATCTGGGCCTTAGCCAGTTTGGTGTAGTGGTTAAGTGCGCGGACTCTTATCTGGGAGAACCGGGTTTGATTCCCCACTCCTCCACTTGCACCTGCTGATGTGACCTTGGGTCAGTCACAAGCTCTGGCACAACTGTTCTCTCAAGGACAGTTCCTGTCAGAAGTTCTCTCAGCCCCACCTACCTCACAGGGTGTCTGTTGTGGAGAGGGGAAGAGAAAGGAGTTTGTAAGCCGCTCTGAGATGCCTTTGGGCAGTGAAGGGTGGGGTATAAATCCAAACTCTTCTTCTTCTTCTAAATTGCTGAGATTGCATTCAAAAAGCCCTCACCAAAATCCATAAAAGCCAAAAGTTTCTGAAGACAATGAGATTCCAAAAAGTCGAAGGCCTTTTCCATGTTAAGGGACAATAGCAAAGACTTCAGATGATTGGTCTTGCAAAAATTAATTATATTGAGGGTTTTATGGATGTTGCTGAATAAGTTTCTATTGGGTATGAATCCAGTTTGATCTGGGTGAACATAATCAGGTATTATTAGCTTAAGTCTATTAGCCATTATAGTAGAAAAGATCTTGGCATCCTGATTGATCAAGGCTATCGGCCTGTATGAAGCCGGGTTTGTTTTATCTCTATGTCCTTTTGGGATGAGAACTATAGTAGAGTCATTCCATGAAGGCGGTAGTTGGCTAGTTTGCAAAATATGATTAGCAACTCTAGTTAGAGGATCCACCAACTGGGAAGAGAATGCCTTATAAAATTCAGATGGAAAACCATCATTGCCCAGAACAGTATTATTTTTCAAAGTTTTTATAACATCCAGAGTTTCATGAGCTTCAATAGGGTTATTTAAAACAGATTTATGAGATTCTGAAAGCTTTTTAATAAACCTACGTGAGGATAAATACTGACGTATTTTCTCTGCAGGAGGTTTCTTAGTTTCTATAGCATTTCATAATAACTCTTGAGTACTTTCAGGATTTTAGAAGTTGAAGAGCAAGTATGTCCCATAGAGTCCTTCAAAGCATAGATAGTTCTATCCAGCTGTTTCTGCTTAACCCTCCATGGTAACAGTTTTATCAGTTTAGAAGATTTTTGCCAGAAGGGTTATTTAATATAAAGTAAGTTTTTTCTAATTTTAGATATTTCAAAAGTATCCAATCTTTTATGCTCTGTTAGCAATTGTTTATAGATTCACTTGGAGCAGGTTTTTTGTCGAGAGATTCCAGCAATTTAATTCTTTCGATTATGTCTGATTTCTCTTTGTTTTGTTGTTTCTTCAGGTTAGCCGCTGTGGAGATAAATTTACCCCTTAAGACAGTCCTCATAGCGGCCCATATCATCATACAAGAAACTTCCATATCGTCATTCTCACGAAAATAATTCTCTATATGTTTTTCAAAGGCATTCCTTACCGTGGGATTCAATAAAAAAGATTTATTCAGTGACCAAGTTAAATCAGGCCTTTTCTTTTCCAAGGTTGATATTTCACAGGTCACCCATGCATGATCAGACCACATTTTAGGTCTTAGCTTTCTGTGTAAAATCCACAAGATGTTTAGATACCAAAATGTAATCTATTCTTGTATGAACTGAGTGATGAGCTGAGTAATAGGTATAGTCTCTAATGTCTGGGTGCAGATCATGCCAGATGTCATAGAGTTGAAATCTTTTGAAGATATTTTGTAGTTTGATTTTAGTTGAGATGCCATCTCGTTTTCTGTGTTTTGAAAATGATGAATGATCTAAGCTCAAATCAGAAATATAGTTCAAGTCACCGCCAATGATGGTATGCCCTTCCTGGACAATGTATCCTCTTGACCGTCATGCTTCCTGACTGCCAGAGTGGGACACATCTAACAAGTCCCCAAAAGCCTTATCTGTGTACCTAACTACCTCCATTTCTCCAGATCAGCCACTTTGGCCTCAAGGGTGCAAACTAATGCCCTAAGACCCAGAAGTTCCTTGCACCAAGCACACACACATGATTTCTGTCCAGGTGATAGACAGTCATACATGTTACACTCAGTGCAGTATACTGGATAGCCTCCACCCCCCTGCTGGCATTCTACCTTCGTAATTGTTCTTTATTTTATCCTTTTAAAAAAATACCTATTTATGTAGATTTGTTTGTGGAAAATGTGCTTAACCTTTATGTAGAGAAACTAGTGCCCTGGCTTCCTCACCCTACTGCTGAACCCAGCTGAGCTCTGAGAAGAAGCAAGGTGTTTGAGCTGCCAGAGGGGTGAGTGGTATTTTTATTTATTTACTTTCAGCTGAGGTGCTTTAGCTGAGAAGGTACTGTGTCAGGGACTGTTTTTGGGAGTGTGTGGGTGAGTTGTAACAGACTCCTGACTGCTGGAGTTAGGGTGTGAAAGGGTCATTGTTTGCCTGTAATTAAGTGCTTGGGTGATTTTGAGTAGCTGCTGGCCACAACCTCTCCTGGGAGACAATTCTATTTAAGGCAGGAAGTTTGCAAGAGGCACAAGCCGAAGGGCGAGAGCAAAAGGGCGAGGCTCTTTGCCTGTGGGGCTCTGTAAGAAGCCCAGGAAGAGCCAGAAAGCCAGGACCTTGGCTCCTTGGTAAGGTAAGTAGACTCCTACAACAGGAGCCATATAAATACAAAGTGTTTTACAAGGGGGGTTATAGAGAAGTATTTGTTTAAAAACAATTATGAAGCCAGAATGCCAGCAGGGGGTTGGGGGCTATCCAGTGTTTTGCATGGAGTGTCACATGTATGACTATCTGCCCACTGGTCAGAAGTCTTGGGTGTGTGTTCGGTGCAAGGAGCTCCTGGTTCTCAGGGAGCAAGTTTGCTCCCTTGAGGCCAAGGTGGCTGACCTGGAGAAGCAGGGACAGTCAGTTAGGTGCATGGGGAAAACTCTCGGGGACTTGTTAGATATGTCCAACTCTGGATCTGGCAGCCCGGCTGCTGCCAGGGAGCATGAGGGTCAAGGGGAAAAGGGGCACCATGGTGAGGATAAGGGGAATGTGCCCTCAGAAGGGACCTCTTCTTCAGCTGGTGAACGGGTATCCTTTCGTACCAAGGAACCATCCCTGGGAAGGGTGGGAGGGGGCTCTTGGTAGTTGGTGATTCGATCCTTAGGCAGGTAGACAGCTGGGTGGCGAACCCGCGTACTGACCGTATGGTGACTTGCCTGCCTGGTGCGAAGGTAGCGGACATTACGCGTGTTTTAGATAGGCTGGTAGATAGTGCTGGGGAGGAGCCAGTGGTCGTGGTGCACGTCGGCACCAATGATGTGGGGAAATGCAGTTGTGAGGTCCTGGAGGAGAAATTTAGGCTGCTGGGCAGGAAACTCAAGGCCAGGACCTCCAAGGTAGCCTTCTTGGAAGTGCTACCTGTTCCACGTGCAGGGCCGGAGAGACAGGCACAGATCAGGAGTCTCAATGCGTGGATGAGACGGTGGTGTAGGGGGGAAGGTTTCAAGTTTGTTAGGCACTGGGATGCTTTTTGGGACAAGTGGGAGCTGTACAAAAGGGATGGTCTCCACTTGTCCAGAGAAGGAACCAGGCTGCTGGCGCTCAAAATCAAAAAGGTGGCAGAGCAGTTTTTAAACTGAATAATGGGGGAAAGCCGACAGGAGATGAAAAGTCTCTGGTTTGGGATGGCTCATCTCAAAGAGATGAAGGGGTAGCTATTACTTTTGTACAAGGAAATGGATTACAATTGTCCACTGAGACTGTGGCTAATGATAGGGACTGCCTGGCAAGGTCTCGAGGCAGCAAGAGGAAGGCTGTGGGCTTAACAAACGTGGGAAACTATAAGTGTTTATACACAAATGCTAGAAGTCTCTGAGGTAAAATCGGGGAGTTGGAATGCTTGGTGTTGCGGGGGAAATAGACATTGTGGGTATTTCAGAAACTTGGTGGGATGAGGAAAATCAGTGGGATACGGTAATTTCTGGTTATAAATTATATCGGAAGGATGGGGGGAAGGGTTGGAGGTGGGGTGGCTCTGTATGTCAGAGAGGGTATACCATCCAGTAAGATTGAGAGGGTAAGAGAATTGGATTCACTTCTGGAAATGCTATGGGTTGAAATAGAGAGTCCAAAAGGAGGCTTAACAGTGGGAGTTTGTTATCGCCCACCAGATCAAAAGATAGAGGAGGATTATAAAATGATGAATGAATTAAAGATAGCGGCTAGATGAAATAACTGTGTTGTAATAGGCGACTTTAACTACCCATACATTGATTGGGTCAATATGAGTTCTAGTTGGGAAAAAGAGATTGCGTTCTTAGACACTCTCAATGACTGTGCTGTGGAACAGATAGTCACAGATCCTACCAGGGGAGAGGCGATCTTGGATTTGGTCCTAAGTAACACCCAAGACCTGGTGAGAGATGTAAAAGTGATTGCACCACTTGGGAACAGTGACCATAATGTCATTGAGTTTAACATTTGTACAGATAGGGAGTTGCCCAAAAAGACTGACGCAACCACTTTTAACTTTAAAAGGGGTAACTTCTCTGGTATGAGGGGACATGTGAGGAAGAAATTGAAAGGAAGAGTGGAGAAGGTCAAAACCATTGGGGAAGCTTGGAGACTATTTAAAAAGACAATCCTAGAAGCTCAGAAAAAATATATACCGCAGGTTAGGAAAGGTACAAATAGGTATAGAAAAAAGCCGGCATGGTTAACAAATAAAGTAATGGAAGCTTTAAAAGATAAGAAGGATTCCTTTAAGCGGTGGAAAGCTAGTCTTAGTAAGGTTGATAAAAGGGAACACAGACTATGGCAAACAAAATGCAAGTCTGTGATCAGGCAATCAAAAAGGGAATATGAGAAGCATATCGCAAAAAACATAAAGACCAACAATAAAACTTTCTTCAAATACATTAAAAACTAATAAATCACCAGGCCCGGATGGCATTCATCCGAGAGTTCTGAAAGAACTCAAATGTGAACTTGTGGATCTCCTTACATTAATACGTAATCTTTCTTTAAAATCTGCTTCCATTCCTGAGGACTGGAAGGTAGCTAATGTCACTCCCATCTTTACAAAGGGCTCCAGAGGAGATCCGGGAAATTACAGGCCAGTCAGTCTGACGTCAATACGAGGTGAGTTGGTGGAAACTATTATTAAGGAAAGAATTAGTAGGCACATTGATGAACAAAAACTATTGAGGCAGACTCAGCATGGGTTCTGTAAGGGAAGATCTTGTCTCACTAACCTGTTAGTGTTTTTTGAGGGAGTGAACAAACATGTGGACAAGGGGGACCCAATAGATATTATTTACCTTGACTTCCGGAAAGCTTTTGATACAGTTCCTCATCAAAGGCTCCTAAGTAAGCTCAATAGTCATGGGATAAAAGGACAAGTCCTCTTGTGGATCAAAAACTGGCATATAAATAGGAAACAGAGAGTGAGTATAAATGGGAAACTTTCTCAGTGGAGGGTGGTAAGCAGTGGGGTACCACAGGGATCAGTACTCGGTCCGATGCTTTTTAACATGTTTATCAACGATTTGGAATTGGGAGTAAGCAGTGATGTGGCTAAATTTGCAGATGACACAAAGTTGTTCAGGGTGGTGAAAACCAGGGATGATTGTGAGGCACTCCAAAGGGATCTGTTGAGGATGGGTGAGTGGGCGTCAACGTGGCAAATGGGGTTCAATGTGGTCAAGTGCAAAGTGATGCACATTGGAGCCAAAAATCCTAATATAAATACACGTTGATGGGGTCTGAACTGGCAGAGACGGACCAAGAGAGAGATCTTGGAGTTGTAGTGGATAACTCGC